>JAULJL010000013.1:2400000-3881667 GCA_030761205.1 Fremontodendron californicum | reverse complement strand
CTAGCAACGACTCAATAAAAATAAAATAAGAAAATCTAATCTAATCCATTTTCGTAGGAAATCACGGTGGCACTTAGCATGTGACACAAGCCTTTAAACCCCTAGGTGTCCCTAGTGGACGAGTTTAGTCTCGTGAGGGTTTACTAGGACGATACCCACAAACATTGAAGACATAAGAAAAACTAAAAATAATAATTATAACTAATCCTTCCAATATAAATTAGAGATAATCATTGGACAAGTCTTAAAAACTAATCAATAGCTTAAAGAAATTCACAAAAAATCTTGCTTGAATGTAAATAGTTTGAGTTAAGCCAATAATAACATAACATATTTCAATCAAAATAGTGTATATTCAAACTTAATCTCAACTTCTCACATGGGATACTCTCTTGATTTTCACTCTTTAAAGTAGTGGTAAAGTGTTTACACTCAATCAATCTCATGAAAACACTTCTACCATATGCTTGCTTGTCCACCTATTCTCCACTATTTAGATCATACAACTTCATAAATCAAGAGGTCTTTATTCAAGGTTGTAATGGGGCCAAAGGGTTATAATGTGGTTAAAGAACAAAAGGATAAAGATATCACAAAGGTTCCAAAGAGTTTATAGATTTTAGAGACATAATAAGATCATACAAATAAAACTTCTCAAAACTCTTATAAAGCACATAACATAGGCTAAATATTCATGTTGAGCCTTTGCATCATTCTAACCAACTTTGTAACATCTTTTTCTAGAAGTTCAAGAGAAGATTTTTTTTTTTTTTTTTTTAATATGGGAATGTATTTGACAATGATCCCTTTCTTTTTCTCTTGACTTTTTCTTTTCTTTTCTTCCCCCACACTTATCTTTTGTTTCTAACCCAAATTTTCAAATAAAAATATCCCTTGTTTTTTTGCAATATGTCTCAAAATATAAAATTCATCTTTAGAACAAGGGTAAGGATATAAGTATATTTAGGCTAGGTGTAAGTTGTGGTTACCAATAAAACATCATATTTAATGTAGGCTCAAATTGGCTCACTAGTGGGGATGTTCTCGTAGAACATTAATAATGGATGGCTGTTTGGCTCTAGTTATAATCCTAATGCCTCTATCATATTCATGTTGTCACATGTATCAATATAGTCTCAAACGGTTTAAAGCAAGTTCTAGAGAATCATGTAATCATAAGAGCACTCAAGAAAGAAATTAGATTGATTTGTATAATGCATCAATCATTATAGGCTCAAAAACTCACAAAGATGATTATACAAGTCAGATTAAGTCTAAACATGCTTCTTTCTCAATCAACATATCATATTAACATTGGCTCATAAAAAGGTTGACATCAAGCTCAATTCTCATGAAAATCTTCTCACTAATAAATCTGTTTTAGACTTATGCAATTCATATCTCATCATTGTATTGAAAGTAACTAAAAAAAACACACTAAGTCTAAACATGCTTTTTTTTTTTTTTGTTTTTTTGTTTTTTTTTGTTTTTTTTTTTGTTTTTTTTTTTGTTTTTTTTTTTGTTTTTTTTTTGTTTTTAGCAAAATATGTCCCTTACCCCCTACTAAAATATGACATTGTCCCCAATGTCAAATTTTAAAGGTAGAATTTAGGAGATATTACCTGCAGAGGTTGCTAACCACTTATTATAACTGAGACACAACAAGCAAAATGTTAGATAATGTCACAAAGACAAAGTGCAATCCACTCCTTGCTCGTCCATATCTCTTTTTCTTTTTCCGAGCGTTTGCTGATAACTCGTATAATTATATAGTTTTTAGTTATGTTTTATTATTGTTTTGTGTTAAATACGAGTTATTATTGTTTAGTCTAATTGTGTTTATGATCTTTTATATTTTTATGTAATTTGGTGTTTTTCACAAGTTTCTTTGAGTGATTTCAGATTACTAGTATTAAGGGCAAATCCAGTTCAGTTCCAGTTCCGACACCTTTTGCCATATCAGCTATATCTTGAGTTTCACTGAAGCAATAAGGCTGAACTTTGTATCCCTGCAAAGCTAAGAGGCATATCTATCTTTTTCATGTTTTACACTTCTTGAAACGGAGTCGTTTTCCCTAGCGAAATCGACCATCAAGTTGGCTGATGTGCAATGACGTCTGTTCTGCACCGTTTTGGTATTTTGACCATATCTTCCGATCCACGTGCGCAAATGATCTGATTCCAACGGCTATGGATCCGTAACTGATAGGGGTATATTTTTCTAGAAGACCATTTTATCAGATCGAGCCTCCAACATTGACAAAATCGACCATCAAGCTGGCTGATCAGAATTGTCATACAATATGACGAAAATTGTTAGAAAAATGCACCCACCTATTATACCTACCTTTGAAATTTGTAAAGCTTGTCTCTTGTCATTTAGCCCTCCAAAATGTGTATAAATAGAGGGCCTTGGATGAGTATTGGGATACATTATACATTGGTAGGATATTAGCCTTTGTAGTAAAATTCTCTAAGTTTTCTTCTTCTTTCCTTTCTCTAGTTTTCTTTTTTTATTTACTTATGCTTCTTACATTTCTTTTCATTTTATTCATATCTAGTATGTGTTGCTAATCATATTGTTGAGGTGATGAGGTGAAGCTCTTGGTAAATGCTAAGGTTAGTCTCTTAAACATGAGCTAAAATGAATCATCATTTATAAACACTAGTATAGATAATATTTTCTTTTGGTTTAAAATCATACTTGCAAAGTAGAGATCTTGATTCATTATTGACAATGAAAATGGCACAGTAAATGCTTGGTTTCATAACCTTGATTTGTTGTAGACATATACCTTGGCATAAGGAATGCTTGGACTCTTTTTGTGAGTTTTGAGGACACCAAATGAACATAATATCATATGCTATGGACGTTGGACAATTTGGACTGAATTGCTAAACCTTCCGGTTGGAACCTCCCTTATGTGTGGATTTCAATTGTGTAATAAAACAAGATTAATCTTAGCATAACACCAAGAGTGGATTCTCTAACCTCAACATCTTTTCTTATTGTTTTTTTTATATCTTGTTTAATTGCTTTTATGTTATTTTGTTTATTTTGTTCTCTAATATCTTGTTTACTTTCTTTGTTATTGATTCCCTAATATCTTGTTTATTTTCTTTTTCTTATATATTTATAAACTTATACTTACTAATACGCTTCCCTGTGGTTCGACCTCGGACACCCGAGAATTTATTACTTGAACATAACCTGCACTTGGGTTTACAACTCTTAATTGAGTTTCTATCAAGTTTTTGGCGCCGTTGCCGGGGAGGCAATACTAAGTATATAAGTTTATAAGTATATTTATTTTTATTGGCTGGTTATACCGCCTATATTTATTTTTATTGGCTGGTTATACCGCCTAATTTTCTATATATTTATATTTATATTGTATATTAACTTTGTTTTATTTTTATTGGCTGGTTATACCGCCTAATTTTGTATATTAACTTTGTTTTATGCTTGTTTGGCGACGTGATTTTAGATCTCGTCGTTTAGTTAGATTTTATTGTGAAACTTTTTCAGGTAATCTTTCTAATACAACTCCTACCATGGCTGACAATGAAAGTGTTCATGCTGAAGATGAGAACAGACAAGTACGCACCATGCGTGACTACTTGCAACCAACTCGAAGCTCATCACCCTCTTGTTTTATTTTTCCTCTCAATGCAAACAACTTTCGTTTTAAACCAGGTATGATAGCTTTGCTTCCAAATTTCTATGGGTTGGAATCGGAAAGTGCTTACTCGTTTCTAAAAGACTTCGAAGATGTATGTGTCACCTTTAATGACCAACAATGTACAAATGAAATTGTCAAGCTAAAATTATTTCCTTTTTCTTTAAAAGATAAAGCAAAAATTTGGCTTCATAATTTAAAACCAAGGTCAATTGGCACATGGCAAGAATTACAAACTGAGTTTCTAAAGAAATTTTTCCCAGCACATAAAACTACTGCTTTGAAAAGACAGATTCAAAATTTCAATCAAAATCAAAATGAAGCATTTTTTCAGTGCTGGGATCGTTTTAAAGATTTGTTAAGTTCTTGTCCACATCATGGTTTTGAAAAATGGCGTCTTATTAGTTTCTTTTATGAAAGTTTAACTCCCGAAACTAAACAATTTGTTGAAACAATGTGTAACGGTGAGTTTCTAGAAAAAGAACCTGAAGAAGCCTTTGACTACCTAGACCATTTGGCAGATAACTCTCAAGCCTGGCACACAGATAATTCCTCTGAAAGTTCCAATAGATCTAATCTTGTTTCTAACAGAGGAAAATATCATTTTAGTCAAGAAGATGAGATAAAAGCTAAAGTAGCTAATTTGGCTAGAAAGATTGAAGCCATGGAACTTAGAGAAGTAAAAGAAGTCAAAACAGTTAAAAATGAAGAAAGTTGTGGAATTTGTGAAATCATGGGACACCCCACTTCTGAATGTCCAAACATTCCCATTCTTAAAGAAGCGTTGCATGATCAAGTAAATTCCATAAACACATTTAAAAAGCCTTTTCCTTCTCCTTACTCTGAAACGTATAACCCTGAATGGAGAAATCATCCCAACTTCAGTTGGCGGAATAATAATCATGTTCAGGTACCACAATCTCAAAAGCCGGGCAACACTTTTTCCTATCAACCTTCACGTGTACAAACCTTGGAAGAGACATTGCAAGCATTCATGCAAACACAAGCAAATGTGAATAGCCGGACTTCACAGGACATCAATGAGATCAAAAACACCTTGTCCACATTGACAGCTTCATTACGCACTCAAGAAAAAGGTAAGTTTCCTGCTCAACCTCAGCCTAACCCTTCTACTCAATGTCTTGTTTCTTGCTCCAATGAAACTCAACAGGAAAATGCCAGTTCTATCACAACTCTTCGAAGTGGAAAGGCAATTGACAAAAACATTCCATCAAAAGACCAAGATCCTCTTTCCCCTCCGAAAAGTAATGGTAAGGATGATGGTAAGTCTGAACTTCTTGAAAATTTGGACAAAGAAAAAGGTATGCATCCTGCTCCTTTTCCTCAAAGGTTGCAAACAATAAAGAATTTGAATCAAAATGCAGAAATTTATGAACTTTTCAAACAAGTTAAGATTAACATTCCTTTATTGGATGCAATCAAACAAGTTCCATCTTATGCTAAATTTTTGAAGGACATGTGCACAGTTAAAAGGAAACATAATGTACAAAAGAAAGCATTTTTGACGGAAAGTGTGAGCTCAATCATTCAGCACCTTACTCCACCAAAATTCAAAGATCCTGGATGTCCAACAATCTCATGCATCATTGGAAACACTAGAATAGAACGTGCATTGCTTGATCTTGGTGCTAGTGTTAATCTTTTGCCTTTTTCTGTTTATCAACAGTTAGGTTTAGGTGAACTCAAGGAAACACCTGTTACACTTCAACTAGCTGATCGTTCTGTAAAAATTCCTCGAGGGATAGTTGAAGATGTTTTGGTTCAAATTGATAATTTTTACTTCCCTGTTGATTTTATTGTTTTGGACACACATCCTGTTTCAAATCCAAATGTTCAAATTCCTGTTATATTAGGCCGTCCATTTCTTGCAACTTCTAATGCTCTGATAAATTGCAAGAATGGTATGTTGAACATTTCTTTTGGAAATATGACTTTAGAATCAAATGTGTTCAACATTTGCAAGCAACCTGGTGATAATTCAGAAGTACATGAAGTGGATTTCATTGAAGAACTTGTTCATGAACATCTCACCACTACCACATTCCATGATCCTTTAGAAGCTTATTTAATTGAATATGAGTTTGATAATGCTTCAGAAATTTCACACACTGATTCTTTGTTAAAATCTTTTCAGGATAAGCATTGTTGGAAACAAAAGTTTGAGGAACTTCCATCACTTACAAATGTCACTGTACCATCAACTATTGAACCACCCAAGCTGGAGTTAAAACCATTGCCATCCGAGCTAAAATATTCCTTTTTGGGTGAGAGTGAAACTTTTCCAGTCATAATTTCTTCACATCTTGATGAACTACAAGAAGGTAAGTTGTTACAACTTTTGAAGATGCACAAAAATGCATTAGGATGGACCTTAGCTGACATAAAGGGAATAAGCCCATTAATCTGCACACATAATATTTATTTAGAGGAAAATGCTAAACCCTCTAGACAAATGCAACGAAGGCTTAATCCTAATATGAAAGAAGTAGTGAGAAATGAAGTCATTAAACTTCTAGATAATGGAATCATTTATCCTATCTCTGATAGCAAATGGGTAAGTCCTACTCAAGTCGTACCTAAGAAATCTGGAGTTACTGTAGTTAAAAATGAAAACAATGAATTAATTCCAGCTAGGACTGTTACTGGTTGGCGCATGTGCATTGACTATAGGAAACTTAACTCAGTGACGAGGAAAGATCATTTCCCTTTGCCTTTCATGGATCAAATCTTAGAAAGAGTTGCAGGGCATGAGTTTTATTGTTTTCTAGATGGATATTCTGGGTATAATCAAATTGCCATTGCACTTGAGGACCAAGAGAAAACCACTTTTACATGTCCTTTTGGTACTTTTGCATATCGTAGAATGCCATTTGGATTATGTAACGCCCCTGCCACATTTCAAAGATGCATGCTTAGCATTTTTAGTGACATGATTGAACGTAATCTTGAGATTTTCATGGATGATTTTTCTGTTTCTGGTGATTCATTTGATGATTGCTTAGCCAATTTGAAAAATGTATTGATTAGGTGTGAAGAAAAAAATCTTGTTCTTAATTGGGAAAAATGTCATTTCATGGTCACTAAAGGTATTGTACTAGGTCACATTGTTTCTGCAAAAGGGATTGAGGTAGACAAGTCAAAACTTGAATTGATTGCTAATCTACCCACACCAAAGACAGTAAAGGACATTAGGTCATTCTTGGGACATGCAGGTTTTTATAGAAGATTCATAAAAGATTTTAGCACGATATCTAAACCTCTATGTAATCTTTTAATGAAAGACACTGCATTTGAATGGACTAAAGATTGTGAAGATGCTTTTGAAAAACTCAAAAATATGCTCACTACTGCTCCTATTATGAGATCTCCTGATTGGTCCTTACCATTTGAAATAATGTGTGATGCTAGTGACTATGCTGTTGGTGCTGTGTTAGGACAAAGGAAAGATAATAAACCACATGTAATTTACTATGCAAGTAAAACTTTAAATAGAGCCCAAATGAATTATTCCACTACAGAAAAGGAATTACTTGCAGTTGTTTTTGCATTGGATAAATTCAGATCTTACCTTGTTGGATCATCAATTGTTGTCTTTAGTGATCATGCAGCTTTAAAATATCTTCTCTCTAAGAAGGATGCAAAACCTAGGTTGCTGAGGTGGATCCTTTTGCTGCAAGAATTTGACATCACCATTCGAGATAAAAAAGGAGTAGAAAATGTGGTGGCTGATCATTTATCAAGACTTGTTTGTGATGAATCTTTTGGAACCTCACCAATAAATGATACTTTTCCTGATGAACAACTTCTAATTGTCTCCACGACACCTTGGTTTGCTGACATTGCTAATTTTCTTGCTACAGGAAAAATTCCTTCTCAATGGAGCACCCAAGATAAAAGGAAGTTTCTGAATGAGGTAAAGAAGTTCTATTGGGATGACCCTTACTTGTTCAAATATTGTCCTGATCAGATTTTTCGAAGATGCATTCCCGACAATGAGGTAAGTAGTGTAATTAAGTTTTGTCATTCCGAGGCATGTGGTGGTCATTTTTCATCAAAGAAAACTGCTGCAAAAATTTTACAGTGTGGATTTTACTGGCCAACTTTGTTCAAAGATGCACATAATTTTTGCAAGTCATGTGAAAGTTGTCAAAAATTAGGTTCCATTTCGAAAAGAAACATGATGCCTTTGAACCCAATTCTTGTAATTGAAATTTTTGACTGTTGGGGTATTGATTTCATGGGACCATTTCCACCATCTTTTGGTTTCTTATACATTTTAGTAGCAATAGATTATGTTTCAAAGTGGATAGAGGCAATTCCATGTCGAAATAATGATCACAAAACAGTGATTAAATTTTTAAAAGAAAATATTTTGAGTCGATTTGGAATTCCTCGATCTATCATAAGCGATGGGGGAACACATTTTTGCAACAAGGTTTTTGAAACATTAATGAAGAAATATGCCATTACACACAAAGTTGCAACCCCTTATCACCCGCAGACAAATGGACAGGTAGAATTAGCAAATAGGGAGATTAAACAAATTTTGGAAAAGACAGTTAATCCAAATCGCAAAGATTGGTCTCTTAGACTTAACGATGCATTATGGGCCTATCGAACAGCTTTTAAAACAGCATTGGGCATGTCTCCTTATAGGCTAGTTTATGGAAAACCTTGTCATTTACCTGTGGAACTTGAGCATAAAGCATATTGGGCCATTAAAATGTTCAACTCAAACCTTGATGACGCTTCTAATTTACGAAAATTACAAATAAATGAACTTGAGGAACTCAGAAATGATGCATATGAGAATTCTAAAATTCATAAAGAAAGAACTAAAGCCTTTCATGACAAGTTAATTTCAAGAAAAACATTTAATGTTGGGCAAAAAGTTCTACTTTATAATTCTAGACTTCACATATTTCCTGGTAAGTTGAGATCAAGATGGACTGGCCCATTTGTGGTTAAGCATGTGTATCATTATGGAGCAGTTGACATTGAGAATCCTCAAAATGGTAACGTATTCAAGGTAAATGGACAAAGACTCAAACTCTTTTTGGAAAATCATGTTACTCAAGAAGAGGTTGTTTTTCTTTCTGATCCTTGTTTTGAAAATAACTAGATGTAAATATAATTTTTTTTAACCCCGGTTAAATGGCGGATAACGGTACTCCGTGATTATTTAAGTCGGTTCCATCAGCTACCCACAAAACTGATATTGTATATAAATTTCTCTTTCATTTTATTTTATTTCATTTTTTTTCAGGATGGATGATATTCTCAAAAGATTGCAGAAACGATTTCCTCCTTTTCCTCGGAATATTTTACTGAAGCTTTACCAAGTTCGATTAGAAAGATTAAGAATGCTTATGAACAAAGGGATTCCTGAAGACATACGTTGGATAATTGAAGCCAAGGTACGTGAAGATGAATATCTTCCTGTTTTGCATTTACCAGGTACAGGTAGAAGCACTTATGCAAAGAAGCGACGAGCAAAGCGCATGAGTTCAAATTGCCACAAGTGTGCACGATGGACGTGTAACGGTAAATGTCGTTCTATTGGGATTCCGTCCTCTAATCGAGATGATAAAATTGAATTCATTAAGGATGGACTGAGTAAGGAGAATTTGGGTAATATCCAACTTTCTCTTGAGACGCATCCTAGTGGAGATGTACAAAGAGAAATTCTTGATTTATGGCCGCAATTCCAAAGGGAATGGCAACATCTTGGGAATCTGATGATAAAAGACCCTGTTTGCCAGCTTGTAAGAAAACTGGATGGGAAGCATATCCTCGACTCATAGAAGGCGTTTAAGCCGTTTCTGGACGTAAAACCAGAGGAAGATGCCAAATACACTTTCGGCGACATTATTACTTTTGACTTTTACGGTTGATTTTTCTTCTCTTTTTGATTTTCTTCCTGAAATCATGCAAAAATCTTTTGTTAGGTTAACATTTTCTTCTGACAGGTCAAATACACTTTCGGCGACATTATTACTCTTGTCTGATTCACTACTCAGTCCTCTATATATTACACCATGTACTCATTCTCTTTCAGGCACTCGAAAAAGAAAAAAAAATGGAAAGCACTTCGTCCCAGCGCATTAAAAAAATTTGTGTCTTTGGAGGTGCTTATCCAGGGAAAAATAACATATTCGCTGATGAAGCCATAAGAGTTGGAGTAATACTTGCCCAACAAAAGATCCACTTGATTTATGGAGGCGGTAGTACGGGTTTAATGGGAGCAGTCGCTACAGCAGCACACGCCGGAGGAAGTCCAGTTCTAGGAATCGTGCCAAAACTATTCACAGATTTTTGTGGACCTACCGTGGGTAAGGAAATACAAGTCTGGAGTATCCCTGAACGGATAACAATCATGTACCATTCTGCCGATGCATTCATTGCTTTACCAGGAGGTCTGGGTACATTGGAAGAAATAGCTTGCGTGGCTTCTTGGTCATCTTTGGTCACAAATAAGAAACCCATTGGTTTGCTTAATATTAATGGTTATTTTAGTAATTTACTTTCATATTTAGATAATGCTGTGGATAATGGATTCATGTTTTCAGAGGCAAGGAGAACCATAATTTCTGCTACAACCATTGAAGATTTACTCAAAAAGCTACAAGCTTATGAGTGTTTATCTGCTACGGTTGTTTCGCAAACGCTCGGAAAAAGAAAAAGAGATATGGACGAGCAAGGAGTGGATTGCACTTTGTCTTTGTGACATTATCTAACATTTTGCTTGTTGTGTCTCAGTTATAATAAGTGGTTAGCAACCTCTGCAGGTAATATCTCCTAAATTCTACCTTTAAAATTTGACATTGGGGACAATGTCATATTTTAGTAGGGGGTAAGGGACATATTTTGCTTAAAAAAAAAAAAAAAATTGTTGTGTTTTAAGACATTTAGAAGTATTCATTCTGAACAAGGTCTGAGTAAGGGAGACTTGAGACATACCTTGTCAGTTTGATTTAATCTTCTTCTTCTAAAAAAAGAAAAAACAAAAAAAAAACAAAAAAAAAAAAACAAAAAAAAAAGCATGTTTAGACTTAGTGTGTTTTTTTTTAGTTACTTTCAATACAATGATGAGATATGAATTGCATAAGTCTAAAACAGATTTATTAGTGAGAAGATTTTCATGAGAATTGAGCTTGATGTCAACCTTTTTATGAGCCAATGTTAATATGATATGTTGATTGAGAAAGAAGCATGTTTAGACTTAATCTGACTTGTATAATCATTTTTGTGAGTTTTTGAGCCTATAATGATTGATGCATTATACAAATCAATCTAATTTCTTTCTTGAGTGCTCTTATGATTACATGATTCTCTAGAACTTGCTTTAAATCGTTTGAGACTATATTGATACATGTGACGACATGAATATGATAGAGGCATTAGGATTATAACCAGAGCCAAACAGCCATCCATTATTAATGTTCTACGAGAACATCCCCACTAGTGAGCCAATTTGAGCCTACATTAAATATGATGTTTTATTGGTAACCACAACTTACACCTAGCCTAAATATACTTATATCCTTACCCTTGTTCTAAAGATGAATTTTATATTTTGAGACATATTGCAAAAAAACAAGGGATATTTTTATTTGAAAATTTGGGTTAGAAACAAAAGATAAGTGTGGGGGAAGAAAAGAAAAGAAAAAGTCAAGAGAAAAAGAAAGGGATCATTGTCAAATACATTCCCATATTAAAAAAAAAAAAAAAAAAAAAAAAAATCTTCTCTTGAACTTCTAGAAAAAGATGTTACAAAGTTGGTTAGAATGATGCAAAGGCTCAACATGAATATTTAGCCTATGTTATTATGTGCTTTATAAGAGTTTTGAGAAGTTTTATTTGTATGATCTTATTATGTCTCTAAAATCTATGAACTCTTTGGAACCTTTGTGATATCTTTATCCTTTTGTTCTTTAACCACATTATAACCCTTTGGCCCCATTACAACCTTGAATAAAGACCTCTTGATTTATGAAGTTGTATGATCTAAATAGTGGAGAATAGGTGGACAAGCAAGCATATGGTAGAAGTGTTTTCATGAGATTGATTGAGTGTAAACACTTTACCACTACTTTAAAGAGTGAAAATCAAGAGAGTATCCCATGTGAGAAGTTGAGATTAAGTTTGAATATACACTATTTTGATTGAAATATGTTATGTTATTATTGGCTTAACTCAAACTATTTACATTCAAGCAAGATTTTTTTGTGAATTTCTTTAAGCTATTGATTAGTTTTTAAGACTTGTCCAATGATTATCTCTAATTTATATTGGAAGGATTAGTTATAATTATTATTTTTAGTTTTTCTTATTTCTTCAATGTTTGTGGGTATCGTCCTAGTAAACCCTCACGAGACTAAACTCGTCCACTAGGGACACCTAGGGGTTTAAAGGCTTGTGTCACATGCTAAGTGCCACCGTGATTTCCTACGAAAATGGATTAGATTAGATTTTCTTATTTTATTTTTATTGAGTCGTTGCTAGGGACTAGCAACAATCTAAGTATGGGGGTGTGATAACTCGTATAATTATATAGTTTTTAGTTATGTTTTATTATTGTTTTGTGTTAAATACGAGTTATTATTGTTTAGTCTAATTGTGTTTATGATCTTTTATATTTTTATGTAATTTGGTGTTTTTCACAAGTTTCTTTGAGTGATTTCAGATTACTAGTATTAAGGGCAAATCCAGTTCAGTTCCAGTTCCGACACCTTTTGCCATATCAGCTATATCTTGAGTTTCACTGAAGCAATAAGGCTGAACTTTGTATCCCTGCAAAGCTAAGAGGCATATCTATCTTTTTCATGTTTTACACTTCTTGAAACGGAGTCGTTTTCCCTAGCGAAATCGACCATCAAGTTGGCTGATGTGCAATGACGTCTGTTCTGCACCGTTTTGGTATTTTGACCATATCTTCCGATCCACGTGCGCAAATGATCTGATTCCAACGGCTATGGATCCGTAACTGATAGGGGTATATTTTTCTAGAAGACCATTTTATCAGATCGAGCCTCCAACATTGACAAAATCGACCATCAAGCTGGCTGATCAGAATTGTCATACAATATGACGAAAATTGTTAGAAAAATGCACCCACCTATTATACCTACCTTTGAAATTTGTAAAGCTTGTCTCTTGTCATTTAGCCCTCCAAAATGTGTATAAATAGAGGGCCTTGGATGAGTATTGGGATACATTATACATTGGTAGGATATTAGCCTTTGTAGTAAAATTCTCTAAGTTTTCTTCTTCTTTCCTTTCTCTAGTTTTCTTTTTTTATTTACTTATGCTTCTTACATTTCTTTTCATTTTATTCATATCTAGTATGTGTTGCTAATCATATTGTTGAGGTGATGAGGTGAAGCTCTTGGTAAATGCTAAGGTTAGTCTCTTAAACATGAGCTAAAATGAATCATCATTTATAAACACTAGTATAGATAATATTTTCTTTTGGTTTAAAATCATACTTGCAAAGTAGAGATCTTGATTCATTATTGACAATGAAAATGGCACAGTAAATGCTTGGTTTCATAACCTTGATTTGTTGTAGACATATACCTTGGCATAAGGAATGCTTGGACTCTTTTTGTGAGTTTTGAGGACACCAAATGAACATAATATCATATGCTATGGACGTTGGACAATTTGGACTGAATTGCTAAACCTTCCGGTTGGAACCTCCCTTATGTGTGGATTTCAATTGTGTAATAAAACAAGATTAATCTTAGCATAACACCAAGAGTGGATTCTCTAACCTCAACATCTTTTCTTATTGTTTTTTTTATATCTTGTTTAATTGCTTTTATGTTATTTTGTTTATTTTGTTCTCTAATATCTTGTTTACTTTCTTTGTTATTGATTCCCTAATATCTTGTTTATTTTCTTTTTCTTATATATTTATAAACTTATACTTACTAATACGCTTCCCTGTGGTTCGACCTCGGACACCCGAGAATTTATTACTTGAACATAACCTGCACTTGGGTTTACAACTCTTAATTGAGTTTCTATCATTTGCGAAACAACCGTAGCAGATAAACACTCATAAGCTTGTAGCTTTTTGAGTAAATCTTCAATGGTTGTAGCAGAAATTATGGTTCTCCTTGCCTCTGAAAACATGAATCCGTTATCCACAGCATTATCTAAATATGAAAGTAAATTACTAAAATAACCATTAATATTAAGCAAACCAATGGGTTTCTTATTTGTGACCAAAGATGACCAAGAAGCCACGCAAGCTATTTCTTCCAATGTACCCAGACCTCCTGGTAAAGCAATGAATGCATCGGCAGAATGGTACATGATTGTTATCCGTTCAGGGATACTCCAGACTTGTATTTCCTTACCCACGGTAGGTCCACAAAAATCTGTGAATAGTTTTGGCACGATTCCTAGAACTGGACTTCCTCCGGCGTGTGCTGCTGTAGCGACTGCTCCCATTAAACCCGTACTACCGCCTCCATAAATCAACTGGATCTTTTGTTGGGCAAGTATTACTCCAACTCTTATGGCTTCATCAGCGAATATGTTATTTTTCCCTGGATAAGCACCTCCAAAGACACAAATTTTTTTAATGCGCTGGGACGAAGTGCTTTCCATTTTTTTTCTTTTTCGAGTGCCTGAAAGAGAATGAGTACATGGTGTAATATATAGAGGACTGAGTAGTGAATCAGACAAGAGTAATAATGTCGCCGAAAGTGTATTTGACCTGTCAGAAGAAAATGTTAACCTAACAAAAGATTTTTGCGTGATTTCAGGAAGAAAATCAAAAAGAGAAGAAAAATCAATCGTAAAAGACCAATGCAAAAAAAAAAAAAAAAACGAGAATAATTACACAAATCGAACAACACGTAAATTAAACTGAAATAAAGTTATTGCAAATCAAACCAAAAGCTGAGAAGTCATTTATTGTAGTTGTGATTGTGGCTCACATCTTCCTCTGGTTTTACGTCCAGAAACGGCTTAAACGCCTTCTATGAGTCGAGGATATGCTTCCCATCCAGTTTTCTTACAAGCTGGCAAACAGGGTCTTTTAACATCAGATTCCCAAGATGTTGCCATTCCCTTTGGAATTGCGGCCATAAATCAAGAATTTCTCTTTGTACGTCTCCACTAGGATGCGTCTCAAGAGAAAGTTGGATATTACCCAAATTCTCCTTACTCAGTCCATCCTTAATGAATTCAATTTTATCATCTCGATTAGAGGACGGAATCCCAATAGAACGACATTTACCGTTACACGTCCATCGTGCACACTTGTGGCAATTTGAACTCATGCGCTTTGCTCGTCGCTTCTTTGCATAAGTGCTTCTACCTGTACCTGGTAAATGCAAAACAGGAAGATATTCATCTTCACGTACCTTGGCTTCAATTATCCAACGTATGTCTTCAGGAATCCCTTTGTTCATAAGCATTCTTAATCTTTCTAATCGAACTTGGTAAAGCTTCAGTAAAATATTCCGAGGAAAAGGAGGAAATCGTTTCTGCAATCTTTTGAGAATATCATCCATCCTTGAATACGTTACCATTTTGAGGATTCTCAATGTCAACTGCTCCATAATGATACACATGCTTAACCACAAATGGGCCAGTCCATCTTGATCTCAACTTACCAGGAAATATGTGAAGTCTAGAATTATAAAGTAGAACTTTTTGCCCAACATCAAATATTTTTCTTGAAATTAACTTGTCATGAAAGGCTTTAGTTCTTTCTTTATGAATTTTAGAATTCTCATATGCATCATTTCTGAGTTCCTCAAGTTTATTTATGCCTGGAAAAGTTTCATTCTCACCCAAAAAGGAATATTTTAGCTCGGATGGCAATGGTTTTAAATCCAGCTTGGGTGGTTCAATAGTTGATGGTACAGTGACATTTGTGAGTGATGGAAGTTCCTCAAACTTTTGTTTCCAACAATGCTTAACCTGAAAAAAATTTAACAAAGAATCAGTGTGTGAAATTTCTGAAGCATTATCAAACTCACATTCAATTAAATAAGCTTCTAAAGGATCATGGAATGTGGTAGTGGTGAGATGTTCATGAACAAGTTCTTCAATGAAATCCACTTCATGTACTTCTGAATCATCACCGGGTTGCTTGCAAGTGTTGAACACATTTAATTCTAAAGTCATATTTCCAAAAGAAATGTTCAACATACCATTCCTGCAATTTATCAGAGCATTAGAAGTTGCAAGAAATGGACGGCCTAATATGACTTTAGAATTAAATAACATATTCGCTGATGAAGCCATAAGAGTTGGAGTAACATATTCGCTGAAGAATTAAAAAAATTTGTGTCTTTGGAGGTGCTTATCCAGGGAAAAATAACATATTCGCTGATGAAGCCATAAGAGTTGGAGTAATACTTGCCCAACAAAAGATCCAGTTGATTTATGGAGGCGGTAGTACGGGTTTAATGGGAGCAGTCGCTACAGCAGCACACGCCGGAGGAAGTCCAGTTCTAGGAATCGTGCCAAAACTATTCACAGATTTTTGTGGACCTACCGTGGGTAAGGAAATACAAGTCTGGAGTATCCCTGAACGGATAACAATCATGTACCATTCTGCCGATGCATTCATTGCTTTACCAGGAGGTCTGGGTACATTGGAAGAAATAGCTTGCGTGGCTTCTTGGTCATCTTTGGTCACAAATAAGAAACCCATTGGTTTGCTTAATATTAATGGTTATTTTAGTAATTTACTTTCATATTTAGATAATGCTGTGGATAACGGATTCATGTTTTCAGAGGCAAGGAGAACCATAATTTCTGCTACAACCATTGAAGATTTACTCAAAAAGCTACAAGCTTATGAGTGTTTATCTGCTACGGTTGTTTCGCAAACGCTCGGAAAAAGAAAAAGAGATATGGACGAGCAAGGAGTGGATTGCACTTTGTCTTTGTGACATTATCTAACATTTTGCTTGTTGTGTCTCAGTTATAATAAGTGGTTAGCAACCTCTGCAGGTAATATCTCCTAAATTCTACCTTTAAAATTTGACATTGGGGACAATGTCATATTTTAGTAGGGGGTAAGGGACATATTTTGCTAAAAAAAAAAAAAAACAAAAAAAAAAACAAACAAAAAAAAAAACAAAAAAAAAACAAAAAAAAACAAAAAAACAAAAAAAAAAAAAGCATGTTTAGACTTAGTGTGTTTTTTTTAGTTACTTTCAATACAATGATGAGATATGAATTGCATAAGTCTAAAACAGATTTATTAGTGAGAAGATTTTCATGAGAATTGAGCTTGATGTCAACCTTTTTATGAGCCAATGTTAATATGATATGTTGATTGAGAAAGAAGCATGTTTAGACTTAATCTGACTTGTATAATCATCTTTGTGAGTTTTTGAGCCTATAATGATTGATGCATTATACAAATCAATCTAATTTCTTTCTTGAGTGCTCTTATGATTACATGATTCTCTAGAACTTGCTTTAAACCGTTTGAGACTATATTGATACATGTGACAACATGAATATGATAGAGGCATTAGGATTATAACTAGAGCCAAACAGCCATCCATTATTAATGTTCTACGAGAACATCCCCACTAGTGAGCCAATTTGAGCCTACATTAAATATGATGTTTTATTGGTAACCACAACTTACACCTAGCCTAAATATACTTATATCCTTACCCTTGTTCTAAAGATGAATTTTATATTTTGAGACATATTGCAAAAAAACAAGGGATATTTTTATTTGAAAATTTGGGTTAGAAACAAAAGATAAGTGTGGGGGAAGAAAAGAAAAGAAAAAGTCAAGAGAAAAAGAAAGGGATCATTGTCAAATACATTCCCATATTAAAAAAAAAAATCTTCTCTTGAACTTCTAGAAAAAGATGTTACAAAGTTGGTTAGAATGATGCAAAGGCTCAACATGAATATTTAGCCTATGTTATGTGCTTTATAAGAGTTTTGAGAAGTTTTATTTGTATGATCTTATTATGTCTCTAAAATCTATAAACTCTTTGGAACCTTTGTGATATCTTTATCCTTTTGTTCTTTAACCACATTATAACCCTTTGGCCCCATTACAACCTTGAATAAAGACCTCTTGATTTATGAAGTTGTATGATCTAAATAGTGGAGAATAGGTGGACAAGCAAGCATATGGTAGAAGTGTTTTCATGAGATTGATTGAGTGTAAACACTTTACCACTACTTTAAAGAGTGAAAATCAAGAGAGTATCCCATGTGAGAAGTTGAGATTAAGTTTGAATATACACTATTTTGATTGAAATATGTTATGTTATTATTGGCTTAACTCAAACTATTTACATTCAAGCAAGATTTTTTGTGAATTTCTTTAAGCTATTGATTAGTTTTTAAGACTTGTCCAATGATTATCTCTAATTTATATTGGAAGGATTAGTTATAATTATTATTTTTAGTTTTTCTTATGTCTTCAATGTTTGTGGGTATCGTCCTAGTAAACCCTCACGAGACTAAACTCGTCCACTAGGGACACCTAGGGGTTTAAAGGCTTGTGTCACATGCTAAGTGCCACCGTGATTTCCTACGAAAATGGATTAGATTAGATTTTCTTATTTTATTTTTATTGAGTCGTTGCTAGGGACTAGCAACAATCTAAGTATGGGGGTGTGATAACTCGTATAATTATATAGTTTTTAGTTATGTTTTATTATTGTTTTGTGTCAAATACGAGTTATTATTGTTTAGTCTAATTGTGTTTATGATCTTTTATATTTTTATGTAATTTGGTGTTTTTCACAAGTTTCTTTGAGTGATTTCAGATTACTAGAATTAAGGGCAAATCCAGTTCAGTTCCAGTTCCGACACCTTTTGCCATATCAGCTATATCTCGAGTTTCACTGAAGCAATAAGGCTGAACTTTGTATCCCTGCAAAGCTAAGAGGAATATCTATCTTTTTCATGTTTTACACTTCTTGAAACGGAGTCGTTTTCCCTAGCGAAATCGACCATCAAGTTGGCTGATGTGCAATGACGTCTGTTCTGCACCGTTTTGGTATTTTGACCATATCTCCCGATCCACGTGCGCAAATGATCTGATTCCAACGGCTATGGATCCGTAACTGATAGGGGTATATTTTTCTAGAAGACCATTTTATCAGATCGAGCCTCCAACATTGACAAAATCGACCATCAAGCTGGATGATCAGAATTGTCATACAATATGACGAAAATTGTTAGAAAAATGCACCCACCTATTATACCTACCTTTGAAATTTGTAAAGCTTGTCTCTTGTCATTTAGCCCTCCAAAATGTGTATAAATAGAGGGCCTTGGATGAGTATTGGGATACATTATACATTGGTAGGATATTTGCCATTGTAATAAAATTCTCTAAGTTTTCTTCTTCTTTCCTTTCTCTAGTTTTCTTTTTCTTTACTTACGTTTCTTACATTTCTTTTCATTTTATTCATATCTAGTATGTGTTGCTAATCATATTGTTGAGGTGATGAGGTGAAGCTCTTGGTAAATGCTAAGGTTAGTCTCTTAAACATGAGCTAAAATGAATCATCATTTATAAGCACTAGCATAGATAATATTTTCTTTTGGTTTAAAATCATACTTGCAAAGTAGAGATCTTGATTCATTATTGACAATGAAAATGGCACAGTAAATGCTTGGTTTCATAACCTTGATTTGTTGTAGACATATACCTTGGCATAAGGAATGCTTGGACTCTTTTTGTGAGTTTTGAGGACACCAAATGAACATAATATCATATGCTATGGACGTTGGACAATTTGGACTGAATTGCTAAACCTTCCGGTTGGAACCTCCCTTATGTGTGGATTTCAATTGTGTAATAAAACAAGATTAATCTTAGCATAACACCAAGAGTGGATTCTCTAACCTCAACATTAAGCAAACTAAAAGTAAGAAAACAAATAAGTAAGAAGAATTAAATATGAAAAATATGGTTAAGGTTTCATTCTCCACCACTAGACATCATTAAGAATCAATTTCAGATCTATCAATATCAACCAACTATCAAAGTTAACAACCGTAGATAACAACAAGCTCTGTTACCCCAATCTTTCCTTAGTTTGTCGTTAAATAGAACAAGCTCTCTATTTAATCTCTAACCATTAAACAACCTAGAATAAGCTCTCTAAATTCAATTTAATGGCAGCTTTATGATGAGAAAGATAGGTTGATCTAAGCAACAAACACATAAGCTCGGATTGTTCAACTTAGGTTATGTTCCACTTTGCAATTATTGAAAACTTGACCATAATCATTAATCACAAATTGCCACTTATGAATAGGAAATCAAGACAATTACACGGATCAAGACTCCTAAACTAGCAATAGATAATTATCAAGATCTATCTAGTTGTACACCTAAACAAATCAAGACAACATCATGAACAATTCTTGTAGAAGAACATAAGCAACTTTGATAGAAAATTAATGATAGATAGAATCTGAAAATGAATCATAAAACATGTCTAGGGCTTTGAAATCACCCTTAACCAAATAGAAGTTTAGCCTAGCATAGGCATTATAAACATAAACATAAAATTAAAGAAAATCTAAGAAGAAAATAAAAGAAAGAAAGAAGAAGAGGAAGAATATTAATTATCCAACCTCTTGCTCTCTCTAAAGAAAAAGAAAACTAGAGAAAAGAAAGAAAACTAGAGAAAAGAAAGAAGAAGAAAACTTAGAGAATTTTATTAAAATGGCTAATATCCTACCTATCTACAATATATTCCTCTACAATCATCCAAGGCCCTCTATTTATACACATTTTGGAGGGCTAAATGACAAGAGACAAGCTTTACAAATTTCAAAGGTAGGTATAATAGGTGGGTGCATTTTTCTAACAATTTTTGTCATATTGTATGACCATTTTGATCAGCCAACTTGATGGTCGATTTTGTCAATCTTGGAGGCCTGATCTGATCACATGGTCTTCTAGAAAAATGTTCCCCTATGAGTTACTGAGTCATAGCCGTTGGAATCAGCTCATTTGCTGATGTGGAGAAGAAGATATGGGCAAAATACGAAAACAGGTCAGCACAGACGTCTTTGCACATCAGCCAACTTGATGGTCGATTTCTTCAATATTGGAGGCTTTATCTGATCACATGGTCTTCTAGAAAAATGTTCCCCTATCAGTTAGTGATCCATAGCCGTTGGAATCAGCTCATTTGCTGATGTTTATCGGACGATATGGTCAAAATGCTAAAACTGCTCAGGACAGACGTCATTGCACATCAGCCAACTTGATGGTTGATTTCGCTAGGGAAAACGACTCCGTTTCAAGAAGTGTAAAACATGAAAAAGATAGATATGCCTCTTAACTTTGCACTGTTAAAATTTCAGCCTTATTGCTTCAGTGAAACTCCAGATATAGCTGATATGGCAAAAGGTGTCGGAACTGGAACTGAACTAGATTTGCCCTTAATTCTAGTAATCTGAAATCACTCAAAGAAACTTGTGAAAAACACCAAATTACATAAAAATATAAAAGATCATAAACACAATTAGACTAAACAATAATAACTCGTATTTGACACAAAACAATAATAAAACATAACTAAAAACTATCAAAGTTTGGAGGCCTGATCTGATCACATGGTCTTCTAGACAAAGGTTCCCCTATCAGTTACGGAACCATAGCCGTTGGAATCAGCTCATTTTCTGATGTGGATAAGAAGATATGGGCATAATACGAAAACATGTCAGCACAGACGTCATTGCACATCAGCCAACTTGATGGTCGATTTTGCTAGGGAAAACGACTCCGTTTTAAGAAGTGTAAAACATGAAAAAGATAGATATGCCTCTTAGCGTTGCATGGCTACAAATTTCAGCCTTATTGCTTCAATGAAACGCGAGATATAGCTGATATGGCAAAAGGTGTCGGAACTGAAACTGAACTGGATTTGCCCTTAATTCTAGTAATCTGAAATCACTCAAAGAAACTTGTGAAAAACACCAAAATACATAAAAATATAAAAGATCATAAACACAATTAGACTAAACAATAATAACTCGTATTTGACACAAAACAATAATAAAACATAACTAAAAACTATATAATTATACGAGTTATCACACCCCCACACTTAGATTGTTGCTAGTCCCTAGCAACGACTCAATAAAAATAAAATAAGAAAATCTAATCTAATCCATTTTCGTAGGAAATCACGGTGGCACTTAGCATGTGACACAAGCCTTTAAACCCCTAGGTGTCCCTAGTGGACGAGTTTAGTCTCGTGAGGGTTTACTAGAACGATACCCACAAACATTGAAAAACTAAAATATAAATAAACTGCATATACTAAAAATATTTACTCCAAATCCTTTCAATACAAATTAGAGACAATATTTGAACAAGTCTTATAAACTAATCAATAGCTTAAAGAATTTCACAAAAAATCATGCTTGAATGTAAATTGTTTGAGTTAAGCCAATATTAGCATAACATATCTCAATCAAAATATTGCATGTTCAAATTTAATCTCAACTTCTCACATGGGATACCCTCATGATTTTCACTCTTTAAAGTAGTGGTGAAGTGTTTACACTCAATCAATCTCATGAAAACAGTTCTACCATATTCTTGCTTGTCCACCTATTCTCCACTATTTAGATCATACAACTTCATGAATCAAGAGGTCTTTAATCAAGGTTGTAATGGGGCCAAGGGGTTTGTAATGTGGTTGAAGAACAAAAGGATAAAGATATCACAAAGGTTCCAAAGAGTTCATAAAGTTTAGAGACGTAAAAAGATCATACAAAGAAACTTCTCAAAACTCTTTACAAGTACATAGTCACCTAGGCCGGATATTCATGTTGGGCCTTTTCTTCATTCTAAACAACTTTGTAACATCTTTTTCTTTTTCCACAAATTCAAGAGATGATTCATTTTTTTTTTATATAGGAATGTATTTGCCAGTATTCCATTTCTTTTTCTCTTGACTTTTCTTTTCTTTTCCCCCCACACTTATTTCTTGTTTCTAACCAAAAAATATCCCTTGTCTTTGCAACTTGTCTCAAATCATGCTAATTCATCTTTGGAACAAAGGTAAAGATATAAGTATATTTAGGTTAGGGACAAGTTATGGTTACCAAAGAGATAGCTTATTCAATGTAGGCTCAAATTGGTTCACTAAGGGTGTGTTCTCTTGGAACATCAATAAGGGATGGTTGTTTGGCCCTGACTAAAAATCCTAATGCCTCTATCATATTCATGTTGTCACATGCATCAATATAGTCTCAAACGGTTTAAAGCAAGTTCTAGAGAATCATGTAATCATAAGAGCACTCAAGAAAGAAATTAGATTGATTTGTATAATGCATCAATCATTTTAGGCTCAAAAACTCACAAGAATGATTATACAAGTCAGATTAAGTCTAAACATGCTTCTTTCTCAATCAACATATCATATTAACATTGGCTCATAAAAAGGTTGACATCAAGCTCAATTCTCATGAAAATCTTCTCACTAATAAATATGTTTTAGACTTATGCAATTCATATCTCATCATTGTATTAAAAAGGAACTAAAACACACTAAAAAAATAATAATAATAATAAAGACTCATAAAAAAAAATAGTAGACAAAAATAAAAGAAATCCTAAATCATTCCCCCCACACTTAATTCTTACATTGTCCTCAATGTAAGTCTATTAACCCAAATGAAAGAATCATGTGTAAGAGAAAAGAACTAATAACATAAGAATAGGAATAACTAGACTCAAAACAAAACAAACTCACGCAACCTAAATAATCCTAAAATACTAAACAAAAATTAACAAGTAAACATAAAAAATAAAAATAAAAATAATAAAAGAAAAGAAAAAGGAAAAGAAAGAGAAAGCAAATCTGAATATGGAAGGTTGGCAATTTCTTCTTTAATTGGGTTGCCTTCCCAATTAACACTTGAGTTAATGTTTTGAACCTAACCAACACCCCTTCTTGGCTTTTTAGGCTTGTCAGGCTCATACATGAAATTTTCCAAATTAATGCGTTTGAGAGGAAGCTTTCTTTGCACAACAGTGGATGCATTCTCCATTACAAGTATTATCCCATCATCCTTTGTGGTGCATATCTCATCGAGGAATGGAGCATATTTTGATACTTGTTGAATGGCATCCACAAACAAGTTGTTTAAGGTTTCTGGCATGTGTTGTTCATGTTCTTCCTCCATAAACTTTGCAAATCTACTAGGAAAAGGTGGAGAAGAAACATTAGTAAAAAGTGGAACCTTAAACGTTACCTCAGGTGCCGAAATACTCTTATTTGGATTTGTGGCTTCATTATCCTCAAGAATAGAATCCATCTCTAATTTTGTCTCATCCTCATCTTGTTCCTCATTCCTCAAGGTCACAATAGTAGCATTCTCCTTTGGGTTAATCATCGTTTGGGCAGGGAGTTCTTCAGATCTTTGTGCTACCCATCCCACCATACTACTAGCCAATAGGCTCATTTGCCTTTCCAAACTCTGGATGCTTGCTCTTGTTTCCTGTTGAAATTGCAAAGTATCAGTAACAAGAGAATGTACAAGATCTTCTAAAGAAGTACCTGAGTTTTGAGTCATATGTGGTGGTTGAAAAAGATCTGGTTCTTGAGACCATGATTGATTGAAGCTAGATGGATGAGTGTAATTGGCATAAGGATCTACTTCTTGGTAATTTTTCGAGTAGCCATAATTAGTATGATCCCACCATCCCTCATGGTAAGTGTTTGAGTAATGATCATACTGTTGGTCTTGGAACACTTGATGGGCTTGACATCCTCCCATGGCCAATTGTTGAACTGGGGAGGTGAGATTGGCTTGTTGATTCTCCATGTTCATGTATGCCACCAACTCTTCAAGTGTTAGATTGCTCAATTCCATCGTTTTTTTATTTTTTTTATTTTTTTTATTTTTTGAAAATTTGATAAGAAAAATTCGTATGTACAAGAAAATAAAACTAATTAGAACTGAAAATAAGAATAAACCAAGTAACAAATAAACTAAAGAAAGCAGTCCCCGGCAACTGTGATAGCTCGTATAATTATATAGTTTTTAGTTATGTTTTATTATTGTTTTGTGTCAAATACGAGTTATTATTGTTTAGTCTAATTGTGTTTATGATCTTTTATATTTTTATGTAATTTGGTGTTTTTCACTGATTCAAAAACTTGATGCACCCAAAAGAATGTATCTTATTTAACCTTGCACTAAAAAGATAAATTGTAAGTATAGTAGTTAGCAATGGTCGAGTCCTCAGGGATTGGGTTTTGGTTTATAAGTTAATAGTTTAAAACTTAAATTCAAGAACAATAAAAGAAAAGGGGTTTTTGAAGCCAGATTTAAACTAAAGTAAATAATAAGAAGAAGATGCAAGGCGGTATAACCAGCCAATAAAAATATATATACTAAATTAGGCGGTATAACCAGCCAATAAAAATATATATACTAAATTAGGCGGTATAACTAGCCAATAAAAATATATATACTAAATTAGGCGGTATAACCAGCCAATAAAAGTAAAACAAAGTTAATATACAAATTAGGCGGTATAACCAGCCAATAAAAATAAATATACTTTTAAAAATAAGCAAACTAGAAAAGTAAGAAAACAAGTAAGTGAGAAGAATCAAATATGAAAAATATGGTTAAGGTTTCATTCTCCACCACTAGACATCATTAAGAGTCAATTTCAGATCTATCAATATCAACCAACTATCAAAGTTAACAACCGTAGATAACAACAAGCTCTGTTATCCCAATCTTTCCTTAGTTTGTCGTTAAATAGAACAAGCTCTCTATTTAATCTCTAACCATTAAACAACCTAGAATAAGCTCTCTAAATTCAATTTAATGGCAGCTTTATGATGAGAAAGATAGGTTGATCTAAGCAACAAACACATAAGCTCGGATTGTTCAACTTAGGTTATGTTCCACTTTGCAATTATTGAAAACTTGACCATAATCATTAATCACAAATTGCCACTTATGAATAGGAAATCAAGACAATTACACGGATCAAGACTCCTAAACTAGCAATAGATAATTATCAAGATCTATCTAGTTGTACACCTAAACAAATCAAGACAACATCATGAACAATTCTTGTAGAAGAACATAAGCAACTTTGATAGAAAATTAATGATAGATAGAATCTGAAAATGAATCATAAAACATGTCTAGGGCTTTGAAATCACCCTTAACCAAATAGAAGTTTAGCCTAGCATAGGCATTATAAACATAAACATAAAATTAAAGAAAATCTAAGAAGAAAATAAAAGAAAGAAAGAAGAAGAGGAAGAATATTAATTATCCAACCTCTTGCTCTCTCTAAAGAAAAAGAAAACTAGAGAAAAGAAAGAAAACTAGAGAAAAGAAAGAAGAAGAAAACTTAGAGAATTTTATTAAAATGGCTAATATCCTACCTATCTACAATATATTCCTCTACAATCATCCAAGGCCCTCTATTTATACACATTTTGGAGGGCTAAATGACAAGAGACAAGCTTTACAAATTTCAAAGGTAGGTATAATAGGTGGGTGCATTTTTCTAACAATTTTTGTCATATTGTATGACCATTTTGATCAGCCAACTTGATGGTCGATTTTGTCAATCTTGGAGGCCTGATCTGATCACATGGTCTTCTAGAAAAATGTTCCCCTATGAGTTACTGAGTCATAGCCGTTGGAATCAGCTCATTTGCTGATGTGGAGAAGAAGATATGGGCAAAATACGAAAACAGGTCAGCACAGACGTCTTTGCACATCAGCCAACTTGATGGTCGATTTCTTCAATATTGGAGGCTTTATCTGATCACATGGTCTTCTAGAAAAATGTTCCCCTATCAGTTAGTGATCCATAGCCGTTGGAATCAGCTCATTTGCTGATGTTTATCGGACGATATGGTCAAAATGCTAAAACTGCTCAGGACAGACGTCATTGCACATCAGCCAACTTGATGGTTGATTTCGCTAGGGAAAACGACTCCGTTTCAAGAAGTGTAAAACATGAAAAAGATAGATATGCCTCTTAACTTTGCACTGTTAAAATTTCAGCCTTATTGCTTCAGTGAAACTCCAGATATAGCTGATATGGAAAAAGGTGTCGGAACTGGAACTGAACTAGATTTGCCCTTAATTCTAGTAATCTGAAATCACTCAAAGAAACTTGTGAAAAACACCAAATTACATAAAAATATAAAAGATCATAAACACAATTAGACTAAACAATAATAACTCGTATTTGACACAAAACAATAATAAAACATAACTAAAAACTATATAATTATACGAGCTATCACACCCCCACACTTAGATTGTTGCTAGTCCCTAGCAACGACTCAATAAAAATAAAATAAGAAAATCTAATCTAATCCATTTTCGTAGGAAATCACGGTGGCACTTAGCATGTGACACAAGCCTTTAAACCCCTAGGTGTCCCTAGTGGACGAGTTTAGTCTCGTGAGGGTTTACTAGGACGATACCCACAAACATTGAAAACATAAGAAAAACTAAAAATAATAATTATAACTAATCCTTCCAATATAAATTTGAGATAATCATTGGACAAGTCTTAAAAACTAATCAATAGCTTAAAGAAATTCACAAAAAATCTTGCTTGAATGTAAATAGTTTGAGTTAAGCCAATATTAACATAACATATTTCAATCAAAATAGTGCATATTCAAACTTAATCTCAACTTCTCACATGGGATACTCTCTTGATTTTCACTCTTTAAAGTAGTGGTAAAGTGTTTACACTCAATCAATCTCATGAAAACACTTCTACCATATGCTTGCTTGTCCACCTATTCTCCACTAAAAGATCATGCAACTTCATAAATCAAGAGGTCTTTAATCAAGGTTGTAATGGGGCCAAGGGGTTTGTAATGTGGTTGAAGAACAAAAGGATAAAGATATCACAAAGGTTCCAAAGAGTTCATAAAGTTTAGAGACATAAAAAAATTATACAAAGAAACTTCTCAAAACTCTTTACAAGTACATAGTCACCTAGGCCGAATATTCATGTTGGGCCTTTTCTTCATTCTAAACAACTTTGTAACATCTTTTTCTTTTTCCACAAATTCAAGAGATGATTCATATTTTTTACATAGGAATGTATTTGCCAGTATTCCATTTCTTTTTCTCTTGACTTTTCTTTTCTTTTCCCCCCACACTTATTTCTTGTTTCTAACCCAAATTTTCAACTAAAAATATCCCTTGTTTTTTGCAATATGTCTCAAAATATATAATCCATCTTTAGAACAAGGGTAAGGATATAAGTATATTTAGGCTAGGTGTAAGTTGTGGTTACCAATAAAACAGCATATTTAATGTAGGCTCAAATTGGCTCACTAGTGGGGATGTTCTCTTAGAACATTAATAATGGATGGCTGTTTGGCTCTAGTTATAATCCTAATGCCTCTATCATATTCATGTTGTCACATGTATCAATATAGTCTCAACAAGGTCTAAAGCAAGTTCTAGAGAATCATGTAATCATAAGAGCACTCAAGAAAGAAATTAGATTGATTTATATAATGCATCAATCATTATAGGCTCAAAAACTCACAAGGATGATTATACAAGTCAGATTAAGTCTAAACATGCTTCTTTCTCAATCAACATATCATATTAACATTGGCTCATAAAAAGGTTGATATCAAGCTCAATTCTCATGAAAATATTCTCACTAATAAATCTGTTTTAGACTTATGCAATTCATATCTCATCATAGTATTGAAAGTAACTAAAACACACTAAAAAAAAATAATAATAAAGACTCATAAAAAAAAAATAGTAGACAAAAATAAAAGAAATCCTAAATCATTCCCCCCACACTTAATTCTTACATTGTCCTCAATGTAAGTCTATTAACCCAAATGAAAGAATCATGTGTAAGAGAAAAGAACTAATAACATAAGAATAGGAACAACTAAGACTCAAAACAAAACAAACCCATGCAACCTAAATAATCCTAAAATACTAAACAAAAATTAACAAGTAAACATAAAAAGATTAAAATCAAACTGACAAGTTATGTCTCAAGTCTCCCTTACTCAGACCTTGTTCAGAATGAATACTTCTAAATTGCTTAAAACACAACAAACAAATTTTTTTTTTTTTTTTTTTGAAAAGAAGAAATCAAACTGACAAGGTATGTCTCAAGTCTCCCTTACTCAGACCTTGTTCAGAATGAATACTTCTAAATGGCTTAAAACACAACAATTTTTTTTTTTTTTAAATTAGCAAAATATGTCCCTTACCCCCTACTAAAATATGACATTGTCCCCAATGTCAAATTTTAAAGGTAGAATTTAGGAGATATTACCTGCAGAGGTTGCTAACCACTTATTATAACTGAGACACAACAAGCAAA
This sequence comes from Fremontodendron californicum, assembly GCA_030761205.1. NCBI lineage: Eukaryota > Viridiplantae > Streptophyta > Magnoliopsida > Malvales > Malvaceae > Fremontodendron > Fremontodendron californicum. Next base: position 3,852,603 of record JAULJL010000013.1, on the reverse strand, counting down.
ATGTTAGATAATGTCACAAAGACAAAGTGCAATCCACTCCTTGCTCGTCCATATCTCTTTTTCTTTTTCCGAGCGTTTGCGAAACAACCGTAGCAGATAAACACTCATATGCTTGGAGCTTTTTAAGTAAATCTTCAATGGTTGTAGCAGAAATTATGGTTCTCCTTGCTTCTGAAAACATGAATCCATTATCCACAGCATTATCTAAATATGAAAGCAAATTACTAAAATAACCATTAATATTAAGCAAACCAATGGGTTTCTTATTTGTGACCAAAGATGACCAAGAAGCCACGCAAGCTATTTCTTCCAATGTACCCAGACCTCCTGGTAAAGCAATGAATGCATCGGCAGAATGGTACATGATTGTCATCCGTTCAGGGATACTCCAGACTTGTATTTCCTTACCCACAGTAGGTCCACAAAAACCTGTGAATAGTTTTGGCACGATTCCTAGAACTGGACTTCCTCCGGCGTGTGCTGCTGTAGCGACTGCTCCCATTAAACCCGTACTACCGCCTCCATAAATCAACTGGATCTTTTGTTGGGCAAGTATTACTCCAACTCTTATGGCTTCATCAGCGAATATGTTATTTTTCCCTGGATAAGCACCTCCAAAGACACAAATTTTTTTAATGCGCTGGGACGAAGTACTTTCCATTTTTTTTTCTTCGAGTGCCTGAAAGAGAATGAGTACATGGTGTAATATATAAAGGACTGAGTAGTGAATCAGACAAGAGTAATAATGTCGCCGAAAGTGTATCTGACCTGTCAGAAGAAAATATTAACCTAACAAAAGATTTTTGCGTGATTTCAGGAAGAAAATCAAAAAGAGAAGAAAAATCAACCGTAAAAGACCAAAAAAAAAAAAAAAAACGAGAATAATTACACAAATCGAACAACACGTAAATTAAACCAAAATAAAGTTATTGCAAATCAAATCAAAAGCTGAGAAGTCATTTATTGTAGTTGTGATTGTGGCTCACATCTTCCTCTCGTTTTACGTCTAGAAACGGCTTAAACGCCTTCTATGAGTCGAGGATATGCTTCCCATCCAGTTTTCTTACAAGCTGGCAAACAGGGTCTTTTAACATCAGATTCCCAAGATGTTGCCATTCCCTTTGGAATTGCGGCCATAAATCAAGAATTTCTCTTTGTACGTCTCCACTAGGATGCGTCTCAAGAAAAAGTTGGATATTACCCAAATTCTCCTTAGTCAGTCCATCCTTAATGAATTCAATTTTATCATCTCGATTAGAGGACGGAATCCCAATAGAACGACATTTACCGTTACACGTCCATCGTGCACATTTGTGGCAATTTGAACTCATGCGCTTTGCTCGTCGCTTCTTTGCAAAAGTGCTTCTACCTGTACCTGGTAAATGCAAAACAGGAAGATATTCATCTTCACGTACCTTGGCTTCAATTATCCAACGTATGTCTCCAGGAATCCCTTTGTGCATAAGCATTCTTAATCTTTCAAATCGAACTTGGTAAAGCTTTAGTAAAATATTTCGAGGAAAAGGAGGAAATCGTTTCTGCAATCTTGTGAGAATATCATCCATCCTGAAAAAAAATGAAAAAAAATGAAAGAGAAATTGGAAGAGAAATTTATATACAATATCAGTTTTGTGGGTAGCTGATGGAACCGATTTAAATAATCACGGAGTACCGTTATCCGCCATTTAACCGGGGTTAAAAAAATTAAAAATTATATTTACATCTAGTTATTTTCAAAACAAGGATCAGAAAGAAAAACAACATAAAAAGACTCAAAAACAAAACACTCTAAATAAAATCCTAAATTCTTCCCCCCACACATAATTTTTACATTGTCATTAATGTAATGCTATTAATCCCAAATGAAAGAATCATGTGTAAGTGAAAAGAACTAATAAACAAAATAAACTTATGCAGCCTAAATGAACTTAGAAACACTAAACACAATTAGCAAAGAAACATAAGAAAAAGATAAAGAAAAAGAGAGCAAATCTGAGGATGGCAGTTTGGCAATGCTTTCACTAATTAGGCTGCCTCCCCCAATTAGCACTTGATTTAGTGTTTTGAACCTAACCAACACCCCTTCTTGGCATTTTAGGCTTGTCAGGCTCATACATGAAATTTCCCAAATTTATGCGTTTGAGAGGAAGCTTTCTTTGCACAACAGTGGATGCATTCTCCATTACAAGTATTATTCCATCATCCTTTGTGGTGCATATGTCATCGAGGAATGGAGCATATTTTGATACTTGTTGAATGACCTCCACAAACAAGTTGTTTAAGGTTTCCGGCATGTGTTGTTCAAGTTCTTCCTCCTTGAACTTTGCAAATCTACTAGGAAAAGGTGGAGAAGAAACATTAGTAAAAAGTGAAACCTTAAACGTTACCTCAGGTGCCGAAATACTCTTATTTGGATCTTTGGCTTCATTATCCTCAAGAATAGAATCCATCTCTAATTTTGTTTCATCCTCATCTTGTTGCTCATTCTTCAAGGTCACAATAGTAGCATTCTCCTTTGGGTTAACCATCGTTAGGGCTGGGAGTTCTTCAGATCTTTGTGCTACCCATACCACCATACTACTAGCCAATAGGCTCATTTGCCTTTCCAAACTCTGGATACTTGCCCTTGTTTCCTGTTGAAATTGCAAAGTATTAGTAACAAGAGAATCGAAAAGATCTTCTAAAGAAGTACCTGAGTTTTGAGTCATATGTAGTGGCTGAAAAAGATCTGGTTCTTGAGACCATGATTGATTAAATCTAGATGGATGAGTGTAATTGGCATAAGGATCTACTTCTTGGTAATTTTTCGAGTAGCCATAATTAGTATGATCCCACCATCCCTCATGGTAAGTGGTTGAGTAATGATCATACTGTTGGTCTTGGAACACTTGATGGCCTTGACATCCTCCCATGGCCAATTGTTGAACTGGGGAGGTGAGATTGACTTGTTGATTCTCCATGTTCATGTATGCCACCAACTCTTCAAGTGTTAGATTGCTCAATTCCATCGTTTTCTTTTCTTTTTTTTTTTTTCAAAATTTGATAAGAAAAACTTGTATGTACAAGAAAATAGAACTAATTAGAACTGAAAATAAGAATAAACCAAGTAACAAATAAACTAAATAAAGCAATCCCCGGCAACGGCGCCAAAAACTTGATGCACCCAAAAGAATGTATCTTATTTAACCTTGCACTAAAAAGATAAATTGTAAGTATAGTAGTTAGCAAGGGTCGAGTCCTCAGGGATTGGGTTTTGGTTTATAAGTTAATAGTTTAAAACTTAAATTCAAGAACAATAAAAGAAAAGGGGTTTTTGAAGCCAGATTTAAACTAAAGTAAATAATAAGAAGAAGATGCAAGGCGGTATAACCAGCCAATAAAAATATATATACTAAATTAGGCGGTATAACCAGCCAATAAAAATATATATACTAAATTAGGCGGTATAACTAGCCAATAAAAATATATATACTAAATTAGGCGGTATAACCAGCCAATAAAAGTAAAACAAAGTTAATATACAAATTAGGCGGTATAACCAGCCAATAAAAATAAATATACTTTTAAAAATAAGCAAACTAGAAAAGTAAGAAAACAAGTAAGTGAGAAGAATCAAATATGAAAAATATGGTTAAGGTTTCATTCTCCACCACTAGACATCATTAAGAGTCAATTTCAGATCTATCAATATCAACCAACTATCAAAGTTAACAACCGTTACGGAACCATATGATCTATCAATATCAACCAACTATCAAAGTCAATTTCAGATCTATCAATATCAACCAACTATCAAAGTTAACCAATATTAACATAACATATTTCAATCAAAATAGTGCATATTCAAACTTAATCTCAACTTCTCACATGGGATACTCTCTTGATTTTCACTCTTTAAAGTAGTGGTAAAGTGTTTACACTCAATCAATCTCATGAAAACACTTCTACCATATGCTTGCTTGTCCACCTATTCTCCACTAAAAGATCATGCAACTTCATAAATCAAGAGGTCTTTAAACATACCTGGATCCTTGCATTTAGGTAAATTCGTATCCTTGCATTTAGTTGTACACCTAAATAAATCAAGACAACATCATGAACAATTCTTGTAGAAGAACATAAGCAACTTTGATAGAAAATTAATGATAGATAGAATCTGAAAATCAATCACAAAACGTGTCTAGGGCTTTGAAATCACCCTTAACCAAATAGAAGTTTAGCCTAGCATAGGCATCATAAACATAAACATAAAATTAAAGAGAATCTAAGAAGGAAATAAAAGAAAGAAAGAAGAAGAAGAAGAATATTAATTATCCAACCTCTTGCTCTTTCTAAAGAAAAAGAAAACTAGAGAAAAGAAAGAAGAAGAAAACTTAGAGAATTTTGTTAAAATGGCTAATATCCTACCAATCTCCAATATCATCCCTTACAATCATCCAAGGCCCTCTATTTATACACATTTTGGAGGGCTAAATGACAAGAGACAAGCTTTACAAATTTCAAAGGTAGGTATATGACGATTTTGATCAGCCAACTTGTTGGTCGATTTCGTCAATATTGGAGGCCTGATCTGATCACATGGTCTTCTAGACAAAGGTTCCCCTATCAGTTACGAAACCATAGCCGTTGGAATCAGCTCATTTGCTGATGTGGTTAAGCAGATATGGGCAAAATACGAAAACATGTCAGCACAGACGTCATTGCACATCAGCCACCTTGATGGTCGATTTCTTCAATATTGGAGGCCTGATCTGATCACATGGTCTTCTAGACAAAGGTTCCCCTATCAGTTACGGAACCATAGCCTTTGGAATCAGCTCATTTGCTGATGTGGATAAGAAGATATGGGCATAATACGAAAACATGTCAGCACAGACGTCATTGCACATCAGCCAACTTGATGGTCGATTTCGCTAGGGAAAACGACTCCGTTTTAAGAAGTGTAAAACATGAAAAAGATAGATATGCCTCTTAGCTTTGCATGGCTACAAATTTCAGCCTTATTGCTTCAGTGAAACTCGAGATATAGCTGATATGGCAAAAGGTGTCGGAACTGAAACTGAACTGGATTTGCCCTTAATTCTAGTAATCTGAAATCACTCAAAGAAACTTGTGAAAAACACCAAAATACATAAAAATATAAAAGATCATAAACACAATTAGACTAAACAATAATAACTCGTATTTGACACAAAACATTAATAAAACATAACTAAAAACTATATAATTATACGAGTTATCACACCCCCACACTTAGATTGTTGCTAGTCCCTAGCAACGACTCAATAAAAATAAAATAAGAAAATCTAATCTAATCCATTTTCGTAGGAAATCACGGTGGCACTTAGCATGTGACACAAGCCTTTAAACCCCTAGGTGTCCCTAGTGGACGAGTTTAGTCTCGTGAGGGTTTACTAGAACGATACCCACAAACATTGAAAAACTAAAATATAAATAAACTGCATATACTAAAAATATTTACTCCTAATCCTTTCAATACAAATTAGAGACAATATTTGAACAAGTCTTATAAACTAATCAATAGCTTAAAGAATTTCACAAAAAATCATGCTTGAATGTAAATTGTTTGAGTTAAGCCAATATTAGCATAACATATCTCAATCAAAATATTGCATGTTCAAATTTAATCTCAACTTCTCACATGGGATACCCTCATGATTTTCACTCTTTAAAGTAGTGGTGAAGTGTTTACACTCAATCAATCTCATGAAAACAGTTCTACCATATTCTTGCTTGTCCACCTATTCTCCACTATTTAGATCATACAACTTCATGAATCAAGAGGTCTTTAATCAAGGTTGTAATGGGGCCAAGGGGTTTGTAATGTGGTTGAAGAACAAAAGGATAAAGATATCACAAAGGTTCCAAAGAGTTCATAAAGTTTAGAGATATAAAAAGATCATACAAAGAAACTTCTCAAAACTCTTTACAAGTACATAGTCACCTAGGCCGGATATTCATGTTGGGCCTTTTCTTCATTCTAAACGACTTTGTAACATCTTTTTCTTTTTCCACAAATTCAAGAGATGATTCATATTTTTTTTTTTTACATAGGAATGTATTTGCCAGTATTCCATTTCTTTTTCTCTTGACTTTTCTTTTCTTTTCCCCCCACACTTATTTCTTGTTTCTAACCCAAATTTTTAACTAAAAATATCCCTTGTCTTTGCAACTTGTCTCAAAACATGCTAATTCATCTTTGGAACAAAGGTAAAGATATAAGTATATTTAGGTTAGGGACAAGTTATGGTTACCAAAGAGATAGCTTATTCAATGTAGGCTCAAATTGGTTCACTAAGGGTGTGTTCTCTTGGAACATCAATAAGGGATGGCTGTTTGGCCCTGGCTAAAAATCCTAATGCCTCTATCATATTCATGTTGTCACATGTATCAATATAGTCTCAAACGGTTTAAAGCAAGTTCTAGAGAATCATGTAATCATAAGAGCACTCAAGAAAGAAATTAGATTGATTTGTATAATGCATCAATCATTATAGGCTCAAAAACTCACAAGGATGATTATACAAGTCAGATTAAGTCTAAACATGCTTCTTTCTCAATCAACATATTATATTAACATTGGCTCATAAAAAGGTTGACATCAAGCTCAATTCTCATGAAAATCTTCTCACTAATAAATCTGTTTTAGACTTATGCAATTCATATCTCATCATTGTATTAAAAAGGAACTAAAACACACTAAAAAAAATAATAATAATAATAAAGACTCAAAAAAAAAAAAAGTAGACAAAAATAAAAGAAATCCTAAATCATTCCCCCCCACACTTAATTCTTACATTGTCCTCAATGTAAGTCTATTAACTCAAATCAAAGAATCATGTGTAAGAGAAAAGAACTAATAACATAAGAATAGGAACAACTAAGACTCAAAACAAAACAAACTCATGCAACCTAAATAATCCTAAAATACTAAACAAAAATTAACAAGTAAACATAAAAAGATTAAAATCAAACTGACAAGGTATGTCTCAAGTCTCCCTTACTCAGACCTTGTTCAGAATGAATACTTCTAAATTGCTTAAAACACAACAAACTCTTTTTTTTTTTTTTTTTTTTTTTTTTTGAAAAGAAGAAATCAAACTGACAAGGTATGTCTCAAGTCTCCCTTACTCAGACCTTGTTCAGAATGAATACTTCTTAAATTTTTTTTTTTTTTTTTTATTAAATTAGCAAAATATGTCCCTTACCCCCTACTAAAATATGACATTGTCCCCAATGTCAAATTTTAAAGGTAGAATTTAGGAGATATTACCTGCAGAGGTTGCTAACCACTTATTATAACTGAGACACAACAAGCAAAATGTTAGATAATGTCACAAAGACAAAGTGCAATCCACTCCTTGCTCGTCCATATCTCTTTTTCTTTTTCCGAGCGTTTGCGAAACAACCGTAGCAGATAAACACTCATAAGCTTGGAGCTTTTTGAGTAAATCTTCAATGGTTGTAGCAGAAATTATGGTTCTCCTTGCCTCTGAAAACATGAATCCATTATCCACAGCATTATCTAAATATGAAAGCAAATTACTAAAATAACCATTAATATTAAGCAAACCAATGGGTTTCTTATTTGTGACCAAAGATGACCAAGAAGCCACGCAAGCTATTTCTTCCAATGTACCCAGACCTCCTGGTAAAGCAATGAATGCATCGGCAGAATGGTACATGATTGTTATCCGTTCAGGGACACTCCAGACTTGTATTTCCTTACCCACGGTGGGTCCACAAAAACTTGTGAATAGTTTTGGCACGATTCCTAGAACTGGACTTCCTCCGGCGTGTGCTGCTGTAGCGACTGCTCCCATTAAACCTGTACTACCGCCTCCATAAATCAAGTGGATCTTTTGTTGGGCAAGTATTACTCCAACTCTTATGGCTTCATCAGCGAATATGTTATTTTTTCCTGGATAAGCACCTCCAAAGACACAAATTTTTTTAATGCGCTGGGATGAAGTACTTGCCATTTTTTTTTTTCTTCGAGTGCCTGAAAGAGAATGAGTACATGGTGTAATATATAGAGGACTCAGTAGTGAATCAGACAAGAGTAATAATGTCGCCGAAAGTGTATCTGACCTGTCAGAAGAAAATGTTAACCTAACAAAAGATTTTTGCGTGATTTCAGGAAGAAAATCAAAAAGAGAAAAAAAAATCAACCGTAAAAGACAAATAAAAAAAAACGAGAATAGTTACACAAATCGAACAACACGTAAATTAAACCAAAATAAAGTTATTGCAAATCAAACCAAAAGCTGAGAAGTCATTTATTGTAGTTGTGATTGTGGCTCACATCTTCCTCTGGTTTTACGTCCAGAAACGGCTTAAACGCCTTCTATGAGTCGAGGATATGCTTCCCATCCAGTTTTCTTACAAGCTGGCAAACAGGGTCTTTTAACATCAGATTCCCAAGATGTTGCCATTCCCTTTGGAATTGCGGCCATAAATCAAGAATTTCTCTTTGTACGTCTCCACTAGGATGCGTCTCAAGAGAAAGTTGGATATTACCCAAATTCTCCTTACTCAGTCCATCCTTAATGAATTCAATTTTATCATCTCGATTAGAGGACGGAATCCCAATAGAACGACATTTACCGTTACACGTCCATCGTGCACATTTGTGGCAATTTGAACTCATGCGCTTTGCTCGTCGCTTCTTTGCAAAAGTGCTTCTACCTGTACCTGGTAAATGCAAAACAGGAAGATATTCATCTTCACGTACCTTGGCTTCAATTATCCAACGTATGTCGTCAGGAATCCCTTTTTGCATAAGCATTCTTAATCTTTCAAGTCGAACTTGGTAAAGCTTCAGTAAAATATTTCGAGGAAAAGGAGGAAATCGTTTCTGCAATCTTGTGAGAATATCATCCATCCTGAAAAAAAAAGAATGAAAAAAAATTGAAAGAGAAATTGGAAGAGAAATTTATATACAATATCAGTTTTGTGGGTAGCTGATGGAACCGATTTAAATAATCACGGAGTACCGTTATCCGCCATTTAACCGGGGTTAAAAAAAAAAAAAAATTTATATTTACATCTAGTTATTTTCAAAACAAGGATCAGAAAGAAAAACAACATAAAAAGACTCAAAAACAAAACACTGTAAATAAAATCCTAAATTCTTCCCCCCACACATAATTTTTACATTGTCCTCAATGTAATGCTATTATCCCCCAATGCAAGAATTATATGTAAGAGAAAAGAACTATTAAACAAAAGAAGAGAAAAACAATAAAAGATAGAATGATGGAGAGTAAGGAATATGCAAATCTGATATAATAGATGCTCTCCATCCTTTTGGGTTGCCTCTCCAAGAAGCGCTTGGTTTATTGTCCTCAGCTTGACTTAGACCCATGCCATTATTATTCAACATACTTTGGCTCAAAAAGTGGAAACTCCTCCACATCTTGTATTGGAAAGTTCTCATAGTAAGGCTTCAATCTATGACCATTCACTTTGAATGCCTTATCTGTTTTCGGGCTTTGGATTTCAACTGCACCATGAGTAAATACATTAGTAATAACAAAAGGTCCAACCCAACGAGAACGTAACTTACCTGGATATAACTTAAGGCGTGAATGGAAGAGAAGAACTTTTTGTCCAACAACAAATTCTTTTCTTGATATCATCTTGTCATGGAATGCCTTAGTTTTTTCCTTGTAAATCCTAGAATTCTGATAGGCATCATTCCTTATCTCCTCTAATTCTTGTAGGTCAAGTTTTCTTTTCTTTCCTATCTCATCCATCTCCATGTTGCAGATAGCCCAATATGATTTATGTTCCAATTCAACCGGAAGATGACAAGGCTTACCATAAACAAGTCGATAAGGAGACATACCAATGGGTGTCTTATATGCTGTCCTATAAGCCCAAAGTGCATCATCAAGTCGTGAACTCCAATCTTTCCTATTTGGATTAACTGTCTTTTCAAGGATGGACTTAACTTCTCGGTTTGACACTTCAGCTTGCCCACTAGTTTGAGGATGATATGAGGTGGAGACCTTGTGTGTGATGTTATACTTCCTCAAAAGTGCTTCCATAGTCCTATTGCAAAAGTGAGTACCTCTATCGCTGATTATAGCCTTTGGCGTTCCAAACCTAGCAAAGATGTTAGTCTTGACAAAATCTGAAACAACTTTAGAGTCATTAGTCCTAGTGGATTTTGCTTCCACCCACTTTGAAACATAATCAACGGCAAGTAAAATATAAAGATTACCAAAAGAAGGAGGAAAAGGTCCCATGAAATCCATGCCCCATACATCAAAAATTTCAACAATAAGTATTGGAGTTTGAGGCATTTGATTTCTAGCACCTAAGTTACCAGTTCTTTGGCAACGATCACATGACTTGCAAAAGAGGTATGCATCTTTGAATATGGTAGGCCAATAAAATCCAGAATCAAGAACTTTCATGGCTGTTCTTTTGGATCCAAAGTGTCCTCCACATGCATAAGAGTGACAAAAGGTGAGAATAGATTGAAATTCAGTTTCGAGTACACACCTTCTTATAATCTGATCGGAGCAATGCTTCCAAAGGTAAGGATCATCCCATATGTAGTATTTGGCATCACTCTTGATCTTATTTCTTTGAGCTTGTGTCAACTCTTGTGACAACTTCTTGGTAACTAAGTAATTAACAATATCAGCATACCAAGGAGTTGTTGTTCTTATAAAAAGAAGTTGCTCATCCGGAAAGTTCTCATTCAAGGGTAGTGCATCATCTTCATGAACTAAACGGCTAAGATGGTCCGCAACCAGGTTGTCACTACCTCTCTTATCTTTTATCTCCAAATCAAACTCTTGTAAGAGAAGTATCCATCTAATCAACCTTGGTTTGGCCTCCTTTTTAGTGTGTAAGTACTTAAGGGCTGCATGGTCAGAAAATACAATTACTTTAGTACCAATTAAATAAGATCGAAATTTTTCTAAAGCAAGTACAACAGCCAAAAGTTCTTTTTCAGTAGTGGAATAGTTCAATTGAGCATCATTAAGAGTTCTTGAGGCATAATAAATGGCATGTGAGGCTTTGCCAACCCGTTGGCCCAAAACAGCTCCAATGGCATAGTCACTAGCATCACACATGATTTCAAAAGGTACATTCCAATCTGGTGGTTGGATGATAGGAGCTGATGTCAAGAGTCCCTTCAATGTTTCAAACGCCTCTTTGCATTTATCATCAAAGTGGAAAACCACATCTTTTTGTAGTAGCTTGCAAAGAGGTAATGTGATCTTTGAGAAGTCTTTGATAAATCTCCTATAGAAACCTGCATGTCCAAGAAAAGAACGAACCTCTCTCACATTTGTGGGAGGTGGTAAAGAATGCATAATATCTATTTTAGACTTATCAACCTCTATCCCTCTAGAAGAAATAACATGGCCCAAAACTATTCCTTGTTCTACCATAAAGTGACATTTTTCCCAATTCAAAACAAGGTTAGTTTCCATGCATCTTTCAAGTACAAGTGTAAGGTTCTCTAGACATCTATCAAAAGAATCACCATAGACACTAAAATCATCCATAAACACTTCTATGATATTCTCTACATAATCTGAAAATATGCTAACCATACACCTTTGGAATGTAGCTGGTGCATTACAAAGACCAAATGGCATACGCCGGTATGCAAAAGTACCAAATGGACATGTGAATGTTGTTTTCTCTTGGTCCTCCGGAGCAATGGCTATCTGATTATAACCTGAAAAACCATCAAGAAAACAATAATGAGAATGGCCAGCTAACCTTTCAAGCATTTGGTCAATAAAAGGTAAAGGAAAGTGGTCTTTGCGAGTTGTGGAATTAAGTTTACGATAATCAATACAAACTCGCCATCCTGTTTGAATCCTAGTAGGAACAAGTTCATTCTCATTATTTGTTACCACCGTTACACCTGATTTCTTTGGAACCACTTGGACTGGGCTCACCCATTTGCTATCCGAGATAGGATAGATCACTCCAACATCTAGGAGCTTCAGTATCTCCTTTTTCACAACCTCCATCATAGGAGGGTTCAATCTTCTTTGTGCTTCTCTTGTTGGTTTAGACCCTTCCTCTAACAAAATCCGGTGCATGCACATGGATGGGCTTATTCCCTTGATATCGGCAATTGTTCTACCATAAAGTGACATTTCTCCTAGATGTGTGGGTTTTCTTTATGAAAGAAAAGTCTGACACTTTCTCAAAGTTTAAAGAGTTCAAAGAGATAGTTGAAGGAGAAGTGGAAAAGAAGATATGTTGCTTGCGCACAGACAATGGAGGAGAATATAGCTCAGGCGAATTCTCTCAATACCTACGAGAATGCAACATACGTCATCAGTATACTTGTGTCAATACACCACAACAGAATGGTGTAGCAGAGAGAAAGAATCGGCATCTTGCAGAAATTTGTCGGAGTATGCTGCATGCAAAGAATGTACCCGGAAGATTTTGGGCCAAAGCTATGAGAACCGCAGCCCATGTGATCAACAAACTTCCTCAACCAAGGTTAGAGTTTGTTTCCCCCTTTGAGAAATTGTGGAAAATGAAACCTTCAGTCAGCTACTTTCGAGTATTTGGTTGTGTATGTTATGTATTTGTTCCTGATCATTTACGTAGCAAGTTTGATAAGAAAGCAACTAGGTGTATCTTTGTGGGATACGACAACCAAAGGAAAGGGTGGAAATGTTGTGATCCTACGAATGGAAGATGTTACACTTCACGCAATGTGGTATTCGATGAAGCATCTTCTTGGTGGTCCTCAGAAAAGGAGGTGTTGTCAGATTCAAAAGAATTTGAAGACATGCTACAACAGAAAATGGGAGAGTATATTGTCCAACTTCAATCAACTTCAGATGAAGTAGAAGACCTATGTGATGATGACAATGACGAGCAAGTGTTAGTCCAGAGTCCTTGGCAAACTGGTGTGTATGAACCAGATGTTAGATCGAGTGAAGTGGAAGAACCATCTCCACAATCACAAATCCGAAGGACAACAAGAGCACGGAAGCCAAATCCCAAATATGCTAATGCAGCCATAGTGGAAGAACCAATTGCAACAGAACCTGAGACGTTTGAAGAAGCATCACAGAGTTCTGAGTGGATTATGGCTATGAAAGAAGAGATCACTGCGCTTGAGCAGAATCAGACTTGGGATCTAGTGCCAAAACCAAGAGATGTGAAACCCATATCCTGCAAGTGGGTTTACAAGATAAAACATCGTCCAGATGGGTCGATTGAAAGGTACAAGGCACGGTTGGTGGCTCGTGGTTTCTCTCAGAAGTATGAGCTAGACTATGATGAAACGTTTAGTCCGGTGGCAAGACTTACAACCGTACGAGTCCTACTTGCCCTTGCAGCCAACAAAGACTGGAACTTGTGGCAGATGGATGTGAAGAATGCATTCCTTCATGGAGAGCTAGATCGGGAAATCTACATGATTCAACCATTGGGATTTCAAAACCAAAATCATCCTGAGCATGTGTGTAAGCTGCGAAAGGCACTTTACGGATTGAAACAAGCACCTAGAGCATGGTATGGTAAGATTGCTGAATTTTTAACTCATAGTGGTTATTCAGTGACACCTGCAGATTCCAGCTTGTTTGTCAAAGCTAATGGAGGAAAGCTAGCTATCGTATTGATATATGTGGATGATTTAATCATAACTGGTGATTATGAGGCAGAAATTCTTCAAACCAAGGAGAATTTATCAGTTCGTTTCCAAATGAAAGAACTTGGACAACTCAAGCACTTTCTTGGTCTAGAGGTTGATCACAGACAAGAAGGAATATTTCTCTGTCAACAAAAATATTCTAAAGATTTGCTAAAAAGGTTTGGAATGCTCGAGAGCAAGCCAATTTCAACACCGATGGAACCAAATGGCAAGATGTGTGCACTTGAAGGCAAAGACTTGGAAGATGCAACTATGTATCGACAATTGGTAGGTAGCCTGATCTACTTAACCTTGACTCGACCTGACATTTCTTATACAGTTGGTGTGATGAGTCGGTATATGCAAAATCCGAAGAAGCCTCATTTAGAAGCAGTTCGACGAATACTGAGATATGTGAAAAGTACAATAGATTATGGTCTTTTGTACAAGAAAGGTGAAGACTGTAAGTTAGTTGGTTATTGTGATGCTGACTATGCAGGAGATCATGACACCAGGAGATCAACAACTGGGTACATGTTTAAACTTGGTTCTGGAACAATTTCTTGGTGCAGTAAGAGACAACCAACGGTATCATTGTCAACTACCGAAGCTGAGTATCGAGCAGCAGCAATGGCAGCTCAAGAGTGTACGTGGCTGATACAACTAATGAGTGATCTACATCAACCAGTAGATTATGCAGTTCCGTTGTATTGCGACAACCAGTCAGCAATTCGTTTGGCAGAAAATCCAGTCTTTCACGCAAGAACCAAACATATAGAAGTGCATTATCACTTTATCAGAGAAAAGGTTCTACAAGAAGAAATTGAGATGAAGCAGATCAAGACAGATGATCAAATGGCAGATTTATTCACAAAAGGTTTGAGTATCAACAAATTTGAAATGTTTCGTCGTCAACTCAACATGGTGCAAAGAGGAAGAGCTGGTATTGAGGGGGAGTGTTAAATTGTCCAATACCAGCCAAAAAAAAAAATAAAAGCCTAACAATGTGTGGTTGTAGTTGTGTGGTTTAATGAGTGGTTGTAGTTGTGTGGTTTAATGTGTGGTTGTAGTTGTGTAATTTAAATGTGTGGTTGTAGTTGTGTGGTTTAATGTGTGGTTGTAGTTGTGTGATTTAAATGTGTGGTTGTTATTAAACAACAATGGGTGGTTGTAATTTATTTAGATTTTATATTTGTGTGGCTTGTGTTTGTCTTGGTATTGTATAAATACCCCCTCCCTTGCATTTGTAAATCATCAAGTAGTAAGCTTCAATAAGCAATAAAAGCTTTAAGTTTTCCTAAGGAGTTCTTCTCTAAAGAGTGTAGTCTAGAGTGAAGTGTGAGCATTTGTGAGTTTTGCTAAAATCTAAACTTTCTTCTTTGAGTGGTAAAATTAGAGTTATCTACTCTAAGTTTTTCTCAACAATTGGTATCAGAGCGAGGTTGTGAGTTACTACCATAGTTACTATTCACACGTGTCACTATATACTTTTATAGTAATTGTTAACATATACGAGATTTATTCAAGTATATGGTATACGATACTATTCACATATACGGTACTGTTCACGGTGAAATAGTTATTCAGGTACTATTTTTGGTTTGAGCGTTCTTGAGTCGTGAGGAGTTTGTACTCTACAAGTTTGTGTCTCAAAATCAAGCTTGTTCGGTATTGTTAGAGTCTTGCCGACACGATGGGTGATCTTCAAGTAGTTGGAGGAATCAAGAAGCTCAATCACAAAAATTACAACACGTGGAAGACGTGTATGATGTCTTACCTACAAGGTCAAGACCTTTGGGAAGTCGTTGGTGGTAGTGAAGTTACGAAGCCCGAGCAAGAAGATGCTCAAGGAACCTTGCGCAAATGGAAGATTAAAGTGGGTAAAGCCATGTTTGCCCTTAAGACCACAGTTGAAGAAGAAATGTTGGAACACATACAAAAGCTAGAAACGCCAAAAGAAGCGTGGGATACTTTAGATGCACTCTTTTCGAGAAAGAATGACACAAGACTTCAACTTCTTGAGAATGAATTGTTATCAGTTGCACAACGAGATATACCGATTGCTCAATACTTTCACAAGGTAAAAACGTTATGCCGTGAAATTTCTGATTTAGATCCTACAGCTGCTATTGGAGATACCAGGGTAAAAAGAATAATTATCCATGGTTTGAGGCCCGAATATCGCAGCTTCGTTGCCGCTATACAAGGATGGCCAACTCAACCATCACTTGTAGAGTTTGAAAATTTGCTTGTTGGTCAAGAATCTATGGCCAAGCAAATGGGAGGGGTCTCGTTGAAAAGTGAAGAGGAAGCACTCTACACCAACAAAAGCAAAGGCAAATTCAAACAGCACGTCGGTGGTGGATCTAAAAAGTATGGTGACAAGACAAAAAGTCATCAAGGAGAAGGGAGCTCTCGTCCAGGGGGAGCTTCAAAGAATCGTAGCAACAATAAAAGATTTGAAGGTAACTGTTACAACTGTGACAAGAAAGGTCACATGGCAAAAGATTGTTGGTTTAACAAAAGGCCCGCTGAGAGCAATGCTGCTACTTCTAGTACAAAGGAGAAAAGCGAAGATGATTGGGACACTGAAGCATTTTTTGCTATGGAAGAGGAAGAGTTAGCTCTCACAGTAACAACGGCTGACCGAATTGACTATGAGAATGACTGGATTGTCGATTCAGGTTGCTCAAATCACATGACAGGCAATAAACAGAAGTTGCAGAACCTGTCAGAATACAAGGGAAATCGCATTGTTGTGACAGCTGATAATTCAAGATTACCGATTACTCACATCGGTAAGACGGTAGTAGCACCTCGATATAGTCATAATCAGGTACCACTACAAGATGTTTACCATGTCCAAGGCATGAAGAAAAATTTGCTTTCAGTGGCACAATTAACATCGTCAGGTCACCATATTCTGTTTGGTCCAAGGGATGTGAAGGTATATCGTGATCTCAAAATCTCAGGACAGCCGATGATGGAAGGACGACGTCTGGAGTCAGTCTACGTGATGTCAGCAGAGTCAGCATATGTAGACAAGACAAGAAGGAGCGATACAGCAGATTTATGGCACATGCGGTTAGGTCATGTTAGTTATTCCAAGCTAAGTATGATGATGAAGAAGTCGATGCTTAAGGGACTTCCTCAGCTTGACATAAGAACAGACACAGTTTGTGCAGGATGCCAATATGGTAAAGCACACCAATTGCCATACGAAGAGTCAAAGTTTAAAGCAAAAGAACCATTAGAGTTAGTTCACTCTGATGTATTTGGGCCCGTTAAGCAACCATCAATTAGTGGAATGCGGTACATGGTGACGTTTATTGATGATTTCTCCAGGTATGTGTGGGTTTTCTTTATGAAAGAAAAGTCTGACACTTTCTCAAAGTTTAAAGAGTTCAAAGAGATAGTTGAAGGAGAAGTGGAAAAGAAGATATGTTGCTTGCGCACAGACAATGGAGGAGAATATAGCTCAGGCGAATTCTCTCAATACCTACGAGAATGCAACATACGTCATCAGTATACTTGTGTCAATACACCACAACAGAATGGTGTAGCAGAGAGAAAGAATCGGCATCTTGCAGAAATTTGTCGGAGTATGCTGCATGCAAAGAATGTACCCGGAAGATTTTGGGCCGAAGCTATGAGAACCGCAGCCCATGTGATCAACAAACTTCCTCAACCAAGGTTAGAGTTTGTTTCCCCCTTTGAGAAATTGTGGAAAATGAAACCTTCAGTCAGCTACTTTCGAGTATTTGGTTGTGTATGTTATGTATTTGTTCCTGATCATTTACGTAGCAAGTTTGATAAGAAAGTGTGAGACCCTCGTAAGCCAGAGATGACTCGGGTCTCCTATAACACTCGGAACTACACATGTAAAATCCACTAGGAAGGACGGACTATCATGTGGTATACATGTTGTATGATAGGTTATAGAATTGGAGGTTAAATCAGGTGGTTAAACGATCTGACCCTAAAATAGTTTAAAATTCAGACTAAAATCGGGAAGGGCAAAATTCCATATAATATGCTAAATTGAGTGGATATGATGAGAAAATACTATATAGAATCCATACCTATTATCAGAGCAACAATCGGCATCAAATTCAAAAAAAAATATGCATTAGGGGTATTTTGGTCATTTTACACCCCTTTTCATTTTTAGTCCGAGAAATGGTATAAATGGGCTTTTTGACTATATAATATGTTAATATGACATTTGGATCTAATATTTGGCATTAAAAAAAAAAAAAATAATAATAATAATAAAGTCAAAGTTGGTCAACTTTTTTTGACCAAGCTTAGACAAGATGAGAAACATGGGATAATTTCCCATAAGATATCAGCCCTAATATGAAGACACAACGTCTTCTTCTTTTTTTTCATGCCGTAAGGCATTTTCTCCCCAAAAACACCATTAAAGCTTGCTAAAGCTTTCTCTCTCCTCCAAATTTCAAGGGAAATCACCAAGTATTGCAAGGATTCCACTCACCTATAGGTAATTTCATATTCTAAGCTTGATTTTGATATTAGATTTTGAAGAATTTGTCTCTATCTATGAGAAATCATTTTGGCTGAAAATTGGTAGTGATGAATCACCATGTTGCCGCCACTTTTTTCGTTATGGGAGGTGTTCCTCCACCTCTTTAAACCGTAAATTAGTATCGGATAGCTTTGAATCAAATTTAGAGGCTAAAACAAGCTTGGTTAAAACCCTAGCTTGCCCATGAGGTGGTGCTGCCACCTACCTTGGTTGTCCGAGGCCACCGTTAGCTTCATTGTTATTGTGTGAGCAATTTTTCAGTTGATTGTTGCTCCGAATTTTGACTCGAGCTAAGTGTAGGAATTTATTTGTAAAAAAATTCTTAAGCTGAAAATTTTTGGATAGTAGCTAACTATTATAAATAATGGGAATTTGAGTGTCCCGTAGTTGTAAAATACTTACAGAATATCCTGACGATGTCATAGGTACCCATATCGTGGAGTTCGCCTGGGATCGCGACAGAGTAACGAAAGTGTCGCTTTAATACTCGAAATAACACAGTGAGTATTTAGGTTAATCTAGGAAGTAGTTATTGTTTTATATGCAATGTTGACTGATATGGAAATTGAAACACGAAAGATTGCTCGGATTACAAAAATGGTAAGTTTCGAACCTTACGCGAATCAAAGGCGTAAGTGTGGTGTTAGTATGGTTACACGAGGTAAGTGTTGTGGAGTTGAATAATAATGAATGTTAGCTAATTGTAATGCTTTGAGAAACATAAGTAGACATATATTAGTGTAGAGATTGTTTCCTAGCATAGTATATATATATATATATAAATATATATATATATATTATTCCATGAAATTAGAGAATTAATATATCATACTATTATTGTACGGACAGGGTGATGTCCGGGATGCTATTTTATACGGACAAGGTGATGTCCGGGATGCTATTTTATACGGACAAGGTGATGTCCGGGATGCTAATATTGTACGGACAGGGTGATGTCCGGGATGCTAATATTGTACGGACAGGGTGAAGTCCGGGATGCTAATATTGTACGGACAGGGTGATGTCCGGGATGCTAATATTGTACGGACAGGGTGAAGTCCGGGATGCTAATATTGTACGGACAGGGTGATGTCCGGGATGCTAATATTGTACGGACAGGGTGATGTCCGGGATGCTAATATTGTACGGACAAGGTGAAGTCCGGGATGCTATTGTTGTACGGGCAAAATAGTCCAGGATAACAGATATTACGGACTAGTATAAGTCCGGGATATTTTGATAATGTAGACATGAGAAATTCTTCATTTATAATTGTGAAGGTATACACGTAAAATCGATTGCTAAATATTTTTGGCTATCAAGTTAGGCTAGCCAATAGCTTATTTATATTCAACACTCAGTATAGAAGATTTCATATGGGACAAATAATTTTTATAAGTCCCGGAATAATTTTTAAATATTACTTTTCGGTTAATTAGTCATACTTGATATGTCATGTTTATACTTTAATGGTAAAGAAAGGAAGTACGAAATTTCCAAGTACTCATCCTAGTTACCTTATGCTCACTGAGTTTTTCGACTCACTTTGTTTATTTTTAATTTCTTTTCAGATTCTAACAGACCCAGCTCTTCCCATATTCCGGATAGCTAGCTGCTCACATACTTTTGGTGAGCGAATTGACCCAAGACGTGGTAAGCTGTGGCGATGGTTGGGTACATTTTGCAGTCACTAGGGTATCATGGGTCCTTTGTATTTTGTGTATGTTGAATATGTTCTGTATATTTATAAGCGGATGTAATTAATTGATGTATGACGTATAACAGTCTTAGAGGCCTGGTATGACATGGTGATGTTTATTTTGTTATGATATAGTATAAATATATGTTTGTATATAAGATGTCATAAAGGTTGAGTCTGCTGCGGGACATTTCGATTACTCCCTATCGGGGGCGTCCAAACAGAGATGTCATGTGTTGATGAATTATTATATTGTGAATGTTGATGATTGAACGGTAAACGCCCATGTAGGGCGAGATCATGCCAAAATTTTCTTTAATTTGGTTTGATGAGTATAGACAGGCTTCGGAGGCAGGGGCATACCTTGTCTCTAGCCGGTCACATGCCCTGAATTTGGGGTGTGACAAAGGTGGTATCAGAGCCAGGTTTAGAGGTCAGTGACTGCAAAAAAAAAAAAAAAAAAAGTTGTAGGGTAGTAGTGCATTGCTTACAAGTAATCCCGAGATATTAGTAAGTAGTGTACTACCCCTATGGGTGTGTATCGTCACATGCTACTACGTCCGGTGATTTTTAAGCTAGCTAGCACATATTGAACTTTATAAATAATATTATGGAATTATTGACATATGTTTATTTTCTAGATACGATGCCTCCCCAAACAAGAACTCGTAGACCTAGAGATAAATCAAGGGACCGAGAGCTTGAGGTCCCGGATCAGATTTCTGCTGGCCCTGAGATTAGAGGCCAGAGTGGGGAAAGTAGTAGGACTTCTACTAGGAATACTACAGAGACGGAGATGAGATTTGACAGGATGGATGCTAAAATGGATGAGGTATTACACCAGGTAGAGGCTCTGACGCAGGTTGTGGCAGAGCAACAGAGGAAATTAGATCAGGCCCAGCAGGCACAGCCACAGCCACAACAGGCAGCTGCACCGGTAGAGTCAGAGCAGGGCCGACCAGAGGAATACCTTCAGGTTTCGTTATCTGAGTTTAAGAAGAATCAACCACCTTTGTTTACAGGGAAGGATACGAATGCAGATCCCAATGACTTTTTGGATCAATGTAGTAGATTGTTCATATCATTGGGATGTTCTCCGGTTCGATCTGTAGAGTTAATTAGTTTCCAGCTTAGGAGTATAGCTGGGACGTGGTATACGACCTTGCTTAAGAGACGACGAGCTACTGATCCTCCATTAGCGTGGCCAGAATTTTGTACTGAGTTTCTTCGTAGGTTCTTACCACAGAGTGTTCGCGAGACTAGGGCTCGCGAATTTGAGCAGCTAAAGCAGACAGAGACCATGACTGTGACTGATTATGATATTCGATTTTCAGATCTTTCTGTATATGCACCACAGTTGGTATCCACCGAGTATGATAGAGCTAAGAGGTTTGTGGATGGTCTTCGGGAGTATTTGTTTAGGTCAGTTCAGTTGACAGAGACATCCACATATGCTGATGTCCTAAATTCTGCTCTAAGGTTCGAGCAGCGAGCTCGAGATAGGCAGAGTGATAGGGGCCTACAAAAGAGGCCCAGATTTGGTGGACAGGGTTCTAGGACAATAGGGTTATCAGGGCCAGTTGGTGGTATCGTGTCTAGAGGAGAGACATTTACTAGTGGTGTACAGAGGGACTGGGGTCAAAACAGTCAGCATAGACCTGGTGGTCGCCCTCAGAGTACATCAGCAACTACTACTACTGGGGGAGCTTCTACCCCATTATGTCAGATTTGTGGACGCCGACATAGAGGCGTATGTTGGAGATCAGATTTATGTTTTAGATGCGGTAAATCGGGGCACATGAGGAGAGACTGCCCATTGGGTTCTGGCTCACTCCCACCAGTAGTAGCTCCACTCCCAACTACAGCTGCACCAGGACAGTCAGCAGGATCAGTCGCACAACAGGCTGTCAGAGGTACTCAGGGTCGGGGACAGCAATCTGCTGGTAGGGGACAGACGTCAGGCGGCAGGGGGCAGGCTCGAGTTTTTGCACTGACACCTAGGGATGCCCAGGCATCCAATGCAGTTGTGACAGGTATTATTATGGTTTGTTTACAGCCTGCACATGCTTTATTTGATCCGGGTGCCACCCATTCATTTATTTGCCCTCGATTTGTGGATATTTTGCTCAGAGATGTTAGTGAGTTAAATGAACCTTTGCTAGTTTCAACACCTGTCGGGGTAGAGTATGTAGTTAGTCAAGTTTTGAAAGGGTGTGATATTGAGATTGGTGGGGAGGTGTTCATAGCCGATCTAGTGATACTAGATATACTAGAATTTGATGTGATATTGGGTATGGATTGGCTAGCTGCCAATTATGCTGTGTTAGATTGTTTCGAGAAGGTTATTACCTTCCAGATACCAGGAAAATTAGTTTTAAAATATCAGGGAGATTGAAGTATGAATACAACAAGAATGATATCGGTCTTAAAAGCTGAGAAGTTGTTAAACAGTGGCTGTCAAGGCTATTTAGCCTATGTGTACGATGTTGAAGGCAAGGTTTCGGATTTGGATAAGATACCAGTAGTATCTGAGTTTCCAGATGTATTTCCAGAGGAGTTACCGGGACTGCCTCCTGAACGAGAGATTGAGTTCTGTATTGATGTGTTGCCAGGAACCCAGCCTATTTCAATTTCCCCTTACCGTATGGCTCCCCTTGAACTGAGGGAATTAAAGGTACAACTTCAGGATTTGTTGGACAAGGGATTCATACGCCCAAGTACTTCACCCTGGGGTGCTCCGGTATTGTTTGTTAAGAAAAAGGATGGATCCCTGCGGCTATGTATTGACTATAGGCAACTTAATAAAATGACTATTAAAAATAAGTACCCACTACCGAGGATTGATGATTTGTTTGATCAGTTGCAGGGAGCTAGTTGTTTTTCTAAGATTGATCTTCGATCAGGTTATCATCAGCTCCGTATTCGGAGGGAAGATGTGCCTAAGACTGCTTTTCGCACGCGTTATGGGCACTATGAGTTTCTTGTAATGTCTTTTGGACTGACTAACGCTCCTGCAGCTTTTATGGATCTAATGAACAGGGTGTTTAAACCCTATTTAGATCACTTCGTGATAGTATTTATTGATGATATTTTGGTGTATTCACGGACTGAGGATGATCATAGCCAGCATCTTAGGGTGGTACTTGAGACCTTGAGAACACAGCAGTTATATGCTAAGTTTTCAAAGTGCGAGTTCTGGTTGAGTAGTGTAGGATTTCTTGGACATATTGTATCCAAGGAAGGTATTAGTGTGGACCCTAAAAAGGTGGAGGCAGTACGTGATTGGAAAAGGCCTACCACCGTTACTGAGATTCGGAGTTTCTTGGGGCTGGCAGGGTATTACAGGAGGTTTGTTGAGAATTTTTCAAGATTGGCAGCTCCATTGACTAGACTTACCCAGAAGGATGTCAAGTTTGAGTGGTCAAACGAATGTGAGAGGAGCTTTTTAGAGCTCAAGGAACGTTTGACTACTGCTCCAGTTTTGACATTACCCACGGGATCCGGTGGATATGTTGTATATTGTGATGCATCTAGGGTTGGATTGGGATGTGTATTAATGCAGGGTGGCAAGGTTATAGCATATGCCTCAAGGCAGTTGAAGAAACATGAGCAGAATTATCCTACACATGATTTAGAGTTAGCAGCCATTATCTTTGCATTAAAGATATGGCGACATTACCTATATGGCCAATCATGTGAGATATACACCGATCACAAGAGTTTAAAATATATTTTTGATCAACGGGAGTTAAATTTAAGACAGAGGCGGTGGTTGGAGTTACTCAAGGATTACGATTGCACTATCCTTTATCATCCAGGCAAAGCCAACGTGGTTGCAGACGCTTTGAGCCGTAAATCTATGGGAAGCATGGCTCACTTGTCCCTAGAGAAGAGACCGTTGGCTAAGGCTATTCAGGATTGTTTGGGAAGAGGTGTTACCTTGAGTTTTATCGGGACTGGTGCACTTATTGCACATGTACAGGTTAGATCCTCCTTAGTAGAGGAAGTTAAAGCAAGGCAGCATGTTGATGCTTTTTGTACTGAGACTATAACTAGTGTGAAACAGGGTAAAGATGATGGATTTCAAGTAGATGAAGAGGGAAGTCTCCGTTTCCATAGTCGATTAGTAGTTCCTGAGATAGAGGGAATTCGAGGTAAGATCCTTGATGCAGCACATAATTCATCATATACGATGCATCCTGGTGCTACCAAGATGTACCGTGATCTTAAGCAATTCTACTGGTGGCAAGGCATGAAACGTGATGTAGCAGATTATGTGGCTAAATGCCTAATATGTCAGCAAGTAAAGGCTGAACATTTGAGACCAGCTGGTCTATTGCAGAGTCTTGAAGTGCCAGAGTGGAAATGGGATCATGTTACCATGGATTTAGTAATTGCTTTGCCTAGAACTAAGGCAGGATATAATTCGATTTGGGTGATTGTCGACAGATTGACTAAGTCGGCACATTTTATTCCAGTGAAAACTATTTATCCAGCTAATAAGTATGCTAAGCTTTATTTGGATCGAATTGTGCCTTTACATGGTGTACCATTATCGATTATATCAGACAGAGGTTCGCAGTTTACAGCGAGATTTTGGAAATCATTCCAGGAGGCCCTCGGTACGCAATTGCGGTTTAGCACTGCTTTTCACCCCCAGACAGATGGACAATCGGAGAGGACTATACAGACCCTTGAGGATATGTTGCGGGCCTGTGTATTAGATTTTGAAGGGACTTGGGATGATCATTTACCTTTGATTGAGTTTGCTTATAACAATAGTTACCACAGCAGTATACAGATGGCACCATTTGAGGCACTATATGGTCGGAAGTGTAGATCACCTGTTGGTTGGTTTGAGGCAGGCGAGTATCGGCTACTTGGTCCAGATATTGTGCAAGATGCAGTGCAAAAGGTTGGAATAATAAGAGAGAAGTTGATGGCTGCCCAAAATCGGCAAAAGGCCTATGCTGATAACCGAAGACGTGAGTTAGAGTTTGATGTTGGAGATTATGTGTTCCTAAAAGTTTCACCTTTCAAAGGGGTTATGAGATTTGGGAGACGAGGTAAGTTGAGTCCAAGGTACATTGGACCATTCCAGATATTGAGCCGTAAAGGTGCGGTAGCATATGAGTTAGCATTGCCTCCAGACTTGAGCTTTGTACACCCTGTATTCCATGTGTCTATGTTGCGAAAATACATTTCAGACGATTCACATGTTTTACAGCCACAGGCAACACAGATAGACTCCCAGTTAGCATATATTGAAGAACCCGTAACCATTGTAGATCGTCAAGTGCGAAAGATGTGGTCCAAGGAAGTTCCTACAGTAAAAGTTTTGTGGCAGTATCACAATACACAGGAGGCTACATGGGAACTCGAGGATGAGATGAGACAGCAGTACCCCCAGTTATTTCAAACATGAGGTAATTCTTTATAGATTAATTTTATGTAAAATTCGAGGACGAATTTTATTAAGGGGGGAGAAATGTGAGACCCTCGTAAGCCAGAGATGACTCGGGTCTCCTATAACACTCGGAACTACACATGTAAAATCCACTAGGAAGGACGGACTATCATGTGGTATACATGTTGTATGATAGGTTATAGAATTGGAGGTTAAATCAGGTGGTTAAACGATCTGACCCTAAAATAGTTTAAAATTCAGACTAAAATCGGGAAGGGCAAAATTCCATATAATATGCTAAATTGAGTGGATATGATGAGAAAATACTATATAGAATCCATACCTATTATCAGAGCAACAATCGGCATCAAATTCAAAAAAAAATATGCATTAGGGGTATTTTGGTCATTTTACACCCCTTTTCATTTTTAGTCCGAGAAATGGTATAAATGGGCTTTTTGACTATATAATATGTTAATATGACATTTGGATCTAATATTTGGCATTAAAAAAAAAAAATAATAATAATAATAATAAAGTCAAAGTTGGTCAACTTTTTTTGACCAAGCTTAGACAAGATGAGAAACATGGGATAATTTCCCATAAGATATCAGCCCTAATATGAAGACACAACGTCTTCTTCTTTTTTTTCATGCCGTAAGGCATTTTCTCCCCAAAAACACCATTAAAGCTTGCTAAAGCTTTCTCTCTCCTCCAAATTTCAAGGGAAATCACCAAGTATTGCAAGGATTCCACTCACCTATAGGTAATTTCATATTCTAAGCTTGATTTTGATATTAGATTTTGAAGAATTTGTCTCTATCTATGAGAAATCATTTTGGCTGAAAATTGGTAGTGATGAATCACCATGTTGCCGCCACTTTTTTCGTTATGGGAGGTGTTCCTCCACCTCTTTAAACCGTAAATTAGTATCGGATAGCTTTGAATCAAATTTAGAGGCTAAAACAAGCTTGGTTAAAACCCTAGCTTGCCCATGAGGTGGTGCTGCCACCTACCTTGGTTGTCCGAGGCCACCGTTAGCTTCATTGTTATTGTGTGAGCAATTTTTCAGTTGATTGTTGCTCCGAATTTTGACTCGAGCTAAGTGTAGGAATTTATTTGTAAAAAAATTCTTAAGCTGAAAATTTTTGGATAGTAGCTAACTATTATAAATAATGGGAATTTGAGTGTCCCGTAGTTGTAAAATACTTACAGAATATCCTGACGATGTCATAGGTACCCATATCGTGGAGTTCGCCTGGGATCGCGACAGAGTAACGAAAGTGTCGCTTTAATACTCGAAATAACACAGTGAGTATTTAGGTTAATCTAGGAAGTAGTTATTGTTTTATATGCAATGTTGACTGATATGGAAATTGAAACACGAAAGATTGCTCGGATTACAAAAATGGTAAGTTTCGAACCTTACGCGAATCAAAGGCGTAAGTGTGGTGTTAGTATGGTTACACGAGGTAAGTGTTGTGGAGTTGAATAATAATGAATGTTAGCTAATTGTAATGCTTTGAGAAACATAAGTAGACATATATTAGTGTAGAGATTGTTTCCTAGCATAGTATATATATATATATAAATATATATATATATATTATTCCATGAAATTAGAGAATTAATATATCATACTATTATTGTACGGACAGGGTGATGTCCGGGATGCTATTTTATACGGACAAGGTGATGTCCGGGATGCTATTTTATACGGACAAGGTGATGTCCGGGATGCTAATATTGTACGGACAGGGTGATGTCCGGGATGCTAATATTGTACGGACAGGGTGAAGTCCGGGATGCTAATATTGTACGGACAGGGTGATGTCCGGGATGCTAATATTGTACGGACAGGGTGAAGTCCGGGATGCTAATATTGTACGGACAGGGTGATGTCCGGGATGCTAATATTGTACGGACAGGGTGATGTCCGGGATGCTAATATTGTACGGACAAGGTGAAGTCCGGGATGCTATTGTTGTACGGGCAAAATAGTCCAGGATAACAGATATTACGGACTAGTATAAGTCCGGGATATTTTGATAATGTAGACATGAGAAATTCTTCATTTATAATTGTGAAGGTATACACGTAAAATCGATTGCTAAATATTTTTGGCTATCAAGTTAGGCTAGCCAATAGCTTATTTATATTCAACACTCAGTATAGAAGATTTCATATGGGACAAATAATTTTTATAAGTCCCGGAATAATTTTTAAATATTACTTTTCGGTTAATTAGTCATACTTGATATGTCATGTTTATACTTTAATGGTAAAGAAAGGAAGTACGAAATTTCCAAGTACTCATCCTAGTTACCTTATGCTCACTGAGTTTTTCGACTCACTTTGTTTATTTTTAATTTCTTTTCAGATTCTAACAGACCCAGCTCTTCCCATATTCCGGATAGCTAGCTGCTCACATACTTTTGGTGAGCGAATTGACCCAAGACGTGGTAAGCTGTGGCGATGGTTGGGTACATTTTGCAGTCACTAGGGTATCATGGGTCCTTTGTATTTTGTGTATGTTGAATATGTTCTGTATATTTATAAGCGGATGTAATTAATTGATGTATGACGTATAACAGTCTTAGAGGCCTGGTATGACATGGTGATGTTTATTTTGTTATGATATAGTATAAATATATGTTTGTATATAAGATGTCATAAAGGTTGAGTCTGCTGCGGGACATTTCGATTACTCCCTATCGGGGGCGTCCAAACAGAGATGTCATGTGTTGATGAATTATTATATTGTGAATGTTGATGATTGAACGGTAAACGCCCATGTAGGGCGAGATCATGCCAAAATTTTCTTTAATTTGGTTTGATGAGTATAGACAGGCTTCGGAGGCAGGGGCATACCTTGTCTCTAGCCGGTCACATGCCCTGAATTTGGGGTGTGACAGAAAGCAACTAGGTGTATCTTTGTGGGATACGACAACCAAAGGAAAGGGTGGAAATGTTGTGATCCTACGAATGGAAGATGTTACACTTCACGCAATGTGGTATTCGATGAAGCATCTTCTTGGTGGTCCTCAGAAAAGGAGGTGTTGTCAGATTCAAAAGAATTTGAAGACATGCTACAACAGAAAATGGGAGAGTATATTGTCCAACTTCAATCAACTTCAGATGAAGTAGAAGACCTATGTGATGATGACAATGACGAGCAAGTGTTAGTCCAGAGTCCTTGGCAAACTGGTGTGTATGAACCAGATGTTAGATCGAGTGAAGTGGAAGAACCATCTCCACAATCACAAATCCGAAGGACAACAAGAGCACGGAAGCCAAATCCCAAATATGCTAATGCAGCCATAGTGGAAGAACCAATTGCAACAGAACCTGAGACGTTTGAAGAAGCATCACAGAGTTCTGAGTGGATTATGGCTATGAAAGAAGAGATCACTGCGCTTGAGCAGAATCAGACTTGGGATCTAGTGCCAAAACCAAGAGATGTGAAACCCATATCCTGCAAGTGGGTTTACAAGATAAAACATCGTCCAGATGGGTCGATTGAAAGGTACAAGGCACGGTTGGTGGCTCGTGGTTTCTCTCAGAAGTATGAGCTAGACTATGATGAAACGTTTAGTCCGGTGGCAAGACTTACAACCGTACGAGTCCTACTTGCCCTTGCAGCCAACAAAGACTGGAACTTGTGGCAGATGGATGTGAAGAATGCATTCCTTCATGGAGAGCTAGATCGGGAAATCTACATGATTCAACCATTGGGATTTCAAAACCAAAATCATCCTGAGCATGTGTGTAAGCTGCGAAAGGCACTTTACGGATTGAAACAAGCACCTAGAGCATGGTATGGTAAGATTGCTGAATTTTTAACTCATAGTGGTTATTCAGTGACACCTGCAGATTCCAGCTTGTTTGTCAAAGCTAATGGAGGAAAGCTAGCTATCGTATTGATATATGTGGATGATTTAATCATAACTGGTGATTATGAGGCAGAAATTCTTCAAACCAAGGAGAATTTATCAGTTCGTTTCCAAATGAAAGAACTTGGACAACTCAAGCACTTTCTTGGTCTAGAGGTTGATCACAGACAAGAAGGAATATTTCTCTGTCAACAAAAATATTCTAAAGATTTGCTAAAAAGGTTTGGAATGCTCGAGAGCAAGCCAATTTCAACACCGATGGAACCAAATGGCAAGATGTGTGCACTTGAAGGCAAAGACTTGGAAGATGCAACTATGTATCGACAATTGGTAGGTAGCCTGATCTACTTAACCTTGACTCGACCTGACATTTCTTATACAGTTGGTGTGATGAGTCGGTATATGCAAAATCCGAAGAAGCCTCATTTAGAAGCAGTTCGACGAATACTGAGATATGTGAAAAGTACAATAGATTATGGTCTTTTGTACAAGAAAGGTGAAGACTGTAAGTTAGTTGGTTATTGTGATGCTGACTATGCAGGAGATCATGACACCAGGAGATCAACAACTGGGTACATGTTTAAACTTGGTTCTGGAACAATTTCTTGGTGCAGTAAGAGACAACCAACGGTATCATTGTCAACTACCGAAGCTGAGTATCGAGCAGCAGCAATGGCAGCTCAAGAGTGTACGTGGCTGATACAACTAATGAGTGATCTACATCAACCAGTAGATTATGCAGTTCCGTTGTATTGCGACAACCAGTCAGCAATTCGTTTGGCAGAAAATCCAGTCTTTCACGCAAGAACCAAACATATAGAAGTGCATTATCACTTTATCAGAGAAAAGGTTCTACAAGAAGAAATTGAGATGAAGCAGATCAAGACAGATGATCAAATGGCAGATTTATTCACAAAAGGTTTGAGTATCAACAAATTTGAAATGTTTCGTCGTCAACTCAACATGGTGCAAAGAGGAAGAGCTGGTATTGAGGGGGAGTGTTAAATTGTCCAATACCAGCCAAAAAAAAAAAAAAAAAGCCTAACAATGTGTGGTTGTAGTTGTGTGGTTTAATGAGTGGTTGTAGTTGTGTGGTTTAATGTGTGGTTGTAGTTGTGTAATTTAAATGTGTGGTTGTAGTTGTGTGGTTTAATGTGTGGTTGTAGTTGTGTGATTTAAATGTGTGGTTGTTATTAAACAACAATGGGTGGTTGTAATTTATTTAGATTTTATATTTGTGTGGCTTGTGTTTGTCTTGGTATTGTATAAATACCCCCTCCCTTGCATTTGTAAATCATCAAGTAGTAAGCTTCAATAAGCAATAAAAGCTTTAAGTTTTCCTAAGGAGTTCTTCTCTAAAGAGTGTAGTCTAGAGTGAAGTGTGAGCATTTGTGAGTTTTGCTAAAATCTAAACTTTCTTCTTTGAGTGGTAAAATTAGAGTTATCTACTCTAAGTTTTTCTCAACAGATGGAGGATTTGAGGGGAAACACATTAAGGGAGCTTACAAGGTGGTTATGAATGGAGTAATGAGTTCAGTAAGCTATGGCAATGGAGTTGGAGTTGGTGGAGAAGGCGCTGTTCAAGCGATTCGACCCAGTGAACTCACCATCGCTTTCGAGGGTGAGGTCTATGTATTCCCTGCAGTTACTTCGGAAAAGGTTTGATTTTCTTTATTTTTTTTTAGGGTTTTTTATTGTTTGGTTGCACGTGGACCTTTTATTTGTAGTTTTTTGTTGTTGGATTAAACAGTTTATTTGGAAATGTGGAGAGTTAAACGGTTAGGTTGATTGTGTTGTTAGTCTTACCTAACTGTATACAGTGGAAGATAGCTCTTGAGAATTGTGAATTAGCATGATCCATTGGCTTTGCTAAATCTTTCTAAAATCGCTACGAGTTTTACGATTCAGCCAAAATTTAGGAATGATGCTGTTGAGATTAGTTCTTTTTGCTTAGGTATTTGCCATTCTCAGTATTAACTGAGGAGATTTTGTATTTTACTACGAGAGCTTGTTTCTTATTTGTGTTTGGTGATCGTGTTGATGATCGATCTGGTGCTGCTCTAAGTGATCTTGAGACGTAAGATTTTACCTAATCAATAATGATGTCCATAGCTCCCCATATCTGAGGTTATAGGTTTAAAATTAATTGTTCACCTTTGCTCCAACTCTTCACTTGTTTTGGAGTACCCGTGTCCTACGCATATCCGTACATGGGTATGGTTATGGGGATATGACCTTCCAAAGACCTTCTAAATACATGGAAAAATTTAAAAAAAATTGAACATATCCGTGTCGGACACATACCCGTATCCAACACTCATACCCAAGTCTGAGTAACATAGTTGTTCACTATCCAAATTTATTTTAGAGAGATCCTATATCTGACCATGCAATGATCCGGGATTGCTTTGGAAAGTCTTGGAATGTAATTAATTTGATTAGGCTTAGTTGTGCATGCCTTTTATTGGTTTTTTTTTTTTTTGCTTATGTTTCTTCATCGGACATTCAGGACTTCTTGCAGTTGTGAGGGGAAAAGTTTCATTCCGTTGGTGGAGTATGACATAAGAATGTGCTATTCCACTTGTGGCAATAGGGTGGGTAAATGAGATTGGCATCATCTGTTTCTTACTGGTGTGGGGATGACTATTGTGGACAAGCCGTAATTAAAATTCTTACTGGTGTAAGGGCAGTTTTATTGTGCCTGATTATGAGGCTTTTTTTTCTTCTGTTAGTTGAGAAGGGGATTTATTAGATGATGTAAAACAATTCCCATCATTGCTTCAACTAGAAATAAAGCATAAGGAAATACATTTAACCCTCTTGAACAACTGGCTTTTATATTTTGATTTGCTTGGATTTCACAGGTGCACGCAATTTTATTACTGCTGGGAGGATGTGATGCATCAATTAATGTGCCTAGCTCTGAGTTCCTACTACAAGAAAAGGTCAAGGTATCCCTTATGCATATGACATTGCTCCATGAAATTTATTTGAGTCTATGGGTTCGGTTGTTAATATTTCCTTAAAATATGTTCAAGGTTGTGGGTGATTCTTCACGAGGCTCAAAGCTTTCACGAAGAATTGCCTCCGTAGTAAGATTTCGTGAAAAGCGGAAAGAGAGATGTTTTGGAAAGAAAATACCTTATACTTGCCGAAAAGAGGTTTCACAGAGGTATGTGCTTTGTTTGTTAATAAATAGCTCTTAGACTCTAGGACCTGTAGCTCATCTGAGATTTTACTCATAAGAAGTTAAATAACCTAATTTAGCTTGTTCATGTGATAAAGCTTACTGCTCTTGCTCTTTAATTACAGTTACAAGGTCTATTCTTTCAAGGCTTGGTTCTGGTTGTATAGTCCTTTATGGATCATCACTATTGCACATATTTACTAAGTTTCCCAGCTATTAGAAAATAGCTTTATGATCCTTCACCAAGCTATTCTTGACATCTCAACTTTTAGGTCTCATGTATGCTTGAAATATACTTCTTAAGGATATCATTGGTTCATATCTAGGTTTTGTAATCTTTTCCTTTGATAGGTTTACTGGATAGGGTGGATTCTGTAGGGATAAGCTTTTTCAATAATTTGATTTGGGGCCTTAAAATAGTTAATTGCATGTTTTGGACATGAGCTGCTAAAAAAATAAACAATAAAGATTACATAATAGTGTTCTACAAATTGCAAGCTTTCCTTAAGCTGGTATATTAGGAACTATTTTATCTCCAAAGCACTTCTACTGTTTGTTCACTAGTTTTCTAAGTGCACTTCAAATTTGCTTTTGTCTGCTAGGACGCATAGTAAGAATGGGCAGTTTGCATCATTGAAGGAGTGCTACAACTCAGCTGATGGAAGCTGGGATCAAAGTGATGACACTCCTGAATCTGCGTAAGTTTGAAGCTTACTTTGTTTCTTTCTTGTTGATGTTAATTGTGTTAATGGTGCTATTTATGTTTTTGTTCTGCATTTTTGCTTTTCTTATCAGTTTGCATAGTTGTCAACATTGTGGGATCAGTGAGAAGTTAACTCCAGCAATGCGTAGGGGGCCAGCTGGTCCCAGAACACTTTGCAATGCTTGTGGCCTTATGTGGGCAAACAAAGTAGGTGTAGAATAGTCATAAGTTGCTATATATGAAGCTTCCCTTCTCAGTTACTTCTAAGTAGTTTTTTATGACATAATTATGCATCGTTAAGACATTCAAACTTGAATTTAATTTTGTTATGAAGTTTATTGGATTTTGCTGGTTGGTGGGTTATATTCTTTTGTAACACTTGTAGGTACAAGCTATGACACGTCGTGCTTGAGATAACCTTCTATAATGTCATTATCAGATTTTGAATAATTTGGGGATTGATTTTCCTTTTTACTGGGAGGAGTTAACTTTATTACCTTCTTCACATCTATGCTGTGGAGACAGCATTCATTTAAATTGTTATTAATACAGGCTAGCATACCTATGTGGCTACCGTTGATTGAATATGGTTAATTAGATTATGACATTGTTTTATAGAAAGATCAGTGTTGAAAGTATGGCCAAGGGTATGTTAAAAGTATGGCCAAGGGTATGAGAGTACCCTTGGCTCTGAGTGCACTTTATATGCAATTACGTAATACTGATTGGTAGTTTTGAAAAAGGAAGAAAATGGAGAAAATATGCATTTGGACAAATTTGTGAAAACACATGAGCGTACATGCTCTTCTCCCTATAGAGGAGGGATTGGGGGTAAAATGCAGTGGCCCTGCTCTTATCATTTTTTGTTGAATCTCTTTGGCATGATAACTTCGTTCTGTAATCAACTCTTTCCCGATGCTGAATTTCCTACTAGGCAGTAGGCACATTCCTACTCAAGTAGATGCTTTAGTATCCATAACAATAATACTAGTTTTTTTGTGCAACTTACAATATTTTTCTTTATTTTTGTTATTTCAAGCGAACACTGAGAGATCTTAGAAAAGGAGGGAGGAATACTCACTTTGATTCAAATGAGCCGGTATGTATATGGAGATACTGATGTGTTCTTGTTCACTACCATAGGGTTAAAATTCTTCACTTAGCAATCTCATTCTCAGTTGTTATTAGTGTTTTTTTTTAGTTGTGAACCAGGTAGACATTTTATTCATTTCATTTTTAAGTCGTTTTATCTCACAGGAAACTTCAGCTGATATTAAGCCTTCAACCATGGAACCAGAAAATTCTTTTGCCAACGAGGATGAGCAGGTATTGATTTCCTTGGATAAGTTAAGACTAACATG
Organism: Fremontodendron californicum; assembly: GCA_030761205.1. Classification (NCBI taxonomy): domain Eukaryota; kingdom Viridiplantae; phylum Streptophyta; class Magnoliopsida; order Malvales; family Malvaceae; genus Fremontodendron; species Fremontodendron californicum. The sequence goes on along the minus strand of JAULJL010000013.1, from coordinate 3,818,147 downwards.
AATGTTACATGATAATTTGCAAGTGCGGAGTTTGTTGATGCACTAAGCTTTATGCATTTATTTTTAGCTAGCTTTTTTTTTGCTTGTCCCATCTAATGTACTTTTGTTTCATAAATAGAAGCAATGTTAACTTAGAAATCCAGACCATTGATGCTTCATCCTGGCATGACTCTTTGAACTTTCCATTTTCTATCATCAGGGAAGCCCAGAAGAGACCAAGCCTGTACCTTTGGATTCTGAAAATCATTTGATAAGATCAAACGAACAGGTGAGATTCTATTAATGGTGGATGGGAGGGATTCATCTTGTGATTTTCCAAATTATAAGGTAGATTCTAAGATGACATGATATTTCAGACTTGATGATGTACCAAGATTTTTTTTTCAGTAGTGATAATTAGAGGTGGCAAAATGAACCCGAACCCGAAAACCCGCCCAGGAAAACCCGAACCCGGACCCGCCCAAACCCGATTTGACCAAAAAGTCAAAAACCCGAACCCGAAAAAGCCCGAACCCGAATGGGCCCGAACCCGAATGGACCCGAACCCGAATGGGCCCGAACCCGAATGGACCCGAACCCGAATGGGCCCGAACCCGAATGGACCCGAACCCGAATGGACCCGAACCCGAATGGGCCCGAACCCGAATGAGTCCGAACCCGAATGAGCCCGAACCCGAATGGACCCGAACCCGAGACCGGCCCGAACCCGAACCCGAATTTAATACTAAAAATAAAAATAAACAAATTGCAATTATTTTTTTTTTTACAAAGCAATAACTTTAATTATTAATTTTATTCTAATTTTTTTAATAATTTAATTAAAATTTAATATATTATATATATATATATATATATGATGAAATAATAATTTTATCAAAAAGTAAATTATATTTTGTACTTATAAGTTATAACTTTAACGTCTCATATCATGATGAATTTACAATCTAAATATTTTAAATTCTTGAAAATTTTAAAGATGTGAAAAAAAATTTGACAATAATTCAATTAATCTATAAGGGTAAAAAAATTGACAATAATTCAATTATTTTGGCCTTTTGGGTTATACTTAGACCTGCTCACGGGCCGGGCCTGGGCAGGATATTTTGTGTTCCGGGCCGACCCGGCCCGGAACAGTAATTTTTATTATAATATTATTTTATTTAATTTTAATTATAAAAAAATAAAAAAATTTATTTTTTTATTCCAATGAATAGTGTTTCGGGCCTAAACGGGCGGGCCGGGCCGACCCAGGGCCAGGCCTGGGCAGAGAAAATAAAAAAAACTGGGCCGCGGCCCGGCCCGGCTCATAAGCAGCTCTAGTTATACTTATGCGGTTAGGTTAGGGTGGGTTTAATTGGATTATGGCTTTCATGTGATTTTATTTTAACGGGTGGATTTAATGGGGTTTTGGGTTTTATGGCCTTTTGGTTTTGGGTATATTTATTATATATTAATAAATAATCATATTAATTATATATTTATTACGTATAATTTAAATATAAATTATATTTTTTAGTACTACTTTATAATTTATACTTTATACTGATGAAAAAAATATAAGTACTCGATATATATATATATATATCTTGACTATAAGTATAAATTTTTTGCATTTTATAAGTATATAAACGAATAGATGAAGGCCAGGATTTATTTTTAAAAGTTTTTTATTTTATAGTGAATATAAATTATAATGTATTTATATTTTGAAATTCGAGCTCATCAAATCAATTATTTTAAATATCAATATATTAATTTATAATATATCATATTTTTTATAATAAATTATTTCAAAATTTGATTTTATATAACAAATTAATTTCTTATTCTTTTGGTGCTAACAAATATTAATTTTAAAAAATAAATATAATTAAAAATATCATATAATAGCAAAACTATAAAAATAAAAATAATATTAATAATAAATTAATAATTTGTTTTTAGATATAAATATTTAAATTACGTAAAAATGATTACATCTAATATAAAATAAAATAATGTAAAACATACCCGTACCCAGATCGAACCCGAACCCAGACCGAACCCGAACCCGAACCCGAATGGGCCCGAACCCGAATGAGCCCGAACCCGAATGGGCCCGAACCCGAATGGGCCCGAACCCGAATGGGCCCGAACCCGAATGAGCCCGAACCCGAATGAGCCCGAACCCGAATGGACCCGAACCCGAATGAGCCCGAACCCGGATGGACCCGAACCCGAATGAGCTCGAACCCGAATGAGCCCGAACCCGACTAAACCCGAACCCGAATGAACCCGACCCGAACCCGCCCGAACCCGCCCAATTGCCACCTCTAGTGATAATCAAAGTGAGTTCATTATATGCTATGCCGGCAAAGATGTGGTCTTGTTTGAATCTTGCCGTATAGAGATGCATAAGAAGCTATCCTCCATATAATGAGCCTTTATCAAATATAAACAGAAGTGTGCTCCTATTTTATTTTACTTCTCATATTATGTTGTCTTGTTGCTGCATATGCTGCATAACTTCAACATCTAGACTTATCAGTTTGCAAGTGATTGCATTTCGCTGATTTACCAAATGTTGTCCACTGATATGCAGGAATTTGCAGAAAATTCACATCCTTTTCCCATCCAAGTGGAGAATTCCTCAGTCAACCTTGATGATGAGGTATTCTGTTGGTCATAAGCAATTTATTTTATTTTATTGTCTTTTTGGCCGATACAAGCAATTTAAGTCACATGGGTTTGATAGCAACTATTTGTTCCAGTATCCTTTTAGAAAGCTCTGATGTTAAGTAGTGATATTGTTCTTTTAAGTAATTTCATAATGGAGAGATTATTTCTCCTTTTGGTTAAAAGACTTGGTGCAGAACAGCTCTGGAAGGCGTATTTTATTCCTATGTTGCTCCGACTCTTCATTTTTCTTAAAATATCTGTGTCTGACATACGTGTCCGATGCATATCAGACATGGGTATGGGTATATGACCCTCCAAGAACCCTCCAAATACATGGAAAAACTTAAAAAAAAAAACTGAACATAGCCCTATTCGACACTCACATCTGAATCTGAGTAACATAGTTTTACTCTATAAGTAAGTTTGTCTAGATGCATCAGGACATGCAGGAAACACTGGAAGAGCTTGCCGATGCTTCCGAGTCAGATTTTGAGATTCCTTCACATTTTGATGAGCAGGTAGTGGTTTTTTTAGCAATTTGGCATCAACCATATACTTCAGATCGGCTTAATAGCCGAAAATGTATTACTTCTGCGAGTTCATGAGTACAAAACTTACAGGTTGACGTTGATGATACCAACATCGGGACCGTGTGGCCTGGTACTTAAGATCTTGCAATGTGTATTTGATGTTCAATCCTTCCAGATGATATGTTTGATCAGGCAGAGCTGGTATTGACTAACAATTAGGCTTCCGGAGATGTGTCGTTTATAGAGACACAGGATTCCCTTGTAATGTTAGTTACTAGACTTAACGCAGGCTTTTTGTTATAGTATTATTATTATATAGTAATGTGAATAATATTTTGTGCCTTATTTCCCCTTCGTTTTCTGCCTCTTCCATTAAGCCAATGTAATTGTAAGTTGTGAATCCGACAGGCATTTGATGTGCATTTAAGTATAGGCTTTTGTAATCGGCCACTGTTGATTAATTTACAGTTAATTAGGAATTCAGCCATGTTCAAGTGGGACAAAATGCAGTATGAGGCGTAAATTACACAATAGGAGATGGAGAAAGTGCAATGTCTCCTGAGTTTTAGTAGTATCGGAAGTTAATGATTACGAATATAGTAGCAACTGGAAACCTATAATAGTTAGGTAATAATAACTGTTTATGTTATCCGGATTTTTTTTATTTATTAAAATATTCGTACCAACATCTATGTCCGAATGTTTTGGACATATAAATATTAGTATATGAATTTTTAAAAAACTTATATTTGATGCACTGTTAATATATAAATTTATATATTGATATTTCATTAAAAAATTAATTTTTAACTCGACAAATAATATCGAAAGATGCATTGTTAGTTAACAGAGCATCAAATATAATTTTTTTTTTTAAATATATAAAAAAGTTTAAAAAAATTAATTTGTATGCGATACTAAGTCCAAACTCACTTAAGTCCAAATAACATAAACGGTTGCCACCTAGAGGACAAATTTCAGTCTTCAAATCATGCACAAGTTGGATGATACCAAAACCTATAACTTTTACAATGAAACAACAGTAATGTCGATTGCTTTTTATTATTATTATAATTCAACAAGTTCTTCCCAAATTATCAAATGCAAAATTGCAATTACACGTTTCTTTACAGGCAAAACCAAAAACCAGGGCACTCTTTCACATTAATATATGAAATAACATTGGGCACAAACGCCATGGCTAACATTCTTGATCTAAATACATTATCACCCAAATAGTCGGGGCAGTGATTTACTGCCTGATATTAACAAATATGGGGAAAAAAGATATTGCAAAAAGAATAGTTATAGAAACGGAAAAAACTATCGTTTCTGACAAAAAAAGTTTCTCACTCCCATTATTCTTTACGGAGCGATCAACAATGCAATTATGACCCTATATTATGGTAGCAGAACAAGGAAATATATGGAGCAAAAAGCAAACGCATAATAGCTGACTTGCAGACATCTATATAGAAGATAACACCAATTTGCCAATACGTCAGCTTTGGTAGGAGGAATTCCAAAGATCTTGAGGGAGAAATTAGACTAAGCAAACAAATGAATATAATGCCTCCATATTTGATAAAAGAAACTTGGACCAACATGCACAATTACGCATTCAAAAGGCTTACAGATCAACTGTAGGATAGAGGCCCGGCATGTAACTACGTCCACTTCCATTTGAATCTGCATTAGCATACAAGTGCGACTGTAGTTCCCCCGAGTGAGATGACTTGCGAGATTTTGGGTTTTTAGGAGAAGCTGCATAGGAATCATTTGAACCACTACTTGTAGAATACATTGATGATGTTGGCAATCCATGGATCTTTGGCAGGCCTGTTGGATCAGAACCCAGACTGTATCCCCCCCTCTCAACTGTTTCAGCTTCCAACGGCAATTCGTCCAATGTCTATACAAAAGGATTTTAAAAAGAAAAAAGAAAAACCAATAAGTGTAGCTGCAACTTCCTTCCGCACTTAATGTTGTAATTTAGTAAGAAAACAAAAATTAAGCAATAGTAATATGATAACATGGAAAAAGACATTTAGCATTTGTCCTCTTTAACAAACAGATGAAAACTCTAGTGATCATTCTAATGATTAAGATATTTTGACATGTTGATATGCAGTAAAGAGAACCCACCCTGAATGCATGTTGGAGAACTCGGAGTGTTTCTCGAGTACGTTTTCTCTTAGAAGCAATCTCATCAGGTTCCTGTAACATTTCTTCAAACAGGTTTTCTCTGTTTTGGATCATAAGACATACAGGATACTCAACGGTCAACAAAGAGATTATCAAAAGGATAAATAATTAAAATCAAGTCAAATGGCACAAAGCTCTATATCACCTGTAAAGCTTTTTGATAAAGACATTATGAAGTTCGCGTTTTGTATGGTTTACCTGGATATAGATATTATGAACAGACAGAGATCAATACTCATGTAATGCTTCAGCTTAACAATGCAATATTGCACCACAAACTATTGTTAGGAAGACGCAGCTTATACTTCCAAGAAATTACAGCAGTTTCAGGTTCCAAATAAGAAATATACGGTAAACATAACCTCTTAGAGCTCAAGCAAACTTTTTGACCAACTGGCTAACTCCATGTTATAATTGGACAAGTAAAACTGGATACAACATTTATACGACCATGTAATTCATCACTATTCTACTATAACTAAAATATATCAACCACACAAAAATAAACAGTAACCTTGTTCAGCATCCATGATATATGCTTCTCTCCAAATTAAAATAGTGGAGGATGGAAATCAACATACTTAGCACCAAATATTTTTTAGGTCAAGCCACATAGATGCTAAACTGATATAAGGTAAAAATTGGATGGCTAGAAAGATTTACAATCTCCTAACTAGAACACCATAATGCTTTTCAGAATTTCATAGTTATCAGGAACTTGGCCGTGAACATGGATAAAATAGCAAAAAGGCACAAGGAAACGTAATTAGCAAATCTACCCAGTTTAAAACTTACCAAGAAGTGCATAATTGCTTTAGGTACAGCGTCCTCTATATTCTTCCTAACAATGTCATAGTATGATCTTAAGAGTAATTTGGTGATAGCAATTTCAATAGCTTCAGTTTCTGAACGGTCTTCTGAAGGCCTCAAGACAGGTGGGGGCTGAAAAGAATAAAAAACATGCTTGTCAATATCAAATTAACACATCTTTCAATTTAGCACTGGATCCTTGATGGATTTATCTGATGTGTAGGCACCTCTCTCAGATGGATCATGGAAAAGGACTGTTCCATGTTATGAACAGGTTCACTATATGGCTTGTTTGTCGAGCTCTCTTTCACTGATGAGCGGTTATCTGTGCCACCAAATATTGATGAAATACCCCAAGTTGAACCACTTGTGCTTCCTGATAAAACCCACATATAGAACATCATTTTACTCATGCTGCTTGATAATTATATCAAAAAAGGGTGAGAACTATCAGAAACACAAATTCACATTGGAAAATCCGACAGACCCCTTTCAGGGAAAAAGGGGGGGGGGGAGAGAGAGAGAGAAAACCCTCAATATTTGGCCATCCTATCATAAAAAGAACATCAGATATTAAAGCAACATATAACAAATTCATAATGACAGCCTAAAATGCATTACCAGTGGATGGAACTTTTTCAACATCTGCAACAGGACGGACTCCCTGCACACAAATGGAGTAAAAAGTTGCAAGTTACTTATCATAGAAAACAGACAGATGAGGGAGAATAAAAGATTGGAAAAGCAAAAAGGAACAGGCAGGGAAGGAAAGCATATATTAGGCAGCAGAAACACAAATGTTCATGCCTGATCAGCCACGATTCCATTAACTTGTCTTGCAAGAATAGCCCGAGATTTAATACTTCTTTCAGAAGTAGGTACCTTATCAGGCTCTAAACCATCCTGATTAAGTCAACAAAGAAACAGAGAAAGAAGGAAAATCAAGAGGAATTAGGATTAAATAATAGCAATAACACCAGAGAAATGACTATAAGTAGAGACCTACCTTTGTTCTAGATACAGGTAAAGGAACCCTGGAATTCTTTATCTGCTGATTGGCAAGCTCTACAGCCTTGCTCCCACCAATAAAATTTGGGTGGGAAGTATTTATGTAATCCATCTGCAAAATTGAATGGCGTATATCACAAATCACTAGAGATCTTTGAAAAGAACATATGAATATAACATGTATTGCACTCAACTGTACCAAGTTCATATTTTGTAACAGGATTAGGAATAGAAACATAAAAAAATATAAAATTAAAATTAGCAGACATACCTCCATTTCAATAATATGTCCTATCATTGTCTCAGATGGTTCGAGGCCTTCTCGGAGAAAGTTCCCAATAACTTGGTCCATATGCTTTCTTAGAACAGGAAACCGCTGCAGTTCATTCACCATACAGTGATGGCTAATCTGGAAAGAGAACAATTCTATTAGAAAATCTAGATTGTCAAGTGATAAAGCTGTGAGACTACAATGATAATCTGGAAGATAAAATCACCTTTATTAACTCATCGTATATGAACCTGGCACATTGAAGGCTTGGATCTAGCAAACGTGCTATTTGCCTTCGAACAAGTACTTCAAATGGGACCTATACATAAAAATTTGAATTATAACAATACGCACCAAGTTTAACATAAAATATTCCAGGCAACAATTTGGAAAACAGCAATATAGATCTGTATAAAACAAAAATATTCTTAGATTAGACATTTGAAGTAGAAGACACTAGAACCTACTTCCGGTACAAATAGTGCAGATCGAGGACCAGTTGCATTCTGAATGGCAGTTCGAATGTCATCGTCAGTCAAGTCTTCACATGGATCAACCTCCTGTAAAACAAATCAGTTAACAGAAAAAATATTTATATAAAAGCACTCATACAAAGGCACGTCGTCTACGCATCACCAATTTCTAGAGGTAAGACTCCTAATGTCTGTGTTTTAAATGTAGTAGCTCTGTGCAAAAAATCAGAAGGCTTTGTTTTATTGTCAAAAAAAGAAAGGGAAGGTGAGAAATTAATATCATGAAACCAGATAACCACTTATGTTGATAAGGTTATCATTATTTAACTTTATATCCCGTCTTTGCCGAGACCATGCGCAAAATCACCCATGGGGGAGTGAAATGCACACATCAGTGAATTCAACAGAAATGTTAAAGATAAAAGATAGTAATTTATTACCGATATTTTGTACAATAATGTGAATGTTAATTAAGGACCAACTTTTGTACAATGATGTGAAGAAACACCCTAAAGATAAAGAGATGTATAATAGAATGCACCTCTAACATGGAATGGAAAAGGAATCCAGCTAACTAAAAATTCCTCAGAGTGAAAGGGCATGCAAATATCAAGGCACAAATATCAGTCTACACACCTCTAAGCTCTTAACAAAGATTGACTGGAAAATATAATGAATTCTCGCTCCACCAGACAGCTCAGATGTAGACATTTCTTCATTTTTCCCCTCTACCACTGATGAGAATGCTGTTTCCAACAAAGCATTGATTTATGATACTTACCAATTTGGTAGAATGTATATGATAGGTGTTTCAGAATATTAATAAGAAAATTTAAAGACAGCCAAACAAAACATTTACCTTCACAGTACTTTGAAAGAATATTTAGTAGAAGAGCTCCCTGGCCAGCCTACAGGTTATAAAACCATAATCTTGTCATAAGAAAATTATTTCAGATACTTTTTCTCAACTAAGTTCGTGATAGACGAACAAATATACATGCCTTTGATTCTGTAATTTCTCCATAGCTTGCATGCTCCTTTGCCACAGAAACCAATGTAGAACTAATGCGTGATTTCAGCCCTGGAAGTATTGCCTTGATATGTTGTACTAAAATCTACATTAGAAACAGCATAGAAAGACTCAACAACGAGATAAAAGAATGCAGAAATTCCCCCTATGCCAAGCTGTACATGTCTCTATGTCATGCACAACTAGGTCACAAGGCTGAACTAAGAGGATCGCAAATAAGTCACCAACTAGCACAAAGCCTTCAACAGATACTATAAGGATGAAGGTGACTTGATTAAGGTAAAAAGACAAAGGAAAGCAGGAATGCTCCAGATATAACTAAGATTGCCCTAGATACAGCAGAATGATGCAAGTTTACAATCTGGTCAGAAGTAAATGGGAGATTTTTTCCACCAAATGCAGAGCATAAAGGAGGATAAATAGGAGGACAGGGGCAAGTAAATATTAATAGAAAGTGTGGACACTATAACAAAGCATCGACATTCGAAATTTTGAATTATACTCCATAAAAGTTTTGGAAACTTCATCTTGCAAATATTTTACCTGGTTCAACTTCTTCGCCAACTGAGGAACACCACAACGATCAGCTAGACCATTATATACCTGTGTACCAGCAAAAGGAAATAAGCAAATTGATGATGGAAACTGTACAAACCATGAACAATTGCTAAAAGTTGGTGCAGCCATACTGGGCAACTGCGGAAGAACTTTTCCTCTGCCACAAGGGCATCCTTGATACTCCGGTTGAGTAAAATATCCTGTTTAGAGGACAATATTAAAAGTGCAATCAAACTGTCAGCACACTAGTAAAATAAGATACCTGTTAAGCAGTATATGATATACAAGTAAGAACAAAAATGATAATTTACTAACCATTAAAATAGCTTTTGGTTGCTTTTGTAGAGGGAAGAAATAAAAGGGTTTTTCAGGCAGTAGAATTACCCATATTAAAGCTCTTGTATACATGGTATGACTAAACATTAAAAAAGAAGTCATCTAGAAGCAAAATTATGATAATTTACTAACCATTAAAATAGCCTACAGTTGCTTTTGTGGAGGGAAAGAAATAAATGGGTTTTTGAGGCAGTAGAGTTACCCATATCAAAGCTCTTGCATAATATTTATTGATACGTTATGCTGTAAAAATCAGCCATGTACTTGGCTTTTGCACCCTTGAAACGTTTTAGTGATTCAGTTTTGATGCCTTTGACTAATCATCTAGGTTTATCAAATTCAAGCTCCATTTTGCTCTACGCTATATATACTTCAGGTTGCCTAAAACCATAAAAGTTTTGAGGATATCACACACCATTTGAAACGGACAGTGAAGTGAAAATGGCATATGACCACAAAAAACAAAATGACAGGACATTTAAATGGACAGGAAGATCTCACCATGCAAAATGGCATGAAAGGATTAATATATGTCCTAATCCAAAGGAGCAATATGAAGAAAGACCAAAATGCCATTAGAGCATCTCAAAATAATAACTATAGCATAATATTTAAGAAAAATAACTGTAAAAATGATAAATCATCCACATTAACAATGTACTATAAATAATTTATTTAAAAAGTGTAATAAAATACAAATTGATGAATTAATATCTTCATTTCTGTTAGGTTCCATGGTTACCTCCTGACTACGATTCACAACACCTATGTAACCAAGTCGAAGGGGAATCACTTTTCCAAGCAACAGGTTACGAGCATCAGTACCTCTGTCCATTATATCCAGCTGATTCATATGCAAATAAGCCAAAACTAATCAGAAACCTAGAGCAGCTTATATATAAGTTCGTCATAATTTGAAAATGAGATATTCACGTTGAAAGATGCACCTTTGTAATAACACCAATGGTTCTATAACCTGCCAGCAGAAAATTAGCAAAATTATTCAATCAAATAAACACCAAACAGCAACTCAATGCAGAAGTTGGGATTTTGATAGTAAAAATTACCATCAGGATCAGCATTTCCTGCAATTTGAAGCGCATCAGAGTTTGCTAAGTCTGAATTTGCTGGAGTAACAGCAAGAATCAGACAACTTGGCTGTTTAATATACGACATGATCATTGTTCTAATTCGAGCTTCGATGTCAGAGGGCTGGTCACCCACAGGAACCTTTGTGATTCCAGGAAGATCCACAAGAGTGATATCAAGAACATTTGGGGAGAAAATCTTAAGTCGAATCTGCTTGTCTGACACACCTTTGTTTCCTCCAGCCTCCCTTTCTGTCTCGGCCTGCAATCAATAGAGATTTACTTAACATAAGAACATGTTTCAAATTTTTTTAATAAGGAAAAAAACCTCAACGCCACAAATTATAAACATTCTTTCTTGATCTGATAAAAACTATTATTACCTTGCAAGCAATAAAAGGCTAGAGTTTGTCAGATACCTAATGGGAGAGAGAAGAAATCTAGTTAAGAACCTTAGCCAAGAACCTCTAAATTAAGTAATTCTCTTTTCTACTCACTGTAACTATCCGTCTAAAGCCTAAAAACTCCAATGTATTTAATTCAAAATCATTGTCACCTAAAGCCTAATTATTCCTTTTGGCAAGCTCTCAATAAATCACAACTTATTGTGCCACCAGCTACTGTATCTTAATTATTTATATCATCTAATTAATAGCTTTCTCGCTTCAATATTTATCTGGCAATTCTAATACTCCTTAAGCAACTAGTCAGCAAAGGAAAATTCAAAATGCCTAACTTGACAAAAATACATACTAAAAACCCTGACCTTTTTAATTGAATAATCAAAATGCCTAACTTTTGAACTTCTCAATCATAAAAAGCAAGCAATAAAGAACCTGAATCTCCCTGCGAATCTCAGAGAAGTCATAGAAGCGCTTGCCAGGCAAGTGAAGAAACTCGCCATACTCCTCCTCAGAACCATCTGGTTTACGCTTGATCTGGAGGAGCTGAAGAACGAGAGGGCGGCGCGTGCAGATTTCAGAACCGCGAGGCAAGAAGTCGCGGCCAACGAGTGACTCAAGCACGCTAGACTTGCCACTACTCTGGCTTCCGACCACCGCCACCTGCGGCAACTCTATGGTGGACTGGCTACCAAGCTGAGCGAAGATGTCCTGTAGCTTGTTCACTATCGGTATAACGGAAGATCCCAATGGAGCCGCAGATGATTGAGGCGGCGTCGATGCTGCTGCTTCCTCAGCCATTGATTTACAATGATTGATCGATTGATGAAAAGGTTCAGAAAATTAGAGATGAAAATTTTATAAACCCTAGGATTTTGGAACTCTTTTTCTTTAGAGAGAGAGAAGCTGAGTTTTTTTTTTACTAGACGGAGAGAAACCTTGAAGCTTATGATCAAAGGAGAAAATATAATTGTGGTTTTGAAAACTTTTTGGGGGATTTTTTTAAAAATGAATAAATTAATTACTGTAGTATTTTTTAGGTATTATTACTACTAAACCTAACGGAAGGAAGGAAAAGAAAGATTACTATGTTTGTTTTTATATAAAGAAAGGAAAGGAGTGTAAATCGGAAAAAGTAGATTTATATTATGTTTGGAATTTGGAAACATATATTTTGAATTTATTTATTATATAAATTATGAGAATAAAATATATATTATATATAAATTAATTAAAATTTAATATGATTATTTATTTAAAAAATATAAGATTATGAATTTTAAATTCAAAAATAAATATTTAATAAATATATGAATTTAAAAAATAATCATAAATATTATATTTATGTGTATTTTATTATATTATTTTATATTATTTTTGAAATTCAAATTTATTTTTTGAAATTAAATTTTCAAACGCAATTTTAGTGATTTATGTATTATATTGTGTTTATGTTATTTTTGTTTGTTATAATCATGTTTAATATATTAAATATTTTTTAAAATTTGATTAGTTAATAATTCGTGTTATATAAATTTTAAAATAATCTTATATTTATATAATTTTTGTGTTATTTTTTATATCATATTATATTTTAATTTTGTATGTGGTGTCTAAAATTATTAAATTTAAGAAAAAAATATTCGTGTTGAGGTGGGAGTGTGTGTGTGACCAATGTTTTGAAAATGAAATACTACTAGTTTACTTTATAGTTATTTTCAAATTTCATTTTTTAAAGGAAAAAAAAATAGTGGAAACTTTGTTTGTTGGAAGTAGGAAGCTCCGACGCAAAACTTTTGGAACTTGGAAAAATAGATGGCTTTGCGCACGTAGCACCGACCGAATCTTTCATGATAATTTATAAAAATAAAATTATTTATAATATTATATTTAATGTTTTTTTTTATATAAAATTTCGTTAAAAATTCTTATTATGTATTTTTATTTTATTTTTTCAATAAATAATTAATATTTTTTAAATAATAAATCTCAAAATACCTCAATTTTTAATATAAAATTTTGTTTATCGGTCCCATAAATCTGAGCAATTAAAGAGAAAAGGTCTAATTAAACGATGATTGATTTCATCAAATAATATTTTGGTTCTAGAAATAAACAGGATAATTGACTTGTACCTTTTAATTTTGCAGATGAACAAAAGAAATAGCACCAATTAAGTTCTTCTTGGATGACTCGAAACATTTGACTGAAGATTTTAGCAAAGAATTGTTGGGAGAGAACCCAGTTCAAGAGGAAAGTTTAATCCGGAAGGCTCAAATTCGAGGGATTCAAAGAAATTAAAATTGGTGCATCCATTCACAAGTCTGATTATTATTATTATTATTATTTTTTAAGATTGTAATTTAAAATAAGAGAAAAAGTTACATATAATTTCAAATTTATTTGAATATATTTTTTTAAAAACAGTTATATGAATTAATTGGATTAAAATTTGAATTCCTGATTATTTAATTATTACCACCATATTCCAAAATTTTTGAGTTAGGAAGATGCATCAATAACGTTTTTCGAAGCTAGAAGGGAAATTACGGTAGAGATGGGAATTGCCCGATCCCGGTGAAGCCTAGTTTAAAACGACTCTGTTCACTTTAGCGGATTTGATTAACTTTATCTTGGGTTAATAGCCTATATGAATTTGGGTTAAAAATATGGCCCAAGATGACCCAAACTCTACCAGTCTTAAACAGTTAGTTAACATTAATTAAAACCACCATTAATTCTTCCTTAAATTCATTACTGAACGCTCTCACTGTAATTTGACATTCAAAGCTTCCGTTCCCACAAATTGATCCCAAAAAGTGGGAAAAAAAATGAAAGAAATAAGCTTTTTGTATAAATACCCAACAGTGTGATCATCATTCTTATGAGATTTTTTTTTTTTTTTTGTGCAATTCAATCACCAAATTGGCAAATTCTTGGTTATACATAACGTTTAATTACTGCCCAGTTGATCTATAAAAAAGTAGGGATCTAATTCCTAAATGCCAGCGACCCAAAGCTTAAAAGAGCAACATGTTGCCGTCTTGGCATTCCCATTTGGCAGTCACGATCTAACCATCCTAGGCCTGACGTGCAGGTTGGCTTGTGCAGCTCCAAATGTGCAATTTTCTTTCCTAAGCACAGCAAAATCTAATGATTCTATGGTTTCCACTTTTAAGCTTCATGTTCCTAATAATATCAGAGCCTATAATGTGGAGGATGGTGTACTGATGAATCATGTTTTTAGTGGAAACCCAGTGGAGAGATTGGACCTTTTCCTTAAGGCAACTCCTGGAAACTTTAAAAAGGGCTTAGATGTTGCAGTCTTGGAAACTGGTAGGAATGTTAGCTGCTTAGTCACGGATGTGTTCTTGACATTTGCTGCAGATATGGCTAAGGATATGCAGGCTCCTTGGATCCCTCTTTGTGTTTCGATCCCACACAATCTCTCAGCCCATATTTACACCGATCTCATTCGGAGGCTTTTCAATCATGTTGGTGGTGACGATGAAAATGGTGCAAAATTTCAACACAAAACTTTGGAAGTTATTCCGGGGTTATCTGGAATGTACGTTACAGATTTATCTGATGAAATCTTGCCTAGACAATCAACAGAAACATTCTTTTCTTACATGTTGAGTAAAATTGGGTGTGTTTTGCCTCGAGCTACTGCCATTGTCATGAATTTCTGCCAAGAACTTTATCCTACCCAACTCCTAGATGATTTCAAGTCAATGTTCCCAATTTTGCTCAATGTTGGTTTCCTAACGCAAGAACTACCCCCGCCTCCATTACCACCATCAGATTCAGATGCGACAGGGTGTTTATCATGGTTAGACAAGCAAAGTTCGAAGTCTAGTGTTGTGTATATTAGCTTTGGAACAGCGGCAACCCCGCCAGGCGAGGAGCTAATAGCATTGGCAGAGGCATTTGAAGAGAGTCGCATTCCATTTCTTTGGTCTCTCAATGACAATCATAAGCACCATTTACCGAATGGATTTCTTCAAAGGACAAGCAAGTACGGGAAAATCGTTTCGTGGGCACCCCAAACTCAGGTCTTGGGACATGCTTCAACAGGCGTGTTTGTGACACATTGTGGAGCAAATTCTGTGTTCGAAAGCGTTGCAAATGGAGTCCCGATGATCTGCAGACCAATGTTTGGGGATCATTGGATGATCGGACGTGTGGTGGAGGAAATATGGGGAATCGGTGTCAGAGTTGAGGGGCTAGTGTTCACGAAGAGTGGGGTACTCAAGAGCTTGGAGCTCATTTTGGGACATGAACAAGGGAGGAAAATGAGAGAAAGGATTAGAGCAGTAAGAGAGCTTGTCTTGAAAGCGGCAGAACCAAGTGGAAGTGCTTCGCAAGACTTCAAAACTTTAGTAGAAACAATCTTAAATTCTTAATGCTGTAATCTTAAAACTTTAGTAGAAATAAAAAGAGTTTGAAAAAAAAAAAAAAACAAATACGATGCAAATAAAGAAGATGGTGTCGTGAAATTCGTCTATTTGATCATCGGTAAAATATTGATCGTATTTCTATTTCGTAGCCTCGTTAAACAGTTGAAAACAAAAAAAAAAATAATAATAAAAAAACGAATCCGTAGAAAAAAAATGGTGCAGAGGATTTCTATTCTTGCTCATTAAGAATAAGATTACTCTTTTCTTTACCAGAACAAATCACAACCCTATGGATAGAACGGAAAATTAGAAGATATCTTTGGGTAATCTGCCCCTGCCTTGGAAACTTTTCGACTTACCAAATAACATATTTTTTATTGATTTAAATATAAAATTGATTCTTATATTATATTATTTTTTTACTTTGATACTTAAAAGGATTTTAGTTTTTTTATGGGTATTCGTATTATAATTTTTTAATAAATGAATGATGTGATAATAACATCTAATGATATTCTGAGTTGCTGCGATAAAAATATCATTTTTAACGGTATTAGTACAAAATATTAATTTGTTTGACGAATTTATATTAAAAATATTTTATCAAAAACTAAAATTTTTTAAATATCAAAATAAGAAAAATAAAATAATATAAAGCTAATTTTATATTTAAGCTCTTGATTATTCGTACGAGGAATCTGTAGCGTACCTTAGCGCGTGTATGTGTTCCCTACTCGCCGACCATCCAATAAACAGAGAACTGTTGGCTACCATGCGTGAGCAATACTCTCAACATTAAGCGACTAAGGCCTCGTTTAGCATTGCTTCTGGCACAGCTTTTGAGGTCAAAAGCTGCTTTTCACCGCAAACGCAATGCTAAACAGATAAAAAAAATTGGCTTCTGCGGTTGAAACCATGGTTTGAAAAGCCAAACCAAAAAGCAAAAAAATATAGCTTTTGGGCTTTAAAAGCTGGCTTTTGGATAAATGACTTTATTATCCTCACATCTCTACACTTTTATTATTTTAAACATATCTTTTTTTGACATTTCAATTTCCTACAACACTTTTTCACAGCAATACTAAACACTTAAAAGTTTTTAAACCACACTTTATAAACACACTTTTTTCAACTCAAGCTTTTTTCAACCCAAGCTTTTTCCAACAGCAATACTAAACTAGGCCTAAGAAAGTTTGAAAACCAGTTCCCAACTCAGGTTTTTTACTACAATATAGCCACACACAAAAAAAATTCCCAAATTACCATTGGTTTCGGATTAATTCCCAAAATACAGCTTTTTTTTTTTCAAGCTGGGAAATCGCCATCCCCCATGGCGATTTCCCAGCGTTAAAATTTGAAAATTTGTAAAAAATACCAAGGGAAATCGCCATGGGGGGTGGCGATAGTGAATTTATTGTGAAATGGTATAATGAATAAAAGTTATTTGAAAAAGAGAAATGAATAATTAGAAATTATTATAAAGGATTAGACCTGCTCACGGGCCGGGCAGCCCGGCAGGCCGGGCCTGGGCAGGATAATTTATGTTCCGGGCCGGCCCGGCCCGGAACAGTGATTTTTATTATAATAATATTATTTTATTTAATTTTAATTAAAAAAATAAAAAAATATATTTTTTTATTCCAATGAACAGTGATTCGGGCTTAAACGGGCGGGCCTGGGCGACCTAGGCCCGGGCCTGGGCAGAATAGAAAAAAAATACGGGCCGCGGCCCGGCCCATGAGCACCTCTATAAAGGATATTGTAAAGACAAAATTATCCTTGATAAAAAAAACCTTCTCTTCTCTTCCTTTTTTCTTTTATTTTTTAATTTAATTTTTAATTAAAAAATAAATATTCTGAAAATAAAAACTTTTTAATTTTAAAAAAAATTTAAATTTTTTATTTACTTTTTTTTATTTAAATATTTTATTTTTTAAATTTATTTTCAATTAAAATTTTTAAAAAATAATATTTCCTTAATGAAAGAAAAAAAAAAATAAGTTTTTTCATTAAGGGTAATTTTGTCTTTACAATATCCTTTATAATAATTTCTAATTATTCATTTCATTTTTTCAAATAACTTTTATTCATTATACCATTTCACAATAAATTCACTATTGAGTCATGTTTTTTAAATTTTCCTAAGAATTGAAAAAAAAAATATATACATGAAGGGAAATCGCCATCCCCATGGCGATTTCCCTTCATGTTTTTAGCAAATTTGGCTAAAAATATCAAGGGAAATTGCCATGAGGTGGCGATTTCCTTGGTATTTTTTACAAATTTTTAAATTTTAACGCTGGGAAATCGTCATGGGGATGGCGATTTCCCAGCTTGGAAAAAAAAGCCATATTTTGGGAATTAATCCGAAACCAACGGTAATTTGGGATTTTTTTTTTTTTTTTTTTTCTATATTGTAGTAAAAAACCCTCCCAACTCCAGGTCATAAAGTCGTTAAAGTGACTTAAATTGACTTTTGCTTGAGAACTCTGTTCTGCTTTTGTTTTCATCCTCTTTCCCAGTCTTTGCTTACTTCAGGAGGTTTTCTCAGGTTCACCTCCACCATTTAAGCCAATTTCAGAAGATAAACCAATCAAAAGAGTTTGAAATTCAAGATGGATTTCCCGGCATTTATCAAGTTTACATTGATATGCCTTGATGCTCTTGCATGGTAATCCTTTTTTTCCCCTTTTATTGACATGCTAGAAGGTAACTAGGAGTGAAAATTATCTGCAAGATTTTTTCTTTTATTTTGTCTTTTATTGCTCTTAGTAAGTTGATCTATTAGCTAGATGTCCACTATTTTATTTTCTATTATGTGATGAGATCATGTTTTTCTTTCTCATATTTCGTCCATTGTTTGCAGGCCTCTCTTTGCTTTGGGTTATCCTCTGTAAGTCTTTCTTATCATGTTTTATAACATTGATTATTTAGGAATTTGCTGATTCTTTTTCTACTTCCATTGGTTTAACTTTACTCTTTTGTTTTGACATTTCATATTGATGATATTTTAGGTTTATGATTAGATTCAAGATCATTTAAAATATTTCTTTGCTCTTAACAGACGTGCTTCCATTCATGCAATTGAGGCTAATTCGAACTCTGACATCAAGAAATTGGTTACCTACTGGGTTATCTTCTCATTTATTTCCCTGTTTGAACATGCTTTCATGGGGATGCTTCAATGGTAATCTTGCTACTCAGCAAATGTTTTGTTTAAAAGAAAAAGTTAAAAGAGTACATTTTTTTTTGGATTTTGACAATCTTTTTCCCTAGCTACAAATGTTGGGTTTCCAGTTTGGTCTTCCATTTATTGACTTATTATATATTTGCTATCCCCCTAAATGCCGATTCCCAGGCTACCATTCTGGCCATACATGAAGCTGACGATCGTCTGCTGGATGATGATACCCCACTTCGATGGTGCCTTTTATGTCTACAACCACTTTGTTCAACCATGTCTCTATGTAGACGTGCAAACTATCATTAACTGGTTCAAGAAGAAGCAGGAGTTGTTTCTGAAAGACATTTTTCTTGCTGAGGCAGATAAATATGTGAAGGCACATGGACCTGAAGCTTTGGAGAAACTTATTGCTAGCGAGGTATGCTATATATATAATATAAATGTTAGACAATTTTCTCTTGAAATACTGCATTCTCAGGGATGCTTGCTTCCCTATCCATAGGCACGGGCAATAATTTTCGAAACCTTTGGCGGTTATGTTACTCGGACTCGGGTGTGAGTGTCGGATATGGGTATGTATCTGACACGGGTATGTTCAATTTTTTCTAAGTTTTTCCATGTACTTGGAGGGTCCTTAGAGGGTCATATCCCATACCCATGTCCGAATATTGTCGGACACAGATACTTCAAGAAAAATGAAGAGTCGGAGCAACATAGCTGTACAATGATTATTGAATACAAGGTTGTGATAGGGTAAAATAACACAATTTATAAGTCTTTATGATCTACTCGTTCTGTTTCACAATGTAGTCAAAGGGCACAGAGCCTAGCATATTGCAGAAAGACATGAAAGCTGTACAAGTAACAGAGAAAAGGGAAGTTGGTCCAGTGAACCTGGTAAAGTTTCATACTCATTTTTCTTTGGAATTTCATCCTAACATTTTAGCTTTTCCTGAGGGAAGAAAAATCTTTTTGCCGTGATACAAAACTAGGAATATGGATGAGAATTAGGCTTTTTATGTATTGTCTCATTTCTTATTTCCTTCTAGAAACTCTTGATTTTGAGTTTTATGCCTTTCCTACAATAGATCAGAACACATAAAAGAATAGTCATAGCTTCTGATCGCCGACTTGATAACTTTTGCAGATTCCGGAAATAGAGCCGAATGCTGCTCAGACAGTGAACAATATGATCACACTTCCGGAAATCAAGGGAGAAGCAGGTTTCGATCCTCCTGAGATACCTTCAGATAAGCAAGTTCAGAAGGAGTGGACTTGTGCTATGTGTCAAGTAACAACCACAAGTGAGAAAACCTTGAATAGCCATCTCCAAGGAAGACGACACATGGATGTTTGTGAGGAGCTAATGAAGGCAAAGAACCAGCCTTCCAAAGGCAAAGTGAGAAAACCTTCCAGCAATAGTACTCAGGGGAGCCAAAAGAAGCAGCAACCTTCCAACGGCCAAGTATTTGCTTCTTCAGTGGCTACGAACTCTGATCTTCCCAGCAGTAATACATCCACATCTAGCAAAGCTGCGAATCCTAAAACTGGGACAGGCAAATCTAATCTGCCGAATGAGGAACGAAAGAAGTCGTTACCAAACAATATGGCAGGAAATCAACTAAAACCCAGTGAAAAGATAGAAGGCCAGCCAAAGTTTGGGAAGAAAGATGCTGACATTAAAATTCCTCAGTTTCGGTGCACCATCTGTAACGTAAACTGCACTCGTTCAGAGGACTTGAACTGTCACCTTTGGGGAAGGAAGCACTTGGACCGGATTCAAGAACTGAATAGTCTTGGACGAGGTGAGCTTGCTTGAGTTACTAGGGTAGTTTGTGTAATCGATCTTCAAATCTTACAGGTGATAAGGTTAAGAAAGCTGACTATAAACATGATGTCTATATCTAATGAGTTTTTCTTTATCCCAGGGCTTTCTTAGTTTTCAGCATGAAATGCAAACATTTTGTGATGGGGGGATTTAGCGCATGGCAAGTGAAGAACCATGTTAGTGATGATGCATATATTACCATAAAAATTAAGATAGCCAGCGAAAGATTAGAGCCAGTAAATGAGAAAAAGGCAGGGGAACTGGTATAGGAACAATGATGCCAACCTAAATATAAGCAAAACATGTTACTGATTTGAACTTTTACAGCAACAAAGAAATGACCTTGCAGTTAATCCTACCATATTGTATGAGAGGTACTTATAATTTTATAAAGGTTATGCAATTGCAGCTCTGAGCAATTCTCCATATATCCTACTATATCTATTTCATCCACAGTTTTACCTGCCTAGCCTCGATTTTTGGCACTAAACATACGTCCTACTTATAAACAAGAAGATGGTACTTGGCTATCGGTAGTTACAACCTGAAGTAACGCTAATACTTGTTTATAAGTAGGATATATGTTAAGAGCCTCGATTGCAGTTAATACTGCTTCTAACTAATGTGTTTATATTGTGAATGATAAGAGCTTCGGCATATTCTATCAGTTTATTCTCCCTGTCAAAGGTCAAAAGTGATATCTCTTAATCATAGAATCACAAGATATCAATAAGATATAATACAGGAGGAAAAACACAATACCGTGATTCTTAATCACCAACAAAGACTATTGTGCTAAGTGGCTTGCCAAGCACCTTTGTCCAGCAGCACCAAAACCAGCAGCAACTAAGGGTTTAAAGTAGCATCCTTGTTTGCATCAGGCATGGCAATGCCATGATTTTTTTTTTTTTGGATAAGTAGATGTATTTCATTACCCAAAGAAGCAGCATTGCTGCTACATGATACAAAGGATGCACGCAGAGAACTCAAAAAGAAGCAGCATTGCTGCTAGCAAGTTACAGAATCAAAGAAAACTGTAATTGCAACCTACATGATGCAACCAACATATCAGTGACTAGAAACTCCTAGGTTGGATTCATCAGAATTTAAGTTCCAGACTGAGCTCAGATCCCTGTTTGCAGCTATCACAGCTTCCTTTACCCTTCCAGAGAGTCTCATGGAGACCAGTTCCTTTATTTGCTCAAGTAAATGGCTGCTTGAAGTTTCTTTTTGATGAAGGAATCGACTGTTTCTTTCCCTCCAAACCAAGTAGATCAACGCATTCCATGCAATGCGAAGAATAAGGGAGACCAGTTTCCTTCCCTTGAGAGACTTTGAAGCCCAGAGAAGTTCCTCAGACCAGTCAGAGGCTCTTCTGGCAATCTTACAACAATCCAAAACCCCTTGCCAGATTGATCTTGAGAAATCACAAGTGAAGAAGAGATGATTCCTTGTCTCCCTGCTGTTCCTGCAAAGAGTACATTCCTCATCAACAGTCATTCCCCAATCAGAGAGCCTGTCCTTGGTAGGCAATCTGTTGAGCACTGCCATCCAGGAGATCATGGAGTGTTTTGGGATGGCCATATTGAACCAAATGAGTTTGTGCCAGGTCACCTTCTCTCGTTTGGTTCTAATTTCATTCCAAACCGCAGTCACTCAGTATTTGCTCCCAGTGAATGGCCAGACAATCCTCCCTTGGTGCACTTTCACAACTCTTGCTGCGAGTTCCCTGAGCTTCAGAAGTCTCCTCCAACTCCAGCTACACTCCTTTGGGATAGGGACTTGCCAAGGGTCTCTACCCTTCAACATGTAAGCTTGGATCCATGCAATCCAGAGGGAACCTGCATTGGCCAGAATTGACCACAGGTTTCTGAGGATACATGCTTGATTCCATGACAGCATGTCCTTAATGCCCAGTCCACCTTCAGCTTTTGGAGAGCAGACATTCAACCAGCTGACTCTGGCTCCTTTGGCAGATCCAATTTTCCCCTTCCATAGGAAACAAGAGCATAGATGACACAGCTGCTGAATTGTGTGCTTTGGAAGGATAAAATTCCTGCACCAGTAACTTTGCAGATTGAAAATTACAGACTGAATTAACTGTAATCTTCCTGCAAAGGAAAGAAATCTTGTTGTCCATCCATTAATTCTAGCAGTGGTCTTCTCGATCAAAGGTTCACAGTCTTTCTGTGTCAGCCTCCTTGTCACCAATGGCACACCAAGATATCTAACTGGCAGAGTGCCCATTTTGAACCCTGAGTGATGCTGAATGAGGTGCAGATCCTCATTGCTGATGCCAGTACAAAAGAATTCACTCTTGGCCTTGTTTAGTTGAAGACCAGAAAATGAGTAAAACAGCTTCAGGACAAGTTGGATTCCTTCAACAGAGTCCAGTGATCCCTTGGCAAAGATCATTAGATCATCAGCAAAGCACAGGTGTGTCAACTTGACCTTCTTACACTTGGGATGGTATGCAAAAAGACCAAACCTTGCTGCAGCATCCAGCAGTTTGGAAAGAATGTTCATGGCAAGAACAAACAGATAGGGTGAGATTGGATCACCCTGTCTGACCCCTCTGGCACCTTTGAAGTACCCTATCAGTCCTCCATTTATGGAAAGTGAAAACATAGGTGTTGTGAGGCACTGCCTAATCCAGTTGATGTATTGCTCAGGGAACTTTAATGCTGCAAGAATGGCAAGGATAAATTTCCAGTCCAAGGTATCAAAGGCCTTCTGCAGGTCCACCTTGATAGCACATCTTGGAGAAAGGGAAGATCTTCCATATCCCCTGACAAGTTCTTGGGCAAGAAGAACATTGTCTGTGATGCTTCTCCGAGGGATGAAAGCACTTTGACTTCCACTGATGAGAAGGGGAAGGCTTTGTTTAAGTCTGGCTGCCAAGATTTTTGTAATGCATTTGTAAACTATGGTGCAGCACGATATAGGTCAAAATTCCTTTATGTTGCTGGGGTTTTTGCATTTGGGGATCAAAGCAACACATGTGGAGTTGAAGGCTGGGAGGAGATCACCAGTACTAAAGAAGTAATGCACTGCTTCCAGTACATCCTTTCCCACAATTGTCCAAGTTGACTTGAAGAAGTGGGCAGTGAACCCATCAGGCCCTGGGGCCTTGTCACTATGCTGGCTGAAGATGGCATCCTTTATTTCCTTATCAGTGACTGGTCTGATGAGGGAGCTCTGATCTGTAGCAGAAAGAGACACCTGTAGGAGGTCAGCAAGGAGCTCCTGAGGGCATCCAGACACATTGGGGTCAGAAGTTCCAAGTAACTTTTGGAAGAAAGTGACTGCCTCATTTGCAATCTGGGGAAAGGATTCCAGCTTTCTCCCCTCTGCATCAATAAGCATTCTGATGGAATTCTTGCTATGCTGGAAGGCAACCATCCTGTGAAAATAACCTGTGTTTTGGTCACCCTCTTTGAGCCATTGGACCCTTGACTTTTGTCTGAAAAAGCTTTCCTCAGCTTTTTGCATGTCATGGAGTTCTTGGGAGAGAGAAGCTTGGACTGCAACTTGGTCAACATTTGCAGGATTCCTGAGCACAGATAACTGGATTTCCTCAAGTTCTGTTATTTTGGCTTTGACCCTTTCTGATAAGGCCCCAAATCTGTCTTTGTTAAGCTTCCTCAGATCCTGCTTTAGCCTCTTCAGTTTCCTGTGCAGCCTTGACATTGGAGTGCCAGTTATAGGCATTGTCCAAGAGGATTCAACTATAGGCATGAACTCAGGGCATTTAGTCCAGAAGTTGAAGAATTTGAATGGTTTTGGGGGAGAAGATGAGACCTCAGTCATCTTGATGATTGCTGCACAGTGGTCCGAGACTTCAGGGGCAATGAATTCAGTCTATGAATGAGGGAAAAGAAGGTGCCATTGATCATTAATGAGCACACGATCCAGCTTCCTTGCCAGATGATCCTCCTGGTGATTTGACCATGTGAAAAGGGGTCCTGCAAAGGCATGGTCAACAAGGGAATTGTGCAATAAGCATTGCTGAAATTCCCTGGTTTCAACTGAGCAGGGTTGAGATCCATTGAAGTTGGAACATTCAGAGGGATGAGCAATGATGTTAAAATCCCCTGCAAGAATCCATGGCTGATCACAAGCCATGTTATGGAGGGAGTTCAGATGAGTCCACAATCCCCTTCTGCCCTGACCATCATTAACACCATAGACTGCTGTCAGGAAGAACTTCAGTGAATTGTAAGAAACCTGGCATGTGATAGCTTGGTCCATTACTGCTTTCAGCTCTACATTCAAATCTTCCTTATAGAGGAACCAAATTCTGCCATTAATAGCATCAGAATAGTTGTGGATAAGCTTCCATCCCTGGAACTGCCTATTCATCACTGGCTGCATCTTGGCTACTTTTATTCGAGTCTCAATTAAACAGGCAATGTCAATCTTCAGGTATTTTATTCTGCTTACTACATTTTTTTGTTTGAGAGGACAATTTAATCCTCTTACATTCCATATCAGAATGTTCATTGAGATTGGCCGGATGACTGACCTCCCAAGGCAGCCATGTGTGCCTTACCTTTGAGCCTGCCTTTGTCCGGTCCATGTTTCCGGTTCTTGAGACCCTTCATCAACTCTGCTACTCCAGCAGCTGCAGCTCTTGGCTTCCTTGGGCTCGATTTAGTGGTCTCCTCCACTTGTTCATTCAGTTCAACATCTTTTTCAGAAATGGTATCCAAGATAGCAAATCTGTTACTGGAGGTTGGTGAGCAAGCTTGGTCCACTTTTCCTGCAGCATATGAGGGAACCTCATTTGCTATGGCAGTACTTATGGATTCCTCATTGGCTAATACTCTCCTAGCTGGTTCGATGGGTGCTTCCTCAGTGAGTTCCTTGACCTTTGTTTCAGGTCGCTTTGGGACCCATACTTTGGATGACGTTTGATGAGGTCTAGAATGACAATCTCTATCTGAGTGTCCAAAAGTTCCACAGTGAGAACATTTCTGGGGCAGCCAAGGGAACTCGACTTGAATGGTTACCAGGGAACCATCACCAAGCTCCACATCAATATGTTTTGGCATGTCACGCTCTGCCTCAATCTCAACACAAATCTTAGCGTATGCCAATCTCTGTTTGCTAGCTGTGATTTGATCCATGTATAAAGGGGTTCCCAAGGCGCTTGCTATATAGCTCAGCCCCATTTTAGAGTACAGTTCCAATGGAACATTCCTCAAGTGAACCCAAACAGGGATTTGAGACATATTGAAATCCAGGGATTGCATTCCTGGCTCCCATTTCCTGAGGATGATCGGATTGTTCTGTATATGCCATGGCCCATGTTCAAGGACCCAATCCTTGATTTCAGCATTGACGAACTGAATTAGGTAAATGTTTTTCCCCGCAGGCTTGATCACTACCTCCCCTGCTTTCCCCCAAAGCAAGGTGACAAGTCTTTGAAACAAACTGAAGTTTGGTGGCCGTCCGATGTATTGCGCCACCAATGAGTTCTGCCATTGGTGGATACCTTTCTCAATGACCTCTTTTGGCGGTTTCACTGTGATTCTGCCTTCACGATTCTCCGGAGGAAAGAAGCGCAATGCCTGATTTTCTGTTGCAGGAAATAACTTCCTCCATTGCGAGCTTGCCACGTCAGAGGATTCAGTTATAACTGACTCCCCTTTCTCCTCATGCACCTTCATCACTTCCTCGGATTCTCTCGCCCTCAATGATAAGGAATCAGCAAGAACTGATTGTTTGAAGTTCATCAATGGAGGATCTTGTCTGTGATTTCCGGAGATTGGCTTTGCCGATCGCGGGAAATCCATTTCTACTTGAATTCGCAAATTTGTTTGAAGTTGTTTGAAAGGTGAGCCGCGGTGGTGAAAAATGATTGTGATGAATGAGACGTTGAATGATTGTTAAGAATGATGAAATTTCGAAGATTTTTCCTGGGAAAATGGTGGGATCGGGCAGAAAATTCTCAATTCAAGAGAGTCATGCTAACTTGAATTGGGAGCTTTTTTTTTTCTCCCGCCAAACTCCAAAATCCACCTCCTCATTTGAGAATTAGGATTTATTCATTTATTATTTGATTGATATTCGGGAGGACGTTAGAACAGTGCCATGATTTTTGGCACCTATGTTGGACTGAGAATAATAGTGAATCAAGAAGGAAATTTAGTTCAACTTTAGAAGTCATAGAAGTTTTTAAGTATCCAACCTATTAACAATTACGGTACGTTTGATTCGTTGAAATGGAATAAAGAAAGAATAAAATAGAGTAGGAATGGAATAAAGAGTGAATGAAATAGAGAGGGAATAGGTTTATATAATTTGGTTGGTTGAATGGAGTAAAAGAGGAATACTATTATTATGTTTGGTTAGTTAAAATGACGTTAAGAAATAAATATAAAAAACTATTTTACCCTTAATATAAATAATAATATTTTTATTTAATAAAAATAAAAATTATTTTATTAATCTTTTAAATTATATTATATATTAAAATATAAATTATAAAAATATACAAAATTTAATAATAAATCATAAAAATAAATAAATAATAATAATTTTTTATATAATTTAATTAAAAATAATATAAAATTATTTAAAAATAAATTTCAAAAATGATATTTAAAAATAAATTTATATATTGTTTATTATTTATTTTTCTGATTTTCCTCACATCTCTCTAACTTATCTCTCTCCGAAACCTCTCTTCTATAGAAACCCCAAATTCTCTCTCTACAACCTCTTCCTCTATCTGGAAGCTCGACGAGCTCGAGCTCGTGCGCACCAACACAGGCCACTGCCTCGACGTCGTTTAGGTGGCTGCCCATCCTTCCTGCGTGATTGACGCCTCTGCCTCGCTCGACAGTTGGTTCGCGCCACTCTCGAAGCTCCTCCATCTGAGGTTTGGCAAATGCAATTCGATCTTGAAATTTGTTGACTAAATCGTCAATATAAGCATTCACATTATATTCCTTTTCTTATTTATTGACTAAATTTTCTTTTCTTCTTTGATCTTGAAATTTGTGATTTTAGTCGGTGCAATTTTAGCTGCTTAAATCTACAAACTGTACTGTTCCTTTATCTGAATTTATTTTTGTAATTGATTAAAGAAGTTAATTTGTATAATGCTAATGATTAGTGATGTATTTTGACATTTCCTTTTATGCCTATTGTGAAGGATATCATAATTTGATGATATCTCTTATTTAGCTGAATATGTTTATAGGTTTATAGCTGAAAAGAGAAAACGATATGTTTTTAGCTGAAAAGAGAAAAAGATAGTTAACTTGATTGGAAGAAATACAACCGAACGACTTGACAAGGTAAATATCATTATATCTTAACACACTCTTGTCTACCTTTAGCTTAATAATAAGATTTGGTAATTTAATTGTTTTTCTGGTAACGATTAATATGGTACTTGTATTGTATGGCTTTTAACTATCAGGTTTCACAATCAGTTTATAGCTTTAGTTGAGTCCATCCCCACAGAAGAAGCCTTCAAAGACAATTCTCTTTCATGTTAGACTTTTAAATTGCTAGTCCCTGAGTTTAGCATTCATGGTGCTCATTGACTGTGGTTTAAAAACTTTAAATTAATTAAATATTTGATCTCCACATTGATGTTTGGTCCATATTGCCATTTTTCTGTTCTACTATCTTGTCTAACAGTATTAAATTTGTTTATTCATTGATACAATTGACATATTCCATAATTCTTAATCTCAACGCTTGATAAGCTGACTTTTCAGAGTTTTATCTGTTGGATTTCCCCTTTTTTAATCAAAAAACAAACAAACCACCAAGGAAGAGCAGCAATATATAGCTCTTCCATGCCCGCATCCTGCAACTGGGGTTGGGCTCCTGTCCAACGCTGCACCCGCCTAGTTCTTCAAAAGACAGACGTTATTATGTACTAAGACAAAAAAAGCCTGTCGGGGTTTGCTAAAGTCCAATCACTATTAGCCTCAAGTTTCCATTGCCTCTTTATTTCATTCCATGCCTTTTTGTACGGTTTTGTACAAGGTTGCAGGCCTCTCCTCTTTCTTGATAGCATTCCCTTGAATTCCAAATATCAAGGTACCTTGTTGGCAGCAACTGCTGCAGATAGGGATTATGGTGTATTTCTTGTTGCCTTTTTCTATCGTAGATACATTGTTGATTGATTTATGATTTATGTCTGATTTATGAGTTTGCTGGAAAATTGTTGACTGATAGAAGTGGTATTGATTGTTCCAGTTAAGTTGATATGTTCCAATGGATGGTAAACTTGACAATCAATGCTGTGAAAGGCCCAGTGTAACAGACATTTACCAAGATGTAGTTTGTTATGGAGTTTCAACTTCGTCTAGTACAATTATTGATGTTCCCTCAGAATTATGCCTGACTTCATTTGCTACTCCAACTCAACTGGAAGTTGTTACTAAGCAAGACGAGGAGCACAATAAGGATGCATAACTACCAGCTGAATTGGCGTGTATTTACTAGCTTGCATGAATAAATTGTATTGGCAGCTGTCAGTTAGTTATGTTCATATTCTAGAAGTTAGCAATCTGTTAGGAATATGTTACTTGTGAGCTCAAATAGATATACTACCATATTGTACTAAAGGAATTATGAATGAAAATATTCTTTTTTCTTCTCATTTTCTTTTCTATTCTTTTCTCTCAAATAGATATACTACCAGATTATACTACCAAGAACTTGTATAAAGGACTACTGAGAATCATCATATAGCCTGTTGTTCCTCTCAAATAAATATTCCTTAACAATGCTCCAGTAGCCACATCGTACCAAAGCAAAAAATGTTAAACAAAAGACAAGCAGGAATAAACAGCTCGAGTAGGCAGCGAATTTCACATTAATAGCTTATCAAAGTTAAAGTTACAAAAAGTAATATCATGGATCAAAGTTAAAGTTTCAAAAAGTAATATCAAAGTGTAAGCTACATCAATGCCCATGCAACACAAACAAAAAGCTTCACCTAGGCATTACATTAACAACATTTACATATATGTTGTACATAAAAAGAATTTTATGAACAACCCATAATCTTCAATTCGTAGAAAGAAATCTTCTCACCCATGCTAATTGTCGGGAAGGCAGTAGACTCAAAAACACGAGCATTTGAGTAGGATGATCAGGTATTTTGCTTAAAGCAATATCTCTCTCATCCTCTGTTAAGCCTTCAATATCAGCTATGTTGTATCCAACTGTTGAACCTTTTCATGAATCAACATTTCGGATCCAATGCTCTTACTTAGTTCAAGTCCAACCTCTCTTATATTTTCACCCAACAAGGTAGCAACGTTGATAATCGACTCTGCAGAAACTGGTTCACCTATGTCAATGCTCTTTTTCTTTTTTTTCTTGAATATGTAAAATCAGCTCTTTCAGGGTTGTATAGTTGCGTTTGTGTTGTTGAGGCATCCATCTCATCTACAGAAACTTCATTTTCACATCTATTCTTAGTGCTTCCCAACTCATTTATCCCTTGATGATCTTCATGTTCAGCTTCTAATTCTTCGATGATATCCGCAGCGGTTTGAGAATCTTTACCTGTTGCTCGATCATTTCCATATATTGCAGTGAATTGTCTGTAAAATAGAAAGCTCTTTGTTCTGAACTGTGCAGCTTCTTTATGACTCTACATATAAGAATCGATCAAAGTGAAATAACTTATTTATGTATAACTTTTTAATACATAAATGTAAAGACAATAGAAAACTTACACTTATATAAGACTCCCACACAGGATCTTCAGCAACAACCAGCTGCCTATGATCATCCCACCCAAATCCACTTGTGTCTTTTCCTGCTATCATATCATAAATAATGGTCCAATCTTTCTTCAAAGTCCTAATCCTGGATTCCAGGTTAGGCTTAGCCTTCATGTTTGCATGTGGTAATACTTTTTGCAGCATTCTCTGAAGCTCCCCTAAGTAGCCAGCCTTAAACCCAGTATTTGCATTAAATGTCCCTATATTATGCAAATCTACCATACATGCAACTAGGGCAACATCTTTATTAGGAACCCATTTCCTTTTTGTTCCTGACATGCTTTTCAACAATGCAACTTTTACTCAATACAACATATAATCTAAATGATTGCAAAAACAAATGTAACAAATATAATATGATAATGTAAAAACTTTCAATTAAACTTCCAATATACATGGTCCAACATCTTTCTAATACATAAATCCATCACAGTAGAAACAAATAAGTTCAATACAAGAAAACTACACTAACACCAACACAACATTGAAAAGAACTAGTGATTGAAAACAAATTAACTCTCATTATCTCTAGATGCTTGCAATTCATTGAACATTTGATTTGCTAGTTCCATCCTCCAATTTGTCCATGCATCACTTGGATGAATAGTCATGACAATAGGATCCTCTTCACCTATTATACCATCACCCAAATCCGCTTCAATAGGATCAGAACTCATCTCATTCCTAATAAAATTATGAAGCAAACAACAAGCAATAATAATCTGGTTATATACCCTTAAAGGATAAAATGATGGACTTCTAAGGATACCCCACCTAAGTTTTAACAATCCAAAACAACCTTCTATAACATTGCGGGCAGCTGCATGTTTCATATTAAAAACTTCTTCTGGATGGGTTGGTTGGTGACCTTGTCGCCATTCGTTCAAATGATACCTTTGACCTCTAAAAGGTGCAAGAAATCCCTCACAATTTGTATATCCTGCATCAACTAGAAAGTAACAACCTATATTCAAAAACACTACAAATTTATCAATCTATTGTTACTGAGATTGGAAATATCTATATAACTCTTTGAAATTCCTTTACATGTTGAAAACCTTACCATGAGGAACTTTAAGTCCATGTCTCCTATTAATTGCATATCGAAGAACTTTTCCATCAGCAACAGACCTTTCCCAACCAGGAAGAACATAAACAAACTGCATATCAAGTGTACAAACACCTAACATATTTGTTGCTATGTCACCTTTGCTAGTGCGATATCTAGTTTATTTGTCATTGGCACCTTAATCGTGATATATGTTCCATCTAAAGCACCTAAGCAATTCTACAATTGAAGAAGGATAAGCTTTTATAAGGAATTCCTATTCAAGTCTAAATCATATAAGGAATTTCTAAACAATTACTTATAGTTTAAATGGAATACCTTGAACCATTTCCACCTTAGATCTGTAGAATTTCCTGGAATTGGCTCTGGATTTTTAAATAACTTACCTTGTAAACGCATCACTGCCTTTAATACATTATGAAATGACCGACTAACTATCTCTCCTGACCTATTAAAATGGTGTTTGATCACTCGGTTTTTAAGGTGATGAGCAATAATATGTAAAAACATTGCCACTTGGTCATCTACAAGCATGTTCCTTGTTGACTTTAACCCTCCTATATTTTCTAACATCTCACATAAATAAAAAAATGCATGTCTATTCATCCTAACTTGCTAAATACATGTCGCATCACTACCGTGTACAAGTCGCTTCACATAATCTCTATTAGCATAAAGTCTATAACATAAAATGCCCTTGGCCTATAAGTTTGTATAGAAGACATAGCTGCTAACATACTCAAGAACCAACTAATGACAGCAGACATCTGTAACCATACTGTCAAAATAGTTATGATCCTTTTTCGCCTTTGACTTTTTATAATTGAAGACAATCGAGCCATGACTGCAAAAGAATAAATTGTCTAATATGTCTTAAAATCTTTCATAAAGGGACGGTTGAAATAAAACAATTGTAAGATTTATCTTTTTTTTTGCTACTTAAAAAACAGTTGACAGTAATAAATATCACTTCTGCAATACTTTACATCTTTCATGCTTCATATAGTAAAACCACTTCATACAATAACAACATGAAAGAAAAGATTCTCTCCTTCATAAAGAATCAATTTGATAAGAAAAGCAAAGAAGAATAAGAGTAACGTAAGATGCAAAGTGAAATGTGTCGAACGCTTAAACTAAACTGAGCTAAATTTTAGACCTTTTTGTGTTCCAAGCCAATAACAGAATGGAACTCGGTAAGCAAATCTAGCAACAAGTGAAAGTTAAAGTCTATTTGGGAATATAAGGGTGAAAAGATTCAAAAAAAAAAAAAAAAGTATGAAACATTTTGATCTAGGGACTATAATTGGCATAAACACCTAGCAACAACCTTCACCTCAGAAACCCTTATCAGAAAAGTAGAGAAAAGAAGTAAAACCCATATTACTGATATGGGAAAAATGAGAACTGAAATCTACTACTACTTATTACTGATAATGGGAAAATGATTTAAGGCTCAGAAGCGTCGATTGTAAAATACTGATAATGGAAATCTATGCTACTTATTACGAACCCCAAATTACTGTCGATTGTAAAACACATATTTGATAAATATAACAGAAATTTGAAAAGCAAGGAAAAGTTAAAATTACTGTCAGAAGCAATGAACCCAACCGATGGTGAAGGTTGAGAAGGAAGGAAGCGAGGCTTCGGTGATGAGGAATTTTTCGAGCCCAATCAAGGAATCCTACCCTTGCATTGGATGCAGTTTGAGTGAAAATGTTGAATCTATATGAAAAATGAAGAAGATGAAAATGTGAAAAAGGATTAAAATGAAGAAGATGAGAGGCATTTATAAAAAAAAAAAAAAAAAAGATGAGAGGAACTGACTTTCGGAATGGTTAAGCAATGAAAAGAGAAATTTCAGTGAAAGGTTGGGTAGAAATTGTAGTGAAAGTAATGGCGTTAGGTAGGGATAATGTGGAACAATTATTATTTTTATCTATTACGGGACGGGTTAAATAGCCAATTCAGAGGGAGAGGGGCTGAATGGCTATTCAGCCCAGTCCCGTAATAAGATAGGAATGCTGAATGGCTCATTCAGCAAATTTTTTAACCAAACTGTTGAATGGGATAGGCCCACCGAATATGGGTTGCATTGTGTTCCTATTACCTTCAACCAAACATAGTGTTAGTAAACCTTCAACCAAACATAGTGTTAGTAAGATAGAGAGACTCAATCTGAATACAACCTGAATATAAGCGCATAGCAAACTGTAAACTTAACTGATGTGAGATATGATGCCTAAACAGAAGTGATCCTATCACTAAGATATAAATTGAATATGACTTACAAAAGTAAATGAACTATACTTACCTGCACACGTTTTCCTTTAGCAGAAGCTCTTTCGTTATATGTGCATGCCAGCTTTTAAAAAATACAAATAATAACATCAAGTAAAAGAATATAACCAGCATACAAAATTTCTTTACAAAACATCAATGATAATTTCATGAATTACAATAAGTAGTTTAGGACAGAAACTATAACTCATAACCAGTTATATCACAATAGAAATAGCCATGGCAATTTTCCCATAAAATACCGTTGGATCCTTAATTCAACATTGGGCTTATATGTGAATAATTATGTGTTGTAGACTATTGAATAAGATTAAGCCCATTTAAAGTGATCTACTGAAGTTTGGGTAATTTGGGCTTTAATGTATCTAATAGGGTGTGGGCCTTTAATGTGTAGAGATTTAAGGGTAATTTCTATTTTTATGATGGGCTAAAATAGAAATACTATAAGATAACAGGGAAGTTATCTTTAAATAGTGGTTATGGTAAGAACAGCAATGGCCAAGGCCGCAGATAAAAAAAAAGGGGCAATTTTGGTGCAATTTAAATTTGAATAGTGGTATGTTTATATATATTTTGGAATGAATTAATTGAAGCAACATGTCACCAAAGTGACCTCTCTTTGGAATATAAACGGTTGTATGCATGTAACCTATGTGAATATTGATCGGTCCAAAGGAAGGTTGATATTTAACAGAATTGCATGGACACCTGTGGTAATAAACATGTGATGATTATTCGATTTTACATGTGAACAATACATCGACCCAAAGGAAGATTTATTGTTTGACATGTTTCTTATTATCAGTGTTTGATTACTACACCGAGATATCATTTACAAATTAATATTTTTGTCCAAAGACAAAACATTAATGGAGTGTCCGGTATCTTAAGATGGGGTTTACCTCTATTTAAATTTTATTGCTATTTCTGTTATGAAACTTATGTGAGCTTGTTTTATTTGTTTGTTGTTCTCTATGTTTAGCTACAACCACTCCTGCTAATATTTCTGCCAACATTAACTCTATTCCTATGCTCAATGGCACAAATTTCAAGTCATGGCAAGAGAATCTCTTGATAGTTCTCGGAGTCATGGATCTCGACCTTACGTTAAGAGTTGATTCTCCTGCACCTCTTACGGATAGGAGTACCTTTGATGAAAAGAGGGATATGGAAAGGTGTGAGAAATCAAATCGCATGTGTATGATGATCATGAAGAAAGCCATTCCGAAAGCATTCAGGGGCATAATGTCTGAAAAGATTACTACGGCTAAAGAGTTCCTTGCAAACATTGAAAAAAGGTTTGTCAAGAACGGAAAGGTTGAAATAGGTACGCTCTTCACAAGTCTACTTTCAATGAGATACAAAAGCAAAGGCAATATTAGGGAGTACATCATGGAGATGTCTCATCTTGCTTCAAAGTATAAAGCACTTAAGCTAGAACTTTCTGAGGACTTGCTAGTGCATCTGGTTTTGATATCCCCTCCGACACAGTTTAGCCAGCTTAAAGTGAGCTACAACTGTCAGGAAGAGACATGGTCTCTGAATGAGCTTATCTCATACTGTGTTCAGAAAGAGAAAAGATTGAAGCAAGATAAGACAAAGAGTGCTCATCTGGCCTCAACCTCTAAGAACAAGGACAAGGGATACAAAAGGAAGAAGGATAAGGAAGCTACAAATACAACACCTCAAAAGAAACAACAAAAAAAATGGGTCAACCAGAAGGTTCTGGTTGTTTCTTCAGCGGAGTTGAAGGGCATCAGAAGAAGCATTGTACCAACTACCACGCATGGCGTACTAAGAAAGATATGCTTCTTAATTTGGTTTGTTTTGAGGTTAATTTAAATTCGGTACCTAGACACATGTGGTGGATAGATTCTGGTGCAACAACTCACATCAGTGTGTCTATGCAGGGTTGCCTGAGTTGCCGAAAGCCAAGTGATGGTAAAAAATACATCTATGTGGGTGATGGCAAGACGGTTCAAGTTAAGGCAATAAGAAAATTTAGATTATTATTAAAGACTGAAACTTATTTGGATCTTAATGAGACATTTATTGTACCGCCTTTTAGACAAAATTTGATTTCTATTTCTGCTTTGGACAAATCTGGTTATTCTTGTTCATTTGGGAATGAAAAATTTAGTTTGTTTCATGATCCAAAATTGGTTGGTTTTGGTTCTTTGTCAAGTTATGATAATCTTTATTTGATTGATACAATTGCTTCATTTAATGAATCCCTGCAATTAAGTACACGAGGTATAAAGAGAAAATTAACCAATGAGAATTCGGCTGCGTTGTGGCACAAGAGATTAGGTCATATCTTCAGACAGAGAATAGAGAGACTTGTGTCAGACGAAATTCTAGACCCCTTAGATTTCGCAGATTTTGATGTTTGTGTTAACTGTATAAAGAGGAAACAAACCAATAAAAGGAGATTTGAAGCCAACATGACTTTGGATGTCTTAGAACTTATACATATGGACATTTGTGAGTCATTCCCTACGATTGCTTGGAATGGTCAACAATATTTTATAGCGTTCATAGACGATTATTCTAGATATGGCTACATATATCTCTTTCATGAAAAGTCAAAATCACTGGATGTGTTCAAAAATCATAAAGCTGAAGTTGAGAACCAACTCAACAAAAGGATCAAAACCGTCAGATCTTACCGTGGTA
This sequence comes from Fremontodendron californicum, assembly GCA_030761205.1. Classification (NCBI taxonomy): domain Eukaryota; kingdom Viridiplantae; phylum Streptophyta; class Magnoliopsida; order Malvales; family Malvaceae; genus Fremontodendron; species Fremontodendron californicum. The sequence continues at coordinate 3,781,554 of JAULJL010000013.1, read as the reverse complement.
GTGAGTACTGTGGCATATATGACGGTTCAGGTGAACAACGTCCAGGACCGTTTGCTAAATTCCTAAAGGAATGTGGTATCGTCCCACAGTACGCTATGTCGGGTTCGCCCACTATGAATGGTGTTGCTGAAAGACGAAACAGGACACTTAAAGACATGGTCAGGAGTATGATTTGTCATTCTACCTTACCAGAATCACTCTAGGGAGAAGCGCTTAAGACTGCAGCATATATCCTTAACAGGGTTCCAACTAAAGTAACTGCCAAAACCCCTTATGAACTTTGGACGGGCAAAAAAACTAGTTTAAAACACTTGCACATTTGGGGATGTCCAGCTGAGGCAATACCTTATAGGCCTAATGAAAAGAAACTGGACTCAAGAACTGTGAGTTGCTATTTTATTGGATACTCTGAAAGATCTAAGGGGTACAAGTTTTATGATCCCATAACTAAGTCGATTTTCGAGTCGAAAAATGCCAAGTTCTTTGAGGAGGTCGAGTTTGCAGGGGGAGATACAGTTAGAGACTTTGTCTTTGAAGAGGAATATGTTGATATTCCCACAGGTGTTATTGGCATTGATAAGGATTTCATTCCTGACTTTGTTCAAGGCACAATAGATCAAGACAATGTCGATGAACCTCCCATTCAATAAATTATTCGAGAAGAACAAACTCTACCACCTCAAGAGCCTATGCCATTAAGGATATCCACTAGAGAAAGGAGAAGTGCAGTGCCTAATGACTATATTGTATTTCTCCAAGAACATGAAGTTGACATTTGAGTGATGGAAGATGATCCGATCAACTTCTGTCAAGCCATGGAAAGTTCTAACATTCACAAGTGGATTAATGCCATGAATGAGGAGATTAAGTCCATGAAGGACAATGACTTATGGGATCTTGTCCAATTTCCAGAAGGTACGAAACTTATTGGTTGCAAATGGATATTTAAGACCAAGAGGGATTCGAAAGGCGATGTGGAAAGGTACAAGGCTCGTCTTATCGCTAAGGGCTTTACACAGAAAGAAGGCATCGATTATAAAGAGACTTTCTCTCTGGTTTCTTCGAAAGACTCTTTCAGGACTATAATGGCATTGGTGGCACATTTCGATCTTGAGCTATATCAGATGGATGTAAAGATAGCGTTTCTCAATGGTAACATTGATGAGACGATCTATATGGTGCAACCAGAAAACTTTGTGTTGGGAAACCCAAAGAATATAGTTTGCAAACTTAAGAAATCCATCTATAGGCTCAAGAAAGCATCTCGACAATGGTATTTCAAGTTTCATCAAGTGATCATCTCGTCCGGTTTTGAGATGAATTTGGTCGATGATTGTATATACCATAAGTTCTGTGGGAGCAAGTATATTTTTCTGGTTTTATATGTCGATGACATTTTGCTTGCCAGCAACGATATAGGCATATTGCACGAAACCAAGAGATTTCTAGCTAAGAATTTTAAGATGAAAGATCTTGGTGACGCCTCTTTTTTATTAGGCATAAAGATACACCGGGATCGCTCTCGGGGTATTCTTGGATTATCACAAAATAGTTATATCGAACAGGTTCTAAAAAGATATGGCATGAAGGATTGTAAACCAGGTAATACCCCTGTGGCAAAGGGAGACAAGTTTAATCTCAATCAGTGCCCTAAGAATGATTTTGAGGAAAAGAAAATGTAGAAGATTCCTTATGCGCCAGCAGTAGGAAGTCTGATGTATGCTTAGGTTTGTACACGTCCGGATATTGTGTACATTGTTGGGCAGATATTTAAGTAATCCAGAAGTAGACCATTGGAAAGTAGCCAAACGGGTCTTGCGGTTCTTACAGAGAACAGAAGACTACATGCTCACGTATCAAAGGTCGGATCAGCTTGAGATCGTTGGGTATTCTGACTCAGATTTTGCTGGATGCCAAGATAGTATGAAATCTACGTCGGGCTATATCTACTTTCTAGCTGGAGGCACTGTCTCCTGGAAGAGTGCTAAATAGTCTCTTATAGCCTCTTCTACCATGGCAGCAGAGTTCATAGCGTGTTATGAGGCGTCCAATCAAGGAATATGGCTGCAAAATTTTATCACGGGGCTGCACATAGTGGACAGTATTGAAAGACCACTCAAGTTATTTTGTGACAATAAGTCGGCAGTTCTATATTCCGACAATAACAGGAGCTCGACGAAGTCAAATCATATAGATATCAAGTTCCTAGTTGTTAAAGAAAGAGTTCAGAGTGGACAGTTGTCTATAGAGCACATCGGTACAAACTCCAAGGTTGCGGATCCGCTTACTAAGGGATTGCCACCCAAAATGTTTCATGAGCACACTGCTCATATAGGTGTCATGTCATTTGAGGATATTCAGTTTTAGCGGGAGTTTATAATTTTAAATGCTTTTCTGATATAGACATATTTTCAGTTATTTCAGTTTATGGATATTTTAAAGTTATTTTGTGCATAATTAAAGTTTTCAAATATTTACACTTTGATTTTGGTATGGATTGATCTCACTAAGGTTTAAGGATGAACCAGTTGGAAATAGGCATGTTAAGATCACATTGCATGAAATTTTCATGCTACACATCCATATCATGATCCATGTCATTCAGTTGTATCGACATACGTGACCATTGATGGGTCGAGTTACGAAAGATGTAACGAAGGCCACTTTGATCCTATGTTGGTATGATTGATGGACTGGATTGGATTGGTTATAGATACATTTCAGTAATGACAGCGAAATTGAGCTCATATGATTATTTTTGCAATGCATAATTATAAAGTTACACATATAGCCCAAGTGGGAGATTGTTGGATCCTTAATTCAACATTAGGCTTATATGTGAATAATTATGTGTTGTAGACTGTCGAATAAGGTTAAGCCCATTTAAAGTGATCTACTGAAGTTTGGGTAATTTGGGCTTTTAATGTATCTAATAGGGTGTGGGCCTTTAATGTGTAGAGACTTAAGGTAATTTCTATTTTTATGATGGGCTAAAATAGAAATACTAAAAGATAACAGGGAAGTTATCTTTTAAATAGTGGTTATGGTCCCCAGATCACACGGTCTTCATTCTTTCTTTCTGATATCCCATCATCAGAGGGAGAGAAAACAAAAGGATTCTCTAAGAGAATGTTTTGATATGGAAGACATACCGCACGACTCTGGAGAGTAATCAATCATTATAGATTCAGGTATGCTTCCGCATATTGATCTGTTGATTCTTATTGATTTAGCATGAATGTTTCCTAGGGTTTGAGGGATGTTTTATATATAAAGATATTTTCTAACAAATATAACATACAAATTAGGCAAAGGCAGATGTCTGTGGTGCTGAAAAACATATTTCTTTTCTTGAAAATAAATAAATGAATAAATAAAGGACATGGGAAGAGCTGAATTCCAAGACAACTAACACCTACTTAATTGAAGACGTTCAAAAATGTTAACTTGAGACTTGGTCTGTATTGGCCAAGAAATGGAAATATTGGATAAAATAAAAAATCAGGTTTTCATATTCGGTACCGTATTGGCCAAAGAAACATTGGTACTTGACAAAACTGTTGATATCAGGTTACCACCATTGATATTAACAGCAAGAACTGAGATATTAATCGAGTGAACTATATTTAGATCACAAATGATTTATGAAAGCTGAGAAGTGAGAACACATAGATAGCCATCTATGTGCTTTGGATACAAAAGACATATTGATGGAGATAAGCTAGGTATACTTACAGTGTATGTTACTCGAATTTTTCATTTTCCTTAAAATATTCGTGTCCAACACATATTTGGATATGAGTATGATGCATGATCCTCCAAATATATGATTTTTTAAAATAAAAATTGAACATATCTGTATCAGACATATATTGATATCCGACACTCACCTTCGAGTCCGGATAACATAGCTTATAGTATTGGAACCAACAAATGATATAGCTCTGATATTGTCATCATCACAAATGGCATTAACAATGTCCTGCCATAGCAAAATATATCAGGATATATAAAGTAGAATCAATTCACTGAAAGCATCATACGTTTATTTCATTGAAACAACCAGTAACCACGAAGGAAAATTTGATTTTTTGCCCAAGGATGGTAACGCAAACTGTGAATTTACAGAAAAAATCACTAATTGATTTCCAAAGTGACAACTAACAAATTACAAGTAAGCAAATAGGTGGATTTATTAGAAAGGGAGAAACATCATAAAATCATGTTGCTGAAGAACATACATTGGTGCCATGAACAATATTTAAGACACCGAGGCAAACCATCTTCTAGGGCTGTAAATGAATTGGGCTTGAACGAACAGGCCTATGTTCGTGTTCGTTTATTTATTTTTGAGCTTGTTTGTGTTCGGTTCGTGTTCGTTAAGGATTTTAAAATTGTGTTCAAGCTCTGTCCGTTTAAAATTGAGTGTGTTCGTGTTCGTTTATTTGATATTCACGAACAAGTTAGTTTAAATTAAATGAACTTGTTCGTGAACATTAAATGAATATGTTCATTAACATATAATCGAACATGTTCGCGAATAATTAAAATTATGTTCATGAACAATAAACAAACAAATCTAAACAATTTTAACAAACAAAAAAATAAATTAATTTTAAATTATTATTATTAAATATAAAATAATAAAATACAAACATAATTAAATTAAATTAATTATTAAATTATTAAATTTAAGTTATTAAATAATATTAATTATATTATAAGTAAATAAAATAAAATTATTAAATTATTAATTATATAAATAAAAGATAAAATAATATTATTATTAATAAATTATAAACGAACAATAAACTAACATAAACGAGCTTTAAGCAAACTAATAAACGAACCAAACACACATCTGTTCGAACTCGGTTTGTTTAATAAATGAACATTAAAATTGTGTTCATAATCGTTTATTTAGCTTAATAAACGAACATAAGCGAACTGTTCACGAACGGTTCATCGAACGCTTTGTTCGTTTACAGCCTTACCATCTTCCATTGCTAACTTTGCCAGCATTATAGATGCCCCGGAAAAAGTATAAAAATCTATGTTGTTCCGACTTTTCATTTTTCTCAAAGTACTTGTATCTAACTCCCGTGTGTGACATATATCTGGAACGGGTATGAGGATATGACCATTCAAAGACCCTCCAAATATAAGAAAAAACTTAAAAAAAAAATTGAACATATATATATATATAACCGTGTCGGACACATACTAGTATCCGACACTCACATTCGAATCCGAGTAACATAGATAAAAACAACGTTTTAAGAAAAGAGACGGGGAGAAAAGAATGAGAAGAAGAAGTTATGTAAGAACAAAAGAATGAAAACCAAGTTGTCTTTTTTCCATGCAACTGAAAAAAAAAAAAAAAAAGCAGACAAGGTGTAAAACAAGATATAGCAATCTTTTGTCCTCTAAGAATTAACACATCCAAGCATAATGAGGAAAACAATGCCCCAGATTGTACATCATAAGAGTTAGAAGTTTGCACTCACCAGGATCCTTTTCCGATGGCTTCAAAATAAAGGTTTTACCGCAAGTAACTGCAATAGGGAACATCTCCAATTTGATAGGAGGGCAAACATGTATATTAAGAAATTTATACTATAAGTTAATTGGGCAAACTCATCTTAACCATCAAGACCTTATACTATGCTGTGAAAATTGAAACTACTAGGGGTAAAAAGAAAGAATTACCCATAAGGGAATCATTGCTGAAAAGTTGAAGGGACAAACCCCTGCACAAACTCCGAGTGGCTCTCTAACACACTATATATCTATCAATTCCACTAAGCCCCCCAAAGACATCTCCATGAACATCCTTCAATGTCTTGCCCTGTTCAGTTGTCATGTTCTTGGCGAGTTTATCCTAAGAAAAACATAGATTGAATAGATTCATTAGCTAAAAGTCTCTATATAACAGAAAAAAATATATATACTGGAGATTAATTTGGGTAATGGATATAGCAAAAATCCGCACATTGGGGCATTCCTGAACAGCAAAGTCAGAAACAAATATCGTTTTTGCCTTTACACTTTACAGCTTGCAGATGTGATTAAATTAATGAAGTTCTGAAGATCCTCGTATCTTTAAGTAATCAATAATTAATCCAAGTTAGCTCCGCGACGTTTATCCTTTCCATTTTAAAACTGGGATTTGAGTGTGAACACCTTTTAAACTATTCCAAGTTCACATGATCAATATATATATATATATATATATATATATATATATATATATATATATACTCTTAAACCTGCCAAGGGATTAATCATTTTTTTATCCTTTTTGTTTGATGATATATAATTAATTTAGGATTCATTTCGTTGCTTTCCAAATTATTATTGTACATCCTACCTAGCATGGAAAGTCTGTAAATTATCTTTTGCTTCGGCTTGAAAAAAAACTTAAATTCGACTCAGTCATTGTTGAGCCGAGTTTGAGCTCGAGCAGCTCTAGTTATTAAGCGAGTCGGGTTCAAATATCTTAATACCCGACTCGAGTAGTTTGTGAGCGTTTTTTTTTTTAATTAGTATTGAAAAAAAATCTTCGAACTCAAGCTCTGGCTCGAATACAAATAATCGAGTTTGAAGTTGAGCATAAAAATCGAGCTCGTTTTTTACTAGATAAACGAGCCTAATACAACGAGCTCGAGTAATTCGATTTTTATCTTAAATCGAGTTCAAATTTTAAAAATAAAACTTGATCAAGCTCAAACCGAAAATTTCGAATCGAACTCGAATTTTTTACAACTTGAACTCAACTTAACTCCATTAGACCTTAACCTTGAATAATGGAAAAAAATACCGTCTGCCAACATATCCTTACAATAAAGCTAGGAAAAATGGTGACTTAATTATAAGAGCTGGTACAATATTTTGCACTGTTGGGATAACGAGCTAGTGTAAAATATTTGAGGGCATGGCATATTGGCATGCAGTTACTTTTATTTTTTTTTGTACTTTTGGTCAAAACTGAAATTAATCTATGATTTCTTGATGATTGAGACTTGGGCAAGCTCCATATTTGAAGGCTGCAGGATGAATAAACTTAGTACTAATTAGTGTTGTACTTAAATTCTGTTAACCTTTCTCTTCAAAAAATACTATAGGACTTGGTTTATACGATCTCAATTGGATATGGGAATCCTCATCACATGGGTCTGCCCAATCAAAAGCTTCGTAAAAAACATTTACACTTAATCCTATATTATTAAATGACATGGAGATGTAGATTATATGGTCCCCAAAAAACTATATAAAAATGAAATTATTAGTAATGTTATATGCTTTTTTCCAACCCTAAATTATTAAGATAAGAGTTTTGTTTTAAAATATTTTTATATATAATAATAAGGTTGTATTAAATGTAATAATCGATAATTTTATTCGTTATTTTCAATATAATAATCGATAACTTTAAAAATATTCTTAAACCATTGGTTAACAAAATTTTTAAAATATATATATATATATATAAATTTGATCATTTGATGTATGTTTATAGAATTGTGCGTATATATATATATATAAAGCTGATGATCAGTCCTTGAAATTATTGTAAAACTCGTAAGCTTAAAGCTTATGGCTCATTTGTACGACTGTTTGCCGTAGGCCTAAGCTCGAAAAAGGCGTGCAAAGGCAGAAACTAGTGGTGGGTGGGCGATGATTGTGTCTTCCACGTGCATGCGATGCAAGCTGAGGAAGGAGAAGGAAATGCCCCAACCTTAAAGAATGGGAAAATATGGACGGATACGAGATTGTGAACTGAAATTTCTTTCTCTTATTTAATTAATAATTTTAACCAAATATTTTATTTTTAAAAAAAAAAAGAAAAAGTGATAAGCCATGGATTTTCAATTATTCTTCTTTACCTCCAAAAAAAAAAATCTGATTCAAGTTAATTGTTGTTGCGAGAGGCCAAGAGCACCAAATTGGCAAGATTCTGCACCAGTGTTTCATTCGGCAAAGCCTTTCATGGGCCACCACTTTTACTTTAGTTCATGCAATGGCAATGGTTTTTTTTAACTGCCATTAATTTAGAGATTCCCGATCATGCAAAATATAGTATATTTACTAGTAGCATTTTGGCAGTGATACAAGCTAGCTAGGCATAGGCACTTGGCTTAAAATGAACAAAAAAAAAAAATTCTACACTTAAAAATTTGCTTTTCTAGCTGGGACACGTAATAATAATCTACCCTGTTAAGGGTCCAAAGTTAATTGGTTATAGGTTGAAAAATTCAACCGGAATATAAGATGATAAGAAATTCAAAACTTAGTAAATGTGAGATAACACTCTTGAATAGGTTCTATCACGTGTAGATGGAAAGAAAAGAGCCTATCACATAACAAATTCGAAATGGATATAACATGCATGAGTAACATGCAAGAACAACAGAATAAAATTCGGACTCTAATACCATGTTAAGTATCTAGCTTAAAATTAATTGATTATAGATGAAGAGACCCAACATATAAGACCACAAAATATCTAACACTTAACACATATGAGATAATAGTACTTCAACATATCTCTTTTCCTCTCATATCCTTGATTTTCTAAAAGAAGAAAAACTGATAGGGTGAGGGAAGTGAATCAGATTTAATCTATGTTGAATGTTAGAAAATTTTCCTTTCCATATGAACTTGTTCATAGGTCAGGGCACGATTCGATTTTTTTTTCTTTACTCAAACTTAGATTGGGCCGGGTTCAGATCGATTCGAAAATTTATTTTACTATTAATTAAATATTAAAATATAAATAAATTATTTTTTTATATTAATATTTATATATTTTATAATTAAAATTAAATAAAAAATATTTTTATTTAATGAATAGTAATTCAGACCGGTCCGACCCGAAGTACTAAAATTCTTATCCAAATTCAATCTAATTCGAATTAGACCTGTCGAATCGGATGAATAACCCGATTTTTAAACAGGTCTACTTCCATAATGAAATGAAAATTTGATTACAAATATGCGCATATTTCCGGAAGATGTACAAAAAAAAAAGTAACAGTGGGGGATATTTCCTCCTCTAAAGTCTTAAAAAGTGGATATAAGAAGACCAAGACTTTCCTAAATTATAACAGATTCTATTATTTTCACTACAATAAGCAAAGAGAACAAAAATAATATATATATAAATATATATATATATATATAAACATGGAAATAAGAAAAATTGAAATACATGCATAATTGCATAAGCATAAGCATAAGCAGAATATGTTCTGCTTTCATTATTTTCCATTTAACAAAAGGTAAAATAATATATTCATTTCTCTTCAATTTAAAAACAAATAATATGCAAGTGGGAATTCTTTTTTTGACAAGCAAAATGTAAAGGGTAGTAGTTTCTTTATATACCAAATTGAATAGTGAAGTCCATAAATAAAAATTGTTTAATTCTCTCTCTTTGGAAGTCAGATGGAGGTTGCATTGATAGTTGCAACTTCCAACCAACAAGTTGATTGCGAGAAAGAGCAAGATTTTGAGTCTTTTTCTTGGAAGATTTTGGCTTTCACATGCCTCGGTTTTGCCTCTTTAGGAAACCTTAATTGAAGTTGAAAGAAAAACTTTGTTAACATTTTTGGACTTCCATGCAATGATCTGCCACTTGCTGACTAACTTGCACACCTTAATTCAACTCCATCCCTTTTCTATATTTAACTTTGTATTGATTAGATGTATATGGGAATTGGAGCATAAAGCTTCAACTTAAATTATAGCCCACTTGCATGTAACTTTATTTATGTGTGGTTTATCTACTCAAATTTGAAGGTTTATTTAATTTTTAAAAAAATTTCGACAAAAATATTAAGTTCAAAAAATAAATTTGGAGAAAAAATGAAGTACGTTTTAAAAATGAGTTGGGCTTTAGATGTAGCATTTTCTGCTCAGGCTCGACCCAACTTGTTTTACTATTAATTATATAAAATTTCAAGAATGATCGATTATATTAAAAAAGAATCAATCTTTTTTTTTAAGAAAAATCGATTATTTTTTAAAAAGGATTGATCTTTTTGTTTAAAAAATTTGGGCGAGCCTTTATTGATTTGGGTAGTGTCCTTATATAGTCAAATCAAACCTGAGTATAAAATTTTATCTATTTTTCAAGTTGAGTCAGGCATGGGCAATCACAAATATCCTACTTGGGCCCGACCCGAGCTCAACCCGACCTATGAACAGGTCTACTTACATGGATCACCCAGCATTAATTTCAGTTAATTGATATCTATAGGCAATGATTAAAAATAGTTAAAATAAAAAAAGATTTTTGTATTTAAAGCATTATTTTCATCAAATTTAAGGGGAGATAACTCATTAATTATAAATTTCTTTCCTTAAATTTTATCTTAGCTTATATCACTGGTAGACTTGCTCATGGGCCGGGCAGTCCGTCTGAACCGGCCCGTATTGGGCCGGGCCTGGGTTTGATATTTTTGTTCCGGGTCGGCCCGGCCCTGCCCGGAACAGTATTTTTTTATTATAATAATATTATTTAATTTTAATTTTAGTTATAAAAATATAAAAAATTAAAAAAATAGTTTTTTAATCGATGAACAGTAAATTCAGGCCTAACGGGCAGGCCTGACCCGACCCAGAGCCGGGCCTGGGCAAAAAATATGAAAAAAAAAGGCCGCGATCCGGCCCGACCCATAAACAGGTCTAATCACTGGACACTTGTTAATATTTTCGTACTTAATTTAAGCATTTTGATAGATTCTTGAAGTCTATTCATACATTTCATCACTTTGATATTAATTTTCGCTTAAAACTATGAACTCAATTAATTAGGAATTATGATAATTGGAATCACAAAAATGGCATTATCGACATTGTGTATTAAAATTGGAATGTATAGTATTGAACCATTTTCATTGAAGTACGGATCAAGAAGCCATTATTATTTTTATTTTATTTTTTGGAAATAGAGGTCCCACTACAACCAAATTGGTTTTCAGTGGCGCTAATATAGCGGCGTTTGACTTAAAAACGCCGCGGAGTACCGTGTTTTTGAATACCCGGCGGCGTTTCTATAAGAAACGCCGGGAAGTTGTAAAGTAGCGGCGTTTTATATATACAAACGCCGCTACATCTATACTAATTGCGGCGTTTGCATTACATAAACGCCGCTAAACTAAAATCAATTTTAATCACTTTAGTAAAATTTGGGCGCCAAAATTTGGAGGCGAGACGTTGCGTTTAGGCTTTTGTTTTAGCGGCGTTTGTATCCACAAACGCCACTAATAATATAATATAGCGGCGTTTTTATATATAAACGCCGCTAAAAACTTAGATAAAGCGGCGTTTGTAAATATAAACGCCGCTAAATATTTCGACATAGCGGCGTTTGGTAATAAAAACGCCGCTATATTGATTCATTTATGGCTTTAGGCAAAACGATGTGTTTTACCTTGTCAATTCGCGGCGTTTGTATCATGTTTGTTAATATGATTCAGCCCCGAAAACAAAAACCTAAACCTGTTCTCTCTCTCTCTCTCACACACAGATCTCCAACCCCAAAAACTCATCTCCAAGGCGATTTTTCGCTTCTTTTCATCTCCAAATCATAATCTCCAAGGCGATTTGTCTCTCTTCATCTCCAAATCCGTTCAAATCGTAAGTAATCCGTTCTAAGTTTTTTTTCCTTTTTCTGATTTAATTAGGTAATCCGTTCAAATTGATGCAAGTTTTTTTACAATCCACTGTTCTTTCCCTTCTTTTCTATTGTGTTTTCTCCAACCATTGTATTTGCGTTGTGTTTTTTCTTTTTCTGATAAATATGCTAAGCATACATGTGGTGGGGATTGTGATTACCCTTACTGTCGACCATTCCAATTCTCTTACTAGTTACTACATATTTACCATGGTTGTAGTTGAAATAATTATTGTTTTGTTATGGCTTCTTTTCATGTATGTTACATAGTTTCTGCTTTCTGAGTGATTTTATCTGGAAAGAAGAAAAAGTTAATTTATGAAAGCATATCGTTTGATGGAACTTTACTGTCTCTTGATGCTAACTAGTATGTGGACCTGCTTGCAGGGTTTATATCAACTAAATTTACCTGTTAATGACAGCAAACTAGCAATTTCTTGAAGTATTGGTAATATAATCATGTGGTTGAGAAACTGGATCTCTTACTCTTTCTATGCATCATATCTCAGCTGGATGTTCAATATCTACATCCTCATGCTGCCGTTGATTCTAGCATTGGCTTGAATCCAACTCCACTGTTGGAGCTTTCAGCAACAATTGGAAGCAAGGAGCTTTCTTTGGGTGGTGAAATTGGATTTGATACAGCTTCTGCTTCCTGTACTAAGTACACTGCTGGGATTGGCTTGAACAAGCCAGATTTCTCTGTTGCACTTTGACTGTAAGTACTTCTATACCATCTACCTAAGGAGATATTTATTGATTTTATCTTGTGTGTATATGTGGCTGTGCCTTTGCTTATGCTGAAACCTTCAGTTGAGTTGACAAGTGCTATATCATTTTGGGTGACATTTTAAATCAGTTTCAATTAGAAATTTGGAATCCATTTGACATTGTTGTTGCAGTCCAGTCGAACTCGAAACCACAGTTTCTTGACCAAATGACACAATGCACTCATTACAGTGTTTGTGGGTGTTTTTCATTGGAATCAGCATAGGTCATTCCCAAAGAATTTCTATGGTTTTGCAAAATTCCTCTCTTTGAAATTTCTGCCATTGTTTTTTCTTTTAAAGATTCAACTTTTTATCTTGTACAGCCCATTTCACTAACCTATCTGCAGCTTGTGTTATCTATTGCCTCTAGTGGGTGGTACCGGGTAAAGCTGTGATATTTGAAGACAGTTGTTTCCTAAATTTTTATGCTATTTTGAATTCAAAAGAAGTTCTTTATTTTCTTCCATATGTAGTTTGTGAGTAAGTGCGTGCATGTGTGTGTCGTACATCTGAAAGAGGATGTAGTTGTGTTGATTATCTGTCCTGGTTTGATTGATTGTGAAGCTGTTGGTTTTATCCTTAAGCCTTGCATAGAGTTTATGCATGATAATAATTGCATAGCATTCACAGCTGCATTTGTTAATTGAAGATAAGCTACAGCCTTGGTGATGAAAAAATTGGCCTTTTTCATTACTTTAGCATATTGCAAAATGCAAATTATCATGGAGACTTCCTCTCTCTTCATTTACAAAAACATTTGTTCATTCATGGTTGTTTAGGTGTTGTGAAATCAAAGCGGTCAATATGACGATTGAGAACTATCACTGATTTGCAGTTTTGTGGCTGAGAATTGTTCCTAATATCAAAACTTTGTTCATTTGAAATTGTTTCTCCTCATATCTCTTTATCTAAATAGCATTGTGAGGCCAGACATGAACGGTTGCATGTTTATTTCAGATTTTTTTCCTATCTGAGGCAGGCAGTGAACTTTTTTTATTTCAGCTTCTCTTTAGTCATCTCGGCTTCCTCTTTCCTGTTAGCTCTCTCCTACAGCTTCGATTTAGCCAACTCAGCTCCCACCTTCTCTTTAGCTCCCAGCTTCGGTTATTAGTCATGGCAAGAGATTTTACATCTCTATCAATTGCCATGTTATTAGTCTTTTGTATATATATATATATATATATATATATATATATATATATATATATATATATATATATATATATATATATATATATATACAAAAGAAAGACAACATGAGTTTAGTGAGAGTCTTTTGTATATATATATATATATATATATTTCTATACAATTAGCATTAGGTGGTTTATCTTATTAGTCTTTTTTGTCATAAGCTCATGATAATGCTAAAATATGAGTTTCTGATGGGACTTAACTATGCAGAACGTACAAAATGGATAAGAGTTGGATGCAAAAGTCGAGACTAAGTCAAGAGTACGAAGATGGAGTACATAGTTTTCTCGATTTTACTTTTCAGAACGCAAGCCAAGATAATAAGATATTATGTCCTTGTTCGAGGTGTGCCAATATTGATTGGCATATGCGTGGAGTTGTTTTCGAACATTTGATTTGTGAAGGATTTCTCTCGGGTTACAGACAATGGTTTTTTCATGGAGAGTCCGCAACTTCTAGGTCATCTTCTAGAGTTCGTCCAAGTAATTCTAACAATCAACATCAGTCTATTAGACAAGATGACATGGAAGGCATGTTGCGAGATGCATTTAACATGCGTAACCATAGTTTGTACACATCTTCACCAGAAGTTCCTGGAGGGAATGATGGGTTCAATGTTGGCATGAATGACTTTGCTGAAACGGGAAGAGGTATGGGTGATCAGGAACCCAATAGAGAAGCGGCAAAGTTTTATAAGTTGCTTGATGATATGAATGAAGAACTTTACGAGGGATCTAAGCATACAAGATTGTCTTTCTGTGTCCGTCTTTTTCACTTAAAATGCTTAAGCGGGTGGACAAGAAATTCTTTGACACTGTTATTAGAATTTTTGAAAGAAATGTTTCCTTTTGCAAAAATCCCTCAGTCTTGTAAGGATTCGAAGAAGATGATAAAAGATCTAGGCCTTGGATATGAGAAAATTCATAGTTGTCCGAATGACTGTATGTTGTATTGGGGTGATAGAACAAATGAACAATTTTATCATGTCTGCGGTAGATCTCGATGGTTGAATGGAAATACAGAAGAAAATATGAATGAGGACGATGGTGACACACATTTAAAGAAGAAACCTGCAAAAATTTTGCGGTACTTTCCGTTAATACCAAGACTTCAACGAATTTTCATGTCATCAAAAACATCTGATTCTATGAGGTGGCATCATGATGAAAGGATTGATGATGGCTTATTAAGACATCCTGCAGATTCTTTGGCTTGGAAATCATTCGACAATAAGTTCTCATCTTTTGCTAATGATCCCCGGAATGTGAGGCTTGGACTTGGTTCTGACGGTTTTAATCCGTTCAAAATAATGAGTACTTCTTATAGTACTTGGCCGGTTGTCTTGATTCCTTATAATTTGCCTCCATGGATTTGCATGAAACAATCCTCTTTTATCTTATCCATGATAATTCCTGGAGATAAAGGTCCCGGAAATGATATTGACATTTATATGCAACCTCTTATTCAAGAGTTGAAGCAGTTATGGGAAGGGGTTGAAACATATGACGCATCAAAAAAGGAAAACTTTAATTTGTGTGCAGCTTTGTTATGGACTATAAACGATTTTCATGCTTATGCAAATCTATCTGGTTGGAGCACCAAAGGTCGTTATGCTTGTCCTTGCTGTGCTGCACAAACATGTTCAAAATAGTTATATAACGGAAAGAAATTCAGTTAGATGGGACATCGTCGGTGGTTAGATGAAAATCATAGATTTAGATTCCAAAAACATGTCTTTGATGGCAGTGAAGAGTTAAGACAAGCACCTGAGACCACGATTGGGTCGGATATCTTGTTGATGTTGAAAGATATCAATTTCACTTATGGAAAGATGAATCAAACAAGTAGCACACAGTCAAGGAAAAGATCAAGGGAGATGTTAGAAGGTGATGTTGAAATTCAGAGTGATGAGGAGAAAGATGAAGAAGATGATCCAAATGAGGCGGATTTGTGGAAAAAAAAAGTATTCTTTTTGAGTTACCTTATTGGGAGCATAATTTATTGCGTCACAACTTTGATGTGATGCATATAGAGAAGAATGTTTGTGAAAATATCATCGGGACAATTCTTAATGTGGATAGAAAATCAAAAGACAACTTAAAGAGTCGGCTTGACCTAGTTGACATGGGAATTCGTCGTGATCTTCATCCGGAATTACTTCCTAATGGAAAATCACGGTTGCCTCCTTCTTGCTTTGGGATGTCTAAAAAAGAGAAGGACGTCTTCTGTAAGGTGTTGAAAGATATGAAGGTCCCGGATGCGTATGCCGCCAATATATCAAGATGTGTGAATGTGAAGGATCGAAAACTTTCTTCTTTAAAGTCACATGATTACCATATCTTGATGCAAGACTTACTTCCAGTTGCTTTACGTTGTTCTATGTCAAAGCAAGTGACTTCTTTTATAATTGAACTTAGTAATATAATGAAAGCTATTTGTGGCAAAGTTCTCAAGGTAGAAGAGCTTGAAAAACTTCAACATCGAGCAGCTCTAACTTTGTGCCACTTAGAGAAGATTTTTCCTCCATCATTCTTCACTATAATGGTGCATTTGGTTATCCATCTTCCTTATGAAGCAAAAGTCGGCGGACCAATTTTTTATCGATGGATGTACCCATTAGAGAGGTATACTTTGCTAATTAGCTTATTATACTTTTATCTGGTTTACATAGCATTTAATTACACATTAAGATTGTTATGTATTCTGTTTTAGGTTTTTAGGAAAGTTAAAATCTTATTGTCGGAACAAACGCTATCCAGAAGGTTCTATTGCTGAAGGATATTTAGCGGAGGAGTGTATGACATTTTGTGCAAGATATTTGGATGATGTTGAAACAAGATTTAATAGACCGGGAAGAAATGATGTGGTCACACATAACAACTTAGCCGAAACATACTTATTTGGAAGTGTTGGACAACCAATCGGCAAGGTTGAAGTGGTTCAGCTAGATGATAAATCTTGGGCACAAGCGCATCGATATGTGCTTTTCCATAGTGATTCACTGGAATCATTACGCACGTAAGTTCCAGTATAATTTTTAATTTAACAAACAGTTTAATTTGTCTTTTGCTTTCTCATGTAAAAAACGTACTTTTTTTATAGTGAGTATAGAAGCTACTTGAGAGGAACTTTACGTTCTCGAAGAAGACAACTTCGCGAGCTTGATAAGTTATTTACGGAAAATTTTCACGAATGGTTAGGAGAAGTAGTAAGTAACACAAGTTTTTATCATTTTATTACGATCAATGTATTCTTTAATATATAAATAAAGTGAAGTGTTTGCCTTTACGTTTCTTGTAATAGGTTTGGAGTGGAAGAGATGTTAGCGAAGAAATTAAGTGTTTTTCACAAGGACCGAATAGAATAGTGAAAAGATACAGTGCTTACATCATTAATGGATTTAGATTTCATACTAAATCCCGTGAACGCTTTAGGAGAACACAAAATTGTGGAGTTGTTGTTTCTTCTTCAACAACAAGCTATGCTAGTGCTAGGGATAGTAATCCTGTGGAGGGGGATATTGATTATTATGGAATTCTAAATGATATTATTGAGTTGGATTATTATGGCAAGTGGAAGGTCGTGTTATTTCGATGTGATTGGGCTGATGTGAATACTAGTAGAGGTGTTAAAAAAGATCAGTTCGGATTTACAATGGTGAATTTCTCTCGATTAATTCACACCGGACAACAAATGATTGACGAACCTTATGTTTTTTCATCTCAAGTCAAACAAGTATTTTATTCCGAAGATCCGAATGATGCGGGTTGGTATGTTGTACTCCGTAACACACCTAGAAACCTGTTTGATATGGGTGATAAATTTCAAGATGATATTGAACAAAGAACTGAATGCTTGCCATTTACGGATCAAAACTTGGATGAAAATATCCCTAGTACCAATACAGATGTTCGGTGGGTTCGCGAAGATGTTGATGAAGACATTTATGAAACTTGATGAAAAAACGAAATCTAGTAAGATTATTTTGAAACAAATACTCTGTATATAATATGTTTTTATACTGTAAATATTATTATTAATGTTTTTTACATAATAGTATTTCATTCTTATACTAATGTTGTTTACTTAACATTGATGGAGATAGCATGGCGAGGAAAAGATTAAGGGATATCAATATCATTCAGACTGTTGAGGGTGACACTAGAGTGACGCCTTTAGAGGTGCCGAATGCGTCTACTGCAGATGTTAACCGACCAGAGTTGTCGGCTGCCTCCATAGCTGCAGAAACTGCAGTTCATACGAACTTGAATACAGGTATCGTGGTACGGCGTTTGAATACGAACTTGAATACATATTGAAATTGCTAATATATTTGCTTTTGTGTAGTTGATAATGTTGGACAACGCAGAACTCGTGGTCGTACGACATTAAAGGAGTTATGGGCACTACCTCCTGAAGAGCGTATTGTTGCCGCAGCAAATAATGAGCAGCAGCCAATTGGTCCAGAAGCACAATTATTGGCTAGCTTTCTTGGCCTGATTGCTCGAAATGGGATGAAGTGTCCCATTCATTATGAGTCATGGCGTGACGTGCCGAATACTGAGAAAGTCGAGATGTTAAAGTTTATTGAGGTATAAGCATGTTACATTAGTATTGCATTATTTTAATAATTTTGTTGATCATCGAAACTAACGTTGTACAACTTCTCCGTTTCAGTCACGATTTTCTTTGCAGATTCCCACATCATTCGTTATGAAATCATTGGGGGAAAAATGGAAAGACTTTAAGCATGAGTTAAAGAAAAAGTATTTCGATCGAAATACTGATCCTAATGTCTTACTACGAACCATACCGTGTGGTGTGATTATGTGGCAGTATGAGAGACTGGTTAGATTCTGGTATTCAAAAAAAGGAGAGGTATCATTTATAATTTATTTTGGTCATTTACTTATAGTACTTGATATAATACAATTTTATGGAATATGTATAGTTTTATAACGTGCTTTGTCTAATGTACAGGAACGAGAAAAGATAGGGGTAAGCAGTAGACAACAACAGAAATACAGTCACACCAGTTGTTCAAAAAATTTTGCCAGAAAAGCTAATGAAAAAGTAAGTTTACATTCATAATGTATTAATATATTAGTTCTCAATTATTTTAATACAATTTAGTATTAATTATTTTTGTTTTGTAGGAAATTGAGCGGGGTGAAAAAATTGGACGAGTTGAACTGTTTCAGTTAACTCATACTAAGAAGGATGGATCCTATTTGAACATCGAGACTCAGGAAATTGTGGTATATTTTCTTCAAACTTGTTTTCATTTACAAATATGTTTTACAAAATATTTTATTAATTTTATTGTTTTATAGGAGAAAGCTCGAAATAAAATTGCTGAGTATCAAGTCGGAGCATCAGATGGATCATCAGCGAATATGCAAGATGTGGAGAATCAAATATTCACTGAAGTAGCTGGAAAAGAACGATATGGACGGGTTCGAGGTGTCGGAATGGGTCCGACACCATCTAGCTACTATGGACTTGGTTCTCAACGGTTTACTGCTTCTTCTTCACAAAACTCCAGTGCATATGAAGTTCAGATGCTGAGAGAAGAAATGCAAAATATGAATAAACGTTTTGAGCCGAAGGAAGCAGAGAGACAAGCTGAAAAAGAAGAACATGATAGACGATATCAGGAGCTGCAGACACAGTTTCAGTCGTTGATGAATTTAGTGCAGCAAAAGAATTTAGGAGGCTCATCTACTTCAGATTAAAGAATTTGTAAGTGGATTTGATGTGTTGAATAATACATTGTATGGTTGATATTAAATATATTTTTATATTATATATTTTTTTTATAATTTGTGTTGTTTGTGTATTATTCGACAATATTGCGCATTTCGGACCTTCAATTGTATTTTTTTAAAAAAAATATTCTGCATTTACAGCGGAAATAAATAGTATTTTTTTTAAAAAAATATTCTGCATTTATAGCGGCGTTTGTGAAAAAAACGCCGCTAAATACATAAATTTCTGCAAATATAGCGGCATTTTCTGATAGCAAACGCCGCTATATATATAAATTCCTGCAAATATAGCGGCGTTTTCTGAAGAAAACACTGCTAATAGCCAAAATATAGCGGCGTTTGTGATCAGAAAACGCCGCTACAAGCCAAAATTTAGCGGCGTTTTGTATTCAAAAACGTCGCTAAAACCGAACACTTAGTGGCGTTTGAGAACTGAAAACGCCGCTAAAGTTTCAAGTATTGCCATTTCGGACCTTCAATTGTGGCGTTTATAAACGCCGCTAAAGTACCTAAAAAGGCCACTAATTTAGCGGCGTTTATGGTGAAAACGCCGCTAAATTTTTCGTCACTGTTTTTACCGGCGTTTGTTGCGGCGTTTTGTAAAACGCCTCTAATTTTTTTCGCGGCGTTTATAAACGCCGCTATTCCAAAAAACAAAACGCCGCTGAAAGACCAATTTGCTGTAGTGTCCTCATATAGTATAGTTCTTTTATTATTTAATTATTATCTATATTCTGATCTCTTTTTAACTCCAACAATTGATTACACATATATATATTGACTAGCCTTATTGTACACTCATTATGTAGGTGAAATATATAAAAATTTAATAATTAAGATAAATATTAGTATAACAATAAGAAAGAAAAAACTGTTTTTAAAAAGGAATAGGAAATTAAGTTGAGAAAAAAAGGGATAGTTTTTTTTCCAAATTTTTTTAATGATATATGTACTTTTAATTTTACACTTATTATTATTATTACATTTGATTTTTTTGTCTATTTTTTAATTGAGTTGGTGTCACCAACTCAATCAGAAATATTAATAACAGTATAGATACTATTGCTATATTTATGTGAAAGAGTGTATAAATTATCAATCTCTCTTTCCTTCCCTCCTTATACTATGAAAATAGCTTTGAAATAAAAAATTTGATCAATTTTACCTCTGCAAAAATAAGCATGAAATATATAGTAAAATTAAGCTTAGCACCTTGACATTTGTTTTAAAATATCCAAACTAAAGCATTGATGAAAACAAATTTTCAATTTGTTACTAAGACCTTTTGATAAATAAAATTATTATTTGCTACCAAAATAACTTAAACTTGTTATAGTGATTATAACATTTTTGTATAATGAAAAGCTTAGTGTTAAACAATCTAAGTTTAACGTCTTTAGTCAAGGGACATTCCAGCAATTAGAAAGTGAAAACTCCATTTTAAAAGTCTCAAGTTCAATTTCTGAAATAAAAAAAATAAAAAAAAGTGAAATTTATGAAATGAGAGGGGTTATCTTTCATTGTGTAATTCAATATATCGCATGTACAAATAAAAACTTAAATTTGACTTAAAGAATTTTATTCTTTCCAGAGGAATAAAGTTTAAGGTTCAAATCTTATTTTTTTTCTTTAAATTTTTTTTATTATACTAGAATTTTATATACTCACTTTGTGAGTAAAAAATATTTTGAAAAAAAAAAATTGTGTTTAAAAAATAATTAAATGAGAAAAAAAGAATAGTTTTTTTTTTTAAAGTAAATATTTAAAAATTATTATATAAACCATTGAAAAATATAATTATTTCTATTTGATTTTTTAATTTTATGATTTGATTTTTTTATATGTTCACTAAATGAATTGAAATTATTTGATTGTGACACCAAACTTAGTCAAACATTTTATAAATAGTATAAATAAAACAAACAAAAAATTGGACATATCAATAATTTGAACTCCTTTTCTCCCTCCTAACATTACTCAAAGGCATTAAAAAAAAGTTTTTCCCATTAAAAAAAATTATTTAAAAATTCATTAATTATTATTAACGATAAGATTTTCTATTAATTTTGGTTTATTTTGTTTGCTCATACCTAACTAATCTTTCAATTTAACGATGAAAAATATATAAATAATTACACATGTGAAAACCCTACAAGCTCAAATCCACCAAAGAATTGGTACACGTGTCGATAATAGAAAGAGTAGGGCAATTCTCTCTCCAACCAATCAGAAAACGTCAAAGCGTTGAAAAATGAAATTATAGTACGGCCCGATTTATTAACCAACGTGTCGATAATCTATACGTCAATAATTACAGTGCTTTCACTTCCACTTTTTCACTATTTCCACACCCACCACCCACGAATCCTGGGGGGGCACTCTGAAAGTCCTAGGATATTTTATCCCTAACTCTCTCGATTACAATATTACGCTACTCGCTTTATCCTGACGACGCCTGTCCATTGAAATCTATCTCTGCGCCTCCAACAGTTTCCGGGATTCTCTCATAGGGGTCAATACGACTTTGTTTGATTCACCGCGACAGATGGAACTTTAAATTAAGCGAGTAGGGAAATATTTAGCCACTCTCGAGAGTAGGCCCAATGACCTACATGTCTGTTCCACAGTGAAAACCGTTAAGCGGTTTCGAGCTCCATGTTTTTGGTCTAAGAGGTTTCACTTAATACTAGAAAACCGCTTTCAGGTTTCCATTGAAACCATAAATATTTTTTTTTCCCTTTTAAGTTCATTTCTTTTTCTTTTCTTTTCTCTTCTCGAAAAAAAAGAAAGAAGAGTAGAAGACTTGCGTCTCTCTCTAACTCTCGCCGTCTATCTTTAAGCTTACTCTTCACCATAATTAGCTTAAAACAAGTAAGCTCTTTGTCTTTATATTTGTTTGCAAATATACACGATCTCTAAATCCTTTTATAGCACAAAATCATTTTTTTCCTTTTTTGACTTTGATTTTAACTAATTTTACTGTTCTTAGCATATAATTATATATGTTTGTCTAGTTTTTTTGTTGTTTCGACATTGATTTGATGAGTATCTTGGACTATAATTGGGGAGATCTAGGAAAAGAGAAGCAAAGGGAAAAACCCTAATTGCAGATTCTTGAAGGAAAGTATTATTAATAGAGGATGGGAAGAGGGAAGATAGTGATCCGAAGGATAGACAATTCAACGAGCAGGCAAGTGACTTTCTCAAAGAGAAGGAGTGGGTTGTTGAAGAAAGCCAAGGAGTTATCCATCCTTTGCGATGCTGAAGTCGGATTGATCATCTTCTCCAGCACCGGCAAGCTCTACGATTATGCCAGCACTAGGTAAGATTCCCTTTCTTTCTTTCTTTCTCTTTTTTTTTTTTTCCTTTATTTTTTGTATATATGTTATCTATTAAAATTTTAATTTATTTAATAATTTTGTTATCTCTCCCTTTTTTATCTCATAGTATTCTTTTTCTTTTACTATATATATAAATTAGTTTTTTCTCTCTTTTTCTGAGAAAGGATGTCTGTTCAGATTTACACAAAAATAATAATACTAACTATAGCCAATAGGATAAAGTTTGGATTTTGTTTCCTTTTTTTTTTCTAAGGTTAACATGATGAAGTAGAGTTTGCCACCTTTTTCCATGTAGGAAACTGAAGGTCTACCTCCATTGTTGCTAACATGCATGCAAATATTAAGTTTGGAAGTTTAAGATTATATAAATAATGAAGAAGAAACTCAAAAACATCAAAGACATTGCATTGCATGTATAATAAGTGGTTCATTTTGTTTTAATGGAAAGTAGCAGTAGTTCTAATTACAACACAAACTTTCCCCTTTGTCTTATTTAATAACGATAATATATCTTTTTTTGCATTACAAATCTAAACAAATGCTAACAATTTTAGACAATGGAAATCATCTGATTAATGTAAATATTTAACATGGATTGGAAAGCAAAACTGATCTATATTTGGTAAGAATGTTTTGTCATTGCAGTTGAATTCTTGTACCTCTTGGAAGCTTCCAAAGACATGTTCTTTAAACTAACTGAGGCTCATTCTGATCAGTTTCTCATTCTTGCTCATCTTTATGATTGTTCATAAACAGTTCATCGAATGCTCTGTTCATTTACAGTTCTACTATTCTTCTTTTCATCCTCAATTAAAAGAGTGGCAAATTAATATACTTATAATCTTATAAAGAAGCTATATTAATGTCCTTTTTTTTTCATTCATGAATTGGAGAAAACGATATGAAAACTATGAACAAAGATTGGAATCTTAGTATATTTTTTATAGACTACTTGATATTACAATATTATTATTTTTTGCTTTCATTGATTGTCCCATGATGGATAGACTTGCTATTACTTTAAACCTTTCACTAATTCTAGTACTTTATAATATATGTAAACGTAAATCATTTTCGTATAAAAAATAATTTGAGGATTTTGCATATTGATGGTATATTATACATTTTTTTTTTTTTAATTTGCGGAAGGAATCCTAAATTTTCACATGAGGAATATATATCAACTCTGCTTGGAGAGAAAACAAAGAAAAATTGAGAGTGGTGGTGTGTAATCTTGGCTTACATTATTTCATATTGGCTTGGAGAGATTGATGCATGCTTTTCTCCATTTTTTAGGAGCAAGTGGGATGTGCCTCGGATAATAATGCTAAAGAAGTTGTTGATATCTTGGTTAGACTAGTTGATAGTTATGTTATCTGAATTTTTTTTTTTTTTAAATATTCGTATTTAACACATATTTGAATATGGATATGAAACTAATGAAAGTATGATCTTCAGAATATATGAAATTTTTTATAAAAAATTAATTATATATTTGTCGGATATATATCCATATCCAACATTTGTCTCGACTCCAAGTAAGTAACATAGGTTGAGAGAGAAATTAAAAAGAACTGTACTTGTATATGGTATTTGGAGGATATATATATATATATATATATATATATATATTTGAATTCCATAAAGTTTCTAGAGTATGGAACTGCGAGCACTTAAAAAAGTGTGGAACATTCTTTTGAGGTAAAAATTGTAGAACATCCTTTTAATGGGTCCAATGCTTGGAGGTTCATTCTCTTGTGTATTATTTTCTTTAAAAGGAAAAAAGATGTTGATATTTCCTTTTTATAATAAATAACTAGTTATGCTGAAAATTTAATTTCTCCATCCCCAAGTTGTTAGCTTAAAAACCCAATCCCAAAATTTTGAGACAACCAGACATTTTAATTTGATGCAATATGTAAATAAACCTTTAATTAAAACTTTATTTGGTTACTGTTCATTATTTTTTCAGTTTTGCTACTCAATCTTCATCTTTTTAAGTTATAAAACAAAAACAAAGTCTAAAAAATAAATTATATTTGATTAAAAATGGATAAATGGCTCAAATGTAACACCAAATGAAACATAGGGTGGGTTTGCTTCGGTGAATGTTTCATTATCGTTGGTAATAGGATTCTCCCTTACAAGATGATGAAGTCACATTCCCG
This sequence comes from Fremontodendron californicum, assembly GCA_030761205.1. NCBI lineage: Eukaryota > Viridiplantae > Streptophyta > Magnoliopsida > Malvales > Malvaceae > Fremontodendron > Fremontodendron californicum. The sequence goes on along the minus strand of JAULJL010000013.1, from coordinate 3,756,633 downwards.
TTAATCTCACATGCATGTATTTGGTTGATCTTCCTTTCATTGAAAATGATCATGTTTGGTTGGCAGGAATGTAACATTCTGAAATCGTCAGATTACTAAAACATCCTTATCTTTCTACAAGCCAATAGTAGATGGTGACCTGTTGTTGTCGATTTTAATCACGCAAGTGCACGTATCGTTGACAAGTAATAAGGTGAAGAGTAGAGTATCGTTCCTACGAGCAATTGTTACCAAATTTGTTAAGTACTAAAATTAAAACAACTTAATCTTATTCAAACAATTAATTAAAAATTAAAAAGCAAATTAAAATAATGATTAATCAAATGAGAAAAGCCTAGGACAACACTCCGCTTGAACATCTCCTACTCTCTTAACTTGATTAATGACCTTGAGTTGCTAACCTAGAGTTTTAATTTATTTATAAGTATCTGTTGATGGTCTTATAAAAATATTTCTCTTAACCAATTAATTATATGTCTATGATAATTGAATTAAAGATAAACTCATTGAACTTAGACTCTAAAATTAATTACACATGACACGTAAGTATATTTTTACCCTACATGCAGATCAATTCATCATAATAAATGAATATGAAACATGTGTTATTGAATCCATGTCTAACACTAAACTCCCTATGTCTAGTTGTATTTAGGTTACCAAATCAATTTAATTGGTAGCTAAGCAATTAGAAGCATTAAGAACAAAATTGAATAAACAACTCAAATATCATTAAATCAAGCAATAAAGTAAAATAATTCAAACTACATGTTGAGTTCCATTACAATCCTAGAAAAATATATTTAGTTCATACTAATTAATAAAAATAAAACAAAAGAGTTTCATTATCATAAATAATACAAGAAAGATAAAAAAGATAAGGGATAAGAGATAAGAGAAAACTAAAGGTTGTCAGATCTTCAGTCTTCAATCTCCCAAAATCTCTCTTTTGCTCATTGCAAATCGTTGGTGGCTGCTCTCATCTTAAGAAAATTAGGTTATTTACAAGTTTCAGATTTGACAACTAGGGAGAAGAGTTTTATAAAAATCTAAACGGTTCCTATTTATAGAACTCCAAAAGCTTGAAGTATGAAAACTTTGTGGGCAAGTAACACCTTTCAGCTTTGACTTTCCATATATGAATTGATATTCTTCTTATTGCTTTAGGACTCTACAAAAATACAAAAATTATTAAATAAATAACTAAATTAAACATAAAATAAATAAATAAAAATAATTAATTAATAGTTTAAACTATAAGGACTTAACTATATAAAATATGGTAAAATAACTCTATTTTATAGAGTTATCACCTGCTGTGTATGCTAGACGTGATCCAAAGTCCTCTCTTTGTCCTTCCATGATCATCAGGACAAACCAATTTGGGCATTAAAATTTTCAGTTTCATCAATTTATAATCTACTTTTGTTATAGTTATAATCCTCAACTTCCTCAACCTCCATGAAAAATTATTTGGAAAATTCAAGCTATACCAAGAGTTAAATTTTCTTTTAGTTTTAGGACTGCCAACCTCCAACCTTGTTATCCAAAGAAGAATTAATTTCTTCTCTTATCTGTCAACTGTGTAGCATTGAGGCTGAAGATTTAATGCATATTTATAACACATGTTCATTTTATCAGCCTATTTGGATCATACAACACTGGAACTTGATTTCTGTGAAAATCATCATCCTTTTATCATTCCCCGCAACCTCTTTCTTAAAGAATGCAGAAATGCCTTTATTCTCCTGGATAGCTTCTCGGTATGCAGTCCCAAATTTACCTATCTCCTCCACTAGGAAACATACTTAAAACATACACAAAATCTTGTAAGAAATGACCAAACTCAAAGTATATATTTGTGATCAAACAACACAACAATTAAGAACAAGAAAAAGAAAAAAAATTGAAGAAACTATCACTAAAAGAAACTGGTTAGCATTACATTCTATTATGAACAACAATTATGTGCTACATTCTATGCATATAGAATTAAGGGAATCAACATACAATCTGGTTAGCATTACAGAGATAAATTATGGAGACAACCCCAGTCCCCAAGTGTAGAGTTAGTACTTGTGCAAATCATATAAATCATTGAGTTATAAGTGAGTCTAAAGAACAGTGCATGCAAAAGATATGCTTCCACTAATCCAACTAAAGAGTCTTCAATCAGATCCAAAAACTTGTAATGCACCTTGATACTAAGGATGGGTTATTAAGGATGTATTTTTTTTCATTAGATGGTAGAACTAAGCATGCATAAACAGTCCCAGAGCAGAAGCAGAGAATGGAAGGATTGACAATTCGTAAACCGACAGCATGCTGTATATAGATTCATGACAAGAAAAGCCATGGCAGGTAGCTAAAGTGCTTAGTCAAAAGCCATGACAAGAAAAGCCATGGTGGGTAACTAAACTACATTGAAACCCAAAACACATTAAAACCCCAAATCAAAGGGTAGCATGGTTTCATTCCTTTAAAGGGGAAAACCCCATAATACATTGAAACCCTAAATCAAACAACATAGATTAAAATTCAATATCAAAACCTAAACACCCAAGAATTGAAACCCTTCTTGAACACATTGAAACCCTAAATTAAACAACATAGATTGAAACCCAATATCAAAACCTAAACCCCCAAGCATCGAAACCCCAAAAGCATTTTACTATAGCAGCATGGATTCATTCAGTTTTGTTTAAGACCAAAACCCCTAAGAATCGAAATCCTAAAAATTGAAACCCAATATCAAAACCATAAACCCTTGAAACTAACATGTACACACAAAATCCATAAGCTAAAATAATATAAATCGAAGATTTCGAAATGAAATCATACTTGGATTGACCGACGAAATCAAGAAAGGGGAAGAAAATGGTTGATTGAGGCTTCGAATGGGATAGGCAACAGTTTAGGGAGAAGTCGAGATGGAGAGGCAACGGTTCAGAGAGAAGTCGAGACGAGAGGAAGAGGCATTGTTGGGTAAAATAAATCTTGTGATATTGGGTGTTATTTCATTATGTTCTAAGGACAAAAGGGATCCAAAATATTAATATTGGAGGGCAAAAGTGGCACAAATGTTACATTACGGGCGTAATGTAACATAACCTCAAAAAGATGTGGGGTATGACATTACACCCAATATGACCGAATCTTGACACTGTAGTTAATATCATATTATCGAGATTGCAGAATGTTTGTGAACCAAACTCGGTAATCTCATGACGAAATCCTACATTCCGACCTATAATGAAACATTCACCGAACCAAACTCGCCCATAATTGTTTCAAATAGAATTGTACAATTATGCATCTTGTAATCCATAAGTGAAACTTTTAGTATATACTAGTATGTTAACCTCGGCTTCGCCCGGGGATATTTTGTTTTAATATTTTATAAAAACAAATAATTTTAAAAATATAATAATAGTATTAATAATTTATTTCTTTTAATAATTTTTTATTTTTGTGTTGTTGTCAGAGTAAATTTTTTTATAAATAATTTTTTTTTAAAAGATTTAGTTTTTCTATATCTTAATATATTATAATATAAATATAACCATATATCTATTAATTTAAAAACTATGTTAAAAGTAATTATCCATAAATTATATAATTTAAATGTATTCGAAAAATTTATATTTTATTACATAATGTATATTGAATTAATGTGTTTTATTAATAATTTTTATTTTATTTCTTAATGTATATTGAATTAATAATTTTATTTTTCATATTTTTACTTTTTAAAACAATTTATTCAATTAATAATTTTAATTTTTTAAAATTTTATTATATTTATTTTTTAAAACAATTAATTCATAATTTAAACTCACTCAAAAAAAACAAAATTAAATAGACAAAATAAAAATATAAAGAATAAGTTTTGAACATTATATATATATATTAATGTATAACAGATACAAATGCACTAATTCAATTCTTTAGTCAATGGACTTAGAGTTTAAATTGAATTACTATGATAAATAATACAAAATATACCCAACTGAGGATAAGTTTTAAAGTAAGGCATAGATGTCTACATAAAATACACGAACACGACACGAAAACATGAAAGTGTCAAAATCTAAATAAAATGAATTATTAACGTGTCAAAGTTTATATAAATATATAATATCTTGAAAACGATTATGACACAAAAAAGTAATACACGTTCGTCTATTCGTGTTGTGTTCATGTTATTTTTCGTATCGTGTTTTAAATTTTAATTCTATGTGTTCGTGTCGTATAATCATGTTGTATCCGAAATTATCATGTCTAATTAACAATATTCAAATAACTCTCAATTTTGTGTAATGTGTTGTATAATGATTGGGAGTTATTATTTGTCTAGATTAAATTTGATAATTTTAGACATCTATACCTTAATTTAAAAATTATCTTTATGTATGAATATTTTGTATAATTTGTTATAATGATTCATTTAAAAATAAAAATAAAAAGGGTCGCTCGTGGCAACCGAGGGGGACTGCTTTAATATAGTGTATATAGATTAATCCTTCCAAAACATATTTTCTTTCATTGTAATCCATAAAAGTGAAACTTTTAGGTATATAATCCTTCAAAAACATAATTTCTTTTGCATTCAAATGAATTTTGTGCTTTTTACTTCTAAAAGTAAACAATGCAGAATAACCAAATGAATCTAATTGTAAATAACCATAAATACTGCATTAATTGCACCAAATTGATCAATTTTATGGAATTTTTTCAAATAAGATTGTTTGGTGGTTGTGTGATGGAATTTGATGTTAGTGTTAATGTTCTTGTACACTATGTTATTCGAATTCGAAAGTGAATAGTCAAAATATGGATATGATTTTGATATGGATATATTCAATTTTTACAAAAAAATTCATATATTTAGAGAATCATAATCCCATACTCATATGACCATGTCTAAATATATGTAAAACATAGGTATCGAATATGAATATTTTTATAAAAAAAAGTTAGAGTTCGGATAACGTAACTTGTACATACATGAATAAGCAGTAAGAGCAAGCTATTGTTATTCGAAAAGAATTAACTAAATTCAATGTGACGAAGGTATTATATTATTTAATTTTGAGAATGATTAGATCATTGTCTTAAAAGGTGATTTAAATATAGTCTAAAAAAGGTTAAAAAGAAATATTTTTTAACAAAGTATAAGTGATTGTAAAAGTGATTGCGAACAATTTTATATCCTTTTAACATAATTTGCATATATAAAAAGTCTACTTTCTTGAACTAAATTCGATTACATTTCTTTTTACCTTTTCTTTATACACAGGAAATTGTTAGAATGCTTAACTATACTGTGAATTCTTTCTTATGGTGAATTCTTAGATTGACTATTGAAATTTTGACGTAAGAAACTTCAATTTTAAAATTAAAAGAGCATAAACTTCTTCAAAATAAAGTACAAAATAAATCTACAAATTAAATATAAAAATATGTTATGCAATTAAATTTCAAATGACCCATCTAAATCATATATACAAAATTGCATCACTATAAATCCGAAGTTTGATCCAATTAGTTCATGTAATTACTTTTAAAAAATAATATTCAGTAAATCTGAAATTTAGCCACTCCTCTATTCTCATATCATATATTCTCTTTTATAACAAAAATAAAATAGAATAGCTAACTCAAAGATGGAAATAGCTAACTTTTACATTTTAAAAAAAAATGCTCATCAATTATAAAAGTGATCCTAGAATAATCGGGGTTTGACTAGATTGGGGTCGGGGCTGCTTTGAAGCCCCATGATATGGAAGCTTCATAAATATTATTTTTTTTATGTTACCTTCTTCCAAATAGAAATAGATTTGATAATCCATGTATTTGTATCGTTTTTTTATATTATAATTGTGTTTAAAATATTATATATTTATACAAATTTTGATATGTTAATAATTCGTGTTATATAAATTTTGATACGTTCGTATATTCATATCGTATTCGTGTTATTTTTTATGTCGTGTCATGTTTTAATTTTTTTCTGTAGTATCATGTAATTGTATCAGATCTAAAATTATCGGTTTAAATACCCACAGTCCCTATACTATATTGAAAAGAGTAATTTAATCCATGTACTATAAAAAGTGAGTAATTTAATCCATGTACAATTGAAATAGGTGCAAATAAGTAAAATTGATAACGATGTTAATGAAAAACTGTTAAAATGTTGACTATAACTCGTAAAATTTAACAGAATTAATGACTTGAAATAAAATATGACTTGAAATATATCTAAATCTGTTAGATTTTACAAGTCCATTACAACATTTTAACGATTTTTCATTAACACCTTTATCAATTTTACTTATTTGCACCTATTTCAATTGTACAAGAATTAAATTACTCATTTTTACAGTACAAAAATTAAATTATTTTTTCACTACAGTATATGAACTATGTGGATACTTAAACCAAAATTACCAGGTCTAAATAGAAGTGCAGTGCATCCCTGAAATACTATACTGATGTTGACTCATTTTTATCAGCATGAAATCTGTTATTGAACGCTACAACAAGATTAAAGAAGAACATCATCAACTTCTGAATCCCGCTTCCCAAGTCAAGGTATTTTTCCATCATTTTCTTCAATTTAATTCCACATATTATCCTGTCTAATAATTGCTTCCAGATGCTCCTCCTATATTCGATTCATCATCCGAAAACCATTGCTTCAGATTTAGTTTCTTTTTCTCCCTTTTGGTTGATTTCTCTTAGGCATGCTGTGTTACGTTAAATTAGCAAGAACATCCGGGATATAATGGAGTAATAGGTTTACGGTCTGAGGTTTTGAGATTGTTTCGATTGGGTTTCACTTTTCCTACTTTCTCTTTAGGAAGTGAAATCAAGATTTGAAAAAAGAAAAAAAAATTAAAAAAACAAAACCCATAGCAGCAGTGGCTTAGAGAATGAACGTCATAAAACCAGGCAATCCAGCATATATAGAATACATGACTATAAACAATCTATATAAAATTTACAACGCTCATGCTTATATGACCAAAAACTTGCTTTTTTTTATCCGATGTAAAATTAATGCATCCTATTTATTTTCTTTGAGGGCTTAGCATGATATTCTATTTCATCCAGTCTCGCAACTCTCGTCACGAGCTTTCCCATCCTACCTACAACATACTTTCCCATCCTACCTACAACATGCTTGAAGCATTTAGCCTGAAGTCACAACCGATCCACCCTATCTACCCCGCTTGCCATGAAGTCGAAAAATCCAAAATTTGTTTTGTTTTGTCACCACACTAATCACGTGACTATTACCTTCTCCCCCAAAATCAATTTATTGAAGTGCACAATGCTTGCATTTATATATCCAAAAACCTACCTTTTCTTATCCAATGTAAAATTAATACACCCTGCCTATTCTCCTTGCGTTTGGCGTGACATCTGCACATTGCTTTTGTATGATTGACGCAGTCCAACTTCACTTCTGGGTTTAGCAAATATTTTTAACATGTCTAGTTTTTCTTAGAAATCATTTAACCTTGGAAACCATGTTCTTTTTCTAAAGTCACTAGTCATTGCTGAGTTTTTCATTATACTTTTTAGACTTTCGAGCAGAACCACCCTTGAGGTAATTGGCAAAGAAGCGAATCACTGTCCTGGTAAAAGGCCCAATAAACATCAGTGTACACCAAAAAGATGAAGTTTTTAATCTTGGTGGCAATATGTGGTTGATCAGTGAAGATCATCTGCATAGTTTATTCCAGAAGACCTTCTAAGTTCTAACAGCTTGAATTCCTGCTTCAAGGCATTGTTCTCACTCTAGGTTAGAAGTTCTAAACTTTCTTAGTAGAATTATAGTAATAAGTACATAGAAAACTACAAAAATAGGCTCAACAAATCGGATAAAACCACAAAAAACATAAACCATGCTCAACTTTCTTTCGAAATGAGGACCATCAAAGAAAAGAATGAGAGGCAGAAAATAAAGAACCTGGCTTACTTCGTTTATTGTCTAGCGGAGCGCTGAAGGGAAGAAAAAGACCATACCAATGGAAGGAATGTCGGGCTGCTAGACAATGGGAACATACATCATATTTCCAACTTCACATAGAGATAGTCTTTAAAGGACTTTAAAAGATCTCTGTCAGTAATCAGCTTCCCACTTTCCACAAAATATACCATGAAAACATAGATGCTGCCCCACTAAGAAGAAGAAAAATCCCCATCCCCTAGTGCATAACAATATTAGAGGGCTTTAAAATATCACTACAGCTCTATTTTGGAAAACTGTAAAGCAAGGTTTACATCCTTGATGATTGAAGTTGGTTTAAACAGTATAGGTCAACATATCAAAATAGAATTGATCTTTTCGATGAACCAAAGAGATTGATAAGGGTACTTAACTGAGTTAAGCTCATGCTTACCAAGTTTACTGTAAGCTGTATTACATAAATGGCACGCAGGGCTCCTTTTACTCCTCATGTAGCATAAAGCATTGTTTCCAGGATGAGCACCCAAAGATATACGAATGAACAGTGCGCGTATCATCTAGTCATAGTGCTAAGGAAAAAATCTACTGCCTACAGCTAACCATATGAGACCGGAGAAATGATGCCAAAAAAATGTCTCAAACTTCAGCTATGTCTCAGATTTCGGCTTCAGCAAGGAGCTTCTAGCACTTCTAAACCAAGAAATGTTGTATGAGGAAAAATGAAAACCATCCAAGTGTATGATATGAGTATATCCCTTTCAGCAAAACCATCATATTATTCCTTCTCAGTCAAAGGCAACTTTGAAGATCTTAGAAACCAAACCATCACAAAAAAGCTTTACAAGACTAAACCCTGCAACCTCTCAGAGTCTCCATGATAGTAATCACCAACTGGATGCCTCAAAATATTTGGAAGGGTCGCCAGATATTGAGCATTTTTATCAAACTATCCTTGATGGTGTTAAGGATCTTCTAGAAAATCATACTTGCCGTTCAAATTGCAGATAAGAGTTTCCTTGGCCCCACTGAGATCCTTAAATGGTTAAATACTCTCAGAAGTGACATTACCATTCAAAAATCATAACCTCCCTTTAGAGTACCCAAAGTCGCTTACAATTGTTTTTCAACTGCATCTGCAGGTTTATGTCCAATAGACTCCGAGGCTTACTTCTAGCCAACTACCTTTTTCCTAAGTGTAAGCTGCCACCCTCTGCTCTAAATCTAAAGCAACAATCCTATCATACATTCAGCAAAATCCACTATTTGTTACCTCAACAAGGTTGATACACTACTCCATAAGGCAATCACTAAGTTTCTTTGATTTGCATTATTGGATCATGCATCTCTTTTTTAGTCTAAAGTCAAATTCATGAAGGCATAAACAACTTCACAGCATGGCACTCGTTTTTAAGATCAACAAATCTATCCATTCAATTGCATCTGCATGCAGTTAGTACCTTGGCAGTTGTTTTTTCTGAAATAGCTTACTATCATTTTTCATGAGATATACCTTGCTATCAATTTGCTAATCTGTATCATGATTTTTTTGGGCCCTCCAAGATTTAGGTATATTGGAAGATAACTTAGCATCCAAAAATCATTATTCTTTCAAATGTCTTCCTTAAAAATGGTTAACAAGCTAATATGAGCATTGTTGCAGTAAATTCAAACAAGGATATTGAATAGATGGTGCAATTGACAACAAAGTCTCAATAAATTTCTTATACCTTAAGTGCAGGTGCTCTCAATGTGGCAGAAAAAAAAAATATATTCACCAGCATACTTGGGTGGTGATTGGGAAAATTAGTCCAAACCAATATCTACGATTGATTTCTGACCCATTTACTTGTGAGTGGTGAATTATGTTCTGCTCTCAAGCATAAAAAGTTTGTGAATGTCAATATTCACATTCAAGAATAAAATCAAAGAGAAAAGTTATTGCTAGTGAGGGTCAAATAACAAACAAATGAAAGAGAAGAGGCATCAATATGCAAATGTCACAAAATGCCACTTTACACATGGACCTACCACTAGCATTTAAACTCCGAAAATTACACATTAATAAATTGCAGTAAAAATATAAGCCAATCATACCTCTATACTCGAAATATTACGAAAGGAACCTTGTCCTCCTCCTCCTTAGAATGCACCAAGTTTGACCACACTATAAGCATAAAAACTAGAAAGGGTAAGAGTAACTTCAATGACGTACAAGGACATAACTTTTACCCTCTCATCAATAAATTCCTCCAAAGAACATAAGAAGTCTCCAATAAGCTATACATAACCATTTTGTACTCTTAGGCTTTGCTTGGTAGGATGGAAAGAAAATTGAAAAGATGAAAAATTGGAAGAGAAGAAAAGTGAAAAGATAGAAAACATGTTTTTCTTTCCATTGGTGTGCTACTGCTTGGTAGCAAAGATGGAAAAGTGGAAAGAAAAAATAGTTTTCTTTCCACTCATTGTTTGGTATGATTGAAAAATGAAAGAAGAAAATGAAAAGTATATTGTTTTACTATTATTATACACATTGAAAGTTAAGATGAAAAAATAAAATTTAAAAATAATGAATAATCTTGTAAATATACACACTTGACTAACACCACTCTCATTTTCTTTCCTCTTTTTTTTCCAATTTGGATTTGTTTTTGTTAATAGGTGTGAAAAATTATAATCTTTCTTATTTTATTTTCTCTAACTTTTCTTTCTTACCAAGCACACCTAAAATTCATTTTCTTTCCTCTTTTCCACTCTACCAAGCACACCCTTAGCAAATCTAGGTCCCCTTCAATCCTTCCTTGTCCCCCAAACATAAATATTACAGAATTAAAAATCTAAATTATTTTTCCTTTAAAAAAAAATCTATATTGTCTTTCAATAACCAATCTATTAGCCAACACATGCTAACAAACCTTTATAACCTTTTTTTCATAAACAGATAAATGGAAAAAGATATTATGAATCTCCTTGGCATGGCATAGGAGCCCTTACCTACTAAGGAATCAATGTCAAGATAGACTTGAATGTAAAAACTTACCAACAATGTGCCTTTCTTTAGGGGCTCGCTGCATGGACATGAGCACTCACTCATACAGTCAAAGCCATAGCCTAATCCCAACCTCACAAGGACATGGTGTAAAAAAAACCTATGGCTCAAGTGATGATTTCAAGTCCTTTACCCTCTAAAAACTACAATCTTAAGGTGATGACCTCTAGACCACCAAATCCATTTGAAAGCAAGTTTTTAGCAATAAACCATCACGCTTCTACAGTTAGCAAAATACATAACTTATCCCAATAAAAGACTTACAGTAGTTATCATTCAAAATAAAAACACACTCAAACTTCTTAGAAAGAATTTCATGTTTAAAAATTTTGATTTGCAATCACTGCATCAACAGAAATATTCACTCCATCTAACCATGGTCTTATGAAACCAAGTATTAAGAGGAGATCATAAATCTCTGTTGTCTGTTTGTAGGAAGGATAGAAAGAGGAAAGGAAAGAAAAAGTTTCAATCTAATAGTTAAACTACAAAATAACACATGTTATAAATCTCAACCATTAGATTAAAACATTCTCCATCCTCCCTGCCAAGCATAGCATAAATTCCAAGAAAGCACAAGATACAAACAAGAGTAACATGAGATATACGAGACAACGTTAGGGCAACATAGCTACATAGCAAATTATTCATTTTTTTTCAATGAAAATTATTTAGAAATTTCTAAAATATAGAATGTTGGCACAACAAAAACAAATATAATCTAGCACAAAGTAAAAAAAGCATATAGTTCGGAAGGAGAAAAAGAAGAAAAAAGGTGTTGGAATTAAAAGATGGAGTAAACTTTATTTTCCTTCATGAGGAAATACTAAGAGGATCCAATCCTTGCACAAGTGGGAGGAAACCACCGGTTGCAACTGTATATGGAGAGATCCTTTATGAATGAGATTCGTTAGTTACATTTATATCTGAAAAATCGAGATCTGATGATATAACGCAGTGTCTTCCAAAAGTGGAACAAGTGTTAGAAATGCGTTCGATTGATTCAATATCGATGAACCTAGAAAAAAGAGTTGAGGGTTGGAATGAACGTATAACAAGAATTCTTGGAATTCCTTGGGGATTGGTGACTGGTGCAGAGCTAATTCAACTAAAATCATAATTAATTCCAAAGTTTACCCTTAACTTTATTTTCCTTCCTTTACCATCTTCTTTACCAAACAAAGGGGAAAAATTGAGTTTCCTTCCTTTTCTTCCCTCATCCATTCCTCAATGTTCTCCATTTCATTTCTCTTCTTTCCTTCCTATCAAACATGGTGTTAGAGAGAAATAACAATTTATAATCCTTGACTGTTTAAGAAGTTTTAAAAGCATCCACACTGTCTATGCATCAAATTTAGTCAATACTCGACTCAATTCAGCTTTAATATCATCAAAGAAGAATCTAGATCGCACTTGAGACCAAGCCTTTTAACAAAATATGTGAAAAATCAAATGCTAGATTAAGCTTGCAAATAGCTTCAAGCTGATTATTAGACCACTTGGATTCACTCTAGTTGCTTATTTTTTACGTGAACTCAACAACAAAATGAGTTTGAGTCGGAGTAACTAAGTCCCAAGTAACTCACAAGTAGTTGACATTGATTGTCATTGAATAGAGATTGATCTCCCAAGTTCTTTGACATGTACTTCAATATTTACATCTCTTATGTTATTATTTTACAATACAATACATCACATTCAAGAATATGGCTTTCTTATTTAATAATTGACTTTGTACTTGATAGTTTTGGCAAAAGGAGGCAGCAAGCTTGAGGCAACAACTACAATACTTGCAAGAATACCACAGGTACTCAAAAACTCCACTAATTCATCACTAAAACAACTTTAAAAATCTCTGAACTAGTAAATTTAATGCAAGAAGTTAGCTACTTTTGTAGACTCTACAATACTTCTTTGTAAATTTGCTAAGAAGTGCATAATCATGCCCCAGCTTCAAAAAATTTTGGTAGTAACAAATGGATTAACTACATTGTTTTTAGAACTAAGTTTCAATGTCTAATTCTACTTACCTTTCTTAAAGATACAAGTACATGGATGAACAGGGACATATCTAGGATTTATGTTCAATGGGGACAAATTAATATATAATTAAATACAAACTAACTCAAGTACAACAAAAATTGCTATGTTTCTACGTAAATATAATACAATATAAATGCTCTCTACGGTTTTTTATAGGTTGGAAGCTTAATAAAAAGGTTTAATTATCAATGCTAAATATATATATATATATATATATAACCAAACAATCATTCACTCAAGAATCTCCCTACAAAATTGACAATGTTTTTTATTTTTAAAATATTCTTTGGTTATTTCTCTACATACACTAAATAATTTATAGTATAAAAAATTTCAAACACTAAATAAATACTCTACATCATCACAAACAAGTCATTTGAATGTGTGTGCCTGCCTGAGTAGCTACAGTCATTTGAACATGTGTGCATAAATACTATAAACCATTGGCCCCACCCTAGATCCATTCCTTGGGGATGAAACAAGTCAATGTCATAACAAAACTCTTTATAGTAAGGCATGGCATGCACCTTTTAAATTTAGTTTCAACACTATTAAAAAGACAAACCAAGCCTTTCCAAGATCATATCCTCAGGAAGCTTAGTAAACATGAGGTCTTCTACAGAATTTAATAATCAATGAGTTCCAACTTCTAATTATGTCCCACTGTCCCATTGTATATAACAAAATGTTTTATGATCGTAAATTATGTTTTCAACTAGCAAATTGAGCTTTTCAACAAGCAATTGCAAAACTATTAAAAATATTGTCCTAAACAAATATATAAAAATCACCATGTTTTGCACACATAACATTTTCTTCATGATTGTACCAGTAATATGTAAACCTCAAGCATCTTCACTACTTGTTTCTAACACAACTAGCCTCATACTTTAGTGCGAACATGAATAAGAATTGTCTTATTTCAACATAAGGAAAAGCACCCCCACTTACATGCTGCACTTAAACTCAATTGATTTTGGAATTAGATTTTAGTCCAATCCCAAAAGGCCAAAACTATCTCCCATCTTCGTCAATTGTCACTGGATCTGATCTGTTGCAGCATTATTGCCAAATTCACCATCCTATAATACAAATCTCATGTATAATTTTATAAAAAACCATTAAAACGAGGAATTTTCAAGGCTAGATATCAAAGAAACACAAAACTAACAGCAACTCTTGCTATGGAGGTTCCACAAAATGTCAAGTATCTGCTGTATGACATGCATAACATGATATTAAAAAGGGTAAAGATCACTTAAAACACTCTTATTAACAAAGTTCTTAATAGGACACTCTTGATGGCTGATAAGAACCTTTAAAACATGACATACTAGGGTCATCAATAACATTAGATAAAAAGTAACTTACATAACATTCCACTGTAATGTGTTGCAGGCAATTGATGGGAGAAGAACTATCTGGTTTAAGTGCCAAAGATCTACAGAACCTGGAAAACCAACTTGAAATGAGTTTGAAAGGTGTCCGCACGAAAAAAGTATGACAGCTTCAGAATTGGATGAAATTTTTACCTATAACATTCAAGATCAGATGATAATATTTAATGCAACTGCTCCTATGTTATTTTTTCCTTCTAGGACCAAATTCTAACAGACGAAATCAAAGAGCTAAACCACAAGGTTTCTTTGAAAGTTTTGCTGCATTTTTTTCAGATTTACATCTGTAGATATTTTCTGGTTGAGTAACTTTAATTTATTGAATTGCAGGGACACCTCATTCATCAGGAGAATCTAGGACTGTATAAGGAGGTAGACCTCATCCGCCAAGAAAATACTGAACTTCAAAAGAAGGTACTGACCTAGATAATTTGATAATTACTAAGAAAATCTCTTATTCACCTGTGACTCATACTTCCTCTCTTTTCCTTGGTTCTCATGAAAGTAATAGAACGAAAGTCTGAAAAACTAATTCCACTGGGCCATAAGGCCTGTAAAATAATCTTGAAATTTAAGCAAATGAAAAAATTTCCTCCTGATACTCTAAACAGCACAATTTTTGGGTCTCAGGTTTATGGAACAAGGGAAGCAAATGAAGCTAGCAGAAGCTCCCATCCAAATTATACTTTCAACAATGGATATGATTTGCACGCACCTGTTCATCTCCAATTAAGCCAGCCCCAACCTCCTAAGAATGATGCATCAGCAAAATCAATGAAGTTGGGGTAATTCTTCCACTCAATACTGCTTTAAAAACTACAGCAAACAAAACCAAGTAAGAAAGCAAATTATTTCAATATCAATCTAAAAATAAATTCTTAAATAACAGATTACAACTGCATTAGCAAACTGCTCGGACAATTGTGGATGGACATCATCAGTACCCTATCAACAACTTGCCCATGGTTAAAAACTAAAGCTTTTACTAGTGAGCTTTCGTATTCCAGCTATTAGATAAAGTATGTCCAGCATAAAGAGAACGATTTCATATGAAATGTTTAATGAAAAAACCTTTAGAATTGCTGTAAAATGAACAGAAGAAACAAGTTATCTGATGTAAATTTACGCAATAATTAGAATGCACTGTTTGTCTGATGTTACTCAGCTACCTAGTGAACTTACTGTGTTCATCGAAATTGATTTACTGACTGCAAATTGCAGATGTACTACTTGTGTTATCCAATAAAAAAAATTCATAGATTGGTTTTACTTTCTTCTTATAGCTCCCCATCCTTGATGAAAGAAAAAAATTGAAAACTGAAAATAAAAGGAAAGGGGGGGGGGGTGTCAAATGAACTGATGGCTTAGTATACATAACTAATAGGGCACTAACAGGATAACAAGCAACTTTATTTGACAATGAGAAATGACTTGCCCGATTCACGTTACTAAAAACATGCTTCAGTAACTGATCTAGGCAAGCCAAAATTTTGTTAGCACACTACCTTGCAGGTATAGTCACCATTTCAGCCGTGTGCTCCTTTACCGCTCAATACCTTAACTTCTGAATGACACACAAGGTTAAATACAAAGGGTATATAATTAAGTTTCATCTTCATCAGTAATTGTATTGACTATATTGGAGAAAATCAACAAGTACTTGAAATCAAATAATTCATATTGATAAATGTCACGACAAAAGGTGATTAACTTACATAGTATGTGAAAAAGATTGTAGTCAACTGCAGGCATTCATACATACATCAAATGTAGATACGATAACAGAATATAATCAGAACTACTTCATAGAATTCAGCAATAGAAGAAAAACCATATGGATCATGGGAGGCTGGGAAAAAAGTTTTAACCATACAGCTAGCATATTCTAGCACTAAAATATCCTCACAGGAATAGGATCTAAAAGAAATGTGGAAGTTCAAGAAATTTGAAACTCACTCCATATGCGTAATTAGCATAATGAATTCCCAGAAGCCAGGTAAAGAACAGTTCTCATGCTCGGTGCAGAAGTCTCGAACCCTAGAAACTTTCAATGTTTTTAAGGCATCGGGCACTCTTCTCCTGAATCTGATACATGTTAGGAAAACAGACATGCAGTTATAAATGCCAGAAGTGGCATGTTGGAAGGCTGGATGTCAGGTAAGTACCCCTTCAGAGCTATAAGGTAAGCAATCTATTTTTTATAATCTTAGGATCAACATTGCATCTGACTAATAAATCACATGGATTTATTGCAGCGACAAACATAACATTTGAGCTCACATTCCAAGATGAGAAAATTAAACATGATGAATTAAATGCATAAGGAGAAGATCCATCAGCATATGTATCAGTCACAGGAGAACAATTTCTTCCAAAAAGGTTAGGCAGTAGCTTCAAGAAAACATACATGATATTTTTCCTTAAATTATAAAATGGATAATTATTGTGCTTTACAGGCTCATCCATTCAACAAGTTGTCATCTGCTGACTGCAGGCAGAGTGTACCCCAAATTCAACAATATCTAAAGACAAGTACGAAAAGGGATTTAAAGTTATGATTCTAGGTAATTTTCCAACTCCCAGGTGGAAATAACTTAATTAAGCAAATCTTTGAACTGAAAACAAACATAAAATTTTCAATGACAGAAAGTTTAAACTCATTGGACTTTTGAAGCTGAAGGGCATTCAAAAATCTTCTGAAACAAAAAGAAAGAAGAAAACAATAAGCATCTTTAGAGACATGCACACAATTTTCAATAACAATAAGAAGGTAACCTATTGGTGAACCATTCAACCTATATAAGCTTAAGGTAACTGGTAAAGAGCAACCAATTAGTTTATACTTTGACTCACTCCTCAGATGAAAGCCAGAGGCACAAGGTAAAACATAATTTTAAGAATTAAGGATCCCAAGCACAAGAACATTAAATCAAACAGGCTATATACTACCACAAAAAAAGACCACTAAAGCTACAAGTTTAATAAATCACCTATATCTATCAAAATTTTAGCACCACTCAGTATGTGCTTGCCTTCAATTAGATTATTGGTAGTTCCCATAAACCAAACTGCAAGGTCAATGTTTCAATGCCATAAATGAAGAACCATTGAACCCAAAAGTTTAAACTGATATGCCAGGACCAAACAATAGGCTTTGATGCTCCAATAAGACCACATTCTCCTCTCATCTCCAAATGCGCAGTTCGCCAGTTACATCAAATTTCACATAGCAACCATCAAAACCTATTTGAAAATAAATATGAAAAACAAAAATTACAGAATAACTCCTAGAGTTATCAGTAGTAATATGGGAATATGAAAAGTAAACCCAAGAATGATGTAAACAATTGGCAACTAAAGTAAGGTAAATGTACAATGACTTAACATATTTATTTTTCAACTACAAAAGTAGTAAGATATTTAACTTTAACTTAATGAATATCCAATAAAATAACTAAAAGCCCAAATCTATCATACACCCAAATTTCCAAAGCACATAATCTTCTTAATTCGCATGGTCTTTTACAAGGCTTAGCTTTGGACTTCCACAACAGGTTTGCCCTTTATAACACTATACCTCTAACTCAGCTTATGGCTCCACTCAAAAACCTCGAAATATCTGTGTCATGTACAAATAACTAACGCCACAACCAAAGATTCCAAGTCTCAATCTCACACCAGCAATAAAAGAACAAGTAAAGCTTGACTTGAGAGAAACCTAAATTACTTGCCATGCCACCACCATTACAGCAGCCCCTTTAGCCAGATAGTGGCCCAAAACTACTGGGTTTCATTGGCCCACTTTGACTAAGACACATAAAAAATGAAGTAATAAGTATACTGTTACATGTTTTCACCTTTCTATTTTAAAAACCTTCATATTCTCAAAATTCAAGTGATAAGCATGTGAGTTTAACTTGCGTAGAAATCAGTTAAAGGGATGTACAACTAATCACAGATCAGGACCCTAAAGTTACTAAATACTAACTATAAATAATCTTTTCAAGGCCCTTGTAAGTTATATATGGAGAGTTTCCAAAATTTTCAGCAAGGTGTGTTCTTTTTTTGTCTATTTACCTACCCTTGAAGTACCTTAATTTAATCACTCTCTTGGGTATCTTTCTATTGAATTTTGTTGAAGCTGCTTCTTGACATGAATCGAATTTCAGTCCAAAGACATTGCACAGCTAGAATTTTCGATAAAATCAGACAACCAAGCACTTAACATTTTCAAGTACATCATGTTGTATTCATTTGCACAGAGTTTATGGGAGCCATCTTTAATTATATCTTATTTGAGACAGAATCTAATCTAATAGAAGATAATCTGAAGCCAAAGATTTTTTTTTTTTTTTAAATCTAATAGAGCTCGATCAAGTTTCCTTCAATCCTTATCAGAGCATGATTAAAAGAAAATTAAAGCCATAAACTATCCATTAAATATCATTCAACTTCAGGGAAAGAATACCCTTTCTATTCACTACAAAACCTTAAAAATCATGAAATATTAACCCTTGAACAATCCATATGATGTTGCTCCTACTCTTTTACTTTCCTAGCACACCTGTACTGGACACCTCAAAGATTGGGTACCATGAGTGACCCTCCAAGTATAAGGGAAAAGTTAAGAAGATTGAATGTATTTGTGTCGGACACATACCTTATCTGACACTTGAACCCCAAGTGCCAACAATGTAGACATAGTTGCCAACAGACATGCCAATAGACAACAGAGGAATTTTTATTGACAGCCAAAATTGGACTCATACTTCCATCAAGGTTAAGGAGTTTATTTGAGTGCTACTCTTACGGCTAGCATACTTCACCTAAGAACCCAAAAGGATTTTCGAAGGAGAAAAGATTATTGACCAGTTACTGAATTCAAAAATCACAACAACAATAAAATTTTTAACAAATTACTACAGGTGGCATAACTTAGACGTTAATTGATCAAACTATTTTAATGTTCCCCTTAAATGTGAACATACCCAAAAAAATCAATCAATACAAATCTATTACCCCCCCCCCCTCCCTTCCCCAATCCCCTGGATGAAATATCACTATGATAATAAAACCATAACTCACCAACAAAGACTATTTCTTATCCAAAAAAAAAGAAGGAACAATGAACTGCATAAATTTTTCTTGGAAAAGGAATTTAATGAGTAGCAATGACAATGATAAAACCCTTCTTTTGTAACTTTATAGATGGTACATCTATTCAGAATAATTCAAGGAAAAAAGCTTTATTAAGCAATATTTACACATAACATAGGTTAGAAATTCAATTAATTATTACAAAGATTGGAAATGTAAATAACAGCATTGTAGAAACTCGATAGAAATTAGTTTATAATCCAATTTATATCAGAAACAAACAACAACATAAATGCATTCAGCAACCTCATACCACAAAGAGGCAAATCATAGTGCAGAAATTTTTATTTTACCTCCTTTAAGCATATTCAAAAGCAAATCAGCGAAGAATGACATTATGGTCTAACAAGATGAATCCAAATAGCAGGTCCTATAGACAACAATTTGGTGTCTTACTTGTTTTCTTCATTTAAAAACATAATCAATTTCCTCACTCCCTTTTGTTTTTTTCATTATCCAAAAGTATTCTACAGAAATTCCAACTCCTTTTCATTAAATCTAAACTACCCCTTGACAATCAAACCATACAATAACAGCATTCAAACTCAGAATAATCTCACTTCTCAGTCAAGGATCGCATCTCTAATAACCCCCACACATCATACCATATGTTTTTCGTAGAGCAAAGCTCTGATACACAGCGACATTCTAACAGCTAAGACCAACGGCCACAACCAGCAAGATCAAAATCAAGAAACAAAAACTTTTTGTTGACGATTTTTAGTTTCTTGAGTGCAATTTCAGTGGCAGAAACAAAATTGCATAGTAGAATGTAGCTAGTAATAGCAATTAGTACTCTTTCCAAAATACGGATTAAATAAAAAAAATAACTGTAAAAAAAGTGGGAAACAGAAAGAAACGAGTAAACTCAACAAGATAAAGTGAGGAAAACATGTCAAACTCACAACACTATCAAAGAAGAAATCAAACAACATACACGATCAAACCATACGTGAACTTGTCTATTTTAAAAGCAGAAAAAAAAATAAGTATATAATTAAGCGCTTTCTCGAAGAAGCTTATACTTACATATAACGAAGTGCAAAGAAACTCAAAAGGCATGTAATTAAGCAATTTCTCGAAGAAGCTTTTGAAGGCATTGACTTAAACCGATTCTTAAAAACATTAGAAAACAGTATATCATGAAACGGAGAAGGAAAGGCAAACAAAAAATAAGAATGCTATAGGGAATCAAAACAAAAAAAAAAAAAAGCCCTTAACACAGCCATTACATGCACCGATCGCCATAAAAGTGCTCAAAGAAAGCACTCATACGGATGAAACTGTACCAAAAAAAAAAGGAAAATCAAAGTGAAGAAGCAGATAATGAAGAAAATAGTAAAATGAGGGGGAAATGAGAGATGGAGATAGATCTGTTCTGTTCCTGGCTGGAACCAAAGAATGAAAGGTCCTGTCCGTCTGTATTATCAAAATCGTCGTAATGAAGAGAGAGAAGAAAATATCTGCCTCCAACATACACGAATCCCTGTTTAACTAATCAACGAAACGTTTTTTTTTTTAGATTCTCTGCAGACAGAATTAGGTAAACATTGTGCAGTTGGACAGCTGTCGGTTCTTTAATCGCCCAAGTCGTGTTTGAGATCTAAGACCGCGTTTGTTTATAAGGGCGCAACTTTTTAATCATTTTCTTTTTTGGCCAAAAAACGTATTAATCATTCAAACTCTGTTTTAATCTATTATTACCTACTTTAAAAACTATCAATTGATTGTGGGGTCAGAATTTGGGTTTGAGAATCTCTCATTATGTGCCAGCTAATTTTTGTCATTAAATCATAAATTTGAGTAAAAATGAAATATCATTTTTAATTATTCTTTCATTTTTTTGGGGTGTGATTAAGAAAATTATGGAAGCTTGCACAAATCTATCTATTACTTACTATAAAAACTATCCCTAAAATGAACGAGAGAAGAGAATTGAGGATTTTGAATCATGCTTAGTTAAAAATTAAGCATAGATATTAAGAGAGTTGGAGGATTAATTTGAGTATTTTCATTTTTTTTATTAAGAAAGAAAGAAAAGAAAAAAAATTATAGTTTTGTGTTCGTGTTTTATTTGTATGTTCAAAATATTATAGATTTATACAATTTTACACATTAATAATTTGTTTTATATAAATTTTGACACGTTTTCGTATTCGTATCGTATTCGTGTTATTTTTTCGTGTGTTCAAAATATTATAAATTTATATAATTTTCACACGTTAATAATTTATTTTATGTAGATTTTAATACATTCGAATATTTGTTCGTGTTAATTTTTTTTATCGTGTTGGTGTTATTTTTTCGTGTGTTCAAAATATTATAAATTTATATAAATTTTTACATATTAATAATTCATTTCATGTGGATTTTGACACGTTCGTGTATTTGTGTTGCGTTCATGTTATTTTCGTGTCGTGTCGTATTTTAATTATTTTTTTCATGTGTTCGTGTCATATTTCAATTCATCCAAATATTTTGCATAATTTTTCATGGTGATTTAATTTAGAGAAATGTGTGTGTGTTCATGTCGTGTCTCAATTCATCACATATTTTGCATAATTTGTCATAATTTTATTTAGAGAAAAAAAAACTGTATGTTCGTGTTATTTTATCGTGTGTTTAAAGTATTATAAATTTATATAATTTTTTACATGTTAATAATTTATTTTATGTAGATTTTGACATGTTCGTGTATTTTTGTCGTGTTCATGTTATTTTTTGTGTCGTGTTTAATTATTTTTTTCATATTGTGTTCGTATCGTATAATCAGGTTGTGTCCGAAATTGTTAAATCTAATTGACACTATTCAAATAATTCCCAATTTTATGTCATGCGTCGTCATGTTCATGTTTTTTCCTGTCATAGTAGTATTTAAGGTATTATTTATTTATATAAATTTTGACATGTTAATAATTCGTTTTATATAGATTTTGACACGTTTGTGTATTTTTGTCTTATTCATGTTATTTTTTGTGTTATGTTGTGTTTTAATTATTTTTCTCATACTATGTTTGTATCGTATAATTATATTGTGTTTGAAATTGCCGAATGTAATTGATCATGTTCAAATAACTCTCAATTTTATACCATATAAGAATAGAAATTATTATTTTTCTAAATTATTATCTTTACTATTCTTTTTTTTTATTTTTCAAATTTATTACAAATATATCAATTCAAATCCGATAACATTTCACAGCGAAGCGCGGATATTATCTAGTTAGTTTTATTTTGAACTATAATTTTCTACATTAATTTTTTATATGTAAAAATTATAATATTTAAATTTAGTATTTAAAATGTTATGATAAAGTTTTCTCATTTTATTTTTATACTTTGTTATGAGCATCATAATTTTTTAAAATTATAAATAATTTGATCTAATGTATGATTCTTTTAATTTATTCAAAAAATATAATTTTTTTGTAAAAAACATTTACAATAAAAATACAAAAATTATAATATTTTATTAAAAATGTACGTTATTGATAACAACATTTTGTACTTCTTTTCAAATTCTAAAAGAAAAAAAAATCAGATTTGTTTGAAATATGATTATGTGTTTTTGAAGTTATGAAGATTAATTTTTTATTTCTTTTAATATTTTTTAATTTTACTTATATTTTAAAATATTCATAAACAGATAAACTTCTAGATATTTTAATTGCATTGATTTTTTATTTTGATTAACGCATAAAATGATCATTTTGTAATATGAGACAGGTGTTATTTATAGATATTGTTAGCCCCGGCTTTGCCTGGGGATGTTTTGTTTTAATACTAGTATTTACCCCGCGCTATGCGTCGGGTTGCTGTAATTAATATCATTGATAAATTTAGAATTGAAAGACAATATTATATAACAATATTTCATTTAATACATACAAAAGTGTTATATATTAGTTTTAAATGAACCTGTAAAGTTGTTGTTCACAAAATAATTATACAAAATATATTAGTCTTAACACTGATATGTTCATTATGATGGTGTAATCAAACATTATTCAAAATGAAATATGTTTGAAGTCCTTCGTAATACTTGTTGCAGCTTCAGTCATCCTTCAATGATTATAGGATTTTACTCATAGATGTTGTCTTTGCCACTGCATGAAATAAAAGTACCACCGAATAATTTACTTAATGTGTGATTGGTTCATATGTATAAATAATTTTGATTTGTAATTACCTGAGTTTAATTTTTTTTGTTGGAGATTCTTCTGGGTAGACTTCCCTTGCAATTTGCATGTTTATTGGTGATGTAGGAGATTTTTGTGTAAGGGCAATGGTATTAGTTGGCATCTGGAGTTGTTGCTCTTGTTCTGTTGGAGTTGGCTGCTCATTTGAAGTTGCTGAAGTGTATTTCCATCGAGCTGAAGAAGTGGATGATCCAGCTTCTTGATATGTTGGTTTCATGATTGTCTGGTCATTGCAGTCAAATAATTTATAGTTGATAACTCTTGTCTTGATTGATCTTGAAGTAAGTACTACTTGCAATGTTCTGATTTGATTCTTCAATGAGTTAACTAGACCAGGTATATTCATTTTGTCCATGCCACTAAGGTTGAAGAGTTGTGTGAATGATGCCCCAACTAATTTTTCAGCAGTTTTTCCAAAAGCCATCAATTCCATTTGTCCAGTGTGATCTTCAATAATTAACTTAATTTTGCAGCTGTTGATAAGAAGTACATTACATTAGTAACATATGGAGTTTTTATTTTATGTAAATATATATTTTCAATTTCAAATACATAATGTTATAATATGTTATGCACTTACGTAAGGAGTGGGGTTTTTTTTTGAATGATTTGGACACCAAAATTGTCCTGCACAGAATTGAAGTAGATTTCCACATTCATTGCAAGCAGTATAGAACCATCCGTTGCTTGGATCAACATCGATTATTTTTGCTTTCAGTTCATAAATTGTATCCTAAATTAAGAAATAAATGTTATAATATGTATTGGTAACTTGAAAATTGTAAATGAATGGATTGTTTTGGTTTTTTGTATAGTTACCTTCGACATTGCTGGATCTATCATCAGCAGATCTTGAATGGTTGATGTGTGTTTTTGTTTTTCATTTGCTGTAACTTTTAGTGTTTCATCTTCAACTTGCAGAAGCTCAATATTGATAGGATGATCTTTGTATCTAAGTATATATGAAAATGTATTAGTTGAATTATAATAAAATTTCAGTTATTGGGTTGAAGTTTATTTTAATTTACCTTTCTTTGAGTTGCAATGTTTTTTGAATTTCCAAATTGATGTATACTTTAGTTACTGATGTTGAATCTGCATATAATTCCCCTGCCAAAGTTTTATAATTGTAAGAAATAGTTAAAAGTGTTATTCAATGTTTTGAGAAAATGAAAATAAGCAAGATTTTGAAACTTACCCATGTATCTTTTAACAATTAAACCCGTACAAATGAGAACTATATGCTGTGTTTGCACAATATCCTCTTTCAGAAGTGTTGTCATGTTGCCATAAAGCACAATCTTCAGTTTTTTACCACTGTTTTCAATTTATCATTTGTTAAGCACATTATTATATTAAAATTAATTGAAAGCTTTCATACTACATTTAAATTTGTATTACCTGAAGTCTTCTATGTATATATCTCTTTTCTCCACCATTTCAGTTTTGTTGTTCAGTTGCACTTTAAATACAGTAGTCATTGATTGTAAATTCCAATAACATCTGCAGAAAAGT
This sequence comes from Fremontodendron californicum, assembly GCA_030761205.1. Taxonomy (NCBI): domain Eukaryota; kingdom Viridiplantae; phylum Streptophyta; class Magnoliopsida; order Malvales; family Malvaceae; genus Fremontodendron; species Fremontodendron californicum. The sequence goes on along the minus strand of JAULJL010000013.1, from coordinate 3,731,295 downwards.
AATACATAGTATGTTAGTTATTTAAGTAATTGTTTAATATGTAAAGAAATCAATTTATTATACCTGTCAAGTACTTTGTCTGCTTGATTTTGTCATGTAAGATACCAAAGGGTGTAAAACTGAAGTAATGAGCAGGATATGCATCTAAATCTTCATTTAATTCCTGAACTTGGGTTGTTCTGGTTAAGCATATGTTTAGTTCCCCTGGAATTGCATTGAATTTGTACTTTAATTGTTTGACTTGGAATCTGCTTATTGCATATAAATGACCTTCTTTCAAGACTGAGCCGAAGACAGAGACATCTGTAGCATTGATTGTAAATTGCGCTGCATTTCCCTGTTGAATGTAATATTTAAGTTATTTAGCATAGTAAATAATTATAAATAATAATTTTATTAATTGTTTAATGTATACCTTTGCATCAGTAGCGATAAATTCGAGGCTGGGCAGTTTTTTTGGTTCATCAGGATTAATTGCTTCCCACAGTCGTACAACTCTAACTTTGATTGTCCTTGGTGGTTTATAGGATTTAAGTTCATTTAGATATTGATGACTCATTGGAAAGCAACTGCAAAAGAATTGAGTTGAGTTATATTATATATAAGTAAATTACTGCAACGCAATGTTTATAAGAGTAAAATAAATGAAATAACAATTGATATCTAGAAAAGAAAACAAATAAATGTACTATGAAGCATAATGTAGACTTAACCTAAATTATCAAAAATTTCTTTGTATACAATGTTTTTTGTTTCTGTTATTTGTTCCTTGTCTTCATTTTGTATAAGTATCTTCAATCCCTTTCTTGATGTTACTCTTGATAGAGCTACATATAATTGACCATGTGTAAAAACTGGTTTCTGCAAAAAAAGACCAACTATATCTAGTGTCTGTCCTTGACTCTTATTTATTGTCATAGCATAAGATAATCTAACAGGAAATTGCTTTATGTTAAACACAAAAGGCCACTTATGATCTTTAACAGTAAGGATAATCCTAGGAATGAAAACTTTATTATTGGCATTAGTACCAGATAGAATTCGACCTTCTATGATGTTAGAAGCTAATTGAGTAATCAAAAGTCTAGTTCCATTGCATAATCCAGAGGATTGATCTATATTTCTCAAAAACATAACAACACAACCAATTTTCAGAGTGAGTTGATGATGTGGAATACCAGGAAAATTGAGAGAATTTAAAAATTCTGTTGGATAAAGCAGTTCTTGATCAATCATCTGATTTGATCCCTTTGCGATGTAATCAGAACTGAAATATGTTTTACTCATACCTGGAAGTAATTCTAGCACGTAAGAATTAATTAACTCAACAGTGTCATTGTATGGAGTCAGTATTGCTCTCTCTTTGAGATAAACTGGATTCAAAAATTTGGTTTCAAAATCAATATAAACTGCTGATACAATGGAACCTATTGGGTTTTCGATGCACTCAACTAATAAATCACCAGGAATTGTAATCCAACTTAGTTCTTCTTCATTTTCATGTGTTACAGCTGTAACTTTCCCATCTCCTATATTTAATAACCATTGTGCAAACTGTGCTATCTCAAATCTGGTATAATCATCTAAATTGTTCCTGTGCAACCTCATGTTAATATTGAGATGGAATACTTTGCAATGTTCCCAAAGTCTTGATTGATTTATTGCTGCATTTATAATGTCAGATTTGGTTCCAGATTGTACTACAGGCAAAATCTGTCTAAAATCTCCTCTCAAAAGAATTGTTTTACCTCCAAATGGTTTATCCATACTTTCAGTACTGTTCTCTCTTAAAACATCTTTTAGTGTCTTGTCTAAGGCTTCAAAGCAATTCTTATGCACCATAGGAGCTTCATCCCAAACTATCAAACTGGTGTTTTGAATCAATCGAGCAAGTTGTGTACCCTTTTTAATCTGACATGTAGAACACTCATTTATATCCAACGGAATCTTGAATCTAGAATGTGCAGTTCTACCTCCGGGAAGTAATAAAGATGCAATTCCAGATGATGCAATAGCTAGTACTATTTTTCCCATCGATCTTAATCCTGAAATAATAGTATTCCACAGATATGTCTTTCCGGTCCCTCCATGACCATAAACAAATAACATTTCTCCTTTATTAAGATCCACAGATTCTTTCACATAGTGGTATACCATGACTTGCTGTTCATTTAAATTTGACAATAACCTCAGATTATCTTGTTGAAGCTCAGATATATTATAACTTAACTCTTCTTGAATTAATCTATCTGTTGTCAAATATGATGCTGTCTGATTTGGCATTGGCAACTTGAAATCGGATAAGGAACTGCAATTTTTGTTGAATTGTTGTTCCAAAGCAATAAGCACATAATTTTTCAAGTCATCTTCTGGAATGCAGTAATCAATGGATCCAAAAGCTTTTTTCAGTTTGTATCCAATGTCTTCAGACATAATCTTCCAATTATCTTCCAACAATTTTACAGTATCTCCTACCTGACAAAACATAACAATAGTCACAAAAAGTTGGCGTAATTCTAGACTGGATGCCCACTGTGAAGCTTGATTTAGTGATTCATTCCATTCTCGATCATCTCCCAGTAATCCTAATGCATAACAGGCAGCTTGAAATGTAGGATGAATTATTCCTTCTACTGTCCTTATTTCTTCATAATTTCTTGGACCTTTCACTACATTTAATAGCATCCTCAAAAAATACAATTCCCCTGATGCAGGATGTATGTAAATCATTCTTCCGATTGTATTTCCTTGTTGTCTTGCTTGCCATTCTTTTTTTGTTTTGTTCCAAACCCATTTTGTTGGGAAATCACTGTACAACAAATTTTTAGCTTCTTCATAAATTTGATTGGTGTACATCCATTGAGTGAACATTGTCTTTTCTATCTGAGGTCTTCGCATTATTGTAGAAAGATCTTATTGGTCGTTGAAGTATATTGTTTGTTCATTTGGCAAATGAACCAATAATCTTTGAACAGCAGGTTCTCTGTGATGTATCCCAAACCCAAATAATCTCCAACAGGCTTCATAAGCTGATAAATATCTGCAATCGAGATACTGCTTAATTTCATCAATTTCATGCAACTGTTGCTGCTGATTTTGCTCATTGCTGTTTTCAGTAGACTGATTGTTATCTGAACTTGATTGAGCATTCTCTAATACAGCCTTTATTCTATCAGGCCCTTTGCTTATGTACTTAAATAAGTACTTTATAGCTCTAGTCTTGCTGCATACCTCAACATTGACATGGGCTTGATATTTAAGAACTAAATCGACGTTATGAGGAATGACGAACCTATTATCCAATTCGATTCCAGTTCTGATTGTGACATTTAAATTGCCTGGCATTTCTCTTCTTCTGTATACTGGAAATCCATCTTCGTTAATTATAGTTTCTGACTGAAATTGCTTTGGAAAATATTTCGAGCATTTGCCTTTTACCATACATGGTGCTCTAGGATTTACAAAGCCACATGGACCGTGCATCATAAAATTTGTGACAGCTTCATATGCAAGTGGATCAAAATCTTTATGCAGCAGAGAATTTATCTTCAGGGTGAAGCCAGAGAAGAATATGAACATGTGGCAGTCCACGTTTTTGGAATTCGACAGTGTAAGTAACTGTTTAAAATTCAAAATAACAAAATCGGATGTTACAATATTAAACATAATAGCAAATCAGTATGTAAATATAATTTTGAGTATACAATGATAATTTTTAACCCTCACCTGCTGTAACACGACCAAAATGATTTTTTTTAGTCAAATCGTTCATAAAATAGCGCGACTTGATTCTAAAAGCTCTTGTTGTTAAATCGGGCCTATCTTCAGCACGCTGGCCAGCAATTAACGAAAGAGCTTGTTCAATCTCAGGCCACCTTGAATTGCAAGTAAATGTGATAAATAGATCTGGATATCCATAAAAGCGACATATAGCCATAGCATCTTGATAATTTTGAAACAAATACCGAGGACTGCCTGTGAAACTTGCTGGAAGAATAATTCTTTTACCTACTGATTTGCCTTCAAGATCACCTCTATTAACAGCATCTCTAACATCTTTGAAAATATCAGACTTCATGTTTTTTTTATTGTCCTTAATGTATTTCAATCTGATTTCTTCAACTGATGAATAACCATCTACAATAAACTGTTGCAACAATCTTCCATCCCTTAGTAAAGTGTTATGATCTGATAACCTTTGTTGAATGATGTAAGCATAGTATTCTCTCATTGTGACTGTCTTTCGCTTGCCCCTTTCCTTTTTCGGTGAATTTACATACTTAATATCAATACTAAATCCATATTCTCCATATGGAAATAATAAAGGATATTGCATTGCCATAAAAAGTGGATGTAATTCAATGATTCTTTTTAAACCTTCACTTCTATGTTCAACTATAACATCTCTTTGCCTATCATATTCACCAATATCTCCAACAATTAATGCTGCCACTTCCGATGCAGTTGGAGTGGCATATGTTTTTTCTGTTTGATTTCTTTTTCCTATCAGTCTAATCCTTAATGGGATGTAATCTGATTCTTTAAACCTATCCCTTGCAGAACGAAACACTTTGACAATTTCATTGCACTGATCAAGCATTTGAGTCAATCCTTCAACTATAGTTCTATCAATCTTTGTCTCATCATTATTTGCATTAAAGACTGCCATTCTATTTGAAGTTTCATTCTCTGTGTCATAAATGTACAACTGGGCAAATTTGGGTCTACTACCAGAAGCAGGAAGCAATGATCCTATCTTATGATGGTTCTGGCCACTAATTTTGAAAATATATGGACCTGGCCTATGGTTGACAGAATTGTCAATTTTACCACCAATAGAAGTGAATTGAAACATAGAATTATAGAGTCTAATATTATCTCTAAATTTAGATCCTGTATGTCTTTTTCCATAATCAAGCAAGTTATCTAAAAATTCTGGTGTTGGCTTAAAAGGAGGTAGTCTAACTAAACCCTCTTGACAACACAAAGAAAATGTTGGATTATTAGTTTGTTTTGATGAATCTGTCCTTTCTTCATACCACATCAAAGCTCCACAAAAGGGACAAATGCAATTAGGACCACCAAAATTTAAAGATGAGTAGCAGGTTCCTAAATATTTCAACAATAAAGACAGCAAAACCAAATTAAAAAGTTAGATAAAAATGTCTATATATATACGTGTGTATTTAATTGAATCAATTAAATATCACTCACTTAAGTGCACACTTGTTAGTTTCCTCTTTTGTTGTTCATTTGAATCTTCTTTGTGTTGAGAATCAGTCCTTACACTTTCAGCACTAAAATTGGATGAACTTGCAAAATTATTTAGCTTTTTAACAAAATGACCACTACTCCCCGAAGCTTCAAAGTCAGATTCAAATTTCCCTCTCTTTGCACCATAAACTAATGAAGTTTGATACAGAGGACATCTGAAGTTTTGAGTGGATATAGTTTCTAATTCTCCATTTACACCAGCAAAAGAATGTATTGTTACATGAGGCTGACTTGCAGTATTTCGATGAACATTTCTGCATCTATTGTCTGCAACAGTTTGGGTTGTCATTGATTTCTCTAAGGAAATGACAGACACAGAATGTCCTCCTCTTGTATTCATTCTTCTATTAGCCTTTATTACATTCAACCTTCTCATTCTATTAATTCTTGCTTGTTCATTACTCACCAAAACTATCTGTTCATTCACATTGTTAACAGTAGAAATTCTTCCATTTTCATTTGCAACATCATTTGTTTCATTTGCATTTAATTCATTATTTCTACTTCCTCTAGGATCACTTCGTCTTTGTAATCTGTTAATTTGTATTCTTTCTAACCTTGTAGCTCTATTTTCTGTGACTTCTCTTAAAGAATCCATGATAAAACATCCATCACTACGCAGCAGTAATGACAAACAAAAAATAAAATTATAGAGAAGTTCATCAGAACAACACTCAAAAGTAACAGAAACATGATAAACAATCATAGAGATTTAAAACTGAAAAATCAAACAAAACAAAAAGAAAAATAAATAATTTTTTTAAATAAATATTAACATGAAAATACTCAAATGCCATAAAAAATTAACAATATGCTGAAATAGGTTTCCAAAAACACAGCAAAAGAATGAACCAAACTTCATCAAAAGAACACTCAAAAGTAATACAAACTTTATAATAAACAGTGATAGGCATTTAAAACTGATAAAACCAAACAGATACCTTAATTTTTACTGAAGACTTTGGCAGCAACAGGTTCTGTTTAAAAAAAAAAAATTAAAAAATTTAATCAGTGAAATTTAAATGAAAAAAAATACAAATGTAGATGCAGTAATAAACCTTAATAAAAAAGAACTGAAGATGAAGAAACCAACAAATAGTAAACGGAAGTAAGAGAAGATGAAATATGTGAAGAATTTGGTTAGAACTATCTGAAAGAAAGGGAAACTGTAAAATCAAAGTGAAATCACTCATAAAAGGATGTGTTAACTGCCACTCGTAAAAAATTGTGTCAACCGACGTTTTTTTTTCCCATTACAACTAAAAACCTAGGATCCAAAAAAAACCCACAACCCAAGTGAAGCCGGCCCACACTTCAAACCAATTATCCAAAAGCCACCAACCCAACCCGAATCGTTTTAAACTGACATTGCACCATCTTTCAAAGTGGAACTTAAAAAGCAGATGTCAAATGCACAGGTGGAAGTCGAAGTGAAATGCACAGGTGTCACTCGAAGGAACCCTTAGGGGATTTTTTTTTTATCGGTTAAGTATTGATTTTATAAAAAAATATTTTTAGAAAATATAATAATAGTATTATTAATTCACTAATAATTACTTTATAATATTTCTTTTAATAAATTTTTTTATGTGTTGTTGTGAGAGTAGATTCTTTTATAAATAAATCTTTTAAAAAATATTTAGTTTTTTTATATTTTTATATAAATATAATCATATATCTATTAATTTAAAAATTATGTTAAAAGTAATTATCCATAAATTATATAATTTAAATGTATTTGAAAATTTTATATTTTATTACGTAATGTATATTGAATTAATAATTTTATTTTTCATATTTTTCATATTTTTTTACTTTTTAAAATGATTTATTCAATTAATAATTTTAATTTTTTTAAATTTTATTATATTTATTTTTTAAAACAATTAATTCAAAATTTAAATTCATGCAAAAAATATATATATATAAATAATAATTTTTGAATATGATATTTATATTAATATATAACATATGCAAATGCAATAATCCAATTTTTAGGTCAATGAACTTAGAGTTTAAATTGAATTATTATGACAAATTATATAAAACATTCCCAATTGAGGACAACTTTTAAAGTAAGGTATAGATGTCTAACATTATTTAATTTAATCTAGATAAACAATAACTCTCAATCATTATAGGACACGTGATACAAAATTAGGAGTTATTTGAATAGTGTCACTAAACAATAACTCTCAATCATTATACGACACGTGATATAAAATTAAGAGTTATTTGAATAGTGTCATTTAGACCTGGCAATTTTGGATACAACATGATTATACGACACGAATATAACATGAAAAAATAATTAAAATTTATATAAATATATAATACCTTGAAAACGATTATGACACGAAAAAGTAACACACGTTCGTCTATTCGTGTTATGATCATGTTATTTTTCGTATCGTATCGTGTTTTAATTTTTTTCCATGTGTTCGTATCGTATAATCATGTTATAACCGAAATTGTCGTATCGTATAATATGGTGATTGAGAGTTATTATTTATTTAGATTAAATTTGGTAATTTTAGACATCTATATCTTATTTTAAAAGTTATCCTCATGTAGGAATATTTTACATAATTTGTTATAGTAATTCAATTTAAACTCTGAAACACGAAAAAATAACACGAATACGATACGAATACATAAATTTTTATTTTTTCTCTCTCTTTCTCACCAAATTTTTCTTTTAAAAAAGAAAAATGGGGTTGACTTGACAATCGTCAATTGATGGTTCAATTCTTTGAGGTAACTTTAAAACAACATTGTTGATATTACGGGAAGAAAATAAAATTTTATTTTATATTGTATTGTATTGTTTTCATTCTTAAGAAATTTCATTATTTGCATTGAAAAGGGTATTTATGGGTTTTTTATACGAATATAGCCACACAAAAAAAATTAAACCCCAAAGTACCTATGCTTTTAGATTATTTCCCAAAATACGCTTGTTTTAAAATTAGCTGGGAAATCGCCACCCCCCATGGCGATTTCCCAGCATCAAAATATTGATTTTGGCTAAAAATACCAAGGGAAATCGCCACCCCCCATGGCGATTTCCCTTGGTATTTTTAACCAAATTTGTAAAAAGAATGAAGGGAAATCGCCATGGGGGGTGGCGATTTCCCTTCATGTAATTTTTTTTTTTAATTAATCAACAAATTTTAATTTGTAAATTTTATTTTTTAAATTTAAAAATTATAAATTAAATTAAGTTTCTTATTAAATTTAAATATGGAAAATTTTATTTCTTATAAAAATTAAAAAAACAAAATAATATTTCTTCTTAAATTTGTATATCAAAAATTATATTTGTAAGTTTTGTTTAAATTTTAAAATTTTAAAATTTTGTAAGTTTTGTTTTTTAATTTTAAAATTTATAAATTAAATTAAAATAATTTTTTTATAATTAAAAAAAAAAATTCGTAAGGTAAATTTTATTATTTAAAATTTATGAACAATTTTTTTTAAATTTTGTTAATTGATTTGTATTAGATAAAAACAAAAAACAAACAAAAAAAACTTGCATTACATTTTCCCTTATAATCCAAAGTACATGATAAGTTGAGAAAAACATGTAATTCATTTATTGTTGATGCGAAGTCTCCCCCAATGTGCCAAATCGTTGCGGACAATTTCGACGGTTATGACCTCCGTTTCTGCATAATCCACAACGTTTTGGTTGGCCTTTCTCCCTGAGGTCCATTTCATTACGAATACGACTTGATTTTGGCCGACCATGTGGATTTCTCCGCATTTCTTGATTGGGACACACTTCTGGACCATCATATTGAGGCCAGTAACCTTCATTTCCAACAGCTTCGAACTCATGTCTATAAACATTCAATATATTTTCCAGTTTATAGACTTTGTCCACATATTGCATGCAATCTACATGGACATGTGCACAGGCAGCAACTACATGTGAACAAGGGAACCTTTGTGCTTGAAACTTTCCACAATCACACCACATGTCACTGAGGTTGACTTTGTAGTTCATTGCAGAAACACCCTCTTGTGGAGCAACTAACTCTTCAACCAGAAAAGATTGATTTGCTCGCGTAAAATTACGAACAATGTGGGAGTTAGCTTTCCTGCGATTTTCTTGCATAGCTTGTGTGACTGTTTCACAATATGTGTGCCCTCCCTCCATCATGGCAATTTGTTTGTTCCCCATCTTAACAAAAAGTGCAGCCAACCTATAATATGTTGATTGCACTAAAGCAGTAATGGGAAGATGACGCGTTCCCTTCAACACCGAATTGATAGATTCAGCTAGGTTGGTTGTCATATGGCCATAACGCCTTCCTTGATCATATGACTGCGTCCACTTCTCCTTGGGGATCCTATCAAGCCAGTTAGCCGCCTCTGCATTTTCTCCACGAAGATTGTCATACATGAAATGAAAATTCGGTCGCCTCAACTCGTATCCTAATAAATTTAAAAACAAAAAACTTTTGAATTTCAATATTATTTTATATGCTAAACGAAATATAAGAGATAAAATAACTATGATTTGATTCCATACCCATGTTAACAATTTGTCGACGCAATTCCTTATTGTTAAACTTTTTCATAAAGTTCGCTGCAATGTGTCGAATGCAGTACACTGAATATGCATGTGGAGGATTCCATCCACCATTGCGTCTAATCGCAGCTTTGATGGCTTCATGTCGATCAGACAGCAAGCAAATGCCAGGCTGTTTTGTCACGTGTCTGCGCAAGTTACTGAGAAAGAATGACCAAGCCTCTGTTGTCTCACCCTCCACAATGGCAAAGGCAATTGGCAGTATGTTTCGGTTGCCATCTTGTGCAATAGCTAACAGTAATGTGCCTTTGTATTTTCCATATAAGAAAGTACCGTCTATTTGCACAATTGGTTTACAATACGGATACCCTTCAATGCACGACTTAAATGTCCAAAATAGTCGATGGAATATTCTCTTACCTTGGACCAATCGATCACCGTGATATGCAGGTATCGTTTGCAATTCCACAATTGTACCAGGCACGGAATGTTGCATTGCACCTAACCATTTAGGTAGCTCATTGTACGATCTTTCCCAATCGCCAAATACTCGAACAATTGCCTTTTGCTTTGCTTGCCATGTTTTCTTGTAGGAGGTGATGTATCCATACCGGATTCGCATCTCAGCGATCAAAACTGAAACGGAAATCTCCGGATTTGCTTGGACCAATGACAAAATGCATGAGCAGATCATGTTACAATCTAACTTGCAATGATCTTGTGAAATCATTGCCGATGTGCAAGTATGAGGCCCTTCATATTTTCTAATCTCCCATAGATGTTTCTTCTTCATAAAAGTTGCCCTTATTCTCCAATTACACCCATTCCCATACATTAAGCACTTGGCATAATATTTCGTCGGCTCAGATTCAATTACTCTGTAATCTACAGAGTTTTTGATGTTATAGTGCTTGATAGCTGAAAGCACAGCCTCTTTCGTTGGGAATTGTAACCCAACACACAGATCAAGTGCAGATGGATCAAATGTCAGAGGCGTAGCTAATGTATGAACATACTCTGGAAATTCCGGCACATGCATTGCCTCCAGATCCAGTGTATGCATATGGGATGCAGCCTGATATGGGGGAATATCTCGATGAGTGTTGATATCTCCATGAGTGTTGATCTCAGCAGGGACGACGTCTGGGTCAGAATCAGTATTGTCATCACTTGCGAATTCAGCATCCTCTTCTTGCTCACTAAATTCACCAACATCTTCACCATGGACTCCACGTGGACGAACAGGATCAACACCAGCTGGCTCATCTTCGAGGGTAGTAGGAATTAGGGTTTGTGAGACTAATGAAGTCTGAAAAGTTGTAGCTTGAGATAAGGGCACGACTTCTTCTGTGGGAACGTCGTATGTAGTGTGAACATAGAACGACCCAGAATCATAATCTTCTATGGGAAAGTTTTCTGTTGTGCGAACATTTGAAGGGCCGCAATCATCGTCAACATCATCTATGTCAGCATATAACTCAAGGACACCAACATTTGCAAATGTCTCATGAGCATAAAACATGCATCTGACATCATCATCATCTTCAAGTGGAAATGTTCTATATCGGACACATCCTTCACCAATAGAAAGAGGATGCCTGTACTTAACCTCTGAAACTCTTTTTCTAGTTCCAGCTTTAATTTTTGTATGAATTTGCAGCTTCAGTTCCTCTAATGTGACTTCGTCTTCAACACGAAAACTTTTTGGACCTTCACAATCAAAGGTAGCACCTTCGTCAGTATTATGAATTTGGCCATTATAGTAGACCAATGCGATCACTCTATTGCTCATGTTGTGTAGCAAAAGAAAGAAGAAATATAGAAGGATGAGAATGAGAATGAGGAGGTTTTAGCACTCAGGAAAAATCTGATTGAAAAACTGTTGTATGGGGGTATTGTAAACCTTCATAAGTATTATGAATTTATAATGGTTCATTATGTTGTACCAGATGACAAATCCCATCCTTTGTATAGGATGGAATCTGATTCTGATATTCTGCCTAGGACTATTTGACTATTTGACTGAAAAAGTTATAACTTATTCAATGCAAAATGTCATTGATAAATCCCATCATTTGTCTCATCCATTGCAGAAAGAATCAAGTTCCAATATTTTCTCCAGCATTTGATGGACTGGAAAATAGCTGAAACCTGTCTAAAAACCTATATCATGAGTCTTATCCATTGCAGAAAGAATCAAGTTCCAATATTTTCTCCAGCATTTGATGGACTGGAAAATAGCTGAAACCTGTCTAAAAACCTATATCATGAGTCTTATCCATTGCAGAAAGAATCAAGTTCCAATATTTTCTCCAGCATTTGATGGACTAGAAAATAGCTGAAACCTGTCTAAAAACCTATATCATCAGTCTTATCCATTGCAGAAAAAATCAAGTTCCAATATTTACTGCAGCATTTGATGGACTGGAAAATAGCTGAAACCTGTCTAAAAACCTATATCATCAGTCTTATCTATTGCAGAAAAAATCAAGTTCCAATATTTTCTCCAGCATTTGATGGACTGGAAAATAGCTGAAACCTGTCTAAAAACCTATATCATCAGTCTTATCCATTGCAGAAAAAATCAAGTTCCAATATTTTCTCCAGCATTTGATGGACTGGAAAATAGCTGAAACCTGTTTAAAAACCTATATCATCAGTCTTATCCATTGCAGAAAAAATCAAGTTCCAATATTTTCTCCAGCATTTGATGGACTGGAAAATAGCTGAAACCTGTCTAAAAACCTATATCATCAGTCTTATCCATTGCAGAAAAAATCAAGTTCCAATATTTACTGCAGCATTTGATGGACTGGAAAATAGCTGAAACCTGTCTAAAAACCTATATCATCAGTCTTATCCATTGCAGAAAAAATCAAGTTCCAATATTTTCTCCAGCATTTGATGGACTGGAAAATAGCTGAAACCTGTCTAAAAACCTATATCATCAGTCTTATCCATTGCAGAAAAAATCAAGTTCCAATATTTTCTCCAGCATTTGATGGACTGGAAAATAGCTGAAACCTGTTTAAAAACCTATATCATCAGTCTTATCCATTGCTGAAAAAATCAAGTTCCAATATTTTCTCCAGCATTTGATGGACTGGAAAATAGCTGAAACCTGTTTAAAAACCTATATCATCAGTCTTATCCATTGCAGAAAAAATCAAGTTCCAATATTTTCTCCAGCATTTGATGGACTGGAAAATAGCTGAAACCTGTCTAAAAACCTATATCATCAGTCTTATCCATTGCAGAAAAAATAAAGTTCCAATATTTTTTCCAGCATTTGATGGACTGGAAAATAGCTGAAACCTGTTTAAAAACCTATATCATCAGTCTTATCCATTGCAGAAAAAATCAAGTTCCAATATTTTCTGCAGCATTTGATGGACTGAAATATAGCTGAAATTTTTTTTTTCTGCTTTCCAGAATTTCACTTGTTTGCTTATGAAAATGTAATGCAAGTTTTTTGTTTGTTTTTTGTTTTTATCTAATACAAATCAATTAACAAAATTTAAAAAAATTTGTTCATAAATTTTAAATAATAAAATTTACCTTACGAATTTTTTTTTTAATTATAAAAAAATTATTTTAATTTAATTTATAAATTTTAAAATTAAAAAACAAAACTTACAAAATTTTAAAATTTAAACAAAACTTACAAATATAATTTTTGATATACAAATTTAAGAAGAAATATTATTTTGTTTTTTTAATTTTTATAAGAAATAAAATTTTCCATATTTAAATTTAATAAGAAACTTAATTTAATTTATAAATTTTAAATTTAAAAAATAAAATTTACAAATTAAAATTTGTTGATTAATTAAAAAAAAATTACATGAAGGGAAATCGCCACCCCCATGGCGATTTCCTTTGGTATTTTTAACCAAAATCAATATTTTGATGCTGGGAAATCGCCATGGGGGGTGGCGATTTCCCAGCTAATTTTAAAACAAGCGTATTTTGGGAAATAATCTAAAAGCATAGGTAATTTGGGGTTTAATTGTTTTTTGGCTATATTCGTATAAAAAACCCGGGTATTTATTCTACAACAAAAAGGAATATTTCACATATAATTAATTTTATTATAAACTTTAAACTGTCCTATCATAATAAAAAAATTATATAGCGTTCATTTTGTGATATTATACAGATGTTTAGACATCTAGACAGGTGTTCCAATGATCTAAAAATATATTAAAATCTTATATAGGTATAGATAACAACATTATTCAAAAAAATAAAATTAAATAGACAAAATAAAAATACAAAGAATAAGTTTTGAACATGATATTTATATTAATATATAACATGTGCAAATACAATAATATAATTTTTAAGTAGAGTTCAAATTGAATTATTATGACAAATTATATAAAATATTCCTAATTGAGGACAACTTTTAAAGTAAGGTATAGATGTCTAACATTATTTAATTTAATCTAGACAAACAATAACTCTCAATCATTATACGACACGTGATACAAAACTAGGAGTTATTTGAATAGTGTCAATTAGATCTGGCAATTTCGGATACAACATGATTATACGACACGAATACAACATGAAAAAATAATTAAAATTTATATAAATATATAATACCTTGAAAACGATTATGACACGAAAAAGTAACACACGTTCGTCTATTCGTGTTGTGTTCATGTTATTTTTCGTATCGTGTCGTGTTTTAATTTTTTTTCTTCATGTGTTCGTATCGTATAATCATGTTATATCCGAAATTGCTATGTCTAATTGACAATATTTAAATAACTATTCAATTTTGTGTCATGTGTTGTATGGTGTAATTTTAGACATCTATATCTTACTTTAAAAGTTATCCTCATGTAGGAATATTTTGCATAATTTGTCATAGCGATTCAATTTAAACACTGAAACATGAAAAAATAACACGAATACGATACGAATACATAATTTTTTATTTTTTCTCCCTTTTTCTCACCATTTTTTTTAAAAGGAAAGAAAAATGGGGTTGAATTGACAATTGTCAATTGATGGTTCAATTTTTTGAGGTAACTTTAATATAGTGTATATAGATATAGATAACAACAGGGTTTTTTATTAGAATATAGCTAAAAAAATTATTCACCAAAATACCGTTGTTTTTAGATTAATTTCTAAAATCCGCTTGTTTTAAAACCAGCTGAGAAATCGTCATCTGGCGATTTCCTAGCGTAAAATTTTCAAAAAATTCAAAAAATACCAAGGGAAATCGCCATGGGAGGTGGCGGTTTCCCTTGGTGGCGATTTCCCTTGGTGTTTCAAAATACACCAAGGGAAATCGCCACCCTCATGGTCATTTCCCTTGGTGTAAATTGAAAATTTTCTTTGTGGTATATTTTTTTTAAAAAAAATTTTACTTAAATTTAAAAGTCCAACGGTTAAAAAAAAATTGCAAATTTGTTTTTAAAATTTGTATTTTAATTTTAAAAATTGCAAATTAAATAATAAAAAAAATCTTGATTTGTTTTTTATTTTTTTTAAATATATATTAAATTTTTTTAATTTTTAAATTTTATAAAAAATAAATTTTAATTTATTATTAAATTTTTATAAAAAATAAAATTTTTATTTCTTATTAAAATTTAAAAAAGGAAATTATATTTCTTATTAAATTTTTATATAAAAAATTTTGTTTCTTATTTAAATTTTATGAATTTTTTATTATAAATTTTTTAGTTAAATTTTATTATATAACCTTTTGAAACAAAAATAATAATAATAAAATACAATTTTTAAAAAAAAAATTCAAAACTTTTTGAAGGCAACGGTAACTTGACCGTTGCCTTCAAAAATCCCCCCCACACACACACCACTCTTCTATAAATACCCCTCTCAGTTTCTATAACTTATTTTAATTTTCTTTCTTCTTTCTACAATCAATTTTTTTTACCAACAATATTTTTTTTTTCTACAACAATATTTAAAAATGGCTTCATCATCACTATTGAGGTTGCAAGAAAATCACATATCCTCGGTTATATTTAAAGAGGTAAGTAAATTGTTGTAATATTATTTGTATTACATTATCAATTTTTAGTAATTTTTTAATTATTATTATTTTGTAATTTTATAGTTTTATAATTTTTATATTTTTAATGTTTAATTATTATAGTTTTATCATTTTTTAATTATTATAGTTTTTTTATTTTATAGTTTTATAATTATTTATTTTTTATATTGTTTAATTTTTTATTATTATAGTTTTTTCATGTTATAGTTTTATATTATATTATATTATTTTTTATTATTATAGTTTTATAATTTTTTAATTATTATTGTTTTTTCATTTTATAGTTTTTTATTTTTTATATTATTTAATTATTTAATAATTATATAAATAATTTTAAAATTTTATATTATTATTTTTTTGTTATTTTATAGTTTTATAGTTTTAGACTTTTAGAATTTTTATATTGTTTAATTTTTTAATTATTATAGTTTTATAACATATTAATTTTTATAATTATTTTATTTAATTTAATTATTTATCAACAAGATACTCGTCGCGTGTTACGTTCGAAGAAATTTACATTGGAGGACCCGCATCCATCTATTATCGACCATTTAAGAAGAGCCAGATTTTATCACGCAACTCAAATTCGACGATTTTTGATACAACCCGACTTAATCAGTGTGTTGATCGAACGATGGAGACTCGAGACGCACTCTTTTCATTTTCCATTTGGTGAATGCACGGTAACTCTATAAGATGTTGCGCTTCAACTTGAACTTTCGGTCCATGGCGATGCAGTTACAGGCGGAAGCTTGCTAGATTGGAATGAAAAGTGTCAAAATCTATTGGGCGCGGTACCTCCAGATGAGTATGTATCTGGCTCAACGGTGAGACTAAATTGGTTGAAATCCTTTCAAAAGCTTCCATTACACGCAACTGAAGAACATATACAATATGCTACTAGAGCATCTATTTTACGTTTGATTGGAGGATTACTAATGCCTAACAAATCAAGCAGTCGAGTGCGTTTAATGTATCTTCCGTTACTACGTGATTTAGAGCATGCGGCAAATTATAGTTGGGGTTCTGTGTGTTTGGCGGTTTTGTATAGAGAACTGTGTCGGGCTACAGTTCCAAAAAGCCATGACATAGGTGGATGTTTAGTGATAACTCGTATAATTATATAGTTTTTAGTTATGTTTTATTATTGTTTTGTGTCAAATACGAGTTATTATTGTTTAGTCTAATTGTGTTTATGATCTTTTATATTTTTATGTAATTTGGTGTTTTTCACAAGTTTCTTTGAGTGATTTCAGATTACTAGAATTAAGGGCAAATCCAGTTCAGTTCCAGTTCCGACACCGTTTTCCATATCAACTATATCTCGAGTTTCACTGAAGCAATAAGGCTGAAATTTGTAGCCGTGCAAAGCTAAGAGGCATATCTATCTTTTTCATGTTTTACACTTCTTGAAACGGAGTCGTTTGCCCTAGCGAAATCGACCATCAAGTTGGCTGATGTGCAATGACGTCTGTGCTGACCTGTTTTCGTATTTTGCCCATATCTTCTTATCCACATCAGCAAATGAGCTGATTCCAACGGCTATGGATCCGTAACTGATGGGGGTATATTTTTCTAGAAGACAATTTTATCAGATCGAGCCTCCAACATTGACAAAATCGACCATCAAGCTGGCTGATCAGAATTGTCATACAATATGACGAAAATTGTTAGAAAAATGCACCCACCTATTATACCTACCTTTGAAATTTGTAAAGCTTGTCTCTTGTCATTTAGCCCTCCAAAATGTGTATAAATAGAGGGCCTTGGATGAGTATTGGGAAACATTTATACATTGGTAGGATATTAGCCATTGTAATAAAATTCTCTAAGTTTTCTTCTTCTTTCCTTTCTCTAGTTTTTTTTTTTATTTACTTATGCTTCTTACATTTCTTTTCATTTTATTCATATCTAGTATGTGTTGCTAATCATATTGTTGAGGTGATGAGGTGAAGCTTTTGGTAAATGCTAAGGTTAGTCTCTTAAACATGAGCTAAAATGAATCATCATTTATAAACACTAGTATAGATAATATTTTCTTTTGGTTTAAAATCATACTTGCAAAGTAGAGATCTTGATTCATTATTGACAATGAAAATGGCACAGTAAATGCTTGGTTTCATAACCTTGATTTGTTGTAGACATATACCTTGGCATAAGGAATGCTTGGACTCTTTTTATGAGTTTTGAGGACACCAAATGAACATAATATCATATGCTATGGACGTTGGACAATTTGGACTGAATTGCTAAACCTTCCGATTGGAACCTCCCTTATGTGTGGATTTCAATTGTGTAATAAAACAAGATTAATCTTAGCATAACACCAAGAGTGGATTCTCTAACCTCAACATCATTTCTTATTGTTTTTTTATATCTTGTTTAATTGCTTTTATGTTATTTTGTTTATTTTGTTCTCTAATATCTTGTTTACTTTCTTTGTTATTGATTCCCTAATATCTTGTTTATTTTCTTTTTCATATATATTTATAAACTTATACTTACTAGTACGCTTCCCTGTGGTTCGACCTCGGACACCCGAGAATTTATTACTTGAACATAACCTGCACTTGGGTTTACAACTCTTAATTGAGTCTCCATCAAGTTTTTGGCGCCGTTGCCGGGGAAGCAATACTAAGTATATAAGTTTATAAGTATATTTATTTTTATTGGCTGGTTATACCGCCTATATTTATTTTTATTGGCTGGTTATACCGCCTAATCTGTATATTAACTTTGTTTTATGCTTGTTTGGCGACGTGATTTTAGATCTCGTCGTTTAGTTAGATTTTATTGTGAAATTTTTTCAGGTAATCTTTCTAATACAACTCCTACCATGGCTGACAATGAAAGTGTTCATGCTGAAGATGAGAATAGACAAGTACGCACCATGCGTGACTACTTGCAACCAACTCGAAGCTCATCACCCTCTTGTTTTATTTTTCCTCTCAATGCAAACAACTTTCGTTTTAAACCAGGTATGATAGCTTTGCTTCCAAATTTCCATGGGTTAGAATCGGAAAGTGCTTACTCGTTTCTAAAAGACTTCGAAGATGTATGTGTCACCTTTAATGACCAACAATGTACAAATGAAATTGTCAAGCTAAAATTATTTCCTTTTTCTTTAAAAGATAAAGCAAAAATTTGGCTTCATAATTTAAAACCAAGGTCAATTGGCACATGGCAAGAATTACAAACTGAGTTTCTAAAGAAATTTTTCCCAGCACATAAAACTACTGCTTTGAAAAGACAGATTCAAAATTTCAATCAAAATCAAAATGAAGCATTTTTTCAGTGCTGGGAGCGTTTTAAAGATTTGTTAAGTTCTTGTCCACATCATGGTTTTGAAAAATGGCGTCTTATTAGTTTCTTTTATGAAAGTTTAACTCCCGAAACTAAACAATTTGTTGAAACAATGTGTAACGGTGAGTTTCTAGAAAAAGAACCTGAAGAAGCCTTTGACTACCTAGACCATTTGGCAGATAACTCTCAAGCCTGGCACACAGATAATTCCTCTGAAAGTTCCAATAGATCTAATCTTGTTTCTAACAGAGGTAAATATCATTTTAGTCAAGAAGATGAGATAAAAGCTAAAGTAGCTAATTTGGCTAGAAAGATTGAAGCCATGGAACTTAGAGAAGTAAAAGAAGTCAAAATGGTTAAAAATGAAGAAAGTTGTGGAATTTGTGAAATCATGGGACACCCCACTTCTGAATGTCCAAACATTCCCATTCTTAAAGAAGCGTTGCATGATCAAGTAAATTCCATAAACACATTTAAAAAGCCTTTTCCTTCTCCTTACTCTGAAACGTATAACCCTGAATGGAGAAATCATCCCAACTTCAGTTGGCGGAATAATAATCATGTTCAGGTACCACAATCTCAAAAGCCGGGCAACACTTTTTCCTATCAACCTTCACGTGTACAAACCTTGGAAGAGACATTGCAAGCATTCATGCAAACACAAGCAAATGTGAATAACCAAACTTCACAGGACATCAATGAGATCAAAAACACCTTGTCCACATTGATAGCTTCATTACGCACTCAAGAAAAAGGTAAGTTTCCTGCTCAACCTCAGCCTAACCCTTCTACTCAATGTTTTGTTTCTTGCTCCAATGAAACTCAACAGGAAAATGCCAGTTCTATCACAACTCTTCGAAGTGGAAAGGCAATTGACAAAAACATTCCATCAAAAGACCAAGATCCTCCTTCCCCTCCGAAAAGTAACGGTAAGGATGATGGTAAGTCTGAACTTCTTGAAAATTTGGACAAAGAAAAAGGTATGCATCCTGCTCCTTTTCCTCAAAGGTTGCAAACAATAAAGAATTTGAATCAAAATGCAGAAATTTATGAACTTTTCAAACAAGTTAAGATTAACATTCCTTTATTGGATGCAATCAAACAAGTTCCATCTTATGCTAAATTTTTGAAGGACATGTGCACAGTTAAAAGGAAACATAATGTACAAAAGAAAGCATTTCTGACGGAAAGTGTGAGCTCAATCATTCAGCACCTTACTCCACCAAAATTCAAAGATCCTGGCTATCCAACAATCTCATGCATCATTGGAAACACTAGAATAGAACGTGCATTGCTTGATCTTGGTGCTAGTGTTAATCTTTTGCCTTTTTCTGTTTATCAACAGTTAGGTTTAGGTGAACTCAAGGAAACACCTGTTACACTTCAACTAGCTGACCGTTCTGTAAAAATTCCTCGAGGGATAGTTGAAGATGTTTTGGTTCAAATTGATAATTTTTACTTCCCTGTTGATTTTATTGTTTTGGACACACATCCTGTTTCAAATCCAAATGTTCAAATTCCTGTTATATTAGGCCGTCCATTTCTTGCAACTTCTAATGCTTTGATAAATTGCAGGAATGGTATTTTGAACATTTCTTTTGGAAATATGACTTTAGAATTAAATGTGTTCAACATTTGCAAGCAACCTGGTGATGATTCAGAAGTACATGAAGTGGATTTCATTGAAGAACTTGTTCATGAACATCTCACCACTACCACATTCCATGATCCTTTAGAAGCTTATTTAATTGAATGTGAGTTTGATAATGCTTCAGAAATTTCACACACTGATTCTTTGTTAAATTCTTTTCAGGATAAGCATTGTTGGAAACAAAAGTTTGAGGAACTTCCATCACTCACAAATGTCACTGTACCATCAACTATTGAACCACCCAAGCTGGATTTAAAACAATTGCCATCCGAGCTAAAATATTCCTTTTTGGGTGCGAATGAAACTTTTCCAGTCATAATTTCTTCACATCTTGATGAACTACAAGAAGGTAAGTTGTTACAACTTTTGAAGATGCACAAAAATGCATTAGGATGGACCTTAGCTGACATAAAGGGAATAAGCCCATTAATCTGCACACATAATATTTATTTAGAGGAAAATGCTAAACCCTCTAGACAAATGCAACGAAGGCTTAATCCTAATATGAAAGAAGTAGTGAGAAATGAAGTCATTAAACTTTTAGATAATGGAATCATTTATCCTATCTCTGATAGCAAATGGGTAAGTCCTACTCAAGTCGTACCTAAGAAATCTGGAGTTACTGTAGTTAAAAATGAAAACAATGAATTAATTCCAACTAGGACTGTTACTGGTTGGCGCATGTGCATTGACTATAGGAAACTTAACTCAGTGACGAGGAAAGATCATTTCCCTTTGCCTTTCATGGATCAAATCTTAGAAAGAGTTGCAGGGCATGAGTTCTATTGTTTTCTAGATGGATATTCTGGATATAATCAAATTGCCATTGCACTTGAGGACCAAGAGAAAATCACTTTTACATGTCCTTTTGGTACTTTTGCATATCGTAGAATGCCATTTGGATTATGTAACGCCCCTGCCACATTTCAAAGATGCATGCTTAGTATTTTTAGTGACATGATTGAACGTAATCTTGAGATTTTCATGGATGATTTTTCTGTTTCTGGTGATTCATTTGATGATTGCTTAGCCAATTTGAAAAATGTATTGATTAGGTGTGAAGAAAAAAATCTTGTTCTTAATTGGGAAAAATGTCATTTCATGGTCACTAAAGGTATTGTACTAGGTCACATTGTTTCTGCAAAAGGGATTGAGGTAGACAAGTCAAAAATTGAATTGATTGCTAATCTACCCACACCAAAGACAGTAAAGGACATTAGGTCATTCTTGGGACATGCAGGTTTTTATAGAAGATTCATAAAAGATTTTAGCACGATATCTAAACCTCTATGTAATCTTTTAATGAAAGACACTGCATTTGAATGGACTAAAGATTGTGAAGATGCTTTTGAAAAACTCAAAAATATGCTCACTACTGCTCCTATTATGAGATCTCCTGATTGGTCTTTACCATTTGAAATAATGTGTGATGCTAGTGACTATGCTGTTGGTGCTGTGTTAGGACAAAGGAAAGATAATAAACCACATGTAATTTACTATGCAAGTAAAACTTTAAATAGAGCCCAAATGAATTATTCCACTACAGAAAAGGAATTACTTGCAGTTGTTTTTGCATTGGATAAATTCAGATCTTACCTTGTTGGATCATCAATTGTTGTCTTTAGTGATCATGCAGCTTTAAAATATCTTCTCTCTAAGAAGGATGCAAAACCTAGGTTGCTGAGGTGGATCCTTTTGCTGCAAGAATTTGACATCACCATTCGAGATAAAAAAGGAGTAGAAAATGTGGTGGCTGATCATTTATCAAGACTTGTTTGTGATAAAAAAGGAGTAGAAAATGATACTTTTCCTGATGAACAACTTCTAATTGTCTCCACGACACCTTGGTTTGCTGACATTGCTAATTTTCTTGCTACAGGAAAAATTCCTTCTCAATGGAGCCCCCAAGATAAAAGGAAGTTTCTGAATGAGGTAAAGAAGTTCTATTGGGATAACCCTTACTTGTTCAAATATTGTCCTGATCAGATTTTTCGAAGATGCATTCCCGACAATGAGGTAAGTAGTGTAATTAAGTTTTGTCATTCTGAGGCATGTGGTGGTCATTTTTCATCAAAGAAAACTGCTGCAAAAATTTTACAGTGTGGATTTTACTGGCCAACTTTATTCAAAGATGCACATAATTTTTGCAAGTCATGTGAAAGTTGTCAAAAATTAGGTTCCATTTCGAAAAGAAACATGATGCCTTTGAACCCAATTCTTGTAATTGAAATTTTTGACTGTTGGGGTATTGATTTCATGGGACCATTTCCACCATCTTTTGGTTTCTTATACATTTTAGTTGCAATAGATTATGTTTCAAAGTGGATAGAGGCAATTCCATGTTGAAATAATGATCACAAAACAGTGATTAAATTTTTAAAAGAAAATATTTTGAGTCGATTTGGAATTCCTCGATCTATCATAAGTGATGGGGGAACACATTTTTGCAACAAGGTTTTTGAAACATTAATGAAGAAATATGCCATTACACACAAAGTTGCAACCCCTTATCACCCGCAGACAAATGGACAGGTAGAATTAGCAAATAGGGAGATTAAACAAATTTTGGAAAAGACGGTTAATCCAAATCGCAAAGATTGGTCCCTTAGACTTAACGATGCATTATGGGCCTATCGAACAGCTTTTAAAACAGCATTGGGCATGTCTCCTTATAGGCTAGTTTATGGAAAACCTTGTCATTTACCTGTGGAACTTGAGCATAAAGCATATTGGGCCATTAAAATGTTCAACTCAAACCTTGATGACGCTTCTAATTTACGGAAATTACAAATAAATGAACTTGAGGAACTCATAAATGATGCATATGAGAATTCTAAAATTCATAAAGAAAGAACTAAAGCCTTTCATGACAAGTTAATTTCAAGAAAAATATTTGATGTTGGGCAAAAAGTTCTACTTTATAATTCTAGACTTCACATATTTCCTGGTAAGTTGAGATCAAGATGGACTGGCCCATTTGTGGTTAAGCATGTGTATCATTATGGAGCAGTTGACATTGAGAATCCTCAAAATGGTAACGTATTCAAGGTAAATGGACAAAGACTCAAACTCTTTTTGGAAAATCATGTTACTCAAGAAGAGGTTGTTTTTCTTTCTGATCCTTGTTTTGAAAATAACTAGATGTAAATATAATTTTTACTAATCTTCAAAAAAAAAAAAATTGTTGTGTTTTAAGACATTTAGAAGTATTCATTCTGAACAAGGTCTGAGTAAGGGAGACTTGAGACATACCTTGTCAGTTTGATTTTAATCTTTTTATGTTTACTTGTTAATTTTTGTTTAGTATTTTAGGATTATTTAGGTTGCATGAGTTTGTTTTGTTTTGAGTCTTAGTTGTTCCTATTCTTATGTTATTAGTTCTTTTCTCTTACACATGATTCTTTCATTTGGGTTAATAGACTTACATTGAGGACAATGTAAGAATTAAGTGTGGGGGGAATGATTTAGGATTTCTTTTATTTTTGTCTACTATTTTTTTATGAGTCTTTATTATTATTATTATTATTTTTTTTTTTTAGTGTGTTTTAGTTCCTTTTTAATACAATGATGAGATATGAATTGCATAAGTCTAAAACAGATTTATTAGTGAGAAGATTTTCATGAGAATTGAGCTTGATGTCAACCTTTTTATGAGCCAATGTTAATATGATATGTTGATTGAGAAAGAAGCATGTTTAGACTTAATCTGACTTGTATAATCATCCTTGTGAGTTTTTGAGCCTATAATGATTGATGCATTATACAAATCAATCTAATTTCTTTCTTGAGTGCTCTTATGATTACATTATTCTCTAGAACTTGCTTTAAACCGTTTGAGACTATATTGATACATGTGACAACATGAATATGATAGAGGCATTAGGATTATAACCAGAGCCAAACAGCCATCCCTTATTAATGTTCTAAGAGAACATCCCCACTAGTGAGCCAATTTGAGCCTACATTAAATATGCTGTTTTATTGGTAACCACAACTTACACCTAGCCTAAATATACTTATATCCTTACCCTTGTTCTAAAGATGGATTTTTATATTTTGAGACATATTAAAAATAAAAAATAAAAAAATAAGGGATATTTTTAGTTGAAAATTTGGGTTAGAAACAAAAGATAAGTGTGGGGGAAGAAAAGAAAAGAAAAAGTCAAGAGAAAAAGAAAGGGATCATTGTCAAATACATTCCCATATTAAAAAAAAAAAAAAAAAGAATCTTCTCTTGAACTTCTAGAAAAAGATGTTACAAAGTTGGTTAGAATGATGCAAAGGCTCAACATGAATATTTAGCCTATGTTATTATGTGCTTTATAAGAGTTTTGAGAAGTTTTATTTGTATGATCTTATTATATCTCTAAAATCTATGAACTCTTTGGAACCTTTGTGATATCTTTATCCTTTTGTTCTTTAACCACATTATAACCCTTTGGCCCCATTACAACCTTGAATAAAGACCTCTTGATTTATGAAGTTGTATGATCTAAATAGTGGAGAATAGGTGGACAAGCAAGCATATGGTAGAAGTGTTTTCATGAGATTGATTGAGTGTAAACACTTTACCACTACTTTAAAGAGTGAAAATCAAGAGAGTATCCCATGTGAGAAGTTGATATTAAGTTTGAATATGCACTATTTTGATTGAAATATGTTATGTTAATATTGGCTTAACTCATTTATTTACATTCAAGCAAGATTTTTTGTGAATTTCTTTAAGCTATTGATTAGTTTTTAAGACTTGTCCAATGATTATCTCTAATTTATATTGGAAGGATTAGTTATAATTATTATTTTTAGTTTTTCTTATGTCTTCAATGTTTGTGGGTATCGTCCTAGTAAACCCTCACGAGACTAAACTCGTCCACTAGGGACACCTAGGGGTTTAAAGGCTTGTGTCACATGCTAAGTGCCACCGTGATTTCCTACGAAAATGGATTAGATTAGATTTTCTTATTTTATTTTTATTGAGTCGTTGCTAGGGACTAGCAACAATCTAAGTGTGGGGGTGTGATAACTCGTATAATTATATAGTTTTTAGTTATGTTTTATTATTGTTTTGTGTCAAATATGAGTTATTATTGTTTAGTCTAATTGTGTTTATGATCTTTTATATTTTTATGTAATTTGGTGTTTTTCACAAGTTTCTTTGAGTGATTTCAGATTACTAGAATTAAGGGCAAATCCAGTTCAGTTCCAGTTCCGACACCGTTTTCCATATCAGCTATATCTCGAGTTTCACTGAAGCAATAAGGCTGAAATTTATAGCCGTGCAAAGCTAAGAGGCATATCTATCTTTTTCATGTTTTACACTTCTTGAAACGGAGTCGTTTGCCCTAGCGAAATCGACCATCAAGTTGGCTGATGTGCAATGACGTCTGTGCTGACCTGTTTTCGTATTTTGCCCATATCTTCTTATTCACATCAGCAAATGAGCTGATTCCAACGGCTATGGATCCGTAACTGATGGGGGTATATTTTTCTAGAAGACAATTTTATCAGATCGAGCCTCCAACATTGACAAAATCGACCATCAAGCTGGCTGATCAGAATTGTCATACAATATGACGAAAATTGTTAGAAAAATGCACCCACCTATTATACCTACCTTTGAAATTTGTAAAGCTTGTCTCTTGTCATTTAGCCCTCCAAAATGTGTATAAATAGAGGGCCTTGGATGAGTATTGGGAAACATTTATACATTGGTAGGATATTAGCCATTGTAATAAAATTCTCTAAGTTTTCTTCTTCTTTCCTTTCTCTAGTTTTTTTTATTTATTTACTTATGCTTCTTACATTTCTTTTCATTTTATTCATATCTAGTATGTGTTGCTAATCATATTGTTGAGGTGATGAGGTGAAGCTTTTGGTAAATGCTAAGGTTAGTCTCTTAAACATGAGCTAAAATGAATCATCATTTATAAACACTAGTATAGATAATATTTTCTTTTGGTTTAAAATCATACTTGCAAAGTAGAGATCTTGATTCATTATTGACAATGAAAATGGCACAGTAAATGCTTGGTTTCATAACCTTGATTTGTTGTAGACATATACCTTGGCATAAGGAATGCTTGGACTCTTTTTATGAGTTTTGAGGACACCAAATGAACATAATATCATATGCTATGGACGTTGGACAATTTGGACTGAATTGCTAAACCTTCCGATTGGAACCTCCCTTATGTGTGGATTTCAATTGTGTAATAAAACAAGATTAATCTTAGCATAACACCAAGAGTGGATTCTCTAACCTCAACATCATTTCTTATTGTTTTTTTATATCTTGTTTAATTGCTTTTATGTTATTTTGTTTATTTTGTTCTCTAATATCTTGTTTACTTTCTTTGTTATTGATTCCCTAATATCTTGTTTATTTTCTTTTTCATATATATTTATAAACTTATACTTACTAGTACGCTTCCCTGTGGTTCGACCTCGGACACCCGAGAATTTATTACTTGAACATAACCTGCACTTGGGTTTACAACTCTTAATTGAGTCTCCATCATTTAGTGCTTCTACAATCATGGACTTGGTATCGGCTGCCATTTCTTGCTCCGCTCGTGGATGTTTCAGCTTTATACCCCCTTGCAAGCAAGTAATAATCTTTACTATTTTATTAATTTGTATGAACTTGTATTTTTATAGGTCTATTAAGATTTTATATGCATTTTAACAGGTGGAGTAGGAGTAGAGATTTTAGCGAGACTCCGACCGACCTTACAAGTATAAGATTGCGACTAGATCGAGTAAGATATGATAAGGTAAATGTTTCAATTGTTACATTCAAGTATTTTTGTATTTAATCCATATGGAACTAATAATTTGTAATAATTATTCGCAGTTTCTGTGGATGTCATATTCCTCAAGTGAAATTATGGCATGCCTCCTATCGGATGCCTACAATAATTATAATATATGGAAAGCAAACACAACATTGATATGCTTTCATATGTAGAGTGGCACTAAACTGACAGGGTGTTGCGACAATTTGGGATGCAACAATCAATTTCGCAAGCACCAGCAAACCTTGATAAGCTTCACAAGATCAACATGCGTGGTCGTCATGATGAATTCTAGCCAGCGAAGCATGAACATTGGATTAATTGGTGGAATATACATTGTCAACGAATTTCGACAGGTTATCCGATTGTTGGTAATAATTTCAACCCATCTGATGATTACATAGGATGGTATAAAAATGAAGGTTGGCCTTTTGTTTGTCCACCGTCGGTGTATGAAGATGTTAGAAGTATGCCATTTACCAGACGAACTTCAACTCTAGTCCCTCATACACAAGATATGGAAGCTCCTAGACCTACCCGACAATGTGGGCGGACGCGTCAACCGGCCTCATCGGAGTTCACTGCACCGAGGATGCCATTTAGTGATTCTGAACCTGAACGGGATCATGGAGTACCATCCAGTCATCGTTATTCCGTCAGTTACCCTAGATATGACATTGATGAGTGTTACCGACCATCACCGCCAATGACGAGGTTAGATGACCAGCTCCCCATTCTAAGTCCAAGTTCAGCATATCTAACATCAATGTATCAGTTTGGAATTCCTGCATCAACATTTGATAGTACATCATTTCTGGGTCCATCTAGTAGTCAGGTTCCCTTTATGAGTGAACTAGGTGTTGGCTCCTCCAGCAGTGGGTTTCAAATTTTTGATACAGAAGAAATGACGGATGACATACAACCAGAACCAGTGGCGGTTATAGCAAGAGGTCGTGGTCGACCGTGAATACGTGCCACTGACGAGGTCGAACGACGGGTCCAACCACCACGTACTAGGAGAGCTCGACACTGTTGCTCTACACCACGCAATAATTAGAATAAATGTAATTTTATCAATATAACGAGAATAATGTATTTTAAATTTGTAATATATAAATTTATATGTTTTGCATTTCATGTTATTTATTTTAAATTTGTTGGGAAATTAATTGTTATTTTTAATTTTTTTATTCAACATATCTAACTAAAATGTTAATGTTGTTATTTAATTTATAAAAATATAATAAAATATATTATTCAATATATTTTTATAAAATTTCTTAATATATTTTTATAAAATTTCTTAATTTTATATAAAATAATAATCCAAATTACATGATAAGTAGAAAAAAACTTGCATAACATTTTCCTTAATGGCAAAATATGTAAATATTACAGGTTATGAAAACATGTAATTCCTTTATTGTTGATGCGAACTCTCCCCCGATGTGCCAGATTGATGCGGACATTTTCGATGGCTATGACCTTCATTTCTGCATAATCCACAACGTTTTGGTTGGCCTTTCTCCCTGAGGTTCATTTCATTACGAATACGACTTGATTTTGGCCGACCATGTGGATTTATCCGCATTTCTTGATTGGGACACACTTCTGGACCATCATATTGAGGCCAATAACCTTCATTTCCAACTGCTTCGAGCTCATATATATAAACATTCAATATAGTTTCCAGTCTATAGACATTGTCCACATATTACATATAATCTACATGGACACGTGCACAAGCAGCAACTACATGTGAACAAGGGAACCTTTGTGCTTGAAACTTCCCACAGTCACACCATATGTCACTAAGCTTGACTTTGTACTTCATTGCATAAACACCCTCTTGTGGATCAACTAACTCTTCAATCAGAAAAGATTGATTTGCTCGAGTAAAATTATAAACAAAGTGGCAGTTAGCTTTCCTGCGATTTTCTTGCATAGTTTGTGTAACTATTTCACAGTATGTGTGCCATCCCTCCATTATTCCAATTTGCTTGTTCCCATCTTAACAAAAAGTGCAACTAACCTATAATATGTTGATTGCACTAAAGCGATAATGGGAAGATGACGCGTTCCCTTCAACACCGAATTGATAGATTTAGCTAGGTTGGTTGTCATATGGTCATAACGTCTTCCTTGATCATATGATTGGGCCCACTTCTCCTTGGGGATCCTATCAAGCCAATTAGCTGTCTCTTCATTTTCTCCACGAAGATTCTCATACATGAAATGAAAATTCGATCGTCTCAACTCGTATCCTAATAAAATTAAAAACAAAAGACTTGTGAATTTCAGTATTATTTTATATACTAAAGGAAATATAAGAGATAAAATAACTATGATTGATTCCATACCCATATTAACATTGTGTCGACGCAATTCCTTATTTGTTAAACTTCTTCATAAAGTTAGCTGCAATGTGTCGAATGCAGTACACTGAATATGCATGTGGAGGATTCCATCCACTACCATCGCGTCTAATCGTAGCTTTGATGGCTTCATGTCGATCAGACATCAAGCATATGCTAGGCTATTTTGTCACATGTTTACGCAAATTAGTGAGAAAGAATGACCAAGCCTCTGTTGTCTCATCCTCCACAATGGCAAAGGCAATTGGCAGTATGTTTCGGTTGTCATCTTGTGCAATAGCTAACAATAATGTTCCTTTGTATTTTCCATATAAGAAAGTACCGTCTATTTGCACAATAGGTTTACAATACGGATACCCATCAATGCACGACTTAAATGTCCAAAAGAGTCGATGAAATATTCTCTTACCCTGGACCAGTCGATCACCATGATATGCAGGTACCGTTTGCAAATCCACAATTGTACCAAGCATGAAATGTTGCATTGCACCTAACATTCAGGTAGCTCATTGTACGATCTATCCCAATCGCCAAAAACTCGAACGATTGACTTTTGCTTTACTTTCCATGCTTTCTTATAGGAGGTGATGTATCTATACCGGATTCGTATCTCAATGATCAAAACTGAAACGAAGATCTCCGGATTTGCTCGGACCAATGACAGAATGCATGAACAGATCATGTTAGAATCTAACTTGCAATGATCTTGTGAAATCCTCCCCGATGTGCAAGTATGAGGCCCTTCATATTTTTTAATCTCCCATGCCTGTTTCTTCTTCATAAAAGTTGCCCTTATTCTCCAATTGCACCCTTTCTCATACATTAGACATTTGGCATAATATTTGGTCCGCTCAGATTCAATTACTTTGTAATCTACAGAGTTTTTGATGTTATAGTGCTTAATAGCTGAAAGCACAGCCTCTTTCGTTGGAAATTGTAACCCAACACACAGATCAATTGTAGATGGATCAAATGTCAGAGGCGTAGCTAATGTATGAGCATATTCAGGAAATTCTGGCACTTGCATTGCCTCCAGATCCAGGGTGTGCATATGGGATGCAGCCTCATATAGGGGAAGATCTCCATGAGTGTTGATCTCAGCAGGGACGATGTCTGGGTCAGAATCACTATTGTCATCACTTGTGAATTCAGCATCCTCTTCCTGCTCACTAAAGTCACCAATATATTCACCATGGACTCCACATGGCGGAACAGGATCAACACCAGCTGGCTCATCTTCGAGGGCAGTAGGAATTGTTTGTGAGACTAATGAATTATGAAACGTTGTAGCTTGAGATAGAGGAACGACTTCTTCTGTGGGAACGTCGTATATAGTGTGAACATAGAACGACCCAAAATCATCATCGTTTGTAGGAAAGTTTTCTGTAGTGCGAACATTTGAAGGCCCACAATCATCGTGAACATCCTCTATGTCAGCATATAACTCAAGTACACCAACATTTGCAAATGTCTCATGAGCATAAAACATGCATCTGACATCATCATCATCTTCAAGTGAAAATGTTCTATATCGGACACATCCTTCACCAATAGATAGAGGATGCCTATACTTAATCTCTGAAACTCTTTTTCTATTTCCCGCTTTAATTTTTGTATGAATTTGCAGCTTCAGTTCCTCTAATGTGACGTCTTCATCAACACAAAAACTTTTAAGACGTTCACAATTAAAGGTAGCACCTTCGTCAGTATTATGAATTTGGCCATTATAGTAGACCAATGCGATCACTCTGTTGCTCATGTTGTGTAGTAATGAAACTAAGAAGGATAAGAA
The DNA here is from genome assembly GCA_030761205.1 of Fremontodendron californicum. NCBI lineage: Eukaryota > Viridiplantae > Streptophyta > Magnoliopsida > Malvales > Malvaceae > Fremontodendron > Fremontodendron californicum. Next base: position 3,699,529 of record JAULJL010000013.1, on the reverse strand, counting down.
TAGAGGTATTATCACTCGGCAAAAGAAAGAAGAAATAAAGAATGAGGAGGTATTAGCATTCAGAAAAAATCTGATTGAAAAACTGTTGTAGGGGGTATTGTAAACCTTCATCAGTATTATGAATTTATAATGGTTCATTATGTTGTATTGGATGATAAATCCCATCCTTTGTACAGGATGGAATCTGATTCCTATTTTCTGGCTAGGGTTAATTGACCGAAAAACTTATAACTCATTTAATGCAAAAACTGATGATAAATCCCATCCTTTGTACCGGACTGTCCAATAGTCCCATCCATTGCAGAAGGAATCCAATTCCAATATTTTCTGCAGCATTTGATTGACTGGAAAATAGCTGAAACCTATCCCTAACCCTAAATCATTAGTCCCATCCATTGAAGAAGGAATCCAATTCCAGTATTTTTTGCAGCATTTAATTAACTGAAAAATAGCTGAAACCTATCCCTAACCGTAAATCAGTAGTCCCATCCATTGCAGAAGGAATCCAATTCCAATATTTTCTGTAGCATTTTATTGACTGAAAAATAGCTGAAACTCTAACCCTAAATCTGGTCAATAGTCTTATCCATTGCAGAAGAAATCCAATTCCAATATTTTCTGCAGGATTTGATCCACTAAAAAATAGCTGAAACCCTAAATCATTAGTCCCATGACTCCCATTCATTGCAGAAGGAATTCAATTCCAATATTTTCTATAGCATAAAATCAAAATAATAAATAAAATTTAATTTTATATAAAATTCAAATAACAAATTAATTTAATTTTATATAAAATTCAAATAACAAATTAATTTAATTTTTATATAAAATTTAAATAACAAATCAAATTTTAATTTATATAAAATTGAAATAAGAAATACATTTTTTAAAATGAAATTTTAATAAGAAATAAAATTGTATTTTATATAAAATTTAAATAAGAAATATATTTTTTTATATAAAATTTTAATAAGAATTTTTTTATATAATTTTAATAAGAAATAAAATTGTACATTTTATAAAATTCAAATAATAAATTTATTTGACATCTCTTATGTCATGTCAATGACAATATAAAAATGGAATTGGGATCTGGATGGAATATAATGAAATAGAGCCACTTTGAGGTTCCCTATGAAATGAGGCATGGAACGGAGCCACTACGAAGAAGTTCCGGGGGTTACGAAGGAAACTTCGAGTTCATATTGGTCATGGGTTGAGAACGGGAATTGAACTCTATGAGATTAAAATTTCAATAAAAATTAAATTATTTTTTTATAAAATTAAAAAATTAAATAAATTATAAAATTTTAGTATATATATTTAAAAAAATAAAAACAAACCAAGATAATTTTTTTTATACCTGTTTGTTACAGATCTCACATATAAAATTTAAATAAGAAATCAAAATTTTATATAAACATTTAATAAGAAATAAATTTTTAATAATAAATTAAATTTTATTTTTTATAAAATTAAAAGATTAAAAAATATATATATATTATTGAAAAAGTAAAAAACAGACCAAGAAATTTTTTTATTTAATTTGCAATTTTTAAAATTAAAATACAAATTTTAAAAACAAATTTATAATTTTTTTTTTTAATGTTGGACTTTAAAATTTAAGTAAAAAAATTTATATAAAAAAAATACCACCAAGGGAAATCGCCACCCCCCATGGCGATTTTCCTTGGTGAAATTGAAAAAAATTTCAATTTACTTTTTAAAAAACACCAAGGGAAATCGCCATCCCCCATGGCGATTTCCCAGCGTAACCATGGCGATTTTCCTTGGTGAAATTGAAAAAAATTTCAATTTACTTTTTAAAAAACACCAAGGGAAATTGCCACCTCCCATGGCGATTTTCCTTGGTTTTTTTGAATTTTTTGAAAATTTTACGCTGGAAAATCGCCATGGGGGATGGCGATTTCTTAGCTGGTTTTAAAAGGAGCGGATTTTGATAACTAATTTGAAAACAGCAATATTTTGGTAAAAATTTTTTAGCTATATTGTGATAAAAAACCGATAATAACATTGTTGATATTACGGGAAGAAAATATATTTTTATTTTATATTGTAATGTTTTCTTTCTTAAGAAATTTCATTATTTGCATTGAAAAGGGTATTTATTCTACAACAAAAAGGAATATTTCACATATAATTAATTTTATTATAATCTTTAAACTGTCCTATCATAATAGAAAAAATTATGTAGCGTTCATTTTGTAATATTATACAGATGTTTAGACATCTAGACAGGTGTTCCAATGATCTAAAAATATATTAAAATCTTATATAGGTATAGATAACAACATTATTGATAATACGGGAGGAAAATATATTTTAAATTTTATTCTATTGTTTTCTTCCTTAAAAACTTCTATTATTTGCGTTCAAAAGGGTAATTATATCTCAAACAAAAAAGAACATTTCACCTATAATTTATTTTATTATAATTTTACAATTATTTTATCACAATAAAAAATTATGCAGTGTTCATTATTTATAAATGTGAACTCCATGAAAATTTAAATGGATCGTACATAATTTTAAATTATAATTAATTAATTATAATATAATAGTTATAAATAATATGCTCCCAAAAAATAAATATCTCTGTGCAAATATGTTCGAACTTTTCTTAAAACATGATTTGGATAAACAATTTAAGTTTGAGTTATAATAATTTTATTTTAAAAAAAAAAACCTTAATAGAAAATTAGTTTTTAATGCATTAAATTAGCCGCAGAGCTAGATCCTAGTTTAAACTTTAACCAGGTGTATACCCGTACATGCTACGGGCGAAAAATATTTTTTTTTTTTATAAATAAAATTTATTTTAAGAATTATTTTTAAAAATAAGAAAGAAAAAAAACAAAAAGAATGAATATGAAAAAGATAAAAATCATAAAATAAATATATGTAAAAGATCAATAAAATATAAATATAGTAAAAGTTCAAAAAACTTTGATAAATAACAAACCAAATAACTAATTTATAGAAAAAAATAAATATAATAAAATATAAATCACTTATTTTTAACATAGAAAAAATAATTAAAACACAACACGAAAAATAATCTAAATACGACACAAATATATGAACTTGTAAAAATATACATAAAATAAATTATTAACATGTAAAATTTATATAAATTTATAATATTTTAAAAATAAAAAAAAACACGAACACATCACAAACACACAAATTTTTCTCTAAATTAAATCACAATGACAAACTATATAAAATATAAGATAAATTAAGATACAACACGAAATGACATATTTTTTTTTATTTATCTTCATTATTAACGTGTAAAAATTGATATAAATTTATAATAGTTTAAACACACAAAAATAACACGAACACAAAAATAATAATTTTTTTCTCTTTCTTTCGCTCTCATTTTCTTTTCTTTTTTTTTCTCATTTCTTCTTCTCCACCAGAAGGAAAAAAAAGATGCCACGTGGATGACCTCTCCATCCTCAAAAACTTCCTATATTTATTGTATGGATTTTAACGTGTTAATAATTTGTGTTATATAAATTTTGACATGTTCGTGTATTTGTGTCGTGTCCGTATTTTTTTCGTATCGTGTCATTTTTAACACCCTCCATAAACTCTCTCATCTACAAAAATTATCTTATAGATATAATTAATACCTTAAATACGATTATGATACATAAAAAATAAAAAATAAAAAAAAAATACAATAACACAACATGAATACGTGAATTAAAAAATCTAAAATAACTTAAATTTTCTCACCAAATTATCATCAACTCTTCCATTTACCTCATCATATTTTTTTTTAGTTTTTTAATATTTAATAAAATAATTTAAATTTAAAAAATAAAAAAATAAAAACTTAAATTTAAAATAATAATAATAATAATAATAATAAAAAAAGAAATAGACAAACTGGAGAATTGCTTAAGGTGTTTTATATTTGTATACATTTTAACGTGTTAATAATTTGTATTATATAGATTTTGACATGTTCGTGTATTCGTGTCGTGTCCGTATTTTTTTCGTGTCTTCTTTTGACACTTTCTCTAAATTTTCTCATCTACAAAATTTATTTTATGGATATAATACCTTAAACACGATTATGACACATAAAAAATTAAAAATACATAAAAATAAGATGAATACACGAATTACAAAGTCTAAAATAACTTAAATTTTCTCACCAACTCTTTAACATTTTTTATTTTTTTAATATTTAATAAAATAACTTAAACAGGATTATGATACATAAAAAGTTAAAGTTATACGAACACGACATGAATACATGAATTATAAAATCTAAAATAACTTAAATTTTTTCGCCAAATTCTCACAAATTCTTCGATTTATCTCTATCACAAATATTTTAAATTTTTTTTATATTTAATAAAATAGCTTAAATTTTAAAAATAAACTTAAATTTAAATTTAAAATAATAATAAAATAATTATAAAAAAAAAAAAGAAGAGAAAAGAACACAATAAAGAGACCACCACTTCACTTGGTCCCTCTTTTATTATTTACGAAAAAAAGCAAAAAATAAGATGAACAGTATTTTTTTTAAAAAAAAAAATCATGCCATGCGGATATTTTGTTCAAAAAAAAAAAAAAAAAAAACTAGAAGTAAGTGAACAGTAACCCCCAAAAAAAAGGGTTAACAGAACTGGGCGACGTAAGATTTGGGTTTTTTTTGTCTAATCCTTTTTGTGTATAGTAAAGGAAACAGCCGACTCCATTGACTGATCATGGATAGATTCAATGAATCACTGTTTTAATTAGCTCAAGTCGGACACCCTAATCTAATCCAATTTAATTTAGCCCCAATAATTTATATCGTATTTATATTATTTTATGTATTATAATTATATTTAAAATATTATATATATATATATATTTAATATTTTAATAATTTATTTTATATAAATTTTAATATGTTTATATATTTATATAATATTTATTTTTTATACATATTATGTTTTATATTATATTTTAATTTTTTTATATTATACTTATATTGTATTTAAAATTATCGAATCTAATATAATACATTATTAATCATAATTAATCTTTGACCCCACAAATGACACAGCAAAACACAATAGATAAAATCGGACGAGAAATTTGCTCTTTTAATGTAAAGGTAAAACTTTTATTTTTAAAAAATAAATAGTTATTCAAATTTTAAACTCTAATTTTATAAATATAAGATAGATATCAATCAGAAAAGATAAAAGATTTAATTAACTGTGTTTATAAACATTAATTAAGAGTTATTTAATTATAATTAAAAAAATTATATTTAATATATTATTTTTTTATTAAATTTAAAAAATATATTTTTTGTATATATATATATATTTTATAAATATCATCTTAATTAATATTTTCCTAAATAAAATTTAGGCTATTTGATTAAAAGATTAGCCTCGCGGCAAGCAACATCCATTGTCGTCGACAAAGCACGTGATCAAAGAAAAGTAAGCACCACATATTTTCTGTTCATGGAAAAATTAATACTACTATATAACTACATCGCAACCCTGGGGGAGAAGAATTGTGTCGAATTATTATCAATTTTATTTTATTTCGTTTCACGTGCATGCAAATTGTCTTTTAATATATTAAAATTTCATACACTCAGAGTGAAATATATTTTTAAAAAAATAATAAATTATATTTTAAAAAAATAAATGTAACAAAAATAGATAATTTTTGTTAGTGAATAATTTTTGTAAGTATTAATTTTTTAAAAAATGGGTAGTTTTTTTTTAAGTAAATAGATAATTTTTTTTAAAAAAAATTATTATATAAATATTAAAATACATAATTATTCTTATTTATTATTTTATTTTTTAACACTTAATTAATTTTTTATATTTTCACTAACTGAGTTGATGTCACTTGACTCAGTGATACCAATTCAATCATTTCTTTTATAATAATATAAATATATTTAGAGTTCGTTTTTTTTAATATATATATATTATCGATGTAGTTTTAAAATTTTATAAGTAAAATTAAAAAATTGATAAATATTTTTTATTATATATTAATTTTTAAAATATTTTTTACTATATTTTAAAATTGGATTATTTATCCTATTCAAATTACTATTTAAATAAAAAAAATATTTTTATTTAAATTTAATTATAAAAAAATTATAAAAAATAAATATTTTAATATATTTTAAATAATAAAACATATCGAGTCTAGCAAGAAACTTTTTCCTGTTCGATCCCGGCGCGATTTGGCTCCAACCCATGAAAGCTTCTATGCTAAACCTGCTGATATAGTTTTTAAACTTCACTAACCGTATATCAAATAATTTTTCATATATTTATTAAATAAAAATATTTGGATTCTCTCTTTTATTTTCTTTCGACTAAAAAAAATAATTTGGATTCGGTCCACTAGAATACGAAATACATTTAATTTTTTGACATATACATAATTAACTTTTATTTTTATTTTTAATGTCGTCCGGTAATGAATATTTTGGTCTAACATTCTATCAACATACAATACAATTATCTTTTATAGTAGTTTATTATTATTATTACTAGATAAATGTCCGCGTTTCACTCCGGACATGTTATCGAATTTAAATTGATATTTTATAATAAATTTGAAAGATACAAAAGTATGATGGGTAAAGATAATTTAGAAAAATAATAACTTCTATCCTTATACAACACTTAATATAAAATTGAGAGTTATTTGAATATGATCAATTAGATCTGGTAATTTTAGACATAACATAATTATACGATACAAACATAATATGAGAAAAATAATTAAAACACGACATAACACAAAAAATAACATGAACACGACACAAATACACGAACGTGTCAAAATCTACATAAAACAAATTATTAACGTGTTAAAATTTATATAAATATATAATACATTGAATAAGATTATAACAGGAAAATCAACACAGACATGACGATACGCGACATAAATTTGGGAGTTATTTGAATAGTATCAATTAGATTTGACAATTTCGGACACAATATGATTATACAACACGAAAACAACATGAAAAAATAATTAAAATACGACACGAAAAATAACATGAACACTACAAAAATACACGAATGTGTAAATCTACATTAAAATGAATTATTAACGTGTACAAATTTATATTAATTTATAATACTTTAAACATACGATAAAATAACACAACATGTTACGGACATAAAAATTTTCTCTAAATTGAATCACTATTACAAATTATGCAAAATATGAGATGAATTGGGACATGACATGAATACACATAATTTTCTCTAAATTGAATCACCATGACAAACTATGCAAAATATTTGGATGAATTGAAACATGACACGAACACATAAAAAAATAATTAAAATACGATAAGACACGAAAATAACATGAATATAACACAAATACATGAACGTGTCAAAGTCTACATAAAATGAATTATTAACATATAAAAATTTATATAAATTTATAATATTTTGAACACACAAAAAATAATACGAACACGAAAAATAATATGAAGACGAACGAATATTCGAACGTGTCAAAATCTACATAAAATGAATTATTAACATGTAAAAATTATATAAATTTATAATATTTTGAACACAAAAAAATAACACGAACACTACACTAAGGGGGCGTTTGGTACCTTCCCAAGAATCACATTCCATGGAATGTGATTCCTGAGAATGTGATTCTTGGGAATGTGATTCATGTGAATGTAACTTTTTAGCATTTGGTATACATGGGAAAGTGCTAATTAAAATCCCGGGAATGTGATGATAATTTCCAAAATTACCCTGATAAAAAATGTAAATTTTATTAATTTAAAAAATTTTCAATGATATTTATTATTAACAAATATTTATACTAAATATTTAAAAATAATATTTTAAATTTGAGTTTCTTTTAGGATAAAAAATATTTATTAATAATAAAATTTTGAAATTACTCTCATGTAGTTAAAAAATTAAAAGGCTGGATGCAATTAAATATTATTTAAATATTTTAATGATATTTATTATTAACAAATATTTGTACTAAATATTTAAAAATAATATTTTAATTGGTAATTTGAGTTATTTTTATGATAAAAAATATTTGTTAATAATAAATTTTGAAATTACTCGCATGTAGTTAAAAAATTAAAAGACTATATGCAAATTAAATATTATTTAAATATTTTAATGATATTTATTATTAACAAACATTTGTACTAAATATTTAAAAATAATATTTTAATTGGTAATTTGAGTTATTTTTATGATAAAAAATATTTTTTAATAATAAAATTTTGAAATTATTTTCATGTAGTTTTAAAGTTAAAAGGTTGTATAAAAATTAAATATTATTTAAATATTTCAATGATATTTATTATTAATAAACATTTGTACTAAATATTTAAAAATAATATTTCAATTGGTAATTTGAGTTATTTTTATGATAAAAAAATATTTGTTAATAATAAATTTTCGAAGTTACTCTCAAGTAATTGAAAAATTAAAAAGCAGAATACAAATTAAATATTATTTAAATATTTCATTAATATTTATTATTAATAAATATTTGTACGAAATATTTTAAAATAATATTTCAATTGATAATTTTAACTCAAATAGAAAGAGGATAATGTTGTCTTTAACATTTTTTTTAACTTTCCAACTACATGAGAAAGTTACTTTCCCACTTCACATTCCAATGCTTGTAGGAAAGTAACTCTCCAAGGAAAGTTACATTCTCAGAAAAATGAACAGTTTTTAGCATACCAAACACATTCCCACCAATTACTTTTGATGGAAAGTGATCACTTTCCATCATACCAAACGCCCTCTAACACGCGAACGTGTCAAATCTACATAAAATGAATTATTAACGTGTAAAAAATTGTATAAATTTATAATATTTTAAACATACAAAAAATAACACAAACATAATTTTTTCTCCATCTTTTCTTTTCTTTCTTTTTCCTTTCTTTCCTTCTTAATAAAAAAAAATACCCAAATTACCCCCTCAACCTCCTTAATATCATGCTTAATTGTCAATTAAGCATGGTTTCAAAATCCAAATTCTTATCTCCCATGCATTCTTAAGATTACTTTTAATGTTAGTAATAGATTAATATATCTTATATAGATAGATAACGAGTCTTTTACATACTAGTAAGTCAACCTTGGTATCTTACACATTTTTTAGGAATGGACGAGAACATAGCTAATTGAAAAAGAATATAAATAAAACATATAAATTAGTATCAAGTGAAAAGAAAACTCCATTAAAAAAAGAACCTTGAGTAGAAAATTCAAAGAAATGTTAGGCCCAACCCAAGGATTGCTGATTAATAATCCATGAAATAGCTGTTGTTTATGCTTGGTTAGAGTTAGATGTAATAATTTGTATATTTATATCGTATTTGTATATTTTATATGTCATAATATATTTAAAATATTATATATTTATATAAATTTTAATACGTTAATAATTCATGTTATATTAATTTTGACACATTCTTATATTCATGTCGTGTTATTTTTTTTTATGTCATATTGTGTTTTATTTTTATTTTTTGTATGGTGTAATCATATCATGTTCAAAGTTACTAGGTCTAGCAAGAGTCATCCACATGGAAGGCAAGCTCAAGGACAATTTTCAGGAAACCCGGAAAAAGAAGAATGCGAGAAAATTGGTTGAATCCATAGAACTATATCAGTTATAAACCAAGAATTAAAACAGTACTTATGTAGACAGGGAAGGAAACGGCAAATTTATCAAAATATTGTAATTTTTTTTTATCAAATTACCAATATTGTAAAATTAAATATCAAAATACACTTAAAAAAAATGTCATGGGAAGTCGCCATATGATATGGCGACTTCCAATGGCTAATTTAAACAAATTTTGAAAAAAACTAGAAGGGAAGTCGTCATATCATATGGCCACTTTCAAACTAGTTTTTGTTTAAAATTTTAAACATTTAAAACGGTAAAAAAAATAAATTAAATTAAATTTTTAACTTTATAAAACAAATAAAAAATAATAATTTGAATTGGGCAACGGTCAATTGACCGTTGCCCACCCCCCACCCCCTATAAATATCCCCTTCCCTTCATATATTTTCACACAAATTTTTATTTATTACTCTCTCTCTGATGGGATCCAAGATGGACCAAGTTTTCAAGAAGCAATACAAGGATTCCACTTGGGCCGAATCAAGGAAGCAATGCAAGGAAAGGACTTGGGCAGAATCTACAAGTCTTTTAAGCAAGGTCAATCCATTCAAGTTGGGCTGCTTGAATGAGGAAGACCAAGAATTGGTCCATGTGATCCAAGCTTCACATGATGGGCCATAGAGGAATTCAAAGGGGCGACAATCTTAATGAATTAGTGGGCCTGTTTTTAGTTCATTATCTAATATGAAGTGGGGACCAATTCAGTAATGTTGTGGCGCCTAAATTAGAAGCTTTAGTTAGGTCTTTTAATTACTTAGGCTTTTGGGCCTGATTTATGTATTATGTCCATTAGGCTTAAGGGGTCTATCTTCATTAAACTTGTTGGACATTCTTTTAATTATTTAGGTTTGGGCTTGAGCATGTTCAGCCCATATTTTATATATTATTACTTAGTAGATTAGGGTTATTGTAGGGAGGCTATAAATATATGTCTTAGCCGCCTACTTCAATTATCTTTTGATCAATTGAGTTTGAATTTATTCAAAGTGAGTGTTTCACTCTTTTTAGTTCTTGACAGAACTTAGGAACTTATCAAAAAATTCTTTCTTTGTGGCGTTCAACCTATCAAACTTAGGTTCTTGAAACGAGAGTTCTTAGGGTCTAGTTTACATGCTTAATCTAGGTTCTTTGAAACAGGCTTTTAAGGGTTTAAGTTTTCTTTGCCTGAATCTTGGCTTTTCTGGGTTAGGTATTTCAATTTGTTAGTGGGTTCAAAGGGTTTAACCCCTAGGGTTCACATCAGTTGGTATCAGAGCTTAGGCTTCCAATCAGGTTTTTATAATTATCGCTTTGATTTGTAATTTGTTACTTCTTTTGGGGTTTCAGATACTATCACAGCAAAATCAATAACAAGATTTTGGGGTTTTAGGTAGTCTTGTCTTAGGGTTATAGGTTTAGGCATTCTTGCCCTGGGTTATAGTTTTTAGGCAGTCTTGCTCTGGGGTTTCGTTTCTTGTAATTGAATCAAATCAATCTAACAAGATTTTGGGGTTTCAACATTCTTGTCTTGGGGTTATAGCTTTAGGCATTTTTCCTAGGGTTATAGTTTTTAGGCAGTCTAAGTTTGGGGTTTCAGTCTTGAAAAGTGGTTTAAATCAAGATTTCTTTCTTGAATTCTTGATCAATTAAAATTTCTTCTTATTGATTCTTGATCCGAATCTTAAAAAAAAAAAAAAAAAGTTCATCCGAGATTTTAAGAAAATCAAGAAGTCTCGTTCTTCAACAAAAAAAAAAAAAGAGAAAGAAAAGTGTTCGAATACAAGAAAAAGAAAGAAAGATTCGAAAAAGATCAAGGAAAGTAGGAAAGATTTGAATTCTTGGTCATCTTGTTCTTGATTTTTACTTGTTTTACCTTCTTACTAATTATTTCTTGTTTCTTGAGTCTTTTGCTAGGTAGAATTAAGCAAGTGGAGTTCTTCTAGTTCCTAAAGAACCTGAAAGAGGAAATAGAGTGGTAAAAGGCAAGAGTAAGTAAGTTTATTAAAGAAAAAGCCTAAAAGACTGCAAACAAGAGTTGAAGTGATATCTTAATTGAGTGTAAACACTAAGGGAGTGTGTGAGTTTATTTTTATCACTAACATTTTGTTTTGCAGCAACTTCAAATGTCTCACCATACTGAATCATCACACAAGGGGGATGAAAATTCATCCTTTACATGGAGAGCTATGCAACAACAGTTTGAGAGGATGAATTTTGCGATGGCACAGATGTCAGACAAGATAGAGAGCCAATCGGCAGCCATTCAAAACCTACAAGGTGGGCGATATAGAGGGGCTAGGCGAGAGCCTAGTGTTGTTGATGAACATGATATAGAGGAGGCAGATGATGAGGAAGTTGATATGGGTAGACCTAGAGGAGTTAGGCATGGAGGAAGGCCTAGGAGAAACACTAGGGATCATGATTGGGAAAATAGAGAAGATAGGAACCTTGGGAATATTAAAATGAAAATTCCACCATTCCAAGGTAGAACTGATCCTGAGGTTTATTTGGAGTGGGAGAAGAAGATAGAGTTGATCTTTGATTGTCACAACTATTCGGAAGAGAAAAAGGTGAAGTTGGCAGTCATTGAATTTACTGACTATGCCATAGTTTGGTGGGATCAACTAGTAACCAATAGGAGGAGAAACCATGAGAGACCTATAGAGACATGGAGGGAATTGAAAGCTCTCATGAAAAGGAAGTTTGTACCTAGCCACTATTATAGGGACCTTTACCAAAAACTTCAAAACCTTACCCAAGGGTTTAGGAGTGTAGAGGATTACTATAAGGAGATGGAGGTGGCTATGATTAGAGCCAATGTAGAGGAGGATCGGGAAGCCACCATGGCTAGATTTTTGAGTGGCTTACATAGAGACATAGCCAATGTTGTGGAGTTGCAGCATTATGTGGAGGTAGAAGACATGGTGCACATGGCTATAAAGGTGGAGAGGCAATTGAAAAGAAAGGGGGCAGCAAGGTATTCTTCGGTTTCTAGCACTCCTTGGAAACCAAAGTGGGACAAAGACTGGGCTGTTGTCAAGGGCAAAATCGAACCACCAAAGGGGAAAGAAGAAAGCACTAGCAAAGACAAACCCAAGGTATTTCAAAATTCCAATTCTTCAAAGAATAGAGATATTAAATGCTTTAAATGTTTGGGTTCAGGCCATATTGCATCTCAATGTCCAAACAAAAGGGCGATGATCATGCATGCTAATGGTGAAGTCGTGACCGAAAGTGAAGATGATTGTGATGACATGCCAGAATTTGAGGATGCTAGTGATTGTGTTGGTGATGATGCTGACTTGGACTACCCTGTGGAAGGTAAATCTCTTGTTGCTAGGCGTGCTTTGAATGCACAAATTAATATAGATGATGTAGAGGAACAAAGAGAAAACATTTTTCATACTAGATGTTTTGTGAACAATAAAGTATGTAGTATGATTATTGATGGGAAAAGTTACAATAATATAGCTAGTACCATCCTAGTTGAGAAGTTGAGCTTACCTTTACTAGAACATCCCAAACCTTATAAGTTGCAATGGTTGACTGAATGTGGGGAGGTAGAGGTTAATAAGCAGGTTTTGGTAGCTTTTACCATTGGGAGGTATAGTGATGAGGTGCTTTGTGATGTAGTACCTATGCATACTAGCCATATTTTGTTGGGGAGGCCGTGACAGTATAATAGGAGGGTAATTCATGATGAGTTTAGGAATAGGTATAGCTTTGTAAAAGATGGAAAAACAATCAAGCTTGTTCCTTTAACTCCAAAACAGGTCTATGAGGACCAATTGAAATTGAAGCTGAAAAATGAGTGAGCAAAAAAGAAAGAGTGAGGCCGAAACACAAGAAAGAAACATGAGAGAAAAAAAAGGAGAGACTGTGGTCGAAACACATGAGAAAAAAATAGAAGTGGCTGAAAAAAAGAGAATGATGCCACAAGAGAGAAAAGAAAAGACAAAGAAGAGTTTCTATGCAAAAGAGAGTGAGGTTTTTACTAATGTCAAACTAACAACCCTCTTCCTAGTTTGTCTTTTTCTTTATTACAGGTGTTCAAGCATGTATTTCCAAATGAAAAGCCGAATGGATTGCCTTCCATAAAAGGCATTGAGCATTCAATTGATTTTGTACTACCTAACATTGATACAAGCAAGATATGTACTTCTTATGCTACTTGTCACAAGCAAGGTAAGAGGAACATTAAATCTGATGTTTTACCAATGAGATATGTGCTTCATGCTTTTAAGAGTGCTCAAATACTTAGTTTCGAATACATGCAAGGTTTGTATGCCAATGATACTGATTTTTCTTATTTATACATGGCATGTAATCAAACTAATTTTTGTTTTAAGAAACTTTGTGCAATTGCTACTATTAGAGAAAGGTTATGTTCTACACTTGTGTTAGCATTACCTAACTTTAATAAGACTTTTAAGATTGAATGTGATACGACAGGGATAAGGATGGTTTTGTTGCAAGATAGACGTTCCATAGCTTTCTTTAAAGAGAAGAAGTCCAAATCCTTGAGAACATTAATGCTAATGCTTCTAAAGTGGATCTTCAAGGTGAGTCTAATATTTCTACTACTTTTATTGTTTCTGATTTTTCTCCTTATAATGCAGGCGATGATTCGAGGTCAAATCATTTCGAGGAAAGGGGGAATGATGGGATCCAAGATGGACCAAGTTTTCAAGAAGCAATACAAGGATTCCACTTGGGCCGAATCAAGGAAGCAATGCAAGGAAAGGACTTGGGCAGAATCTACAAGTCTTTTAAGCAAGGTCAATCCATTCAAGTTGGGCTGCTTGAATGAGGAAGACCAAGAATTTGTCCATGTGATCCAAGCTTCACATGATGGGCCATAGAGGAATTCAAAGGGGCGGCAATCTTAATGAATTAGTGGGCCTGTTTTTAGTTCATTATCTAATATGAAGTGGGGACCAATTCAGTAATGTTGTGGCGCCTAAATTAGAAGCTTTAGTTGGGTCTTTTAATTACTTAGGCTTTTGGGCCTGATTTATGTATTATGTCCATTAAGCTTAAGGGGTCTATCTTCATTAAACTTGTTGGACATTCTTTTAATCATTTAGGTTTGGGCTTGAGCATGTTCAGCCCATATTTTACATATTATTACTTAGTAGATTAGGGTTATTGTAGGGAGGCTATAAATATATGTCTTAGCCGCCTACTTCAATTATCTTTTGATCAATTGAGTTTGAATTTATTCAAAGTGAGTGTTTCACTCTTTTTAGTTCTTGACAGAACTTAGGAACTTATCAAAGAATTCTTTCTTTGTGGCGTTCAACCTATCAAACTTAGGTTCTTGAAACGAGAGTTCTTAGGGTCTAGTTTACATGCTTAATCTAGGTTCTTTGAAACATGCTTTTAAGGGTTTAAGTTTTTTTTGCCTGAATCTTGGCTTTTCTGGGTTAGGTATTTCAATTTGTTAGTGGGTTCAAAGGGTTTAACCCCTAGGGTTCACATCACTCTCTCTAAAATTTTCTCTTATTGTACGAATTCAAATGGCTTCATCGTTATTGAGGTTGCAAGATAAACACATATCCGCGGTTATATATGAAGAGGTTAGTATTTTTTATAATTTTTTATCATATTTTTTATAATTTGTTTTTATAATTTATCATTATTAATTGTTTATTAATTTTGTATTAATTTTGTTATTAATTTTTATAAAATTATAAACTAGATATTTATAATAATAATTTTATAATTAATTATATTTCAAAGAGATTGCATTATTAATTTTTTTATGATTTTATAATTATTTAATTTAATTAAATATGAACAGGACCCTGTTCGCGTCTTACGATCGAGGAAATTTTTTTTCGAAGATCCGCATCCATCTATTATCGACCACTTAAAGAGTGCTGGATTTTATTATGCAAGTCAAATTCGAAAATGTATGCTTCTGCCGAACTTAATTAGCACGTTGGTTGAATGATGAAGACCCGAGACGTACACTTTTCATTTGCCGTGTGGTGAATGCACAATCACTTTAGAAGATGCTGCGTTCCAACTTGGACTACCGGTGGATGGCATGCTAGTTACAAACTTACAGGCGCAAGTCTTCTAGATTGGAATGAAGAGTGCCAAAAAAAATTGGGCGTTGTACCTCCAGAAGAGTGTTTGAAGGGCTCAATGGTGACAAAAACGTGGTTGCAGTCATTGCAAAATCTCTCCGAACACGCAAGCGAAGATGAGGTAAAATATGCTGCTAGAGCATATAATTTACTTTTAATTGGAGGAATGCTAATGCCGGACAAATCGAGCAGTCCGGTAAATTTAATGTATCTTCTATTGCTTCGTGATTTAGAGCACACAGCAAATTATAGTTGGGGTTCTGCGTGTTTGGCGATTTTGTATAGAGAACTGTGCCGGGCTACAGTTCCCTACTGCCATGACATAGGTGAATGTTTACTGCTTCTGTAGTCATGGGCTTGGCATCGACTGCCATTTCTTATTCCGCGCGAGAATTTTTCGCCTGTATACCCCATTTCAAGTAGGTAATAATATTGACTATTTTATTTAATTTTGTACGAACTTGTATTTTTATTAAGTCTATTAAGATTGTATATGCTTTTTAACAGGTGGAGTCATCCTAAAGATTGTAGCGATATTCCGCTCGACCTTCGAACTATAAGATCATGACTAGATCGAGAAGCATATCAAAAGGTAAATATTTCGATTGTTACATTAAAGTATTTTTGTATTTAATCCATATGAAACTAATAATTTGTAATAATTATTCACAGTTTGTGTGGATGTCGTATTCTTCAAATCAAATTATGACATATCTTCCATCGGATACAACTAATAATTGCAATATATGGATAGCAAACACAGCATTGATATGCTTTGCATATGTAGAGTGGCACGTTACTTACAGGGTGTTGCAACAATTTGGGATGCAACAACCAATTCCGCAACCATCGACGAACCTTGATAAGGTTCACAAGATTGATATGCGAGGGCGCCACGAAGTATTTTGGCCTACGAAGCATCGACAATGGATCTATTTATGGAATGAACTTTCTGAATAAATTCCGATAGGTACACCTATTGTTCGTAATAATTTCAACCCATCTGTTGATTACTTGAGATGGTTTAAAAATGAAGGTCGGCCTTTTGTTTGTCTACCGTCGGAGTTTGAGGATGTTAGGAGTATGCCATTTCCCGTAGAAACTTCAAATCCATTCCGTCCTACACACGAAATGAAAGTTCCTAGACCTAGCCGACAACATGGGTGGACGCGTCAACCGGCCTCATCACATGCGGCGGAGTTCACTGCACCGAAGATGTCATTTAGTCATCCTCAACCTCAACTAGAACATGGCGTAGCATCCAGTCATCGTCATTCCATCAGTCACCCCGATTTGATGTTGATGAGTGTTACCGACCAAAACCGCCAACGACGAGGTTAGATGACCAACTCCTCACCCTAAGTCCAAGTTCAGCATATCTAACTTTAATGTATCATTTTGGAACCCCTACGTCAGCATTTGGTACTACATCACTTATGGGTCCATCTAGTAGTAGGTTCTCTTTATGGGTGTTGGCTCCTCGAGCAGTGGGTTTTCATTTTTTGATGCAGAACATGTGGGTCCCTCTAGTAGTGTTTTCCCATTGACTGATGTGGGTGAGCATACGGATCACATAGAACCAGAACCAGTGACGGTAGGTCGAGGACGAGGTCGACAATGAATATGTCCCACTGATGAGGTTGAACGACGGGTGCTACCAGCACGCAATAGGAGAGCTTGACATTGTTGCTCAACACCACACGATCCGAGAGCTCCTCCGTAAATAATTAGAATAAACGTACTTTTTGTATAATAATCATATATTTTTTGTATAATTTTTTTTAATAATGTACGTTTTGTATAATAATCATGTATTTTTTGTATTTTTTTTTTCATTAAATGTAAAAATTAACGTTTATTTGAAAATTTTAAATGATTATTTATTAATTTTGTTATTTACTATTTAAAATTTTAATTATGTAAAATTAAATTTTAAAGTTAATTTTTTTTACCGTTTTAAAACAGTAACATACTTGAATGTATAATTAATTAATTATATATAAAAAATATATTTAGAATTAATTTATAAAAAAATATTATTTAGGCTTTTAGAATAAATAACAAAAATTTTACAAAAAAACTTTAATAATGTTAATTTTTAAAATTAAATAATATACTTTAATTACAAAATTAAAAATTTAAAAAAAAATGGTGTTGGGAAGTCGCCATATCATATGACAACTTCCCAACATTATAAAAAAAAAAAAAAAATTAACAAATTGCACTTGGAAGTCACCATATCATATGGCGACTTCCAAGTGCAAAATTTTAAATTTTACAAAATGTAAAGCTCGAAAGTCGCCATATCATATGGTGACCTCCAAGCATGGTTTTTTTTAAAAAATAAAACTTTTAGTTAAGAAGTCGCCATATCATAAGGCGACTTCCCAACTAATTTTAAAATTGGCGTATTTTGGTACATAATTTGAAAACGTTGATAGTTTAGTAAAAAAAAAAAAAATTTAGCAATATTCAAATAAAAAAACGAAGGGAACGGTCGGAGATTTATATAGATGGAATTGAAGAAAAGACAGCAATAGCTGCAACTTGACAAGTGCTTTGTTAATTTTTCCATTCTTAAATGTTACTTGGGTTCCGTTTCTTTCTTTTTTTGGTTAAGCCTTTATTATCTGATACCTATAGTTGTATTTCTTCTAGGGAATTTGGTTCTACGGTCAAATTCAATTTTTTTGTGACTGTATACAACACGATTATATGATATAAATACGATATGAAAAAATTAACATAAATATAACACGAATATATGAATGTGTTAAAATATATATAACGTGAATTATTAATGTATCAAACTTTATATAAATATACAACCTTTTAAACATGATTATTGTTGATGTCTTTTTATGTCGTGATGGTGTTCCTGAAGTCCCTGGTGGTCTGAGGTCCTGAGAAGAAAGAAGAATAGGTCTGAGGGCATCGGAGGTTGAACTCCGGGACACACTCCGATGGTTAAGTCAGTGTCTGGAGGAGGAGGGAAAAGAATGCTAAAGAGAGAAAGAGTAAATAGTCATGCGAGAGAGAGAGAGCTTAGCCGTGAATAGCCTTGAGGAGGGCCATATATAGGGGAAGTTGGGCCAGCTGGTGATCGCCCAACTAGTTCCACGTGCCTGACTCTGGTAGGTCGTTTGATGTAAGCGGTCTCAGGGGGCCTTGTCGAGGAGACAACTGCATTTAATGTCCGTCGTCTGCAGACTGTAGCATTTAATGCCTCACACTGCCCTAGGTGGGCACCGAGGTGACCAGAGATATGACCTTTGGGAAGATGGGGGACAGCCTGGAAATACTGTGATGGGATGAGCCTGGAAATACTGTCCAGACACCTGAGACAGTATTTCCAGGCTTATCCCATCACAATATTAACGGATCAACCACTAAGGGAGGCTTTGCAAAAAGTAGACACGGGGGGAGAATGACCAAGTGGAGTGTTGAACTCAGTGAGTTTGGTTTGGAGTATAAGCCAAGGAAGGCTATCAAGGCCCAGGCTTTGGCGGACTTCATAGCTAAGTGCTCTTTTGACAATGCTATCACGGCACCAATCCACTACCCCGAAGAGACACCACCAAACCCTAACGAGGTGACACAGCCACTACCCCCAGAACCAACCTTGATACAAAAACCCCAGCAACGGGAAGCAGCCCCAACCGGCATGTGGACCTTGTACGTGGATGGATCCTCAGGAAAATAGGGATCGGGGGCTGGAATCCTGCTGACTGACCCTCAAACAAGTGAATGGCAGTACGGTTTGTCCTTCGTTTTCCCTATCTTAAACAATGCAGCAGAATATGAAGCCCTCCTGGCAGGGCTCGAGCTGGCCCTCAAGCTTAGGGCCGTAAGGTTATCTGTGCCTATCGATTCCCAGCTAGTGGCAAAATAAGTAAATAGGGAGTACAAAGTAAGGGAGCCCGCCTTAATAAAGTATCACAAAAAGGTGATGGACCTAAAGCGGCGTTTCAGCCAGCTGATAATCCAGCAGATCGCTAGAGAGGAAAATGTCAGGGTAGACTCTTTGTCAAGCTCGCCTACGCCATCGAAATAAAACAAAGAGGAAAGATTCTTCTCGAACACCGTTCTCTGCCAAAACATTAAGAAGGCGAAAAGATATTCCCAATAACTAATGAACAGAGCTGGTCAACAAGCATCGTAGATTTCCTCACAAATGGGACCCTGCTTGCCGACCCCAAAGAGCGACTCAGGCTAAAAAGAAGAGCTACCAGATACACCATAATAGGAGAAACTCTTTACAGGAAGTCATTCAACAAACCCTTGTTGAGTTGCCTACAGCCCACAGAAGCTGAATACGTCCTCCGAGAAATCCACGAAGGGGTATGTGAAAGTCACATGGGGGCAGGTCTTTGGCACAAAAAGCACTTAGACAAAGTTTTTACTGGCAATGAAAAGGACGCCACAGAAATGGTAAAGAAGTGTAGCAAGGCAACCAGCAGAATTGCTTAACCAGTTATCGAGCCCATGGCCCTTCGTAATGTGGGGGATCGATATCCTTGGGCCATTCCCGATTGCCATAGGGCAGAAGAAGTTCGTGGTGGTATCCTGCGAGTACTTTACCAAATGGGTAGAAGCGGAGGCCGTGACGACCATCACGGAGAGGGTAATCGAGAACTTTGTCTGGAAGTCCATGGTATGCAGATACGAGGTCTCCAACACCATCGTGGCAGATAATGGCGCACAATTCCAGGGGGCAAGCTGAAGAAATTTTGTGAAAACTTCAAAATCTTGCTCACGCATAGCTCAGTCAAGCATCCCCAGACAAACGGACAGGTGGAGGCGATGAACAAGAAAATCCTCCAAGGCTTGAAAAAAAAGCTTGACGATGCCAAAGGGGCATGGCTAGAAGAAATGTCAAGAATACTCTGGGCCATCAGAACCACGTCTCACTCCGGCACGGGCGAGACCCCTTTCAACTTGATGTATGGAACAAAGGCTGTAAAACCAGTCGAGATTGGCATAAATTCCTTGAGAACAGCCCACTACGACCCCGCCACCAATGAATAAGTACTTATAAGAAATATGGACCTGTTGGAAGAAACCAAAGACTGGGCACAAGTCAGACAGACAGCCAGATCACATCAGATCGCACAGTACTATAACTAGAAGGTCAAAAGCAGACAGTTCCAAGTGGGCGACCTTGTCCTCAGAAGTTGAGAAGCCAGTAGGCCCATGGGCGAACAGGGGAAGATGGCCCGAACTGGGAAGACCCTTACAAAGTAACAAAGAAGATTGGCATTGGAGCCTATGCACTAGAACGAGTGGACGGAAGCCTTGTACCAAGGACGTGGAATGCAATCCACTTGAAGAAATATTTTTTGTAATCTCACATACAAGTTGTATTTTCCTTCATAAGAATAATAAGACAACTTGCTTTTTGCAGGAAAAATAACAAAAAGCCAACACTTTTCCCAATGGCCTCTAACTGGCCCATCCACCATTGCGTCCACCATGTGCGCTCTTAATAAGACGCCATGCTGCACGCCCAATGGCCTCTAACTGACCCATCCACCATCGCGTCCACCATGTGCGCTCGCCATAAGACTCCATGCTGCACGTCCAATGGCCTCTAACTGGCCCATCCACCATCGTGTCCACCATGTGCGCTCGCAATAAGATGCCATGTTGCACGCCCAACGTCCTCTAATTGGCTCCTACATCCATATGTCCATAAATAATATGGACACCAGCATAACTTCTTGTCTCCATCCAGCCCTCGCACTGACACAAAAAATCAGCCAAAATAGCAACCTGCAACAAGTCCAATAGCCTACCAACACACCGGCAATATTCACAAAGGCAAATTCCAACACAAACAATAAAGGCAAACCAAGCAATATGCACAAAGGAGGCAAATGAACGAAAACCAAACAAGTTGTTCATTAATGAAAAAAAATTACAAATTTCTAGTTAATATGTACATGGTCCTCGCTTACAAGACCACTACCCAACACAGTTACAGAATCTTCCACAGCTACAACAGTTGGGTCCCTAACTTCACCATCTTCGGGAGGATCCACAACAAAAGCATCAGCTGCACGGATCTCTTCTGTGACCGCAGCAGGCAGAGGTAGCTTACTTTGCATGGCAATGGGTAAAAGTTTCTCCTGCTGAGAAGAGACGACGCCTTTAACTTGGGGTATGGTAAGAACGCCAGACCCTAGAGCAATCTCATAAACCACCCTCAAGTTTACCAACAAGGGCATCTCGGGGCACCAAGGATCAAAATCCGTAGGAGGGTTCTCAATGGCCCCAAAATCAATTCCCCTGCAGTTAAGGGGCTCGTGAAATAGCTGGACCCCAGTAAGGGTGGTCGCCTGAAACTCTTCCACCATCCCAAGGGCCACATCAACCACCTCACCCTCTTTTGCCTCGAAGGCATTCTTCAGCTCCAGGGCATACTTTACCCTCTCCGCCTGTACGACTTTAGACACAGCGTCGACAATAGCAGCCTCATTTTCCTTGTCATTAGCAGCCAAATCCTGCATCAGACGGTGAATCTCTGAATCCTTGGCCTTAACGCTATCCTCCGACTTCGTGAGTTTCCCACAGAATAGTGCAACCTGCTTCTCAGACTCCGCCACCTTAGCCAGACAGGACTGCTCGACGGAGATCGTTTTGTCCTCAGCAGCTTTAGTTGAAGTATTATCAGCCTTCAAAAGGACCTCCAGCTCTTTCGCTCGGGAGGTCTTCAGTTGGAGATCTTCCTCCATATCATGAAGATGGGCGTCCGTTTTCCCAACCCGGTTATAGATGGCCACAGTCGCGGCCAAATTCTGAAAAAACACAGCAAAACACGTCAGAAAGAATAGCCAACGCCAATTCACTAAGGAGTTTGGAGAATGACACTCACCTCCACCATGTGCGAAATGATCCCGCGTTGCACAGAGCGGAGACCGCAGTTTTCAATTATTTTTACCTATTGGAAGGGAAGATGGTTGCGAGCCCAGTTGATGCACGAATCGACATCGTCGAGCAAAGATCCGACGAGCATACGGCTCTGGTACGCAAAATAAGAGCGAGCCTCTTGGCGTGCATCTCGGAGTCCACCCACTTGTGATGAAGGCGAAAAACGCGCAGAGTGCCCTACGACGTCATCGCGGGTAGAAGAAGACCCATCCCTACCCGACAAGGCTGGTATGAAGGGCAGAGTTTTACCACCTCTAGGAGGATGTGAAGTCTTCTTGGGGTGGGGGGCCACATTGGTTGGGGCGACCTCCGCTCCCGTCCCAGCCAATGGCGGTTGAGTGCCTTGACCCATCTTTTGCATATCCACGCCAATACCTGCCTGCTTCGCAGAAAAAGAAGGCACGAACTTTTATTTTTTCGGGTCTTTGCTGACCCTGGTCTTCTTAGAAGCAGGTTCAATGGGCAAACTGTCCCGCTTTTGCTTCTTGGCGGGGGGATCCTCGGTAGGTGGTACGACAGGCCCCGTGCTCAAACTCAGAGCCTTATTCTTCTTCATTGCTTGGCGAATCCTATCAACAATGGCATCACTTGACATTCCTGCACAGAAGACAATGATCAAGATGAGAATTCACCAAAGAGTCTACAAATGAAGCATACTAAATATACTAGCTCATCAAAGGTCTAAAAATAATTTCACTGTAGTAGAACTATCAAGCCAAACACCATATTCATCAACAGAGCTATCAGAACTATCAGAGCTCGTGGAGTCCCCCACGCCAAACTCCATCTTCTCATCACTATCGTCATCCACAATAATAACTTCAACAAGCCTTTGTCCAGCCCCTACACCATCACCGCCTTCGTTCTCGGGCAAACTGGGGAAGGGTGGTAGTTCTATCATAGTGGGGTTTGAAGCGAAAGAGGTAGGAGATGCAGCACTTGCCTTCCCCAAGGCACCAAAGCAAGCATATGGCTGGACGATCCAAGACTATTACCTTCGTCGACGCCAATCGCTTCTTCAGAAACCACCCTGCCAGAAGTGGCAATACTTGCCTTCCCCGAAGGAACAGCCCCACGACGAGGAGAGGTGTCCGACTTCCTGCACCTTTTCTTCTGCTTAGGCTCAATAAGGCCCATCAAAACCTCGACGTAATAATCGATACTTCTTACGGGCCATTTTTTACCTTTGGAATGAGGGACCAGACCAGTAAACTTGGCGGCCACCCTGTTCGGACTAATATTCTCCAAACGGTGCCTATAAATAAGGCAGTCCGACACAGTTTTTTCCCAATTGGTCCTGTTCGATATATAGTGGTCGAACTGACTTTTCTCCAGATCGTCCATTGGAAACGCCGTCTTCTGTGGATCTTTCAAAGGTTCACACCACTTCACGGGGAAGCCCCAATCGTCTTCCAATTTCAACTTCACAACAAAAAACTGTAACCTCCTAATGTGATTATTACAAGGAGCCTTCTCCACAACCACTCGATGTCGAGGACTAAGATAGCAGAACTTGTCCTGCCTCACTTTCAGATGATATAGATTACGAAAAGTGATGAACAGAGGCTCCACATCCCTCTTTTTACAATCTAAGAAGTACGCCCCCATAACAGGCCAAGAGAAACCTGTCAACTGAGCAGCAGCAATACCAAACCCCTCGAGACAAGTGGCGAAGAAAAGGTGCAGCGGCAGGTGAAACCCCCTTGAACATATGCTCGAAGAAGATCACGTCTTTCCCATCTCGCCTAAACTGACTAGGACGCCGTCCTACATTGGGCACATAGAAGTCGTAGCGATAATTGAGGATGAAGATACCACGGATCAGCATCAGGGTGTCAACTTACTCGTCGATCATAGTGCAATGCAGGAACCCAAGGCACCAAAGCAAGCGTATGGCTGGACGATCCAGGACCATTACTTTCGTAGACGTCAACTGCTTCTTCAAAAACCACCCCGCCAGGAGAGGCAGCACTTGCCTTCCCCGAAAGAGCAGCCCCACAGCGAGGAGAGGTGTCCATCTTCCTGCACCTTTTCTTCTGCTTAAGCTCAATAAGGCCCATCAAAACCTCGACGTAATAATCGATACCACCCACGGGCCATTTTCTACCTTTGAAATGAGGGACCAGATTAGTAAACTTGGCGGCCACCCTGTTCGGACTAATATTCTCCAAACAGTGCCTGTAAATAAGGCAGTCCAACACAGCTTTTTCCCAATTGATCATGTTCGACATATAGTGGTCGAAATGACTTTTTTCCAGATCGTCCATTGGAAACACCGCCTTCTGTGTATCCTTCGGGGGTTCACACCACTTCACCGGGAAGCCCCAATCGTCTTCCAATTTCAACTTCATAGCAAAAAACTGCGACCTTCTAATGTGATTATTACAATGAGTCTTCTCCACAACCGCTCGATGTCAAGGACTAAGATAGCAAAACTTGTCCTGCCTCACTTTCAGATGATATAGATTATGAAAAGCGACGAACAAAGGCTCTACATCCCTCTTCTTACAATCTAAGAAGTACGCCACCATAACAGGCCAAGAGGAACCTGTCAGCTGAGCAGCAGCAATACCAAACCCCTCGACGCAAGTGGCGAAGAAAAGGTGCAGCGATAGGTGAAACCCCTCTTTGAACATATGCTCGAAGAAGATCACGTCTTTTTCACCTCGCCTAAATTGACTAGGACGCCATCCTACCTCGGGCACATAAAAGTCGTAACGGTAATTGGGTGAAGATACCACGGGTCAGCATCAGGGCGCTAACTTGCTAGTCGATCATAGTGCAACGAAAATTATCGTAAAACTGGACGCCAGCACCTCGAGCAACCCCCTCAATCTCCCATCTCCCTCACTTTCCCCAGAAGATGTTCGGTCTACCCTCGAGGCACCACCACCAACAACTCCTCCACCACCACTGGTCCTAACCCAGAACCAGCAGCCACCCTAACCCCATCCTCTATCTCACGATCCAAGTCAGCACACACCTCGTCAGTGCTCCGACCACCGACGTAGGACAGACCCTCCATCCTCTCTAGTGCATCGGAGCCGCCGTTATCACTCGAACCCATCCCAGCAACCACCACAAACAGCAAAAAATTAAAATAAAAATAAAAAAAGACAATAGAAGCTCCAAAAAGTACCTCTCCAGACACGAAACAAACTCCTCGAAAAGATGAACGAACACAACAGAGCAGTTCACCACCAGAACGGAGAACAATGCAAGCATATTGGACCTTCGATAGCAAAATGGGTAGCACTTCGACAACAGAAATGATAAGCCAACAGAGGAAACTGACCAGACACCCCTATTTATAGCCAAAGAAGAATCTCGATGGCCGCCCAACGCACCACACAACGCTCAATACGTGTCTTTTCTCGAACAGCCCGCTCAGCTTTTAAGGCTGTCATTAAGAGCCAGGCACGTCAAACATCACTTCGTACCAACCAAAAGACACCAGCAAATGCAGAGCATCTCCTCGCCTAACCTCACCCACACCTCGGTCCCTTCAACGCACCACTCTCCGACACACATCAACATTACCTTTTTGAAGTTTTTCACTCTTCGCCATCACAAAACAACCCGTGCAGCATAAAATACCTTCTGTCCACAGGCTCGCCATCGATCACTTTATAACCTCCACCTCGCCTGAGAGGCAATTGTTGAACCCAGTCGGCCTACCAAGAGTAAGCCCAGTCTGCCAAGCACAAGGCCCAGCTGAAGAGCCCAACCAGACAAGCCCAGCAGGCATCAGGAACAGAGGCCTGGGACATATGGTGGTCCCCCACGTGTCACAGTATTTCCAGGCTCATCCCATCACAGTATTTTCAGAGATATGACCAGGTCAATTTGATTGACAAAACAATGCTCACCCTGGAAAGCTTAGATAACAGGGCAGAAACAAGTCAGTATAAGGTGGAGTCTGCAGAGCAAACAAAGACAATCCCTTTGGACCAAAAAAACCCATCTAAAACAACAAAGGTCGGGTCTTCTTTGGGAAATGAGGAAAGGCAACAACTGGTGGCCATGCTGTAAGAAAACACCGATATCTTTGCATGGTCGACGACTGATATGCCTGGAATAGACCCTAGTATTATCACCCACTCCCTCAATATGAACCCGCAGCAAGACCAGTTAGACAGAAGAAACGCAAATTCGCCCCCGAAAGAATTAAGGCAATTAGAAAAAAAGTTCAGAAATTGCTCGCTGCTGACTTCATCAAGGAAGTGGTCTACCCTGACTGGCTCGCCAACGTAATAATGGTGAAAAAGGCCAGTGGGAAATGGCGAATGTGTGTTGACTTCACAGATCTAAATAAGGCCTACCCTAAAGACAGCTTCCCCCTACCAGCCATAGATCGATTGGTCGACTCCTTGACAGACCACAAATACCTAAGTTTCATGGATGCTTTCTCCGGATACAACCAGATCAAAATGAATCCTGCAAACCAAGATAAGACATCCTTTGTAATGGAAGAGAGTATATTCTGCTATCAATTTATACCCTTATGGTTAAAGAACGCAGGAGCCACCTATTAGAGATTGGTCAACAGGCTCTTCAAGGACCAAATCGGGCGGAGTATGGAGGTATATGTGGACGACATGCTGGTCAAAAGCTCCTCGCTAAACCAGCACGTCCGGGACCTGGAAGAAGCCTTCGGCATCATCAGAAAATACAACATGAGGTTGAATCCCGAAAAATTTGCATTTGCAGTAGGAGCAGGGAAGTTTCTCGGATTTATGGTCTCAGACAGAGGAATAGAAGCAAATCCGGAGAAGATTCATGCAATCTTGGGCATGTGCCCACCAAGAAGTACCAAAGAGATGCAAAGACTTACCGTTAAGGTGGTCACCCTCAATAGGTTCGTCTCCAAGCTCGTCGATAAATGCTTACCTTTCTTCAAAGTGCTCAGAGGAGCCTTCAGGTATCAATGGACCGAAGAGTGCCAAAAGGCTTTTGAGGAACTAAAAAAGTATTTGTGCTCGCCACCTCTACTCACCAGCCCGTTACTAGGAGATTAGCTGTATATCTACCTTGCAGCTTCAGACGAAACTGTAGCAGCCGTACTCCCATCACAGTATTAACGGATCAACCACAGTATCAACCACAGAAATATTGAGTTCAACACTCCATTAAATTTTACAAATACAAATAACATATAACATATCTAACTATAATATAAACTTGATTACATGAAGTTTCCTAGAATTGACACATGGCATTTTTTCCCTTTTTTTTAAAGTAAAAAAAGAAAAAAAAAAAAAAAAAAAGTAAGAAAGAAAGAGGAAAGAGAAAGAAAGAAAAAGAAAGAAAAAGAAAGGAAGGAAGAAAGAAAGAAAGAAAGAAAGAAAGAAAGAAAGAAAGAAAAGAAGGAAGGAAAGAAGGAAAGAAGGAAAGAAAGAAAGAAAGAAAGAAAGAGAAAAAATGATAAAAATTTGTGTATTGTGTTCGTGTTGTTTTTTCATATGTTTAAAGTATTATAAATTTTTATACATTAATAATTTATTTTATATATAATTTGACATGTTCGTGTATTCATGTAGCATTCATGTTATTTTTCATGTTGTGTTTTAATTATTTTTTCTATGTTGTGTTTGTGTCGTGTTTCAATTCATTTCATATTATGCATAGTTTGTCATTGTGATTCTGATGGTATATACTCTAGAGCCAATCGGATTGGACATGAGATATACAGTTAATAAAGCAAACTTTTCACTATGAAAATAGTGATACTATGTTTCCCTTCATGTTAGTAAGACAATAAGGAGTTATTAAGTACTAATCGGATGAGGCCCATGGAACATAATGGCCTTGCAAAGGAATTATAAAGAGTTATAATTATGAGTAGAGGTGGCAAAATGAACCCGAACCCGAAAACAAACCCGCCCAAACCCGATTTGACCAAAAAGTCAAAAACCCGAACCCAAAAAAACCCGAACCCGAAATGGCCCGAGCCCTAGCCCAACCCGAACCCGAATTTAATACTAAAAATAAAAATTATCAAATTATAATTAAATAATTTTTTAATAAAGCATGAACTTTATTTATCAATTTTATTCTAATATCTTTTTTAATAATTTAATTAAAATTTAATTTAATTTATATATATATATATGATAAAATAATAGTTTTATCAAAAATAAAATTATATTTTGTACTTATAACTTTAATGTCCCATATTTTGATAAATCCACTATCTAAAAATTTTAAACTCATGAAAATTTTAGATATGTAAATTTTTTTGACATAAAATATTACTTATCCTTTATTTATGTTATTTTAAGAGCACCCTTATAATAGTATAATAGTATTTTCTATATATTAAAATTAATTAATAGCAATTCATTCATTTTAACTTATCTCTAGTATAATAGTATTTTTTATATTAAAAAATAGATAAAAACTACTTTTAAAACAAATGTGTTGCTCTTTGCAACATATATATATATATAGTTTTATTAGGCATATTATTAAATTAAGTCATCAACACCATATTCACTTGTCCAAGCCCGAACCGATCCAAAAATATAGGCCTCAAATTCTGCTCAAACCCGCCCATATTTGTAAATGGGTAGTCCAAGCCCGTTTAGGCCTCAAAGTTGAATGCCAGGGTTCGTCCCTAAAAATCTCTTATTTTGTAGTGAATATAAATTATAATGTATTTACATGTTAAAATTCGAGTTCATCAAATCAATTATTTTAAATATTAATATGATTAATTTATAATATATCATATTTTTTATAATAAATTATTTTAAAAATTTATTTTATATAAAAAATTTATTTTATATTCTTTTGGTGCTAACAAATATTTATTTTAATAAATAAATATAATTAAAAATATCATATTATAATAAAAGATTACTTTTAAAAATAATAATAAAATAATGAAATTATTTTTAAAAGTAAATATTTAAATTATGTAAAAATGATTACATCTAACATAAAATAAAAATGATGTAAAACAAACCCAAATTCGAATCTGAACCGAACTCGACTGGACCGCACCTCTAACTTTAGGCTTTACTTTCATGTACTAACCCAGAGTTACTTAACAACCTGTCAGGGAGAAATAGCTTTTAAAGCCACGAAAAATCTGCTGGAGAAGTGTTTTTAGGTATAAATTAGGGAGCATTTCAGTAATCCTTTGAGAGCTTAATAAGCACTTACCACATCTGCTGTGCAACTTCCTTAAAGAAAGTGCTTGGTTATTTTTTTTATACAAAGGGATCTTGAGAATAAAGAAAAAAAAATTATAAATATTGAAAATCAAATAAAAAAATCTATTAAATATCATATTTTAAAAATAATTATATAAATCAATTAAACCAAACTCTGGATTCATCTTTTAAAAACCAGCCACCATTGTTAAGAGCTCTAAACAAAAACAAAGGGAAAGAAAAAATGGAATGCAAAGGAAAAGCACCCAATAAATTTTCATGTGAGCAGAACAGACAGATAGGCTGGCTGACATAGAAATTGCCAACCCAGCATTTCTATAAGCCTCACCTTTCTCACTTTTAGGAATTTAGCAATTTTTGTACATTAAATTTGAAAAGGATTAGCTATTAGTTGAGGAATAACGTTTAGGAATACTTTGTGACAAATTATGCATGCACTAAAGGCAAGAAATTTGAGTTCAGAAAGCTGAATAATAAAATCATTCTAATTTGTAAATTATCATCAGCGCTTATTGTTTGAACTTTGGATCTCCTTCTAAGTTGATATCAATTTAGTACTAATAAACGTAATTTATGTATTCGTGTTATTTTTATGTATTATAATCGTTTGTATATTATTTTATATTTATATAAATTTTGATGTTCATGTATTTATATTTGTTTGTATTTTTTATCATATTTTAATTATTTTTATATTATATAATTATATCGTGTTTAAAATTATCAAATTTAATAAATTGCATATTTCAATTAATTAAACTAAGAGTTTCTCCTAAAATCACTAATTAAGAAATTCTTGTTGCAACACTCAAATTAGTCTTCCCAATGTTTAAAAAAAAATAAAAATTTGAAAAGAACAAAAAACTCAATCTTTCAAAAAAAAAAAATCAATAACCATATTTCTCGAAGTCAAACCTAATAAAGACCAAAAATTGGTAGGAGTATTAGAAAATGACGTGGCTCTATACTAACCATCAGATCGAATTTCATTGACGTGGTATATCACTGACCGTGTAGGGGAAAAAGGGGCTAAAAAGCGGGCCGCCGAGCCCGTTCGGTTGTTAATCTAGAACCTTCTGTCTCTTACCAGAAAATCTCAACAATCCTATTTCCGCCTCATAAAAAAAAATCGTAACTTTGTAAAGCAAAACCCTAAACCCTAGAAACCTCTTCTCCTCACATTTTATATTAACTCACAGAGCACCCTCATTTCCATTTCCGTCGTTCCTTCCTGCTCTTTTTAATTTATAGCTATGGCTACGGCAGCTCTGCTCCGTTCATTTCGACGACGTGACGTCGCATCTACTCCTCTCTCCGCCTATAGATGTGTAAGTTTCCAACTCTTTTATGTCTGCTTTAAAACTTTTCATGTTCGGTTCTGGTGATTTGCTTGATTGATCTGTGCTTCGTGGTGTCATCTTCTGTTTGGTTGTTGAGAAAGTCGAGGAAAAGGGAAATTTATCTAGATATTGTCTTTTTTATCTTTTGATCTGCAGGTTACTAAAAGTACTAGATAGGTTTGGGTTTTTTTTTTCATTCAATTAAACTGGAACTTTTGCGAATATTATTTGTTTAATCGGAATTGATGATATATAAATAAGTTGATAAATAAGCTTCTTTAGATAGTTAAAAAAAATACTAAAATACTAAAAAATCCCATAAACTATATCACTGTACCCAAGTAAATCCCTATACTTTTATTGTATCCAAATAAGCCCTTATCTTTTGATTTGTATCCAAATAAGTCTTTATTTTTTTATTTATGTTAAGAGTTTATTTAGGTATAAATTAAAGGTTAAGGGCTTATTTCAGTATAAATTAAAGGTTAAGGGTTTATTTGGATGCAAATTAAAGGTTAATGGCTTATTTGGATGCAATAAAAGTATAGGGGTTTAACTAGGTAAAGTGATAAAATTCAGAGGCTTTTTGGTTATTTTAGCCTTAGAAAAAAGGTTGATGGTACTGTCCCTTAATCTGTTTGGAAATTAGAGGATGACTATGTATATATTTATTCATTGATTTTGTGTCTCTTATAGCTTAATTCTCTTAACTAAAATTGAGGTACTGTTGTTAGCCAAGTGACTCTTTGGATCAAGTTGTTTTAAGCTTTAGTTACTGGGGTTTCTTGAATTTTGCTTGAGATTTGGTTATGTGAAAATGGTTATTTTGGTTCGTTGGCCAAGTACTTGAATAATTCCCCTGTGAATGACATGGATGGTGCCTAATGCTTAATTGGTTGTTGTGCAGCTTACTAGCAATGGCAAGACCTCAGCAGGAATTAATTGGACAAGTTTTTCTAGAGCTTTCAGGTAACCATGATTTGAGTTATTCTCATTGTTGTCTATTTGTTGTAAATTTGTGATTGCTCTTTTTTATTGTCCTTTAATGCAGTTCAAAACCTGCTGGCAATGATGTCATTGGTATTGATTTGGGTACAACTAACTCCTGTGTTGCTGTCATGGAGGGAAAGGTAAGAATTAGATTAGTGGTTCTTAACAATTTTGTTGTTAGCTTTGGAAGGTGAGGTTATTTAGTGATTATCTCTGATTGAGTCTGTTATTGATGTCAGAATCCCAAAGTTATTGAGAACACTGAAGGTGCGCGGACCACACCATCTGTTGTTGCCTTCAACCAAAAGGGAGAGTTACTTGTGGGCACCCCTGCAAAACGTCAGGCTGTGACCAATCCAACTAATACAGTTTTTGGAACCAAGCGTCTCATTGGTAGACGTTATGATGATCCCCAGACACAAAAAGAAATGGGAATGGTTCCTTTCAAGATTGTCAAGGCTCCCAATGGAGATGCGTGGGTTGAAGCAAATGGGCAGCAATATTCTCCTAGCCAAATTGGGGCATTTATTTTGACCAAGATGAAAGAAACTGCAGAGGCTTACCTTGGAAAGGGTGTTTCTAAAGCAGTTATCACTGTTCCAGCTTATTTCAATGATGCTCAGAGGCAAGCAACTAAGGATGCTGGTAGAATTGCAGGCCTTGATGTTCAAAGAATAATCAATGAGCCTACTGCTGCTGCCCTTTCATATGGAATGAACAACAAGGAGGGTCTCATTGCAGTCTTTGATCTTGGTGGTGGTACATTTGATATTTCAATTTTGGAGATTTCTAATGGTGTCTTTGAGGTACGCTTCTTTTTCTATTCTAAGAGGGGTTGTTTTAGGGATGATTAGGCCAATTGTATTGATAACTATCATATCCAGGTCAAAGCAACAAATGGTGATACTTTCTTGGGAGGAGAGGATTTTGACAATGCCTTGCTGGATTTCTTGGTGAGTGAATTTAAGAAAACTGAGGGAATTGATCTTTCAAAGGATAAACTTGCACTTCAGAGGCTTCGGGAAGCTGCTGAGAAGGCTAAAATCGAACTCTCATCAACATCTCAGACTGAAATTAATCTGCCATTTATAACAGCTGATGCTTCTGGGGCAAAACACTTTAATATCACATTGACCAGATCAAAGTTTGAATCTTTGGTAAATCACTTGATTGATAGGACCAAGGCTCCTTGTAAGAATTGTTTGAAGGATGCAGGCATTTCTACAAAAGATGTTGATGAGGTTCTTCTTGTTGGAGGGATGACACGTGTACCTAAAGTACAAGAAGTAGTTTCAGGGATCTTTGGGAAGAGTCCAAGCAAAGGAGTGAATCCTGACGAGGCAGTTGCTATGGGAGCAGCAATTCAGGGTGGTATACTTCGTGGGGACGTT
The DNA here is from genome assembly GCA_030761205.1 of Fremontodendron californicum. NCBI lineage: Eukaryota > Viridiplantae > Streptophyta > Magnoliopsida > Malvales > Malvaceae > Fremontodendron > Fremontodendron californicum. Next base: position 3,665,885 of record JAULJL010000013.1, on the reverse strand, counting down.
AAAGAGTTGCTTCTGCTTGATGTCACTCCTTTGTCACTTGGTATTGAGACACTAGGTGGTATATTCACAAGGCTAATCAACCGGAACACAACCATTCCAACAAAGAAGAGTCAGGTGTGTCTTTGGTGCAAATTGTTTGCATTTTTCCTTTAGTAGACATTCAATAACGAATATGCTTTAATAGTCCTTGGAACACAATAAGTTGACAACATTTTTGGTGGTTTTTTTTGCATGCATATAAGCATACTCTAATTGCTTCGAATCATATTTTTTTTATGAAAATATGATTTTTCTTTTTTTCTTCCATGTTTGATGGGGGTTCCTTGATTTTCAGGTGTTCTCTACTGCAGCTGATAACCAGACTCAAGTAGGTATCAAGGTACTTCAAGGTGAGCGTGAAATGGCTGCTGACAACAAGAGCTTGGGTGAGTTTGACTTGGTCGGCATTCCCCCTGCTCCTAGAGGCATGCCTCAGATTGAGGTGACATTTGACATCGATGCCAATGGTATTGTCACCGTGTCTGCAAAGGATAAGGCTACTGGGAAAAAACAGCAGATTACCATCCGTTCATCTGGTGGTCTCTCAGAGGATGAGATTGAAAAGATGGTCAAGGAAGCTGAGTTGCATGCCCAGAAGGACCAACAAAGAAAAGCTCTGATTGATATCAAAAACAATGCAGACACCACTATTTATAGTGTAGAGAAGAGCTTGAATGAGTACAGGGACAAGATTCCTAGTGAAATTGCAAAAGAAATTGAGGATGCTGTTGCAGATTTAAGGAAGGCAACGGAAGGAGAGAATGTTGATGAGATCAAGGCCAAGATTGATGCAGCGAATAAGGCTGTCTCAAAGATTGGGGAGCACATGGCTGGTGGTTCTGGTGGTGGTGCCCAAGGAGGTTCTTCCGGAGGTGCTCAAGGTGGTGACCAGGCCCAAGAAGCAGAATATGAGGAGGTGAAAAAGTGAGTGACGAGGTAGTGATCTGTTGTATCGTTTTTTTTTCGAGTGGCAATAAACGCCACTAAAGATGATCTTTTTGTTTGATGATGCATAGGGTGTTTAGCAGTTTTGTATCTAAATGAAGAAGGTTGAATGTATTAGCCTGTTAGGAATTTGAGTCCAGAGACCATTCAACATGAGATAACATAAATTTTTCTTAAAGTGGAGAAATAACGAGGTTTCCTCGATTTCTACTGCTTCTGGGTTACTTATTAGTACAATTTTTGGCTGCATAATATATGATACGAGATGCAATGCTTTATGTGATTAATTAATAGTTTTGCCTGCCTGAGACTTGTTGAGGGAAGATGAGAATGGAGCGGAAAAGAACTAAAAAGAACTACAACAACACCAGGCCTCTGGCTTTCTTGGGCTTGCAGTAGTTGTACTTGAAAATACTTAGTTGAGGAGGGTCAATGCGCTGCTGTATTGCGATTATAAGCCTATTCCGCTGGTTGTGGCTGTTAATAAATACCAAGTTTTTCCTCCTTTGAGATTTGCTAAGCATTGAAAATTACTTTAAGCCATATTATGAGCTAAACTTTAGCTTTGAGAATTCTTGAATCAATTGACAGCATAGTTCTTCACAAACTTTTGCCAAATCCATTCAGCCCAAGCAAGCTTTTCTCTGTTGATTATCTATCTTCCCTTACTAACTGCTTTAAGGTAACTTTTAAAGGTATCCATAAAGTACAGAGGTAATTATGAGGAATCAGCTATCAATAATTTCTAATACTTCTTTTCCTTTTTTTTAAACAAGTTCATGGTCTGTGGTCTGTTCTCGTAGATATTCTTTTCTTCTACCCGATACCAATTTTCAGGCTGAAGATGCAGCATCAGTTTCAAATTTCGCAAAGCACAAAAAGGGGTCGGAAATCTAGCTCTTTTGAGGAAGAAACTGCAAAGAACGTTCAGTGTTTTTGTGAGGTTGTTGTTGAAGAATCAGTTCTTCTGTCTTCTCATGATTGCAAGAACTTAGCACTTGATATTCTGCTTCTTCTCCTCCTTAGGTTGCCTGTGTCATTAACCCCAATTGTTTTGTCCAACAAACTAGTCCAATGCTTGATGGATATACTTTCCACAAAGGGCTCCTGGTTGTACAAAGTTGCGCGGCATTTTCTTAATAAATTATTAGATTGAGCTGAAAATGAGAATGTCAGAAGAGTAGCTGTTATTGTGGCTTTATAGAAGCACAGCAATGGAAAATTTGATTGCATTACAATTTACAAAGACAAAAACAGTTGAGAATTTGATGGAAGATTTTGAAACAGAAGCAGAATGCATGTTGTTTGTCTAGCAACATGATGAACATGTTTCTGGATGAAGGTCGTGCTTCTGTTGGATTTTCAGATGAGAATTCCGAGATAAGTTCAGTTGAGGACAAGGATTCTGTTGGAATGTTGGGGAACTCTGATTTTTTGAAAAGCTGGATCATAGAATCTCTGTCTAGTGTTTTGAAACATTTAAAGAAGGACCCTGTAGCAAAATTCCGGGTCCAAAATGAAATTTTGAAGTTTCTAGCCGTTCAGGGTCCATCTGTTTCCTTCTCTTGGTGTTGAAGTTACTTCATTTGAATTAAAGGAGAAATTCAGGTGGCCAAAAGCAGCCACCTCAAGTGCCCTTTGCAGGATGTGCATTGAACAACTCTAATCATTGCAGGCAAACACAGAAAAGGTAGAGGAGCGGCTCGTGAGATAAATGACCTTGGTTGCCAGTTGCCACTTTATGTGGATCGATCTTTAGTACATTGCACGACATTCCTTCAATTTTTCTATTCTAAGGCTATCAAAAAATTGAAAGAAATGGAAACTAGACTTCATAAAGAGGTAATTTGATATCTCCCTTCGTTGGTGCAACTCTGTCATCCGTTCTTTTGATTATTTCTCTGATTGTTGGTGATTTTCCATATCTTGAATTTATTTGTTGCAAGAATTCATGCACACGTAAGAAGCTGGTCTGTAATTAAAAGACTGGGGTTGGTGGGTGTCTTACTGCCTTGGAATGTTTTTAAACAACATTATCAATCTTTGAGCCCAACTCTATGGTGAATAGATGATAGAAATTAGAAATGTTTACCTTCTATGGTTATGGTGCGCTTTGGAACCTACTTTTTCTTTTTTATGTTTGTTATGATCTTGTTTTTTTCACCTTTTGTCGTTCAAGTCAGTGAAATAATGCTCAGCTTTTGACTGTTTAATAATGGCAGAAAGTGAACCTTGGATTTAGCAGTTTTGGGCTGCGTTGATGGGGTATTTTGACAAAAAAAAAAAAGAAGAAAGTTCCCAACTTAAATCTGGGTTTCTGAAAGAACTATTTCGAAGACATCCAAGGATTTGCCACAAACTCTTAGGCTTGGTTTTAGAAGTTTGGACGAGTTGAAGGGCTTGATTTGGTTATTGAAATATTGAAGTCAGCTGCTCCTATGATTTATGGTGAAACCAATCAGGATGAGAGCAGCAAAAAAGAATGTTGAAAAGCCAATTGCGGAGGAGTCTGAGTCGGAATTGGTGAGAAGAATGGCAGCAAAAGCAATCAAGGCAAGCTGATGAGCGTAAATATTGTCAAAGGATCTTCCAGATGACATCAAGGCTTGATTTATCAGTCTTTCTTCAATGTTTGGGACCAGATAATGGTTGTGAATCTTAACTTGGTGACCTGTTTCTTAGGATGTAAAGGTTTAGGAGTATTTAGCGATGAATAAAAAACCGAATGGAATGTCAAATCACTGTGATTTCTGAGTCAGATTATTCAATTAAATATGTGATTTTGAGATTAAATAAATATTAAATATAATAATTAGTTAATAAAAATATGTATTTATCTTAATGATATGGTTTTTAATATATGATTAATAGGTTAAAGGTTCAAATCTCATCACTTATTAAAATAATTTTAATAAAAAAAAATCAAAAATTTGATTTTTTATCGGTTTAATCTGGTTTCTTACTAGTTGAACCGTTTTTTACCGATTCAATGTATACTCGGTTCTTTGATATGTGTCGGACCGCACAGGCTACAGGTTTCCAGTTAAACCAGTCTGATTGATTGATCCGTTCCAATTTTTTCAACACTGATATTCAGCTTTTCTGTTTTCAATTCTAATATTCTCAAATTAAAATTAAAATTATTTAATTTACTTAACTTATGCCTATTTTCAATTCATTTTTGAAATATTAATAGTAGAATTTTTTAATTTTATAAATAAAATTAAGAAATTATCTTTATTTTATTTTATTTTAAATATATATCATCTTATTAATGTTATTTGTAAAATCTAAAAATTTAATTAAAAATGATTGAGTTGAGATAATTTCCGTAATTTTTTTTTTAATAAATAGAATTGATCAGGTTCACATTGAAAGCTCTTTTTATAGGCTTGGATTTGGTCCACATTTTTTTGGGACTTTTGTATGAAGCTTTCAACATGTGCATTTGTGCTGCTCTTAAAATGACCTGCAAAGAAAAAATTAATTAAAATCAATTTGGGCCTTCAAGCAAAAAAAAAGGTAAATTTAAAAAACATCCTATCAAAAATTCAATAATTGTTAAATGATCTAACAAAAAAAATTATTTGAAAAAAAAAAATTAAAAACTTAAAAATTATTAAAAAAAAATTGTAAAAACAAAATTACCGTTAATGAAAAAATATTTTTTTTTCCTTTTTCTCTTATTTTTAATTATTTTTAATATTTTTCTCTAAAAATATTTTTTATAAATTTTAACAAAAATAAATATTTATTTTTTTAATTTATTTTTTTAATTAATTTTTTTTAAAAATAATAAAAATTAAATTTTTAATTTTTTTAAATTTTGAAATTTTTAAAAAATAAATAATAAAAGATTAATTTTTTAGATTTATTTTTAATTAAAAAATAAGAGAAAAATAAAAAGAGAAGGTTTTTCATAAAAATTAATTTTGTCTTTACAATTTTTTTCTTAACAATTTTTAATTTTTTAATTTCTCTTTTTTAAATAATTTTTTCTCATTAGTTACAATCTACTATTATCATTTTTGAGTTCTTATAGACGAGATTTTTTTAAAATAGATTAGGGGTAATTTAGTCTTACTATATATAACATATAAAAATGATGTATTTAATTTTTAGTTTTTTTTAAAAGATTTTTAGATTTTTAGATGTTTAGTTTTTTTTTTTTTTAAATGATATATTTAATGGGGTTGGTCCGTACGTTGATTCGTGGGTCGATTTAAATACCCAAACCGTTTGGGAAAAAATTTAAAAATTTAATTATTTTTAGTTTTTTATCTTTATTTTTAAATCATGTATTTAAATTGGTTTGTCCATCCGTTGACTCGCGGGTCTATTTAAATACCCAAACCGTTTGGGGAAAAAATTAAAAAAATAATAATAATTTTTAGTTTTTTATCTTATTTTTAAATCATATATTTAAAGTGGTTTGTTCGTATGTTGACTCGCGGGTCGATTTAGGATCCGTACTCCACCCGTACGAACAAAAGTTAAAATTTTTATTATTATTATTTTAATTTTAAATTATGTATTTAAAGGTGTTGGTCTGCACATTGATTCGCGGGTCTCTTTAGGATCCATACCTGATTCTTTCGAAAAAAAATTAAAAAAGTAATTTATTTTATTAATTATCTTTTATTTTAGTTTTAAATGATATATTTAAAGAGATTGGTCCGCACGTTTACTTGCAGGTTGATTTAAAATTCGTACCTGACCCACTCTGGGAAAATTTTTATTTTATTAATTATTTTAATTTTAAATGATATATTTTAAGAGGTTGGTCCTCACGTTGACTTGTGAGTCGGTTTAGGATCCGTGACCCAACCCGCTCCGGAGAAAAAGTTAAGAAAAAAGATAAAACGAATTTGATGCTCACTTATGTGAGAAAATCGATCATACGAAAGAATAAAATATAAACTACAATTTTATTTTCTTATTTTTTACCTCATATAAATAAAAATATACAATATACAATAAGATCTAAATATTTTTCAAATATATATATATATATATAAATAATATTTAAAAATGCATTTGTATTATGTAATTTATAAATAAACAATTATCATAAATTTATTTTTCATAATTAACAAATATAATTATATTAATATTATTACAATTTAAAATAAATTATAATTTTTATTTAATAAAATATTTATTATTATTAATTAATTAAAAAATTTATTAAAAAATTTTAAAAGTACCCTGACGAATCAGTGTATTTTTTCTAGTGTACACATGATTTTTGTCCATGGAATTTTTTTATAATTTTTTGCTATTTATAAATGTTAAGATTTTTAATCATTTAATGTTAATTTTATATTTTGTTACTATAATTAAGGCCCCCGCTTCGCCGAGGTTATTTTAAATTTTTTAATTAATTAATAATAATAAATTTAAATTAAATTAAATTAAAATTTATAAAATAATAATAATTAATTTAAATTGTTTCTTTTCTATTTTTAAAAAAAATATTATTTTATTAAGTATGAAAATTAAATTTATTATAATTATTTATTTATAAATTACGTAATAAAAATACATTTTCAAATGTTATTTATATGCAATTTTTAAAAATATTTAGATCTTATTGTATAGTGTATATTTTTATTTATTAGAGGTAAAAAAGAATTAATGAAAAGTAACAAAATAAAATTGTGATTTACATTTTATTCTCTCGTTGGATCGACTTAAAACTAAAAATAACTAAAATTAAAAATAAAATAAAAAACTAAAAGTAAAAAAATGCTCGTCGTCAAGCAAATGAGCTTAACACATGTGTCACACTGATTAGTAGCAAGTTCATTATTTTACCTTTTTTTTCGCGAGCAAGTCGGGTACGGATTTTAAATCTATCCTCGAGTCAATGTGCCGACCAACCTTTTAAATACATCATTTAAAAATAAAATAAAAATAATTTTTACATTTTTTTTGAACGGGTCGGGTACAGATCTTAAATCGACCCGCTAGTCAACATGCAGACCAACCCCTTTAAGTACATCATTTAAAAATAAAATAGAAAAGTAAAAATAATTAGTATTTTTTTTTTATTTTTTTTTTCTGAACGAGTCGAGTACGGATTAAATCGATTTGTGAGTCAACGTTCGGACCAACCCTTTTAAATACATCATTTAAAAATAAAAATAAAATACAAAAACTAAAAAAATTAAAAAAATTCCGAGCGAGTCAGATACGGATCTTAAATCAACATGCGAGTTAACATGCCGACCAACTCCTTTAATTACATTATTTAAAAATAAAATAAAAATAAAAGAACTTAAAACTAAGGAAAAAAAACGGACTAACCCTTTTTAATTAGGGTTTATATGAAAAACATGTCCTCCATATAAAGTTATTGTTGAATGGTCTAATGAATAAAAATTATTTAAAAAAGAGAAATGAATAATTAGAAATTATTGTAAAGGATATTGTAAAGACAAAATTACCCTTAATGAAAAAACTTACTTTTCCTTTCTCTTTCATTAAGGAAATATTATTTTTTAAAAATTTTAATTGAAAATAAATTTAAAAAATAAAATATTAATTTTTTTTAAATTTTAAAAAAAATTAAAAAGTAAAAAAATTTAATTTTAGGCATATTATTTTTATTTTTTAAATTTTTTTTAATTAAAAAAAGTAAATAAAAAATTTAAAAATTTATTTTTTAAAATTAAAATTTTTTTATTTTCAGAATATTTATTTTTTAATTAAAAATTAAATTAAAAAAATAAAAGAAAAAGGGAGGAGAAGGTTTTTTTATCAAGGATAATTTTGTCTTTACAATATCCTTTATAATAATTTCTAATTATTCATTTCAATTTTTCAAATAACTTTTATTCATTATACCATTTAACAAATACTTTCTTTGAAGGGCATGTTTTTCATATTTACCCTTTTAATTATATCATTTAAGAAAAATAAAAACTTAAAAAAAAAACTAAAAACTAAAAAAAACTCGTCAAATGTCGAGCAAAGAGTAATTAAAGGTATAGCTTGGTGGTGTCATTGAATATAATTATTGACTAGTTTTACTCCCATGCGATGCACAATAATAATTTTATTAAAATATAATTTTTCAAAAATCAATTATTTGGATAAAAAATTAATTAATGAAAATAAATTATTTTAAAAAAGTGTAATAATTTTGCTGTATGAAAGTTGTAATATGAAATTTTTGGGGAATTAAGATATGTAAAATGAATATGTTTAAGATCCAAAAGTGAAAATAATTTTGTTTTTCAAAAAAAAAAAAAATGCAAATTCGTTATTCAATAAGTCAAATTAAGCAAAAATTAAAGAGTTTATGGACAAATTACAAAAATTGAGATATAATATAATTTAACATATTAAGTAAATAAAAGGATAAATATAAAATTGTCTCATTTTTTTTCCTTTTTTTTAGTTGTACATAATGGAAGATGATATTTGTCTATTAACAATGCATATGTAAAACAATTTCTTGAAATGCAGGAAATTAAAAAAAAAAAAAAAAAGTATAGACATAGACTAGTGCAAGTTTTTAATTATAGAGAACTTATGAATTAAAATACAGTCTTATTGAATGAAAAAAAAAAAAAACATGAAAGTACTTACAAAACAATTTAAGATATCAAATTGTTTATAAAAAAATCATGAGCCAACTAATGACAAAACAAATTAAATAAAATAAACTAATAATATATTCAAATAAAATAAAAAGGTATTATATATACCCAAATAAACGTAAACATGCATTATAAAAAAAACAAATAAGACAAAAAACATAATATTATTCTAAAAGTAAACGTGTAACTGGAATACAATTTTACATTTACATAAAGAAATAACATTGATATTGATCCATTAAAAATCAAAAGTATATATATTTTAAAAGTAGGAATTAATATGAATATAGAGAATAGCCAAAATCAATGAAACTGTGGCAAACCAATCAAGAGCACGAATAATAATAGATAGGAAAGATTAACAAAAAAAACAAAGAAAAAACAAACACTTATAGTTTTTAGTTTTTACCAAAGATATATGAAATAATAGAAAAAAACTTACAATTTGCATACAAAGCACACCAATATATAGAAGTGATGTTGGTAAATAAAGTAAACATTAAATTTTTAATATAGATGGTTGACTCAAAATTAAGTTGGAAATAATAGTCGATTAGTATTATGTCAATTGTAAAAAATGTTTTAAATAAGACAATTTAATCAATAGTTTAATGATAATTTATATGTTATGATTTGGAGTTTTAATACCAAGAATAAAAAAGTTTGTCTACCTCAGAGATTATTAGCCATTAAATGTGTGTATTATAATGATGGAAATAAGATATTTTGCAATTACATTGGTTTTTACCAAATTTAAACCTAAAAATTATGGCAATTTAACCAATTTAATTGTTCTAAACAAAAGTAGGAAGAAAATAATTCAAATCAAAGTAGTTTTTCATATATTTATTATGCACATAAAGCTATAAATTTTTAATGTAATTGGTGAATAATTAAATTTTTTTAAAAGTAAATTGCTTTAAATTAATCAATTAGTCAATCTGTCAAAGTGAGAATATGATAAATGGTAGATTCAGTTTTGATAGTCAATTAATGTAAAAGCTTTAATTGCTTAATAATAAAATTTTGTATTAATTAATGGACACATAACATAGTATCAATTTAGAATGTTCATGTGTCAAAAGAATAGACCATTTATATTGTATACTTTCTTTTTTTGCTAAAAACTTTGATTTTTATATATTTATATAAGATATAATGTCATTGTTTAATCAAATTAATTAAGCTAATGTCTAAACAAGTTCTAAAAGTACCAATTAATTTAATTTATTAATGATATTTAGTTTTATTTTTGGTATTTTATTTTGGAGTGTCGGTTCTCGATCGAACTCTTTTGGGATGTACTAATTGCACATTTGAAAAAAAACTCAAAAACTGTAACTACTAGAAAAAATACCCCGCTTCGTCGGGTATTTTTTATAATTTTTAATTAATTAATAATATAAAATTAATTTTAAATTATATTTTATTAAATAATAATTATTTATTTATATAATTTTATTTTTAAATTATAATAATATTAATATAATTATATTTTTTAATTATAAAAATTAAATTTATGATAATTGTTTATTTATAAATTACGTAATATAAATGCATTTTCAAATGTTATTTATATGTATTTTTGAAAAATATTTAGACCTTATGTACACTGTATATTTTTATTTATACGAGATAAAACTAATAAATGAAAAATAAAAAAATAAAATATTGGTTTATATTTTATTTTCTAGTAAGATCAATTTTCTCGTTAGCAGTAAATTCATTTTTTTTTCCTATCGGGTCGGGTACGAACCCTAAATCGACTTGCAGGTCAACGTGTGCACCAACCTCTTTAAATACATAATTTAAAATTAAAATAAAATAATTTTTTAAACTTTTTTCCCTAGCCGGTCAGATACAAATCTTAAATCGATATGCGAGTCAACGTGCGGACTAACCATTTTAAATACATTATCTAAAAATAAAATAAAAGAACTAACTACTAAAATATATATTTTTTTTAAACTTTTTTTCGTGCAGGTCTGGTACGGATCCTAAATCGGTCCGCGAATCAATTTGCAGACCAACCCTTTAAATACGTCATTTAAAAATAAAATAAAAAACTAAAATAAATTTCTTTTTTATTTTTTTTCCCGAGCGAGTCGGGTATGAATCCTAAATCGACCTGCTAGTGAACGTGTGGACCAACCCTTTAAATACATCATTTAAAAATAAAAGTAATTAATAAAATAAATTACTTATTTTAACTTTTTTCTCTAGTGGGTCGGGTACGGATCCTAAATGATCTTCGAGTCAACGCGCAGAGTGCAGACCAACCTCTTTAAATACATAATTTAAAAATAAAATAAAACTAAACAAATTAATAAAATAAATTTATTTTTTAGTTTTTTTAGCGGGTCAAGTACGGATTCTAAATCGATTTGCGAGTCAACGTGCGGACCAATCCATTTAAATACATAATTTAAAAACTAAAAATAATTAATAAAATTATTTTTTTCCCGAATGGATCGGATATGAATTTTAACTCGACCTATGAATTATCGTGCAGACTAACCTTTTAAATACATTATTTTAAAATAAAATTAAAAATTAAAAAAAATCACCATGTGTCGAACAAATGAGCTCAACACGTGTCGAGCAAACCCCATCCATTAAGTTTTTTATTTTTATGTTATATAGTAAAACAAAAATGTCACTGACACATTTAAAAAATACCACTTAAGTCTTACTGTCTCAAAAATAATTATTAGTAGAGGTTGAAACTAAAAAGTTAAACTCGCAAAAAAAAAAAAGTTAAATTGTCAAATTGGACTAAGAAGAATTTCCAAGAAATTAATATAGATGAAGGGCAATTCGGCCATTTTCATAATATCACAATGTATTTTTGAAAATGATAAAATTACATGATACGAATATAACACGAGAAAAATAATTAAAATATGATACAAAAAAATACATGAACGTGTTAAAATTTATATAAAACGAATTATTAACATATCATAATTTATATAAATAGGATACGAATACACAAATTGTGGATTCAAAGGCAAATATGCAAAACTATCTAAAAAGTTACTGCCTTCCTTGCAGCTAACAAAAAAGGTACAATATTTTCATTCGCTTCCCTTTTCTCTTGCAAAAAGCACCCACTCTCGTAAAAATAAACAATTTTATGTTGTTACAAATACCAACTCTTATTAAACCCTAAAAACTCCCCAAAATCACTGTTTAGTAGAAAAAAGATTTACCACCTCTTATTAAAACTAAAAACTCACCAAAATCACTGTTTACTAGAAAAAAATCTGTTTCATCGGGTTATTTATAAATTTTTTAAAATATTTTTTAATTAATTAATAATAATAAATTAATTTTAAATTATATTTTATTAAATAATAGTTATTTATTTAAATTTTTATTTTTGAATTGTAATAATATTAATATAATTATATTTTATTAATTATAAAAATTAAATTTATGATAATTGTTTATTTATATATTATTTAATATAAATACATATAATATTTAGACTTTATTATATATTGTATATTTTTATTTATAGGAGGTAAAAATAATAAATAAAAATAAAAAAAATAAAATTATGATTTGTATTTTATTCTTTCGTAGGATCGATTTTTTCACATAGATTAGCAACGAGTTCATTTTTTTTTTCTTTTTTTTTTCTTCGAGTTGATCGAGTACAGATTCTTAATTGACCCGCGAATCAACGTGCACACCTACAACTTTAAATACATCATTTAAAATAAAAATAAAAATAATTAATAAAATAATTTATTTTTAACTTTTTTCCCAAGTCGCTGGGGTACGGATCCTAAATCGACGCTTGAATCAACGTGCAGACCAATCCATTTAAATGCATTATTTAAAAATAAAATAAAAACTCAAAATAATTAATAAAATTATTTTAAAAAAAAAATTCAGCGTATCCTAAATCGACCCGCGAGTGAACGTATGTGCCAACCCTTTAAATACACCATTTAAAATTAAAATAAAATTCTTATTTTAACTTTTTTCCTCGAGCGACTTGGGCACAGATCCTAAATCGACCTGCGAGTCAACATGTAGACATACCCCTTTAAATACATCATTTGAAAATATAAAAACTAAAAAAACTAAAAACAAAAACTAATTAATAAAACAATTTTTTTTGTTTTTTCTTTTTTTTCTCGAGCAGGTCAGGTATAGGTCCAAAATTGATTTACAAGTCAATATGCGAACCAATTCCTTTAATGCATCATTTAAAAATAAAATAATTAATAAAAAATTATTTTTTAAACTTTTTTTCCTTGTGAATCGGGTACAAATCTTAAATGAACTCGCAAGTCAACATGCGGACCAACCTCTTTAAAATACATCATTTTAAAAATAAAATAATTAAAAATAATTAATAAAATAAATTTATTTTTCCAAATGGGTCAGATACGAATCTTAAATAGATCGTGCAGACCAATCCCTTTAAATATATTATTTAAAAAAAAAAAAAAAACTCATTAATGTTTTTTAATGATAAATTTTTTTACCCCTTTACATATTTGAAAAAAAGTCATTTGAGTCCCTTAAACTCAAAAATAATTATAACTTAGAAAAACGACTTCGCTTCGTCGGGGTATTTTTAATTTTTTTTATAATTTATTTATTTATTTAATTAATAATATAATAAATTAATTTTACATTTTATTTATTAAATAATATTTTTATTTAATTTTTATTTTTAAATTGTAATAATATTAATATAATTATATATTTTTAATTATGAAAATTAAATTTATGAAAATTTTTTATTTATAAATTACGTAATATAAATGTATTTTTAAATGTTATTTGTATATATATTTATAAATATTTAAATTTTATTGTATAATGTATATTTTTATTTATAGGAGGTAAAAAATAATAAATAAAATTGTGTTTTGTATTCTATTCTCTCGTAAGATCGATTTTTTCACATAGGTTAGCAGCGAGTTCATTTTTTTTTTTTTACTTTGTTTCCCGAGTAGATTGGGTATGGATTCTAAATTGATCCGCGACTTAACATGCGGATCTAAGTCTTTAAATACATTATTTAAAATAAAAATAATCAATAAAATAATTTATTTTAATTTTTTTTCCAAGCTGGTCGGGTACGGATCCTAAATCGACTTGCTAGTCAACGTGTGAACCAACCCCTTTAAATACATCATTTAAAAATAAAATAAATAATAAAAAATAATTAATAAAATATTTTTTATATAAAAAATTCAAGCGGGTCGATAACGGATCCTAAATCGACCTGCGAGTGAACGTATGAGCCAACCCTTTAAATACATCATTTAAAATAAAAGTAATTAATAAATAAATTTCTTATTTTAACTTTTTTTCTTGAGCGGCTCAAATACATATCCTAAATCGGCCTACGAGTCAATGTACAAACCAACCCTTTTAAATACATCATTTAAAAAGAAAATAAAACTAAAAAAACTAAAATTAATTAATAAAATTAATTTCTATTTTTTTAGAATGGGTCGAGTATGGATCCTAAATCGACTCTCGAGTCAACATGCGGACCAACCCCTTTAAATACATCATTTAAAAATAAAATAATTAATAATTTTTTTTCTTTTTTAACTTTTTTTTCCGTTTCGGTCGAGTACGAATCTTAAATCGAGTCGCAAATTAACGTGCAGAGCAACCCTTTAAATATATCATTTAAAAAAATAAAAAATTAAAATTAAAATTTATTAACAAAATAATTTTTTAAATTTGTTTTCTAGAATGGGTCGGGTATAAATTTTAAATTGACCTGTAAATTATCGTTCAGATCAACCTTTTTAAATATATCATTTAAAAATATAGTTAAAAAAAAAAACTTAAAACTAAAAATCTAAAAAAAAAAAAAAAAAAATAGCCAATAGGTTTATTTTTCATGGTAGGACAAAATTGCCTTTGGCCTATTTGAAAAAAAGTCTCTAGAGTCCCTTAGGAGTTAGGACTCATAAATCATAGTAATAAATAGAAGATAGATTTATTCTAAAACCCTAAAAAAGTCCCAATCGTCGACACTCTCTACTCTAAAATCTCATAACCCTAAAACTGTGCAAGTAAAACGTCTCCATCATCGACTCTCTCTCTTTTACTTTAAAATCTCATAACCCTAAAACTGTACAAGTTTTATTCTTCAGGCTCAACATTTCTCTAACAAGCAGCTTAAAAAACTGAGGGTAACTCTTTTCTTTTATTTGTCTATAATATATAGATTTTTGATCACTTTTACAAGTAGTTTAGAGTTTTGAATTTCATGCTTTTATTGTTGAAGTTTAATCCATTTTACTTATAGCATTGTTAGTTATAAATGTTATACCTTTGCTTATTTTATGTTTTGATTCTTTTTTGTTGGGAAAGTTGATTTTGATGCACAATCATTCATTGCAGACGGTTTTCAGAAATTGGGTTTTTAATGGGTAGCAAGAAAAGAATCACCAACTCTGAGGTGGAAGTGGTAGAGGGTCAAACTGATTTAGCTACAGATAATACGGTTTCGATACCTTCCAATAAGAAAATTAAGATGGATAACAAAAAAGATGCAGAGATGGGAGATGGGGTTGCTGCCCCCTCGCCTGTTCCTAGTCCCATTAAACCAATGGAGAGACAAAAGAAGAGAAAACAAATAGACAAGGAGAGGCGGCGTTCGGTTTTAGACAATGAGGAATCTCAGCCAAAACAAATGAATGTTGAATCGAAGGGAAATGATGCCCTTGAACCTGTGGCATCTTCATCAATTGGTGGTTTGCCTGAGTTCCATATTAGTGTTTTTAAGGACTTGGCCTCAGCAGATTCTTCCGTGAGAGAAGCAGCAGTGGAAACAATGGTAAAAGAGTTGCAGGATGTGCAGAAGGCATATGATAGTCTCGAGAATAAGAACTTGGCTGAAGGTGGCTGGAAACTGGAAGCTCAAAAGGATGATGGCTTGGATAACTGTGCATCATCTCTGAAATATGCTCTGCGTAGGTTGATACGTGGTGTTTCTTCATCAAGAGAGGTTTGATATTCTATCTTTATTCTTTGTCTCACATAAATTCATGTGGTTACTTGTTGAGGTTTTACTTTTTAGTTTTTGGAACTTTGAATCTTGCATTTTGCCGTGGCAGTCATATGCAATGTGCTTTCGAATGCTATGCTATACACTTGTATGAAAAATAAATTATTCTCAAACTTCTTTCTCTAGGACACACTTGGAGCGATCAGCTTATATATGCTTTCTATATGTCACCTATGTTATCATTTGAATCTAGTCTGACATCCAGCACCTGAAGTGCACTTGCGATATTGCACAATATACTTGGTCATCCATAAGATAAATTAAATTGGCTAATTGTTGCCAAAATATGTTTTGCCACTTGTTTTGCAGTGTGCTAGACTGGGTTTTGCGTTGGGTTTGACTGCTTTGGTGGCTACAATTCCTAGCATTAAAGTGGGCTCCTTGTTGAAACTTATTGTTAATTTGTTGGAAGTCTCATCATCAATGAAGGGTCAGGTAGGCATGCTTTCCCCATTGTATATCAGGTTCTCATTTACTCACATAATGTTCAATAACTAGCTTCTTGTACTGCAGGAAGTAAGGGATTGCCTCCTGGGTCGCTTATTTTCTTATGGTGCTCTTGCTCGATCTGACAGACTCACTAAAGAGTGGTTTTCTGATAAAGATACTCTGAACATCAAGGAATTTATGAGTGCTCTTATCTCCCTTGCTGCAAAAAAACGATATTTGCAGGAGCCTGCAGTTTCAATCATTTTAGAATTTGTTGAAAAGGTAGTTTCTGATAAAGTAATAGGCATTTTTCTTCAAATTGTTCTTACTTTTAGCTGCCAGAATGTGGGGGAAACTGTAATAATTCTAAACCTATGCTCACTTAAAATCAATATTTTGACTAATTAGATGTCAATAATTTTAATGTATTTCTGTGCATGTCAATATTAATACTAGGTAATGGTTGCAGTGGCTTCTAAGTGTAAAGATTTTTTTTAATATTCTTTTGATTGGATGGTGTAACTAGGTAACTGCTTCATATGTAGTTAATTTGCTTTTATTTAATATTCTTTTGATTGATGGTGTAACAAGTGCTTTTAATATCCTTGCTTTTGTTTTTTATGTTTTCACTTGTTTCTCTCATTTATTTTATCTTTATGACTTCCAATAACTGTATACATCTCTTGGTTGGCAATCATCATGCTGGCAGTTCAAGTAGTCTCATGTATGTATGTCTTGGCAAGATTCATGCCAGTAGTGAAAGTGTTCTGGTTGCGTATTACGAATGTGTTTAATGTGTTAAGTAAATGTTTCAGTCTTTATTTGACACTTCTATATGTTGCAGCTGCCTTCTGAAGCATTGTTGGATCATATTCTTGAAGCTCCAGGAATTCCTCAGTGGTTTCAAGAAGCCATTGATGTTGGAAATCCTGACGCTTTGCTTTTAGCTTTAAAAATTCGTGAAAAAACATCCCTTGACAGCAAATCATTTTGCAAACTTTTGCCAAATCCATTCAGCCCAAGCAAACTTTTTTCTGCTGATTATCTATCTTCTATTGATAACTGCTTGAAGGTAACTTTTAATGCATCAATACAGTGCAGTGGTAATTATTGAGAAACATAAAGTTTAAATATGTTCTAAAAGTATTTTTTTTGTCTGTAATATGGCAGGAATCCACATTTTGTCAACCCCGGCTTCATAGTTTGTGGCCTGTTCTGGTAAATATTCTCCTACCTGATACCATTTTGCAGGCTGAAGATGCAGCATCAGTTTCTAATTCCTTAAAGAAGCACAAAAAGGGTCGCAAGTCTAGCTCTTCTGAAGAAGAAATTGCAAAGAATATCCAATGTTTCTGTGAGGTTGTTATTGAAGGATCACTCCTTCTGTCATCTCATGATCGTAAACACTTAGCACTTGATGTTCTGCTTCTTCTCCTGCCAAGGTTACCTTCATCTTTTATACCAATTGTTTTGTCCTACAAACTTGTTCAGTGCTTGATAGATATACTTTCCACAAAAGATTCCTGGCTGTTTAAAGTTGCACAGCATTTTCTTAAAGAATTATTAGATTGGGTTAGGAATGATGATGTGAGAAGAGTAGCCGTTGTTGTGGCCTTTCAGAAGCACAGCAATGGAAAATTTGATTGCATTACAAAGACAAAAACAGTTAAAGATTTGATGGCAGAGTTCAAAACAGAAACTGGTTGCATGCTGTTTGTTCAGAACTTGATTAACTTGTTTCTGGATGAAGTTCACGTTTCTGAGGAACCTTCAGATCAGAGTCAAACAACTGATGAGAATTCTGAGATAGGCTTAATCGAGGACAAGGATTCTATTGGAATTGTGAGGAATGCTGATTTTTTGAAAGGCTGGGTCATAGAATCTCTTCCTAGTGTTCTGAAACATTTAATGTTGGACCCTGAAGCAAAATTCCGAGTGCAAAAGGAAATATTGAAGTTTCTAGCTGTTCAAGGTCTATTCTCTGCATCTCTTGGCAATGAAGTTACTTCATTTGAATTACAGGAGAAATTTAGATGGCCAAAAGCAACCACCTCGAGTGCTCTTTGCAGATTGTGCATAGAACAACTCCAATCAATGCTGGGAAATGCTCAAAAGGTTGAGGAGCCACGATCTTTGGCTAATGGACTTGAACCAAATGACCTTGGTTGCTACTTTATGCGGTTCTTTAGCACATTACGCAACATTCCTTCAGTTTCTCTCTTTCGAACTTTGAGTGATGGGGACGAACAGGCAGTCAAAAAATTGCAAGAAATGGAGAGTAACCTTTATAAAGAGGTAAGCTTGATCTCTTCCTTTACTAACAATAATCAATGCTTTTGATATGTTTCTGATTTTGGGGTGATTTTCTATACTGAATCTAAGTTCTCGAACAATTTATGTTGTACATGCTTGTTGAGGTGGCTTGTGATTGAATGGTTGGGGTGTCTGGTCTTACTTCCTTGTAAATATTTTTTAACACTTATCTATGAGTTCATGTTTTATTGATGTGGGGGACAACAGCTTTATCTATGGTGAATAACAATAGGAATGTTTCCTTGTGTTGAACTATTGATCTTATGTGTTTGGGAACTTATAACTCTAGAAATAACTTGTCTTTTCCTTCTTTGCTATTTACTCTTGCGACAATATACAGCTTTTTAATGCTTAAATAATGGCAGGAAAGGAACTGTGGACTCAGCAATGATGCAAATAAATTGCATGCATTTAGGTACTTGCTCATCCTATTGCAACTCCAAGTGCTCCTCCGACCTGGGGAATTCTGTGATGCAGCCTCTGAGCTTATCATATGTTGTAAGAAAGCTTTTGCAGCTCCTGATGATCTCGATTCATCTGGAGAAGATGAGTTGGACAGTGATGCCACACCAGAATTAATGGATGTTGTTGTGGATACTTTGCTTTCCTTGCTGCCACAGTCATCAGCCCCTATGCGGTCTGCTATTGAGCAGGTGTGCAACAATGACTTGTTCAAGTGATTTATATGTTGTGTTCAAGATCTTCGATGTCTTATTCCCCCTACCACTTTTCTGGTTTTGCAATTCCTTAATTTTTTTCAATTTCAACCTTCTTTAATATTTATAGCTGCCACTTATTGATACTATTTAGAGTATTCTTTCCCAATTAAAAGTTTTCTTGATTATATTCATTACTCTTCACGGTCCAGCTGTAGTTTTCCTGATTCATTTTATTAGAACAACTTGGAGTTGTTTTGATTCTAACCTAAGATACTTTCATTTTTCTTAGTATAGGTGTCTTTCCAGTTTCCACATATCATATATGATATTTTATTTGGCATGTATTATTTATATAGGTTTTCAGATATTTCTGTGGTGATGTCACTGATGATGGACTGCTGCGTATGTTGCGGATAATTAAGAAAGACCTGAAACCTGCTAGGCATCAGGAAGCAGGCAGTGAAGATGATGACGATGATGATGATGATCTTCTTGGTATTGAAGAAGATGATGATATAGATGAAGCTGAGACAGGTGAAACAGCTGAGAGTGACGAACAATCAGAGGACTCTGAGGCAGTAGTTGGCGGTGAGGGGGCTGATAAAGAACTTCCTGAAGATTCTGATGATTCTGATGGAGGAATGGATGACGATGCAATGTTCCGCATGGACACTTATCTTGCCCAGATCTTTAAAGAGAAAAAGAATCAGGCTGGTGGTGAAACTGCTCAGTCCCAGCTTGTCCTGTTCAAACTCCGAGTTCTTTCACTTCTGGAAATTTACTTGCATGAAAATCGAGGCAAGTGTTTATTGCTTTCAGTAATCTTTCACGAAATGTCAAATGCCACTTATGATAACTAATTGCTGCCAATTTAAAAATGTGGCATTTACAAATAGTTTTGTCTATTTGTTAGTATTATGTAAGTTTAGAAATGTTGATTTTTGTGATCTAGACAACTTCATTGAACAAGTGTTACTTTTTTTACCTTCCAACTTATGTACAGCATTCTAAGAATTGTGTATTTTATGATTTTTCTAATTCAGGTAAGCCCCAAGTCCTCACAGTATACTCGAACTTGGCTCAGGCATTTGTCAATCCGCATACTACAGAAGGCAGTGAACAACTTGGACAGCGTATATGGGGAATTCTTCAAAGGAACGTATTCAAAGAAAAGAAGTTTCCCAAGGATGAATCTATGCAACTGTCTACTCTTGAATCTCTATTGGAGAAAAACCTAAAGTTGGCATCAAAACCATTCAAGAGAAAGAAATCTGCTAGCACCCTATCCAAGAAGAAGCAGTCAGCCTCTTTGAACAGATACAAAATGATTGTTTCGCTTGCTCAGAATTCAACGTACTGGATATTGAAGATCATTGAGGCTAAAAACTTGTCAGATGCTGAATTGCAGGGAGTTTTTGATCTCTTGCAGGCTATGTTAGTGGGGTATTTTGACAGTAAAAAGTCCCAAATAAAATCTGGATTTCTGAAAGAAATATTTAGAAGAAATCCTAGGATTGGCCGTCAACTCTTCAGCTTGCTGTTAGACAAATGTGGCAGTGCAAAATCAGTCTTTCGAAGGGTTGAGGCTCTTGATTTGGTGATTGAAGTATTGAAGTCACAGTTTCCCATGAATTCTAATGAAAGCAACCGGGATGTATCGAAGAAAATCTTGGAAAGCCATCTGCAGAGTCTTAGTCATCTAATAGAGACCTTGGTAACAAGGATGCCTGAAAAGAAGTCTAGAAAAACTGAAGTGCATAAATTTTGTGATAAGATCTTCCAGATGATATCAACACTAGATCTAACCAAGGCTTTTTTGAGATGTTTGGGACAAGATGCTCATTCTGCTTGTGAATCTCAACTTGGTCCCATTTTTCTAAAGTTGAAGAAGCTCGAATGAGAGCCAGCTATAAGATAACAGATATTTGTTGAGACAACTTACAAAGGGAACCTGATTTTGGCTGCTTTGCCTACGGTGCAATCAGTATGGCTTCAAAAAGATAGCTCAATTTGATGTTCTCTAGTGGGTCTCTTCTGATTGTTGCTGAAGTCTCTCCTTGGGTGAGATTAAAAAAAATTTGTAAGTTATTTTCCTTTGCTTTCTTCCTCCAGTGGTCACACTGACATCCATTTCATCCCATCCAGGCTTTGATTTATCCAAAAAATTATCAGGAATTTTATTTAGCAGCCAGCCAGCCTGCCTGCCTGCTTTTATCTGGTCATGTAGTTAGCTGTTGGTTTCTCTCCCAAATGATTATCGACAATTTATTAATTTACCTGCTGTGCAAATGTTACTTACTACCTGATGAAAATAATCTATATATTATCCTGCAAGTCATTATTATATAGAAAAACTATTTTAATAAGAAAATTAATAAAAAAGTAGACAATAATTTAATGAAAAAACTATTAAATAAAAACAAATATAGATAATTTAATAAATTATCACAGATATATATTTTATATGTAACATAGATATTAAATATCTTCTTAATTATACTAAATTCTCCTAGTGAAGGTAGGTTATAAAATGTAAATGGTTTTTTTTTTTTGGATAAATCAAATGTAAATGTTTGTGACTATTCTCAATACTTAGCTAAAATTTCAATAAAAGTTGAATACTTTGACACGTTGATTGAACCCAAAAAAAAAATCAGAGGTCATGTTTACCATTTGTCATCAAACACCTTTTTTTTTTTTATAGTCTCACATCTATATTATGATAAATTGACCATTGAGTAATCAAAAGTACTAATTTAATAATCTTAGGATTTATATGAAAAGCTAATTGACCCATTTGTCTTATTACATATATATAATTTAACTTTATTAATTGAGTTAATTTTCGATTTTAATTGTAAGACCACTTAATAATTTGTTCAAATTTTATACACGAATATAATAATATAATAAATATATTAAAATGTGTTGATTAAATATTTCATTTTTATTTTGTAATTATTTATCGTATTCAAAATTATCAAATCTAGATCATATAAAAATATATTTTTCTTCCTCATCCTCATACTTCAATTTTTTTTTCATCATGCAGCTAATTAAGAAACAAAATATAGAAGAAATATTTAGCTGAAAAAACTAATTAAGAAACAAATTACAGAAGAAAATTTTTCGTTGAAAGGGAGTTCTAGGGTAAGCTCTCTTATGGTGAGATTAAAATAGATTTCATTACATATAAATATAATAAAATTACATATAAACATAACAAATTACATAAAATTATCATGTTTATATGTAAAATTTTTTTTACATATAAACATGACAAATTACATATATACATGACAAATTATATATAACATGATAATTACATATAAACATTACAAATTATATATAAACATGATAAATTACATATGTAATTTTTTAAATAGTGTAATTTTTTTTTTACATATGTAATTTCATTTTTACATATAAACATGATAAATTACATATGTAATGGAACCTACGGGAAGCTCACCATAAGGAGCTTTCCTTATAATTTTTCGAAAAAATGAGGGCAGCTTTGTTTAGAGATAGCGACCAATCAAAAATATGTAATTTTTTAAATATTTAAATTCAAATCTATTTATTATTCGTATACTATTCTAATATTACTATCTGAATCAGATTTAAAGAACAATATTCGTCAAATATCTAAATTTGCTGAATATTCAAATTTAATAAATCCATTATTTTAAATATTAAATAATAATTAAATATGTAAAAAATAAATTTTGTATTTTTTGCTACAAAGGCAGCCTATCCACGTCGCCTCCACTGTTCATTTTTTTTTTTACCTGCTAAAGGAAAGAGAAAAAAAGAAAAAAGAAAAATAAAAGAAAGAAAGAAAGGAAAAATAATAAAAAATTAAGTGTTCGTGTTATTTTTTTGTTTAAAATATTATAAATTTATATATTTTTTTATACTTTAATAATTCGTTTTATGTATATTTTTAAATATTCGTGTATTTGTATCGTGTTTGTGTTAATTTTCGTGTTGTGTTTTAATTATTTTTTTTATGTTGTGTTCGTGACGTGTTCGTATTTGATTTATTTTGTTGTTTTTCAAAATATTATAAATTTATATAAATTTTTACACGTTAATAATTCGTTTTATGTATATTTTTACACGTTAGTATATTAGTGTTGTGTTATATTTTAATTATTTTTTCAATTTTGTGCTCGTGTCCTATCTTAATTCATCTTATATTTTACATAGTTTGTCATTGTGGTTCAATTTAAAAAAAAAAAAAAAAAATTGTGTCTTCGTGTCGTGTCTCAATTTATGACATTTTGCATAATTTATCACTGTTATTCAATTTAATGAAACAAATTGTGTTCGTATTATTTTTTGCGTTTTCAAAATATTATAAATTTATATAATTTTGTATACTTTAATAATTAATTTTACACGTTAATAATTTATATAAATTATTATAAACTTATAAAAGAATTTACACGTTAATAATTTATTTTATGTATATTTTTACACGTTCGTGTATTCGTGTCAAGTTTATATTATTTTTCGTGTTATGTTTTAATTATTTTTTATATGTTATATTCGTGTCATATCTCAATTCATGACATAGTTTACATAATTTGTCATTGTTATTCAATTCAGAGAAAAATTTATGTTCGCGTTTTTTTTTAAATATTAAAATTTATATAAATTTTTACACATTAATTTATATAAAATAATATAAATTTTTACACTTTCGTGTATTCATATCGTGTTCATATTATTTTCGTGTTGTGTTTTAACTATTTTTTCTATGTTGTGTCATCTCATATTTTACATAACTTGTCATTGATTTAATTCAAAAAAAATTGTGTATTTATTTTGTGTTTCAATTCATAACATATTTTACATAATTTATCAAAGTGATTCAATTTTTTTTTTTAAAAATATATTTTCATAACATGTTCGTATTTTTTTCTTTCAAAATATTATAAATTTATATAAAAAATTTCACGTTAATAATTAATTTTATTATTCATAACAATAATTGTTATGCTTACTATTATAAAAATAAAAAACGAATCATTTCACCGTAACGCAAGATTTTTTCTAGTATAAATAAATATTAAATTCAAATATCAAAATCCGTTATTCGTATAAATAATTAGATATCCAATAATTTATATCCAAATCCACTTAAAATAGTAAATTTAATATTTAAATTCACAAATTATACAAATCTACAATATTCGAATAAAGAAAAAAAACGAATCAAATAATGTGGTACATACAAGTTTTTACTATCTGTTGGCATCCCTAGCTTTGCCTTTGCTTGAAGGAATACATCTCTGTTATGAGAATTCTTGCTGGTAGTTTCCGTGATGCTGGACTTGTAGAAAAAGGGCCAGCAGCAAAAAATTTATAAGTATGTACTGAACATACAAAACTCATTTATTATGGTATTCCAGATTTGCTCCCACAATAATAGTCCCATAATGTAGATATTGCTTAGTTTAAACACATTTATTTATTTTACCAAAGAGTTTAAAAGATTAATAAGAAAAAAAAAAACAATAATTTTAGCTAATATTTAATTTAATAAGAAGCTAATATTAAATTGTAAATGCCTCTATTGATGCTGCTTGATTGCTGAAAATCAAGTATTAGGGTTAATATGAATACAAAGTAATTCCCAACACCCACTATTTTTTCCATCCTACATTAATCTTCTACCAAATCTCTTAAAACTTTTTTCACTACATTTTCCCTACCCACTAAAATCCACATTCATTGCCAAGTGTGCCCCCCATTTCCAACTTCATCAACTTCTTTTCTCCAAAGAGAGCAACCACTTCAATTCACACAACATATTTAAAGAACCCACCCTGTACAGCAAGAAAAAAAGGGAGAAAAAGAAGAAGAAAAGGTCCATACCTTCAGCATTTAATACTACTGAAATCCACATCTAATTTTCAATTTGTTAGCAATGTTAGCAAAATCTAAATCATCTATATGCCACACAACTCCTCCTGGATTGCCCCCAAAATCTGCTGAGCTCACATGCTTTAGAATCGGATAACTCATCCTTCATTCCAAAGCCTTAAGACCGCGCATCATCAGCATCAGAATCGCTTCCTGAAGAACTCCCAGAATCTGAATCTGCAATAATAGCCTTACAAGATAAGAATTTTTTTACCACAGAAAACTTTTTTGTTTTCTCTAAGAACCATCATTCTAAACTTCAGAATTGAGTTGAGTAATACCGCTTGAAGATGATGAATCACTGCTCGAACTGCTGGAGCTGCTAGAACTGCTGCTACTAGCTCGATCATTATCCTTCTCAATCTCCACAGGTGGAAAACTGCTCATTGGCATTTCATCCCCAATATCTACATCTTCCTCACCAGCATCCCCTTTCTTGGGCTTCTTCATCTCCATTGTAACCTCAACCTTCTCCATGGTTACATCTTCCTGTATTTTCCATCATTTTCCAATCAGTAAAAATATAAATTCATCAAATTCAAACAATGTAATAAAATCATCAATTACCCATCAAACAATAACAATGTGCTTACCCTATTGCTGTCATTAGATACCACATTGTTTGGCATCAATGCTTGCCGCTTAATCTTGCTGACCATCTTCTTGTAATTAGTGACAAACCGATCCAACTCCCACAGCGTCTCTGTATCTATTACCTCAATATCAAGTTCAATCTCATCCCCATCCTGCCTCAAATGCCCATTCCTCTTTCTTATAATCTGAACCACATTATCCATCTTGTCCTGTGGCAAGTTCTGCAATCCAATCCCCAACTTTTGCTTCTCCTCCATACTCATTTCCCTCTTGTTCGGATCCTTAGCCTTTGGCTTTGGCTGCTTCAATGGCTTCACTGGCAGTGACCTTACGGGTGAAGCCACCCTTGCCGGCGATGGTACATTTGGGTTTGAAACAAAGCCCGAAACCCCTCCAACTTTATCTGATCTTGCCAGAATTGAATCATCCCTATCAACAATAATCCTCTCCCCATTTCTTTCCCCATCTTTCTTCAACCTATCAGCTTCGCCGTGATCCCAAGAACTCGCCGGCAACTCTTCCTCATAATAACCCCTTTCTTGTGGCTCTTCTTGCTCCTTCAATTTCAAACTCAATGGCCGGAACAACTTCTCAAATCCAGCGAGCAACTGCTCAGCCAACACATAAACCTCATGTCCCTTAGGGTTGTACAACATGGCGTTATTGAAAGTCAGCCTTACATCAGCCGCAAAATCCAAAGGAGACCCATAAAAATTCTTTGTCATCCTCGATTTAACAGTGCCCAGATCCATCGGATTCTTGATTATATCATAATAATCATGAAGCCCCATCCCAACGACATCCACCGGCAAATTGAAGATGTACCCATGCTTATGCTTCATCAATTTGTTCAAGATTTGGGAACAATTTTTCATCAAATGAGCCGTCGGTGCTTTTCCGTTCTCTTGAGGGTTGAATCTCTTCAATTCTTTGCTGAAATTTGAGGGCAAAGGCCGTTTGTTGCCGGAAATGTTTTTTTTGGGTAATGGTTTCCTGTTGGAGCTGGATCTAATGTGAAAATCATTCGACTCGATTCGATTCTTCAATTCACGAATCTGCTCCAACTCGGCAATCAACTGATTCTTCAGATCAATCAACTCTTTCCTCGAATAAGAGCTGACGCGGAAGCTGACGTAAGCGCCAGAGTTGAAATCGTTTAGTTTCCGATTAATCGATGACGCATCGTCAGAAGCTGCGGATTGGGTCACGCCCGGGGAATCATCAACGATGTGGCCGGAAACGTCATCAGCTGGCGCCAACTGATGGTGGAATTGACGTTTCTTGTTGAATTTAGAGTTAGGATTCGGTTTTGTTGCTTTGAAGGGAACTTTGCCCATGAATTTAGAAACACTGCTTTTCGGCTGCGGTGGCCAATTTGACTCACTTCGATTCGCTAACACGGACGATGCCATTAAATTATCGGGAGCCGATAGGGTTCCGGCGAGGGTTTCCCGAATCGGATTGACAGGTTAAAACCATAAACGAGAAAAGCGTGGTCACCAAACGCGCGCCTCCTGAATAACCACCATGCGCCGCCTTAACCAATATGGCCAAGAATTTAAGACAGGAGGAGAAGTCTAAAAATTATTTTCTTTCTGGAAAAATAAAAATTATACATTAGGGTTTGGGATAAACCCTTGATGAGCGAGGAACAAGAGAAGGCAAGGCTCGATTCTTAAAGGCGATGAGATCTGCCCGATTGAGTTTCGGGCAGTACTATGATCGTTAGATATAGGCCTCTTCATGATCCAAGGGTTATAAGAGATTTGGAAGGTGACCAGAAGGATGGCAAGGTGATCTGGCATGGACGGTTGGGATGGGGAAGTTGGGATACGTGTAAATCCAAGAGACCGTGGATGGGGATCGTAGATTTGGTTTTAGCCTTTTAGGTTTGGGGTGAATTTGGGGTGCATGTGGCGTGAATTTAGGTTTTTTTATGGGGGTGCGGCTCGCCGGGTAATGACGTGGACGGAAAGCCAACTGGGTGGTCCGGCTTAAGCCGGAGGACACGGCATGTGAGTTCCAAACGTGTAGGTGCGGAGCGTGTCAAACACTAAGGGTAATATCGTAAAAAAGAAAAGAAATGTGGATCAAAAATAAAAAAAATAATGAGTTAAAAAAAAATATTTTGAAATAAATAATTTAATAATATAAGATATAAGTTTTTTTTTTAAATAAAAAAATTATTTGATGATGTCACGTAAGTTTTTTAAATAAAAAAAAATTATATGATGAGATCATATGAAATAGTGATTTTTTAAAATTAAATTACATAAACATTCTTAATTTTGTTTTATATTATATACTCAATTTGATTTTTTAATAATTTTTTCAATTGAGTTGGTGTCACTTAACTTGTGCCATCAATTTAATTATTTCTTTTATAATAATATAGATGTGGTAGATAATTAAAAGGATTCGGTAAGTAATGTTTTAAGATTATCTTCTAAGTTCAATGGTTATAATATATAATAAAATCTTAATTTAATATATTAAAAATAATAAATAAAATTATTAATTATTGTATTTATTATAATATTATTATAAATAATTTATTAATTAATTTTAGAAAATCCAATTAAAAAAATTGCGTTTCATATATTACGTTCATTAAATTTTTAAAAAATAATACATTAATTGATTTTTTAAAAAAATATTATATTAATTAATATCATTATACATTAATTATACTTTTAAGACAATAGTTAGCAAAATTAAAATTATTAAATCACCCTCAATTCCAGCAAAATATTGTCATCGTGTTACAATTATTCCTTTCCAGGTTTCAGGTGTTCAACCACTGTTGTTTATTATCCCATCCCATAGGCCATAATTTTAATTATGGGAACAATTAGTAATAACTAATGTCCTAATTAGTCGATAATCCCAAGGATAAAAGTAGTTTTGACTTTTGACTTCCTTAGGGTTAAAATGAAATTATGTTTTGTTTTTAGAAAAAGTCACAGTTTAAGTTTGAGATAAAGAAAAAAATGTTACAAATGTTAAAATTTAAAAATTATTTTTTAAAAATAATTACATGAATTAATTGAATTAATTTTTAAATTCACTTAAAATGAAATTATATTTAAATTTTCAAATTCATTTCTGAATATATATATATAAACACATTTTTCTACAAAGAATCCTTTAATTGTATTTAGTTAGCTCATTTATAAAATGTCAACCGTTGACCAAATTATTGGAATGGTTAAAAAAAAATTGGCAGCATTTTATCTAATACAATCATAATTTTTTTTTTTATTGACATTGATTCTACTAATTTGACTGTAATTTTTCTATCTAATTACATTCATATCCTAAATTCCCAATTAATTTGAGATAATTATTAAAATTTGGTAAAATATTTTATTAAAAAGAAATTGGTGATGCATTTATTCTTGTCTACAAATGACTTAAATAGTGGTAACAATTTGTTGTAAAATCAGTTCCCAAGTATTTTTTTATATGATCATATTAAAGAAATTGTTACAACTTACAATATATCATTTTTATAGAAAATTTCCAATATCAAAATATTATTTGATAAATTAAAAAGTTCAATAATATTGATTTTTTATTTATTATTTTTTTTTTATGATTTTTATAGCTGAATCTTGAATAAGTGGAATACTTTTTTATTCCTATTTGGTATTGAACTTACCTTCATCAATTTTTTATAGGTTATAATTAATAGCACCAATGATCCTCAAATTATAAGGCATATTTTATATTAGTCTTTAAACTTCAAAATATATCAAATTGATCATTGATTACAAGTATCATAACAAATTGATCCATTCCATTAGCTTTTACGTTACCTTTACTGTAGCAATCAGCTAGTGACACGTGTCACTAATTGATTGCACCACATTTCTCTTTATTTTTTTCCCTTTTTCTTTATTTCTTTTTTATTTTTTCTTTGATTTTTTTTTATAAATAAATACAAAGAAAAAATATTTCTTATTATAAATTAAAATGATTTTTTTTAATTTAATTAATTTAAAAAGTATAAAATATTTATTTACTTTAATTTTATAAAAAATATTTTTAATTTTTTCGTTTCTTCCTTCTTCTTTATTTTTTGGCTTTTCTCTTCTTTATAAATAAATATTAAAAACTAAATAATAATTTACATAATAATTTAAATTAATATTGTAATAATCAAATAATTGAAAAAAATATAAAACTATTTATTTACATTAATTTTATAAAACTATTTTTTTTTTTTTGTTTCTTCCCTTTCTTCTTTTTTCTCTTCTTTATAAACGAATACAAAATATATATATAAGTATATTATATTATATTATATTATATTATATTTTAAATTAAATTAAATTAAATTAAATTAAATTAACTTTTTAAAAATTAAATAAATTATAAATATAAAATATTTATTTTATATTTATAAGTTTTTTTTTTATTTTTTTTCTTTCTTATCTTTTTTCTTTTGCTATTGTTTGTGAATAAATATAAAAAAATAAATAATAATTCATATTATAATTTAAATTAATTTTTAAAATATAAAATATTTTATTTACATTAATTTTATTAGAAAAAAAGGAAAGAATGGAAAGAAAAAAGAAAGAAAGAAAAGGAAAATAAAAAAGTAAAAAATATATTTTTAATAAATGAATGTAAATAAATATTTTATATTTTATAAATTATAAATTATTTAATTTTTACGAAATTAATTTATTTATAAAAAGAAAAAAAAAAGAAAGAAAGAAGAAAAAGTAAAAGAAAAAGTAAAAGAAAAAATATTTTTTATAAAATTAATGTAAATAAATATTTATATTTTATAAATTAATTTAAATTATTATTTATCTTTTGTATTGATTAATATTTTTATTTCCCCTTTTTCTTTATTATTCTTTATAAATAAATACAAAAGATAAATAATAATTTAAATTAATTTTTTAATAATTAAATAATTTATAAAATATAAATATTTATTTACATTAATTTTATAAAAAAATATTTATTTACATTGATTTATTAAAAATATCAAAGAAAAATAATAAAGAAAAAGGAAAAAATGAAAAGAAATGTGGTGCAATCAGTTGGTGACACGTGTTACTGGCTGATTGTTACAGTAAACGTAACGAAAAAACTAACGGAATGGACCAATTTGTTATGATACTTGTAAGTAAGGACCAATTTAATACGTTTTGAAGTTCAGGGACCAATATAAAATATGACCTATAATTTAGGGACAATTGATGCTATTAACCCTATAAATTTTTGTCTAAGGAAGATACTTTAATTAAATATTTTTAATAGAAGATTTTGTCAATGAGTATTTTTAAAGTATTATTTAAAGTTAATTAAATTATTATTATATAATAATTAATCGTTAATTAGATGAATTTTAATATATTAATTAAAAATATAATATAATATGAAAACAATTTAATAGAAAAATACTTAAAAAGTAAAGAAAATGGCAAAACGACATAATTGCAGCCAAAAAATGGAGACCAGCGGGACCCAAGATTGATTTTGGCGGGGATCGACATTGCAATTGGCGGGATGAAACATTTCTAAGGGTAAATTCGTCATTTCATTCCATTTCCTGACGCTGTAAAATAGATCGGGATTTAATCGGTATTTACATTGCTGTTGGTACATTTTTTGAAATAAAAAATTACGTTTTACAGTAAACGTAATATTAAACCGATAAATTTTTTTTTTTTTGGTAGTTAAAATTATGGTTTGACAATTCAAACAAAAAAACAAGAAAATTGAGTTTTTGTGATTTAAAAGGAGGTTTTTAAATGAAATAATTTTATTATTCTCACATCTTTAAATTTTTATTATTTAATTTTTTTTTTTTTTTACATTACAATTTTTATAATACTTTTTCACATCAATTCTAAACATTTAAAAATTTTAAATCATATTTTTTCATCATACTTTCAAACATACTTTTTTTAACCCAAATTTTTTATAACAATACTAAACTATCCTTGGTACATTCATAAATCATAATCTTATTTTCTTTTGACTTCAAATCTTAATCTCAATTTCTTTTCTTTTTTGCCATGAATTTCAATTGAATTTTTTCAACTTGTGTCAACTATCCAAGTATACTGATGTTGAATAACAACTTGATGCATTTAGATTAATCAATAATTTGTTTATATAGTTGTCGTAGTAAAAAAAAAAAAAAACAATGTTGACACAAGTTGGCTGAATTTAACACATTAATTAATAGAATAAAAGAAACCTTGTTCCTTTCCTATTGTTCTTTGCTTATGCAGCCAACTTGGCACTTTCTGCTCATTTTTTTATTTAATTTTGTTCCTATACAAATCCTATTTGTTGTAAAAATTTTAAATTATGAATGTGAAAATGAAGAAATATATATATATATATATAATATTCATCAATAAAATTTTATTGATACAATCTTTAACAATTTATAGCAGACTGCCTTGGACTATTTCATTTTTTCATATTCTTGTCTTTCAGTAGCACCGAAAAGGATTAAGCCACCGACTGTGAAGTCATCAAGCCAATTTGGTCCATTAATTTCTTATTTTGATATAAAAGATGACACAATCTGAAAATAAGAAAAAATTATTACATATATTAAGATTCGAATTTCAGATCTGCTAGATATCATTTTTTTAAAATAATTGCATTAATTATCTGAACTAAATTATGAATTCTTGATTCATTAATTTCTACAGCCTAATTAATGATCGAATGGTGGGTGTGTGTGGATCGTGAGTTAGGGATTAAGATGTCAACAAATGTTTGTTTCCATTTTGTTTGATGTTAGTTGTCTTTTATATATCATATGATCATTGGGTCAATCCACATGATCTACACCTTTGTTTATAGCTTACCGAAGACATAAACATGTGACAGTTTAAACCTTCTTTTCATTTTCATTTATATTATATATATATATATATATATATATACACACGAGGAATTTACTTATATTAGTGTAAAATTAAATTAGTTTCACACTTCGATAACTTTTTATGCGGTTTATATTTGTTTAATCTGACCGTCGTATTTCATGTTCTATTCACGTAGATCATGCACGTCGAATTTCGAGTGAATTAAAAATTTCTAACTATTTGTTTAATGTAAAAAACTTTCAACCGTTAAATGTATATTGAAAATGACAGGATTCTCGATCGATATGATAGAAATATTGGATCGATTCGAAATTTTACGTGCAAGACGAGTACAATAATATTGTTAAATCCAACAGTCAATTTGTTAAAATATAAATTGTATAAAAAATTACGAAAATGTGTAAACTAATTTAGTTTTATAATAATTTAAGTGGATCCCTCTTCATATATATATATATATGAGTTTGTATTTGATGCACTGACAGTGTATGACTTCATACACTGTCAGTGAACCAGATGATGTCACTTCATTAATAAGTTTTAAAAATAAAAATAAATTATTTTATTTTTAATGAGTACATCAAAATTAAATTATATATATATATATATATATATGCTCCATCTCTATCAAAATACCTGCAAAATCATACAATCAGAACCAGAACCGTCAAAGAAATAGTAAGGACAATTATGGACATAATATCTGGGGATTCCTGTTAAAAACTTTCGTCTATTACAGGCATATATAATAAAATACAATAAAGATTCGTTAATTTGTTTCAGCAAAATATAGATATGATGTGAAACTGTTATCAACGCTGGATAAATTCTTGGTGATGTAGGAAGGAAGAATCCTAATCCACAATTATTAAAGAGGGGTCGCAGCAGCAGTCATCCAAGAGACAGCAACAACATAAAGCTGCAAGGCTGCAAAATGACAATCCAAGAAAATAACAACCATCAGATTTGATGCTCTCAACAGGATTTTCAGCACATGTTTGGAGATAAACTAGAAAGTAAAACATAATTTTTTTTGGAAAAGCTCTAGGCCAACAAGATTATATATATATATATATAAACGTCAGATTTAATCTAGTTGATTCATGCAATCATCTATAAAAAATGGCATACAATAGATCGTGTTTTACTTAAATAGTAAACGCAGGTAATAAATAAGAGAATACTAAAGATTCGAGTCATAGAATTTTTAAATTCTGATACAAGATACTTACATTAGACTTGATAAAATTATTTTGTTATATCTAGCCTAATACCAATCCAACCCGTTTCATGAATAAAATATGACCGATTAACCAACCAACAAAACTACTTGTTACAAATAACATATTGTTTTTACGTATCGAAACATATAAATGTTGACTAATTTGGCTAACATTTAATTTGGTAGATGTTTGAATCTGAATATCTATAATTCTTTTTCTATTCTCAAATTACGATTTTTTTTACAAATATATATATATATATGCATTTAAATTTAAGTTTAAAGTATGTGGGCTTTTTTTATAGGAAAAAACAAGACTGCAGAGCACATACAATCCCTCAAGAAAACCTGGTTCTCTCCTGGGTGGTGGTGGGGCTGCATAATACTGAGGAGGTGCCATTACTGGAGGTGGCCCTTGATAAGCACCTGCACCATATTTTTTACACAGGTAAAGTTAACCAAAATCTGTATAAATTCCTCAAACTTTCAAAACGGTTGTCCCAGAAAATGAAAATTAAGAAACACTCAAAAACACTAATGTGGGAAAAACAAGATTTCCATGATAATCTAAGAACTCAGAGATTCAATGATTTGATATACCTGGAGGAGGATAGGGATAGCCATACTTGTAGTCAGACATATTGGCAAAACACCAGAGAAAGAGTAAAATGGAGGATAAGAATTTGCAGGTTTGGGATTAAGGCAGGCAGGCAGGCATGTGCATTTTATACATGGAAAAAGAGAGAATTAATTAACAAGGGTTGGATCGAGGAAGAGAATATATTGTGTGGAAAGGAAAACAAATATCCTGAAACAAGCTGCAGAGTGCAAACTACTTGATAAAGTGTAGAGCTTTCACATCAATTTAACGATTATATAAAGAGAAAGTATTCGGTTCAATATTTATATCCGATATATATTTAAATATAAATTTAAAAATATGTTTTTTTAAATATATAAAAATTTTTGAGTATATCTTTGTCGAACACATACCCAACTTTTAGGACGATTATATTATGCTATACTTGGAGCATTAACTAGTTGAAATCTTTTGTTTAGTCATAAAATGTTGCTATTGGTCGGCTGATTCTTGTGCAAAGGGGTGGCCAAAAGCAGTTAAATGCTTTTGTTTTGCACTTTTATTTCCATTCGAAGTTTCCTGGAAGAGGGTCTCAAACATTTGTTCAGATTCGGACAGGTCCTTGGTCTGATAAACCAATATTCCTTGCACACCAACCATGCATATTTAGGATTTTCTATTAAGCTTGTTCAAAGTTTCACTCAAACTGTTTTTATATATATCTGAAATTGTCAGAATTCTAACAGTTTAGCTGAAAGGTGAGAGGATATTTTAAGTTGGAAATTTTTTATAGAGTTAATAGCACCGATCGTCCCTAAATTATATGACATATTTTATATTGATCCTAAATTTCAAAACGTATTAAATTGGTCTTTGATTACAAGTATTGTAATAAATTGGTCCATTCCATTAG
Organism: Fremontodendron californicum; assembly: GCA_030761205.1. Classification (NCBI taxonomy): domain Eukaryota; kingdom Viridiplantae; phylum Streptophyta; class Magnoliopsida; order Malvales; family Malvaceae; genus Fremontodendron; species Fremontodendron californicum. The sequence continues at coordinate 3,630,721 of JAULJL010000013.1, read as the reverse complement.
CTTTTCCGTTACCTTTACTGTAGCAATCAGCTAGTAACATATGTCACCAACTGATTGCTCCAACTTGCCTCTTCATTTTTTTTTTCTTTTGCTTTCTTTTTTCTTTGATTTCTTTTTATAAATATTTACAAAGAAAAAATAATTCATATTATAAATTAAAATAATTTTTTAAAAAATATATAATTAATTTAAAAAGTATGAAATATTTATTTACTTTAATTTTATAAAAACTATTTTTAATTTTTTAATTTCTTCCTTTTTTTTGTTGCTTTTCTCTTCTTTATAAATAAATATTAAAAACTAAATAATAATTTACATTATAATTTAAATTAATATTCTAATAATAAAATAATTGAAAAAAATATAAAACTATTTATTTACATTAATTTTATAAAAATATTTTTTTTATTTTTTTCTTCCCTTTCTTCTTTTTTCTCTTCTTTATAAACAAATACAAATATATATATATAATTATATTATATTATATTTTAAATTAAATTAAATTAACTTTATAAAAATTAAATAATTTATAAATATAAAATATTTATTTTATATTTATAAGTTTTTTATTTTTTCCTTTGTTATATTTTTCCTTTTTCTCTTGTTTGTAAATAAATATAAATATAAATAAATAATAATTCATACTATAATTTAAATTAATTTTTAAAATATAAAATATTTTATTTACATTAATTTCATAAGAAAAGAGGAAAAAAAGGAAAGTAAAAAGACAGAAAGAAAAGGAAAATAAATAAGTAAAAAATATATTTTTAATAAATGAATGTAAATAAATATTTTATATTTTTAATTATAAATTATTTAGTTTTTACGAAATTAATTTATTTATAAAAAAGAAAAAATAAAAGAAAGAAAGAAGAAAAAATAAAAGAAAAAGTAAAAGAAAAATATTTTTTATAAAATTAATGTAACTAAATATTTATATTTTATAAATTATTTATCTATTAAGAAATTAATTTAAATTATTATTTATCTTTTGTATTTATTAATATTTTCATTTTCATTTTCCCTTTTTCTTTATTATTCTTTATAAATAAATACAAAAAATAACTAATAATTTAAATTAATTTTTTAATAATTAAATAATTAATAAAATATAAATATTTATTTACATTAATTTTATAAAAAATATTTATTTACATTTATTTATTAAAAAAATCAAAGAAAAAATAATAAAAAAATAAAGAAAAAGGAAAAAAATGAAGAGAAATGTGATGCAATCAGCTAGTGACACGTGTCACTAAGCTGATTGCTACAGTAAAGGTAACGGAAAAGTTAACGGAATGGACCAATTTGTTATGATACTTGTAAGTAAGGATCAATTTGATACGTTTTGAAGTTTAAGAACCAATATAAAATATGCCCTATAGTTTGGCGACCATTGGTGCTATTAACTCTTTTTTATATGATATATTTTTACATGCTTACGCATTTCTACATTAATTTAATCATCCGATATGAAATTATTACACTACATAAAATACGATACGATAAAAAAATAAGATGAACAAATCAAAATATATATAATTTGAATGATTAATATGTCAAAATTTATATAAATATATAATACTTTAAACATAATTATAATATAAAAAAATAACACAAATATAATACGAATATATATATTGTCATATTTCAAAAAAAAAAAAAATTGAAGTGTACCAATATACAAGCAGCATTCTCTCAAATCTCAATTATGCTCTCATCATTTAAGCAAGTAATTTCATTATTGGTTTATTGTTTATTTCTTTTTCTCATCATCCCTTTCTTCTTTTATCCTAATTCCATTATTTTTTCTAAATTATTCTTTTTGTTTGAGTCTGCTTGTCATTCCTTAAATAATTTAGTTCTCGCTATTTATTCAAAGGGAATCCTTTTATTCTTCTTTTTCATTATTTCAACCAAATTCTTGCATATCCTTTTGCTTATTTGTGGACTAACCTAAAAAAGAACTTTCAAGATTAATTCATATTGAATTATTATTCACCAGCACCGAAAGTGAATTATTAATACTTATCACTTATCCAAATTTTAACCCAATATAGATTTTTTTAAAAAAATATCTAGCTAACAGTAATATTTGGCTCAACAGTGATGGGAATTGGGCAATTGGCTAATCAAAACAAAAGAAAAAGACATGTGGTGATAGCAATCGTGGAATAGTGTGATTAGAGTTAGCAAAATGGAGAAATCATAAAATTTAGAGTTTAACTCAGTTGATTCATACAATTATTTTTAAAATGTGATATTTAATAAGTCTGAATTCGAAACTTAACATTTGTAACCTTTATTTATCTCTAGACTACGGCTTCTTTTGTACCACAAAAATGGAGGAATTGTATAAGTTATTTGGAATTTTATTTTGGTGATTAAAAGGTTTTAGATTAAATTTTATTTTAATCAATATTGACATTCATTAATCATTATGCTACTACTATACAAGTGTATTGTCATTGCAGTAAAAGTGGTTGATTAAATATTTAACTCATATATATTTTAGGATTTAAAAACCATCCAAATCGTTTGCCTTTCAACTTGTACCGAAATTAGATAAATTGAATTTGTTGATCACAAGTAATAATTAGAAAGACGTCAGAATTGGGACTCTTCAATGCTTTATATCAATTCAGGTCCGAAAAAGAAAGGTAAGTTGGAAGGAATGTAAGGAGAATAATAATGTTCTCAAAGTTCATGCATTACTTTATTTTTGTATTTGAATTTTATGTAATTGTGTGATTGATAAATGTTGAAAAGGTATATGTTATGCAGAGTTTTACGTGTTTAAAATCTTAAACCTTCAATCCAAATAATAACGGGCCTAATTGTTTGATAAATCGAAAAATTAAGTATTAAAAAATTAAGTATTGAATTTTTTATTTTTAAATTATAAATATTGAATTTTTTGTTTTGAAATTATAAATATTGAATTTTTAATATAAAAATTGTTTGGTATATTACTAAAAATTAAGTATTGAATATAATTATATTGTTTGATAACAGTAAATCTTGTATTTTGAAAATTAGTTATTTCACAATTGTAATCTTATTAACATAATATTTTATATTATTTTGGATAAAAAATTAAAAGGATAATTTAAATATCTCATCTTTGTAACAAAAAAATAGATAATTTAGTTCAAATATAATTTTTTAAAAAATAAAATTGACTTAATATTTTTTGCATTAAGTGATAAGTAGCTCTCTACCTACTTACCTCATTCAATATTTTTTTATTGAAAATTTTCTATTAAGTAAAATTTACTATGGGTTATCAAACATATTGAAAAAAATTAAATGTTGAAAAAAAAAATTCAATGATTTGAAAATTTTCGATACTTATTATTTTATATTTTACATAAGGGAAACTATAATAATGGAAAGTCAAATAATTGTTACAAGCAAAAATCATGTAGGGGTGATATGACCAATGTTAGAGAAAATCATGCTTTTTTTTGACAGGTTGAACTTGTGAATATGTATGTAGCAATTGTATCTTCAATTTAAACATATTCAAGAGTCAAGTTACTTGTTTATTTGATTTGAACTGAGTTTTAAACAAAGATTTTAAGTTCGGACTCAATTAAGTTTGAACTTATTTTTTAAATTAAATATATATGTAATTTAATTTAATTTGTAAAATATATTTAAAATATAAAATATTTATTTTTTAATATTAAAAAAAAAAAAAGGACTTCCATGATCTGATGGACTGAACCAAAACTTGGACAAAAAAATTTCCTTACCATATGGGCTTGACCCGACTCGGCCATGGGTAGCTCTATAGTTCAACTTTTGCTTTAATAATTTTTTTTTTATTTTTATTTTTTACTTATGGTAAAAGTATAAACTTTATGTTTTCTTTATGGCAATCAACGTAGTCCTTGCCTTTCTTTTTCCATAAATAACTAAGCCAAATAAAACGAGTTTTACATAATTTTTAGGTAATAATAGAAATTATTTCTACTACAAAAGCAAAGATTAATTATGTGCTCAAAATTGTCTTCCCTGTCTAATTCCTTATATGTGCTATGTAGCTAGGAAGTAACTTACAAGAAGTTCACAACTAAGAATTGACAATGACATGTTAAATTTATTATATAGATCTGTAAAGTTCAAACTTAGTTGAAATATTATTCTATTAATAAAAAATTAATTATATTAAGTTTTAATTTTAAATATTTTAAATAATAACGAATCTAAGCCAGCTTTTAGATAAACTTTAAAACATCAATTAGATTTATGAACACTCTTAATGCTAGAATGATGATATTCATTTTTTTGAAAATGTTAACCACCTAATAACATTAGTTAAAATAATATTTTATAAAAATATAATTAATGTATTAATTTTTTTAAATTTAATAAAATTAATGTATTAAATATAATTTTTTTAAAATAATAATTAAAATTTTATTAACTGTACTTATAACCAGCCAGACACTTTATTTTTTTTAAATACATTGAAATGCAAAATAATGAGTAAATTGCAAAATGAAATTTTAATGGGCAACATCCAAATTGGCCAAGTAGACGTTATTAGGGTGAAAGGCCTAATATTGAAAACGATACTATTATAAAAAAAATAATTAAAATGTTATACGATATAAAAAAAATGATACGAATATATAAATATCAAAATTTATATAATATAAATTATTAACACGTTAAAATTTATATAAATATATAAAATATTTTAAATAATAAAAAAAATACATAAATATATAAACGAATTATCATATTTACTAACCCCAGCAAATGGGATTGCTATAGATACGTTTGGAGGGACCCAACGTGTGAAAGGCCGATGCACGTTTTCCATCAAAACAAGCGGCTTTTCGTAATGCAACAATGGCTTCCAACCACTGCTTTATTGTACTAAAGCCTAGTTTAGCATTGCTGTTAGAAAAAATTTGGATTGAAAAAAATGTGTTTATAAAATGTGATTTAAAAATGTTTAAGTGTTTAGCATTGCAGTAAAAAAGTATTGTTGGAAATTGAAATGTCAAAAAAAGATATGTTTAAAATAATAAAAGTGTAGAGATGTGAGGATAATAAAGTCATTTTATCCAAAAGCCAACTTTTAAAACCCAAAAGCTATATTTTTTGGTTTTTTTATTTGGCTTTTCAAACTATAATTTTAACAGCAGAAACTAATTTTTTTTTATGTGTTTAGTGTTTGTGGTGAAAAATAATTTTTAATTTCAAAAATTGTGAAAAAACAATGTTAAACAAGGCCTAACTCAGTTACTTCCCAACTCCCATCTTCTCGCCACTGCTATTCGTTGTACACTTGTAAAAAAAAAAAAAAAGGGTTGTTCAAACTCACCCAATAATCAGAACTCTCATATTCATTACATTCACGCGAAACAAGTCAAAACTCATTAGCAAAGATGGGGAAGAAGCGGGTTATGGTTCCGGCCAAGAAACTGGACTTGTCGACCGTGAAATACGAGCACGAAGAAATCCAAGGTATCACTTTTCATGAATTATATATGGGAAATGTGATACATCCGACCCTTTGACTTGGAATTTGATCATTTTTTTTTTTCTTTTTGGATTGGTTGGGGTGCAGCTCCTCATTTGACGGGGTTGATACTGAAGTTGTTTGTGAGAATAATTGAAGCTCCAGTTATAGGTTCTTTGATCATATCTTTCTTGAAAAAGCAGAACAAAATTGTTGAGGTTCGTTTTTCTGCCGCCCCCCCCTTTTTTTTTTTTTAATATCCTTATTAGTCATTACTCAGTTTAAAATGTGGGTATTCTTAAGAAAATTTAATGGTGACTTTCATGTTTGGTATTTGCAGATGTTGCAGAACACTGAGATACCAGAAGCACCCATGTTTAAACCTGAATTTCCTCCTCAAGGTTTAGTTTATTATCACTTTTCACTATGTCTTTTTTCTGTTTAATTGTATTTTTAGAAGAAACTTTTGTTCCTTTGATGACAGGAGTACCATGTTTTAATGTTTAAATTATGAATATTAATTCTACATGTTAAGAGTAATTTGTCGATAGTTTTGCATTTCCCCATGTGTGATTGGTCAGTTGATAGTAACAAATTTTGAAATTGGATGCTCCAAGATAGCCATTGGCATGTTTTTGATGGTAACATACTTGTTTGGTTTATTGCGATAAGTTTGAGAATGAGAAATGTGAACTGAGCAAGAAATATATCAATGGCTTTCATACATATCACTAGTTTGTGTACTTTAGAAACCTAGCTGACTGTTTGTATGATATCAAACCAGAAGCAGAACCTTCTGTTGTCGTTGTGGATGAAGAAGGAAAACCTAAAGACCGAGTTGAATCAGCCTTAAAGTGTCTTCCTCATTATGATCCTGCTAGTTGCTGGAGTGGGGATTCGCTTCCATCATTCCGGTACTGGAAGATTCGTGATTATGCTTATTCTTATCGATCAAAACTTGTGACACCTTCTATGGTAAGTCACATTAAAAGTTAGAGAGTTGTTTCGGCTCTAAATCAATTACAATGAAAATTCCCTCATTTTGGTTTATAGGTTGCAGAACAAATCATCTCAGTTATCGAGGGTTGTAACTATCATAAGCCTACAACACCATTATTGGTTTCGTTTGATGCTGAGGAAATAAGGAAGCATGCTGCAGCTTCAACACAAAGGTTTGAGGAAGGTATTGTAGTATTATCTGTTCATGATGCTATTTAAGCCTTTTCATCCACATATTATGGTTACTATAAGGTTCCCCATCTACAAAAATCTTATAAATTAAAATCACTGAAAAGGAACTGTTGCTGTGAGTCATGCAGGAAATCCATTGTCAATCTTGGATGGAATTTTCATGGCAATCAAAGATGACATAGACTGCTATCCTCATCCAACTAAGGGTAAATAAGCTCACCACTTATTTTCAAAAATAATGTTTCCTAGAATTTATTTATTATTATTATTTTTTTTGTAGTGGTAGGATAGACAGATTATAAAATTTTTTTTTATGACAGGTGCATCAACATGGATGCATGAGGTTCGCTCTGTTGAGAAGGATGCAGTTTGTGTCTCAAGATTGCGGAGCTGTGGTGTGATTCTTATTGGGAAGGCCAACATGCATGAGTTTGGCATGGGCACAACTGGAAACAATCCAAATTATGGGTAAATTTGTTGTTCTCCAGATGTATAACAGATGCATAATTAGATATGTTATTTCAGTAATGTTTTTATTGACAGTTATTTGTGTGTACCTTTCATGGCTAGAATAATTAAACCATACAAATTTGTAGAACTTATCTCATTTATTTATGTAACTTATCAATGTATTGAGGTACAGAACAACCAGAAACCCTCATGCACATGAAAGATATACAGGTGGATCCTCCTCTGGTCCAGCAGCAATTGTAGCTTCTGGACTATGTTCTGCTGCTCTGGGAACAGATGGTGGAGGTTGTAAAAATTATTACCTTAGTTCGAGTCTTGTTTATTTCATTTAAAATATACTGATGTTCTATTGCTTAACTGAATAAAAAAGGCAGGTTCTATTCGCATTCCTTCATCCCTTTGTGGTGTAGTGGGCTTGAAAACAACTTATGGACGGACGAGCATGGAAGGGTAAGCTCTTCTTCTAGGCTGCATAACAGATTACTGATTTATGTTTTATTGAAAACATAAGAATTTGTCATTGTTGGTTATCATGGCAATTGTAAACCAAAATTCTATAATGTTCAAGCAAGCCTTTTTTAAGATCTTCAAGACTCGCTTTATTGTATTTGCAATGCTTTATCTCCACAGATCGTTATGTGGATCTGGGACTGTGGAAATCATTGGACCAATAGCATCAACAGTGGAAGATGTCATACTAGTGTAAGAATCTGGTGCCTGTCAATAGGTTTTACAGTTGCTGTAGTAACAAGCTGAGGTAATCTCGAAGCAGTTAGACCATGCATATTTTGCATTTTTGTTAAACTGAGAAGTTGAACTTTCTGGTAGTGGTTGGAAAAATTTGTAAAGTTATGTTTTATTAATATTGCTAAGTGTGCTGAGGCTTTTCCAGGTATGCAGCCATTTTGGGTTCCTCTCCTGTGGACAGAATCAGTTTGAAACCGGTAACCTTGACAACCTTAGTAGTACTTGTCCAAATTTTGGAATATTTACCTGTACTGAAATACTGTTCCTTAAATTCTCTCTGCAGTTTGTTACGGACCACGTGCACTTTCTGTTTCATGTTACAGAACCATATATGTCTTTTTAAGTATCTAGTTGAATTAAGCTAGTCACTCTTGCATATTTTCACTTACTTAGGCTTCATTGTGATGCTTTTACTATTTGCTTTTTACTTTCTTTTTTTTTTTTTTTTTTTGGCAAAAAACTAAAAATAAAAATGAATAGAAGACAAAAGGAAAATAGTAAAAGCATCAATCAAACGGAGTCTTAGTACTTTGCAAAATTAAAAAAAACACCTAACCTTGTACCTTTGAGTCCTGATATGACTGCACTCTACTTTTGAGCTTTGCATCTATTATTTAATCATTGTTGTATTGTATTTTGTAGTCTCCCCCTTGTTTGCCAGTTTTGTCATCACTTGAGAATGCAAACACTTTGGGATCATTGCGACTGGGGAAGTATACAGAGGTAGTTACCTTTCGTTTTTTCACTGGAAGTGGATTGAATTTAAGTAATATTCTTTCTTTTAAGAAATATTTCTCAGTATGCAGTTTTCCCTTGCAGTGGTTTAATGATGTACATTCAACTGATATCTCAGATGTCTGTGAAGATGTTCTCAACCTTCTGTCTAAAAGCCATGGATGTGAAGTAAGTTGGCCACCATTGTTATTTTCTTAATTGTTATTTTGCTTTCTGTTCCCATTTTCTTCAACTTTAGCGTTTAGCGTACTCATTTTATACTGAACTGATGTTGTTATGTTTCAAGACAATAGAGATAGTGATACCAGAACTACATGAGATGCGTACAGCTCATCTTGTTTCAATTGGATCTGAAGCACTATGCTCGCTAAATCCTGATCTTGAGGATGGGTATGCTTCTTTGCTTTAGAATATTTAGCCTAACTTAAACTGGGGATTTATTAACACTAATGATTGAAAGTATAAAAGTATTTTTATATTGTAGTTCTCTATCTTCAATGCTTTATTAATTCTGACAGATATTGGCCTGATTTCCATTCTAAATTCTGTAGGAAAGGAGTGAAATTGACATATGATACTCGCACTAGTATGGCACTTTTTCGATCATTCACTGCATCAGACTATGTTGCTGCCCAATGTCTTAGGTAAGGCAAAATGACAACAGTATGATTTACAACTCTGCTGTTTGATCTTGGGATCTATAGTAGCTGCCATATGTCAAAAGGGGTTGCAAGATCTCAAAATTACAAAAATTTGATTCAGCACATAGAGAATCCTCAGCATTTATGATCTTTAAAGGAAAAAAAGCTTTATTTTTGTTGGCAAATAATATATTTAAGATGTTAGAGATATTTGTACTCTGGTTCTCACTTTAAATCTGCTCTTGAAATATCTGTTATAGCATGCTGGATGATAGAATGTCTAGTTCTTAGTATGGAACTGTTGAATTCTGTTGATCAGTATTTATAAAAAGGAAAGTGAAATGAAGAGAAGTGAGGGGAACAAAGGAAAGGGTAATGCATACTCAACCAAAAGAAGAATGCTGCAATGATGAAAAAACGGACTGAACCAGCTGGTCGGACCGGTTGAACCGGAGGTTTGTCCAATCCAGTACTATGCATAAAACCGGGATTTTCTTGAACCGGTAAAAAATCGGTTCAACCGGTAAAAAAATGGTTTTTGCTCTTTTTTTTTTTTTTTTTTTTTTTTGTAAATGATAAGATTTGAACCCTTAACCTCTTAGTTTTATATTAAAAACCATACTACTAAGCCAAATCCATAATCTTATTAATTATTTACTTTGTTTATTACTTATTTGATATTAAAATTATTTTTAAATATTTAAAAATCTTTTTATCATACTGGCCGGTCCAATCAATTGGACCGAGAATCGAAGGTATGACCGGTTTGACCTCCGGTTCGGTTTTTTTAATCTTGGAATGCTGAAGTTGATCAAGGAAGGAGATAAAGGGGCAGCATTGCATTGAAATCTTTGATTTGAATCAGATGATAACTGAAAATGTCGTCTTTGCTTACATTGGGAGTTTAATTAAAAAAAGAGAAGAAAACAGAGAAAAGAAAGGGCAGCATATTTGGCACATTCTTTGAAAGTTCACACTTCTCTTATCTAGAACCGACATTTGACGAAAGCTTTTTCCCCCCTTGCTGACTTAAAACTTGAATGCATTCGTTACTTTCTACTTGGCCTAACTTGTTTTAGCCTTTCAGACGAAGGATAATGCACCATCACATGGAGATCTTCAGGAAGGTTGATGTCATAGTGACCCCAACAACTGGGTATGTAAACCAAACCAACAAGCCTTAATCCCAACTGGATATGTAATGAAATTCTTATCAGTGGGCTCATCATCATTTGCAACAAATTCTGTTAACAAACTGATTCAAGCCTCTTCTTTGAAGAGTTTGACCTTTAAACAATTCTTCTGTTCTACTAAAACATGCCATTCTTGGTTTAAGTAGTTAATTATAGTGTGAGGCTGGGAGGAATTACAAAAGTCATTTAGAAAAGATGGGAAATGGTGTAACTTGAAAACTACCTGATACCATTCCTTGTACATGCTGGAAGAACTAATTCTTTGCTCAAGCTCTGCTGCTTAGAATTGATTCTTACTCCCACGCATAATTTGCATATGAGAATTCCCTTCTGTAATCTTTGCACTAAATGATTGTGCTCTTTTTTGCACAACAGCATGACAGCACCAAAAATACCACCTAGTGCTCTGAAAGATGGAGAGACAGATATGCAGGTTACAGGTTTGTCATCATTATACAGAGTGATATATGCGTTTGCTCTTTGCATCGTTTCGACTTTTACCATTTTCTGATGAGTGGCTCACTCTGTATCAGGTTATCTCATGCGGTTCATTACTGCTGGTAATCTTCTTGGTCTTCCTGCCATTACTGTCCCTGTAAGTGATATGCATTCCTTTCCTCCCTAATGATGTAATAATAAATGTAACAATTGACAAGAGCAAAAGTGTCAAAACTTAAATCTACTATTTCTGAAATGGAGCAGAACCAGATTCATGTACTTACAGGAACCTCAGTTTTTCCTACTGCCTTCCGTGCTAAGAGTTTGATCATCTTACTTGAACTTGACTTATTTTGAGACAAGATCCAGGAAACCTTGGTTTGATTTCCATTGCTATAATTGAGCAAAGGAATGATTGCAAAAGGTCTTGGCCTCTTGGATTCCAATGTTTCAGATCAGTGACTGGGCATTGCCTTCTTACTTGAGGTCCCAAAATAGATCTTAGAGTTTGTTGGATTCGGTTCTGCCTTGCTACTTACAGCTTAGACTTTGACTAGGAAAATGGGAAAGTGAACACTGATGTTTGCTGGAAGAAAGGAAAAAAAGAAGAGGAAAACTAGCAAAACAGTTAAAAGAAAGGGAGCAAGACAAGCTATAGCTAAGTCAAGGTCAAATTAGCCATGGCAGAACTATAGCGTGGGTGTATTTTCTTCAAACTTATTAAATTTCGTGTTCAGGCTGGACCTGGAAACATAAACCGGCTAAAAGGGTGGATTTTATTATGTTTTACCTTAAGGAATACTCAAACCATCACTACTCTTGGCTCATTTTCATTCTTGTTATTCTGATTTCAGGTTGGTTATGACAAACAAGGACTTCCAATAGGTTTGCAACTAATAGGCCGTCCATGGGGTGAAGCGACAATTTTACGTTTGGCTTCTGCAATAGAGGTACAAATAAGTTTATATATTCCTTGAAGGAGAATGCTCTGATCTTTGTATAAGGGTGCGTCACTAATATGAACACAATCATCTCATGTTTTCAGGAACTTTGTGCTAAATCCAGGAAGAAGCCTGCTTCCTTCTACGGCGTCTTAAAGACCAAGTAAAAGCCTTCTACACCCCCAAGTTGCATGGACTAAGTTTTATTGCAGATCCCTGTATTGGCTCTTCAAAATCACCTACGATGATGTGTCTTGGGACAACGTTGATTTTTTCATGTTTGAATAAGAATCTGGTACCATTCTGACAAACCATACTACAAATGAACTGATGCTCTATTTGATTCTTACAATCTAGTGCCATCTCAATTAACACTGTTGAATTTCCTCGTGCACATGCTGAAATCACATAAGCCATATCTAAATATGAGTTCCCAACAATGGTGTTGTTAAATCACAAGCATTAAACATGATGTTAAGTGTCAAAGGAATTTGTATCAGGTACTCCTTTCTTCAGCCTTCTCATCCACAACATCACTTGGGAGATCCAGTCCCAATGGAATCTTTCCTGGATAATTAGTTGTTGAGGGGGTCAATCCCATCATATTAGAGAAAAAAGATTCAATAAGAACCAGCTGAAACAGCAATGTCTTTGTGTTTTACATCAGCTTACCTTCTGTCAACAATGACCATGAAGTGAAGCTCGCAATTTGCAAAGCTGTGAGTACAAGGTAGAAGCGTTATGTTATCCGATGTCTGTTAAGTTTTGGGTTTTCTGTGGTTTTATATTCAAGTTGAGTTCTGAACCTATTACCGGTTGATTTTAAGTTTTAAGGTGAATGCTTAACATGGTACGTGTCAGAACCCAGGTGTGTTCTGTTCTTCCTACCTAATCCCATGTGAGGTTGACCACCCCTTATATTTAGCTGAAACAGCAATGTTTGCTGAAAACTTTCTGCCTGTCCCCCTTTCCTTTCTTCTTGCTTCTTACGAGTAGAAGGAAAACAAAGTGACAATCAAGTTCGAATTGCTTTTCCCTTTTAAGGGCATTTGTAGTGATGTCTCTGTGTGCTTAAAATGTCGTGGCATTAAACGCTTTCAACATATTGAAAGAAAAGACTAACCAGCGTGCTATCTTCCTGTTGTTCTCTCACTTACTATGGAGTTTGGGTCTATATTACGTGGACTTTTAATTTTTCTTAAAATATTTATATTTGATACAATATCATCTTTCAAATATATCTCTTTCAAATATATCTGTATCAGACATATTATATCCGATATTCGTCCAAAATCTAGATAACATAAGCTTGGACTCATTGACGGTATCTTGGAAACAGAATATTGAACTCAGATTGTCGAAAAAGTCCTTCGCTGCTGTGCTGCAATTCATTACCAACCTTGATATTCTAGATCTTACTTTCATAGTTATTGGCAATTGTAATCATGTTCTGAATTGGTGTTTATAAATTTAGATGCTAATTATTTGAAAATTATGATTTTCTCTTGATCTATTAAAGAATAGTAAAAGTGCTCTATTAAAGTAAATTATTTTCATGCTATTGAGAGTAACTACATGAATTCTGTTTTGAAATCATTATTTATGGGCCAGTTTTCCTTTTGCCCTGTGAACCTCCATGACTGACTGTAGGTTTTCAGTTTTCTTCTATTTCTACTTAAGGGTTTTTTCATACCTTTCCATACCTGGATGTTGCTATATAATCACCTGATTTGGCTGTCTGCGTATAATAGAAGAGTTATTTTCTAATTAACACTGATGATCTAAAATGCTTTATTGTATCTAGAAAATTATCAGCCATTTGACATAAATAAGGTTTTCATATCACTGCCCAAACTTGAAACTCTTGACATTTATTCTATAGTATGACAACTTGTCCAGGAAAATGACCTCTTAGTGCAGCACCTCATTTACCTGTTGAAAGATGAAAATTGAGATCAGATTCACCAAAATGCAATTGTCATTTTTTATAATACGACTCGATTCGACAAAAAACATTAGCAAGAACCTCGTACTAGTCTCATGCAAACAAAATTATTTCATTAGATAGATTTTGAATAGCTCAGTTGTAACTAAATAAATGGAATTTAGGATAGTTCTTGAACAAATTCCTTAAACAATCTAAACTGTAAAGCAGATTATGCTAGAACAAAGAGAGAGAAGCAAACTTGGAGTTTTACAGATCAGAGCAAGAAAAAAAATTAAATTGGTTACCTTAATTCTAGTTTGGGACACCATTCATATTTATCAGTTTGGTTCTTTATTTTCTATCAAAATCATTTTTGTTCTTTATTTTTCTTTTTTTTTGGGTCACTATTTAACTTACATATTAGTGCTTAGAATAAACAGCCAATGCAAGTAAAAGGCAAACAACTTACCATAGTTTTGCCGCACCCTTGTGAATTTGTAAATAGCCTTAATTAGTGACCCATAATTCATGGACTTCAACGGTCCCATATGTCTGTTTAAAAAGAAAAAGAAGAAAGAAACATATAATTCTGTGTAAGAAAGCGGATTTATTCACAAAAAAAGGGGTCTAAAGTTCTGCAATGACTGTAACTACATCTCTTAACAAAGTAGAATCCATGCAAACACCACAGCAGCACTCAAGATAAGACTAAAATAGCGTACGAGATACTTCCAAGACAACTGATCATGCAAGGTAAAAACAGAAAATCCTTATAAATCTCAAAGCAACAATAAACTGATTGGAGCTTTTACATATTTCCTCAATGCTAATCTTTACTTTTCCCTTCAAATCACGGACATAAAGGGTGTATTTGGTAGAGTAGAAAAGTAGGATGAAAAAAGGAGAGTGAAAAAGTGGAAAGAAAATGAATTTTGAGTGTGCTTGATAGGAAAGAAAAGTGTGAGGAAAGAAAATAGGAAAGATTACTATTTTTCACCCTAATGCACAAAAACAAATCATTCCAAATTGGAATGATAAGAGAAGAGAAAATGAGAGACATGTGAGTTAAGTGTGTATATTTACAAGATTATCCATCATTTTTTAAATTTTATCTTTTTATCTTAATTTACAAAAGGTATAATGGTCAAATAATATAATTTTCAGTTTCTTTTTTCTCATTTTTCAACTCTACCAAGCAATGTCACTTTTCCATTTTTTCAACCAAGCACATCAAAGGAAAAAAAAAATTGTTTTCTATCTTTCCTCTTTTCTCCTCTTCCAATTTTCCATCTTTTCAATTTTCACCCTATCAAGTAAAGCCAAAATGAAAAGAGGAAGCTACGCATGAATTATTCTTCACTCCGTGTAAAATATATATATATATATCCATCAGATCTACATTTCTTCATTTTTTTTCTTTTATAAAAAAATTGATATATTGCACAAGAGACCATTTAGAAAGATATAAGTCTTTCATCAGACAGAATCCCATTATAAGCATCTTTGACGGAGAAGGAAAAAAACAAGGTAGTTACTCTAATTCCAAAGAATTTACGTCAAGAGAATACTCACACAATCTCAGTGTATCGAATTCTCCAGGCAGGGAAACCTAAATGACACCTGGCAGGTCCATATACTAATAAAAGATCCGGTTCTGGCCCTCCGCTCCCTAACAAAAAAGAAGATCAACTTCCAAAAGTTAACATAGTAAAGAAAACTGGCTGTAACAACCACCAAGTTTATCATAAAAGTAACACAAACCAACAGTTTTGAGTGCCTCGCTCATTTGAGATTCAGTGAAGATTTTCTCTTCATGATTTTGGTCAGTGGCATCTGATTTTGAGTACTTCATAAAAAGTACATTGGCTGCTTTGGCAACTGCTTCTTTCCCATCAGAAAATGATGCAAACTCCAGAGTCATATGTTGTTGGTCTAGTAGCACATTATTTTCATGAGCGTCCTGCATAACATAGATCAAAGGTTTGCTAGTAGTTTAGCACCTTTGGTATCATTCCATTTGTATCAATGTATGTCCAAAAATAATCCTATAACTTTACACCTATGTTACTCCGACTCTTCATTTTTTTTGAAGTACCCATGTCCGACGCATATCCGGATATAGGTATGGGTATATGATCCTCCAAGGACCCTCCAAATGCATGGAAATCTTGGAAAAAATTGAACATACCCGTGTCGGACACATACCCGTGTTCGATACTCACACTCGAGTTCGAGTAACATAGCTTTACATAGAGTTGGAGCTAAGCAAACATATAGTTACATGGAATAGCTCCCTGAAGTAAGTATTTCAGACAGAAACCTAAGAGTCCAAAGCGTACAAAAGCAGTCAAGAATGAGACCGATAGAAATGTTACAAATATATATATATATATATATATATATATATATATATATATATCAGGCTTTTTATAGGAGGTTCAAGATTGTGCCAAGTGCCAACCGTGAAGTTGACCTTAGTAACCTAACTACAATTTTTTGGTTGCATAGTATCATAAAGAACCTTCGAGTATCGAAGATAAATTTTCTGTTACAAAACATGATAGTTTGCTTTTGGCAACTGATCAGCCATTTAGCCAATTTATATCGAGTAAATGATGTTAATGAGTCATGGCGAACTACGTAAAATTATAAATTGAACATGAGCAGAGAGGATAGTACCTGAAACAATATTGCACCATCCAACTTTTCCAAGATGAAGTTCTCAGATTTCTTCAGTATTCCTAGAACAACAAAATGGTTCATTACAAAAACACTATTCCATTAAAATACAAAAACTGCGGATACATCTTCAACTGATTAATCTAGCAACAGTGAGAATCCAGAATTCCTACCTTCCTTATCATAAAGGCAAACATGTTTGACACCAACAGCTTCCAGCCATTGCAAAAGCTCAATAATTTTCGACGTTCGGTGAGCTTCTTCACTTTCTACCACAATAGCCAGATATCGGAGCTTGGCTACATGGAGGGATTTGTATCTCCTCAGTAGTCCCCAAGAGATAAGATAGCTTTCAAGCGCATTAGCTATACCCAGTGTAAAGTAGCATAAGTTGATAATAACATGTACGAGATGCCACAATAATCGAAGTAGAAGATTTCCAATCTGCACAAAAGCTTAAACCCAAAATGAACACCTAATTCAATTCAAGGAAAATAAATGACATAAAATTCACTCAGCACATCAGCCATTGATAACTTGACAGAAAATTTTCCATCTCCAGTACTCTTTAAAGTCCTTCGTTAAACATTAAATTCCACTTAAAAAGGAATATAATTGTTAAAATCTGTCCAACAAAAAAAGTAAACAAATGATAACGGATCATAATTCAAAGGCTTGAGCAATTAGAAAGTATGTGTAATTTTGGTACATCAATTATTCACTGAAAATTGAAGAGTGAAAAGGCCCATCAAAAGTAAAGCTTGGTAATAACAAAAGAAAAGAAATCAACATCACGTACTTGAGCAAACCAGCGATGCAACATCCGTGTCCCCTTGTTGAAATCCATTAATCTTTGAAAAACAAAAAGAAAGAAACCCAATTAGTAATCAAAGGAAAAACATATTATTTGACGGGAATCGCTTAAGAAAATGGGTTAAGAAAGTGGAATCAATCAAGCCTCTAACATTTAAACGTAAGCAGCTGGAGAAATTCCAAAGAAAGAAAAAGAGAAAAAAGACAACGCTTTTCAAGAGAGACTGGGAAAGACCCAGATGCAGAAAGCGAAACAACAGAGAACAAGCCAACTTTTGGAAATTAAAGAGAAAGGAAAAGGAAGATGGTGAAAAACGTAATTCAGTGAAGACAACGTGAACGAGAGAACTGAGAAGTGAAAAACGTTGTTTTTGTTTTGGTTTTTTTAGTAGTTCGAGGTTGGCTTGGGTAAAATTAATAGGATTAATTATTGTAGCAATAAAATTACTATTATAATAATAAAATTAAAATTAATGATAAGATGTATGTTTAGATGTAAAAATAACATATTACATTATAGTTAGAAAAAAATAACATATTACATTAAAATTTATATATAATAAAATTTATAATATATTTGAAGAATTAATAAATTATTAAAAATAAAATAATATTTATATATATATTTAAAAATAAAAAATAATATTAAATGAATATATAAATAATTTATTTAAAATAACAATTTGTTAAATAATTATAAATTTATTTTAAATAGAAAACATAAATAATAAATAAAGCTAAGACTAAGCCTAAAAGTAAAATAAATAAGAAAATAATGTAAAGATAAAATGGGAAAAAACACGTCAGTGGATGAAAAAATTTCGAGCATTTTCCACCCGTGGAATTTTTGTCTTCCACTAGTGGCCAGCTAAACAATCTACACTAGACTCATGCTATCCAAATGGATAACTCGGTGAGTTTGCATCAAAAAAGGTGCTTCATCGCACGTAACGAGACTTCGTTAAAAACCAAATGAAACCTTAGTCGTTCCTCTCACTACTGCTCTACTACATGCAACAGCAAAAAATAAAAAATAAAAAAGCTTTTTTTTTTTTTTTTTTAAGTACTTCCATAAGTTTCAAACTCAATCTGTTGGCCTTTTTTTTAATCACCCAGAGTTTTTCTTTTTGCTGGTTTATGGAAAGATGATTGCCTCCAAGACCAAGATGGCTCGACTTGAAGCCTCAAACTCAAAGCTATTGTATTATCCGGCTAATTTGCATGTCAATTTCATAAATTTCAAAATGAAAAAGAAATTGGCCATTCATAATTATATTACCGGTTGGTCTTATCGATTTAATCGAAAATAAAAAATCAAAAACTTGTTCAATTTGATATAGTGCATGAAATCAGAAATTTACTGATAAAAAAACGATTTCATCAATAAAAACTAGTAAACAAATCGAATAAAAATTTTATAAAAATATTTTATTATTTATTTTATAAATGATACATTTTGAATCTTTTAACTTCTTAATTAATAATAATTATATTAAAAATATAAAATTAAACAAAAATTATATTTTTATTAATTAATTATTATTTATTTAAAATTTTAATCAAATCGACCAATTCAATTGGTCGAACCATTTGAACTAGTGCTCAAAGATCTCACCAATTTAACTTTTGTTCCGATATTTATTTTTTTTAACCTTGCTCAGCGGACAACACAAAGTTACCTATTAGCTTGGCGGACAACACAAAGTTACCTATTAGCTTGGTCACTACAGTAGATATTTGCAGCAGACTTAAAAGTCCTTTGAGTTAGTTTAGCATTATTATTGAGAAAACTTGGATTGAAAAGTTTGATAAAAAAATATGGTTAAAATTTTTTTAAGTAATTGCTGTGAAAAATTGAAATGTCAAAAAACTATATTTTTAAAATAATAAAAGTATAAAGATATGACGATAATAAAATCATTTTATTCAAAAGCCAGCTTTTAAAGCCCAAAAATTATATTTTTTGACTTTTAGTTTGACTTTTCAAACTATAATTTCAACAGCAAAAGTCAATTTTTTTTATCTGTTTAACATTACGTTTATGATAAAAAAACAGCTTTTAACCTTAAAAACTGTAGCAAAAACAATGATAAACAAGGCCTAAATCTGATAACCTCTCGAATACCAGTCAGTATATGCTCAGGGCTTATGTAACTAACATCTGTATAATCTATCATTTCTTTTCAGTCAGACCACATGAATATAAACTATCACAGCAGTTAAATTTGCTTAAAATGTAGGAATCTGTAAGTAACATTATCATTGTAGGACTTTGCTGGGTGGGTGCAATTGGTGATGTTATAATAGAGGAAATGACCTACGGGTTCTCCATATAATATTGTTGGGTGTTGCAGAGTAGAGGAAGAGCAGATCAAAGGAGACCATTCATTTAGCAGACTTTGCTCAACATGCATACTTGTTGTATATGGGTGAGATTATTGGCTTACTCACTGTTATTTGTATCTGTCTGTGTATTGAAAATAATAATATCTGCTTGAATAATCTTTACTCAAATGCTTTCCAAGCAATGACCATCTCCATCTTGATTCCTGCAGCATCTCTAAACGGTTAAATTATATAAGAAGTCTTTGTACTATAGTCAAAAGTATATTTTAGTCACTGTATTATAAAAGTGAGTAATTTAATCTTTTTACGTTTAAAATTGATGCAAAAAAGTAAAATTGATAAAAGTATTAATGAAAAATCGATTAAATGCTGACGTGAACATGTGAAACTGACAAAATAAATGACTTGGAAACAAAATGATGATATGTCAATTTTTTTTTTTTTTACTCAAGTGAAATTTAGAAATTAACAAAATAAATAGACTTCGAAAAAAAATGATGACATATTTTTACGGGTAAGGGAGGGATTTGGGTAAAAAAAAATATGATTTTTAAATTCCACTTGAGTAAAAAAATGTGACACGTCATCATTTTTTTCAAGTTATTTTTTTTGTCAGTTTCACAAATCAATGTCAGCATTTAAACGGTTTCTCATTAAAACTGTTACCAATTTTATTTTTTTGCACAAATTTCAAACGTACAAGGATTAAATTACTCACTTCTATAGTACAAGGATTAAAATGCACTTTTCACTATAATGCAAGGACTATTTAAGTACTTTAACCTCTCTAAACACTGCAGGCAAAAATAATCGGGGCTTCTTGCCGCGATAGAGCAGCAGCCGGCCTATAAATAGGATAGTAAATGTGAATATAAATAAGCTATGGTTCTCTCTAGATATAAACCTTGATACGTGCCTAACAAGTAAATGTGAGTAGGGTTCTAGTCATAATGAGACTGCAAAGACATGAGACCTTCCCACTCAACTTGCCAGAATTTTATACACACAAGCATTCATGAAAACATTAATTAGAAAAACAAACAAGTAAAGAAATCCCTGTGTTTCGGGAGAATTCTTTTTTATTTTAAAAGTGGCAATTTAATAGACACTTACGATTAATTAACCTAAAGAATTTTCATTCATGAGAACAATAAAAGCACTTTTTTCAAGAAACTTGCACATACAGTCATACATATTGTTTACATAATATTTCCATTATCTATTATTCTTAAGCAAGTAAGAGAAGACTCAATGAAGTGAGTATATATTTTCAATATCCTAATTTGTCAAAAACATGTAGATATAGTAATGTTTCAAAGCAAAGGATTTGTGGAGTGAATGTGTCAAAGGCCTTGTGCTTGTGCCAATGTATGAAAATACGAAATTTGTGCTATGTCCTCAAACCAAGGGAAGCTTTTTGGTTGGCATTCAAAAAAGTTGAAAATTTTAACAAGGTATTATGAACATTAATTATTATCAGAACTAATTTACACAAAGAAAACTGTTAGTTACTAACTATAGGAAAATCAAAATTGAAACAATATACGTCATTAAACAGCATATTTGGCAATGACAAGTTTGCCAAGATAATCTAATAACATTTTTGAACTATTGAGCATGTTAAAAGTTAAAATATGCACCATAACACACCTATAAGGTAATATTATATATAGTGAATGTCAACAATAGAAGTCAGAGTTGGAGATCTGGGATTGATTGAAATCCCAAGATTCTTGTGAAATAGCAGTAATTGTAGGATCAGACTTGTATCTTTTATAGGAGATTAGCTGTAAATTAGTAGATCATAGTATCTTAATTTTTAGAGATTTAGCATAATGTCAAACTTTCCTAGAATATCAATATCTTGCTATATAAAGACTACGTATAAGATCATTTCAAGCAGTGAATAGAATTTCAGAATTTTCTTCAGTCAGTACACTATCTAAAGTTCTAAACCATGAATCATCTAGATGCCCAGATATTCAACTAACAAGACACTCTGTTTTCTTCTAACATGTGACCTTGCTTTTTGACACTCAATCAATGAGTAACAGTGTCATAGATAGGAAGGTAACATTATACTAGGAGCAAAGAACTGATTTAGACAAAAATGCAAATATAAGGCCCATTCTCTAGTGCAACTAAAATTCTGGGGCTGACAAGTGGAAATGTGGAATACCGTGGATTCAAAATCTTGAGAGCAGCCACATAGTAAAAAAAAAAAAACAGTTAAGAATCTCAATTAACTTCAGCCATGACCTTAGTTGGGTAGGATTATAAATGTCTAATGATACTTAAGCAGAAACAAACGACTTTATCCAACTTGCGATGATCAAAAGTACATAGCTTTGAGATGGGATGCTTCCCAGTAAGCAATATCCCTGAACTATAATTTACATCATTTCTTAGACTTGTAGTAGTAAAACAGAAGAAGCCATATTGCCATGCGTAAGAATTCTACAACAACTAACTCAAAACAACATAATCACTGATTTAACGCATATACCTATGGATTATTATCACTTTCACTCTGCAAGCGACTTTAAATGCTTACCATATGTCTATTCAATGTATATAAGGAAATGAACATTGAAATTGAATTATAAAATTAACATGAGACAAACATTCAAAGCAGCTTGTGGAGTTCCTGTGTATAAAAAACAACAACAATCTATACCTACTGAGCAGCATCCTCCGAGAATCTAGCATCGAAAGGAGCAGAAGTGTGGGAATGAGATGCACCACCAGCATTTCCCGAACCATGCTGCAACTCAATCACAAGCCACCGGACAGCTTTACTCATCTGCTCCAAACGAACAGCACTAATGGGAGGAAGGCCAGTTGACTGCCCCGACTTCCCAGCCATAGATCCGGTGGCTTCATCGACAAGGCACTCGGATCCTATCCTTTGTTTGATGGACTCAACAAACTCCTCAGCTTGATCACAAGCCACTCTGAATAATTCCCACTTCTGCTTAAAGTTTTCCAAGGCAGCATCGGTGGCTGCGGTCTTTAGGGCACCCGAAGATTCCTTAGTTTCGAGAACGTTAGCTGCCGCGGCAACAAATTCTTGGTAGGCGTTGTTTAAGGAATCTACTATGTTGTCCATTACTCTCAATTTCTTTAACTGTCAATTAAATTTAATTTATTTTCACGACTAAATTATACGAATAGACCAAATTTATAGGAGTACGATAACCAAATCAAATAATCCCGAAATAGAACCAAACAAATTTGATAGCATAATTAGCAATTAATCGGATGGTAGATATTACCTGGGAATCGGATTGTCGTTGATTGAGAATCCTATTTTAGCTTGACAGGGAAGAGAAAATAGAGATTTTACTACAGCCGCCGAATGCGGAAGCGAACAAACCGCCAAATGGGGTAATAAAAATGGGCCTTTCTTCGGCAATATCTGGGTTTGGTCATTAGATATTTGTTTCGCTTATTTTGGGCCAATATAAACTTTTTAGATATGATAATTCGCGTGTCTCGTATTTTTTTTATCATATAAATATAAATAAAATATAAATTATTAAATATATTAAAATTTAAAATATAAATATAATACATATATTAAATATGTTATAAATTTTTTTATGGTACCCACAAATACCGGATCTAAATTTTTTTCCCACTTCGGGCCTAAATATGGTGAATATGGTGTATATTATGATTGCATTAAGTGCAGCAATTGAAAATTATTGACTAATTTTAGATCTTTTCTTATGTTATTCCCCCATAAATGTGAAAAATAATTAAAATCAAATAATTGAATTATAGTAAATAAATAATTAATTTAAATAAATTTAAAATTTAATTCAATTAATTTATATAATCATCTTAAAAAATAACGTCTAGCATAACTGTTTGTTGCGAGAGACCGTACGAGACTTATGATTTGAAAGACAGGTTCGCTAAAATTGGGACTTTTATAGCGGAGAGAAAGAATACCATGCACGACAAGGCTCCACCTGTTTGGATGAATCCGGTGCCTTCTACTACCCAAATGCAAATTTTGTGATCAAGACAGTGATTTCTGACAAGAAGAAATCTATGAACTGGCTCTAATTTTTGCTTCCTGGCCAAATGCTCGGGGAGATTTAAAGTGAGTTTAAAATAAATTTTATTATATATAAATATAATAAAATTATATAAAGTTATCATATTTATATGTAAATATTTTTTATATATAAACATGACAAATTACATATAAATATGACAAATATGTTATGTATTTATGTAATTTTTTTTACATATAAACATGACATAAATTACATATAAACATGACAAATTACATATATAATAGAACTTACGAAAAACTCATTTTAAAGAGTTTTTCTTAAAAAAATTTCAAATACTTGGATGCTGTACTCTTGTCATCTTGTGCAGTTGAAGTATTTTTGCATGCACACCAAAAAGGCAAAAACCATCGTACTGGGGGTTATCTTGGTCTTTACAAGCAATTAGATCCTAATGGCCCTTTTAAGAGATAAGCTTGGATCATTTGAGAATTAGGATTTATTCATTTATTATTTGATTGATATTCGGGAGGACGTTAGAACAGTTGTGTATGTGAATGGTAGGGGTGTTTATTCGGTTTATTCGGTTAATAACCGAATCGAATTACCCATAACCGAATTAACCGAAATTATTTTTTTATTAATCGTTAACCGAACTGAATAGTTAGTTCGGTTAATTAACCGAACCGAAATTATTTCGGTTAACTCGGTCGGTTTCCGAATTAACCGAAATAAATAAGAAATTTATTTTGCTAACTTATATTTTTACATGATTTTGTATCCAAATTATTCATCCAAGTCCAACCAATCAAAAAAATAATAATAATTTATTAATTTATTAATATATAAATTAATTAAAAAAATTATCTAAAAGCATTAAATAATGATTTTTTGAAGAATTTCGGTTAATTCGTGTAATTCGATTATTTTCGCTTAACCGAAAACCGAAATTCTTCAAAACCTTTAACCGTTAACCGAACCGAACTTTATTCGGTTAACCGATTAACCGAACCGAATTAAATTTCGGTCGATTAATTCGGTTAAAACCGAATAGTGAACAGCCCTAGTGAATGATAATTAGATACTTATATGTTTTCCTGTTCCATAAATGACAGGTATATATATATATATATGTATGGCAAGACAAGTATTAATTTGATAAAAATATAATATTTTACATTAAAATTAATTCTAGCACGTTTCTTACACATATAGTATCGGGTTATTCGTCAAATTCTCAAAGTTCATCCGATATTTGTGAGGATTTGAATAAAAATATTATGTTCGTAGGTTTGGACAAAAAAATGAGGATTGTTTAAAAAATAGGTCGGACCTTGACTCTAACAATCAAGGTTCGAACTCGGCCCGTTTTTATTTATATAATATATTAATTTTATATTTGTATATATTATGTAATTTATATTATATAAAAAAGTAAATATATATATAATATTATAATATAAACATTTAAATATATGTTAAGTTATCAATATTTTAGAATTGAATAAAAAAATAAAATTACTAAAAATTAAATAAAAATAACATATTTGTTTATTTAAATATGGGAACCTAAACCGGTTTAGATTATTCATTTACAAATATGGGCGAATTTAGATAGAATTTGAAACCCATATTTCAGATCGGATCGAATTTAAATAAATATATATAATGTTGATATCATTTTTAAACCTGATCTCATCCATAAATACTTCTAATGTTTCTTTAGTTCGATTCATAAATAATGCTGCATGATCCATTAACTTGCCAAAAAATTGTTTGTATTTATGACCAAATTACTAATACCAATATTGGTCTTGGTATCATGCAAATTTTCGTTATATACTATGTTTGCAGCTCTGTACAAATTTAGTTGCTATTAGTAGTGTTCCTTTTTCCTTTTTTTATCCGTTTCTTTATTTATGCTTGAAAAAAAAAAACTATTTTTTCCCCATGCTTGCATCTGGTATCCTTATCTAAGTGCAGTGCATCCACTCAAGTAGCTTGATCAAAGTACTTTTTGCACATCAATGATTTCCAAGTATCTCAAAACATGAATAATTATGTCCTACGGATAATTTTGATTCCATTGCTTTTCCCAATTTCGTCACGCGCTTAACCTTGAAAGATAGATAGAGTGTTTCAATTTCATATTAAAAAAAAAAAATTTAATTTATAAGTGTGGACGTTGCACATTTTAATAAACTGATTTTACAGAGAGATATAATGATTCCGTGATAAGTGATATCAAAACAACTCTTGATTATCCGACTCATGCCGAGCGTCCCAATAGGAGTATCAAAATAAATCGATTGTGCAGGAAAAGAATAATGATCCTGTGACACTTGCATGATACTCTATGTTATCTAAACTTGAAATGAAATATAGATATATTTAATTTTTTAAATAATTTAAAAAATTATATTTATATTTAAATATATATCTAAAATAAATATTTTAAAAAATAAAAATTTTGAATAATAAAAGTAGCAATAATTAGAATGGCCTCGCATTGCATTGATTGATTACATGTAACACGTGCTTAGTGCTATGTACTGAGTTATCTAGCTACTAGTAAATTGCAATTACAGATCAGATCATCATCCAGACAAACTCAAATGCCAAATCTCAGGAGTCACGCGACTTAGAACTCACCGGGTCAACTCGCTGAGGAAAAAGACAAAAAAGATCCCAGAGGCGCGAGGAGAAACACTCTTCGCATTAAATTAAATCCATTAAAAAAATAATAATAAAAAGCAGAGAAAGAGAAAAAAATAAAAGGATACAATGGCAACAACAACGACGACAAATACAAAAACAGAAACAACAGTCTCGTTACCAAGCAGCTTCTTAATATCGAAATGATAATCTTAAACCCTAACATTTATTTCTCATTTTTTCTGCGACTTTTTCAGTGACGAAATCCGATCAGGAGATTTAATTTGATCGGATTCTAATTCAAGAATTTTGGTGATCGCAAATGGAGTCGATGATCGAACTCTGCGACATTATAGCGAGCAATCCGGAGCAATTTAGCGATAAAATCGCCTGGATTTGCGGTAGGTGTCCGCAGCCGGAGATGCTACTAGGCGGAAGGCCTAGGGTTTCAAGGTCGCAACTCCATGCGGTGCTCGCCGTCGCGCGATTTCTCTCTAAATGTCCTCATTCCACGGATAACCGCCCCAAATCGATGATGCTAGAGTTTATTCGGGCCATTCCGGCGTCGTTTCGTCGTTCCTTTTGGCCGCAGTCGTACAACTCCGATTCAATTGCTTCATTCTTCGTCGATTTCTTGAAATACGTGACTGAATCCGCTGGTTCATCTCCTGATTTCTCTTCCGAGATCGCGGGGTTGGTCGGGGAGGTAGTTACGGCCGCTGTTAATAACCAAGATACAAACAGCAATGATTCGGCAATTTCTAAGGCTTTCTTGTTGGCTTTATCGCAGAATTTCCCGCCAGTTTTACCGTCCGATGCCGATAAATTGATAAATTACCTTCTAGATCAGTTGCCTATGTCAGTTCCGGCATCACCGAGGGGGCTAATTCGAGGAAACTCGGAGACATCGTCTTCTCAAAGTTCTCCTTTGAGCGTCAACCATTTGCTAGGCAATGAGGTTTCAAGCCCGGCGAATGATTCATCCAGACGGTCACTGATGGCAAACGGAGGTGGTCTATATTGGAAGAGTGGAGCTGATCAGTTAGGGAAGTTGAATTTGATCAACGATGGAGGTGCGGCTATGTTTAGGCAACAAGTTGCTTTGTTCGAGGAAGAGTCTGTGGAGAGCTTGGAGAAGCAAGAAATTGCTTTTAAATTGATTGCTCATATTTTGCACAAAGTAAGCATTGATCAAAAGCTTTTGGAGCAAGTGCGATGTATTGCCAAGAAGCAGCTTCAATCCATGTCTGCATTTCTAAAGGTAAACGCCAATGGATATCTTGTTTTATTTTATTTATTGTCGTTATATTTAGGCAACTGAGTGACGCATTTTATAGGAAAAGTTATTAAGTGAACTTTATTGAAGAAATGGGTTAAATAAAGAGATGGGAGGTAACTTGTACTCATTTTGTAGAACAAGTTAGCATTTGAATTTATTAGAAGCAATGGGCAATGAAAAATGAGACGCCTATAACTTTTGACTTGGTATGCAGATAAGGAAGCATGATTGGACCGAACAAGGGCCACTTTTAAAATCCAGAATTAATGCGAAGCTATCAGTTTATCAAGCTGCTGCTAGGATGCAAATTAGAAGTCTTCTATCTCTTGATGTGGATGCTAAGACCTCTAAGAAATTGGTGCTTGAGACTCTTGCATTGTTGATAGATGCTGCTGAAGCATGTCTGCTCTCTGTATGGCGAAAGTTGAGAGTTTGCGAAGAGCTATTCAGTTCCTTGCTGTCTGGGATTGTACAAGTTGCTGTCCCTAGGGGTGGGCAGCCACTGCGTGTTTTGCTCATTCGCCTCAAACCTCTTGTGCTGGCTGCATGTATGCAGGTATGTATTATGGTTGGGGTTTAGATTTTAGATCTAAAAAATGGCCTTATAGGTTTTCCCCCTTTTTGATGTTTCTTACAATGAGATTGTAACAGGCTGATACTTGGGGCAGCCGCCAAGGAGCCATGTTTGAGAGTGTTCTTAAGACATGTTGTGAGATTATTGAATCTGGCTGGACCAAAGATCAGGCTCCAATAGATACATTTATCATGGGATTAGCTACAAGCATTCGTGAGAGAAACGATTATGAGGAGCAGGTTGGTAGTATAATATTAGCTATTGAATGATCAAGTCATACACCAAAGTGCTTGTGCCTATGTGTGGGCCTAATGCGCTGAAAACTTATACATGCAGCAGATATATAAGCATAGCTTCTCTGGTTGTACATTCTATGTTATCAGTTTATAGATAAAAATTCTAAAAAAAAAATTCTTCTCCTTTCATTACCTTTAGCCAGAGTATTCTGCATTTGCATGTGTAGAGTTTGCTTCTTTTTTTTTTTTTCTTGAGATGGATTATTTACGTTATATGTTGCCTATCAGATCTAGTAGGCTATTTATCTGTTTAGGTGGTAGCTATGTTGCTCTTTATTTATGCTTACACTGAACTAATAGCTAATAATCCCATTTATTTTGCTTTTTCGCAATGCTTACATAGTCATGCAAATTTCAGGTTGATAAAGAGAAACAGGCAGTTCCAGCTGTACAGCTTAATGTAATACGATTGTTGTCTGATTTAAATATTGCTATCAGCAAGCCTGAAGTGGTGGACATGATACTTCCGCTTTTTATTGAAAGCTTAGAAGAGGGTGATGCTATAACTCCTAGTTTACTACGACTTCGAGTATGTATTTCTAACTTTAAATTTCAAAACTTTTTTTTCCTGCTATTTACATATGCAAGTAACTGAAAGAGTTGACTAATGCTCTTGCTTCTTTAGATTTTTTTGGCATGGTTTCTCAACTTTGATCTGTACTCTCAATTTACTGCAGCTTCTTGATGCTGTATCTCGCATGGCAAGTTTAGGTTTTGAGAAGTCATATCGAGAGACAGTTGTTCTGATGACAAGAAATTACTTGAATAAACTATCGAGTGTAGGGTCTGCTGAAAGCAAAACTCTGGCGCCAGAGGCCACTACAGAACGTGTTGAGGTGTGCATTATTTGTGAGATAGAAGTAACTATTAGTTGCCTAGGAGTTTTTCTTCT
The DNA here is from genome assembly GCA_030761205.1 of Fremontodendron californicum. Classification (NCBI taxonomy): domain Eukaryota; kingdom Viridiplantae; phylum Streptophyta; class Magnoliopsida; order Malvales; family Malvaceae; genus Fremontodendron; species Fremontodendron californicum. The sequence continues at coordinate 3,601,396 of JAULJL010000013.1, read as the reverse complement.
TGAGTGGATGCTCACTGGTTCAATCACATTCTAGACTCTCCCTGCAGGATTTCTTTTGATTGCTACTGGTCTAAAGAGTCCTAAATTGCGTTCAGACTATCGTCATCGCCTGTTATCTTTGTGCTCTGATGTAGGCTTGGCTGCTGAGTCAAAAAGTGGAAGGTAGGTATTTGCTGATTAGCAATGTATTTTTCTTATTTAATTTATGTCAATCCATGTATTCTGCTGGTTGTGTTTTGTAAGGCTTACTTTCTACAATCTTTTTTTAATTATCCTCCTTGTAGTGCATGTTCCAGTTATTTTATGCCCAGTATATCAAATTTTGCAGGAGTGGAGCTGATTTTCTGGGGCCCCTACTTCCTGCTGTTGCTGAAATATGTTATGATTTTGATCCTACAGTATACGTGGAACCTTCACTGCTGAAGTTATTCCGCAACTTGTGGTTCTATGTTGCTCTTTTTGGATTGGCTCCTCCCATACAGAAGACTCAAACACCTACAAAATCAGTTTCCACTACATTGAACAGTGTGGGAAGCATGGGTACTATTGCCCTTCAAGCTGTGGATGGACCATATATGTGGAATGCACTTTGGTCTTCTGCCGTCCAGCGTATTGCTCAAGGGACTCCTCCTCTTGTAAGTGGATCGCCAAGAATTCTTCCATGAGTACCAACAGTATTTCATTTGACTAATCATTAGCTTTTTCATGTTTATCTGCTTTTGCGCTAATTATTTTTATCAGACCGATTTATATTTAGTTGTTGCATTGTACGGCTTATGTTTTGTATATATTTGATTCTACGCAAATAAATCTGACATTAAGACACTAATTAAGTTGCAATTGTCTAGTGGAAATGGTCTTAATCAGGTGGGTCTACCATCGGTAGTTGGGATGGCTACCATATGATGTTGAACATTAGAAGCTTTTATACATTTAATTTTTTTTTCATGCTGAGCTGACTAGGGAGTGCAATGTCTCTCCCAGGCTTTTGTAACTTTTTCCAGTTACATCCATATAAGTTTATCCTTCTACTTTTATGGAGTATGGTTGCTCCTTTTAATTTTTTTTGGAGTCTGCTTGCATCAACTCAGGTTGAGTTAGTTATGCTTCTGAACATTGAACTGCCTAGCTTCCCCCCCCCCCCCCCGGTACATTAGACCTATGTATTTTTTTTTATAAATGATTGCTGTGAGGCTTTTCTAAACTAAAGTGGCATTTGAATTCACATTGTGTTCTTTGCAGGTTGTCAGCTCGGTGAAATGGCTTGAAGATGAGTTGGAACTGAATGCCCTTCACAATCCTGGCAGTCATCGAGGGAGTGGCAATGAGAAAGCTGCTATCAGCCAAAGAACAGCTCTTTCTGCTGCTTTAGGTGGGCGAGTTGATGTTGGAGCAATGAGCACAATTTCAGGTCTAGTGAACTTCTTGCACTTTATGGTGGATATACCTCAATTCCCCATGTTCAATAATTTTGTGTGATAACAACTTGTTATTTGGCCTTTATTTGGTGGAACTCATCATTCACTATGGTCTATATCATTCTTTTTTCTTTTTTGTTTTACAGGTGTAAAGGCAACCTATCTTCTTGCGGTGGCTTTCTTGGAGATAATACGTTTCAGCAGTAATGGTGGCATCCTTAATGGTGGCACTAGTTTGACCGCTTCTAGAAGTGCCTTCAGTTGTGTCTTTGAATACTTGAAAACTCCAAATCTTATGCCAGCTGTCTTCCAATGTTTGACAGCAATTGTGCACATGGCATTTGAAACAGCAGTGTTATGGCTGGTATGTCTACAATGTACTTGAAGCTTTTGGACCATTTTTGTGTGTGTGTTTTTCTTCTAATTTTGAATACAATCTTCATATAAGGAGATTTTATAAGGCATGCCTCTTTGCATATTTGGTGGTGTTAAAATTATAATTAATTAATAATTGTATAATCAACTGGCTTCTACTTTAATGAGTACTAATTGTTTAACAAGTTGGGTGACTAATCTCGTGATGTTCTCGTTCTGCAAATATTCTCTTACACTTCTTTCCTCTGGCCCACTTTACCTTTTCAGTTAGAAATATGACAAAGAAAAGTTAGCAAAGAGCTATATAATACAACATAGCACCAGATTTCGACCCAAAAGCTTAAGAAAATCAGTTCTGCATCTATCATATACAAGTCCGTTGTTTCTTTTACACTTTCTCCAGTGCATAATTTCCAAACAGCCTTATATGAATTCAATAATCACTTGGAATGCCGAATGCATACATATTTTAAAAGGGCCTAAATATATGCACATTGGAATGCACACGATTTGATTTTAGGAAAAATATATTGAAAAGATTAGTGTGTGCCATAAGCAGTGGCTGTAGTATGAGGCACCCATATCCTAGATTTGGTTTTCTACAATTATTCTGCTTTTTTTTTAATATATACTTGTGTTATTTGTTTCATTTACTGATATTCTTCCCATTTCTTAAAATGCCAAAGATATGAGGATTTGTCATTTTCTTTTCTTGGGCACTTTAAAATTTTCTTGTGCTCCTAAACTAGATTGTTCAAAAGTGAAGAATATGTGTTGCTCTTTGAGGCTTGCATGTCCTTTATACTGCTGTCTGGCAACCTTTTCGCCTTTGAATGTGCTTGATCATCTGTAGCTTTATTTTATTATCTTATCTACAAGCATTCTCTACGTAACCAGTCATCCATAATATCAAATAAATCATTTTCATCTTTTGTAAATTTACAAAGGGCTATAGTCATAACAATCCTCCTATTCAACTACTTCAACCATCTTTAAACACCTTATGTTATGGGGGCGTTCGGGGATTCAATTTTTTATGTATGATTTGATTTCTCGTGCACTGCCCCTTATAATTAATTGGTTTTGAATATCAAAAAAATATTTTCTTGTATTGGTCCATAACCTGACTTAGGTAAATCCATGAACTCAATTCATTTATTATGAGTGCGACATTCTTAAGGAAGTATGGTAAATTTTTGTGTCGTTGAGTAACTTATATTCCTTCTTCAATTAAGTTACATTCTCTTGGATGATCTTCGCAAACAGTAGAAGTGCATCACGCCTTTTGCTACCAGTAAAGTACTGGTTGCTCATCCTGCTCTTTTATCTCTTCTCTTCTCTGTATCTGTTTGTGTGTATTTGTGCATGTGCACGTGATCCTGCTATATGAACCTCGTGAATTTCTTGATATGTGTTCAGGAAGACCGAATAACTGAAACAGGCAATGAAGCTGTCATTAGAGAATCAACCCTTTTTGCACATGCTTGTTTTCTAATAAATAGTATGTCGCAGAGGGAAGAACACATTCGCAATGTTGCTGTGAACCTATTGGTTCAGCTTAGAGATAGATTTTCTCAGGTAAAGTTATATTGGTGATGTCCTTCTCATCTAATGGTTATTTTACATTTTGTTTTCCCAGTTGTGCTCCTTAATTTGAATAGTATATTTGAGACAAATGGAACTAAATGCAGGTTTTGTGGAATTCATCTTGTCTTGACTCCCTGCTTTTTTCTGTTCAAAATGATACACCTATTGTTGTCAATGATCCTGCTTGGGAAGCAACTGTTCGCTCTTTATACCAAAAAATTGTTCGGGAATGGATTGTCACATCACTGTCATATGCTCCATGTACTACCCAGGGTCTACTCCAGGTTGTTGATTGGATGACTGTATATGTTATTTACTCTTTTGCTTATTATTCCCCCTCCTCCTTGAATATGTGAATCCTGCATGGTTAATGTATATTATTTCACTTGTGCATTGAGTTTTGAACTGTCACTGACATTTATTAGTAGGATGCTTTGTTTGGGCCCTTTTCTTTTTAATGAAAATTGGACTTATCTCAAATTTTATATATAGACACACCTACTCATTGTTGGGCTTAACAAATTTCAGTTAGTGGATTTTTTAATTGTTTAAACAGTAAGGCTGTTCTTTTTTGTTTTTTTAGCATTAAATCCATTCTTAAAATGATTAGATTTGTTACTTTTTCTTGGATCTTTTAATTACTTGTTCGTTGTTCCAAATATATACCACAGGAAAAGCTCTGCAAAGCAAACACATGGCAGAAGGCACAGCATACAACTGATGTGGTGTCTCTATTATCTGAGATAAGGATTGGTACAGGAAAAAGTGATTGTTGGGCTGGAATACGGACTGCAAATATTCCTGCAGTCATAGCTGCAGCAGCTGCAGCATCAGGAGCAAATTTAAAGTCATCAGAAGCCTTCATCTTAGAGGTCCTCAGTACTGGTATAGTCAGTGCAACAGTTAAATGCAACTATGCTGGAGAAATTGCTGGCATGAGAAGGTTGTATAATAGCATTGGTGGATTTCAATCTGGTGCCCCACAAACAGGTTTTGGTAGTGGCCTCCAAAGGTTGATCTCTGGAGCATTCTCTCAACCGCCACAAACTGAGGATGATTCATTTAATGAGATGCTACTTTCAAAGTTCGTGCGTCTCCTTCAGCAATTTGTTAATACTGCAGAGAAAGGTGGAGAACTGGATAAGTCACAGTTCCATGAAACTTGTTCCCAGGCAACTGCATTGCTTCTGTCAAATCTGGTAGAGCTATCACAATTTCTTTATATATATACTGCTTAAAAGTATTTTGAGTGCCATCCACTCTTACCCTTTGAAAATGGTTCATTTCTTTGCCAGGGTTCTGATCGAAAAGCAAATTTGGAGGGCTTCTCACAACTTCTGCGTCTTCTCTGCTGGTGTCCAGCTTATATTTCTACCCCTGATGCTATGGAGACTGGTGTTTTCATCTGGACGTGGCTGGTTTCTGCTGCTCCGCAATTGGGGTCTCTTGTCCTTGCTGAACTTGCTGATGCATGGTTATGGACAATTGATACAAAACGAGGTCTCTTTGCATCTGATGTGAAATACTCAGGACCTGCTGCAAAATTAAGACCCCACTTGGCCCCTGGGGCACCAGAGGTGCTGCCTGATATCAATCCTGTTGACCAAATAATTGCTCATAGATTGTGGCTGGGTTTTTTTATTGACCGCTTTGAGGTAACAGAATTTTTATTCTCTCTCACACACAAGTGTTTTCCATGTCATAATGTTTGTGTTTATTGTTTATCACTTAACTGCATTTGAACAGAAATGGATAATATGTGTGTTCGTGTATATGTACGTGTGTGCGTGTTTCTTTTTCACCTTCAAATGTTTGTGCATTTGGTATTTATTATCTTATTTTCTGACTATGTCAATATCTCTTTATGTTTATGCACATTCCAACTTGTGATTCTACTCATTTTTCTATCTCTTTATCTTGTATGGATTGTATAGGTAGTTCGGCACAATAGTGTTGAGCAACTTTTGCTCCTTGGTCGGATGTTGCAAGGAACGACCAAACATCCCTGGAACTTTTCACATCATCCGGCAGCCGCTGGCACCTTCTTCACCTTCATGCTTCTTGGTCTTAAGCTCTGCTCGTGCCAATCCCAAGGAAATTTGCAGAATTTTAGAACTGGGCTTCAGCTATTGGAAGATAGAATATACCGGTAACTGTTATTGACTCTCTTTCTTTCATTTCAAGCTACACCTTTTTAGTTCTTTTTTCTTTGATTTTTGTTTTTGGACAAGTCATCGACTTTTATTTCCTGTTTTCTTTGACTCTCTTTCAATCTACAGCTTTTTAGTTCTTTTTTCTTTGATTTTTCTTTTTGGACAAGTCATTGACTTTTATTTCCCAGTTTCCTAGAATCTCTGCAATCTCGTTCTGCAAATTATTCTAAAAATTGTTTTTTCCCTTGTAGTAAAGAACTTAAAAATCATTATTTCAGTTTTTGCTTAAATACACACACACACAAGCACATATGCACACAAACATACATACACATATATATGCATATATCATTTACCCTTGTCTTATTTAAAAAATGTGTGCATTTGAACTTGTTATATGGACTCAAAGGATGAATACTATGTTTGGCCTATGGAAGTTTTGATTGCCCAAAAGGGGTATATAAGGTCCACATATTAAAAGACAACTGTTATGATTTTCAAATTGGGATATTGCTATGCATTTGACAATTACTGAGACCTCATTTTCCATTTTGTTTGGCATTCATCATTAAGACATTTTTGTGCCAAAAGATGGAGTTCAAACTCATGGTCCATATTTCTATATATATTTTGCCATCAGACCAAGATATTTATACCAATTTACTTCAGTGTCCGACTTTTTAGACATGCTTATGAGTTCCATTTGTGAGACATACATTGCCAATGGTGCTTGTCAAGATATTTGGGAAAAAAAAATACAATTGAAGATGGAGTTCCCAAACCTATTAAAGACTTTGGCTTTTGGTATCAAGGGATGGGATTAGTTTGATTAAATTGAGGATTCAACAACCAAGGCTTACCCTAGTGGTTGTATTCTTAGTAGAGGTAAGGTCTTTAAGGTTTAGAAACCCCTTTCGCCCTTAGGCTTCCTCATATGTTTCTTTCACATACTCTGTTTTTCTTGTATTTGTTTGGCGTTGCCACAGCAATAGGCGTTTTATGTATGCATGTGTTCCATTATTCAGTTCTGGCTTAAGTGGCATACCTTTGCAATTGTGCATAAAGTTGTTTTTGGTGCATGCAGGGCCTCTTTGGGCTGGTTTGCCTATGAGCCTGAGTGGTATGACATAAACAATATAAATTTTGCTCAGAGTGAGGCTCAATCTGTTTCTGTTTTTGTTCACTATCTTTCAAATGAGAGGGTAGATTCTCTGCAATCTGATTCCAAGGGCCGTGCACATGAGAATGGGAACTCTTTGGTTGATGTGGTAAGCTGGTCACCTTTCAGCCACTTCGGTTTTCAAATGTTTCAACCTTGATTAAGACATTCTATATGACTATATCTGGATTGTATGTATTTTCTGTTATATGAATTTTTTAGCTGGTCGTGCTGGTTATTCCTAAAGTTGGTTAAACATTTGCAGAATGATCAATATCACCCAGTCTGGGGCCAGATGGACAACTATGCCGTGGGAAGAGAAAAACGAAAGCAGCTGCTTCTAATGCTATGCCAGCATGAAGCTGATAGGCTTGAAGTTTGGACACAACCTCTTTCAAAGTATTCTCATTTTTTCAGCAGAACATATTTGTTGATATTTTGGTTTTAGCATATTTTTTGGCATCCTTTTGTTGCATTAATGTCTTATTGATTGTAGTAAAAAAAAATTGTTTGTATTTATCTTTATATTCAGGGAAGGCATATCTTCTCGGCCCAAAATTAGCACAGACAAATGGATTGAATATGCCAGGACTGCTTTCTCAGTGGATCCTCGAATTGCTTTTTCCTTGGCCTCAAGGTTTCCAACAAACACTTATCTGAAGGCTGAAATATCTCAGCTAGTCCAGGTATGCTTTGCTTATGCAGAGTAGCTGGAATAGGAATGGAAAAGAAATGAAATGAAACTTCTAAATTACTGTGTGGCTATTAATTATTTAGGTGGTAAGGAGATGGTTGTCATTCTGTTAGTACACTGTCATTGTGGTTATTATACTGAGCATTCAAGCAACACTCAATGATTTGTTCTTACTGCTCTTCTGCTTCTGTTGTTCTAATTTGTTATCATGCCATGATGGCATGATCTTTGTTGATTTGCTTCTTGATTTACTGGCATTTCTCATGCAGTCACATATATTGGACATCCGCTGTATACCTGAGGCATTGCCATATTTTGTCACCCCAAAGGCAGTTGATAAAAATTCAGAACTTCTGCAGCAACTGCCTCACTGGGCTGCTTGTTCAATTACACAAGCTCTCGAATTCCTCACTCCCGTATATAAGGGTCATCCACGTGTCATGGCTTATGTTCTAAGGGTTTTGGAATCCTATCCTCCTGAACGTGTAACCTTCTTCATGCCACAACTTGTGCAAGCTCTGCGGTATTATGAAGGGGTGAGTGATCAATGAAGATATGGCTATTTGTTTTATTTATATTTTTGTGTTTTGTTGTTGAGGTGCAATACTAGGAAGTTAACCTGACAATAGGATAGGTCATAGGTGTATTTGCTTGGTGGTTATATTTAGGTTAGGTTGACAGATTGCAGTCTGTATATCAAAATCTCAACACATGTTGCTGAGCAATTCAAACCAATTTGAGCATGATGTATCCTTTGTACTAAGTATCAATCAACATTGCCTCTATGACTGCAATTAACCATTGTGTGAATACAGCAGCATTGTGCATTTATCAAAATTTAGCATTTGGTATGAATCTGATTTTTTCCTCCTCCCCAAACACCTTCAAAATGCCTTAATCTGATTAGCGCTGTGTAATTTTGACATGTTTTGAAATGATTGGAAACTTGAGTTGATTGGATACAACAAGTGTTTGATTATTGGGGTTTAAGGTTGGGGTAGTCCTTTTCCCTAATTGCCAGAATTGCAGACCTAATTTATCTTGTTGTTATACCATCTTGTAGTGTTTTTCACACATCTTAATTTTTGCATTAATGCTTCTTCATTTTTGCAGAGGTTAGTAGAAGGGTACTTGCTTAGAGCAGCTCAAAGAAGTGACATATTTGCACATATTCTAATATGGCATCTGCAGGTGTGAAAATTTTATAATTTTCCTCAGTATGCTTTTTCAGTGAGTTTGTGAGGGAATATATGATCAACTTCACTTTCCATTACATTACTTTATGATTATATGTAAGTCCTGATTCCTGACTTTGTAATGGCAGGGTGAGACATGTGAACCCGGGAAAGATGCAAGTGGAAAGGTTTGTCTTTCTGAGTGTTCTCTTTTCTTGAAAACTTGTTAGAACTTACCTTAATGATTGGAAAGCAGGACCGTGCATTGGCTTTAAAGTTGACTGGGTTGTGGGCTAGAGGACTGACTGTCGGTATTGGTGTTGAATGACAACACAATCTGATGTCAAAAGAATCCTGTTCTATATGGTCTAAGAAATTAAGAATGAAAAATTAGAGAAAAGTATGATAAGGAACTAATTAAAACAATTCTTTGTATACATTCTGGAACTTGGACTATAAAAAGGGGCTTTGTCGCAATGAGGAGAAAAAAGGAAATTTGCTAATTTCTTGATGACATGTATATAGATAATGGTATATAGAAAAAAAGAAATTGCAATCTAGCTTTAGACCCAAAAGAAAAATGATAATCCTTCAGACAAGAATAATGCCAGTGGCTCTCTTTATCAAGTACCCTTTGCCTATTGTTGGTGAGAGTTTAATTGATTAACTCAAATTAGCATCAATTCCCTAAAAATCTCCAATTTCCAATTAATTAAGGCTTTGTTTGATTCTTGCTTTTGCCTTTTGCTTTTTGGTTAAAAATTAAAAAATGATTCAATTGAGACAATTTTTTTTTTTTTTTTTTTTTTTTTTTTATATTTGAGGTTGCAAGGGTTTGATCCCTGGTCACTGAAACTAAGAGTCCAGCACTCTACCAACAGACCACACAGCTCTTGGCAATTGAGACAATTTCTACATAACTGTTCTTTATAAAAAGTAAAATCATGAATTTTGTTCTTAAAATAGTTACTTTTCTAATTTTTAATTCTTCAATTTTATTTGCTTTTATATCCAAACATGTTTTATTTTTAATCTTCCAATAGTAAAAGCAACAACCAAGTGATACCTATGTGAAGAACTGATTGCTTCATGAGAATCATTGTCAGTCAGAACTCAGACTAGTGAGAAGCCTATAATTTGGGTTGGATTGGAAGTTGATTAATGGTCCAATAAGACTTAAGGGTGTGGCATGGGTAAGCATTGCTCGATCATGTTAAGAGAATACCTTGCTATGCAGTGACTCATCTCAGATTGGGGAATGTTCTGATGGCATTGAGTTTTTTTTTTTGAAGGTTTGGTTAACATGGTGGTTCAGATACCATTAATTTGTTGGAAAACTTTGTAAAGTTGTGAACTACTTTGCTATAATCTTACATTCACTGATCATTGACTTGTGTACATTCTCTCATTCCAGAATAGTTCGTTTCAAGCACTGTTACCAATTGTTCGACAACATATTATCGATGGTTTTATGCCCAAGGCCCGTGACTTGTTTCAAAGAGAATTTGATTTCTTTGACAAAGTTACATCCATTTCTGGTGTCCTATTTCCTCTTCCAAAGGAGGAACGCCGGGCTGGCATCCGGAGGTATATCCTTGTTTCTTAATGGTTATGTTTGTGTCATGTCATTTTTATCTTGCGGTTAAAATTGGTGATGACATGCTTGCTATTATTACAGGGAGTTGGAGAATATTCAAATGGAGGGAGAGGACCTTTATTTGCCGACAGCTCCTAATAAGCTTGTTAGGGGTATTCAAGTTGATAGTGGAATACCCTTACAATCAGCGGCAAAAGTTCCTATTATGATCACATTTAACGTGGTTGATCGGGACGGTGATCAGAATGACATAAAACCCCAGGCTTGCATTTTCAAGGTAAATTTGTGTTTGAGTTGGACAAAAAAGACTATAGTTTGAATTGGCAACACAAAATTCTATCTTGTACCAATAATTTCGAAAAACCATAAACCCCCTTAAGTTGTTTTGTCCACCCTTAATTGTGGGACTGCTCTCTTACTAATTCTGGGGCCCTCTTCCCCTCTTTGTTTATCCCACACAAGGAAAGGGATAGACTATGAGCATCCTCCAGCTCTTTTTGTTTTCCAGTTATTGGATTTTCAGTTCCTAATATATGGTCCCAGATTTCAAAATTGTACTTGTTTAATTTTTTTGTTTTGTGGGTTGAATTGTATGGTCCTGGTTTCTTATATAAAGCTGTTTTGTCATTTTTATATAATTGAATTTTTATTCAAGGTTGGAGATGATTGTCGACAAGATGTTCTTGCTCTCCAAGTGATAGCTCTTCTAAGAGACATATTTACAGCAGTTGGACTTAATCTCTATTTATTTCCCTATGGTGTTCTCCCAACTGGTCCGGAGAGAGGTATAATTGAGGTGAGTATATCTACTATTCTGCCAAAAATTTCTGCTTATTACACATTAATCTGGTTTCTTCAATAAGTACATTATTAGTGTAACACTAGCCAAGGAATTGATTTCTCTTGTGATTATTCTGGAAATGCCTAATCTATAACTGTAACAACTAAACAAAATGAGGAAAAAGAACTTTGAGGGAATATAATGCTCCCACCACCCAGGAGTTTTAGGGTGTGTGGTCATACTGTTGTCATTCTTGCATTTATCTGTCTTAAGACTTTTACCATTACAACAGGCAATGACTTTTTAAAAAGGTTGTGCAAAGTGAATTTAGGGAGTACCATTGCTATTTTTATCTTGCTCCCCTAATAATGTGCACTATATGGACAAATATGACAATGTGGTTTGATTTGCTGGTGAAATCATTTGTGCATGAGCCATGTTGCCGGAAAACTGGACAACTGTTCGTAGGGTATTGTAATGAAGTCTTCTCTTAATAAGTTCTCTTTTTTTCTCCTTTGGTGCAGGTTGTGCCTAATACACGAAGCAGAAGCCAGATGGGTGAAACAACTGATGGTGGTTTGTATGAGATTTTTCAACAGGATTATGGGCCTGTTGGCTCTCCTAGCTTTGAAGCTGCACGCAGAAACTTTATAATTAGCAGTGCAGGGTATGCTGTAGCAAGCCTTCTACTTCAACCAAAGGATCGACACAATGGCAACCTTCTTATTGACAAGTATGACCCTGCTAGTTCCTTGACTTTAGAAATTGTAAGCTGTGGTTCACAGAATAGTTAAATTTAAATAATTCATATATGAAAACATAATAACCAGATGATCGGTGTAACCTGGTTAGGTCCTCAATCTGTGTCAAATCATTATACTTCTTTGAAAAAACATAATGAACAACTATTGCACTAGTCAGAGGAACACTATATGAATGAATTATAAAACAAAAATATGAACCAAACCTGGTGTTGTCAGTTGATTTGCTTTTGAAAACCTAAATTTGCGGATGCCAAGAAGAAAGCACTTAGGATTAGTTTAAAAAAGAACAAAATTATGAATAACTAGTGCACTAGTGAGTGGAACACATAATAATATGTGAATGAATTATAAACAAAAATATAAATTAAACCTGTTGTTCTCAGTCGATTTGCTTTTTTTAGAAAACCTGAAATAATGGAATCCTAGAAGAAAGCACTTAGGATTAATGAATGGGTCTTTCTCTCTCTCTCTCTCTGAAGTTTTTTTATTGGTCCTCAACACTAAAAACCTTTATTTATACTAGGGTTTTCAGATGTAAGAGGGGGCTGGACACATTTACAATTATAACAAAACTATGCAAGTCAAATGATTAAGGTACCCAAAATAAGTGAATCAGGTCCTGTACCCAAAAACCAAATAAACCATCACATTTCACCATTCAAAATACCAAAGATGAATTTAGCCTAACCCCCTCCCCAGTAGGAAAAAGGAAAGAACGAAAAACTCAATTTGTGATATGCATGTCAATGCAGTGCAGGGAGGCTTGTTCATATTGATTTTGGTTTCATCTTGGAAACATCACCTGGTGGAAATATGCGGTTTGAGAGTGCACATTTCAAGTTGAGCCATGAGATGACTCAATTACTTGACCCATCAGGGGTTATGAAAAGTGAAACTTGGGACCACTTTGTAAGGTAATTACTTCTTTGCTTGATTTTATCCTCCTATAATATCTGCACACCCCCTTTTCCTTATCAAAGTTATATATGAGTTGTTCTTTGTCAAATGTTGGCAGCTTGTGTGTGAAGGGATACCTTGCTGCCCGCCGCTATATGAATGGTATCATCAACACGGTGTCGCTTATGCTTGACAGTGGATTGCCTTGCTTCAGCAGGGGTGATCCCATCGGGAATCTTCGCAAGAGATTTCATCCCGAGATGAGTGAGCGTGAGGCTGCCAATTTCATGAGAAACGTATGCACAGATGCGTACAACAAGTGGACGACTGCTGGCTATGACCTAATACAGTATCTGCAGCAAGGCATTGAGAAGTAGAGTCACGGGAAATCAATCATCTTTAAATGTAAATGATTGTTTGTAATTTTATAATTAATTTTTTGCCATATGGTTACAATTTTCTTGAGGATATTCTACCAAAGCAATGCTAGGCACCATGACATCAGACACCCCAGTTGATGTTGAGGAGAGGAGAGGAGAGATTGTCAAAAGTAAAAAAACGGCAAGAGAAATTAGTTGATGGTGGATATCCTTGTTGTTAGGTTTGTAAAAATACAGCTTTGTAATTTCTATTTGTTAGTGAAATTAATTGTCTGAATGAGCAGGAGGAGGAATAGTTGCTGTTTGAAACAGCAATTTTTGTACCGTCTACAAGTATTGAATTCAAACTTTATGAGCTGAGCTGACTCTCACCAAGAAAATGTTGGATTATTGCAACTCTGGATCTTAAGCTGAAGATCCATGGCTTATCTGGAGAACATGGTTCGCCTCATCTCGGTTTTATTGATTGTATTGAAGATATTGATTGCCTTACTTTATGTTAGGCTCATTTTGTTTGTTTAACATGTTAGGCCAGGGATGCGTTGTAATCTGGGCCACAACGGGCTCCAACCGACCAATTTGCCATAAAGCCATTCCATTTCCTCAAGCGTTTTCCCCTGCGTCTCCGGCAGACACACGTAGAAAAACACCCACCCCACCATGGCGGCGATCCCGGAGAATGAGAAAAAGCCCCCACCTATTCTGATCGCCTTATACGAGGAATTAAAAGTCATGGAGATGATCCCACTCCTCACCCTATTATTCACCGCCACTTCCATACTCCTCCCCTGCGCGCGTAGCTTCGACAGGAAGATCTCCGACGTGTAAACAACTGTTATGGAACCCCATCCCTATCGAAAACAACGCCATGTAAGCCAAAACCATCGTCCTGCACAACCCGATGGCCCACGCTAGTTTCTCCTCCGAATGATCGATGATCGTCAGGGAAAACCCGAGCGTAGCTAACGACGCTACCATGCCTCCCACGATGCTCAGGAGCAAAGCACGCCGTCCGATTCTGTCCAGTAAAAGCGTGGCCACCAATATGAAGATTGTCTTGACAAACCCGACGGCTACGTTCGCGAATAGCTACTTATCGTTTGATGACGTGATCCCGACTTTTTAAACATTTACACAAAAATATTACTTGAACAAAAACAAACAAAAAAACTACAGGCGTTTAATACATAAATGATCACTAAAAAGTTATCCAAACTTTTTATTTTTCTGGGTTTAGTCTTTAGTTTAGGGTTACAATGGAAATTAATTTTTTTCTGTTTTGAAACAAGAATAGAAAAGCTTAATTAAGAAGGAAAATAACTTACCTGTTGATGTCCATTGGAATGGAGCTGAGCTGAGTAGATCACTTGAAAAAAAGAGGTTAAAAAATCTATGTACTCTAAAAGTGCATTTTAATTTTTGTATAATAAAAATGAATAATTTAATTTTTATAAATTTAAAATTGATGTAAATAAGTAAAATTGATAACAATATTAATGAAAAATCGTCTAAATGCTGACGTGGACATATGAAACTGACAAAATAGATATTTGAAAAAAAAAAAATGATGATATGTCAAATTTTTTTGTTCAGATGAAATTTAAAAACTGATAAAATAGATGATTTCAAAAAAAAAAATGATGACATGTTTTTACGGGTAAGGGAGAAATTTGAATAAAAAATTTATGTTTTTCTAAATTTTGTTTGAGTAAAAAAATGTGAAACATTTTTTTTTCAAATAATATTTTTTTGTTAGTTTCACATATCCATGTCAACATTTAGACGATTTTTCATTAACACTGTTACTATTTTTTTTTTTTTACATCAATTTCAAACATATAAAAATTAAATTACTCACTTTTATAATACAAAATTAAAATACGCTTTTAATTAATTACGGACTATGCAAGTTTAACCAAAAACAGAAGATTTGAGGACATAGAGTAACCTGTCTTAATCAAATCTTAATTCGGTGACTTTTTATATATTTCCCTATCCTTTTATATTTAAGGCCCAATAACAATAAAACCTGTATTGCTTCAGAACTTAGAAAGTAGAAACTCCCATTTCTTATGGAATTTATTAGGCCCAATATTTACTTGGCTTTGTATGAGTGGGAGGAACCCAAATTTAGCAAGTTGAAACTGATGTCCTAATTTGTTAGTAATCTTGGGTCTGGGATCCTGGACAACAATTGGGTTACCCGAAACAGAGTTACCACCAACCCAACAAGCATTTTAGAGGTCAACTGGAATTCTGATAAACACTGTTGGGAGACTGTGAGAAGACTGGAAAAGAAGGGTGAAAATGGAGAAGCGAAGGAAAGATGGAGAGGCAGAGCCAGTAGTCATAGGGGGCATGGTTTTGGACATTCAAGCCACTTCTTCAATTCCTCCACATCCAAGAACCACTTGTCCTGGCAAGGTCGTCTCTTTATCATCTCTCCCCCTTTCTCCCCCCCCCCAAATTCTCTTTTTTGGGTTTTTAAAGTAGGGTATAATTTGTTTAGGTACATTACGTACAAGGAGGTGTGGCAAGGAACATAGCTGAATGTATGGGGAAGCTTGGAGCTGAGCCTTTTATGATTAGTGCTTTGGGATTTGACATGGCAGGTCATTTACTTTAACCTTTATCTAATGCAGCATTATGACTACCTGTAACTTTTTCTTAAGGCATGCTTATATTGGTTTACTAGGAATAAGTTTGTAATATCTTATAATCCTGAATATTTGACATTTTAAACCTGAATGTCATGTAATTATCTGAATTCCTTGGAATCTTGGTGCAGGAAATTTAAAAACATGACAAACATCTAGTTTTGATCACTGAGACACATATATACTTACCTATGCCCAATTTTATTTACATCAAAATATGTGTCTTAACCACCACATTTGGCCAATTCCCTACACCGTTTCTTTGAAATTAATCTTTTTTCTTTCTTCTTTTTTATTAGGAAATTTGTTGTTGGAGCATTGGAAATCTGCAAAGCTACTGACAGAAGGTCAGCCTTCCCATTGAAAATCATTAGTTCTTGATTTATGATGGCTATTCTTGATGTCATACTGCTGCAATTACATGATCATCTTAATCCTGCTAATGTAAAAAATAATATAGTCTGTTTGATGGAACTTGTTGTGTTTTGTAAAGAAAAAGTGCTGATGTGATAAGCCACTTTAGTTGGGTTTTTATGACATCTTACAGTTTTTTGTCTTCCGGTTGAAGATGTATGAAAAAGCCTGCTACTTATTCTCTACTTGATTTTGGTTTTCAAGCAGGCATTAGGAAGCACCAGGATATTAAGACTCCTACTGTCTGTCATATACTTGATGTTACTGGAGAGGTGGCAGCTGGTGTTGCCAGTGTGGAAGCAGTTGTAAGTAGTGTTTGAAGAAGTTGTTTATCTTGTATGTGACTAAAAGTAGTAACTTGTATAAGTTTAAGAAGTACTACACCAAAATTTAAAAGGTCTTGGTGCTGTTATTATGACTTGCTGCAGGAAATGTTTCTTACACCTGAGTGGATTCAACAATTCAAGCACAAGATACATTCTGCTCCTATATTGATGGTTGATGCAAATTTGAGTCCTCCTGCTTTAGAAGCTTCTTGCCGACGTACTCTTAAAACATCACTTTAGATTTTTCTCTCCCCCTGGGTTGATCTTTTGCTTTCTGCTAACTATTACAGCTTCTCTTCATCTCTCTTTTATTTGGTTTTTTCTGCAGTAGCAGCAGAGTCAAACGTCCCAGTGTGGTTTGAGCCTGTATCAATTTCTAAATCTGAAAGAATTGCTCCAGTTGTTAAGTATGTGAGTGCGCTCATTTTGTGCAGTTTTATATTAATCATTCATACTTTTTGTAAGCTACAGCTATGTTACCTTGAGCGCTTTCCTTGCAGTTATCTCTCTCTTCCTATCTCTTGGTTACTAATTAAGAGGTTTTCTGCAGATAACCTTTGCTTCACCTAATGAAGATGAACTAATTGCCATGGCAAATGCTTTGTCTTCTGAAAATATATTCTGTCCAATTGAAAGGAATAAATGTTCTACAGATACTTTGTTCCAGATGCTAAAACCAGCAATCTGGCTTTTGCTTGAGAAGGGTATCAAAATTCTTGTTTTGACTATTGGTTCAGATGGAGTACTTTTATGCTCTAAAGGGGAAGCAATCTCCTGGAGAATCGGTTCAAAAAAGACACAGCGACATGGATTTAGTGGACAGCTATTCGAAACTGTGACATCAAGTGGTCCTTCAAAATGGTACTCTGATGCTAAGGTTCTTGAGAGAAGCCCATATTTTTTGGCTGTGCATTTTCCTGCACTCTCTGCCTCGGTAGTAAGGCTTACAGGAGCTGGTGATTGCCTGGTTGGTGGAATGCTTGCTTCCCTTTGTGCAGGTTTAGATGTGATGCAGAGCGTAGCAGTTGGTATTGCTGCAGCCAAAGCTTCTGTTGAGGTGGACAGCAATGTACCTTCTCAATTTAGTTTGGCAACACTTACTGGTATCTTCGATTTTATATCATCGCTGCTTTGGTTATCGTTTAAGCATTAATTTGCAACTTTGATTATTCTATGAATGATGTGGAAGTAGTGGTTAAATGGCAATTTCATTATGCAGGTGATGCTAGGATGGTATATTCAGCTGCCAAAGTTTTGCCACATCAATCTAAGCTGTAATGTACAAAGAAGGGGCAGGGAGTTTGGTTAGACATCCAAATTTAGAGCATATGCTTGCATCTTTTACTGTTGTACCCTGGAAAAAAAAAAAACAGAAATTGCAAGTTGAGCTTTTGTACACCATCAAGGCAATGGAGCCTTATATTTTGTTGGCATGATAATATCCTGTTTTCACAGTATATAACTAAACATGTACTTATTTACCTATTAAATTTTTTTGAAGGGAAACATATACTATGTAAAAACTCAGGCTATTGGTAACTGGGTCATTTTTCCCATTAAGAATAGGAAAGAAATATAAAGACCCCTTTGGTGTGTTTATGCAAATTGGGGTGTTTTGCTCATCAAGGCAAAGGTTACCTTCTTGGTTGAATTACATGGATTGTATCTAACATAT
This sequence comes from Fremontodendron californicum, assembly GCA_030761205.1. Lineage (NCBI taxonomy): Eukaryota > Viridiplantae > Streptophyta > Magnoliopsida > Malvales > Malvaceae > Fremontodendron > Fremontodendron californicum. The sequence goes on along the minus strand of JAULJL010000013.1, from coordinate 3,583,344 downwards.
GATGGGGATAGCAGAAAGTTCTGCATCTGTTTTTTTGGTTGTGTTAGTCACCTCTATTATGATTATATCCTGGATGTTTTTGACAAAAGAAATGGTATTCATTTTGCATAGCAGAAATCTTATGCAACATGGTATGAAAATGATGTATAATCATCAGAATCAGATGGTATCAAACATTGTTACCCGTATCCGACATGTGTATATTCAATTTTTTGAAGTTTTCTCATGTCTTTGAAGGGTTATATCTCCATACTAATGTTCGGATATGAGTCAGATACGGATCTAACACGAATACTTAAAAAAAATGAAAAATCGGAGCAACATAGGTATCAAATTCTTAGAAATATGCCCCTGCTCAAAGTTGATTGGTTGCTATATGCTCCATATAAACTGTTAACAGATCTCGGTTTGGGAAAGTATTCGTGAGAACCAACCAGTTAGATTAGATAGTTGGTATAAAAATATCTTGAATCTCATTATGTGTTCATGAAAATCTTGTGGGTAGTTGAGAAGAAATTGATGAAACTGTTGACAAGAAAAGAACAGATATTTCTTGTCATTCTGAAAATTTAGGGGATATAAATCAAGGGGTTTCCAAATAACAGATATTTCCATTAAATTTTAGTTCATTTTAATAGTCATACTTTCGTGTAGTTGGATGATAATGGTGGTGACCATAAATTTCTCTACCCCACTCATACATGCATTGTTTCATTATCTGGGTTGTTAGCCAGAAGAGGTTTTGGATTTGAGTGGATCATCCCGATGCTTCATTTACTGTCGGCTCCTTCTATATCTTTCTTTAGATATTATGATTAGTTTTTTTCTATGTTATTCCGACTTTTTATTTTTTTGAAATATTTGTGTTCCATGCATATTCGGATATGAATATGAAGATATAATCCCCCAAGGATCCTTCAAATATATGAAAAAACTTATAATAAATCAAAAATACCTGGTGTCCTACACTCTCAAATACGAATCACATAGGTTTTTTCCAATCCAATCAGTCTCTCATAAGCTTAGTTGTAAGTTTACCCTAATCTGTTAGTTTGGTGTGCCCTTAAGATTATCATATATAAAGTAAAAAGGAAAGAAAATAATACATTTAATCTTGGATGTTGCATTTTTTGAGGTTCTACAATGAAGTAAAAAATCCATCTGTTTCAAAAATCTTAAGGAATTGAATGATCTGAGGTTGTCCTAAAGTAAAAAGGAAAGAATATAATACATTTAATCTTGGATGTTGCATTTTTTGAGGTTCTACAATGAAGTAAAAAATCCATCTGTTTCAAAAATCACAAGGAATTTTATGATCTGAGGTTGTCTTAAAGGTTGTTACCCTTCCTACATGCCAAAGAAAAGAAAGAAACAATAACAAATATGGAATTCAGAACAGGAGCTCATCTTTCTGATAGTAGATAGCTCTTCTTTTCTCTGATATTTATAACAAAGGCATGAGCTTGAGGAGATGAATGAAGATTAATGCCCATTCCAGGGATGATTCCCTGCTTTTGTTGTGGTCATGCCAAGTAATTTTTTTGGATTAATTTGTTACTTTCTATAATGCAGCTGGACAGCTATCACTCAATTAGCCCACAATGGGATGCTTTTATGTTCCCATTGGCTACACCTTTGGTGCTGGAATGTTCAAAATGGACTCAATTAGAGGAGAGTCTCCATTTATAGAGTAGTTCACTGGAAACTGAATGAGAACTTACTGAAAAGATGAGAATGGCCAAGAAAAAGATAGGTCACAGGATTTAGCATGATTTCCCTATCGTTGAGGTCAAATACATGTTCTTGCTTGCAAAGATGAAATAAATAAATACATGATAAAAAGTCTCAAGTTCTACATCCTTGAACTTGTTTCACTCAAATAAAGAAAACAATGATGAGCCAGCCAATTTCACAAACATATGATAAAGTTACAGCAGCATAGGAATACCTCCAAGCAGCATAGGAATACCTCCAAGTATGCCTCCTCACATAAGTCCTGAAGATATGTCTCCTAACAGCAGGCCAGTCTTACAACCGAATATACAGCCCGTTGAAACCTTCAAGCAAATAGATGCCTTTTAATCCAAGTTGCAGCTACATACACCGAGGGAAGACGGTTTGACCCACATATCCACCAGCCATTGCTCTTCTCACATTGGACGCGAACAGTTTCGGGTTGTCCCTCAAAACAGCTGCTGCATCATGATTGAGGGGGTCCTCATAGTTGGGTTGCTGCAAGCACAATCTTAAAACTGTAATTAAAATGGACCAACCAAGTAGCAAAACCACTTGAGAAAAAGAAAAAATCAATACCGTGAAGAGATGAAACAGTCCATAAATTATAGTGTTTATGTTCAGTACAGGTTTCCAATCTTCTCTTAGAATATTGAGGCAAACATTTCCCTCCAAATCAATGTTAGGATGGTAGACCTGCAAATGAGATTATAATGTTTAGAGCTGACTTACCATGTAATTAAGCAACATGATTGAAATGTAAACAGCTTTATGGTCAAGACATGCTTATGTACCTTTGTCTTGCATTTGACCTTAGGTGCCTCATGGGGGTAGATTGGAGAAACTTGGAAAGAGAATAAAAATGTGCCACCTCTGTGAACAAAATCCAAATAAGTGCTTGCATACAACAAAGACTTGCATATTAAGAACAAAAACAATTGACATGGTGCTTGGTTCAGAACCTATTTTTGTTCTTTTTTCTTTTTTTGGAAGGTTCAGAAATATTAAGCTCAGAGACATTTTTTTAGGCCATTCAAGCTCATAGACAATTAGAATCCTGGTTGTAAGGCACCTGGATGATTTTTAAGCACCAGGGTTTAATGCATGGTACACATATGTAGAGAGGCCCGCATTAGATTGCCCAATCCCATTGATTAACAGTGTTAAATGCCATAATGATCAAAAACCACCTACAGTGTTAAAAGAACATTTTACTATCTAAACTGACAACACAAGGAAACTTTAGCAGCCATTGATCTTCTGTCCAAAACAGCAATCCTCTGTTTGGTACAGTTTTCAGACCTCAAATTAAAGATATACCGTAAGGAAAGAGGGCTGTGTTTGAAGAAAATAAGAAGTTGGGAAGAAACAAGGGCTGCTATAGCAGTTGACATCGGTCATGTGCTTATGATCACTTACAGATAAAAACCTTCATCAGGCCGAATGGTAACCTCGAAGTTCATCAAGTCATCTTTTCCGTTGGGAAATGAAATGCTACATGTATTTGGTAGATTCAGATCGCTGATATCTACAAAATAAGGCATACAAAAAATCAGAATAAGAACTCTTAAAGGCAGCTTAGCTTAAGCCAGTTGAAGTTGGATTACTGAGAGTACAACTTTCAACTCACTTAGTGTTTTTGAGAACAAATTAATAGGTTTTAAGAACAATTAGAAGAAGAATGTTTTACAGATCATTCTTGAAAAACAACCCAATTATGAGCTATACAATTTTCTTGATTCTGTAAACCAACAACATTCTCATAACAAATAAAAAAAACTCTAAATTTATAAACATGACAGTTATTGTTTCTTGATAGGCAATCACAAAGACTGAGACTGTCACTTTACTTTTATTTTTGTTTTTGTTGAATCAAAGCCTCAGGAACCAATATTATCAAAACCATTTATCATTAAAGCAAGTCAAAATTTGATTCAAGAAGTAATGATAGTCTCAAAGAGTTGCTAAACATTCCAATTATCAAAAGATATAACTCTAGAAACCTTTATGAAGACGTAATTCTCCTGCACTTTGCTTCTTTACAGGTGCCTTCCCATTGGCATTTTCTGCAATTTCCCTCTGCTTTTCCCTGACCTTAAATAGCTTGATCATTTTTCCTAAATTATGACAACATAAAATGAGAATGGAAGGCAAATGACAGACAAACCTAATGCACTCTCAGAATACACATATTAAAGACACATTAAGGCACTCTTGTGCAGCATAAACACGTTAAAGACGCTCTAAATAAAAATTCACATTAATGTCTAGTATATCCAGAAATTATGCAAAAGAGAGCATCCAAGACCTATGTTACTCGGACTCGGATGTGAGTGTCAGACACGGGTATGTTCAATTTTTTCCAAGATTTTCATATATTTGAAGGGTCCTTGGAGGATCATATCCCCACACCCATGTCCGGATATGCGTCGGACACAGGTGTTAGACACGGGTACTTCAAGAAAAATGAGACAGTTGGTCAACACTACCAAGTACCAACCTCTAAGATACTCATCAGACAGCTAGAAAACAAGCATATTGAAGAATCTATGAGGAAATTGGAAATCAAAGCTTACTCAAAAGCAAAACATTCAAAGTGAATTTGCACCCAAAAAAAGTGGTAATTTGATCACAAACAGAAAAGAGACAGCCAAATAGCTAAGCAAGTAATCAACAATTAGCAAATCTTCAATCTTTTTAAAACCCAAAGAACATTGATTTTCACCGATAACTTGAGGCCAACCTTGTTCAAATGATCTCTTCAAAAATATCACCGAAGAACTATATAGAGATTCAACAAAAAGAAAAAGCAATTATTTTTTCCATTATCTTTGAACATGATCCAACAGAAAGACAAATCAAAAAAGAAAGAGATGATCTGATGAACTGAACCCCAAAACAATCCAAGGATTAGCGTGATCATCATCAAAATCCACAAAAACATTATTAACATAAACAAAGTCAAAACTCTCCTGTTTCAAGCAAAATTCCGAACCAAACCCAACCAAAAGCAACACCAAGATTGAAACTTTATTCGTTTATTAACATGCAAATAATCCCAGGAAAACAAAAACAACAAGAATAGAAAAGAAAATCCAAACCAACCAAATTCCCATTAAAAAAAAAAAGCTCTTTAAATCCACCAAAGAGGTACGTAGACATACAAAAGACTGAAACGCGGATCGAGTTGGTCGTTATACCTGGTGAAAATACAAGCAAAGGGCTTTTGCAGCAAAATATAATCAGAACTAAGAAGGAATCTCAGAATCTCACAGCGTAAGAAAGTTTTTATATATCCAATAAAAATAAAATAAAATATTCTTTTTCTTTTTCTTTTCTGTCTTAGGTCATTGGATTTGGGTGTTTCTCACGGGGTCAATTATCGTCATCTCGCTTTCAGACAGAGAAAAGGGGTTTCACAATTCCCTGCTCTTCACCTTCTTCTTAACTCTACACTTCGATAAGTTTCACCAATAGGAGGCCGCCACGAAAGCATTACCTTTTGTGAGTTTATTTTACAGTAAAATGATGGAAGTTTAGTTGTGGCGTGTTGGCAAGTGCATATAAATAAAAGATAGCCTGACCGCACAAGATCGCACACTAAGAGCCGTGGTAAATTTGGTGATGTGGCGTCAGTTTTCCACTTTTCATTTTCTATTTTCCACTAAAATCAGCAGCAATCCATTCTCAATACATTAGAGTAGACCTGCTCATGGCGGGCTGTCCGGTTAGTCTTCGTATTGTATCGGGTTTGAATAGAATATTTTTATTTTGGATCGATTCGGTCTGGTTTAAAATAGTATTTTTTATAATAATATTATTTTATTTAATTTTAATTATAAAAATGTAAAATAATATAAATAATAAATATTTTTTTAATTCGATAAATAGTGAATTAAAATCTACCGGACCAGTTTGGCCTGACCCAAGGTCGGATTTGGGCAAAGAATATGAAAAAAAAGGAACCGCGGCCCTATCCGACCTGATCCATGAGCAGATCTACTAATCATCAGAGGAAACTGTCAAATAAGTTTTTAGGTTGCCCTGAAATCATCATATGAATTATGAAATCCATATTAAAGCTTCATCTTTTATATGGAACTTATTACCCTTTAAAGGATGGTACCAGCTGCATATCCAAATTTATAATCATCTTTGTATATGTTTTTATTTATTTTTTTTAAAATATTCGTGTTTGAAATTTGTATTTAACGTATATTCGAATATGAATGTGAGGATATGACTCTTCAAAGACTTTTCAAATACATGATAAAACTTAAAAAAATTGAATATATCCGTATCACATACATATTCGTATTCAACATTGACACCCAAATCCGAATAAGATTACCGCAAACATCCTAGGATTGTTGTTTAGTGATTTGCTTAAAACCACACGTATTTGAGAAATGTTCTTTCTGGTGGCAGACATGAGAAATCGGGTAATAATGAGCAGTTTTTTACTGAACTTAGCGAAATGGGTTTTCCATGAAAGAAGTATTCTTAAGGTAGGCATGTTGATGAATTTTGTTATTATAAATATCTGATTCCTGCATGATTTTGAGGCTTCTGCTTGGGTCTTTATTTTATTTTTATGAATGTTTATGTACAGTTTAGATTTGTAACTCATGTTTTGATCTTTAGGCTGTAAATGTAGAACACCACAAAGTTGGAGAAACAAATGAATGAACTAAACTAAATTCTGGATTCATTTTCCGTAACATTTATTATTACATCTCAACTTAAATGAAGTTTGGAAAACACAGTACCAGATAGCAACACACCAAAAAAACAAATTGCAAACAAAAGAAAAGAAAAGAAAAGTAAGAAATAAATTCATCAATGGAAGGCAATTGTGTGTGTGTGTGCTTTTTTTTTCCACACATATCTAGCAATGGAAAGATTTCACCAAATTGCATTGTACGGGAAGGGCTGTAGCCATATCGATATCGATTCCATAAGTATTCAAGCAATTGGAATTCTTGAAGAAGCAAAAGCATTGCAGGTCAGCATAGTTTAAAGCCATGCAACATGGTGGTGAAGGTGGTGGAGGATTAGGGTTTGCACTGCTCACGCGTGGCTCACATGCCTTCAAACCCTCTTTCGCCCATTCCACAAAATTTTTGACCATTTGCAACAAAGGGTCCAGACCCAAGGGCTAAACCTGCTAGAACCACACAAGGACGACAAGCGTAGCATATCCATCCATATATATTTCTTATCTCAACAATTACAGTACTTTCTTTTCTTTTGCTTCTAATTTCTTAATTAGCTTTCTTAATTAGCTTGAAATGACTGAGACAGAAACAGGGTTAGGTTAGGCCTTTTTATAGACTGCCTTGGAATCAAACTCTGCAAAATTAAACCATTGCACCAATTTCTAAAGGGTCTGCTTGGTCTTTTGAAGTGAATATTTAAATATTGAGAATATCGACTAAAGAAGTGAATTATCAAACACTCTGCAATAATCAAACTAATGATATATAGTTTTGCATGGGTTTGATGACTTGGAAGTGGCAGAAAATAGTGAAGGCAGGCTCGTGACATATAGGAGTTGGCAAATTGGCGTTATACACTTAAACTATGGGCCATTGGTTCACGGGCAAACATTGGAGGTACAAAGGGTTGGTTTGCCATGGGAATTTTATCCAAAATCTAGTTTTACTTGTATAGTTAAAAGGAAGCAGCATGTGATTCCAAATCCCAAACATCAATGGCATATTTTGGCTCGATCTTCTCAAAACAAGGGGTCAATAACACTCACTTTTGAATACAACCCAATGATATTGCCATTGTTTTGTTCTTACAAGAAGTAGAACCTCTAGAGTATAGACTGTCAAATGTTTGAAGGAATGAACCTGGAAACTGGAAACAATCTCTTTCAATGGCGCATAAGAGTTGGGGAAGACAGGAAAACTATACATGTTATATATTATGGACATGATTACAATAACTTGTCAGTAGCAATATTCAGGGATAGAGAATATGGGGAAACTGAGATTCCAGAACTTGAGGCTTTAATCCACTTTCTCTTGTTATTCTCTCACTTCCATCCTCTCTTCAAACAACACTATTTTGATTGCTAATTTGCTAACATTATTTTTACTTTTTTTTTCCCTCTTCAAAGCTTCCAGTTCCGAGGGGTTTTTTTATTATTTTTTTTACCCAATTTTGATGAATTTGTTGAGTTTGAACTTGTCATGTAGAACTGGCAACGCAGAACCGCGGGCAGGAACATCTTCCTTTTTGTTTTCCTAATGGCCAGGGTTATGCTTGGGGCTGAATCAAAGATGCATTATTACTTCTTAAAAATGTAAGATTATAGACCAATCATGGTTGGTAAACATTGCTTTCACAATAATATGGGTTAATTTAAAAATAAAAAACCCAACTTTTTTCAGCTTTCAAAGAGGACGACTGATTTAATTAACACCTGAAAGTTGAAACTATAGGCAATAGGCTGATTTAATAACAAGACAAGATAAAGAGTGCTTGACCTACCATGCTTCCCACTTGTTTGCTACCAGTTTTCTAACTTTTAAAGGATTTCATAAGGCAGTTTGACCATTGATCTAAACTTTACCTTTGGTCCGATATCTAGACCTGCTTAAATGGGAGAGTTCTAAGGTAACCTCCTTAGGGTGAGCTTAAAATAGGCTCCGTTACATATAAACATAACAAATATGTCATGTATTTATATAATTTTTTATATATGTAATTTTTTTTTACATATAAACATGACACAAATTACATATAAACATGACAAATTACATATGTAATGGAGCCTACAGGAAGCTCATTTTAAGGAGCTTCCTTAGAATTTTCCGCTTAAATGTCATTTCAAAAAGCTTCCGACAGATTGAATACTATCATCTTTTTCAATGCTTAAGGAATTTCGGCTCATTCCATATTACAGCGTCAGATTTACAACAATTTAATTCCCTCTAGGAACACATGAGAACTGAACTGATACACTACTCTTCACCTATGTTACTCGGACTCTTCATTTTTCTTAAAGTACTCGCGTCTGACAATATGTCCGACATATATTCAAACACCGAGTATTAAGATATGGTTCTATAAATATATGAATTTTTTTAAAAAAAATTTAGTATAACCGTGTCGGACAGACGCCCGTATCCGATACTCACCTTCAAGTCCGGGTAACATAACTCTTCATCCGGTCAGGATCTGTAGAGTGTGAAAGGAATACTGAAAACTTACAGATATTCATATATATATATATATATATATATATATATATATATATATCAACCATTTTCATGATACATAGCAAGTTAGTAACATACAGCATTACAATTCAAGGATACATGCAATCACACTGTTAGATCCCAAGAGTCCCCCGTTTTAATTATACATAGACAAGATTGTACTACCAAACGAGCATCAATGGCTGATGCACCTTGTGTGAACCTATATTTACGCTACCTGCAAGGCTTCTTCGTGTTTTATGTCGAACACCTTGATGAGGGCCTCCTCGACAACCTGGTTAATCCAATTAGACAAAAAAATTGTTACATAATATAAACCTGATAGTGTTATATAAAGAAACACGACATCAGTTCATATAACAAATATAGTATGATCAATGCTGCATTAGCTACAACCTAATAAAGTTGCAAGCTGTGAAGTTAATACTGCAAATGATCTTGACTCTTTGCAGAATAGAATATTTAGACTTTACTTGATAGAGTGTATAAAAAATTGGAAGAGTAGAAAAGTAAAATGATGGAAAACATATTTTTTTTCTGTTGTGGTGTGCTAGGTAGAAAAGATGAAGAAGTTGAAAGAAAAATAAAAATTTCATTCATTACTTGGTAAAGTTGAAAAATTAAAGGAAAAAAATGAAAATTATATTATGTTACCATCATACCTTTTGAAGGTTAAGATTAAAAAAAAAAGTAAAATATAAATAATGATGGACAATCTTGTAAGCTTGCAACATTTGACTTACACCTCTCCCATTTTCTCTCCTCCTATCTTTTCAATTTGTAATGATTTGTTTCTATGAATAAGGATGAAAAATTACCATCTTTTCTATTTTCTTTCCCCTCACTTTCTCTCCTACCATGCACTAATGAAAATCATTTTCCTTTTACTTTTAACACAACCCTTTTCATCCTCTCACTTTTCTATCCTACCAAGCAAAGCTTTAAATTGGTGTACATAAAAGACAAAAATAATCAAAACACACAAATTGTAAGTAAACCAAACTATAGAATTACCTTATCTGGTGTGGAGGCACCAGATGTAACACCAATTGTGATGGGACCCTCTGGTAGCCAGTTTTCTGTCTCAACCAGCTCCCCATGCTGGCACAACACAGCATTCGCAAAATTAGAATAAAACATTGCAATGAGAATACCTTTTTTCTAGAGTGACAAAATTAGAAGTTGATCAAGAACTGGATTACTTTGTAGGGGTGTTCATTCGGTTAATTCGGTTAATAACCGAACCGAATTACCCGAAACCGAATTAACCGAATTTTTTTTCCAACTAACCGTTAACCGAACCGAATAATTAATTCGGTTAATTAACCGAACCGAAATTATTTCGGTTAATTCGGTCGGTTTCCGAATTAACCGAAATAAATAAAAAATTTATTTTTCTAACCTATTTTTTTACATGATTTTGTATCCAAATTATCTATCCAAGTCCAACCAATCAAAATCCAAAAGCAAAGCATATTATAAAATCCAAATATGAAACAAACATAGCTAAAAAAAATGATAAAACATGAACATTACATAGTCTCAAAGACTCAAAAATATATCTAAATTAATATATAAATTAATTTTTAGTTTTTAATATATAAATTAAATAGGAAAGGTTATTAGGGTTTTTAGTTTTTAATATATAAATTAATTTAAATATATATATATATATATCTAAACTCATAAAATCTTGTTATTTTAAGCATTTCGGTTAATTCGTGTAATTCAGTTATTTTCGCTTAACCGAACCGAATTAACCGAAAACCGAAATTTCTCAAAACCATCAACGTTAACCGAACCGAATTTTATTCGGTTAACCGATTAACCGAACCGAATTAAAATTCGGTCGGTTAATTTGGTTAAACCGAATTATGCACACCCCTATTACTTTGCATTCAGACTTACTTTCAATTTATGAGCTATTCTGTTTCCTGGACCTATTCTCTGTTCACTGTCAATCCAATATGAGGGGATCCCACGGTCCTCTGAAATTTCTTGAAGGTGTGAGGTGTTGCTTGAGTTCCACCCACCGACTACTAACATAAGATCCAGATCTTCCTCCACCAACTTATACATTGCATCTTGTCGCTCCTGAAAAAGACGATAAATTAGCTTTAATTCAATGACTAACACAAAAAATTGGTATGCAATTAGTTGAGGGGAGAATACAAGAAGGAGCAACATATTCTGTAAAGTCTTCCATAAGAAAATATATTCACAAATTTATAAGGGAAACCAAACTGTCACAAACATTCGGCTTACTTGTGTTGCATCACAAATTGTGTTAAAGCTTATGAAGTGATCATTGACATTTTCCACTCCATATTTTTGCATCAGTGTCCTCTCTACTAATTTTCCTGTTAAACCAAAATGTAATGTGTGTCTCAAGTAGCAATTCCTTGCAAACAAGAGGTGATTTATGATAAGTGCATAAGTTCCACTAACCAATTTCCTCTGTCTCTCCCTTCAGCATTGTAGTTTGATTCGCAATGCCAAGTTTTACTAGGTCACGATCTGGATCGAATCCCTTTGAAGTAGCATATTTAAATTTCTGCAAAAGAGCCAATAATCATCTGAACATTTTCACAATGCAAAAGCACTATGGAAAAATCATGGTTCAATTTGATCTTGTCTAAGGGGGAATTAGAATATAGATGTGGGCTAAGTAAATCAATGGATAGCCTTGGTCCTAGTGAAAATACTAGTGTAAACGAAGACCCGGCTAGAAATGATATGGAAGGTACATTTTACATATGAAGAAACTAAGAAACAAAGACTATACCTCCAGAAATGCCTCTTTGGTGGAGCTAGATCCATTAAGTTCACCTCCAAGAATGTAATCACAAACATACATTGCCTTCACAAATCAGACACAAACAAGTTTTATTTAACAAAATAAAAAAGAACAAGCAAAAAATTATAAGATCACAAGAAAACAGAATACTAGCCACTTTATGACATACCTCAGTCATATTCTTCACAATGATATACGTTCCGGCAAAAGATGCAGTTGCGATCGTCTCCTCGTGAGCATATTTACCATGAATGATTGAAGTGTAGTCTCCTCTCTTGTGCTTCTCTACAATGTTCCATACCTTCATAGAAATAATATTTCATTATCAAAAGAAACAAAAACTCAGAATGTTGAAAGCTGAGAACAAAAACAAAAATTAAAGAATTGCAAGGAATTAGTTGCTATGACAGCAAACCAGTTATGGCAGAAGATACCTTAGATACCCAAGGACAAGTTGTATCAACAATTTGCACATTTTTGTCATTCAAAACCAACATCTCATCAACTGCAGCTCCAAAAGCAGGCAAAACCACAACATCACCCTTATTCACTATCTCAAACTGTTTTTCCCCTTCTTCTATAGGAATATTTTCAACTTCCATTTCCTCTAACCGCTGCATTAAATAAAAAAAAAAACTATCTTTATGTAAAGAAATAAACAAACCCAGTAATTCTTTAATCTCCAAGAACTTTTTATCATTATATTATATAAACTGAGTAAAAAAATACTAGTAGTAGAGAAAAGTGCAAGTATAGACCTTATTAACAGTTGGATTATGGATAATTTCATTGGTAATCCAAATTTTCTCATCAGGAAACTGTTTTCTGGCTTCATAAGCAATTTGGACGGCTCTCTCAACTCCCCAGCAAAAACCGTATGCTTCTGCCAAATTTACCGTAACATTTCCCCATGTATACTTGTTTGCGTTTTCCTTCAATTTTTTTATGATATCACCTGAAATTTTTTTACCAAAATTCAAATTAAATCCTTTTTCTACGTCCTACTAAAAATAGGAAAAGAGAAAAACCTTTTTTCTTTCTTTGGAGCAAAACTTACTAGTGTACTCCCGATTCATGAGCTCGAGAGTTTCCTCCTTGTGTCCAAACCCCTTCCGATTATAGTTCTTGCTCCTCGTCAAGTTATGTCGAAAAGCCTTGGCATCGAAGTTATCGGGATCCGCAGCTACGGAAGAGGAAGAAGCGGAATCGCCGGAGCATCTGACGGAGATAGGCTTCCGGAAACGGAGAGCTCCGGATTTTCCGCCGAGATTATCGGAACCGGTTCGGATGCAGAAACGGTGTAGTTGCAGAGAAGTCGCCATTAGAGAGAGAAAAGATGGGGAAAATCGGCGCACGTAAGAGGAGAGAGTGTACATAGTTCTGTAAGGTTGTGGTGGGGGTGCGTATTTTATCTTTGGACAAGCGCGGTGAAGCTCCATGTATTATGATGAAAATTGTAAGATACATTCCCGAGGGACCCATCATATCAAGATGGAGTGGCGGGTGCCTCAACTGCCAATCAAAAATGAGTTCTGCTAGATAAACTGTTTGCTTTCCTTCTGAGTTTTCAATTAAGAAGCTTTACTCTCTTTTTTTTCTGCTTCACAAACTTTCCATTTTTTTTTTTGCTCATAATGGAGAGTTACTCCTTACAGTCATCAGCCATTATAATCGTACCCTCCTCTCTACCAAGAAGTGGGTTCATTGAGAAACCTCTTGGATATAGTCGAGTTCTCAAGCTTCCCAGTTGTAAAACATCATACCCACATGGCAGAAAGCTCAAATTCTTTGATTTCAGAGCTCAAGCTTCAGGTAAATAGATTTTACAAATTCTTCTTCATTTGGTCTACTTGTTTTGTCTTTGGCTATTCTCCATGCTTTCTGTCAAATGGGTTATCCTTTGATTTTTGCAGTTGACATGTATGTTTTGACATAAGCTTTCACATTTCAATAGTTTTTTGTTCTAATAATACTTTGACAATTGAGCATAAGCCTGTCAAATTTTAGGTAAGATATTGATCAATTTCACTTTATCATGCAAAATCTTTGCAAATAGGGATGAAAATGTAGCTGTTTGATTACATATTAAAGGAATTTAAAGGTACCCAAATTAGCAATGGGAGAAGTCTTTGTGTCATTGAAGTTTTTTTGCAATTAAATTCTTGAGGAAATACTCTTGGGACAATGCAGACTAGAAAACTACGTCTACAATAGCATATGTAAATAGTTGTGTTTATACATCTTTTCTGCTGTTTTTTTATCCAGAAATGCCAGATTAGAGTCAAATTTGATATTTCACTGTCAAATAAATCTCTAGATTAGACTGGAAGAGTATTTAAGATTGTCATTTTGAAATTCAATGGGGACTTAATTTTCATGAATTCTTCTATTATTTCAAGATTTCAATAAGATGCATTTCAAACTTCAAAGAATCAAAGTCCTCTAAAAGAAATCTTTTTTGTAGCCAAATGAAAAAGGCTTTTCAGTAGAATTGCGCCAATAAAACCATTTGTGTAGAACTTAAGCTTTCCTGGGATATACAATTGTTCCTTATGATTGTTTAGTAGTTATCACTTATCAGATACAGTTGCAGAAATATGTCTTTGCATTTGACATAAAAGAAAGGTGGTGGTGAATCCAACTACAAGTGTTAACAAAAGCTAAGAGATAAAGGAAATATGTGGTTCATTTTGCATTATTGCTTTCAGCAGTTTCTTTATTTCGTCCTCAGTGGAAAGAATGTCTCTCGCCCTTTCGCATGTATTTACTACCATATGGTCATTATCCTACACTTTATTACTAGGCACAACGAAAATCAGCTCAGAGGAGGCTGGAACAATTTCAAACAAAGCAGATTCAAAAGATGAGGATCTTGCTTTTGTCGCTGGTGCAACAGGCAGGGTAGGCTCTCGAACAGTAAGGTTATAATCCACTGGAAGCTTCACTTGTAAGTTAAAGAATTGGATGTCCAGTTTCTAAAATGTGCTAAAAGCTCATGATCTTCAGGGAGCTTTTGAAAATTGGTTTTCGAGTTAGAGCTGGAGTTAGGAGTGCTCAGAAAGCAGAAATTCTTGTGCAGGTTTGTGTTTTCTTTGTTAAATTATTACTCTTTAATTGTCACTATTTCCAAGTTATGCTTATATTGAAGAGAATTTCAATCCAGAGTGTCAAGCAGATGAAGCTCGACCCTGAAGGAACTACACGTAAGGACCAGAGAGCCTAGGGATATTGGTTTCTTCTTATACTTTTATTATTCTCAACATTTGATAAAACTAAGATTTGTTTTTGACATATTTAAAAGGATAATATTATACTTACTCTCCATTTCCGCTCACCCTTCGGTTCATTCCATCACTGTCATCCACCTCATGTGAATCTCACATGATGGAAAGTTGTGGTAAGATAAGTGGAGGTCGTGCATGGAAATATCAAGTATATCAGAACTCTATAAATATTGCAATTCGATGATAATGCTCTCAAAGCAAGTAACAGGCAATCTTTGGTCTTTAGACCAGCTGTAGAAAAGGTTGAAATTGTGGAATGTGACTTGGAGAAACAAGATACAATTGCACCAGCCTTAGGCAATGCATCAGTTGTCATATGCTGCATTGGTGCCAGTGAGAAGGAAGTTTTTGACATTACAGGGCCTTATTGGATTGACTACCAGGCCACAAAGAATCTAATTGATGCAGGTAAACAAGATGGTGAACCACTAGCATGTCTGTTAGTTTGCATCTGGCATGTGACTAGTGACTACCATCTCGAAAGCTTTTAGCAATTATATGTTTTTTCTTCTTCTTTTTTTTCCAAAAAAGTGAGAGAGATAGACAACTTCCTGTATTAATTCAAGGGCATCTGTGCATTATTTATCTTATATTTTATACTTTTCCAAGAATACTAAAAACTTGCTAAATTAAGAAAGGTGAAGCTTAAAGATTAAATGAGAGAAATGAAGTCTTTGGTTCTAGACTTCTCATTTGATGAGTTAATTTCCTCAGTAGTTATACAATAACAGTGTCCTCTCTAAGCTCTACATGCTGAAACTTGAATTCTTTTTTCTGATGGGGCAGCTACTGCGGCAAAAGTTAACCACTTTATTATGGTTTCGTCTTTGGGAACAAATAAAGTTGGATTTCCTGCAGCTATTCTCAAGTGAGTTCCTTTTATTAACAAAAAAAAAAGGTTTTCTTGCATAACATTTTGACCATATGTATGCTCTATTTTCCAATAGATCCGAACAAATATTTAGTGTTTGTGTTTCTCTTTTTATCTTTTTCCCATTTAAGTTTGTTTTGGGGGGTCCTGATCTGGAAGAGGAAGGCAGAAGAAGCACTCATTGCCAGTGGTCTTCCTTACACTGTAAGTGCATCTAGAAGTACCTGCAAAATTATTAGATCTCCAGCACTAGAGAGAAATCATATCTGGATTTGATTACTATCTTGAA
This sequence comes from Fremontodendron californicum, assembly GCA_030761205.1. NCBI lineage: Eukaryota > Viridiplantae > Streptophyta > Magnoliopsida > Malvales > Malvaceae > Fremontodendron > Fremontodendron californicum. Next base: position 3,567,137 of record JAULJL010000013.1, on the reverse strand, counting down.
GTGCCTGTTCAGATAGTCAGACCGGGAGGAATGGAGCGTCCCACTGATGCTTTCAAGGAAACTCATAATGTCACCCTCTCTGCTGAAGATACTTTATTTGGTGGCCTGGTGTCAAATCTTCAGGTGTATATACATATTTTTAATGTTATTTTTCATATTGCCATTTTTAAAGCCTTTCTTGCAAAATATGCATAACAATATTGGTTTCTATCAATCTATTGAAGGTAGCTGAACTCATGGCATGCATGGCCAAAAACTGCAGATTTTCATACTGTAAGGTGGTGGAAGTCGTTGCAGAAACAACTGCTCCATTGAGACCTATGGAGGAACTTCTTGCAAAGATACCATCTCAGCGTGCGGACATTTACTCATCTAAGGTACTTTTTCTTGCTTAGAGGGCAGAAGAGACTGCCATTTTCCATGAACATGTAACACAATTGAGAAACTGGCTGCAAGAGCTTGAGCTGATGAGGTGTAATCTCAAACCTATGTTGCTCCGACTCTTCATTTTTCTTAAAGTACCCGTGTCCGACACCCGTGTCCGACACATATCCGGACATGGATATGGGGATATGATCCTCCAAAGACCCTCCAAATACATGAAAATTTTGGAAAAAATTGAACATACCCGTGTCCGACACTCACACCCGAGTCCGAGTAACATAGTCTCAAACTACTGGAATAGAGAGTACATAAAACATTCTTTGAGATTTAGAGCCTTTCCATCATCTAAGACATGACTTTTTGAACAGAATGACTACCTTTCCTTTTTTTTACTGCACAGCATCTCTACTATGAAAAATTGCTTAAATTCTGTGATAAAGAAAATGTAAGATGTTCCTGAAGAAGAAATTATGTTTTCTCGTTTAGTCTATCATCTCTATCAGGAGGAGGTAATCAACAGTTCATATGAGGGCTAACCATGTCAGCATGGTGGCTAAGGGATCAACAGAAAGGGGAGGATCCAGGGTCTGTAAATGTTATCATGGGTTAGGAATTGATGTCTAACATGCAATAGTTGTGAGGAGAAAGTCAGTGTACCTATTTAATATCTGTGGATCATTCAACTGCACAAACTACCTTAGCGTCTAATTAACTTTCTCTCCCGGTGTAAACAGGAATCTGATACTCCCGCTAAGCCTGATCCAGCACCTGCTAAGAGCATCGTAACTGAGAAACCAACTACTCCCACTATGAAGGAACCTGCACAAGAAAAGGCTGTGGAAACAAAGCCACTCTCTCCCTATGCTGCATAAGCCATTTTTTTTAATAATTGCTGAGTTGTTGCCTTCATATTAGGCTGATGTCAAAGATAAGAGCTGCTTTGATTTTAATAGCTACGAGGACTTAAAGCCGCCTAGCTCTCCTAGTCCAACACCAAGTGGCCCCAAAGAAGTAAGTTCCAGTGCCTCAACACCAGTAGAAAATGTCTCAACTTCCAGTGGAGGCAACAGTGCTCCAACAGCTGTGCTACTGGCATCAGTGAGAAGGATTTTTCCCAGCAGTCAACTTGTCATTCACCCTATTATGCGTAAGTTTGCAAATGTTTTTTGGCGTTGTCCTTCTTTGGCTGATTCTCTTATTCTTCTTCAAAACCAAGATATTACAGTTTCTTCCCCTCATTTATTTTGATTTCCCACATTTTCTGCTATGCTGCACTGCAACTATCATAACTTAACATTTTCATTATGTAGTAGGTTTTTTACCTAGTACCTGAAACTATATGATAAGAACTAAGCACTTAAAAACTCAAGTCTGTTTGTTTTGATTTGCATCAATATATTTGTCTTTCTATGACTTTTTATTTGACTTATTTGCCTTGTTGAACAACCTATCTGTTTCAGATTTGGTTTGAATATTTTATAGCCATTTCTTCTCTTATCCTTTTAGATTTTTCTCCATTCCGTTCATTGTAGCCCTCCATTTTTTCAGATATGCTGATCTTAAGCCCCCTTCATCACCATCTCCTAGAGCACCTACAACAGCAGCTGCGGACAGTGGGTCCCAAGGTTCTACATTGTCAGTAAACAGCACAGCTCAATCTCTGATAGCAGATAAACCAAGTGATAAACAGCATATTGCCACACCAACATCAAGGCCACTTTCTCCTTTTACAATGTGAGTTTCCTGGTTTTCTTATTTGTTTCTCTTTAATGTAATATGATTTCATGAAGCCATTGACTTCATAATGTCATTAAAGTAATCTTCAATACTAGAAATATGCATAATTCCCACTCCAAGATCACTAGTGGGTATCCAATCTTCTCTCATATAAATATGCCTGGCCTTCTTTGTGCTTTCAGTTTCTTGATGCAAGAAAACATATTTTAAACCTTCTAGCATGCATAATCTGGAGCTCTTTGTGATGAATGCAGCAGCTACTGACATTACTGGAGATAGCATTCGGGAAGGTCCAGAGGTAACCAGCACCAGCAGGATGGTTGAAGCTGATGCAAAGGAGGAGAATATGGCACTAGGCAGCATGATGATCGAAGTTGGTGCAAAGGAGGGAAGCATTACACTAACAACTAATTGACAGGCATTGGACGTGCTAGCTGGCATTCCTTTCTGTTAGAATTGTTAGTTAGTTAGGTGCAGCTATTAGCTGCTGTAATGCTATTGGTTGTCATATTCAGGAATGTTCTGAATATTATATAATGAATATGATGTAATCAGACTCCTTATGAAAATAATACAACAGTTTTCTCCTCATTCTTTCTTCTTTCTTTTCTGGTCTCTTTCTCCATTTCTGTTTACATAACAAATTGGTATCAGAGCCACTCAGATCCATCAATCTGGGTAAAACCAAACGTAATACAACCATGGCTGATGGTACACGGCTGAACACACTCCATGAACAGGTTCAGGCCTTACAAACCAAGCTCGATTCCTTGAAAGTTGATGACAATGCAGTTCTTCGTTGGTGGGAAGAACAGAGGAAGAGTATTGATGCCAAATTTGCTGAGAATCAAGGGTATATTGGGCGTTTGTTAGAATTGTTAGCTTTGAAGGAAGACATCCAGCAACAACCAGATCTTGATGGTGTTACAGCTCACCTTCCTACAGCTCAGTCCTCACCAGTTTCTCACGTGAAAGCTGCAGGCAATGCTCCGATCGAGGTCACGGTGGTCGATGACCAGGGCAAGTTTACTTACAAACGTGATGGTCCAGGCCTTTTGCAGACTACTCATCCCAACAAATGCTCCATTCCTCTGCATCCAGTAGGATTGGGACGGGGCTCTGAGTTTAATACAGGTACAACTTCTATGGGCACTGTTAATGCTTTTAGTCCTAGACCAAAAATTGAATTACCTATGTTTAAGGGCACTAATCCGAGAGGATGGCTTAAGAAATGCCAAAAGTATTTTGCCATTTTCTCCATTGCTGACCATCAAAAGCTGGAGGTGGCAGCAATGTATCTTACAGGTAAAGCCGAGATCTGGTTTGATGGTTTTATAATGCAGAAATCTCGAGTGTCCTGGCATGAATTTGCTGAAGCTTTGTGCCTTCGGTTTGTGATAGAACCTGTTCTGATGTGGTCGAGGAATTTAACAAGCTTAGCCAAAAGAACACTGTGGAGGAATACCAGGAACGTTTTGAGGAACTCAGACCTTACATGTTGCAGTATAATCCCCATCTACCTGAGGAATACTTTGTGTCCAGCTTCATTAGTGGACTCAAGGAGGACCTTAAACCAAGAGTTAAAACCAATGAGCCAAATTCCCTCTCCTCTGCCTATCGACTAGCCAAACTCCATGAACTCTCCTTGGAAATTGATACCAAGAGGCATAAACCAATTCTCAGATCCACTACCAGTCCAACCTTAGGCCCTTACCTCAGACCAGCTTATTCCCCACCAACTCAAACACCTAGACCAAACACCACACCATTATCTTTTCCAGTAGACAAGCATTGTTTGAACAAAGGAGAGCACAAAATCTTTATTTTAAATGTGGAGAGAAGTTCACACCAGGCCACATTTGTAAAAGCAAACAACTTAACTTGATTATGGCAGAGGATCATTGTGAAGAACCATCTGATTCTGTTAATGACCACCCTCACCATGACAGTGGGATGACTGAGGATCCAGACAATAGTGAAAGACACCTGGAAATTTCTATTAATGCATTGACTGGTAACGTTGGCCACAGTACTCTTAGAATTCAAGGGAGTGTGAAAGGGAAACCTCTTAGTGTGCTCATCGACAGTGGGAGCACTCACAGCTTTGTCACTCCAAAATGGGCCAAGGATGGAGTTGAGCTGGTCCACAACAACCCCTTAAGCATCACAGTGGCTAATGGGGAAAAGGTATTTAGCACATCAAAGTGTAAACAACTGCAATGGCTTATGCAAGGGCACCTATTTTCTCATGACTTGAGGGTGTTGCCATTAGGGGGTAGTGACATGGTATTGGGAGTTGATTGGATGGAGTACAGTCCCTTAGTTTTTGATTTCAATGAACTCTCTGTGTCATTCCATAAAGATGGGAAACCAGTGACCCTTAAAGCTGGACCATCACCAGCTACCATTAAGCTTATCTCTGGTGATAAGTTACAAAAACTTGTTGAGAAGGATCCTGAAGTAGTTGGGGAGCTGTATATGCTGAAGGTGGAAGCAGAGAATCAACACATTCCTCAAGAGTTGCATTCACTGTTAGAGGCATTCTCTGATATCTTTGAGGCTCCCCAAGGTCTTCCACCAAAAAGAGTACATGATCATAGCATTCCTCTCAAACCAAATGTGGAACCTGTCAATTTGAGGCCTTATAGATTTCCTTACTTTCAGAAAACTGAGGTGGAAAGACAAGTTGCAGAGATGCTATCAGCTTCCATTATTCAAACCAGTCAGAGTCCCTTTGCCTCACCTTGTTTACTGGTTAAGAAAAAGGATGGTACATGGAGACTTTGTATTGATTATAGACAGCTTAATTCAATGACAATTAAGAATAAGTTTCCCATTCTTGTGGTGGAGGAGTTACTTGATGAATTGCATGGGGCAAGGTTCTTCTCTAAAATTGATCTCAGATCAGGTTATTGGCAAATTAGAGTCAAGGAGGAAGATGTGCAGAAGACAGCTTTTAGGACACACCAAGGGCATTATGAATTCAAGGTGATGCCATTTGGACTCACTAATGCCCCAGCTACTTTTCAATCTTTGATGAATGATATCTTTTCTATGTATTTGAGGCATTTTGTACTTGTATTTTTTGATGATATCTTGGTGTACAGCACTGACTTTCAACAGCATATAGAACATTTGCATACTGTTTTTGAAGTGCTCAGGAAAAACAGGCTTTATGCTAGGAGAAGCAAGTGCTTTTTTGGCCAACAACAAGTTGAATACTTAGGCCATTTAATATCTGCCAAAGGAGTGTCCACTGATCCTTCCAAAGTTGAAGCTATGGTGAATTGGCCTTGTCCTAAGTCATTGAAATCATTAAGAGGATTTCTAGGCTTAACTGGTTACTATCGCAAGTTTGTGAAGAACTATGGCTTGATCAGTAAACCACTCACTGACATGCTCAAGAAAGACAGTTTCCTGTGGAATACAGAAGCAATTATGGCCTTCCAGCAACTCAAGCAAGCTATGAGCTCTACACCTGTGTTGATATTGCCTGATTTCAACAAACCTTTTTGTTTGGAAACAGATGCAAGTTCTTCAGGGATTGGTGCTGTTTTGTCCCAGGAGGGAAGACCAATAGCATTCTTGAGTAAGGCCCTTGGCCCTCGACATAAGGACCTTTCCATATATGAAAAGGAATACCTTGCTATCCTTATGAGTGTTACCAAGTGGAGGCATACTTGGAAGGAGGAACATTCATTATTAAGACAGATCATGAAGCCTTGAAGTACCTGTTAGAGCAGAAATTGACTACAGCCATTCAGAATAAGGGGTTAACTAAGCTGTTAGGCTTGGATTACACCATTCAGTACAGGAAGGGAAAAATGAACAGAGTTGCTGATGCCTTGTCTAGGCAATTTGAAGAAGGAGCTTCTTGCCAGGTTCTCATTTCTACTACCATTGTTCCCAAGTGGGTGTCTGAAGTGGAGGATAGCTATAAGGGGGATGACCTGGTTAAGGATAAGGTAACAAAGCTAGCTGTTGATTCGAATGCCATTCCTCATTTTTCCTATACTAATGGTGTACTGAGATATAAAAGCAAGGTCTATATTGGAAATCAATGGCACTTAAGGGAGCAATTGCTGCGAGCATTGCATGACTCTCCTCAAGGGGGACATTCTGGAGTCCAAGCTACCTACTACAGGTTGAAGCTGTATTTCTTTTGGCCTCAGATGATGAAACAGGTCCAAGACTACATCCAGCAGTGTGATGTATGCTTCAGGAATAAAGCTGAACGTGTAGCTTATCCTGGGTTGCTTCAACCAATTCCTATTCCAAACCAGGGTTGGGAGGTTATTACCATGGACTTTGTTGAAGGATTGCCTCATTTTCAGAGCTTTAACTGCATACTGGTGGTTATTGACAAGTTCACCAAATATGCACACTTTCTTCCAATTGCTCATCCTTTTACAGCTATTGATATAGCTAAACTGTACTTGAAAGAAGTACATAAGCTACACGGGGCTCCTAAGGTTATAATCTCGGACAGGGACAGAGTTTTTACCAGCTTGGTATGGCAGGAATTGATGAAACTCTTGGGATCTAAAGTACAATTGACAACAGCTTACCATCCTGAATCTGATGGACAGTCTGAGAGACTCAACCAGTGTCTGGAACAATACCTGAGATGTATGTGTTTTCTGAAACCAAATACTTGGGCTAGGTGGCTGCCTTTAGCTGAGTGGTGGTACAATACTAGTCACCACACAGTCTTACAAATAACTCCTTTTCAGGCTCTCTATGGTCATCAACCACCAGGATTTGCTTGGGATGCGAGTTCTAAAGCTAATGTGTCTACTGTTGAGGATTTGCTCAGGGAACGCGAGAATCTGAGTAAGCTGTTGGTGGATCAATTGAGTATAGCTCAGCAGAGAATGAAGTTTTATGCAGATAAGAAAAGAAGTGAAAGGGAATTCAGTGTAGGTCATGAAGTCTATTTGAAGATACAACCATATAGACAAACTACACTAGCTCTCAAGAAGAATCTTAAGCTTTCCTCTAAGTATTTTGGTCCTTATCCTATTATAGAAAAGATTGGGAAGGTAGCCTATAAACTGCAATTACCAGGCACTGCCAGGATACATCCAGTATTCCATGTCAGCTTGCTTAAGAAAAAAATTGGTGCAAAGGTCACTCCTAGTATTAATCCCCCAGAAGTAGCTGATGATGGCCAACCCTTGGTTTATCCAGCTGCTGTTCTTGACAAACGAATTGTTAAAAGAGGAAATCAAGCTGCAACTCAACTATTGATTGAATGGTACAATTTGGGTCCTGAAAATGCTACATGGGAGGACTACACTGTTCTTAGTTCTCAGTTTCCACAGTTTGATCCTTGGGGACAAGGACAAGCTGAAGAGGAGGGTAATGTGATGAATGCAGCAGCTACTGACATTACTGGAGATAGCATTCGGGAAGGTCCAGAGGTAACCAGCACCAGCAGGATGGTTGAAGCTGATGCAAAGGAGGAGAATATGGCACTAGGCAGCATGATGATCGAAGCTGGTGCAAAGGAGGGAAGCATTACACTAACAACTAATTGACAGGCATTGGACGTGCTAGCTGGCATTCCTTTCTGTTAGAATTGTTAGTTAGTTAGGTGCAGCTATTAGCTGCTGTAATGCTATTGGTTGTCATATTCAGGAATGTTCTGAATATTATATAATGAATATGATGTAATCAGACTCATGAAAATAATACAACAGTTTTCTCCTCATTCTTTCTTCTTTCTTTTCTGGTCTCTTTCTCCATTTCTGTTTACATAACACTCTTGGAGCTCCTTGTTGCCAGAAAGGACTCTGTTGCCTTCTTGATTCTGCTTATTTGCAGATATATAAGTTTAGGCCTTATCTTGTTATGCTATCTGCAATATTATAGTGAACTAAGTTTTTTCTTTCATTTTTTCAATAAAATTACCAGGTATGAGGACTTGAAGCCTCCAACATCACCAATACCATCCCCAAGGAAATATTAAGAGAACAAAACTACTAGTCACTCTGACAAGGTATAAGTCCGAAATCCTTCACATTTGGGTTTTCTTGGAGAAAAATAGTTGCATGAAAGTAATCATCGGTATATGATTCTCACAGAACCATGAAAGCAAACTGGAATTTACCACTTTAATTATGTGAAGAGGCAAGCAGTTTAACCCGCGGCAGTATTTTATGGAAATTTCTTGTTATATGATGCTGAGATTGTGACTATATGCATTTGTTCCTTTCCTGCTTCTGTCAATACTTTTGGAGATTATTTGATACATCAGTGTACTGGTGCTTTCAAAAACAGAACGTACAAAAAGTCCAATTCGAATGTATTTATATAAGGATGTCTTGAGTCAGATTTTTTCTAACTTCGAACCTTCTCCTTTTTCTGCATGAGGCAGCTTAAAATCCAAAAAAAAAACTCGAAGAAAACACACACAGATGCACCTTCCTATTTCATGCTTTCTTTGTCTTTTTGAGAAGATTTGTAGACACTGTTTGAAGGGGGTGAAATTGCAGCTTTGATCAGGGACTAATGTATAGGATGAATGAATGAAATTTCATTCAGCCAGTAAGAACAAAGGATCATAATGCTGCTAAAGAGTTCAGAAGCAATACAAGTAAAGGAAAGGTGTGAAACAACATCCAAGAGAATAAGCAGTCTCTCAGCTGTAACATTCTTGTTCATCAAAGGAAAAAACCATATGATCTCTAGATCCAGCAGGATCATCAGAACAGAACAAACAAGCAGGAACTGTGTACATGTTCGATTATCGATCTAGCTGTTTCATCTGGGGAGGAAATGTCATCGACTACTGCAACTCAAACTGGCGAAGCTGTTGTCGTCTCGGACTACTTTTATCAGCAGCAACTATGCAATAATAATTACCTTGCTACTGCAAATGGTTGGTTCTTTAGGACTCCAAAGTCACACCATAGATGAACCATTGCCTGAAACAGAGTACTAGAGTTTTGCAGTCTTTAGCCTCTCTTTTTTTTTTTTTTTTTCCTTCCCAATTAAACTATAATCACTAGCATTTCGATATGAAACTTTAGCTTCAAGTTTTATAAAAGTAAGCAAAAAGTCCAACCTACCTAAAGGGATCTACTTATTAACCAAAAACCATTGAAATACACAAGCTTTCAAGTTTAAACGCAAGAATAATACTACATTTACTCCCATGTCAATTAAGAATTTTGTGTGTTGTATATAAGAATAATATATATATATATATATGAATTTTGCTAACTAGTGATCTAACTTCTAAGTACAATTTTACGGTTGGTTAATTTGTTATTATAGTAGTATTTTTATATTAAATATAACAGTAGTTGATAATTAATTTAATGATTTTCAATGCATTAAGATTAGTTAAGTTATCTAATATAGTAACCTTAAAGAGTGTTACGAGCATTTGTTAATAAATTCGTATATATAAATATTGTTGTTATATCAAGCAAAATTTTTTAATATGAACTTTATCAAAACAAAAGGCCATGAGACGAAGGAAAACTAGGAGATTATGTAATTCAACATGCATGGTCTTATAACCTTTATGCTACAGTTGTCAAATTATGTAATTCTATTAACTTTTTCTTATGTTGTATTAATTTGACTGATCTAAGCTAGCAAAAAAAAAAAAAAAGAAGGAAAACGAGGAAGAAACTCAGTGAACGCCAAGAGAAACTCAACGAATATTAGGGCCAAAATGAGGAAATAACGCTAGAGGGAGGGGTCGAACCTCCGACCTTATGGTTAACAGCCATACGCTCTAACCAACTGAGCTACTCCAGCTTCAGTGCCTTGGCTTTCATTTATTAAAACTTTCAAACAGAAAGTTATGCATTAAAAACTTGTTATTTTGCATGTTTCTCTTTATTGTTTGATAGTTTAACTTCATCTCTGCATCCAAAACTTCCAGAAGTTAACAAATATTAAAAACAAAGATAACCTACATATAAATTTAGGATGTTTTGAAGGACAAGCAGAGTGTCCACGTCGCCCCGGTTCTGTTCAACTTTTTTTTTTTTTTTTACTTTGTTAGGTTACTGTTCACCTGTCGGGATGTCTTTTGCTTTTTTTTTTATTTTTAATTTTGGTCAAAATGTCCGTGTAACATAATTTTTTTTTTTTAAGGATACTGTTCATCTTATTATTATTATTATTTTTTATAAATAATAAAAGAGGGATAAAGTGGAGTGTGCCCATCTCTCCATTATGTCTTTCTCTCTTTTTTAAATTATTTTAAATTTAAATTTAAGTTATTTTATTAAATTTAAATTTAAGTTTAATTTTAAGTTATTTTATTAAATATAAATTTAATTTTAAGTCATTTTATTAAAAATAAATTTAAATTTAAATCTGTGCGTCGTTATCCACTTGAAAATAGGTTTGAGATGCTGCATTCCAAATCTCTCAGTATTTAATAGTAGATAATCTCGGGCAATTTGAGGTTGCATGGAATTAATGAACCATGACATGACAAGAGAGTTTTCAGATTCTCACTGGTTGTAGGTGGAATCGGTGACCTCTGATTTTTGTTTATCTCCAGTAACATAACCTTTGTAGACCTCTAGCTTGAATGAACAAGAGACCAGATCTTGACCACGCAAGATAATTAGTTCCATCAAGCTTTACGGGACTGATTTGTAATGAGGGATTTTCACCGATCAGACCAACCTTATTTTCAGCAACCTTTTTTTTTCCATCAGCCATGCTTTGAAGAACCGCAGGAAACACTGCACAACTTCTTCGCCAAATACTGAGTCACGCAAGGCTTCTGGCGACTGTTAAAGATAGGCAGCAAGATCCCCTACTATCGAGCAAGAAAAAAATACAGCTCCTTTAATCGACAGTAACTCTGATACCATATTGAGAAAATGAAACCAGAGAGAAATCAAAAGGTTTGTTTTTCATTCAGTGTAATTCATAATTTACAGCAGCCTACACATATTTATATATAAGCTAACCCTAAAACATCAACTCTAAAAAAGAAAAATATCACAATATAGAAAGCATGATATTAAACATTGATTACTGATACAAAATAATAATTACTTTTTATTTTATTTTCCTTTTTTTTCTTTTCTTTTTTCCCTCTTTTCTTATAAAATTAATGTAAATAAAATATTTTATATTTTAAAAATTAATTTAAATTATAGTATGAATTATTATTTATTTATTTTTATATTTATTTACAAACAAAAGAAAAAGTGAAAAGATAAGAAAGGAAAAAATAAAAAACTTATAAATAAAAAATAAATATTTTATATTTATAAATTATTTAATTTTTTAGAAAGTTAATTTATAATATAATATAATATACTTATATATATTGTATTTGTTTATAAAGAAGAGAAAAAAAAAAAGAAAGGGAAGAAAAAAAATAAAAAAATATTTATAAAATTAATGTAAATAAATAGTTGTATATATTTTTTAATTATTTGATTATTACAATATTAATTTAAATTATAATGTAAATTATTATTTAGTTTTTAATATTTATTTATAAAAAAGAGAAAAGCAACAAAAAAAGAGAGAGGAAGAAACGAAAAAATAAAAAATATTTTTTATAAAATTAAAGTAAATAAATATTTCATACTTTTTAAATTAATTATATTTTAAAAAAAATTATTTTAATTTATAAAATTATTTTTTTTGTATTTATTTATAAAAAGAAGTCAAAGAAAAAATTAAAAATTAAAAAAAAAATGAAGAGGCAAATTAGAGCAATCAGCTGGTGACACGTGTCACTAAACTGATTGTTACAGTAAAGGTAACGAAAAAGCTAATGAAAGGGGTCAATTTGTTATGATACTTGTAATCAAAAATCAATTTGATACGTTTTAAAATTTAAAAATTAATATAAAATATGTTCTATAATTTGAAAACCATTAATGTTATTAACTATATTTTTTTTCACCCACAATGGGTGTGACAATCTAGTTTATTCAACTCGTCTCTTTCTGGCCATATGTACACATTTTAAATTAATAAAATTTTAGCAGCTGATTGAAGAGATAGGATCCATGAGGTTTGTAGGGATTCTATTATAATTATAAAATTAAAAACTATTATAGAGAAATATGAAACTATTTACCACAATTCTTCTTGCCAAAACATCTCTACAAAATTAAATTGGATTGTAGTTTAACAATAATAAGAACGTATAACAATATTACTCTTTCTTCACTTTTCAACGTCCCAACTCTTAAGTCCTGATTCCTGAATCTTTACTTAATCTCCATTTGAATAGACGATAAAATTAATTTTGATGAGATTAAAAATAGCGATAGAAGTGAGATCAGTTATTGTAACGATGAGATTGGATATTGTAGTGATAAGATTAAAATCAGTGATAGGATATGTGTTTGAATGCAAAAGCAGCAGTGGCAGTGAGATGAATTGTAGTGAGAAAGTAAAATGATCATTAAAGACATTAGATTAAAATGTGTGAATATATAATAAAAAATTTTTAGATTTTTTAATATTATGAAATTAATAAATAATTAAAATTTAAAAAAATATATTTATATCAAATAATAAATTTATTAATAGATAATTAAAAATTAATAAAAATAATAATAATAATATATCAAATAATATTTTTATATTTATTTTTGTATTATTTATTTTTAATTAATTCATATTAATTATATAATAATAAAATTTATATATTTATACAATAATAAATTTATATATTTGTTAACTTATTATATAATAATAAATTCATCATATATTTATATAATAAAATAAAAACTAAGTAAAAGGATAAAATAAAAAAAAGACTCTCCCATCGGACATCAGTGCGGTGAAACACTGTTTACCGCACTGATATTTGATTTGTCAAACACTGATATCAGTGCAATTGAGATAAAAAAATGCCTCATTTACACTGAAAAGAGGGTCCGTTTGGAATCGAACGGACCTTAGTTAGTACATAGTACATCAAACATTTTGTCATAATTTTCGTTTTTGGCCAGGGATTGCAAAACAAAACATACTTCATGTGAAATAGGCAGGTTTAAATTGGTCCATTTCGAGAATCATACAAAATATATTTTGAGACCAGACTCCAAAGGCAGCAAGCAATAATTGATTTGCTGGGGCTTCCCGATTCCCATTGGGGCCACCACCTGCCACCCATTCTCCATTGGTCCGTACAGATTTAATCGAAACCACTCACCAAAGGCCAATGCTTCAACTCCCAACCACTTCCCGACGAGTTACTCTTGTTCTTGCTCAGCAGGAAAGTGACTTGCGTTTGCCCTTTAACAGAGTAGTTGACCGTTGAGTTCTTGGACACCTGTTAAAAGCCAGGCGCCCTTTTTTCCTCTCTACATTTAAAAAACAATAATAATTTAATGCGTTACCTTACTGACTCCCCCACCCCAACAAGCAACAACGAAGCAGTAGCATTTCACTGTTTTTTCTTTTGTCCGTATCTTATTTCTTTCATTAAATATTCCATTTACTGTCTTAGACATTCTCCTTTGTAAACTCCGTTCATCTGTCAAAACAAAGAAACAAATTTCATCTGAGATTTCAACGAAAAAAACCCAACAACCCACCGATGATTTCCACGTCTTCGTTACTCAGAATCCAATTAACCACTTTTTGATGCTACATTGATCCCAGCTTCAGTTTACAGATCCACCTGTATAGTTTAAAGTCACTGTGATCTTGATCTTGGTTTTCGTCATTTCAAGCCATGGCGGCAGTGACCAGCGATTCAATTCTTGCTCGTAGTCTTATAACTGATGGAGCCACAAAATTTGGTCTTAAAAATGAAGCTTCTGGAGCCAAGGTTGTACCTTGCAGGGCTACTGGCATTGGGGGCAAAGTCAAGGGCAAGGTCAGGGTTGAAGTCAAAGCAGCAGTGCAGATTGGTGGTTTAGAGGAAGTAAAGAAAGCAAAAGAAGAACTGGGTTTTGATGTAGTGTCCGAAGGGGAGTTGAGAGAAAAGGGTTTCTTGGGGATGAGGAAAACAAAGCTTGTTTGCACCATAGGGCCGGCTTGTTGTTCACTGGAGGATTTGGAAAAGTTGGCATTGGGAGGAATGAATGTGGCTAGGCTTAATATGTGTCATAACACACGGGATTGGCACCGTGATGTGATTAAGAAGATCAAGAGGTTGAATGAGGAAAAGGGTTTCTGTGTTTCAGTTATGATCGATACTGAAGGTAGTCAGATCCATGTGCTTGATCATGGTTCTCCTTCTTCTGTCAAAGCAGAGGTATTCCTTTTTTCCCCTTCTTTTATTTTCTAGGACTTTATGAATTTTTTATAGTTGCTTTAATAGTGGAAAACATGAATATTTAGAGTCATTTTCTAGTACAAATACCCATTTATGAAAAGAGAGAAGCAATTTTGATGGGTTGTATTTTTTGCTTCCTTGTTGGGATACCAGGAAGGTTCCATCTGGTTATTTACTGCTCAAAACTTTGAGGGTTCCCGTCAATTCACAGTTCAAGCAAACTATGAAGGTTTTTCTGAAGGTAGTAAATGTTAGAATCCCACATCGGTGGGAGAATTGTTAGAGTTCCTCCTTGAAGGCTATATAAAGAGCCTTAAGGAGAAGTATTAAAACCATCCCAAGAATTATCTCTTCCTCTCTTGTATACTTTCTTATATTCTTTGTAAGGTTGTTCTCTCCTAGTATTTAGAGAGAGGTGTTGTAATATTTTCTCATAGTGAAATTCCTCTAGTCTTGCCCCGTGGTTTTTCCCTTTATTCATTGAGGGTTTTCCACGTTAAATTTTGTGTGTTCAGTTCCTATTTTCTCATCTCTTATTTTAGTTGTGAGACACTATTCCGTCACTCTGGTACCTAACAGTGGTATCAGAGCCATTGGTTCGTGGTCCTTATTCCGCTGCAGTGAAAGTGTTGGTTCTTAGTATGCTCTGTGGTTGCAGTATTGTCTGATCTTCCACATCAGAAAAGAATTATTCTTGTTGCTGGAAATAAAGTGTGGTAGTGTGAAAGTGTCTAGGGAAGTTCTGGCTAGGAAAGACTTGGTATTTAAGTGTGTCTATCAGTGACCCACCTCTCTTTCCTGGGAACCTACCTGGTGCACTATTCACGGGCTACGGTCACTGTCCAATATACGGTCACTGTCCAGTATACGGTCACTGTCCAGTATACGGTCACTGTTCACAGATACGGTTACTATTCATACGTGTGGTTGTATACTTTTGCAGTAATTGTTAACGTATACTGGATTTGTTCTAGTGTACGACATACGTACAATACTGTTCACGTATACGGTACTATTCACGGTGAAATAGTGTAACTCGCTTCAGTTCGTGTACAACCATGGCAGCAAAATTCGAGATAGAGAAGTTCAGTGGGAGAAATTTCTCCTTGTGGAAATTGAAGATAAGAGCAATTTTGAGGAAGGATAATTGTCTAGAAGCAATTGAAAGTAGACCCACAGAAATGACTGATGAAAAGTGGAAAGAGAAGGATGACAATGCTGTTGCCAATCTGCACCTAGCAATGGCGGATTCAGTTTTGTCAAGTGTTGCAGAGAAGAAGACTGCAAAGGAGATTTGGGATGTTCTAAACAAATTGTACGAGGTGAAGTCACTTCACACCAGAATATTCTTGAAGAGGAAACTCTACACTCTTCGAATGAGTGAATCCACGTCGGTAACGGATCACATCAACACTCTGAATACGCTATTTGCTCAACTCACAGCATCAGATTTCAAAATAGCGGATAATGAACGTGCGGAACTTCTACTTCAGAGTTTACCAGATTCGTATGATCAACTCATCATCAACATCACAAATAACAATGTTAGTGACTCTCTTCACTTTGATGATGTTGCCGGTGCTATTCTTGAAGAAGAATCCAGGCGCAAGAATAAGGAGGAAAGGTCAGAAAATTCAAAGCAAGCAGAGGCTTTAACGGTGATGAGAGGCAGATCAACAGAACGTGGCTCCAGTGGGAGTCAGAATCATGGTAGATCAAAATCTCGAAGAAGGAAGAATCTTAAATGCTACAATTGTGGCATGAGAGGGCACTCGAAGAAGGAGTGTTGGCATAATAAGAAGGGTGGAGAAAAGAATTCTGAAACATCAACCTCCCAAGGTTGTGTTGCAAGTACCTCAGATGATGGAGAAATCTTGTATAGTGAAGCAGCGACTAGTTCTAAAGGCGGAAAGAAACTCAATGATGTCTGGATAATAGATTCAGGTGCGACATGGCACATGACTCCACACCGAGATTGGTTTTGCACTTATGAACCTATTTCGGAAGGATCTGTGTTCATGGGAAATGATCACGCCTTAGATATTGCTGGAGTCGGTACCGTCAGATTAAAAATGCATGATGGTATTGTTCGCAAAATTCAAGGGGTACGACATGTGAAGGGCTTAAAGAAGAACTTATTGTCAATTGGACAATTGGATGACCTCGGGTGCAAGATCCACACTGAATGTGGAATATTGAAAGTAGTGAAAGGAAACCTTGTGGTGATGAAAGCAGAGAAGATCACAAGCAATCTATACATGCTTTTGGGAGAGACGTTGCAAGAGGCAGATGCATCAGTTGCAGCAGCCAGCCAAGAAGAAACGACGATGATGTGGCATCGCAGATTAGGCCATATGTCAGAGCGAGGCTTGAAAGTCCTTGCAGAACGCAATCTCCTACCCGGGCTCAAGATGGTCAATTTACCTTTCTGTGAGCACTGTGTGATAAGCAAGCAGCATAGATTGAAGTTTGCTAAAGTAACTACAAGAAGCAAACACATACTGGACTTAATCCATTCTGATGTGTGGGAGTCACCAGAAATATCCCTGGGTGGAGCAAAGTATTTTGTATCATTCATTGATGACTATTCCAGGAGATTATGGGTGTACCCAATCAAGAAGAAGTCTGATGTGTTTCCAGTATTCAAGGAGTTCAAAGCACAAGTAGAGCTTGAAACTGGGAAAAGAATCAAGTGCTTGAGGACAGACAATGGAGGAGAATATGTAGACGGTAACTTTCTAGCATTCTGTAAGAAAGAGGGTATTATGAGACAATTCACGGTTGCACATACGCATCAACAGAATGGTGTAGCAGAGCGGATGAACAGAACTCTCCTAGATAGAACAAGAGCCATGCTGAGAACAGCGGGATTGGCCAAATCTTTCTGGGCAGAAGCAGTCAAAACCACCTGTTATGTGATAAATCGATCACCATCAACGGCGATTGGTTTGAAGACGCCTATGGAGATGTGGAAAGGAAAGCCAGCTGATTATTCTTCTCTACATGTGTTTGGATGTCCTGTGTACGTGATGTACAACTCCCAAGAAAGAACAAAGCTGGATCCAAAATCCAGAAAATGTATATTCTTGGGTTATGCTGACGGTGTTAAGGGGTATCGCCTGTGGGATCCCACTGCCCGCAAGGTTGTTGTCAGCAGAGATGTAGTTTTTGCAGAAAATGAACTGCAAAGTGAGCAAACAAATGACAACACTTCAAAAGAGACTGCTACAGTGCAGATGGATAGAAATTCTCAAGAAGATGATTCTTCTGAAGCAGAACCAGAGCATGAGGTACCAGAACCAGTTGAGTCCGAGGCTGTAGAAGTTCGACGGTCAACTCGTGAGAGAAGGCCTCCAAATTGGCACACGGAGTATGTTACGGAGAGCAATGTTGCATACTGTCTTTTAACAGAGGATGGAGAGCCATCAACTTTTCATGAAGCTACTAGTAGCCCAGATGCTTCTCTGTGGATGACAGCAATGCAGGAAGAAATTGAAGCTCTTCACAAGAACGAGACATGGGAACTGGTGGAATTACCACGTGGCAGAAAAGCCATTGGTAACAAATGGGTCTACAAGATCAAGCGGGATAGCAATGATCAAGTAGAACGATATCGTGCTAGATTGGTTGTAAAAGGATATGCTCAGAAAGAAGGTATTGACTTCAACGAGATATTTTCTCCAGTTGTCAGACTTACTACTATCAGAGTAGTGTTGGCTATGTGTGCTGCATTTGATTTACATCTTGAACAACTAGATGTAAAGACGGCTTTTCTACATGGAGAGCTTGAAGAAGAAATTTATATGCTCCAACCAGAAGGTTTTGTTGAAACAGGCAAAGAGAACTTGGTTTGCAGGTTGACCAAATCTCTGTACGGTCTAAAGCAGGCGCCCAGATGTTGGTACAAGAGATTTGATTCTTTCATAATTAGCCTTGAATACAACAGACTGAGTTCAGACCATTGTACGTACTACAAGAGGTTTGATGATAATGATTTCATTATTTTGCTGTTGTATGTGGATGACATGTTGGTGGTAGGCCCCAACAAAGATCGAATCCAAGATTTGAAGGCACAGTTGGCTAGGGAGTTCGATATGAAGGACTTGGGACCCGCAAACAAGATTTTAGGGATGCAAATTCACCGAGACAGAAAAGACAGGAAAATTTGGCTTTCTCAAAAGAATTATCTGAGGAAGGTCTTGCGACGCTTCAACATGCAAGACTGTAAGCCAATATCTACCCCACTTCCTGTCAATTGTAAATTATCCTCAGGTATGAGTCCTAGCAATGAAGCAGAGAGGATGGAAATGTCTCGAGTACCGTATGCATCAGCGGTGGGAAGCCTTATGTATGCTATGATATGTACAAGACCAGACATTGCACAAGCAGTGGGAGCGGTCAGTCGATTTATGGCAGATCCTGGTAGAGAGCATTGGAATGTTGTTAAGAGGATCCTTAGATACATTAAAGGAACCTCAGATGTTGCATTATGTTTTGGAGGATCAGAACTTGTTGTCAGGGGTTATGTTGATTCAGATTTTGCAGGTGATCTTAATAAAAGGAAATCCACTACTGGCTATGTGTTCACACTTGCAGGAGGAGCGGTAAGCTGGTTATCTAAGTTACAGACTGTTGTAGCTTTGTCTACTACAGAAGCTGAGTACATGGCAGCTACCCAAGCATGCAAGGAAGCAATATGGATACAAAGGTTAATGGAAGAACTCTGGCACAAGCAGCAGAAGATTATTGTGTATTGTGACAGTCAGAGTGCCTTGCACATTGCAAGGAATCCAGCCTTTCATTCCAGGACAAAACATATAGGTATACAGTATCACTTTGTTCGAGAAGTAGTAGAAGAAGGAAGTGTGGATATGCAAAAGATTCACACCAAAGACAACCTAGCAGATGTTATGACAAAACCAATCAACACTGACAAGTTTATTTGGTGTCGATCCTCCTATGGTCTATCAGAAACGTAAGCAACATGGAATGGCAAGACAGAAAGAGTGGTGTGAAGATATGATTGGTTTAATCAAATCTTCAAGTGGGAGAATTGTTAGAATCCCACATCGGTGGGAGAATTGTTAGAGTTCCTCCTTGAAGGCTATATAAAGAGCCTTAAGGAGAAGTATTAAAACCATCCCAAGAATTATCTCTTCCTCTCTTGTATACTTTCTTATATTCTTTGTGAGGTTGTTCTCTCCTAGTATTTAGAGAGAGGTGTTGTAATATTTTCTCATAGTGAAATTCCTCTAGTCTTGCCCCGTGGTTTTTCCCTTTATTCATTGAGGGTTTTCCACGTTAAATTTTGTGTGTTCAGTTCCTATTTTCTCATCTCTTATTTTAGTTGTGAGACACTATTCCGTCACTCTGGTACCTAACAGTAAAGCTATATCAATTGGTGCCAAGAATCAACTCAACCAAATACTAATGGTGAAATTTTAATTTAAGGTTAATTCTATCTCAATATATTGTATGGATGGCAGGTATCGAAGTGGGTGATGTAATTGTCATTGATGGTGGAATGGCTAGCTTTGAAGTAACTGAGAAAGTTGGGAATGATTTGCGTTGTCAGTGTACAGACTCTGGTCTATTTCTTCCTCGTGCCAAATTTAGCTTTTGGAGAGATGGAAAGCTTGTAGCAAGGAATTCTGAGCTTCCTACTCTATCAAAAAAGGTTCAATTCATTACGATTGTGGGTTTGATTTCGAATTATTCTTAGATACCATAGCAGATAGTCTGTCATTTTGACTCATTGAATTAGTTTAGACATAATCCTTGATTTTAATTTAGCCAATCTGAGTTCATGGATATCAAATCTGTGTTTTCAAATAATGGACGTTACCAGCTATGTTACTTCGACTCTTCATTTTTCTTGAAGTACCCGTGTCCGACACATATTCGGACATGGGTATGGGGGTACGTTCCTCCAAATATATGGAAAAACTTAGAAAAAATTGAGCATACCCATGTCGGACACATACTCGTGTCCGACACTCACCCCCGAGTCCGAGTAACATAGGTTACCAGCTAAATGATATATTAGAAGATCATTTTTAGTCCTGCCATGCTTTGGAAGCAATATAATTCCTTCTAATGCTCATAAACATATGTCATCAAATCTACAGGATTGGGCTGACATTGAGTTTGGAGTTTCTGAAGGTGTTGACTTCATAGCCCTCTCATTTGTCAATGATGCTGATTCTGTCAGGCAGTTAACGAACTATCTCTACATGAGGTCATCTAGGTAAAATATTATCAACAAGCTAAACATTTATCAATTATACTAGCTTACCAAACACAACAGAAATGTTATACCCAGAAGTTATCGATTTTTCTGTAATTTCTTTTCATTTGGGCCCAGATTCTATGTACTATACCTTAGTGTCATCCAGAAAAAAGATTATTCATGATATTTCTGAAAGGGTATTGAACTGTTAAGCTCTATATGTGCAAGATTGTCAGGACAGGATGCCATTTTACTATTTTAGAGAATTGCTATTAAGAACTCTTCTGGTATTTTAGGCTCTGTTAAATTAAATACAAGTACAAGAGGGAGGTGTCAACCTTCTCTAATCTACAACTCAATTAATAAGTAAAACTTGAATGATGTATGAAACATAATCCAAAAAGAAGCTTTATTCTCTTAGGGTGGAATTTGATTAAATCACCCTGAACAAGTATGGCCTAGCCTTGGACAAATAAATATATTCATATATGCTACTGCCTTTTTAAAAAAAAAAAAAAGAATTCAAGCTTTCCCATGTGAGTAAAAGCTTGAATTTCAATGGTCATATGGTCTTTATATTTCCTCTGTCTCTGGTTTTTTTTCTTGTGCTTGTGTGTGTGTTTGTATCTAATAATGTGTACAATTTTTCCCCTCTTCCTCATTTTGCTCATAAGAAGAACCCTATGCAGCTATGCTTATAATGTTCTTCATCTTTCAGCAGTTAAAACACCTACATTTGATAATCTGTTTTTAATTTGAAATTTTCCCAAAAAGAAAAGTTATAAATTTATCTTTCATACTAAAGTATAAAGGCTTTTATTCTATATGCTTCTCAAAGTTTATGAAAATCCCGAATTTTTTCTGTGTGCAGATCCACAAGAGTATTGGCAAAGGTTGAGAGCTTGGAATCACTCCGGAAATTGGAAGAGATTGTAAAGGCTTCTGATGGAATCATGGTGGCTCGAGGCGACCTTGGAGTTGAAATCCCTTATGAACAGATTCCAACAGTTCAAGAGGAAATAACTCGTGTTTGCAGAGAACTGAACAAGCCAGTTATTGTAGCTTCTCAACTTCTTGAGTCAATGGTTGAATATCCAACCCCAACACGAGCTGAGGTAGTATCATACTCTTAACTGATTTTATTGTTGATATTTGATTATGGGAAAAACATCAAGCAAATTGACATTCACGTAATTACATTTTTAGGGAACATGTGTAGAATTTCTTCGTAATATATTCTTCTGTGGTGCAATCAGGTAGCAGATGTTTCTGAAGCAGTTCGGCAATATGCAGACGCCTTAATGTTATCTGGTGAGTCAGCTATTGGACCATATGGGCAGAAGGCTCTTTCTGTCTTGCAGATGGCGAGTAGTCGAATGGAACTATGGAGTCGGGAGGAAAATCGACAAAGTATTCTCCATCAGCGCCAACTTGGAGTGTCATTGCCTGATCGCATCGCTGAGCAGATCTGCAATTGTGCTGTTGAAATGGGTATCTATCCTCATCAGCCTTCCTGTACAATTAAATTTTAGTCTTGTTAGTATTACATAATATCAAGGATACCAACCCTGACTTGAATCATTTTATGCTATGTTACTCGGATTCGGGAGTGAGTGTCGGATATGGGTATGCATCTAACACGGATATGCTCAATTTTTTCTAAACTTTTTCTACATATTTGAAGGATCGTGCTCCTATCTATGTTCGAATATATGTCGGACATGGGTGTCGGGCACGGGTACTTCAGAGAAAATGAAGAGTCGGAGTAACATAGAGCTTATGCTCTCGCTTCTCATAAGATAGGTTTTGTTTGTATATATGATTCTTCATTCTAAGGAACTTGGTTCGATTCGAGAGGGGTTCAAACCCTGAAAAACTCAAATTGAAGAATTAGACTGAGCCACTAGTTACTACAATTTCCTTAACGCAATTTATATCAATTGTAGTGAAAAATATGTTTTAATCTCGGTTGTTCCCCATTTTCCCCCAAAAAAAAGAAGGGGGAAAATTATTGATAAATGAGAGTTACTCCATTGTAAGTACAATAGCTGTTGAGGCACTTATTCACACAAATGATTTGGTTTGGCTTGTTAGAATCTAAGAGAGCAGCACTTGCATGTCATATGTCCGATTTTAATCCGTGCATATATTCTCTGCAGCTAATAATCTTGGCGTTGATGCCATGTTTGTGTACACAAAGCATGGACAAATGGCATCACTCCTGTCTCGCAACCGTCCATACCCTCCCATATTTGCATTCACGAGTGACAATGGCACCCGTATGGCTCTGAATCTTCAATGGGGAGTTATTCCCCTCCTTGTTGATCTCTCAGATGATGATATGGAGGCTAACATCTCAACAACCATTGATCTTATAAGAACAAAAGGGATGTTGAAAACTGGAGATGCTGTTTTGGTGGTCTCAGATTTAACTCCTGCTCATATAAATTCCACTGCATTTCAATCCATCCAAGTGAAGACAGTTGTTTAGGAACTCATTTGCCTTCAACATGCTACTCAACTATTGTCAATGGTAACTTCTAAGATCATAAGTTTGTTACTTGAGAACCATTAATACTTTTGAAAATGTGTGAAAACAGTGTAATAAAACACGACACGGCATGTTTAATACACGTATCGTATTCCTGTTTAGGATTTTGACACATTTAATAGTTTGTGTTTACACAATTGACACCAAAAAAAAAAAAAAAAAAAACAAGAGACACGACACGACATGCATACATAGATTGTTAAATCTAAGATTGATAAGTTGGCTCTCAGGGGAATATATGCAACAAGGAGGGAACTCCATTTTCAGGTTTCTGTTTCACATACATTTTACATTGCAATACCATGGAATACTTCTAAGCAAGACTTCAAAGTTGTTTTTTCCCCCAAAGCCTTGCATAGGTTTATGATTGACAGACATCAAATACATTGCTATGGGACCTTTGAGAACACTATTTAGTTATTTTCCTATTCCAGGAAACCTTAATATAAATATAATTAAATTGCTAATTGGTTCATGAATAACTCATGCTTAGTTATTTGCAGTCCAGATTGTGATTTGTATGCAGATGCCTTATGATAAGTAATTTGCAGCTTCAGAAAATTTTCTGACCGTAAAGTATTGTCAGGTCATCCAATCATTAATCTTAAATCATTGAATGATAAAAAAATAAATATTTATAACGTGAATGATTAAACTAAAAGTTTAAAAGATTAAAAAAAGTTTAACATCAAAACAATATTAAAGTTGGGTCATTAATGGAATGGTCTAATGAAATTATGAAATGACCCAAATAGGTTTTAATTTGGACTGAAAAAAGCTCAAAATATATATATATATTGCAAATTTTTGATTCAATCGATTATTGATTTTCATCAAATTTTAAAATTTTCGATTACGTAAATATGATTGAATCAAAAAATTTATCTCGATTCAACCGGTTTAAACGATCGATAATCTGATTTTTTTTACACCGAGAGATTTGTAGACACTGCCAAAGAAGTGTGGGTCATACGTTAGAGGTCTTCACGATCAATCGGATGCCACAACTGATAGACACAAAGCACAACCGCACACCTCTCTTTCCCGCGCACATTAGTAACCGAAAGCTCTCTCGCTCTACTTTACGCTCCCTCGGTTACGCTACCAAACAACCACCATATTGCCTCTCGGCCTTAAGTGCTTCTTCTTTCTTCTCTCCACAGTTTAATATACAAAAACCAAAAAAAAAAAATCCTTACCCATTCTTTTACTCAACCCAGAAAAGCTGTTAAAACTGATTTAAATTCTAATTTCTTAAAAAAAAATTGAAATTTTTCTCTCTCTTTAATTGTTTAAAATTTTAATGCAGAGAAGTAAACTCAAAATAAAATGGCTTCTCTACAGATTCTGAACCCTGTTTTCTCTTCTATTTCCCAGTCAAATTTTCCTGGAAAATCTGATTCCAGGAAGAAAGTTCCGAGCTTTAATAGATGTAGAAGCTTCAGGTCTTTGCACAGCCAAAGATCTAGAATTTATTGTGCCACTCAAGAAGGTGACAACAAAAGCAATGGTATGTTCTTCAATTTCTAAAGCTTTTACTCATTTTAATTGTATCTTTTATCCTACTTTGATTTCAGAAATTTTGAAACCAACTCAAGTTTAAGTCCTTCAGAAAGAAACTGAAAAGCTTTGAGAAATTAATGAAGAATGCATTGAAAAGATGAAACATTTATAGTTTCAAATTTGCTAGTTTTTTGGATCAGAAAATGGGCTAAGAGATTAAGTTATTCATTTGGGTTCTTAGTTTTTGCTTGAAAATTTGGTTAAATGGGTGCTTTAATTTCTTTGGGGGCTTATAAAATTGGGTGTCTTTTTATCCTTTTTTGAGTAGGTGAAGAGCCTCCTGAGTCACTGTTTATGAAGGAGTTGAAGAGGAGGGGGATGACACCCACTTCATTGCTGGAGGATGCCAAAAAAGCCAATTATGGTTTGGATGATGAGATGAAAATAGGGGAAGAGGCGGGAAGTTTCTATAAAAGGAATGCTGTCTCAACTGAATTTGAGAAAAGCTTAACTAATCAAAGGGAGCGCTCCATGGAATTGAACAGTGAAGGCCTTGAGGTTGATAGATTTTACATAATGGTTTTGCATGCTGTTCCTTGTGCTTGCTTTTTGTTGCCTTCAGACCTTAAGAACAATCTTTGTCTATGATACTCGGACTCGGATGTGAGTGTCGGATACGGGTATCTGTCCGATACTGCTATGTTAAATTTTTTTTAAGTTTTTGCACGTATTTGGAGGGTCGTATCTCCATACCCATGTCTAGATATGCGTCGTACTTTAAGAAAAATGAAGAGTTCTTAAAAGATTTTGTTTAATACCTTTTCTTTTCTTGTGCAATAATGTGGTTCATCTTGCTAATGAAACTTGACTGCATCTGCTAGTTATTGATAATTGTACTTTAGCACAATTATATACATTCTGAATTGTAATGGTAGCTTCGAAATCTTAACGAGCTAGATTTAGAATGTGATCTACACTTGTTTCCTTGATAGGAATTTTAAAGGAAAATGAGAAACAACTTTACCTCCGGGGTTCATTTACATTTTCGATGTTGTTATTACTTGTTAAACATTTTAGAAAAAGAAACAAAATTTCTCTATCTTCCTTTGGAGATTGTTGTAGAACTTGAACCAACAACAACATCCTCCTCTACTTTGTACTTTCTGCTGCTGCAGTGAACTTGATTTATTTGAGCAATTTTGTTGTTGACCCAACGTTTCTCATTTTATTTTAATTTCTTCATATATAACTAACTGTTCTGGGATCAAGAGCTTTTTGTGGCTGAGCTAATATCTCTTTACTTAAAGCAATGTCATGTTTTTTTGCATTTGCAAATTCGAGCACATGCCAGACAAGAAATCAACTTATGTTTGTTTTCATTGTTCAGGGGCTAGTTCCACGGGCTAAACTGTTGCTAACACTTGGAGGAACTTTCTTCCTCGGCTTTTGGCCTTTGATCCTTTCAACTATAGCAGTCTTTTCTGCTGTCTACCTTGTAAGTCCCCTTTCTTTCTCTCTTGGATTTTGTCTTTAGAAAATCCACTTACAAAAAACTCCCTGTTATCATGGGCTGTGCTGTCATTAAAATTATTGCAGTGGCTCTAATGAGCTTAAAGGAAAATCCCATTCTTAAAAAGGACAAAGGAAATAGATATTTATTCTCTTTTAGTCGTTTTAATATTGTATCTAGCGTTGTTTCAGTCTAAAGTTGAAATTTTTGTATATACTATTTTGATGTTTGTTTGACCTACATAAGTACATATATTATCGCATTGATTAGTTAGTGGGGCGAGGTTTCAGCCCTGTGTGTTTGTACTGTTTTTATTACCTTGAACTATCACCTAGTTCTTCATTGTGTCTGCCATTAAGAGTTTGGCTATACTTTTGTTTTATCCAATATCCTCTTTGCTAAATCCTTGCTGCCTTTTTGTGAATTTGCATTTGAAGGGTTGCAGATGCTCTTTGTTTGTTATAAAAGCTTGGGTAATTTACATTCTGGGTCACTGAACTTAGCATCAACTTTCATATAGGTTACAAACGTTTAATTTCATCAAATTACATCACTAAACTTTTATTATTAATAAAAAAAGCAGATTCAACTTGGAAATTTTTTTTACCTAAAATGCCAGTCATGCATTATCTTGATGAGATGTAAAAGATATATGCATGTTGGGTCAGCTTTTCCATTAGAATTACTCAACGGAATTAGCATAAATGACTTAATTTATTAATAATAAAAGTTCAGTGATGTAATTTGATGAAAATTAAATGTTTGTGACCTACATGAAAATTGATCCTAAGTTCAGTGACCTAGAATATAAATTACCCTATAAAGGCTACATACTGAATTACTGATAATTTTTCCTTGGGCAGTATTTTGGACCATCTTTTATTCATGATGGAAGTGATACTCCTGTTTCACCACCGCAATACATCGACCCTTATGCACTTCTGGAAGATGAAAGGATTTCTCAAACAGCCCCTCGTATGAATTGAAGAACAACAAGTGTTCCACATACAAGAAAATTTCTTAGACTTAAATTTCAGTTTTCTGTAGCATATTTCCTTCACCTCCTGAAATTCTTTGTAAATCCTATATCAGCATGAACTTCTCACTCCAATTGAAAGCTCATTGTCTTTCATACTGTTTTACAGATCCAATTCCTTGCCAAATTGGATTCAAATATAGATGGTTATCGACTTTTTGTTTGTTATTACTTTGTATATTATTGTGGGAAATTTTGATGGAAGGAGATTGACTTGGAAAAGAGGGGGAGGCTCACCTAGAGCCAGGACTTTCCCTTTGAGTTTTGAGTCAAACTTCTATGAATGTTTTAGGTGCATTACTCTATGAATGTTTCTGTTTAACTGATTAAAGTTATTCTCAACCTTTTTTCTTTTTACATTGTTTAAACACGAATAACATGACACGTTTAATATACATATCGTATTTATGTTTAGGATTTTAATATATTTAATAATTGATGTTGTGTTTATGTTTATGCGATTAACAAGGAAAAAAAATACATATTTAATAATCGTACTCAGCTTGATTATATCACTTCTTGCAGCTGCTGGCTCCATTGGAGGAATTGTTAAGGATCTTCATACCTTTAAACCTTTCACCTCTGTGTCCTAATGTCTTCATATCTGACTATCCCCTTTTTCTTTTGACCCTCCTTTCAAGACAAAAAGTTAGAGAGATATTTTCTCAGAAAATTTATGTAGTATCTGTTGTCATAATATATAACTAGACATACTAAACAGGTTGAGGCGGATTAGGTGCCTGCCTGCCTTTGGCATCTGGAATTATGTTCCTGAAAAACGAATGGTTAACCAATAATACAGTGGAAATTGAAAGCTAGAAAAATTGCCCAAATATACGTCAAAGCTCTTGCAGTCCTATATTTTCAGCTCCTCTTCATCTTACAGACAATTCTAGTTTTTATGTATTAAAAAATGGTATTTAACACTCAATATAATCTAATGCAAAAAAAGAAAAAGAAAAAGAAACCGTATCATTATCATGTCAAAAATCTTGATAAAAAAACAAATAATAAGTTAAATATTGATGTGAAAGTTTCATTTCTTATTATGTTGTCTTGATCAATAACAAATGCTAAGATCCTCGCGAGCCTAGAGAATTCTCCTTCTTCCATACCATCACATACATACCGGTGAACAAAGGCACGCTTGGCATACATAAGATCGAACTTGTGGTCACTGGTCAATGCATGCGAGAGAACACCTCAGCAACACTGGTGGAGTTGGAAATCATGCAAACAGCCCTCTGGACCTTGGCAAGGTCACCTCCAGGAACAACGGTGGCCGTGGCTGGTAGTTAATACCACACTTGAATCCAGATGGGCACCAATCAACAAACTGAATGGTAGCAACTGCAGCATTGACATCCTTAGGCACAACTTCACCGCGCGGTACATCAAACAGCAAGCCATGTACTTGCCATGGCGAGGATCACACTTGGCCATCATAGATGAGGGCTCAAAGGCACTGTTGGTGATTTCAGCAACTGAGAGCTCTTCGTGGTAAACCTTCTCTGCAGAGATGACTGGAGCATTATATATATATATATATATATATATATATATATATATATATATATATATATATATATATGAGGAAAGCATGAAGTTGATTCTTGGGTAAGGGACCAAGTTGGTATGGAATTCAGTCACATCCACATTCAAGGCACCATCAAACCTAAGTGAGGCAGTCAAGGAGGAAATCACCTGAATCACGATATATATAAAGGTATTAGGACAAGCCATTAACAGAAACACCAAAAAAATACACAAAGAGTCTAGAGTTTTATGATACCTGAGAGCAACGGCGGACCGCCGTGGGAGCCACCCCCAAGAATTTTGAATTTTTTTAAATATATATATATATGTATTTATATATTAAATAAAATAAAATTAACTCCATCAAAATAAAATTTATATTTTTTTATTTTTTTTTATTTTTGTCTACAACTTAATTTTATGCATTATAATTTTAGAAAGTTAAAATTATATTGTTATTTATCTTTTTATTTTATCCAATAATTATTATTCATAACTCTTCAAATTAATTGATTTGTTATATATATTAAGTCACAATAATGTGAACTTAAATTAATTTTCTAAATGTTAGCTTTCTCAACAAGACTTCAACAAAATATTGTAAACTGTAAAGTCAGATTTTTTTTTTCTTTTACTGCATGTTATCGTTACCCTTTGTAGCTTTTCTTCTTTCTTCTATTCTTTAGCTTCAAATTCAATCAATTTTGTTTGTAACTTGATGCTTGTCGTTTGAGTTATCAAGTTTAAAAATCAAGATCATGCTAAGATTCTCAAAAATCTTCTTTTACTAGTTAGTAGTTATTCTAACTTTTATCTTCATTTTTAAAATTTTTATTATAAATCTATTTATTTTTTCTGTCACTGTCGACTTCCTTACAAAGCAAAAATAATAAGATTCTTGTTTTATTTTTTAAAATATATGTTTATATGATCTTATTGTTTATATGCATAAATAATGTTAAAACTTTTGTAATTAGTCAAAATTTTGATTTTTTTTTATTAATTTTTGTTATAGTATAATATTATATTGATTTGCCTTAATTATTTATGACATACCTCAAATAAAATATATATAAATTTAATTTTTTAATTGATTATCCTAAAATCAAATGTTAAGATCCACTACTACCTTGAGAGACAAGTCGGTTAAGATTGGTATAGGAAGGTGGGTCGCTTAATGTCAAGAGAGTGCCTGCAGATATCGTAGATATATAACCTCATTGTTAGCGTGCATTTTATTAGCAAACTTATTTGGTAACATTATAATCCTCTAATAACGTTTAGAATTTAAATAACAATTTTTTTCAAACATTTAGGTTTGAAAATTTAAAATACGCTTAGAACTAAAAGTGTAATTATCTTTTATATATAACATGGCACGTAATATCACCTTGAAAACCGTTATTTTCATTGTGCATTCCGTTAGCCAATCCATTTGGTAGTTAACATTGAGGTAACATTATAATCATTTGATAACGTTTAAGATTGAAATAACAATTTTCAAATACTTAGGATTGAAAGCGAAAAACACGTAAACATTTAAGACTAAAAATATAATTATTCTTTTATAATAAATATCATAAATTCATAATTGCAATAACATGAATTGTTACCTTAGTTGCTATTTTAGTTAGCCGTACGTAGTCCAGGCAAGAATATATATCCTTTGCCCTTATTTCCTGTCTCTTTTGGTGCCCGTATATTATAATTCTATCATGTATTCAGTTAATTAACTGTTTATGAACACGTGTTAAAAAATCATTGAAAGGGCACCAAAAGAGACACCAACTATTAGAGGGACACCAAAAGAAACATAAAAAAGGGGCAGAAGAAATTTGTTCATCCAGGCAGAGCTGACTCAAGTCTCGATCGACATCCAATTATCATATCTTTCGCTTTCTTTTGCCAGTTATATGGAGCAACGTCGTCCTTTTGAACTTCTTAACCTCGGAGTGGTATTATTAGATGATTATTTCTTAATATCAATTAAATATCATTGATATGATTTGTTATATATTTGCAAAGGCTAGTTAGTTACTACTTACTAGGGTGAAGCTTAATTAGCTGCCATGCATGCCATGAAAGTTGAACAAGTTGATCATCAGGTCCGCCATAACAGGAAGTAAGGGAGAATTAGTATGTAGTGGGTGGTAGAGAATGGAGCCAGCCAGCCATACTTTACCAAGTCAGAGGTCCCCTCAGTCTTCAAACAATTTTCCATTCTATACATATGTACGTGAGATACATCCATCATTTAATATCTAATAATATGAACGATTTTTTTCATTATTTTCTGTAAATTTAGTAATTCGTGTATATAACTATTTAATTGATTAAAAATTAACATAAAAGATGGTTCCGAGGTTCAAGTCTCCATTCTCCAAGTTAATTACCTATAATTAAGAAAATAAAACCTAAAAACATTGATCACACATATATATCCAAAATATAAATCAAACTCAATTTTTATAAATGAGATCAGCTTTGCATAAACAATTTAATATGGCATGCATGATGCAACAGTACTCGACTTTCAACTGCTCCTAATGTGTAGCTGTGAGAGATGACAATAACCCGGACACAACAAAATATGTTATTCGGATTCAGGTGAGTATCAGATATAAATATATGTCTGATATAAATATATTTAATTTTTTTTATATATTTAAAAAATTATATTTAAATATGTATTGAAGATGTGTATTAAATACGAATACTTTGAAGAAAAAAAAAATCAAATAATATAGGCACACTAAGTTGTCGTTCCAAGAAGAAGCTCGTGAAGATAAGAAAGTGGATTGGACAGTGACCTACTTTACCATAAAGTTGCCATATCCAAGCAAAGCTTAGCTCACCATAGAAGCTTATTCCTTTACCGATCGTCATATGCTTAGATTCTTACTTTTCTGTTTAATTTACTTCTTTATACATTTATAAGGCCGCTCACATCCCCAACCCACCCCCATGGCCCCATCCTTTAATTATTCTGAAAAAGAATGGTCTATTCTTTTCTTTTTTTAATTTCTATTACTTTTTTTTTCCTTATAAAAAGTATGCTTTAATTATTAGGTATTATTTTGGATGGGAACAAAATAAGGATAGTATGTAATTTATGTATCAACTGGTTGTAATTGCTTGAGAAAACTAATCTTGAAATTTTACTGGCTAGAATATTAAAAAAATCTTAAATTATTTTATTTTATTTAAGTAAGTTTATATATTTTTATTATACCAAAGTAAATTTTTATTTTTTGATTTGTATCCAAACAAATTTTTATTTTAAACAAAAATTTATTTATGTTAAGAGTTTATTTAAGTAGAAGTTAAAATTAATGATTTATTTTAATACAATAAAAATATAAAAATTTATTTAAATAAAATGATAAAACTCAGTTTTTTTTTATAGCCAAATTTACTCCATTAAAAGAAAAACATGATTAATTATTGGGCAGAACCTCCATCATTCTTAAAGGACCCCATATGGCATGCCATGACCATGACCATAACCATGACCAAGGACAACGCACGCACTCACTCATCCATTTGGGATGCCATATGACTTATGAGCATGCATGTCATATAAAGACATCATAATTTTGCATTACAAGTTTGTTCCCTGAAATTGATGCATTTCATTAACGACATTTCTTCAAAAATTACTATTTATTATAGTAATAACCTATCAACATTTTAATTTAATTTGCTAAGGATTAGGAGAAATATATATAGTTTTTTCTTAGTCATAGTATATGATTTTATGACAACATTTTATTTTTCAAAGAATTAATTCTAAGCTATAGTTTTGAGTTTGGGTTTGGTCAGGATGAAGATATATCATTTCATGGTTTTAATTTATTTCAATTAAATGAATTAAAATATTTTTTTAGTAATAACAATATATTTGGACCACATATAACTTGCTCTTTTATTATTATTATTATTATTATTAAGATTTTAATTTTATCCCAAAATCTATGGCTGTTGGTAATATAAGTAAAGCTAGGCTTAATTAGAACTTAAATCAAGGATTAATTAACATGATTAATTAGTATAGTCAACTCCTATTCTTAAAATCCTCTAAAATAATTAGGGTCTCTACATCCTTCACATGTGTAATGATAATTAAGCACGGCAGATGTTTTGATTACATACAACGTTGACAACGCCAAAGCACGTTAAAACAAAAGCATGTTCCTAAAGCTACCTGATGTTTTTTTTTTTTAAATCATGTGGTCAAGGTTTGATTAGGTATAATCTAATATTAGTTCAACCAAAGTAAAATTTCCTCCAAAGAATATATTAAGCAAGGATTATAGCATGAAAATAGAAAGAAAAAAAAAAAAGAAAGGAAAAAGATTAGTAGTATTAAGAAGAAAAGAGCTACTAAAAAAAACACGACTTAGATCTCGTTTAGCATTATAGTTGATAAATTTTTTTATCATAATGTTAAACGGGTAAAAAAATTTGAATTCTGCAACTAAAATCATGATTTTGCAATCTAAACAAAGAAAAATCAAAATATTGATATTTTTACGATTTAAAAATTGACTTGACTTAAAATGATTTTATTATTTTCGTATCTCAAAATTTTTATTATTTTATACATATTTTATTTATATTTCAGTTCAACACATTACTTTTTCACAACAATGCTATAAACACTTAAAATTCTTAACCCACATTTTTTTCAACAATAAAACTAAACTAGTTTTAATGTAGGAAATATATATTAAGGAGAAAAAGAAAAGAAAATACCACTTTCTAGAACTACATTTGCCAAAATTTCCAAGCATACATAAATTAACTAATTAAGATGAGCTAAGGTCCAATATTTTTCTCTGGAAAATTGTATTTATTTGTTTGATTTTTATCAAGTACAGATGGGAATCTTCTATGATAACTAGTTTATTACCCACTTGCCCTTCAATCTTTTGTTTTTTTTTTTGTTTTTTGCCCTTGAATCTTGACCATGTCTATAAATTGACCCACCCTGCACAGTCGTTTCCTCCCCACGTCTCTCAACCCATCTTTTCTTTAGAAAGAAAGCAGAAAAATGAGTTCCAAAGTCAGCGCCTTTTGCATGATCGTCTTCCTCCTCTTCTTCACATTATCTTGTGCCGCCGCCGCCGCCGCCCGCCCAGAACCTGCTGCATCTGAAGTTCAATATCCTAACCCTCCAATCAAAACTCAACATCTGGTATATACGTTAACCTTTTCTTTTTTTATATATCTGAAAGTTAGGATTTTAAAGAAATAATTTTTTTCTCATTTTGTTTCGATTAATTTATCATTAACAAACTGATATATTTTGTAAAAACACTGGTAAGGAAGGATCTTATTTTTTCTAATGATTTGTTGGTGAACATTTCAGGATACTGAAACAGAGAAGGTTCTTAAGGTGGAGGATAGCTGCGAAGGAATTGAAGAAGAAGAAGAAGAAGAAGAGTGCTTGATGAGAAGAACACTTGCAGCTCACGTTGATTACATCTACACCCAGAAGACCAAGCCTTGAGGACCTCTCTTCAATCATGTTGTCATATACTAATTACAATTTTTTTATAAGTAGCTAGTTTATTCATAAATTTGTGTCTTCATTTCTATAATGTTCTTTTTTATTATCAGCATCAAGTTCCGAAAGTAGTTCATTTTCAGCTGCAGGGAGGTTTTAGTGGATAAAATATATACTGTTTGATTCTTCTATTCATGTCATGTAGGATAATTTTTCTGCTTGGTAAACCAGTACTGTAATATATGGCATAGATACTAGTGAAATTTTTATTATATGTTTCAAATAATTTAATTTCCAAACATTACCAGAGTTTTGGCTTTCAGTTTTCTCTGCTGTCAACAGCCTAAAGAAAGAGTGGACATTTTGTTATTAACCAGTACTTTTTTCTTTGAATGTTGATTTCTATAGCTAATGTTATCCGATTTTTTCATTTTTTTTAATGTTTGTATCTAACATTTACATTCGATACATATTCGGATATGGATATAAATGATCCTTCAAATATATAAAAAATAACTTTAAAAAAATTGAGTATATAGCATATGGTCGTATCTAACATTCAATCCGAATTCAAATAACATAACACATAGCATAAAAAATTGAGTATATATATATATTATTGAAAAGGTTTCTTCAATCCATGATCTGGATATTATTTTCTTATTCAAATATGAAAAATCCTTTGATGGAAACATCTTCTAGACTTCATGAATTCCTTTACCACGAAAATTAAAAATTAAAAGAAAAAAAGCGGCTGATTTTTCAATTTTCACATTGAATCCTTTCGTTGTTTCTTCCTCCAGAACTTCACCCTATTAGGTTGTTTTCCTCAATTTCATTGTCGTCTTCATTCATCCCATTTTTCCAAAACATTAATGTTCTCTTAATAATTAAGAGTTTTGCTAACAAGTACTTTAATGCACTCTTTACAATTATTAAATATAATAATATTTTTACCTAATATATTAAAATGATGAATAAAATTATCAATTTTTGTAATTAATACAATGTTATTCCTATAAATAGTATATTAACTAATCTTAAAAAATACTCTAAAAACACTCGTTAACAAAATCCAATAATTAATAAACAAAACCTAATTCCTCAATATTGAGTGCTTAAAATCCGGTAAAAGAATAATAGAATTTGATAATGCGTGCTCTTAGAGGTTCGATTTCCTTTTATTATTTTTCAATCTATGAGTCGATTCGGATTGTTTAGGAATACAACTTCACTCGGATTGTATGCTCTTAGGGATACTAACCTTATTTTTAGAGCATTATTTTTAATTAAATGTGATAATCGATAGTTAATATATTGATTCCTAATGGATTGAAATATTATTAATTAAAAAATGTTCTTACAATGTTAGTTAACAAAATCCAAAAAAAAAATGTTAATCAATGCCTAGTGACATTATTAAAGTGATATTTATAAAATAAAAAATGTAATTAAATATTATATTAAATATATAAAAAATTAAAATAATAATCAAAATACCCTACTAATCCCCCATTAAGAGAAATTGAGTATTTTGGGTAGTAATGCATGCCTTTATCCATCCTATAAACTTGTCAGGCAATCCATATACTGATAGAACAGTGAGAATGAAGCCCCAGTTTAATGAATCAAAAGCTTTTTGGAGATCAATCTTCATTGCAAAACGGGGGGATAAGGTTGCTCTTCCATACCCCTTAACCAGTTCCTGTGTCTTCTTTTATTGACCAAATTAAGTACGGTCCATTTCTAAAGACCCATCAACCGCCTAGCTAGCTTGTTTAAATTCATGGCTCTCTCTCTTTTTCGGTTGGAAAATGAAGGCAGATTTGATATCAATGAGAGTACTGTGCCATCCAACTGAGACCTTTGCTCCTGCAACCATAGCCGCCAGTGCTTCAAAGTTTGGTTTCAATCTAAATTATCAAATTAACCGAAATTCATGTGGAATTGGGACTTGACATGATGTGGTTGTAGACTTTTTCAAAGATAGGATTATTCGGATTTGGTCCGGCAGATCGGGTTTGAATTATATCAAGTTTGGGATAGAATATTTTTTATTCGATCTGATTCGGTTCAGATTATTATTTAATTAATAAAATAATTATTTAAATTTAATTATAAAAATATATAAATATTAATATACAGTGTTTTTAATATTTTAAAACAATAAACAGGCTTTTCATACCTAAAAGAACGGATCGAATTGAATCTTAAATAAATAATTTTTTTTTTTACTATTTAAACTTGACCTGGATCAAGTTTGATCCATGAATAACTTTATACGACTGGCAGTATTTGCTTTTACAATTACCTATTGCATGCTTTGATATGGATCATATCTATTATAACTAATCATATTATATATGGCAATAAACTAATGGCAGTCACATTGTTTCATAAGAAAATTGAAAAATATTGTTTCTTAATTTATAGATATAGAATCTTGAGTTTCTATCCATTTTCTAACTTAATATCACAATATATATATATATATATAAGAAATAATGATTTCTTTCTTCCTCTTAAAAGGTAATTAGATATAACAAATAGAACTAATTTATCTAATGGTTGTTACTATTTTTTTTTTTTGTTATATATGAAATCTCATTAGGCTTGAGCTATAAATACAAAGGAAGTTTGCTCTTTTTCATTCCATAAACGTTATTCTCTCTTTTCAAGATATAGGAATCTAAAACCTTTAGGAAAAAAAATGTCAAGCTTCTAACTAGTAAGTTTCTTTTTCTTAAATTAAAAAGGTTAAAGTTTTGGGTTTGAATTATCTCTTAAAAAGAGAAGTTGAAATGAAATATGTTCACATTCATTCATTTAAATACTATGCTTCTGTCGAGGGTTTGTGGATTATGCTATAAAATTATGGTCACAATGAAGTAGTTATAGCCTAGATCTGCTCACGGGCCGGGCAATCCGTCTGGCCCGACAGGTCCGATCCGTATTGGGTCGGGCCTGAATAAATTTCTTTTGTTTTTGTCCGATTCGATCCGGAACAGTATTTTTTTTATTAAAATAATATTATTTAATTTAATTTTAATTATAAAAATATAGAAATATTAATAAAAAATATTGTTTTATTATTTTTAAAATGTAATGAACAATACTCACGGACCGACGGACCAGGTCGGGCCTGGACAAATACTTTGAAAAAATTTCGACTTCGATCCGGTCAGGCCGTGAACGCCTCTACTATACCTCTACTATAGCCCAATTTGCTATGATTGTGATGCCATGATATTTGACTAGAGCCTAATGGTGTTTGTCTTTTGGTTGGCCATGTAAATGTAATCTATGATTTGACTTGAGTTTCTCGATCTTTGGTTTTAGGATTAGTTAATTTTATTTTTTATGAGACAGAAAAATGATATAATTCAGCGGTAGAATGTCACTTAGACATGATAAAAGTGATCAGTTCGAATTTGATTATTCTTCTTTCACACTTCACATAGAGAGAAATGCACTTTTTTTTTTCCTTCTTTCTTCAAGTATCTAATATCCAAGTATTCATGTTATGGCTATGGTTGACAATCAAGATTAGGTGATCCGTGATCCCATGCCGTACCTTATAAGCTGCTTCATCTACTAATTTATTTATTATTATGTGTCCCATTCTTTCTGGTTTTGACAATTCAGTATAATTAGCTTTTTCTTTGTTCCTCTAACTTTGTTTTTAATTAAAAGAATTAGAACGCAAGCTTAAAATTCTTACTAACTTCATCTTTATTATTAGACATATTCGTCAAATTACCCTGACTTATATTGGATCGAGTTTAAATACATATTTTTTTTTTATTTGAGTTGATTGATTCAAT
This sequence comes from Fremontodendron californicum, assembly GCA_030761205.1. NCBI lineage: Eukaryota > Viridiplantae > Streptophyta > Magnoliopsida > Malvales > Malvaceae > Fremontodendron > Fremontodendron californicum. The sequence continues at coordinate 3,529,083 of JAULJL010000013.1, read as the reverse complement.
TCAAATTATTGTTCATCAATAAAAAATTTATAAAAATTTAATTATAAAAATTAATATAAAAATATTTTTAATATTATTTTAAATAATAATATATATTTTTAAACCGAATCAAATTTGATATGATTGAATAAAAAAAATTCAAATTACGTCCCAACTATGAACAGCTCTAATCTTCATTTACCACTTGAGCCAAGCTAAAATTTGCAAAAGTCAAAACTCTTTCACAGATATCATACTTGTGGGCTTGATTAGGCCACTTGGCCCATTGGTCGAAGCACGTACAAATGTTGCTTAGAGACTCTCTCAGAGACTTGAAGAACCCATTTACTATTTTTTTTTTCTTTTCAAAAACAGAACACATCATTTGCTAAAATCATGACGGCATCGTTTAGTTAAGTAAAATTAAAACCTCATAAAATTTAATCTACTATTCTATTAAAATAGCTCACCAAAGGAAAAATGTTGCATCTTGGAGTAAGATCATATTGAAGCAAACCTTTTTGAAGTTGTGTCCATCCATTTTTTTTATTTGCACATTTCAAACATCAGTGAAACCACTTGGTATTATTAGTACTATTATTTTTAAAGATTTATATTTGATGTTATATATTATCAGTAAATCATATGATGTCACCTCATTAAAAATAAAATTATTGATATTTATTTTTAAAATTTTTTTAATAAATATACTGTCAGTACATCAAATATAAATATTATTTTTAATTCATTACCAAAATCCTTTTCTTATAACATAAATACGGAAAATAATGGGGGAAAATTGAAAGGAATGGTGGTTTACTACTGCTCGTCTACTACTCTGTAACTTGGCTCCGGCATTTTAGTGAACATTTACCGTGCAATGCCTAAACCCTTCCTAGTTCCTTAAGCAATTGAAACGCTGCCGTATTCGTAGTATTACTTCTACCGCTTTCTGAAAACCCAAAACCCAGGAAAATAGGATTGCCGTTATCGTGGTCGTTTTTCCAGGAAAAAGAAAGAAATCGAATTTCTGAGAAACCAAACGGAGCCAAAAGTTTTTTTTTTTTTTCTTTCTCTGTTTGTTGCTAGGAAATGCAAACCTTAGGACCTTTACGACCTCGATTCACGGGGCTAGTGAAGCGTCCTTGGCTTACTAAACCATTTTACTCGAGAGCACTCTCGTCTACTCCTCCTTCTGATTACTCCAACCAGTCTCGCGGTGGCCTTCCTCGCTTCTTCTCAGAAACTCTTCCTTCTTCCAAGGCAATCTCTTCTCTTTATCAACGTATTCATTTCTTAACCAAAAGTTGAAATCTTTATCCAATTGTTTGCAAATTTATAAATGCAGGGTGGTGTTATTCGCGTTCAAGGAGATGAATTTTGGCATATGACTAAAGTTTTAAGGTTGAAAACTGACGACAGGTACTGCTTATCATCACTCCATCAAACAATTTCATTTTTCCTTCAAATTTGTAACTGTATTTTATGTACTAAACTTATAGAAACTCTGGGTTTTGGTTCAATTCGTTTAAAATATATATATATATATATTTTTTAAATGCTGGCGTATAAAGAGTAGAGCTCTTCAATGGGAAAGGAGGTCTGGTAGAAGGGTTCATACAAAACATTGACCGTACCGCAATTGATTTTGTGGCTTTGGAAGATCCAAAGCTAGTTCTTCCACAGAGCCCTCAGTGGCATATATTTGCTGCTTTTGGTAAGTTTTCAAGTTAAAAGAAAATTTGCAGTTGCAAAATTTGTTTCATTTGCTAAATCTTGTTCCTGTTTAGGTTCACTAAAGGGTGGTCGAGCTGACTGGCTTATTGAGAAGTGTACTGTATGTCTTATGGAAATACAAACATTTTCTACCTATATTTTTTCTTCCTTTTATATTGGTTATGTTACTTTTTGTTAATAATAATGTTTTGTTTTCAACATTCTAGGAACTGGGAGCTAGTAGTGTAACCCCTTTGCTCACTGAACGTTCTTCTACTATCTCTGACAATCGGGTGGAAAGATTGCAGCGTGTCATTTTAGCAGCGGCTAAACAATGTATGTGTGATTTTAGTTATATTTATGACATTATTTTCTGATTACTTTTACATTTTATTTTCATGTTAAATCTTGATATTTGCATCAGTAGAAGTCTGATTGGGATATCTTAAGGTGTTATGTGTTTTTCTTGGCTTTCATTTCATTTTGGTATCTTTTTTGGTTTTCCTGTTCTTAGTTATTACTATAGGTGTTCAATACTCTTGTGAAGGTTGATGTTCTCTTACCTCGTATGAATTGTGATTTCTTCTTCTTGTAGGCCAACGGTTGCATGAAATGAAATTGAATCATCCTACGAAGATTGATAATCTTATACCTCTTGTGAGTTCTTCTTCCTTTTTTATACTTAAGTAGCTACCAAATTTTATAGTTCTTCTGCAAGGTGATATTTTTCTGATGCTGGTATGCAGATTTTCAACATATAATTTGCATTAGCAAGCACCACGAGTTTACGAGTGGTTACTGATTTTAGTTATATATTCTTCCAGTTATTGACTTGTAGTTCCTTAAAAATAGCTATTTGAATATATATGCTTCACATTGTTGTATTTGGGATAAGTGTGACTTTTTTCCTTCCTCATATTTTCTTGAACTTAAAACTCCTTTTCTCTCCTCCTTTTGCTTAATAGGTTGCCAAGTCAAAGCAGTCTTTTATAGCCATAGCAGAAGCTACTCCTCTAGTTAGTGCATTGACTTCAACAACAAAGGAACCTAGTGGGCTGATTATAGTTGGACCAGAAGGGGGTTAGTAATTTAGTATGCACATCATATTAGTCCTATCCTTTTGCTGCATTTGCAGGTGTGAATGGTCATTTATGGGAAGAAGCTGGCACTCTAATTGATTCTCTGTCTAAATACAATAAAGAGAAAACAATGTTGAAAGTCTAGAGGATCAAATCAATCGATGGATTATAGATTATGAGTCCAACAGTTAATAATCACATCCTTATTTGTACTTTTCGATATCTACTATTTAGATTGGTTTTCTTCTAAAATGATCAAGGGCATGATTGAGATCTATGTTACTCGGACTCGGGGGTGAGTGTCGGATACGGATATGCTCAATTTTTTCTAAGTTTTTTCATATATTTGGAGGATCATACCCTCATACCCTTGTCCGAATATGTGTCGGACATGAGTGTCGGACACGGGTACTTCAGGGAAAATGAAGAGTCGGAGTAATATAGTTTGAGATGACATTGGAACCAATAATTGAGGGTTTCTGCTTTCTTTTGTATAGTGTAAAGAAAATTAGCATGACTTGTGATTCTGGTGCTTCAGACTTTACAGAGAAAGAGGTGAATTTGATTACAGAAGCAGGTGCTACAACTGTTGGTCTTGGCCCTCATCGGTTGCGCGTTGAAACTGCAACTATAGCTATTCTGGCGACCCTAACTCTATGGTCCGACTCTAAGCAAATCACCTACCCTAAGCACTCATTCAGGTAATTCTTATCTTTTTGTCTCTTGCCATTGGTGCTGCAACTTCTATGTCATCTCTGAAACCTTAGTGTCTTAATAATATGGAGATAGAGCTGATGGACAAGGAGATCAAAGTTCCCTTCCCTAGGAGATGTCAACGTGAATGGATGCCTCAAATTATAGCGTAATGGCTGGTAGAGGTAAAAGGAGGAAGAATTTCTTGCTTCTTTTTTTCAGAGATGTGAAATATATTGGTATTTTCATTTGTCTTCCTTCTGTTCCTTGCTTTTTTTTTTTTTTTTTTTTTTTTCTGTAATCAAGCATATTTATTAATTTATTCAAGGTTGTGGTGAATGTTCCTATTTTTTTGCACTCCAGAGAAAGAGAATGACTGCAGTTCACTTCATTTAAACTTGACTGTATTCTAAAAGAAAGTCCGACCGTTGTATTTAACAATATAATCATACCCGTCATACACATAAAATTTTAAATCAATCTGATGTCTTTCTCATGTTGATAGAGAATATTATATTTTTAATATATATTTAATAATTTAATTTTTTTTATATCAAATTAATAGTTAGATATTTTTAATTTGCTCGAAATTTGACACACTGTAAAATACAAGTATATATATAGAGGAGGGATCCGTTTACACTAGTGTAAAACTAAATTAGTTTTACACACTTCTATAACTTTTTATACTATTTATATTTGTTTAATCCGACCGTCGTATTTCATGTTCTATTCACGTAGATCATGCATGTCGAGTTTCGAGTAAATTAAAAATGTCTAACTATTTGTTCAATTTAAAAAACTTTCAACCGTTAAATATATATTGAAAAAGATAGTATTGTCGATCGATATGATAGAGATATCGGATCGATTCGAAACTTTACATACACGATGAATACAATCATATTGTTAAATATAACTGTCAGTTTGTTAAAATATAAATCGTATAAAAAGTTATAAAAGTGTGTAAAACTAATTTAGTTTTACATTAGTGTAAGTGAATCTCTCCCCTCTATATATATATATATATATATATATATATATATATATATATATATATATATATATATGTGGACCGATGTACTTGACTAACGATACACGATCAGAACCTCCTAAAGGCGTGGCTTCTACTACATCGTGGATACATCAGATCTGCCATGGCCTCAACTTCATCTTCCTCAAAGGAACAAGGCTTGTCCTCATCAATTCTCCCAATCTTTCCAACCCCAACACTATAGCTTCTCATTCCCATGGGTGATTGTTGTTGTTTCACTTTCTGCTCCACTTTGCTGTCTATGCCACGCTTAGACGCCGCCCGTAAAAGTTGTCTAAATTCTTCACCATCATTTGCCGTCGAAGAACTGACACTAAAGCTCTTAGGCAAGCGTGAAGCTGCAGGTTGAGTAGGGCAAACTACCCCACCGCCGCCATAACCAAACCTGCCAGCGCAATCCTCTATACTCTTCAAGTAAACGTCTCTTGCCTTGCTTAGAATTCTGATGGGTGAACATATTATTTTCATTAACTTGCTTTGCTTGATTCTTTTGCAACTTTTGCTTCTCATTTTTTGACCTATGCTCAAGGATTTGAATTGCGGTTGCGGACGTAAAAAATGCTATCGCGGTCAATTGCAATGAATATTGAATATGGTGGCGAAGAGAGTTGAAATCGTAACGTCGTGTTGCGATCACTATTTAAATCTCTACTTGCACTTGTTTTGCCGGAAGAAGGTCGTTAGCTATTGATCATATAAAAATGAACCAATTGCTTTTAATGTTGAAGCAAATAGGAGAAAATGAAAGGGTTTATATAAAGGGTGATGTTGTGAATTTGATTATCATGTGGACTTGTTTCTTGGAAGTAACTTCGACTCAAGGTCGTTTATTTGAAAAGGTAAGGAGCGTGTAGTAGACTATTTCAATTCATCAAACTTCAGCTACCACTGCAAAAAAAGAAAGATAATGGTAAAGATAGTAGGCCAAAATTGAAAACAAAGAGAAGTAATAATAAAATAACCAAGATGACTGAAAAGGAAAAATGAGTAAAAAAACAGGTGCCATTAACCTGTTTTTTTTTTTTTTTTTTTTATAGAAAAATATTCATGTTTGAAATTGACTTCTTCATTGACATCATTCGAAAAGTAAAACCGAGTAAAAATCAGGTGCCATTAACCTTTTTTTTTTTGTTGAAAAATATTCATGTTTGAAATTGACTTCTTCATTGACATTATTCGAAAAGGAGAACAAGTAAAATAAGAGGAAAAATTTAAAGTCATAGTGGCATAGTAGTTTTCCTTGTGCACATTCAAGTAAATATGTAAATTTGTGTATATGTATCATGAATCGTATTTTTTTTATCAATCATATAAATATAAGCACAATATAAATTATTAAATTTGTCAAAATTTCTAAATACGAATTTAATACGTTTATTAAATATGTCGCTTCATATTTATTACATTATTTTCGTGTTTAGTAAATGTATTATATTTTCATATCATATTCAAAATTATCAAATCTACATCCAAATCTTAATTGGAATTATGTCTGATTCTTTTTGCAGAATCAGTCTATAGCCAACTGACCTGTTCCAACTAAGAATGTATATAAAATAAATAAAATGCTTTTAATTAGGAACAAAGGTATTAAACATGAAAAATGAGATAGGAAAGTTTTGCCAGTTAATACATTAGATATTAAGATTTCTATCAAACATAGAGAAGAAGAAAGTCATCCATACAGGGGACAACAACAAGAAAACAAAATAATATTTCTTAGTATTATTATGTTTTTAGTAGGTTAAAATACTCTTATTAATTAAAATATGAAAGAATTACTTTGTAGAAACCTTGAATAAAATAATTTTTAGATATACTTTAAAAAACTTAATTCATTAAAATATTTAAAATAATTTAAATCAAATTTGATAAAATTTGATCATCAAAACATAGACAATTTTTGTGAGACGAGACAGTAGTATTTTCTGATACCGTTAATTTAACCCTTTTAGGAGTGATGATGTCATGTTTGGAAAAGTTTTGAAAAATAAAAATAATTCTTTTGCTTTAGTTGCTCTTAAATTCTGGGTAAAATTGCAGTTGAAAGCCTGGAACTAGAGCTGCTCATGGGCCGGGTCGGGCCGCGGCTCGGCTTTCTTTTATTTTCTCTGCCCAGGCCCGGCCCTAGGTCGGCCCGGCCCGCCCGTTTAGGCCCGAAACATTGTTCATTGGAATAAAAAAATAATTTTTATATTTTTTTATAATTAAAATTAAATAATATTATTATAATAAAAATTACTGTTCCGGACCGGGTCGACCCGGAACACAAAATATCCTGCCCAAACCCGACCCAATACGGGCCGGGCCTGCCGGGCCCGGCCCGGCCCGTGAACAGGTCTACCTGGAACACCTTACTAATTTTTTTTTTTTGTTGCTTTTTTACTTTCAATTGATTCTACCGTGCTTGGGTGAGGGTTTTTGGGTCCTGTTTTACACCATTCCCCTAAATCTAAGAAAATGTTTTCCGGGTCCTTTTGTTTAAAAAAATATATATGGTTTTTGAAAAATAATTTTTACATTTTTTGATATTTAGTTGGTAGAAAATTGATTAATTAACGAAAAATAACTTATAAATCAACGAAAAATAAGATTTTTTTTTTTTTGTTGCTAAAATTATCTTTCCCTTTTGAACAGAGGAAGACAATTTAAAAAAAAAAAAACTGTCCATGAGTAAGACTACTCCGTGAACCTAATTCAACTCGAATCGGGATTTGAACATCATATTTTAGATCGAGACTTAACTCGAGCCAAATATTGTTATATTAATAAAAAATTTAATTATAAATATATTAATATAAATATTTTTTAATTTTCAAGATTTTATTTAAATATATAAAACATACATATTTATATTTTAATAATAAATAATAAATTATCAATATAATGAATATTATTTATTAATTTAATAAAAATTATTATTTCATATAACAATATTATTATTTTAATAATAAATTCTAACATAATCAATATTTTAAAATTTAAATAGTATTTTTAATATTTTATTAAAAAATATTTTTATATTACTATTTTAATAATAAATATATATAAATTATACTTTATAAAAATTTAACAATAAATGCTTTTAGTATAAAAATATTATAATTTTAATAGTATAAATATTAACAAAAATAATATTTTAATAATTATTAGATTACTTTAAATATTTTAAAATATTTATATAATTAATGTTTTAATAGTAAATAATATTATTTTAATATTAATATAATATTTAGTATTAAATATTATTATTAAAATATTACTATCTAAAATATTAATATTAAAAATTAATATTTTAAAATTTATAATTAATATTTTTTAATATTTTAATAATAAATATTTTAATATTTTATGCAATATTGCTATTTAAAAAAAGTAAAAATAATATTTTAATCATAATTATATTAATAAAAATAATATTTCTTAATATTTTAATATTTATGCAATATTACTATTCGAAAAACTAAAAATAATATTTTAATAATAATTATTAATATAAATAAAAATTTAATAATTATTATATTAATATAAATAATATTTTAATAATTATTATAATATTTTAAATATTAAAATAATTGATGTTTTAATAATAAATAGTATTATTTTAAGTATTTAATATTAATATATTATTTTAATATTAAATATTATTATTTTAAATATTAATATTTTAATAATAAATAATTTTTAGTATTTTAATATTTAATATTTATGTTTGTTATTTGAAAAAAGTAGATTTTTCAGAAAATAACCAAATAACAGAAAACATTTTTTATTAAGTCATCCAAACATCAAAAACTTTTTATTTTTTCGAATCTTTTTACATTTTTTAGAAAATATTTTTTGAAAGTCAATTTCTGCAAAATAAACTATTCACACACAAAAATCATAATCTTCCCCAATATATAAAGACTGAAACAAAAATATGTTATAAAACAAACTATTCACACACAAAAATCATAATTTTTTGAAAGTCAATTTTTTTTTTTTACTTTTTTATATTTAATAAAATAACTTAAAATTAAACTTAAATTTAAATTTAAAATAATAAAAAATAATTTAAAAAAGAGAGAAGGACATAATGGAAAGATCGGCACACTCCACTCTATGCCTCTTTTATTATTTATAAAAAAATAAGCAAAAAATAAGATGAACAATATCCTTGCAAAAAAAAAAAAAAAAAACTTATGTTACATGGACATTTTGACCAAAATTAAACAGCAAAAGACATCTTGATAGGTGAACAGTAATAAATAAAATAAAATAAAAAGTTGAACAGAACCGAAGCGACGTGAAGACTCTGCTTGGCCTTCAAAACATCCTAAATTTATATATAGGATTTTGAATGAAATAGATGCGGGCATTGCAATTGAAGCGAAAACAGGATGGATGCAAATCAAGACAAAGACAAGAAAACAACTAGACTGAAAACTATAGATAATAAGTGTATAAAAAAGTAATGAAAAGAGCCCAAGTAGATAAAATTGAGGTGCTCTTACTACTGCTAATTATCTTGATTCTCGGGGCTTGTTTTGGTTTTATAATGGGAAATGAGCGAGCCACCTTTCAATCATGGCAAGGGCTTCTTTAGGCTTGTATTCTGGAGCAGTGTGACCCCCACCCTGTTCGGAACCACATGAGATTTATGAATGCAATCAATCTTTTTGGTAGCGTTTGAATGAAAATATAATTGGAATTAGAGAATTCTTGCCTTAATAGTTGCGTATGTCAAAGAGTACTTCCCCTCCGCGTAATTCATATTGTATCTTCAAAAGAAAAGAAAAAAACCCAAAGTGTAGGAATAAAAAAGTTTGAATAATAGTAGCATGGGAGAAGATGGAGCTAAGAAAAAGTATACAATGGATTTGACAAATAGAAACATACGTACCCTGCAACCTGACCATCAACGAACCATGGATACCAGTCAACCTGGACGGTCAAATTGAAAGATTCTATCCATGCTAATGTGCCCAAATAAGGTATAACCATGTCATGATCGCCACTACGATTGGAGAGCAGAAAAAAAAAAAAAGGTTTGTTAATTTAGCTAGGAAATTAAACCTTAAAAGTCCTAGAAATACCTATGGTTGAACCAATTAAAAGACCATATATATATTTTGATCCTTAACAGCATTACCTGTAAATGAGAGCTCGAAGCTGTTCCCTGGTCAGATTTCGTTCATAATTGATTACTAGTTGAGACATCATAGTTATAGGATAAGCTACCATTCCATCTCAACCACTCCCCATTCCCCAATTGTTCTCTGAATGATTTTGTCAGCTGTGAAGATGCTTTGTAGAATTTACATGATCTCAAATCAAGAAATTAGGCTGGGATTGATTTTAGTAAGATTAAAAACAACGGTGGAGGTGAAATTAGTTATTGTAGCAGTGAGATTAAATTCAACGGTGGAATATGTGTTTGGATGCAAAAGCAACGGTGACGGTGAGGTGAATTATAGTTATAAGAAAAAATGACCATTAAAGACTTTAGATTAAAATGTGTATATATATATATATAAAATAAATAATTTTAAAATATTAATATTATATTTATGTTAAATAATAAAATATATATTAAAATTATATTTATGTTAAATAATAATAATTAAAATTATTGAAATTATATTTATGTCAAAAAATAAATTAAAAAATAAATGAATAAAATTTTAAAAAATCTTAAAAAAATAAAAATATTATTTATGTAATTACTTATTTTTAATTAATTATATAATAATAAAATATATATTTATTAATTATATTAAATTAAAAATTATAAAAAAAAAGAGTAAAGTTGGAAAAATACCCTCTACTGGAGGGCATTAAGTGGTAAAAAATGATATCAGTGCGGTGAAACACTGTTCACAGCACTGATATTAAGTGACCTAAACCGTAACGTCGCCCCGTTTAATTCCAAACGAGGCCTTATTTATATACTTGGTTAATGGTATTCTATGTTGCTCCTGACTCCTCATTTTTTTTTAAGTATCAGTATCCGACATTCGTATCTGACACATATCCGGATATAGATATGAGGATATGACCACCCTCCAAATACACGAAAAAACTTTTAAAAAATTAAACATATCCGTGACGGACGCATACTTGTATCTGACACTCACACCCAAATGCAAGTAACATAGATGGTCACTTTAATCTAAATATGTAGAGTTCTGCAATGTAAAATAGATGGAAATATGTCATTTACTCGGCACCGAAGTTCAGCAGACTGAGGAGTGGAAAGAAGAACAGCTAAAGAACTGTCCCCATGAAATCTGTGATCCCACTTTGCTCTTTTTGGTTTTGGAGACGATCTATATTACAATTTGGTTCCAATATTTGTGCCTCATTTATATTTCCAAGGCACTAGGAAACATAAAACTTGAAATTCTTGATCAGTTTCATGCCCGTAAAACTTGAAGATCAAAAGAATGATCATATGAAAAACCAGTACCTGCTCACCTGAGTAACAGTTTGAAAATCAGACATGCAGGCTGTGTTGTTTGGATCTGGAGTTGTATATAATGTACTGTAATATACCATTAAATGGATCCAAATAACATACCTTTTAAGGAACTTGATTATTATAGTTATAAGGAAAAATAACTTAATACTGTTAATGTATTTCTCATTAAGAATTATTTGTTTATTTCTTATAACAATGGAAATAAGACAAATTATAGAACAAATATTTTGGCATCTTCATAAAATAAAAAATATATAATAACTTTGGTATGGTAAGTTGTCAATTTATAAAAATTATTTAATAGATTACAAGAGCATAGAATATTAGATCTTTTTTCAAAATTTATATTAGTTGCGCAAAATTAGACGACAAACAATATGAACGGCATTTTTCTTACCATTAACTTCCGTTATGTAAGAACCAAACGCCAATGAGAACTCAACATCCAGCGCCACCGTCCAAACCCGAAGAGGACCCGAACCTATCAACTCGGCCCACTCCAATCCCGAATCAAATTCTCACCTCCAACGTCGCTGCTCTTCGGAAAAAAGGGACCGGTGTCCGGGCATGGCTTTTACTGGACTCGACGGGCCAGACTCAAGTGGTGGAGGCCGGAAAGCATTCTATCATGAGACGCACGGGTTTACCCGCTCGAGATCTTCGGATCTTAGACCCGCTTCTGTCGTACCCGTCGACGATTCTGGGTCGAGAAAGAGCAATCGTGATTAACTTGGAACACATAAAGGCAATCATCACGGCCCAAGAGGTTTTGCTGTTGAATTCTAAGGATCCTTCGGTTACGCCTTTTGTTGACGAGTTACAAAGCCGGATTTTGTGTCATTATTAAGCAACCAAATCCCAGGTTTTTTTTTATATATATCTTTATTTAGTAGATTTTGTTTTTATGGGTTTTCGATTTAGGGTTCTTATTCTTTTTACTGTTTTGCTTTCGCGTCAATGAAATTCGCTTAATTCAACAAGGTAAGGTTATGTATTCATTGGCTGAGTATTTTTTTTTTAACCTTTAGGAGGGCGCTATTGATGATTCCAACTGCATAATTCGAACTAGTTCCCAAAATTTGTCAGCAAGGTTTTCACAGCCTCATAATCAAGATGAGGAAGGTAAGGTAGAAGAGAAACAGGGTCTTGAGAACCCAAATGGATCAAAGATTCTCCCATTTGAGTTTGTTGCATTGGAGGCATGCCTTGAAGCTGCTTGCAGCTGCTTAGAAAATGAAGTGAGTATTCTTCCACTCTTTTAGTTGGTCCTTGAAATTATGTTGTTTTATTCATTATGTTTTGTTATTGTTTTCTTTTGCCAAAGCAGGCAAGGACATTGGAGCAAGAGGCTCATCCAGCCTTAGATAAATTGACCTCAAAGATTAGTACTCTCGATTTGGAGCGTGTTCGCCAAATTAAAAGCCGGTTGGTTGCAATAACTGGGCGTGTGCAAAAGGTTGAGTATTTTAAGCTTTTCAACTATGCATATTTTAATTAGTTTTCAATGTCAATTGTTTAACCTGAAAACTCTTATAATGTCATGGATAGATGCGGATTTTGAGTTGAGATGACTTCAACCAATTCAATAATTCTCTTATTTAGAGTCCCATCTTTTGTTTCTTTATTTAACTTCCACTTTAAATTGAAATTAAGTCTATAAATATGCTCATCTTCAGGTTAGGGATGAACTGGAACACTTGCTAGATGATGATGAAGATATGGCTGAGATGTATTTAACTGAGAAACAACTACTTGAAAATTCTTCAACCTCTTCTATGAACGAGAGAGATAATATGGATGAAGAAGTTCTTCGACCAGACATGGATGACAGGCACTAAATAATTTCACCACTCAATTTCATGATTCCCTTTTTTTCAGTTCATTTTAGTTGCTATCTTCTGCATCTCAGTTTGTCACTGCATTATATCAGGAAACCTGCTGAAATCTCTTTGGCAACCAATTATGAAGGTGATCTCCAAGACTCTGACAACCCCCAGGATCATTTATATGCTGCTCCCAATGCAATTGGCAGAGACAGCCATGGAACTCGTACAAGTACCACTCACAGTGCTATCAGCAAGCACCTTGATGTAGAGGAGTTAGAAATGCTCTTGGAAGCATACTTTGTACAAATTGATGGTACACTGAACAAGCTATCCACGGTAAGTCACTTGCATTTACTACTTGATTACTGTATCCTTTGTTATCATCTAATAATTTGGACATGGTTCACACTCATCCTTAAAGAACTTGATTCAATTACTGCTACAGGCATTAATCCTGGAATCCTATCCGAGTTCATTTTATGGACTTGTTACTTCACTCAAAGTGGATGATATTGATATATGATTCATAAACTTTTCTTAGGAAAGAGATGGATGAAATAATGCAAGGGATATCCCGATTACTTCTAATATGGCTGTTATATGAATCTTTTTTTTTTCCTTCTATTGGACTTTTTACTTTATTTATGATAAAGAAAAATGCGAATATCAGAGCCCCCTGTAACCTATGTTGCTCCGAATCTTCATTTTTCTTGAAGTACCCATGTCCGACACATATTCGGACATGGGTATGGGGATATGACCTTCCAAAGACTCTCCAAATACATGGAAAAACTTCGAAAAAATTGAACATACTTTGTCGGGCACATACCCGTATCCAACACTCACACCCAAGTCCAAGTAACATAGCCTATAACTCTTCTGGAAAAGAACTCATGTTGCTTTCTAACTTCCACTTTTAATATTTTATCTGGAAAATAATTTTAACTTCACAATATTCAAGCTGTATGACCCTTTTTATACATTTCATTACCATCTATTAGATCCTATTTTAAGCTAAAGTAAACACCATAATTTAAGCCTTCATCTGCAGTATGGAGATTAGCTTCTTGTATCAATCACTATTCTTGTGATGGAGGCTATTGACAAATTTCTTAATTTTGTTTCTTCTTTCTTGGAAGCTGAGGGAATATGTGGATGACACAGGACTACATTAACATAATGCTGGATGACAAGCAGAACCATCTTCTGCAGATGGGAGTCATGCTGACGACCGCAACCCTTGTCATCAGTGCCTTTATTGTCGTTGCCGGTATCTTTGGCATGAATATACGTATTGAGCTATTTAATGAAAGTAAAGCAGGGATGCCAGAATTTCTATGGACAATTGGAGGTGGTACCACTGGGACGATATTCCTCTATGTGATTGCTATTGCATGGTGTAAGTACAAGCGCTTGTTAGAGTAGTTGACTTGAGACCAAGCTGTTTATCTTCTGAAGCCATGGGTAATAACATGAAGTGAAGGATCCATTTGTGTAAACTTGTCGGGATTTGCTTTGTACGGCTAGATTAATGGGTAATTTCATTTACGTATCCTGTACATAGTGACCTGTATAAATCTCTTGAATGCTGTTAACGTTTTGTAACTCAAAATACATGCATTTGCGGCTGCAATATTTGCAGCCTACGTTTTCTCTGTTTTCCTTTTCCCAACAATCTTTCCTTTTCTGATAGTGTTTTGTATCTTTTTTCAATTTTTAACTTATAAATCAGGGAGAGAAAATTTTAGATCCGATAATTAATTAAACACAATACGATTGTACCACGCGAAAAAATAAGTAAAACACGATATGAATATATGAACATGTCAAAATTTATATAAACATATACCATCTCAAATGCGATTATGAGTTATGACAAAAAATAATAATTAAAACATGACACGAATATATGAATTGTTAAAAGTTCAGAAAAAATGCAAACAATGGCTTGGAACAATGATACTTTTTTTTTTTTTTTGGGGGGATAATTATGGAACAATGATACTCACCTTGACATTTTAGCTAATAAGATCAAGGGTATGTTGAATCAAATTTAGTGATTATAGTTTCTTCATTTCGTTATGTCCTTTAGTATCTAACAAGGAGAAATATGTAATTTGAACCGAGACTGAGCTTGTAGATAGAAAGAGCCAAAGAAACAAAGAAACCTCATCCTTTATCTACATATTCAAAAAACTTGTGGCTGCCTTCTTCCTAGAGATTTGAGAGAAACAGAGGAGAATGGTGTAATGGTTTAGCAATGGGTTCAATAGGGCAAAGCGTATTGATGGCACTGACTGTAACAGTCAACCAATTTGCTTCTTCAAACGTGCATGCAGTTCATAGGAAACAGGGCAAATCCCCAGTCCCACCCACCACTTCTAAACCTAAACCTAAACCTAAACCTAAACCAACCCCAACCAATACAAAAACAATTACAGCAGCTGCAGCTGCAGCAACCAGTGACGTCGGAATAGCAAGGAGAGGTCTCATTTTATCCGCTGTGGCTTCTGCTTCTCAACTCAATGATTCCAGAACCGAGCTTCTCAATAGTATTCACTTCTCACTTCCTTTGATCTTTCCCATCTTTTGTTCTTTGTTTGTTTAATTTGGAATGCTATAAAAGAACTCAATAAAACTGTAAATTTTGACAGAGTATCTGAAGAAATCAGAGGTAAACAAAGCCAAGAATGACAAAGAGGTACGATTCTGTCTGATAATTTAGTATATAATGTAACCCAGTTTCCTTGATTTGCTTCTTAATTACTTATTTATGGTATTGGTATGGAATATGGATGGTTTTTTTTTTTTTTGTTAGCAGAGAACGGATAATTATTACAAGCGCAACTACAAGGATTACTTTGAATTCGTAGAAGGGAGTTTGAAAGGGAAGGACGAGCAACAGCTAACAGAAGCAGAAAAGGGTATTCTTGATTGGCTTAAATCTAACAAATAAAAACTGATCCAACCCCATCCTTTTTTCCAACTTGTAAGTACGCTACCAGGTTTTACAAATTTGGAACTTAAACGTAAAGCTCTTGTTGTTACTGCAAATGGAATTATGTCATTGAATCCATTTTTTTTTTTTTTCTGATGGATAAGCCGGGACTTGTTCTTTATCAACTTCAAAATTGCAATATCATTATATATATATATATATATAATATAATTGTTGGATTTAACAATATAATTATACGACGTAAAGTTTCAAATCGATCCTATGTCTCTTTCATATCAATCGAGAATATTATATTTTTTAATATATATTTAACGGTTGAAAGTTTTTTATATCGAACAAATAATTAGACATTTTTAATTTACTCGAAACTCTACGTGAATGATCTACATGAATAAAACATGAAATACGACGGTCCAATTAAAAAAATAAAAATTATGAAAATATATAAAACTAATTTAATTTTACACTAATATAAATGAATCCCTTTTTTATATATATATATATATATTCCACTGCAGGTATTTGAAACTGGAATCCAATCATCTTAAGCGAAAGGTAATGATATAAATTCATAATAATTGTATTTGACAATTTTTTTTTTTTGGGTTAATGAGTAATTTGACACCCAAATTATATATTTCTATCAATTTGATACTTAGAGTAAAAATTCATAATCGAATTTCATCCGGCACATTACCTCATTGAAAACAAAAGTTATTCTCTTCGGGATTCGAACCCGGAATCCCATCATGGTTAGAACAAACAACTAATGAATAGGTTGTAGACGAGCTTAATTTATGTTCTTTAAAAAAAAATTGAGATCATGTTCATGATCTACTAGTATTTTTTTTTAAATTAAATAAATTTGTTCATGAATATTATACAAACATATTTATAAATATATAATCGAGTATATTCACAAAAAAATTAAAAATATATTCATAAATTAAAAATATTTTTTAATTATTCATGACATATTGAAACAAACAAATTAATTAAACCAGCTTATCATGTCCAAAAGTAGTATCTCTAAAAATAATTAATAATTAAAGAGTATAAATAAGCATATCAGTAAAGAAATGAAATGAAATGGTAATAAAAATATAATATTTATTTTATTATTTTATTTTATTATTGTCAAACAATAAATAATGAGTTATAATCGAGTTTTTAATCAATCTATAAACGATTTCATTAATAAATTTGTTTGTAAACATAAACGAACTAAACACATTTTTTTTTTAAAATCAGTTCGTTTATAAAATGAGTTCTAAAATTTTATTTAACTTAATAAAAAAAATATAAAATTTGAATTCGTTCACTCGCCAGTCGCCGTACGTTCTTTTCATTTAATTAACAATTTTTTTCAGAATGGGGTGGCGGAAAAAAAAAGGTTTGTAATAGTGGGCCTTTGGCTTTCTAGGCTTAAATGAAACTTATAGAGAAGCCAGGCTCAACTCTTTTCTTCTTGGCCCAAGAAAGAGGAAAAATAAAATTGCAAAAATACTATTCCGCTGCTAGAATTTATATACGAATAGTGCATCAAATATAAATTTTTTAAACCCGGATTCCAGATAATCTCAAAAGGAATGATCTAATCCAATCAATAAAATTGGGCAACTCCCTTTTAGTTGAATGATCTTGGATTCAATCTTGACAGTACATATTGCAAAATACAGAGATGATATGATAAGTTTTCTATTTCTTTGACATTGTACTTGAAAAATCTTTGCTGGCATGTGGTGATGGAATGTAGAATTGCAATCCTTGAATTCGTGTCGTATCGTATTTTAATTATTTTTTTTATGTCGTGTCCAAAATTGTCGGATCTAATGGTATGTCTTCCCATTGTGTAGACAAATCCATTCCTGTCCTCTAGTTCCTGTGATGAAAGGACTCATGCTTTAAAATTATATAATTAATACTACAACCTTTGCTTTTGATTCTGTAATAAAAATGCTACATCCTTATTCTGATTGTGTTTCTGGCAATCAGATTGACTTAGACAGTTATTATATACTGATGTTTCAAAACTAGGATCTTCAGCAATATAATTGATGCAGGTGATCTGTGACAGAGAAGAAAATGGAAGAATACTGATGTATTCTGGTTCTGATGGAAGAGATGAGGAAGAGAAGAATTAGAGAGAGAGAGAGAGAATAATAACAGAATTTGAGAGAAGAAAATGTGTTGTATATTCTGCATAACATCATTGTTAGTACAATCTGATATTAATAACAATTCTCTTCTTGGATCACGTGTAACCACCCTCTCCCAGCTCAGCATTCTCACAGCCTACTAACAATACCATAACAGCTAATGTAACCGAACCCTATTGGGCCATATACTAACAAACTATACTAACATAACTGGGCCTATATCAATACCCCTCCCTTTACAACATTCTTGTCCTCAAGAATGAAAACCAGCATATTATTGTCGCAGATTAACGAGGCTCTCCCAAGTAGCATCTTCAGGGAAACAATTCTTCCATTGCACCAGAACTTCAGTAATAGGAAGGTTACCTCTTTTAACAATTCTGCGATCCAGAATACTCAATGGCTCCTTCAAGATTAAACCATCATCATCAAGAGGAGGTAGGGAAGATTGTGCAGCCCGAGCACCCAAGTGCTTTTTAAGCTGGGAAACATGAAAGACAGGGTGTATCTTTGCAGCAGGTGGCAGTTCCAATTTATAAGCTACAGACCCAATTTTCTGGAGAACCTTATAGGGACCAAAAAATTTGGCAGATAGCTTCAAACAATTTCTGTTAGCTATAGTTTTTTGTCTATATGGTTGTAACTTGACATAAACGAGATCACCAACTTCGAAGACCCTATCAGACCTTTTTTTATCTGCTTGCTGTTTCATTCTATTCTGAGCCCTTTGAAGATAAAACTGCAA
Organism: Fremontodendron californicum; assembly: GCA_030761205.1. Classification (NCBI taxonomy): domain Eukaryota; kingdom Viridiplantae; phylum Streptophyta; class Magnoliopsida; order Malvales; family Malvaceae; genus Fremontodendron; species Fremontodendron californicum. Next base: position 3,510,410 of record JAULJL010000013.1, on the reverse strand, counting down.
CATTTTTCTGGCAGCTTCCCTCGTCCGCAAGCTGCGATCTACTGCACCCACCTTGGAGTCACCAGCAAGATATGGCAAATGAACTGGGGCAGGCTGACCATACAGAACTTCATATGGTGTAGAGTGAATGGAAGAACGGTAGGTGGTGTTATACCACCATTCAGCCAAAGGCAACCATTTGGACCAATCGCGAGGTCTTTCTCCCACCATGCATCTCAAATAAGTTTCAAGACCCCTGTTAACCACCTCAGTCTATCCATCAGTTTGAGAATGGTAGGCTGTAGACAATTTTAACTGGGTGCCCATCAATGTAAACAACTGTTGCCAAAATTGGCTAATGAATATGGCATCTCTGTCAGATACAATGCTGCCAGGGAGCCCATGGAGTTTATAGACATTGTCAAAAAAAACTTGAGCAACAGTGAGAGCTGTATAAGGATGAGCAATGGCCAAAAAATGAGCAGTTTTGCTCAACCTATCTACCACCACATAAATCACCTTCTTACCAGCTGAATTAGGAAGACCCTCAATGAAATCCATTGAGATATCGGACCAGACCCTTGCAGGAATAGGTAAGGGCTGTAACAGCCCTGGGGAAGCTGCATTATCACTCTTGAATTGTTGGCAAGTATTACATTCTCGAATGAATTGCCTCACATCTTTCTTCAATCCCTTCCAAAACACCACAGCCCCCATACGCTTCATAGTTGCTTCCGTACCAGAATGTCCTCCATGAGAAGAAGAATGAAAATATTGCAACAGATCCAGCTTAAGTTGTTGATCTGACCCAATAACTAGTTTCCCTTTCCTTCTCAGTTGATCAGATTCCCAACTGTACTTAGAGGAAGTACCCAAAGTGGATTTAAGCTTGTGAATCAGGTGAACAAGGTTTGGATCTTGCAACCAAGAGTGTTGAATGCGTTGCATCAAATCACTACTCACCATGGAAACTGCATAAAATTCCATGTGAGGTCTCCTGGACAAGGCATCTGCCACAGTATTGGTGGAGCCTTTCCTGAAAACTACTTCATAATCAAACCCCATCATCTTCATTACCCACATCTGTTGAGCAGGGGTATTAGTTTTCTGGTCTAGTAAGAACCGCAGACTTTGATGATCTGTTTTAATCTGGAAGTGTCTTCCCAACAGGTATGCAGTCCATTTTTTTACTGCAGTCAGTATAACAAGCATCTCTTTCTCATACACAGAGAGTGCCTGATGCCTTTGGGACAGTGCCTTACTAAAATAGGATACAGGTCTCTCTTCTTGGCTTAAGATTGCACCAATGCCCATGCTCGAAGCATCTGATTCAACAATAAAGAGTTTGTTGAAATCAGGTAAAGCTAAAACTGGAGCTGTTACCATAGCCTGCTTCAGTTTCTCAAAGGCTTCTTGAGCATGCTGATTCCAAGAGAATCCTCCTTTTTTTAACTGCTCAGTCAGTGGTTTGGCTATAGCTCCATACCCTCGGATGAACCTACGATAGTAGCCTGTGAGACCCAGAAAGCCTCTTAATTCTTTCACACTTTGAGGTTTTGGCCAGTTCAGAATGCAAGCAACCTTCTGAGAATCCATAGCCACACCTCCTTTGCTAATACAATGCCCCAAGTATTCGATGGTTGTGGCTCCAAATTCACATTTGGCAAGTTTGACATATAACTGATGTTGCAATAAAAGTTGAAAAACTTGCTGCAGATGCTGCAAATGATCCTCCCAAGTATTGGAATAAACCAAAATGTCATCAAAAAAAACTAACACATTGTCTCAGATGAGCTTGGAATATGTGGTTCATTAGACTTTGGAAGGTGGAGGGTGCGTTTGTGAGCCCAAAGGGCATTACCAAGAATTCATAATGGCCCTGATGAGTCCTGAATGCAGTTTTGTGGACATCAAACTCCTCCATCCTGATTTGATGGTATCCAGACCTCAAATCCAGTTTAGAGAACCAACTAGCATTGGCCAACTCATCCAACAATTCCTCTACCAAGGGAATGGGGAACTTATCTTTGATGGTTAACTTGTTCAACTGTCTATAATCGACACATAATCTCCAAGAGCCATCCTTTTTCTTCACAAGCACCACAGGGGATGCAAAGGAACTCACACTGTCTCTAATTATGCCAGTCTCCTTCATTTCAGCCACTACCCTTTCTATTTCATTCTTCTGAATCATAGGATATCTATATGGGCGTATTTTAACTGCTTGAGATTCATCAGTAAGTTGAATTTTATGATTATGACCCCTATCAGGAGGTAACCCTTTAGGAATTGCAAACACTTCAGAATAAGATAGTAGCAGTTTCTGTAAATCAGCAGGCCATTTACTGTGCATCAAGTTATCCATAGATAGTGAGCATACCTGAACTGTTGGAACCTCTGTCATTATCATAGTGCAAGCCCCTTTTCCAGCTGCATGTGACATTTTGAGCAATTGTTTCTTAGAAGCCAATAGTACTTCCCCAGCTGCTATTCCTTTGAGTATGAAGGAATTGTCTTGCCAAGCAAACTGCATTGTCAACAAACTGAAGTCCCACAAGATTGGACCAAGGGTGACCAACCACTGTACTCCCAATACGATATCACATCCCCTCAAGTTGAGCACAAAGAAATCTGTGTGTTGCGTGAGTCCTTGAGTGTCCCACTGCAACCGAGAACAAACTCCTTGTGTCTGAAGTTGATCTCCATTTGCAACTGTCACATTGATGCCCTTAATATTTTTGATGACACAGCCCAATCTTTTAGCTACAGAATGATCAATGAAATTGTGAGTACTGCCAGAGTCAATCAAGATAATCACAGTTTGATTTTTTATCTTCCCTTGCACTCTCATAGTTTTGCAGCCTTCTGTTCCCCACAGAGCATGCAAAGAGATCACAGTTTGCTCACTCTCATCCTTATCAGCTTTTTGTGGCTCCTCCATTATTGCCATACAATCAGAAAATTCTGCTGGTTCATCTGATTCCTCCACCAACATTTGATATAATTGAGATCTGAAACACTTATGGCCAAATCCATATTTGGTGCCACACCACATACAAAGTCCCTTTTTCCTCCTCTCCTCACGTTCTTCCCTGGTAGGGTTCTTAAACTGTTTTGGTTGATTGGTGTCCTGTTTTGAGGTATTGAATCTGTTTGCATTATGAGAAGTGTTGTAAGTGATAAAAGGTGGTTTTGGTGTAGGAAGCAAGGCAGGTAAGGCTGATTGTTTTGGAGGTGGCTGGATCAATTGGGGAGTGCTAAGTGGTGTAGTGATAGGATTTTTGTATGGCATGAAGGGTTTTCTAGGTAAATTGTAAATCATGGATTCAAGTTGTTTGGCAAGGTTATAGGCATGAGTTAAGTTCTTGGGATGAAAGAGCCTTACAGGATTTGCTATCTCAGGTTTCATGTTGCTGATGAAGATGCTAAGAGCATACGAATCTGTCAGCTGCAAGAGATTGAGAATGGCTTCAAATTCCTCATAATACTGCTCCACCGATCCGCCGTGTTTGAGGCTGACCAACTCAGACATGGGATCTGAGAATTCATTTTCCCCAAACCTGATCTTCATCTCCATTACATACTGACTCCACTGGACATCTTTCAGCATTCCTTGAGATTTCATAAACCTCTGATGCCATTGCAATGCCTTTCCATCCAGATAAATCATGACAGTGGAAACCTTGTCTTCCTCTCGAATCTGGACAGCTTCAAAATACTGTTCCACCTTCAATTTCCACCCCATAAAGTCATAGCCATCGAATCTGGGACATTCTATTTTGTGCATTCTGGACTGAGATCTGTCCACATCACCAAGAGTATCAGTACTCAAGGAATCGTGCACCATGGGCAACTTCCCTGGATCCTTGGTCATACTAGCCCCAGCATTGGTTGCAATCTGAGGAGAAGCAGAACTCAAGTTCCCAGAATCTCCAGTTTTTTTGTCCAGCAGCAAACTATCCACCTTGGTCATCATTTGCTCGATCAACTTACCCATCTCAGCGCCCATGTTTGCAATTCCGGTACGCATCTCCGATCGCAGCTCTGTTTTCAAGTTTTCCAGAGAACTGCTCAACGTGGCTTCTACCTTCTCCATATCTTTTTGTAGTTGGCCAACCTCCTTCTGAAGTCTGGTTGTTACGCCTTCCGCCATGGCCAGGATGAGGCTCTGATACCAATGATGCAGGTGATCTGTGACAGAGAAGAAAATGGAAGAATACTGATGTATTCTGGTTCTGATGGAAGAGATGAGGAAGAGAAGAATTAGAGAGAGAGAGAATAATAACAGAATTTGAGAGAAGAAAATGTGTTGTATATTCTGCATAACATCATTGTCAGTACAATCTGATATTAATAACAATTTTCTTCTTGGATCACGTGTAACCACCCTCTCCCAGCTCAGCATTCTCACAGCCTACTAACAATACCATAACAGCTAATGTAACCGAACCCTATTGGGCCATATACTAACAAACTATACTAACATAACTGGGCCTATATCAATAATATTAATGGAGTTTTATTCATGATGCTTAAGCTAATCCAAGTAATTTGAAAGCTGATGCTTTTGGCAACATTCTGTAGGAAGAAAGCAATATATGAGTAATGGTTAGATTTTCTGCTATCCTGTTCAATTCAAGAAAGTAGAAGGGTTACTAAAGTTTTTTTTTTTATTTTTTTTAAATAAAGAAAGTCATAGCTTGAGATAGAAGAAAGGGTTGTAAATAGGGACGAAATCAAAATTTTTATGTTAGGGGGCCGGGATAAAAAAGAATCAAAATAAAAAAAAAAAAAATTGGAAGGGTCAAAATAATTTTTTTACTATTTTTGACTTAAAAAATATCTAAAAAATAAGGAGTTTTGAGGAGTCAATGGGATCAAGCCCCTACCTGTCTCCTTTGAATCCGCCTCTAGTTACAAATGTTGAGACTTGAATCTTATATTTGCTTAAGGTTATTTTTTAAATGTGATTGTATAAACTAGCTGGGCTAAATTCCGAATTTTACCAAAATTTAATTCTGAGTGGACATTGATTTATATATCCAAGGTCGGTAGCTAAAGGTGATGCCCAGGTTAGGGGTGTAAACGAGACACCTGTGCTCGCAAGCTACTCGAGTTCGACTCGAAAAAAACTCGAATTCGATTCGGTCATTATCGAGCCGAGCTCGAGCTCGAGCTATCGAGCGAGCCGAGTTCGAGTATTTTAATACCCGATTCGAGCAGCTCGCGAGCCTAATCGAGCTTTTTTTATTTATAATATTTTTATTATTAATTTACTATTTTACCCTTAATATATATATACTTACTTAAAAACCCTTAATTCGAGCTCGAGCTCGAGTATATAAACGAGCCTAATCGAGTCGAGCTCGAATAGTTCGATTTTATCTCGAGCCGAGCTCGAGCTTAAAAAATGATACTCGATCGAGCTCGAACCGAGCTTCGAGCCTCGAGTTTCGAATCGAGCTCGAGCTCGAGCTTCTCAGTATTCGAGCTCGGCTCGGCTCGATTACAGCCCTAGCCCAGGTTAAGTAATTGGAATTGGAATTTCTATGTACGGACACCTGTCAATTCTGGCAGCTTCTTTTGGCATTGAATGTATACAAATTTATTTTAAAGTACATTCATAAATTCAATTTTTATTATTGCAGGGAATCACGTGCAGCCAAAACCAAGATTTAATGCCAGAACGAGATTTGCAATCTGGAAGGAAAAACAAAAAACAAAATTAGTGCAATCTAGAGATAGATAGAGATGGTGGAGGCAAAGATGATTATGTTCATGCTCACTGATATGTAACACATGCATGGCAGGGCAGCTTTATGACATAGGCGATAAGAGACAAGCAGATTGCTGTCATGGAAAACAGAAACAAGCCTTGTTAAAGGAACAGAAAATTATAGATAAAAGTAATAGAAACAGCACAATGGCTGCAATCCCCATTGCAGGGGAATTGAAGGTTTTGGTTTTGGTGGTGGTTGGAAGAACAATAGATGTTTTTTTTTTCCCATACTTTCTTAGATCCTTATCCAATATGATGGAATACAACAAGAAGGCAAAGACTCTAGCATTATTAGTTTTAGTTTTCTACATAAAATATATCTTTGTTTTTTTTGTTGGTTTATCTTGATCAGCTTTGCTTCTTCTTTCTTTCTTTATAATTTTTTTGACTTTGAGAACTCCTAGATTAAAATATAATGAAAATAGCACATGTGGGTATAGATATGTAAGAAGTTTTGACATCCTAAATTCCCCAAAGTTCTATCTTTTCTTTATCCCTTTTCAACATTTTCAACAGAAACAAAAATTATATAATCTTAGCTAGATGAATAAAGAAATCAGAAGGGGAGACATATAATTGTGGTTGACATCAAGTTCAATGACAGCTGCAAAGCAGACAGGGTTGGAGGGAGCAAAGCAGAAAATATTTTAAAAATAAGAGCCTTTTTTCCAAATGAAATAAAAGAGCAAATTATTAAATATAATGGGGCATGTTCCTTTCGGGTCAGGAAGATCAGAGGCAGGATCTAATTCTGGGGCTTAAAAAAGGGTTATGGAGATATGCATATTATGAACTATTCCAACATTAGCTTTTGTCATTTCCTTCCTCCATCTCTTAGCTCTGATATGAATGCCCATATTCACCCCCATTACACTTTCCTGTCTCATTCTCATCTGCATATATATTTAGGCCTAAACTTCTGAGTTTTGATAAGAAATGGAACTATTGGGGTGGATGGAGATGGAGCCTTATCTAGACACTTAAGAGACATGGGGGTCTTGTCCTTATTGATGACTAAGAGACCTGGCAATTCGTGTATCCGTATCGTGTTATAATTGTGTTTAAAGTATTTTATATTTATATAAATTTTGATACGTTAATAATTTGTATTATATAGATTTTGAGACATTCGTGTATTCGATCGTGTCGTGTTTGTGTTATTTTTTCGTGTAATATTTTTAATTATTTTTTTCGTGTCATGTTCAATATTGTCAGGTCTAAGTTTTTTCCTTTCCATTATTTGAATCTACTACTAAACACACAGAAAGAGCTAGCTTTTCAATTTTGATACTGGGGAAAACCCCACCTAATAAAATCTGACGATCTCATCTTTAATTATTTGATCATATTCTATTTGAGTAGCTATCAAAGTTGGGTTGTATGACACATCCATTTATCCTATTTTGTGTTAGTGTTAGAGATTAAATTAAACAACACCATTAAAAATGTCAAATACTAGTTCACTTGCACAATACTGTGTCCTTGGTATTTAAGTTGATAGATGGTGTCGGTTTTAGGTTCAAATTTTACCAAACAAGAAAAGACTAAAGACGAATTCGGGTTTAGTCCAGTTGGTTCATGCAGTTATCTTTAAAATGTGGCATTTTTGGGATTCGAATCCCAACATTTACAATCCTATCTCATATCCTTAGATTGTGGCTTCTTTTGTACTAGAAAAGAAAAGATAGAAATTAAACAAACATCTATAAATTGATCTACCTACTCCTGCACATGCATGCTGCATGCAACAGCTGACAGGGCTTGGTTTCTTGATCTCTTATCCTTTTTGGCTTGAAATTGTGGATAGGAGTAGTTTTCGCATCTTCTAAAAGATTAGTAGAAAGCATAATTTATTACAACAAGTATGGGACTTAACCAAGGGTGATAGAGACAAGATGAGAGGAATGTCAAAAGATTAGGAAGAATATATAATGAAGCATGTGACAAAGCCTTCATTGCAGTGGGAACATCCATATCTAAAAGCAAGAATTTATACAAATTTGTACCTTTCCAAATAGGTTTCTGTATAAATTTCTGATCACTATTAGTTTTGCTTTACTGAAGTGAAGTCAGTACTTAATGTGGGGAAAGTAAAGTATATATTTCTCGTACTGTTTGATGACAGTTAATTTGTTTATATTGGAGTATTTTTTGTATTTAGTTGAATTTAAAGTGATCAACTGGAACTGCAAGCTATAAAGAGAGCATGGGGATCCATCACAAACAAAGACTGAACATAATTAGACATAGAGGCTGCATGCCTACTGGCTCAGCTGGTTTGTATACTTCCTTGACAGGAAAATCAAGTTATGAAAAACAAGACATTTATTTCCATCTTTTGCTCTCACTTCTCAGGTTTGTTTCACTCATTGCATTGGCAGGTATACAAGGAAATTTGGAAAAGAAATGAAATGAAAAATAAAAGGAACAAGATCATCCCCTTTGAGATCTGATTCTTTTATACTTTGGCAATCATTCTTCCCATTTCTTTTTAGAGCCACAAACTCCAGTAGCAGCTAGCAAGAGCAGGCTGATTAATACACAGAAACTTAACCACCTTATCTCATCTCCACTGATCCATTCTCTTTCCTTAAAACCACCTGTCAATTTTGAAACTTCCAATGAGGTGATGAAGTACTGATGATAGTTCAAAAAGTAATACTGAAAGCTTAAAACATTGTAATTCTGAAATATGGTGAATTGTTAGAAAATAAAGCCAAAACAAAAAAATCAATTGGAAGTTACTTAACTGGTAATTTTGTAGCTGGTTTCCAGATGGAGAAGACTGCAAAAAATTACCAAAGTGGTCTTGGAATGCAGGTCCTCCCTGCAATAATTCAATGGTTAATTATCAACAATTTTGAATTAACAACTGGAACATACAAGTTAATGTTGTAGGAAAGAAAAACCTGGAACTGGAAATTAAGATTGGCAAACTACCTGAAAGTGTGTTGCAGAGAATCCCTGGGGATAGTTGAAGACACTCTCCATTGAAGCTTGATTATTGTTGTGAGCAAAATTATTCTAGAAAATTGTCAAGAACCCATAATTAACACCATTATCAAGAAGAGAATGGTTGAGAGAAGAATATCAATGAGGTGAACTTATTATTACCTTGGAGAAATTGATGAGAGGAGAGCTGGCAGTATCATCAAGAAAAGAAGGCAGTTCTTGATGATCTTCCCCATGTCTTTGATGTTCCTTGTTTCTGTTTCTTTTACCACCATTTTTATTCACTGTAGCACCTTTAGGTAAGGTACTATATTGATAATGATTATCATCATTGAAATAACCATTATCTTCATAGAAATGTGGAGGCCCAGAAGATGCATCAGAAACCATGGAAAGGTCTTCTTCTTCTTCTTCAATTTCATCATTATCAACCTCTTCTTTACCTCTATTCTTCTTCCTATGTTCATCACAAAAACCACTCTTTTTATTATCATTGAACCCATTTGCTTTATGTGAAGGATTAGCAGATAGAAAAGACTGTTCTAAGTAATTAGTCCAACCAGACTCACACCCACTACTACATTCTGAGGCCAAGAAATTCATTTTTTTTTTCTTTCTTTTTTTCTCCTCTAAGTTCCTCTTCAAAAGAAACCCCCCCCCCCCCCCCCAAACCCTCAATGTTTTTTCCCTCAGTATCTGGCTCCTTTTTATCAAGAAAAGAAGAAGTAAGTAAAAAAAAAAAACTAAAAAAAGGGTAATAATAGTAACTGAGTAGATGGTTGAGGTTATATGTCCCTATATATGGGTGTTGGATGCAAGTAGGATAGAAGTAAGGGAGTGGAAAAGATGAAGAGAATCAGACTAAAATCCTAGACTGGTTTTGTCGCCATCCTCCCCATTCGCCTCTCGATATTGAATGAATCAAAAGTGCCAGTTGGGTGGGTTCTAGTGGGTGCATGTAAGTAAAGAAATAAGAGAGAGACCACAACTCCTTCACATGCTAGACAGCGAGGCACCGTGTACCCTCTTAAGAAAACCGGGCACACATCCATTTTCACTTAGACCTTACTGACTGAAAATTTATCAATATTTTATATTTATATAAATATTGATACGTTAATAATTCGTATTATATAGATTTTGAGATATTTATATATTTGTGTCATATTCATATTTTTTTTCGTGTCGTGTTCAATATTATCATGTATAAATTTTCACTTCCTCACTATATGGACAGCTATCCCCTAGGGCAGTAATGTAGTCTCAAATCTCAATCCCCTCTTCTCTTTGTATGTATATATCTATCTAATCTATCCCAAGCATTTTTCAGATTTCACTTTCTTGGTGAGGTGACATTATCCTTGACCTGATCAGTAAGGCTTTTGTTTTTAGTTTGGGATTCTAAGTTTCTTAAGCAAATGCTCGTTCAAATTTGACTGAATCGTTAGTTATTAGAGAAGCTTTCATTATTATTGAGAATGATTTTTCAAACGCGATAAATTGAAACAAAAAACTTCATGAAGGTAGAAAAAATACATATCGTATTTGAAAGAGCTTAAGGTACAAATAGATAATTGGCAGATCTATAGCATTCCAAGAAAAATTAACTGGTCTCATAAAATCTTAGAGCAAATAGAACTGAAGAGTTTTTATTTTGAAATTTTTTAAACTTTTTTTTTTTTTTGCGTGTTGGTTATATTCACGGGTCTTTATCCTATCTCTCATACTTGTTTTTTCTTTGTTAATAAAATCCTATTGATTTTTTTTTTTTTTTTAAAAGAAAAAAAAAAAGGCTTCTTAAGCAAATGTGGTCCTCAGAAAGATGTACATGTACACCATGTAGTTTGTGCAGTTAAATTTCAGCTCTGGGTGTACAAATTGATGAAATTATGCAACTTCTGAAGACAAAAAGTACTAACTGTATTATCATTCCTTTTCTTTCTTTTTCCAGCTTTTAATACTTTCCATGTCTAAATATTTAGTCAATTTTAGTTACGTAAAAAACCACAACCAAAAAATATATATATATATTCAAACATGAAATAATAAATAAATAAAAAGTTATCTTAGAATCAATATTTTGCCAATACAATCCTTTTGTTTGTGCTGATAATAAAGCTAGCTAGCACAAAAAAGCTGCCTTTGTAATATAAACTTTGTTAAATGTTTACAAACTGGTTAACAAGAAAATCTAGGCATCGCTCATGGCTGCACAAGTTTGGAGACTATAAATTTCTTGGGGCAAGAAGTGGGTAAGACTAAATACACTAAAATTAACCTTATCTCTTTCTTTCTCATCTTCTCAATTTCTAAGAAATTGCGTACACGTGTAAGCACGTGTGTGTTTATATGCAAACGCGAGCTTCCATATATACCTTTCTCGACCTTTTGATTAAAATCGATAGTTTCTATATATCTCACACATGTTTGCACATGTACACGAACTTCGACCTAAATTGCTCTTTTTAATTTTCATTTTTTATAAATTGTCACTTGGGATCTTTGCTACTGGTTCCAATGCTTATAGTTTTTCCCTGTTGGTTCTTTGTTACTCGATTAATATTTTGTAGAAGGGAGATTTTTTTCCCAATCAGCTGATTTTATAAACATTTGAATAGTTGTATAGGACTTTTTTGGATTGTTAATGCTAGTTGTATAGGACTTTACTTTTATGCTTGCCATGTGAAAAATACTTTATGGCCCCGTTTAGCGTTGCTATTGGTACAATTTTTAAAGTCAAAAGTTGTGTTTTATCGTAAACGCAATGTTAAACGAATAAAAAAAAATTGACAATCCAAATCAAAAAGTCAAGAAAATAGAGGTTTTGGACTTTAAAAGTTGAATTTTGGATAAAATAATTTTATTATCCTTACATTTTTAAACTTTTATTATTTTAAACATATTTTTTTTTATATATATCAATTTCTTATAGCATTTTTTACAACAATACAAACACTTAAAAAATTTTAAACCAAATTTTTTCGTCACACTTTTTAAACATATTTTTTTCAATCCAAATTTTTTTGAACAACAATACTAAACTAACCTTACGTAATTTTGAATTGCGCTTAGATAACTGTAGAATTGTAAGTAATATATTCTCGTCACAATTTTCAATCAAAAATGATAGGGACGATCCCTTTCTATTGGAAGTTGAGATTTTTTTTCCCTAAGATACATAATGCTAAATTCAAATCTATGCTTTAAGATACTATAGAAAGTTAAGAGAAATTCAAAAGAATGTCAATATATAACTCAATCATCTTTGTGAAATCTCTTCATTAAATGAAAATCCATATATTTTAAAATGTATAATAAGATTTGTTTTGATAAAAAAAAAAAAACAAAGCCTACGAGGAATTGAGAAAGAAAAATCACAAATATTAAGAATTAAATCTCAATTTTAGGATTTTAGGAGAAAACATCTTTAAAATAAGTGGATGAACCATTTAAGTTACACGAACTCGAGTTCAAATGTATAATAGGATGGCTAATACTATATATATATATATATATATCATGTTTAACTCTACACTATTTTAATACTATATATATATATATATATACTACATCACATAAATGATAGTATTAGTCAATAATGTCATTAATTACCATTTAATTATAAAGATAAGCATGCTCAACGATCCAATAATCTTTCGTTTCTTCTGCAAGAGTTTTTTTTTTGGGGGGGCCAATTTCCAGGGTAATTTTATTATTGTGTACTTGCCTATACATATATATGTGCTAGCAGAAAGGCAACAGCCTATGTTGATAAGATTTCTTAAAAAAGGACAGAAAGATGGAGAAGACCCTAAAACCTAGCTAAAAGTTTGGAAAAATCCACTAGAAATCTAGTACATGGCCAGAGCCCACATGGTTCACCACAGAAAATTAAAGGTTAAAACTTTCAAAATCCATGTGCAAAATTTTTCCCCTTGGATCACTCTTTTTTTTTTAATAACAATCCCATTCAAAGAAATAAGAATTCAAGATTTGGGTCTTGTTTAGCGTTACTTTTAGAATAATTTTTAAAGTTAAAAACTGTTTTTCATTGCAAATGTAATGTTAAATAAGTAAAAAAAAAAATTGATCTTTGCTATTAAAATCATGATTTGTAAAGTCAAACCAAAAGCCAAAAAATATAGTTTTTGAACTTTAAAAGCTGACTTTTGAATAAAATAACTTTATTATCCTTATATCTCTATACTTTTATTATTTTAAACATATCTTTTTTTTTACATTTCAATTTTTCACAATATTTTTCCACAGTAATGCCAAACACTTAAAAGTTTTTAAACCACAGTTTTTTACCATACTTTTTAAATACACTTTTTTCAATCCAAATGTTTTTCAACACAAGCTTTTTTCAACAACAATATTAAACTAATCTTTAACCTAATTGATTCATACAATCATTTTTATAAAATGTATCCAATTCAAATCTCAACATTTATAATTTTTTTCTTTACTTTCGGATTACCACTTGGTACTTACCATCAATAAGTTATGAATTTGAGGGCTGATTGACGAAAAAATGCCTAGTCTTTCTTTCCACTCTCTTCTCTTCACTAATTAACTGGTCATATGGGTCTTCCAATAGTGTTGGTCCCATTGATTCTATTTTTAACTGCTTCATATTGTTGATCCAAGGTTATTAAAACAATCGAGTCAACTTGGCCTTTGGGTTGACAGGTTACAGAGCAGCCAATCCCAATCAACCACTTAAACTATTTCCCCCTATACTCAGGTCAAACCTAACACGTTTTATACGAACCCAATGTTATGTTTTTTAGTGGTGTTCTTAGGAACCATCGGGATCCATGGGTTAAGGTCCAGTGCGGTAACAATGTCTCTTCGTTGCACCATCTCCGGTGTCAACTCGTATTAAAAAAATTAGATTAGATCGGTTGAAAAAAAATTAGTGGCTTATCCGATCCGATATATATTATAAAATCGAAAATTATCTAAACCGACAAAAAATAAGTTGAATCAATAAAAAACCAAAAAAAAAAAATCGGAAAAATCGATTTTAAATCTTTTTTTTTTTAATTATTGTATGTGATGAGAATTGAACATTTAACCTCTTAAATCAAAATTGAAGACCATACCATTTAACCAAATACATATATTTATTAAATATTTAATACTTATTTAATATTAAAATTCTTTTTTAATATGACCGACCAGTTGAACTGGTTAAACCAATGATCGGAGGTTTCATCAATGTGATCTCCAGTCTAATTTTTTTAAACATGGGTGCCAACCACATCTTAATAAACAAAAAATAGCGATTTTACTTTACCTTGTTTTTCCACCACGATATATATATATATAAATGAAAGGTACTAGGAAAAATAAAATTTCATTTAAATCAATAAAGGTACTATAACTTGAAATCAAGATTTTTAGCTAAATTTAAGCCCTTTCCCTTTCCAAAAAAAAAAATAAAAGTTAGTAACTATGGAGTTTGTACTTTGTATAGCATAAGAGGAAAAGAATTTGGTCCCCCCATTTCCCTTCTCTTGATTCAAATGCCTTTTCAGTCCCCAAAATTGTATGTGTTTTGGATGAGTGAAACTTCTCATCAATTATTTGCAAAACCTTACAAAGCAAAAGGAAGCAACGGTTGCCTCTTCTTTGATCATCGATTCCCATTATTGGACCTACACATACCATGGACCAACTATTCCCCAATCCCTTTTCACCAAAGCATTTTTTTACCACCTTGCTCCTCCATTATATTTTCATTTCATCCATATTCATATTATAACGAGAAATTATCTCATCTACCGTCAATAAAATTTTTAGACTCTATAAATGAGATTAGCAAGATGATAGATACGTTTTAAAATATATGATAATCTTTTAATCTTACTTGTAGAATTAAATAAAAATTATTGTCAGTATATCAAAGATGAACCTTATTATAATACCATGATTATGTTTTTTTTTTTTCAGTTTGAGGGAAACAGAATTTGAACTTAAAACCTTCTTTTTGGTTAATGGTCACATGACCTAAAGGATGATAAGGGGTTTTTCCTGTTGGATTCTTAATCCAACATTTGGCTTATATGTGAACAATTATGTGTTATAGATTATCGAATAAGGTAAACCCATTTAAAATGATCTACTGAAGTTTGAGTAATTTGGGCTTTAATGTATCTAATAGAGTGTGTGCCTTTAATGTGTAGAGACTTAAGGGTAATTTTTATTTTTATGATGGGCTAAAATAGAAATACTAAAAGATAACAGAGAAGTTATCTTTAAACAGTGGTTATGGTTTCCAGATCACACGGTCGTCATTCTATTCTTTCTAACATCCCATCAGAGAGAGCGAGAGAAAACAAAAGGATTCTCTAAGAGAACGTGTTGATCTGGAAGACATACCACACGCCTCTGGAGAGTAATCAATCGTCATGGATTCAGGTACGTTTTCGCATATTGATCTGTTGTTTCTTGGTGATTTAGCATGAATGTTTCTTAGGGTTTGAGGGATGTTTTAAATCTAAAGATATTTTTTAACATTTCCTTCTTTCGTATATATGAAGAAGCTCAAAGAGAGAGAAACGTTTCGAAGCTTGACTTTTTTTTAAGAGATGTAAAGAATTGTTTTAAAAATAATATTGTGTTCGAGTTTTTTTTTTTTTTGAAAACAAAAATAATGAAAAGTAAGAAATTACATGTTTTAAATCTCTGATTAATTGTTGAGATTAAACTTGTCAAAGAATTTGTTTACTTGTTCAAATTCGAAGATCCGTTCGATATTTGGAGAGACTTGAATAAAAATATTAAGCTCGTCAAACGGACTTTGACAACAAAAAAATGAAGTCCATTTAAAAAACTAGTTAGGCCTTAACTCCAACTTTCAATGTTCGAACTCGGTTTAGTCCAATCCGAATTATATGATATATATGTTACTTTTATATTTATATACATTAGAAAAATATATTAAGTTATTCATATTTTAAATTTTAATATAAAAATACTAAAAATTAAATAAAAACGTCATTTTTATTTTATTTTTAAGTAATCTATGCGAGTTTGAGCGAGTCTAGATTGTACCATACATACTAATATGAGCAAGCCTTGACAGAATTTGATACCCAAATTGTTAGGTCAAGCTAAATTTGAATAAACATATAAAGTATTGATATCATATCTAAATTTGATCTGACACGATCTATGAACACTTTTAAATAAAGGCAAAATAGTACATTAACATACGAAGGAAATTATATTATAGTATTGGATATAATTGTGCTATTGGATAAAAACAATCTCTTTCAACATGCCATTATTCATTAAAATAATCACATTTCATCACTTCAAAAATGATATTTCAAATTTGAATATTAGATAGATCTAAATTGTATAATAATATCATAAGATAAAATAATATACATACATGCATATACAAAAAATGTAGACAAATTCAATTAACATGAAAGGATCATCTAAATTATATAACATTAACTAATGAATATGGAAAAATTGTCAATTGGATTTTTTTTTTTTTTTTTTTACAAAAAAAATCGCAGTTTGAGGTAAGCGAGAGTTGTAAATGTTAAAATTTAATATTCAGACCTATTGGATGCCACCTTTTAAAAGTGATTATATAAACTAATTGTACTAATCTCCGAATTTTTAATTGAAATATGTTGATCAACATAAATCTCATCTTCAAACCTCATTGGATTGCTTTTTTATGTTTATTTGATATAGGATCATTGTTTTAATTTTGTCGGCGGGCTCCCAATTGAGATTCATAATCTTCTTTGTCAAAGGAATAGCCTTATAATGCCTACATTTTCTATCCTAAACATCACATGGTGCAAAAAATAATGAGTTGGCAGTTTTGCTTTACTTATGTGACATTTTTTTTTTCTCTATCTAACAAAGCATAATTGTAAGATTGTAGCATAGAGAATTGTAGTTGATATTCTCCCCACAATTTCACAGTAAATGGTTAAAATCATATCATAATTTTGACATTTATCAAAAATAAATCTGCTAAATAATCCAAATTCAAAATTAATAAAACATTAAAAAAAAAGATGATTTTCTGTAAATATAAATTTTAATAAATCTCCTTAAAAGATTATATTTCAAACTTTGAAACATTTTTCGTATGGGAATAAAGTCTTGAGTTCGTTTTTGATACACTGACGATGAAATTTTTTAACTTCACAAACAAATTAAGAATTTATCATATATCTTATTTTTTAATTTTTTTAATATATCCTAAAAATATGTGCTATCTTGTTAACTCTGCTTTTAAAATTTAAAAACTTTACTAGGAGATAATGTCTCATAAAGCCTTATTGGCTCATAAAGCCTTATTGGCTTTCATATATTTCTTTCGTTTCAAAAAACTTGTTGCAATTTAACTTTTGATGATGATTTTTTTTTTAAATTTGACCTTTTATAATTTTTGTTGAGAAAAATATGAAAAAATATAATATAAAAGTTTTTAATAAAGTAGTATTTAAATATATATTTATAAATTTCGTTTTATTAAAATATTTGAAAATATATGCTACTTAGATCTGATAATTCTTGTATGTGTTTCGTGTCTCGTGTTTTTTTCCCACATCAGTCGTGTAAAAATAATAAAAATTATTAAATGTGTCAAAATCTTAAACAAAAATACGATACATGTATTAAACGTGTCGTGTTTATTAAACATATTATATTTTCGCATCGTGTCCAAAATCAATTGTGATAATTTAATTAGAATTTTGCTAATCAGATTTTTAAAGGCACTTTTTAAGATTAGTTAATGACCATTTATATAAGGATTTATATTGGCTAAAACAATAATATAAAAAATAAAAAACCTGAACTATGCCATTTTATCTAGATAAGTCCCTATATTTTTATTACACTTAAATAAACATTTAACCTTTAATGTGTACTCAAATAAGCCATTAACCTTTAATATGTACCCAAATAAGCCCCTAACCTTTAATTTGTACCTAAATAAACCCTTAACAGAAATCAACCTTTCATTTAAAATAAGGGCTTCTTAAGTATAAATTAAAGGATAAAGACTTATTTAGGTATGATAAAGTATAAGGGCTTATTTTAAAAAAAATAACATAGTTCAGGGGCTTTTTTAGTA
The DNA here is from genome assembly GCA_030761205.1 of Fremontodendron californicum. Lineage (NCBI taxonomy): Eukaryota > Viridiplantae > Streptophyta > Magnoliopsida > Malvales > Malvaceae > Fremontodendron > Fremontodendron californicum. The sequence continues at coordinate 3,492,579 of JAULJL010000013.1, read as the reverse complement.
TTTTAGACATTTATATTTGATGCATTGTCATTATATAGATCTATACACTGACAGTGAACCACATGATGTCACCTGTTAAAAAGTATAGATATTTGTATTTATTTTTTAAAATTTTTAAAATTTTAAATTTATTTATTAATGAGGGGTCATCATATGATTCACTGTCAGTATATAAATTTATACACTGACAGTGTATCAAATAAAAACTCTTATAATAATATTTTTATATTAAATACAATAATTAATAATTAATTTGATGATTTTTAACGTATTAAAAATTATAACTTACCTAATACGATACTTTTAAAGAATGTGTTTAAGATTAGTTAGCAAAATTCTAGTAGTTTTGTTTTTTTTTTTTTTTAAGTTTGAATATTGGGCGTGAGGAAGGTAAGAATGAGACGCGTGGAGAAGCTATCCTATTGGTGGCACCTGGCAGGCAGACGTAACTGTCACGCCTAGTGTCCAAAAGGTAGGTAGGATGTTTCAATCCCATATCGAAAAGGAAAAAAAAAAAGATTTTGGGCTATATAAGTATGGACGTTGCACACCTTAATAAGCCGGTTTTGCGGAGAGAAGATAATGATCCCGTGACAAGTGATATTATAGTAACCCTTGACTCCACGCCGAGCGTCCCAGCGGGGTAAGCAAGGTGGGCCATATTGATGCCACGTCAAATGCCTCAAAAAAGAGTAGGCAGATTGAGTCAGTGATACCATATCAAATATCCCAAGAAATGGCAGGTAAGTAGAGTGGGTTATTGTGACGAGTACGTCACGAGATTCGATGAAAGAAGAATAAACGTGGATAGAAAAGATGTTTCAATTTCATATAAAAAAAAAATCTTGAATTATATAAAAATGAGCGCCGCACGTTTTAATAAACTGAATTTGCAAAAAGATTGTAATGATCCCGTGACCTAGCAGGCAAAAGAAAGGGCCAAGGGTAATAAGAAATCTTGTCGCGTAGCAAAAGTACATCGTACGGATGGCTTACAAGGGGAGCCACATCAACACCGACCATGCGGAGCATCTTTACGCTGCCACGTTGATGTCCGTCAATTGGCCCTCCAATCATTTAGCGCCTGCCCCACTTGCTAATTCCATTTCTTCCTCTTACCACAAAGCTTAGGCCCTTTTGTTTCCCTCTTCTCTTCTACGCGCCATTTCAGACGGTCTTTCTTTTTCTTTTTTTTTCTTTTTTTTTTTTTCCCTCTTCAGATCCTAACACCCGAATATTTAGATTTCGTTTGACCCGTACTTTTTATTTATTTTTTATTTTGCTTTTGATTGAAAAAAATAAAAATAAAAAGTTAAAAATAAAAATAACAGTCAAATGCAACTTTAATTTTCTTTAACAAAATTCGAGTTTGACTTGTTAATTTTTGAAGTAAATTTTTTATCTAGAATAACTCAAATAATTAGGCGAGTTGAGTCAAGTATTTTAATGATTTTTTAATAATTTTAAAATATATAATTTATCACATTTATTTTGTAGGTGAAAAAAAAGGTTTTTTTATCTAAATATAGTTAAAAAAATATTTTTTTATCAAAATATCGTTCTTTTCAGATTAATTCTCAAAATTCGCTTTTTTTAAATCAGTTGAGAAATCGCCATGGCCCATGACGATTTCCCAACTGAAATTTTTAGTTTTTTTTAAAATACCAAACTAAAATTTTTAATTTTTTTTCCATTGTGGGTGGCGATTTCCCAAGGGAAAATTCACAAAACGGTGGCGATTTCCCAAGGTAAGTTTTTACTTTTTTTTTTAATTCTTTTAATAAATAATAAAATTTAAATAAAAATTATATAATTTTAAATTTTAAAAAATAAAGATTTAATAATTTTAATATATAATTTTTATCTATGGTGGTAGAAGTGTTCATGAGCAGGTCTATCCGTAATGTCAATCGAATTCTTTCAACTTGTATTCGTAATAAATGGACCTCCGGGAGAAAGGCCAACCAAAGTGTCGTATTAGTCCGGGCTTGAACAAGTGTTTTTGTAATTTTATTAAATAATAAATTTTAAATAAAAATTATATAAATTTTAATTTAAAAAAATTTAAATAACAAAATTCAAAAAATTATAAAATATATAAAAATATATTTTTAATAGTGAAATGGGCTTTCGGGTCGGCACGACTCGAAATGGGCTTGGGCAAGGGAAAAAATTTCGGGTCGCGGCCCGGCCCATGAACAGGTCTAATACGAATATAATTTTTTAATTTTTGGTAAATTGTTATATTTTTATTTCTTAAAATTAAAAATTATATAATTTTTATTATTTTATGAAATTAAAAAAAATAAATAAAGATTTAAAAATTGCCACCGTGGCTTGGGCAAGCAAATGTGGTGTTGATACCATACATGAGCCTGGCCCGACCCATAGACACTTCTACCACCATAGGATAAAAATTATATATTAAAATTATTAAATCTTTATTTTTTAAATTTTAAAATTATATAATTTTTATTTAAACTTTATTATTTATTAAAAGAATTAAAAAAAATTACCTTGGGAAATCGCCACCGTGGGTGGTGATTTCCCAATGGGAAAAAAAAAAATTGAAAATTTTAGTTGGGAAATCGCCATGGCCCATGGCGATTTCCCAACTGGTATTTTAAAAAAAATTAAAATTTTCAGTTGGGAAATCGCCATGGGCCATGGCGATTTCCCAACTGATTAAAAAAAAGCGAATTTTGGAAATTAATCTGAAAAGAGCGGTATTTTGGTAAATAATTTTTTTTGGCTATATTAAAATAAAAAGACCGAAAAAAAGGTGTTTTTAAAATAAAATTGTTGTATTTTAAAAGGAAAAATAACTTAAAAAGTTAGGTGAGTAGTTATTTTTTAAAAATTAAAAAATATTCAAAAAAGTTGAGTAGTTTTTTTAGTCGTAGACATTTTTTTTTTAAATTAAAAGATCTAAATACTTTTAATTTCATTTTATTATTATAACTTTAATTTAATTTTTATGTATTTTTTTAATCGAATTAATGTCATTTGACTCATGATACAATAGCAGAGATACTAAATAAATATGTCCAAAAATCGGATTACCTATCAAACCTAGACATGATACGTAATAAAAATATTTTTATTTAAATTTAATTATAAAAATATATAAATATGATTTTTTTTTATATTTTTAAATAGTACAAACTTTCGAGCTTGGTCCGATTCATGAACAGTTCTAATATTAAGATAGTTAAAACATGAGATAGTGTTATGTGTCAAATTCATGTTTAAGTTAACAAATATAAGTTTATTATTATTAAAAGTAATTAAAAAAAATTATCTAGTTTTACATGTTTTATTTAATGTGAAAATGCACTTTAAATCAACCTAAACTCATATCCAACCATTTGTGTTTGATAGTAGATGTATTTATATTTTTGTTCAAACAATTAGATTCAAAATTCAAATTCTCCTCCCATTGATGGAATCAAAATCAACTTAAAATTGCCAACAAGCTCTTGGTTGAGTGACCAAGAGTCTTGGGGACATGAAGTCTTGGGTTCAAACCCAAGCAACCCCTCCCCTTACCCAATTATCAAAAAAAAAAAATCAACTTAAATTTACTTTCTTTCAACAAAAAAATTATAATCAATATAGTATATGGTAAAAAATATCTTTTTGTCAACATTTAGGGCCAGGAAAGTATATGTTAGCTGAATGGATAGTGTCCATAAATCCATTGTACTTATTATTTTAATATTATTATTTATAACCCATCACCAAACCTGTTTGACAGATTTAATTAATCATACACCAAAAAACAGTACATATGGTAGGTACAAAAGAAATTAAGCCTTGACCAAGTTTAGAGACGGAAGACAACAAGAATACATAAATGTATCAAAATATATATAATATGAATTATTAAAATGTCAGCCTTAAAAAAAAAAAAAAATTATGACAGGAGAAAATAACACGAATACAACATAAATATACGAATTATCATATCTATTTTTCCTAGTACATGTATGGACTACTAACAATTAAGAAATTAAAAAGCAGGATTTCCCATCAAATAATACCTTCAATGGTCACTATTATGATTGATTTTTCAGTTTTTCGTCCATGCTATATTGCTAGGAAAGACTTGGGAGTTTAGAATGAAGGGAAGAACCTGTTAAGATTACCAGGCAGGGAATAGAACTCTTCACTCCTAGTATCTGTACTGAAATTCCTGAATTTTTCCCACCAATGCCTTCCACTATCTCGCCGAACTGAGCTATGCCCGTAACTGTGGGTGCAGTCCAAGAAGAAAGCAACTATAATTGCCACTGTTGCCGGGGATGAAAAAATTACTTGCATAACATTGTTGAACTGCAATGCAACCCATAAGAAAAATAAGAATATCACTTCATGAGAAACACAGTTCTTTCAACAAGTTTTAAACAAACAATGATAAGTCTGTTGGATTAGCATGCATGCAAATCGAACACACTCACCCATGTAGAACGAGTATGAACAGGGCCATGACCAGAAACTAGTAGATACTCGTTAAAATATTGAGGTACGGAGAGGCCCATGAAGAGAGAAAATCCCAGTATAAACTTGGTCCTGAAGCTGTTTAGGTTGCAAAACTGAAGGAGACTAAGGCCAGCTGAAGCTGCTCAATCACGGTATTTCAAAAAATCAAGTCAACTCGCATTATATTGGTTAGAGAGCTTAGCATATTAGAAGTGAAACATGATCAATGTATATTGAAGAAAGCCTTTATTCCTTTCCAAAAAATATAGTATTATTTACTCTATTTTTTCCTGATAAAGTTTAAGTACTCCAAATCCTATGTTGCTCCGATTCTTCATTGTTCTTGAAATACCCGTGTCCGAGACATATCCGGACATGGGTACGGGATATGATCTTCCAAGAGCTTTCTAAATACATGTAATCTTAAAAAAAATTGAACATACCCATATCGAACACATATCAGTATCCGACACTCACACCCGAATACGAATAACATTGCTCCAATCCATGAGTTATTCACAATTTTCTTATTGCTCCCAGATATAAAACCTCAGCATGTTTACCAAGAAATATAAAAGGAATACATACCAACATAGGCAAAGAGGACACAGTACAGAGCAGCCATGATTGGCAATGGTATTGAAGCCAGAACAGCCCCGAATTTTCCTGTCCATAATCAGATTATGACAACGTCAGATCAATCTCCAAGTAATAAGAACCCAAAGACACTTATAAGTCCTGTTTTGAGCTATTGTTCGAAGATTATAAAAACTGCTCAATAGAAATATAAGCTCCTATTAGCATTATCTTAAATAGAATCACAATTCACAATAGATTTGGTAGCAACAAGATGTTGAATATCTAGGATTTATTGTATTAATATGGATTAGCCTACCTAATACAGAAAAGAAAAGCATAAATAATGCCGATATTTGAACGACTCTCCGACTTCCAACTCTTGTTAATCCCAAAAGACCTGCATTTTCACTAAATTACAGCAAAATAGCATTAGATGATAAAGGACTACTATTTTTTTTTGCTTGAATCAACCGTTAATTACTAAAACTAAAAAAATATCAATTTATTGATATGTAGATGATGCTGTTGAGAATTAGAGATGAACTTATAGATATCATCCTCAAATAATTCCCCAACAGATGTCATTATTAGAAAATTTGAAAAGTTCATGCTACTTACACTGAGGCAGTGGAGCCACTTCCTGTACCAAATAAACCATCTAGCAAAAGGCCTACTCCCTAGAATTCACAAAAATTGAAGAACTGATTAGAATCTGGAACTAGTAAAATGACACAATCTTAGGAAATGCACAACAAGAGATAAAAGATCATTTTTGTATTTACCAGCCAGCCAACACCACGGCTAAGCACAGAAGGTGGCATAGGAGTGGCACTCGAATATCTTGATGCTGCAATAAACGTACCTGTAGACTGCCAAAGACAAGGAAGAAAAATAAATCTTTTTTTTTGTTCTTTCTTTCATATATATAGAGAGATAATCCGTATTATAATTTATGAGCTAATGTAATGTTTAATTTTTTTCGTAATCGAAAACAATGGGTTGAAATATCTATTGATATTTCTACAAGAAGTATTTTATTGAAGGCTTAAACTATTACTCAACAAATAAAAATTGAAATTATTAACAGGCGAGATCAATTCAGGAGAGATATTTTATTTAAAAATAGAAGTTTCATGCATTTTGGAAACAAACTTTAGAAAATTTAGAATGATGATATAGGTCTTGAAGGAAGAAGATATGTGCAGACTGAGTCTTATACATCACACAAGTAATGTTAAGCATATACATAAAGGGAATTTGAAATAAGTAATTTTAATTGAAACACCTTAAACTATTACTCAACAAATAAAAATTGAAATTATTAACAGGCGAGATCAATTCAGGAGAGATATTTTATTTAAAAATAGAAGTTTCATGCATTTTGGAAACAAACTTTAGAAAATTTAGAATGATAATATAGGTCTTGAAGGAAGAAGATATGTGCAGACTGAGTCTTATACATCACACAAGTAATGTTAAGCATATACATAAAGGGAATTTGAAATAAGTAATTTTAATTGAAACACTTATGATCTAGCTGATTTCTTTATATATTTTCAAAATTCAGAGTATATATCAAGACTAACATCCCAGAAGTCACACCTCAACGATAGCAACAAAAGAGGCAGCTATAACTGCTACAGCATCACCAGCATTGAAACTTGGTCTTCCCCATTGAAATGGATATGGAACCCTTATCCTGTATGCAGCAAACCAAAGATTTAGTGAAAGTCCTATTGGAATCAACAGTACCATGAGGCACAGAGGCGAAATCATAAGTTCCAAATACTAGTAATTGAGGGTAAACAATAGAAAAACCTCCTACCAACAAATAATATAGCTGCTAATTGAATATACATACCAAAGCCCTTCAATGTGCTTTTTACATTTTTATCCACTTCGTATATAAGATTACCATCATTAGTATTCCATCTATGTGGTGCTTTTGAGCTCTAAATACTACAAATAAGCCGGTGTATATGACGGGGAAATTGGAGAATAACAGTATTTTAACAGAATCATACAACTAAAAGAGAGAGAACTGTTGGGTATTTTTGAGCTTAAGTCTCGATCCCACATCCCTTTGTAATGTCAAGCTAAGGAAGTGCTCATAAGGGGTCTTGGCCTTTGGTTGAAATCACCCACCCCTTGTGAGAGATAGTCTATACACTTGTATTAGGACTATCCGGGTGGTGAGTCATAGCCTTTTTGTTGAAAGGGTTTGTAGCTTAATCCGTTCAAAAGCTACTTTGAGGGTTTGTAGCTTAATCCGTTCAAAAGCTACTTGTGAGAGGGTTTGTAGCTTAATAAGCTACAAGTGTGTTGTAAGAAGGTTTGTAGCTTTATCCATGCAAAAGCTACAAGTGTGTCGAATGAGGGGTTTGTAGCTTTGTCCGTTCAAAAGCTTCAGTTGTAGTGATGTTATCCCTATATCCCTACATAAAAATAGTGTCTTTTTCTCTTCTTGTTCGAATGCTGGTTGTGGGTTAATGTTTGTTTTTGGGCTACCACGTTTTTTATTTATTTTCCCAACTAGATTATGGGAATTTTGTGCAACCAATATAAGTCCCAATTTAATTGAGACGTATGAGCTCACCAAGGTGCAGCGCTGATGAGCCCAGAACGATCAGTACGGCAGCTGAACTGAGTTTTTGGAGCTCTATTATCATAAGCACCAGCTGCTGTCAAAATTTCTGCGTAAGCCCATATAATCGCAACGGAGAAAAGGATTGCAAAACGACCAAATGCTCCTCTCTTGGATTTGATTAAATGGGGAACATACTGCAAAGGCATTACTCAAAACCACATCAATTGGAAACTCAAGAAATTAAAGTCAAATGCTTTACAGATATGACAAAAGGAACTAGTCATTAGTTGTCTCAATTTTTATCCATTCCTATTTTATTTATGTTTTACTATTTGCAGATTTGAGGAAGAGAAACAAAGATCACGGTAATGACTCAAAACACAGGCAAAGGTGAAATCTAACCCATCACATAATACTGCACAGAGATTTGACACTTTGTTAATATTAATCATTCTATGGTTTTTCCCTCATTTTGATTGTCAATAAAACCAGAGAAGGAATGCACTTTGCAAGTAATAGAAAACACTTCTTGTACATCTGTTATCTACCCAAAGGAATGCAAATGATACATATATAATATAAGGTAGAATAAGAACATGGCTTTAAAATTCAAAGCCTTACTCTTAATTGTTGATGGAAAAGTTTCATTAAACATGCCATAGTAATGGCAAAGTAAAGAATGTCCATAGTAACAGAAGGATTAAGAATGTGGGTCACCTGAGATAAGAAAACAACTGCTACCAATGCTGGGAGTCCAACTTCGATGCATCTGGCCAACTACATGCAACAAGAGAAAGAAAAAGGTCACTATGACAAAAGGAGTGAAACAATTTACTGACATTAATGTAACATAATGACAAGAATTCTGCATAATATTCTCATTTTAATCAAGAGTTTCTCCCAGCATCCATGGTCAGAAATGCCTTTGTTACACAATGAAAGAATAGATACAAATTTAATTTTAGATTTCAATGGAGCAAACCATCCAAATATTCAAATATCCACCATGAGCAACTCATGCCAGGGCAATTACAAGAACAATAGAACCACAAAGCATGTTTATCAAGACAGACGGACTCACTAAGAGTCTCAAACTGATAATATCCTTGAAATTTTAGTAGATAGCTCAAATTACAGCTCACGGAACATATTACTGGCAAAAGAAAGAACCTATAATAAACATGATTCTTTTACGTTTGAACCAAGAGAAACTCCACAAAGAAAACTTTGAGGTTTCTCAATCAGTAATGAGGCTGAAAACATGTCCTAATGTCTGGTTTTGCTCAGGGTAAGAAGCAGCACAATTATCAATCCATGCAATATCAATCAGCCTAATTGTCTTAAAAACAGTAGTTAGAGATCAAGGTTTAAGATGACGAGAACTGTAGCTGCTTGGATACAATCATCTCTACAGAGCAATGACAGAATGAAGAGTTTGGTGCTCTTACTTGTGGGAAACCATGTGCATAGAGCCCAAGTCCTGTGAGAGTCACAAGAGGAACAGCTGCAAGAGGGCTGAAAAACCTACATCACAAGATATCAAAAATCAAGTCAGTTAGACAAATAGTCAATGGAAGTACAAAACAAATCCCAAAATTCAGTTAGGCAAATTTGCAACATCCTACCTTGCGAAAATTCTCCAGAAACCAAAGAAACCAATAACCATAGTAAAGAATGATGCAACAATGAGTGCTCCTTGTACATCTCTCATGGATTCTTTAAACCTCTGAAAGATCAGACATTGTCATAAGCATGCAAAGTTATTACTAATCATTCTAGTAGTCTAGTACACTAAATCTAGCAAGGCATTACTAATCATTTACTGTATGTAATATACAGTAAAAACGAAAGAAGGTTCTAAATTGCAATAGATAGAAATTAACCTGGTGGGGATCAATGAAGATGCTATATCTTTTGGATAAAGCAATGGAAATGGTTGGGATAATGAAAGCATAAGAAGCCCCAATCACTACTGGCAGCCGGGTTCCAAACAATGTTTGCAATAGCGTGTTTATGCCAGCAACAAAGAGAACAGTATTTATAACCTCGGCTTTCTCCACCTATTTTTCACAAAAACAAACAAAACGTTTAGCTCAAAGAGACCACAGAACTAATAAAAAAAAGGCAAAAAAAAAAAAAGTAAAAAAGAAAATGCTTTCAATTAAAACCCTGTTTCTTACATTGCCACCGCCCATTAAAGGGACAACTATAGATGATATGATAACAGTGGTCCCAAGCATTACCAAGTAATGCTGAAATCCTAGAAGTAGTGCTTCAGCTGCATTTAAACCAGAAACTCTTAGCAAGTTTTTGAGCATAAATGTGAGGGAGATCAAGAGTCACACTTATAAGAAATTCCCTGATCTCTGGAATATAAGAAACTCTCTAAGCCTCTTTTAGGTTCAAAATAATAGAGTGTTTTGTGAGAGATCAAGAGCCTTGAGCAAATATTCTTTGTTACTTAAAACCCAAGAAAACGAGAATTTCACTAGAAAAAAAAAGGGGGGGGGAATGAGAACAGACTATAGAGAATGGGAAGTTTGGTTATGGCCTATGGGGAAGAAAGGAGAATAAGAAAAGCAAATTTTCGAAAATGAAGGTTAATAAGATCTGTTTGGTTGTCTAGAAAATGCAGGGTAACAGTTAATATATAGGGAGGTTTCAAAACACGAGACAACACCGGTGGTCGAAAAATTACAATCAAAACCGAAACTGTAAGAAAAATAGACGAATATAATATTAAGAAGAAAAAAAACGAATAGCATGAAACATTATCATTCGATCATTTTTTTTCTCTGTCTTCTTTATGTATTTCTCATTATTCTAACTATAACGGATTTCCCTCAACATGTTTTTCTTCTCCTTTCTCTCCAACCAAACAAACCTGAAAGTTTGTTTTATGGAGCTTTAAGAGTTTCATCCAGCATGATGATTTTTACGAATTAATGTATAAAAACGGGAAGAGGAGAAAAAAATAGTACTAAAACTAAAGAGTAGGGGGGAAAAAGCGGGAAAGCCATGAAAGAAAGGAATGAGATCAATGGCGAAGATCCACCCATGACACTGAAATTATAATTTCACTTCCAAAATCGAATAGAAAGTGAAAAAAGAAAACGAACAGTCGAAAACAAAAACAGAGCAAAAACTTTTTTTAAAAAAAAACAACAACAGAACGATCACTTAAAACATCAAGAGAGAGCGAGAATGAAGGTAGTATGTAGAGCATTATCGGAAACGTAAGAAACAAATGAAAAGAAAAGGAAGAAGAGGAAACGAAAGGTCATCATACGCCATGAAGGAGCGCTGGAGACGCAGAAATCAACACCAGGGAGCTGGTCTTTGACAGGGAAAGGCTGGAAGTCATCGGACTTTCCTCCTCCTCCACCCCGACTTCCACCTCCTCCTCCTCCACCTCCACTTCCACCTCCTCCTCCTCCACCTCCACTTCCACCTCCACTTCCACCTCCTCCTCCACCTCCACTTCCACTTCCACCTCCGCCAGCAGCCATTGTTTTATTCTCGGTTTGTTGTTGTTGTTGTTGTTGCTGTTGTTGCTGCTGGAGAGAAGTTTGTTATGAATATATGGACTGAAGAGTGCTGAGAGAAATGATGGAAGCGGAGCATCATACAAGAAGGGGTTAGGCGGCGACGTTTTGACTGTAATCATCTCACTCTCTTTTTTCTTTTCTTTTTTTAATTACTGAATAGTATATTTTGGGGGTCGCTTGGAAAGCTACCAACTGCTTGTGAGTTGTGATTTGAGAGCGACGTCTTCCAGTCTCTATAGACAGACAGCCAAAGAAAGAAAAATAAGAGAGAATTAGAAACAATCCGTTGCGGGGTCCGTTGCGGGGTTAATTAAAGGGTAGCATATTAGATATCTATATTTTTTAATATTTGAGTTTGAATTGTAAAATTATTTTAAAATTTGAATATGTTTATTAATTATATTAAATTTGAATATTATTATCAAAATTTGAATTAAATAATATTATTTGATGGATATTCAAATTCGTTAAATATATGAATTCAGTAAGTAAAAAAATTAAATAAAAATATAAAATCAAATAAAAATTAATTTTAAATTCAAATAAACTGATAATTGATTCGGATATCTGAATTCGAATCCGTAAAAATAAGAGAATTCGGATATCCGAATCTATTATCCGTATAAATAATACGAATTCGGATAATAAATATCCAAAATTTTATATCCACATTCGTTCTAAATTCACTACAAATAATAATTATAATATTCAAATTTTAAAAAATAATCAAATAATTATAAATATGTACTATCCATTTTCATCCTATTTTGACGTTCCCACTCAGATAGATTCGTATCTTTTCGTACTGCAAAACTGCGCTCCCGCTTTTCGTTTTTTTTTTTTTTTTTACATGGAAATATCCTCTTTGCCATATTTGTTGTCAATTTGTCCAAAATACCTTAATATTTATTTCTTAAAATAAGTATAATTATCTATATTTATACTGTTTATAAAATTTAATTAACATAATTTAAAAAATTATACAAAAACTAAAACTAAAATATATATTAAAAAATATATTTATATTTTTTTGCTATTTTTAATAGTAATATTAAATTTGAATATTTTTAAATATTTTATAAAAATATTCACTTTTTCTTAATCATCAAATAACTTTTATTTTTCTCTACTTTTAATATGATTTTTTTTTTCTTCTACCCATATAATGGGTATGCTTATTTTAGTTATATATAAATTTTTTTGATTAACTTGATGTTACAATTTTAAACTTTACTTTAACCTAATTCTCGAGCCATAATATGCTTTTAACAAATTTAGGAGTGTATTACATTGTTGGTTGTGAGTCACATTGGTTTAGCAAATAATGGAAAATTAATTATGCTTTTAACTCGAAAAGATTACGTGCTCCTACTTGCAATAAGCCATAAATCAAAATTCAGCTAAAGACAAAAAAGATAATTAATGAGTAATATATATACATGGTAAAGGCATTTCTTTCTTCAAGAATTGATCAAATCTCCATAAGTAGGATCTTATTAATTAACTTAACTTTATCTCTCACACATTGGTTGAGTTTCATTTTCACTCCATAAATATACTTATATAATTGTGTTTGTGTGGTTGACAAGCATTTAAATTATAATTATCATAATCAGATCGAATAATGATCTATTTAAATTAAGTTTCGACTCTTAGGTTAATTGATTCAATGATTGAATCATTTGGATTAATATTGAATTAATAATAATATTTTAAATAAATTTATAAATATTTTACGTAATTGTAATAATTAAAAATTAAAAGTATGCATTATCATTTAAAAATTAAAAAAGAAGCTAAACTTACAAAAAGAAATAGTTTTTAAAGTTTTTTATAAAGTTTTCATTTTTTTAGTGAAAATAATTAAAAAAAATTAATAGTTAGTATACAAAAATTGAGATCTTAAAATCATTTTGAAAAGTAATTTTTAGATCAATAATAAAATTGTCGGATCATCAATTTTTTCTTAAGTTAACCCGATGGATCAATCCGAATTTTTTAAAATCAATTGCATAAATGTCTAATTAATAAATCGATTTGAATTAAAAATCGAATCAACCGATTCAACCACCGGATGGGTTCAGGTTTGATAACAATGAATTTGAACTAAAAAAAAAATCAACATTAGAAATTATTCTGTTTACTTTATAACTAAACCTAAACAATTTATAAATAAAAAAAAAAAAAAAAAAACAGCAGCAGCTGACAAAAGTTAAAAAGTAGAAGTAATAAGCAAAACCTTACAAAATAAGAAGCTTCCATTTTGATTGTATAATATTGGATATTATTAACTGAAATTATTAATAATAATAATGCTTCTTTGAGAATGTAGTGACTATCTGCACTGGGGGAAGTTTCAGACTTTTTGGTTCTACTAATGCAAAAGAGTAAGCATCAAGCAATCGTGTTTTCAGCTATATTTAGTTATTTATGTATTTGTATCATATTCGTATATTTTTATATATTATAATCGTATTTAAGATATTATATATTTATATAAATTTTGATATTTTAATAATTTATGTTATATAAATTTTAACACATTCATATATTCGTGTCATGTTTATATTATTTTTTTGTATCGTATAATATAAAAATTGCCAGATCCATCCATCAATTTATCTTTTATTATATTCATAGGGACTTCCTACCCAATGTTGTTCGCCTATTACCCTCAACAATTTTTTTTTAATATTAAAATAAATAATTTTTATTAAGGAATGCTTTAAAAATATTTTTTAAATTAATTAATATATTATTTATAATACTAATTTTGTATTAAATATAATAATTAATTTATAATTTTAAATTCAATTAATAAAAATATTATTGTATATAATAATTTTAAAAAATGATCGTAAAACAATAGTTAGCAAAATCCTAAAATAAATTAATAAAATTTCTGCTCGCGTTTTAAAATAGAATTGCTACAATATTTTTACTCATATCGAGTTTTTTTTTTTTTCTCTTTTTAGAATTCATTTTTTTTTAGTATATGCATAATTAGTTATAAGAAAACTAATAAGGAAAATTAGTGTATTGTATAGGTCTTTTTTTCTTTCTTGCTAAGGATGAGTCACAAGGTCTATATTTATCAGTGTTTTATAATGCGAAATATGGTTGAATTAGATAAGAGGAAATGCAAGATTGTTTCAAATTTTGAATAAATCCATATAATATTATAAGAAAACTATTCTTAATTTGCTTTTATTAGTTAGGTTTACCAAAACAAACTGCCCGATCACGCAGATGTTGAAAAAATTAGCAAAAAAAAAAAAGACTCATCATCCTCCATGGTTTTGATATTCAAATTGCAGTATATTGGCCAATTAAAGACATTTTCTCGTTTGCCCTATTGACCCAAATTCAAAATAAGAATCTTATAATAGTCAATTAGAGGTTTATTTGGCTTAGATTCAGGTAGGGTAGTCCAAGGAAGGTGTGCCAACCTTTGTGTTTTCTCTCTTTAGTTGGCTTTCTAATTGGTAAAACGACAATCTTCATAAGGGTAATTTATTATTCAATTAATAAGACATTGGTTCAATTCAATCCAAATTTGGTTAGTTGTAACAAAAGCATTTCAATACGATTGAGTAAAGGAACCCCACATTTTTTAATACTCACGAAAATATTAATCAATGTCTAATAGAATTAATTAAAGTGATATTTTAGAGAAAAAATATAATTAATATATTATTTTTTTAATTTAATAAATTAATACATTAAATGAAAAAAAAAAATCCTAAAATCCTTAACTAGACATAGAAGTGTTTATGGGCCGGGCTCGCGCTGGGCTTAAGTATGGTATCAACATATATATACTTGTCAAAGCCTGGCTCGACCCAAAATATGGGTCTCAAATTCTGCTCAAATCCGTCCATATTTGTAAATAGATAGTCCAAACCCATTTAGGTCCGTCCATATTATTTTTTTTTAAAAAATAAAACAAATATGTTATTTTTTATTTAATTTTAGTAAAAAAAAAAAAAACTTTTATTTATGTTTAAAAATGGATATACTTAACATATTTTTTAATGTTTACACAATAATATTAATTATATATTTATTTTTAATGATATAATTACATAATATATATAAATATAAATATAATATATTATATTATATAAATGAAAAATGGGCGGGTTGGGCTGGGCTGGGCTCGAAATTTGATTGTTGGAACCAAGGTCCGACCCATTTTTTAAATGGGTCTCTTTTTTTGTCCAAGTCCATATTTCGAGTTTAATATTTTTGTCCAAATCCTCCCAAATATTGGACGGATCTTCAAACTTAAATGAGTAGTCCGACCTTTGAACATATAGATATCGATTAACTAAATTCTTAACAACAAAAAAACTCAGTTCAGAATTGATCAAAACTCAAAAATTTTCTTCCCTGATTTTTGTGCAAGGGAAGAAAGAAATTCAATGATAGAGAATTAATTAAAGTCATGAATACAAGAAAACAGTAATCAACTTTAGTTGTATAAAAAAGGTAGGAAAAACTTGTGAATATATATAAGGATTTTGCTAACAAGTGCTCTAAGGCCACTCTTTAAGGTTACTAAATATAGTAATATCTTCAATCAATGCATTGAAAATGATGAATAAAATTATCAATTTTTGCATTTAATACAATGTTATTACTATAAATAGCATATTAACTAACCTTAAAGAATGTCCTAAGGGCACTCGTTAGCAAAACCCTATATATAATCAAGTGACTATGTCTGAAACTTGTGAAAGTGGGATAGCATGAAATTTCCTTAGTCTTTTAATTTTGCTCAGAAATGGGCTCACAGATTTTTTGGGCTCAATAGGAATGGAATATATTGTTCGTACTTAGGAGATTAAACTCGAATTTGAAACCCATCAGAAAATTTGAATTCTTTTATACTCGTTTTGATTAATAAAATCATAGATTTAAATTCGAGAAAATTAAAATTCTAAAAAAATTAAATTTGAGAAAACTTTAACTCGAGAAGCATTCTGAAATAATTATATTTTTTATAAAATTATTAAAATTTTAAAAATAATCTAATTAACTTAAATTCGAACCCAAAATATTCAGATCCAAATCCTCCGATTTGCCAACTCTTAAACGCAATTAAGCTTAAAGAGTTAATTTAAAATAATTTTGCTAGAATATGGGCAGGCCTAAAAATTACTACGAAGAAACTAAAATCTAGGCTTTTTCTATTCTCTTTTTATCCGGGCCCAAATGAATGTGAACAAGTTTTTTTGGGCCACCAAACAATTTAAAATCTTACTCAAACTGACACTACTCTTCTAAGACATCTTGAGTTTATACTAGATTTGTCCAAGATTGAGTAGGATCGCGATTTAGATTTTTTTTTTTTTATTTAAGTTTGGATCGGGTTCAAAAGTTTATTTAATTATTTATAAAATATTAGTTTTATTTTTATATTAATATATTTTATAATTAAATTTAAATAAAAAGTTTTTATTTAATAAATAATAATTCGAATTAAGCCGATCTAAATTATTAAAATTTTAATCAAAATCTGATTCAATTTAAGTCGGATCTGTCAGACCTATCAGATAATCCAATCCTATATTATATACTCATTCTCAGTGCAGTGCAGTGCAGAGTAAATATTGCCATTTTTTCTTACTTGGATTATCATCTGTGGTTTTTTTTATTATTATTTATATCGAATGATAGCAGAAGTAAAATATGCTTTTAAGTGGAAAAGAAGAAGAAGAAAAACTTACTTTTTATTTTCGGTAAATATGAAAAACATGTTGTTAATGAGTAAATAATTGTTAAATGATCTACTAAATAAAAGTTATTTGAAAAAAAAAATAAACAATTAAAAATTATTATAAAAGATATTGTAAAAATAAAAGTACCCTTAATCAATTTTCTTTTTTTCTTTCTCATCCATTAAAAAAAATATTATTTTTTAAAAATTTTAATTAAAAATAAATTTTAAATATTTAAATTTTTATTTTTTTAAATTTTAAAATATAAAGAAAAATTAATTTTAGAAAAATTAATTTTATTTTTTAATTACAAAAAAATAAATTTATTTATTTATTTATCTTTTAAAATTAAAAAAATTTATTTTCAAAAAATTTTATTTTTTAATTAAAAACTAAATTAAAAAATAAGAGAAAAAGGGAGAAGAAGGTTTTTTTTATCAAAAGTAATTTTATCTTTACAATTTTTTTCTTAATAATTTTTTATTTTATTTTTTTCAAATAATTCTTATTTATTATACCATTTAATAATTATTATATCGTTGATATATTTTTTAAATTTACCCTTGTATTTTTAACCATTAGACAAGGACAAAAGATAGACGAGTTAACTTTTTTATGGAAGGAGTGACAAGTGACAACTAAACTTAGCTTATAGTGATAAATAAATGGGATTTGAGATATTTTATTCTTTACTAATTTGTAAATGATACCATTAGCTAAATGTTTGAAGAAAAACTATCTCATGTATTGTTAATAAAATTTATAGATTCTGTAAGTGAAATTAATAAGACAATATATATTTTTAGGATACATTAAATATAAAAAATTTGATTAAAAAAATATATATCAATTTTATAAATTTATTTATAAAATTAAAAAAATTTCACGAGGGCTATATAAAAAATAAACCGATGCTTAAATTAAAAAGGAAAACTACTTTGGTGACACGACATGAGCTGATTTATCTGGACACTTTCATTTAATTTAATTAAAGCACTTTAAGAAATTGCATGACGGAACTAATTCTTATGTGGAAGTTGATAGGATATGGATAGGTAGCAATAAGCATGCATATTCCATCTTAGTTCCTTGATGTATAATATTTCCCTTTTATGTTTTAATATAATAATGGAATTAAACAATTGCTAATTAAAACAAGCAGGTGGCATGTGAAACAAATGGAGGACGGAATTTGAAATTTAATTCAGTTGATTTATATAATTATTTTAAAAAATTGATATATAATAATATATTGTTCGAATTCTAATATTTATAATTTTTTTTTTTTTTTTATCTTCAGGTGCTTTATTTGCTGATTTACCTAACTCAGGGCAAGCATAGAAATCACCTTTAGGATCTTGAATATTGCAATTTACAACTTCCCATCTCAGCAATTCTGTAACAAATATGGTCCTATCAGTGACCCTTTGCTCAACATATTACCTTTGAATGCTAGAAACAAGGTTTATTAATAGAATGTTGGATTTAAATCTAATAATTTTGAATATATATAATATTTTAATTAATACAAAAATAATATAATAAACATAATTAATACGATATATTTAGTACACATATCATATTCATATTTAAAATTTAATATATTTAATATTTTTATTGTGTTTATGTTTACACTCACAACTAACATAAAACGCATATATGAATTGTAAAAATATATATACTTCATTTTTTTTTTTATCAAGAATAGGAAGCAAAGGCTTGTTGGTGGTGTCAGCTGTCAACTAAAATTCCAGCAATACACTAAGGATTAATTTAATATTGCTGTTGAAAAAAATTTGGGTTGAAAAAAACGTGTTTAAAAAGCATGGTAAAAAATTATGGTTTAAAAACTTTTAACTGTTTAGCATTGCTATGAAAAAATATTGTAAGAAATTGAAATGTCAAAAAGATACGTTTAAAATAATAAAAATGTAGAGATGTGAGGATAATAAAGTTATTTAATTCAAAAGTTAACTTTTAAAGCCTAAAAGCTATATTTGTTGGCTTTTTGGTTTGGCTTTTCAAACCATGATTTCAACAGAAAAAATTAATTTTTTTATTTATTTAACATTATGTTTGTGATAAAAAACAGTTTTTAATTTCAAAAACTGTGTCAGAAACAATATTAAATAAGACCTAACTGTGAACAGTTTGTCGTAATGGTGGGGGGTAAACTAATTATTACCACTAACCAAGCTGCTTGATTTTGCTTTGAAACGGGCTTTGCTGAGCAATTATGGGCTTGAGAAATGACACGAGCCTTTAGTGTGATTATGGGCTAGTTTAGCATTGCTGTTGAAAAAAGCTTGAATTGAAAAAAGCTCGAGTTGAAAAAAGTGTGTTTATAAAGTGTGGTGAAAAAGTGTGGTTTAAAATCTTTTAAGTGTTTAGCATTGCTGTGAAAAAGTGTTATAGGAACTTGAAATGTCAAAAAAAGATATGTTTAAAATAATAAAAGTGTAGAGATGTGAGGATAATAAAGTCATTTTATCCAAAAGCCAGCTTTTTAAACCCAAAAGCTATATTTTTTGGCTTTTTGGTTTGGCTTTTCATACCATGGTTTCAACAGCATAAGCCAAATTTTTTTATCTGTTTAGCATTGCGTTTGCGGTGAAAAGCAGCTTTTGACCTCAAAAGCTGTGCTAGAAGCAATGCTAAACGAAGCCTATATCAACCTAATTATCTTGGGTGCGACTAGAAGGATTTTGGTCCATCCATTCCGCATGTCCAAACAAGCTGAAAATGAGAGCTAAATTTCATTTAGATAATCGGTAAAAAAAAAAAAAAATCTCTAAATTTAGTGACAAAACGATATGGATGACACACTGAAAATGAGAGGACTTCCACCTATCATTCAAACAAAGAAAATTTATTTTTGATTACTCAATCCAACTGTCCAAGCAACATATTTGTTAAAATGTTTTAATCAAGAAATAAAAAATCGGATCGGAGGTCGAATCAATTAAACTTTCGTTTTTCGATTTAACCGGTTTAACTATAATAAAAAATAAATTAAAAAGAATTAAGAAAAATTCAAAAAAGAAAAATCAGAATAAATCATAAAAAATTATAAATTTAAAAAAGCACAAATAAATAATACAAGTTATTGTTTTCGGTTTTAGTCTAATTTTTGGACCTTTTAATTTATAACCAATTGAGTTAAAAAAAAATCCCAAAAACAATAAAAAAAATTTATTATTTCCTATTTTATTGGGTTTTTCTGATTTTTTAGATTCTTGATTTTTAACTAATTCTTACTGGTTCTATTTTTTTTTGGGTTCTATGAATATTATTGAACCGTCGAACTTACTGACTCTTGGTTGAACCGATCAATTCGGTTTGATTTTTTATCATTGGTTTTAATATCATTTACACATGGCTATTGAAAAATTAAAACAATTAGACTCCGTTTAATTAATGCCTTTTTTTTATTACTTGTCTTTAATTTTTAGGTCATTATTTATTTTTTATTTTTCACTTTCGATTGAAAAAATAAAATAAAATAAATAATAAAAGTATCAACTAAATGGAATCTTAATTCGACATATTATTTGACTTCAAAAAATTGGTCTAATACAAAATTTATTTCGGTTAAACATAACTTTATAAGTATTACTTAATATTAAATTATAGCAAAGCCTAGCATTTTTCTAACCCTACAATTATTCCAACTCTTCCATTTGATGTCTCTGGTGCAGTGCTAATAGACCTTGTTTTTTCCTGTGTTGTTAATATATATTGCTAAAATGGATTTTTTTTACAATGATGAAAAAAATCGGATTGATCGATCGGATCGGTTCAACAAGTAAAAAAGTAAATTTTTGTTATTTTTTAATTTTTTAATTTTTTTTAAGTGATAAAATTTGAACCTTTAATCTCTTAATCATATATTAAAAACTATATCATTAAGCTAAATACTTATTTTTAACTAATTACTATATTAAATACTTATTTAATATCAAAATCATATAATATTTTATTTATTTTTTAAGTGATGAAATTTGAACCTTTAATCTCTTAATCATATATTAAAAACTATATCATTAAGCTAAATACTTATTTTTAACTAATTACTATATTAAATACTTATTTAATATCAAAATCATATAATATTTTATTTATTTTTTAATTGAACAATCTGATTCAGTGATTCGAAAGTCTCAACAGTTGACCTCTTATCCGATTTTTTATTCATTGTTTTTTGAACAGTTGTCTTGTAATATGTCCTTTTCTTAGCAGATATTAATTTCATTTTAATATATATATATATAAAAAGATGAAGAATCTACTTACATTAGTGTAAAACTATATTAGTTTTACACACTTTCGTAACTTTTTATATGATTTATATTTTAATAAACCGACCGTTGGATTTAACAATATAATTGTACTCGTGCACGTAAAGTTTTGAATCGATCATATATCTCTATCATATCGATCGAGAATACTGTATTTTTCAATATATATTTAAAGGTTGAAAGTTTTTTACATCAAGCAAATAGTTAGACATTTTTAATTTACTCGAAACTCGATATGCATGATTTATGTGAATAAAATATAAAATACGACTGTTGAATTAAACAAATATAAATAATATAAAAAAGTTACGAATGTATGTAAAACTAATTTAGTTTTAAACTAATATAAGTGGATCCCTCATTTTATATATAACGACGATCAAATTAAATAAATATAAATCATATAAAAAATTACGGATGTATGTAAAATTAATTTAATTTTATACTAATATAAATAGATCATTATATATATATATATATATATATATATATATATATATATATATGAGTTTAGGGGCAAAGCGGCATGAATAGCATAGCACGATGGAACCATTCAAATAAAGTTTAATAAATTGTAATCGTATGTAAACTAGCTAATTTAATAAAATTATTTTTAGTAGTTAAAGAATGATTTTATTTTATAATATATAACGAGCATAACTAAGTGGTCCTAATATATAAAATGATTGATAATGTGCTTCATAATATATAAAAAGTGATAATAAAAGGAACCGATAATTTACCGTATACGTGTATACATATACGGTAGATGTTTTATTGATTTGATGTCGTAATTTTATTTTTTATTCATTAATTAAAAATTTAAATTACAATAATGGATAATTTTTAATCGTGTTATATTTATTATGATTACGAATTTAAATTTTATTATAATTATTTATGATAAATATTGATAATAAATATCAATAATAATAAAAAATGAAATGATCGTTTTTTAAATTCCTATGGTTGATAACAAAGATTATATTTTCATTTATTAAATTACTAAAGTTTTTTTCCTATTAAAATTGGCTGTAATTTCCAATGGCATGCCGTAGGAGTTAAATCTCATCCGAAAGGACACGCGTCCACATCTCTAACAATATAGTAAAAAGCACAGTTTTCCTTTTGAAAAACCGCTATATAAAAATATCCAATTGCCCTTCGCTTCCCTTCCCTTCCCTTCCCTTCTCTCTCTCAAATTTTGTTAAAAGAAAGAAAAGAAAAAAATCTCTTCTTGCTGAAACTATCAAAACAATGAGTTATTACAATCAGCAACAGCCTCCTGTTGGTGTTCCTCCTCCTCAAGGTCAACCCCTGATTTTTCACTTTCTTTCATTATACATGTGTTTTTTTTTTCTTTGGGTTTTAGACAAATTTTCGATTTAGAGATAAGAAAAAAATTTGTAAAGATTGAGATTCGAATTTTAGATTTGTTGGATGTCATATTTTTAGGATTAAACTGATTGCATAAATCAATTGAATTAAGTTTATTTTTAAACCAATTTGATTATATGTTTCTTTTTTGCCTTGGCTGCATTATGATTGAACGGATCTGGCCATCTGGTGGATCTGAAAATTTTCTTTTCATTGTGATTGGGAATTACAGGTTATCCACCAGAAGGATATCCTAAGGATGCTTATCCACCGCCGGGATATCCTCCGCAAGGATATCCTCAGGGTTATCCTCCTCAGGGATACCCTCCTCAGGGATATCCTCCTCAATATGCTCAGCCTCCTCCCCAGCAACAGCAGAGCCAGAGTTCTGGTTGTTTAGAAGGATGGTAATTAAGTCCTCTCTCTCTCTTTTTTCTCTCATTCAATTCGTATATGCATACACGTATAGTACAGTTGTACGAGTATATCTACCGTATATGGTATGTCAGATCTAGGATGAAACTGCATAATTCAACTGAATGCGTGTTTTTCGGGATGGAAAACATCGTGTTTGTCACAGCAGCCAATCTCGATTACCGATTAAAACGGGATTCGATTTTCACATGATCAGTTCGGCAGTTGATTGGTCAAAGTCCCGAAAACAGCCCCACACCTAATTCCCTTTTCGATTAGCGAAGATAGGGGGATATTGTGTGGTTTGCAAACACTTTTCGATGTTCTAGATAAGGGTGTTTTTGTCAATAGAAATTGTTTTTGATTTTTTCCGAATATATTAAAGGTAATTCAGCACAAATTTTCGATAATTTTAAGGTTTGATGTTTCTTTTGGACAGTGATATATACCCTTAAAATGTATTTAAAAAATTTAAAATTAAATTAATTAAAAAAAGAAAATGAGACATAAGATCGAAGTGATAAAATGGTTTTTAATTGCGTGTTTTTCATTGGGGGGTGCAGTTTGGCTGCTCTGTGCTGTTGCTGCCTGCTGGATGCTTGCTTTTGACGATCGAACAATCAACTTTGCCAATGCCAGCTTATAATATTGAATAGAAAGAAGTTGAATCAAATTATGGCATATTTCAAACTTTAAATCCTCTTTTTTGTTGTCGCCTGTTTAAGTTTTACTTGTTTCTCTCTCGTTTGTTTATTTTCTTTTATAATTGAACCTTTGTTTGGAATTGAACTCTTATTATATAATAGTAGTAATATCTTTTTTTATCTGTATTTTTGGAGGTTTTTGAGCTTTCATGATTCTTTTTTTCATAGTTAGGCATTTAAGATTGGAAAAAAAAGGAATATTGTCCTGCTGCTTTTGTAGAGAAAATTTGAAAACAAAAACACAAAAACTGAAAATTACACTACATTTTTTTCTTTGATTGTAACATGGCTGCTTGGATTTTATTTTTTTAATTTATCCTCCAGATGTGTTTGAGGGCACAGGCTGGATATAATATTTTTTTAGGTAACTTTGCTTTACTTAACTTGGAAGCATATAAAAAGAAACAATAAAAAATACAGAAAATAATAATAATAAAAAAAAGTTAGAAGGAAAATTATGATAAACCACATTTTAATTATGTAATTAAAATTTATTAAAGTTTGGTTTGATGCATTTTTTTTATTTGATTTTATTTGATCTTATTATTATCAATGCATATTTCAACGAGGATGAATTTCCGGTTCGGCTAGATGATATGTACATTTTAATAGATCTGATAATTCGTGTATTTATATTATATTTGTATTTTTTTTTATAATTGTATTTAAGGTGTTATATATTTATTATAGATTTTGACACATTAATAATTTAAGTATATAAATTTTGACACTTTCATATATTTGTTTTTTTTATCGTATTTTTTATTATATTTTAATTATTTTTTTATATTGTGTTTGTGTCATATAAGCGTACATGTTTAAAATTGTCAGATCTATTTTTTGATCACGAATCAAAATATCAAAGTTTTATTGAAAATGATTTATATTTAATACATTCCGGTGAATCATGTGATATTACGTATTAATAAGTAAAATCAGAATGTCACTTATTAATAAATAAAATTGTTTATATTTATTTTTAAGTTATAAAATTTTCATTTATAAAAGAAATTTATTTAACTATTTTTTTTATTATACGTTAAAAAAATTCTAAATCTTAAATAGAAATATTCACATGTGGAATTGTTTGCTCGGCTTGCGAGCTTGGACATGAATTTTTAAACCAAAGCACGACCTAGTCCAACATGTAAACATATTTTATTATTAAATAATTAATTTTAATTTAAATATATTTTAAAATATACAATTTTTTAAAATAGTTTTGGGTCTTTCAAGTTCAATTGGGACAAATCGAGTTGGATAAAGTTTTCAAAAGATGAATCAAACCTGGCTCGAGCAGACTTGATTCATGAACACTTTTAACTTTAAATTTCGTGTTTTTATAAACATTAATTTCAGTATATGAATCTTAAACTTTCAACTTAAAAGAGTATCGGTTCAAATTATAATATCAAGAGTGTATTTTTAGAAAATGTATTAAGATCTAGTTTAGCATTGTTATTGCGATTGTAAAAAGTTTGGTTTTAAAAAAATGTGTTTGAAAAGTGTTGTGAAAAAATATGAATTTTGAGTGTTTAACATTGCATTAAAGAATTGCTTTGAAAAGTTAAAACTTCTATTTTAGACATTATGTTGGAAAATAAAAAATAAATTAATTTCAATGTTATTCAAATAATTTAATATTAAGATATATCAAAATATAAATTTAAAATACTTTTTAAGTAATTAATATAAATTATTTGTGATATTTAATTTGAATATATAAAAATATTTTTTAGATATTAAAATCACATAACATTTTATAAATTTAAATATATAATGCTATATATTTGAAATAAAATTAAAAAAAAAAATTTGTATACTCTCATATAAATATTACAAAAAATATATATCACTCATCATATTTGGATATTTTATCATTTCCCTCCAAATCAAATGATTTGAAATTACAAAAGCATCCAAATTATAACTTTTGGATTTGATTTTAAAAAAACTGTTAAAAAACAGCTTTTGATTCAAAAAGCACTTTCTTGGCAGCCAAAAGCATGGCCTAAACCTTTTATACATAAATTGTACAGCATTAATAACAATAACTACATTAGCTTTGTCGTAGATATGCAATACGTTTATAGACTAGATGACTTTTAGACATTTAGGAGAGTTTGAACATTGATATATTTGATCGGAATCTAACTCTGGATATTTTTGAGGTTGATTCGAATTAAAGATATTTTATTTTAAGTCTAATTCAATTTCGGTCGGATGATTAATTTGATTTTTAGATAAATCTTATCCAATGTCCAGCAATAATTTTTTAAATTATTTTCTTCCCATTATTCAAAAATAAAACTCTATAAAGTAACCTTGAAATTTTATCAATTGCTTCCTTAAAATTAAAAGAGGTAAATTATTATCATGATTACGAAAAAATAGTACTTTTGACCCTTTCTTTTAAGTATAATTTTAGATTTAGGCATTGTTTAATATTATTTTTATCGTAATTTTTAAGTTAAAAATTATTTTTTATCGCAAACGTAATGTTAAATAGATAAAAAATTAACTTTTGTTATTGAAATCATATTTTGAAAGTCAATCCAAAAAGCCAAAAAAATATAGCTTTTGGACTTTAAAAACTAGCTTTTGGATAAAATGATTTTATTTTATCACATTTTTACATTTTTATTATTTTAAACATTTTTTTTTGACATTTCAATTTCCCACAATACTTTTTCAAGTAATACTAAACACTCAAAAGTTTTTAAATCACAATTTTTTACCATACTTTTTAAACACATTTTTTTCAACTCAAATTTTTTTCAACAGTAATGCTAAACTAGCTCTTACTAAGTTTTCTTAACATATATTTTTAAAATTAATTAATATATTATCTATAATTAAAAAAAAATATTAAATAAAACAATTAATAATTTTATTTATTATTTTTAATATATTAAATAAAAATATTTTTATATATAATAATCAGCAAAATCCTGTTAGAAAGTACTGTTGCTCTACTTTGAAGGTCAAAATTCCATATCCCCCTAAGTCGGCTCCTGGACACGTGTCTCTCATATATTCAGTCAGTGATCACAGTTACTCCACACATGACACGAGAGTGACCATCGGCTTATTACTTATTAGAACAACAAAATGATTAAAAAAAAAAAAAAACCCTAACAAATTTTTGCGCCAAATAAATCACAGCGTCCCATTGAACCTCCGTCTAATCTCAACAGGCCTTCGACTTCTAATCCAATCATCCAAAAAAGTGAACAACATTATTATATAACTTGAAATAAGGAATTAATCTTTTTCCCCCTCTTTGTCTACGATATTTCAATTTTCAGCACATATTGGTAATTTCATTTTCTTCTACGTTAATCTGTGTTTTTCTTAGTTTTTTTTATTTATTTTTTACTTTTTTATTATGGCCAATATCCTTATGTAATTTTGCTTAATTTCTTATTTGTCTATATGCTGTTATTAATTTTTAGAATTGCAATCGATGTTTGAAATTAGGGTTTTTTGGCTTTCTCAATAGATGAGCGAAGTTTCTTTGTTGAAATGGTTTTAATTTTATCACGATATTTTTGATTAGTTATGCACGTTATATCTTGATTAGGAATTAGCTAAATATATTTAATTATAACAAAATTTGATGATAATTGTTTCAATATTAAATTTTGTGAGAGAACAATGCTTGAAGTCTCATTCATTTCTTTGATTTTGCTGCTAATATAAAGCGAAATGTGCTTTGCAGCTTTGTAAGGTTTTTTTCCTCTGTATTGCTTTAAATGGGTGCTCCTAAGCAGAAATGGACACCTGAAGAGGAGGCAGCATTAAATCTGGAGTCATCAAACATGGTGCTGGAAAATGGAGAACGATATTGAAAGACCCCGAATTCAGTAGTGTCTTGTATTTGCGTTCCAACATAGATCTCAAGGTTTGTTCCTTTGCCCTCTTGTTTAAAATGGTTCCGATGTAGAGCCCCTTTTTAATTATTGTTGCGATGAAATGTACTAATGGTTTTGTACTAGCCAATTCTTGTTTTCATATCCTGGGTTAGGATAAATGGAGAAATATGAGTGTGATGGCAAATGGATGGGGTTCTCGAGACAAGGCTAGGTTGGCTGTAAAGAAGACATCTAGCATTCCTAAACAGGAGGGGAGTGCTATGGCCCTTAGCGTTGTTCCAAGTGATGAAGAAATTGTGGATGTTAAGCCTACATCAGTTTCCAGCACTACGGTGCAAATTCCAGCTTCTACAAAGAGATCCATTGTTAGGTTAGACATTGTTCTTATTTTTGTTTTATGTATTTTCGTCTTGTATCATTTCACTTCTGATGTTGTTATATCTTTTCATTATTATAGGTTAGATAACCTCATTGTGGAAGCGATTACAAGCTTGAAGGAGCCTGGTGGTTCAAATAAGACAACTATAGCTGCGTATTTAGAGGTAGTGTTTTATATGAGAATTGCGTTAGTCATAGTTTATAATTCAATTTTCTTTTTTTTATTTAAAGAAAATATTGCATTAGCGATCTGTAATAAACTGAGAAAAGAGGAGCAAGTCAAATTTGTGATATGAGAAGTGAGAACTTTAAAGTGGCACATGAGTGGCTTATATCTCTCAACTAATTTATTACTAGTTTGAGGCTTATAGGAGACCTTTTAAATTTCTTCTTTAATTGCTATTGCTGTTCTTGCCCCACAATGGCAATGAAGAGAAGAAGAAAGAGCTGTGAGGAAAGACTCGTGTGAACACAACGTTTCCTTTTGTATGTTATAGTTACAGTTTGAATTTGAAGGTGGTTGAATTGGAGTTACTAAGTGACCAGTTAGTCTGCATGTTACTCTGCTCTCCCCTTCTCTTTGTTTAGGGCATTGCTAACCTTATTTATTTTCACCATAAATGATAAAACCCTGATATTTGGCATGACACCAGAAATTTGATGATACTTGACATGCCAAAATCATCATTTCATCAATTTAATCTGCTTACTTGGACTTAAAATGATGTGATGTTCCGTCTCATAATGTGGTAATGACAGCACCGACTTTGTTTAGCGCATCAGGACAATGTAAATAAATACATTTTCAATGAGTTGCTGCTCTTCCTGTTGTGGCTTTAGCATTCCTATGTTTCTGGAAATATGTGCTCACTTAGAGTTTGTTGGCATAATTTGCTGACTTATCTTTTTTTCTTATTCTGTAGGAGCAATATTGGGCACCTCCTGACTTTAAGAGGCTCTTGTCAGCAAAATTAAAGTATTTAACAGCATGTGGTAGACTGATTAAGGTAATTTATATGCTGCATGGAAACGATTCGATGCTACTTTATTCTAAGTCATGAAGTTTGTCGTCTGAGCAGTTAGTAGATATATCCGGTTTCGTGAAACATGTCATTTGCCTGTGTTTTGGTGCCAGTGGGTGTATTCTGTGTTATAATTTTTTGGAATAGGATTTGGGAAGAGTTGTAAGTTATACATAATTAAAGCGTTGCAATTGATCTTAATTTTAAGGATCCCTATGCTTCTTTGTGTTTATGGCATCATTAAAAAATTCCTGGAACAAGTTAAGTGATTAATGCTAATTGAGAAGATTTTACAGTGAATAGACTGATTGCACTCCACTCTCTGTATCACACACACATGCTCGCAATTTGATTAAAAAATATGGGAAGAATACTATTCTATGCGTCTTGATAGTCTTAATACCAACTTACCAAGTTTGGGCTAGTTTTTTTACCTTTTTCTAGAACATTGATATCTGGTTAAATAATGGGTGGTTTTTCCTGATACGGGTTTCAATTAATCCCATGCTTTTACTTGCAGGTCAAACGCAGGTATAGGATTGCACCTGCTCTGCCCTTTTCAGACAGGAGGAGGAATCATTCCATGCTATTTTTAGAGGGAAGGCAAGGGGTTTTTCCTCTATTTAATAGGGATGATTTCAAAAGCCTCACAAAATCTCAGATAGATTTAGAGTTAGCCGGGATGAGGACTATGACTCCACAAAAGGCCGCTGTAGCTGCTGCTCGAGCAGTTGCAGAAGCAGAAGCTGCAATAGCAGAAGCTGAAGAAGCAGCAAGAGAGGCAGAGGTTGCAGAAGCTGATGCAGAGGCAGCACAAGCTTTTGCAGAAGCAGCAATGAAGACTCTAAAAGGAAGAAACAATCAGAAAGTGGTAAACGATTGCAATGCCTTGTCACTATTTTTTTGGCACATGCACATATGCAGAGATAAAAAGAGTTGGTTTAGAAGACTTCTAGGTGTGGGATATTTGTCTGATGGATGGATTTCATATGTATGATGGGATGTTATGTTGCTCTGACTATTTTTCTTGAAGTATCCATGTTCGACACTCATGTCTGTCGCATATTTAGACATGGATATGAGGATATGATCCTCCAAATACATGGAAAAAATTGAACATATCCGTATCCAACACTCACACCCAAATCCGAGTAACATAGATGGGATGTGAGAGAATACAGTTGGTTTCTCTTGCATTCCACACCCACACACTAATGTGGATTTTATACCTAAGGAACCTATACACAGCATATCTGGGACCGTCAATGATTGTCCTGCCTGCCCCTTAAATTTTGTTGATTTCTACTCAGTTTAGCTTATGACTTCATATAATATTGGTTATATACACACAGATGGTTCGAGCTTGATTTGACAAAAAGAGCAACAAGGTGTTATGAAGCATGACATTTTGTAGCAGGCACCCAGTCATCGTCCCAATTTGTAGCAGGCACCCAGTTACCATCCCTATTCTTTTTCGCCTTTCAAAAAAAAAGAAAAGAAAAGAAAAGGTATGGTTAAGGCCTTTTTGGGTGCAAATGTGTAGGATGATTCTTCCTTACCTGCAGATCCTCTTGGAATAGTAGGTTCCATTAACAGTCTTTCTTGGTGATGGTTTCAAATGCTGGGATTCTTCATTTTTTTGTTTTTCTTTTTACGGGGAATATTCTGGATTGGCAGTTGATATTTATTCATTTTTCAAAACCTCTGCAGTGGGGATGCTGGAAAACATAGAAATTAGAATGTATATAGGGATAGGAACTATTTATTCCTTTTTAGTTAGTACTTATGATTTACAAGTGAAAAAAGGAGCCCTAATGTTCATACCTGAATTTGTCAATTAGTATTTTTATTGGGATTTATTTATAATCCCTGTAAGTTTTGTATTTTATTGAAGAGACAAAGGGATAATCCCTGACAGAAAGATTATTTATCCCTTGTCTTTGTTTTCGGGTTGGAACAAATTATGATAATTAGTCCTTTCCTACTTGAATGATTAGTTTAGTCCACATTTTTCACAAATTTTATGTACGGAAGCTAGCCATTCAATTTGTTAAACATTTTACGAAATTAAAATTATTATATAAAACATGGGTAAATTTCATCTATGGTCTTCAACTTTTTTTTTTTTTTTTTATCATTTCATTTCTATTCTTAATTTTTGAATTGTTTTATTTTATAGGAGTCTGTAACCTTTAAGCTTATTTCATTTTGATCCTTTTCTCATAAAAATTGTAGGCATGGCATGTTAAAGAAATGTCCGCGTGATATGTCAAGGAAGTAGATTATAACATAAACATTACATCATTATTAACAAAATTTTAATATTAGGGATTAAAATGAAATATTACGGA
Organism: Fremontodendron californicum; assembly: GCA_030761205.1. NCBI lineage: Eukaryota > Viridiplantae > Streptophyta > Magnoliopsida > Malvales > Malvaceae > Fremontodendron > Fremontodendron californicum. The sequence continues at coordinate 3,461,241 of JAULJL010000013.1, read as the reverse complement.
CTATAGATAGAATTTATACTTTTTAAAAGCCCATTCATGACTCATGAGAGTTTTTAGGTCTTTATCTATCTATACCTCTATATTAAAACTATCACTTTAAAGGCTCTTTTTTTTTTTTTTTTTTTTTTTTTCAATTCCTTAGAAAAATTTCAAAATAGGTTAATCAATTAAAATTTTTTAATAATTTTAATAATTAATTTTAATAAAGAGAATATAAATTTTTTTGATTTTTTTTTTTAGTTCGGATATTACAGATTCAGATATTAAATTTACTATCTTCATTGGATTCGAAGCGGATTCATATATAAGCTCTTGGATATCCGTTATCCGAATCCGCTTTAGTTTTAGTCCAGATAATGTCAAATATCTGAATCCGTTATTTGCTCCAGTTATATATTTAACGCGATAGCTATCAATTTTTTTTTCAGTGTTTTAGGAAAATTATAAAATAAATTAATCAATTAAAAATATTTAAAATTTGTAGTCATTAAAATAATTGGTAATAAGGAATTATAATTTCTTTTAGCTTTTGTGATTTTTTTTTTCAGATTCGGATATTGAATTTACTATCTTCATCAGATTCGGAGCGGATTCGGATATGAACCCTTGGATATCCGTTATCCGAATCCGCTTTAATTTAGATCAGGATAGTGTCGAATATCCAAAAATCCGTTATCCGCTCCAGACTATAAATTCAGATTGAGATATTTAAAAAATTACAGATATCTGATCCACTACTATCCCTATTTGTGACAAAAAATTGAAAAAATTATAAAATTAACTAATATACCAAAAATATTTTGATATTATATATATATTTCAAAAAACGTGTAATCGAGAGAATTTTTTTTTAAAGAATTACAAAATGAAACAATTAACGAAAATATTTATTATCTACTATTATTATAATAAATAATTATTAATAAGAAAATAAAAAAATAATGTGAAAATAAGATTTTACAATTATTTTTTGAGAAGAAGAAAATACCAACAGAGATAATTGGTCGATTTGGACTCCCACAATCGAAGAAAGTGAAATCTAATTGATAAAAAAATCGACTTAAGTTTTATTTTTATGAATTTTTCACTTGATTTTTAAAAAAAGTTAAATTTTATAGTTTTATATTTTTTAATTTAAAATTGATTTAGTAATAATAATTTTTTATTTGTGATGAAGATGTAATTTGAAATATTTAATTTCTATATTAAAAAAATATAACTATTTTAATATATAAATATATATTAAAATATTAAAAATTATTTAAATAAATAATTATTAATTAATATAATTAAAATTATAAAAAAATCTAAATCCCTGGCGAAGCAGGGAAATATTCTAGTTAAAAGATTAACGTCATCATTTAAAATTCTCTGGGTGTTTAACTTGTTTTTATATTTATTTATTGATTTTTCTTGTGAATATGTATTACAAATATAATTGAAATTAATTAATTATAATTTGTAAATTTAATTTTTTAAATGGTCTTCATCTTTGCATATTAAAAAAAAAAAATTCCATGGAAAAAAGAGAAACAAAACCATAAAAATCTCTTATTTAAATACTTTTTTTTATTATATTTTATATATCAATAAAAATTAAAAAATAAAATATCATATAATACAGTAATTTATCCCAATTTTTATTTGCAGAGGAGTCCCTTCTTAAATTAAAGTATCAAACGAAAGGTGGCGAGGGCGTGCAAATATAAATTTAATTTTAAGAGACCCCTCTAGTGGGCAGCATAAGAAATAAGCGAAAAGTAACGGACACCTGAAAATAAAATTATAAACCGCAAAATAACATGATAAAGAATTTTTTTTTTTTTTTTTTTTTTTTTTTTTATCACCAGGAAAAGATGACAGTTTGGAAACCGTTTAAAAGCGAGACAAAGAGAAAAAGAAAGAAGGGAGAGAGAGAGAGAGAGCCGTTTGAGAAGAGATGGCGCCCTCTCTCCCTCTTCTTCTTCGTAACTAAATAATTTATTCTTCCTTTTTCCCCCTTTTCTCACGATTATTCAATTTCTCCTCGATCCCTAACAAAACCCAGAGTTTTCAACTCTTATTCTCGATTTCCTAAAAAATCAGAGCAAAAATGGAGACGAACTTAAACGACAATGAACCGTTACTTGCTCGCTTCCAACAGTTAGAACATGGTATGCATTCTTTTAATCGTATTTCCGTTATAAATTCCATCGATTTTTCTTTCCCTTTTTCGCTTTATATTTCACCATTATCTCTGAAAGGGTTGAATGCTATATTTTTCTTTCCCCAATAAAACTAAAAGATTTTTTTTTTTTGATTTTGGTTTGTAGAGCGTGACGAATTGCGTAAAGACATTGAACAATTGTGTATGCAACAAGCTGGACCAAGTTATCTTGTTGTGGCTACTCGAATGCATTTTCAAAGGTATAATTCTTCTCCATATCCGATCGCAATATTTGTTTGTTTTTTTTTTTGGGTTAGTTTGGTGAGAAATTAATGCCCTACTAGGACAGCTGGATTGAAGCAGGAGATTGAGAACTTGAAAAATAAATTAGCTGCTTGTACCCGGGATAACCAAAATCTTCAAGAGGAGCTTTCCGAAGCTTATCGAATAAAAGTAAGGATTATTCGTTTCATTTCTCAGTTTTATTATTTGTTTAACCCCTTTTACAAGTTTATATGATCGCTTTGTTATTTGCAGATTCAGCTAGCAGACCTACATCGTGAGGAGGCTGCAAAGGTATTTCCCTAGTTTCTCTCTTTGTCTGGACGCCTCGTTTGTGGAATTACAGTCACATTATAAACATTCTTTAACAAACTGAAATGAAGTCATTTGAATGTGTTAAATATTGGATTTGGATTTTCAATTGTCTTGGTAATTTGTTTTGGCTTGTTTATCCAGAATGTGGAAGCTGAGAAGCAGGTTAAGTTTTTCCAAGGCTGTGTGGCGTCTGCTTTTGCTGTACGGGATCATTTGATAATGGAGGTTATTCCCATAATTAGTTTAAGCTGATTCATTTATGATAGGACTCTTGTTATAATTATAAGTGTTTTTTGTATGTACATATAATAATTAGTAAGGTTTCAAGCATCCACATGGCTGATAACAGGCTGAGAAGGCTAAGGAAAAGGAGGAGCTGATGGCTCAGAAATTTAATGAGTTTCAGACTAGGTAATCTTATATCTTTCTAGGAATCACTTACTTCCGGGTTTGGGGAGGATTTGCTGCCACTATCATTACTTTCGGTTTCATGGATAGTGGTGGTCTTTTTGAAGGAAAATTTTGGAGTGTTAAGAATGTATATGAGCTCTAAAATTTTAAATTTTAGATATGATCCAAATTGATTGAAGTAGTTCTTTCGTTTGAATAGGCCTTGAAATTTTGTAATACAGGTTAGAAGAGCTCGCATCAAATTGTCTTGAACAGAGCAGACGTAGTGATGCACTGCAAATTGATCTTGCAAAACAAGAAGAAGAAAATGAAACTTTAAGAAAGGTAGAAGGCAGAAATCTTTATGTTCCCATCATGAGCTGCTTTCTTAACTAAGAGCTGCAGTGTCTTGAATTAATATGATTGTATATGTTACATAGTGATTTCTTAGGTATTACTACCAAATATGGTTGATAACCTACTTTACAACCCGCCTCCATGCTGTCCGCAAGATGTTATTTAGGTTAATTAGATTACATTACATATAAATTTACTTTATTTTGGTTCTTGAGAATTGTTCCCTATTCTTTGAACCATGATAAATGCTTATATCTTCTTTTTATGGATTGGAAATTATCTATTTCCATTTTTCTCCTAATAAGGCCCATCTTACCAAAAAAAAAAAAACAGAAAAGAAGAATCCTAATAAGAAACAATGCCTAATGGTGCCATATGGACCTTGTCATTTTTGGTTTAGGATCACAGCCTGGTAGTTGGTACCACTAGTATTACTTTGCATTACTACTTCTATTTACCTTGTAGCTTTTTCTTCAAATGATTGCTTTATTTCAAGGTTGCACTGTCTTTTACACCATCTTCGCTGTTTTTTGGAGAATTCTTTTTCTACTTTATAACGGCACACATTTTCTTACCTTTTTAAAATTTGGAACAGGTTATCAGTAATTTTTATGAGATCAGGCAACAAGCTATTGGGGAATTAGAGGATGCTAATTGTGATGATAAATGTACTTGTCTCTTACGTGATCCTGCAGAAATGTGGAGTTTCAACGATTCTTCCACCTCTAGAAACATTGTGAGTTCCAATAAAGCCTAAATTTTCCTCTCTTCCTTGATTATTCATAACACTCTCTTTTATTAGGTTATGCGGTGACCTTATTATAAATCGATTGAATTAACAATATAGAATTCGTCTCTTCTTAATATTTTCATCGCTTAATGTTTAGTATTTCCTTCTTAGTCTGGACATAACTGCTATGAACAAGGTGCCTATCTGATTTGTTGTACTCCAAAATGAAACATCAGAATACAGTAACTTTGTTTTGTTTTCTCATGCTTATGTTGTTAAAATAAATCTATCAAAATCTAGATCCAATGTGCTTGTTCTATATGCTACTTTCATTCGTATAATGTTGATTAAATTTTTTCTTGGTTGGCTAGACTAATATGGTGGCAGGCTTTGAAAAAATTTCAGATCTAGCTTATAAAAATTTGAATTTTCATTAAATTATGCAACTCGAATAACTTTTCCTTAGACAGAGTTCATTGAATGAAGAGCTGGCAAGAGTAAAGAGCTCTGTTGAAGATCTTCAAAACCATTTGCTAGTGGTATGAATTTGTTTGAGTGCCATACTTGCTTTACCTGTTTCACTAACTGCGTGTCTCGTATTGATAAAAAATGGATTCTTGTGGCATACAGGGTTTGGAAATTGAAAACCATTTAAAGAAGAAAGTTCGTGAATTGGAAAGAAAGAAAGTGAGTACTTTACAGTTATGATTTTTTTATTTTAATTTTTTTTTCTATGTTTAAATTCTTGACCTTTTGAATTATATGCAGATCACCTCGGACAAAATGATTTTGAACAGGGTCACAGAATTACGCCATTACCATTCTCAGCAAAGGATTCAAATTATGAATTTACTTGTTACGGAAAGGTCACATATCAAAAGACTTGTTGATTTAGTTGAAGAAAAATTCAAGCAATTTGATCCCAGAGGGCAAAATGTGCAGACTGATCTAAAACCAGATGAACATGAGTGTGCAGATGTACATATAAGTACTGATGCAGAAGCCGAGTTGGTACGCAAGGTTTGTTACTTAGAGGCTAATGTGGCACAATTGCTTATTTGCTCTCTCTCTGTCCCTCTCTCTTCTTGCATTTATGTCAATCTAGTGCTATCTTTTTTCAGGAGACTGCTTTGAATAATAGAAGTTTTATTCAAAAAATATCCTGGTTGGGTGAATCCTTCTAACTAGCTACGAGTTATAGAAGGCTGAACAAAATGACATTTTTCTTGGATCTTTTTTTTTTTGGGTGTTATTTTCTACGATTGGCTCTGTTGTCTTTTGATGCTAAAGCGTTTAATAGCAACTGCAAGACTGAGCACTGAAATGAACTTTTCTGTTACTAAGTTATTTGAAAAAAAGTTACATCAACCTGCTATATTCAAATCCATATTATTTATCTTTGACAACTTTTTCCTGATTAAAATCATTCATATTGATAGTATTCATGGTAGAGACACATCTGGATATCAGGAAGTTGACTATACTTATTATTTTACTGCCCTTGTACCATGTAGTTTCAAGCTGTAATTTCTATTTATCTCCCTATTTTGTAGAGGGATATGCTGGATTTAGATATTGCTGAGAGAAAAGGTGATACTGCAGAAGCCCTTGCACAAGCATTGCAAGAAAAGGTTTTGGACATTTCTTCTGTCTTGTTATAGTCTGGTTTCTGGCAATTTACAGTGTTGTCAAGGGTGCAAGGCTCACTATAGGCGCTAGAACCGTTATATTGCCCGAGGCCCAATACGCAAAAAAAAGCTCACCTGAGTGATGTAAGGCGCAATGTGTATATGTGTTTTTTTGTATGTGTCTGTGTATATATATATAAAATAAGCTTAAGATATATAATTATGATAATAAACTCTAAGGTGGTCCATTTTATCCTACAAAACATGCAATTTTTTTTTGTTGGTCAATATGCATGATTTCCCTATGATCCCATATCTATTGTTGAATACTCTAACATTAAAAAATAGAGAGTTTGATATTATCCTCTTTCTTACGAGTAAAGGTACAGTTAATGAATTTTTTTTAAATAATTGAGATTAAAGAGAACCTCAATCAGGTGAGCTTTTTAGCGCCTATTGCCTTACAAAAAATTACACCTAATCACACCAGGTGTGCATCTGATCAAATACGCCTCGCCCGAAAAGGTCTGAGGCGTTTTTGTTGTCTAGCGCTAAGGCGCAGCGCCTTAACAACACTGATTTATACATGTTGTTTTCTCAGCCTTGAAGTCTTTTCTCAGGTGGCAGCGCTGTTGCTTTTATCACAGCAGGAAGAAAGACATTTACTGGAGAGAAATGTTAATGTAGCTCTTCAGAAAAAAATAGATGAGCTTCGGAGAAATCTGCTTCAAGTAACTTTCTTGGCTTAACTTCAGATGGAGGCACATTTTCTTTTCCATAGTTTTTGTTGCAGCACATAAGTGAATGATCATATTTTTCCTTAACTAACCTATGCATCCATGCTTAGAGGCTTTAGACTACACGTTAGGTTTTTGAGGGTCTGCTTTACTTAGTTCAAGTTAAAGAAACCTTTTTTCTTTTAAAAAAAAAAAAAAAACCTTGATAAGTTTCAGGATACACTATCCTGTTGAAGACTTGAAGGATTTTTTTTACTATTCCTTGTTGTGTGGGAACAACAAGCCTCCTCTTTACCAACAATGTGTAGTTTGATTTTCTGTATTTACTATATATTTTATCCTTAGTTTTTGAATGGCTTCTATCTTTAGTTGCATTATACCCTTTTGAATCATTATGGATTTCGAAGAAATTAGTTGGTTAACTCAGGTTACGAATGAAAAGGTGAAGGCTCTCTTGGAGTTGGCACAGTTAAAGCAGAAGTATCAGTTATTGCAAGAGTAAGATTTCTTCTTTGTTTTATGACATTATTTATTTATTTGTTTTTTTTTATTTAATTATACATTTTTATGTTCTTGTGAGTAGCTCCAAGTTGGAAAGTCATTATATGGGGCTGCCCTTATGTTGAATAAAACAATGACTTGGGTTGATAAGGAATGGATTTGCCATTTTTTTATTGATACAAAATATTTCCAAAGAATTTGGGAATATGACCAAATTCCTCTTGTAGTGTCCTTGTCTAATCATAAATATGGAGATCTTAACTTTGCACCCTCTTGTTCTTTATCTCTGTTTTTCTGGTTTCTTGCATTGTATGCATCTATGCTTCAATTGATATTTGTCTTGTTTAAGGTGACTAAATTGTGTATACCACTAACTAGAAGGTGACACACCTATCACAGGAAAATTGGTAATGAGATGAAACAAGGGAATGTTTTGGCTGAAGTTGCAGACAGAAGAATTGGTACTTATGAAAGAGATGGAAGGCTAAGAAATCTGCTAAAGAAAACATATCTGAGACATTGGGTTGGTGCACTAGACGCCAGCGGAAATGAAGCTGACGCTCAGCCAAATAGCGTGGATTTTGCTAGGTATCCAGAAACTATGTTGGTTCGACTCTTCATTTTTCTTGAAGTACCTATGTCCAACACCCGTATCAAACGCATATTTGGACATGGGTATGGGCCTATGGGGATATGATCCCCCAAGGACCCTCCAAAATATATGAAAAAACTTAGAATAAATCTAACATATCCGTATCTGACACTCACACCCGAGTCCGAGTAACATAGTCCAGAAATGCTGTCTATATATTTTGAATGGGATGGCATGTAATACCCGACTGTAGATAGATGGTTCTTATCTTATGCATGCAAATTGCAAAGTAATGTCTCTTGTTCTGTATGCCAACCTTTCGATAGAAAATAGATACCTGTGTAGATTATGTTATTACTATTCCTTTTCCAGAATGAGGATTGAAAATGCTATGCTGAAGGAGAGCATGGAAAGTATGGACCGCCTAACTTCTACACTTCGTAGACTGCGTCTTTCACTTCTTAAGGTAATCTTCCGGTGTTCCATTATGTGTGCAAAATAATATCACCAAGCTGTGGAATTTTATGTTTCTTTCCTTTGGACTTAAGTGGGGTTTATGTTCTAGAATATTTTAGATAGTTGGTTTGGAATGGTGAGTAATGCAAAACTATGTTGAGCTTTATTGAGTTTAAGATAAAAGAAAAAAAAAAATGATTATCATACAGTTAAAGTGTCCAAATTTATTCTCACTATATGGAATTTCTTATGCAAATTGACCATTTGAAGCTAGTTGTGTCTTTCTTATTTCTTGTTTGAATCAAATGACAAATGATGAAAAATTGAAATGTATTCTGTTTTGTAGGTAATAGAGTCATTTACTTCTGAAGTTACAGATCCTAGTGCATCAGAAATTCTTGATGAGATCATTACTGAGGCAAAACTTGTGAAGACTGCCCTTGGCAGCTCCCTGCCTATTAATTGGTCAGATGAGGGAGATGGTGAATCAAATGGAGAAAGCATGGCCGGTGATCCGGGCGATATGTTTGAGGATTCCAGCAGTGAGAAAATAGATTCAGTTTCTGCTGCAGGGTTAGTGATGGTGGATCTACTGATACTCACTGCTCATATATTCAAGGAAAGAACCAGAACTGGCTCTTTAACTGGAAGTTGAGTTCATTTCACTTCGTTTTTTCCGGACTTGATTTCAGCTTTATACATATTTGTGAACCAAGCTGGTCTGAATAGACGAACAACAGCTCGATAAACGGGTATATAAGGTTGAAAAACGAAGTTTCCGATCTCAGCACTGTAGCCTGCAAGGGAGAAGCAAAATTTGATCATCCATCATGGCATGGGGAGAATGTCAACATCTGGGCAGTGCAGCTGAGGGGAGGAAGAATTGCATGAATTGTCAACATTATTAATCTTTCTTTTATTATAGTTACTATAATCTATATACTATACATCTTTGTAATTAATATATGTTCATTGCATTAAAGATGAAATAAAACATCATTTTGTGATAAAACTTTCTGCATAACTGCCCAAGTGTTCTGTAAGCTCATCTTTATACCACTTTATGGTATTATGCTATGTATTTTAAGTTTGTGATAGAACTCACTAGCTATCTAGCTATTAAGTCAAGCATTTGACCAATAAAGAAAGAAAAATGCGAATAAATTCTTGAAATTCGTAATCCATAAATCTTGTCTTTTAGTTGACCCAAATCTCAAATTAAATATAAATTAATATCATTACTATGCTTAGACAAAAAAGATGCAAACCAAATCCAAGGTCCCAATGCACTTTTAAGAGGCACTGGGTGGCATCAGAATAACAGTATTACATCAAAAGCAAGAGATTACAATCAGTATAGGAAGGAAATGATACTAGAAACACATCAAAAGCAAGAAAGAAGTAAATATGGGTAGCTCGCTCACTTGGTATTAGCCCATTGAAAGTTAATAGGAATCCTTAGAAAACTGCCAATACAGAAATATTTAACATGAAGAACATCAAAATCGGGCATTTGGTCTAGTGGTATGATTCTCGCTTAGGGTGCGAGAGGTCCCGAGTTCAATTCTCGGAATGCCCCAGGCCTGCTTCTTTTTAGTTCCCTAAATTTCAAATATATCATCAGAGAATCTGCCGTTAAGTCAACTTTAAAAGTAAAATAAAATAGAAGCTTAGTAACTTCAGATCCATTTCTTTTCTAACAAGATTCCTTAGCAGTGAGTAAAAATAAATAAACCGTGCTATTTTAAAAAGTTTATTCTTGTACCTTTTCTAACAAGATTCCTTAGCAGTGAGTAAAAATAAATAAACCGTGCTATTTTAAAAAGTTTATTCTTGTACCTTTAAACTTAATAGTAATCCAAAAAACAGATATCTGCCTTAAACCCACCTAACAAAGGACACCAAATAAACAGAACAACATATACATTTGAAGAGCAGGTTAATATATTTTTACTTAAAATAGAACAAAAAAGGCCAAGTATTTTCCTCCTTTCTGAATTCTGAGTGAGTACTGCTTTTATTTCTTTTTTCTTGATCCAACTTCCAGGCTACACTATGTGGGGTAGCTCTCCCCCATCCACAATCCCCACTCCCTTACCCTGTACTGAAGGTGGGATTTTTTTTTTGGCCAAGGAAGGGGGGATTCAGTCCTACATCTTTCTACAATAACCAAAAAACTTTACCAGAAAAACTAACATCTAAAGACTTTGATATTCAGCTTGAAAGGTTTATTAGGACAATACATATTGTGATTAGCTTTCTGCATAGCTGCCTAATTGTTCTGCAATTTCGTTTTAAAACCATTTTGAAGTATAAATCAAAAGATTCTAATTCTAAAAGCAGAATAACTTGCAAACTATCTACTTATCAGTCAGATACTTCATTGGTTAAAAGAAATTATAAAGTTTGGGAAATTCATAGCTATAGATGTTTTGGCTTCTAGTGGATCCACATATAAAATGGCATCATAATATAGAAGAAATTTTAAAAGCCTAGCATCCAATTGTAGCAGGGCAATGATACATTGAACCACATCAAAGTGAGAGATTGGGAAATGTTAGTCTTCTAGGAATGAGTCCATTGAAAATTAACAGGAGTCCTTGGAGAAAAAGATCTATAGTTACAAATCAGACATGAAACATAAAAAATTGGGCATTTGGTCTAGTGGTATGATTCTCGCTTTGGGTGCGAGAGGTCCCGAGTTCGATTCTCGGAATGCCCCAATGCCTTGCTTTTTTTCCTTTTGGTTCCCTATATTATATCCTAAAATATTTGATTAGAGGAATCTATCCTGAAGTCAACTTTAAGAGCATAATACAGAACTTAATGGACTTAGATTGATCTGTTTTCTAAAGTCCTCAGAAATAAATGGAAAAATAAACAAATAAATTAGGCTGTATGTACTATATTTGCATGTTGGCAAGCTAGCCTCATACATCACAGTCTTAGAAAATAGACATCTGCCTTAACCCTGTGAAAATAAAGGAATAAAACATTTAATCAACAATCAATTCAACAAAAAAGACAACAAAAGGCCAACAGAAAAGGGATGTGCCTTTTCCTTAATCTGGGTAAGAAGTGTGTCTATGTGTCATTCTGACCAATCACCAAGCTACACCCCATGGTATGGACCTCCTTCTCCAATTAGTCTCTTCTCTTGCACCAATATGATTCAACCAAAGGTCAAAACAGGATTTAAACCTAGCTCAACAAATTACAGAATGACTTTACAGCTAAAGTAGTTAGCATCCCTTGCGCGAATAGAAGACTTCGGTATTCATCCTTCAGAGCCTTGCAGAGAAAAGGTTATTAGGACATGTCATTATGTGAAGAACTCCAGAAAAACTGCTAACCATCCGGTATGCTTATCCATGAACAATTCTGAAGCACTTTACTATGCATTCCAGTAGCAAAAAAGCTCACTAACAATATAGTTCTGATCAGAAACTTCATCAATAATTAAACAAAGCTATGCAGCATTTCTTGAAAATTTACTACCTATAGGTGTTATAGTAATAGCAAAACATTACAGATAACAAAATTGGGCATTTGGTCTAGTAGTATGATTCTCACTTTGGGTGCTAGAGGTCCCGCGTTCGATTCTCGGAATGCCCCAGCCCCTTGTTTTTTAGTATCTTGTATTACCATTTGAAACATTAGGCAAGAGGAATCTGGCACGAAGTTATCTTTCAAAATATTATATAATTGTTTTCTGACAAGATTTTCCAAAATGAGTTGCAAAAATAAATAAAATAAGCAACTAATAGATATGTAAGGTTTTTAAATACGGCAAGCTATTCTTCATAATTGTGATCTCAAAGTCTTCAGACAAAAGAAATCTGCCAAAAAAGGGCATCACATAAGCATGTAAAGGATCTATATTTGAGGAGAAGGCTTAAATATTTAATGAACAAAATATTTATGGCAAGAAAAACTAGTGAATGTGAAATCCTAATATTCTTTATCAACACAAAAACTCATTTTCTTCTTTTTTCTGCAATTACTGTACTAAACAGAGTGGCGAAGCACTGCAAAGGCGCAAAACTGGGTCAAGGTGGATTCATTTCAGGATTCTTAGTAAAATTACCAAGTGGCTTTAGCAGCCAAAGTAGTTAGCACCTCCATTATTGCATCAATAAAAGACTTTGGCATTCGGTTTGCAGAGTCAGACAAAACAAAAGGTTAGTGGGACACAATGTTTCATGATCAGTTGATAACTGCCTTGTCGCGACCTAAAAAATAACAAAATCTTGCGAACAAGTCTTATCGCAAGACTTTGTTATTCGTTAAGCGTGACATTAAAAAAAACCGAGAAAAAATCGACTTAATTCCTCTTGAAAAATGAAGGTTTTGAAAATGACCTTGAAAAAGATATGGAGTCGCCACCAATCTTTTTTAGCTAGGTGCAATCGATCACCTATTAAAACCGGTTTTATAAAATATTTTAAAATTAATTAAAACATTTTTAAAACCAATTTCAAGTCTGCGTTTTAAACCAGAGAAATCAAAGAAGCGGGTTCAGGACTCGGTTACGTGTGGGGAGGGATTAGCACCCCCACAACGCCCGTATAAAACGGTACCTTATTAATTATGTGTTATCTCAAGTCTCGGTAAAAAGTCGGTTTTAAATTTAGTATTTCAAGTTAATTCCAAATTTAAAGAAAAATAATTTCATTTTTAATTGAAAAAGATCCGAAATTTATAAATTCAAAATTTTCCTATATTCCCCAACAAACGTGGCAAAATATAAAAAAATTTATTAGTTTGAAAAACTTTCCGAATCATTCTTATTTTAAAGAAGATATTCCGTTATTAATGATAATTGATGATATCCTCCCCAGCAAACCCAGTAAAGAATTCATGAATTATTTTAACTCGGGAATATCTTTATTTTATTGAAAATCATTACCTTTTTGAAAACATTTTAACAATATGAATATGTATGACATAAATAAAATGACATAGCAAAGTCTAAATAATATAATGCAACCTAAATGATATGACATAATTTAAATGTCTTAGCATATTCTAAATGAAATGAAATATCCTAAGTTATATGATATATTCTAAATGAAATGAAATGACCTAGGTAACATAATATATTCTATATGAAATGTAATATCCTAAGTCATATGATATATTCTAAATGAAATAGAATATCCTAAATGACATAATATATCCTAAATGCAATGATCTAGGTAACATAATATATTCTACATGAAATGAAATGACCTAGGTAACATAATATATCCTAAATGGCAAATATGAATGATATAACATATAATTTAAATGACATGAAATATAAAATAATGCTATCATATAATATGCATGAAAATAAAAATAAAACTGGGTCAAGGATGGGTTCATTTCAGGATTCTTAGTAAAATTACCAAGTGGTTTTAGCAGCCAAAGTAGTTAGCACCTCCATCTATTGCATCAATAAAAGACTTTGGCATTACTGGGACACAATGTTTCATGATCAGTTGATAACTGCCTAATTGTCCAATAAGCTCATCCTTAAACCATTTGTTTAGTACTAAGGTAGTATTCAAACAGCAGAACAACTTGCTAGAAAGTTAGCAGATAGACATCAAAATTTAGCAGGATCTTCAAGAAAAGAGCTAATAATTAAAAAAAGCTCTGTTAAACATCAGATTGGGCAATTGGTCTAGTGGTATGATTCTCGCTTTGGGTGCGAGAGGTCCCGAGTTCGATTCTCGGGATGCCCCAACTCCTTGTTTCTTTTTAGTTCTCTCTTACAATTTGAAATATCGATCAAAAGAATCTAGTTGAAAGTGTAATATAAAAATTTATCGACTTCATCTTGATTTGTTTTCTGACATCAGTCAGCAATGAGTTGCTAAATGTATATGAAAAATGAGTATTTTGCAAGTTGGGCAAGCTATCCACTGACCAGTAATCTCATAGCATCAGGAAACACTAGATCTGCCATAACCTGTCATAGAAAAGGTACCACAGAAACATGGAATGAACATACATTTGCGGATCAGGTTAAAATACTAGGAAAGAGTCATACCATTTTCTCTCTCTTGCATTTGACCTGCAGAGCCCACAAAGAAAACAGCATTTTGTGAAAAAAATTCTGCCTAACTGCCTAATTGTCCTGTAAGCTCATCTTTATACCACTTTATGGTACTATGGTATGTATTGTAAGTTTGTGACAGAGCTCACTAGCCCTCTAGCTATTAAGTCAAGCAATTAACCAATAAAGAAAGAAAAATACAAATAAATTCTTAAAATTCATAACCCACAAATCTTGTCTTTTAGAAAACCCAAATCTGAAATTAAGAAGCATAAACTAACATCATTACTATGCTCAGACAAAAACATTCAAACCAAATCCAACGTCCAAATGGAATTTTAAGAGGTACTGGTGGCATCGAACTCTAACAGAGAAATTATAACAGAATTACATCAAAAGCAAGAGACTACAATCCTCTAGCAAGGATATGATACCAGAAGCACATCAAAAGCAAGAGAAGAAACTATGGACAGCTCACTTGGTATTAGTCCATGGAAAGTTAAAAGGAATCCTTAGAAAACTGCTAAAAGGTGAATACTAAACATGATAAACATCAAAATCGGCCATTTGGTCTAGAGGTATGATTCTCGCTTAGGGTGCGAGAGGTCCCGAGTTCAATTCTCAGAATGCCCCAGGCCCTGTTTCTTTTTAGTTCCCTTAATTTCAAATATATTCAGAGAATCTGCCGTTACGTCAACTTTAAAAGTAAAATAACATAGAAGATTCCTAACTTCAGATGCATTTGTTTCCTGACAAGATTTCTTTTCAGTGAGTAAAAAATATAAATTGTGCCAATTTCAAAAGTTTATTTTTGTACTTTTAATCTTATAGTCGTAAAAAAAAAAGGAAATAACAAAGGGCACCAAATAAATACAATAATATACGTTTGAAGAGCAGGCTAAAATATTTTATTTAAGATACCTATTTAGTCAAGCAAAAATCAGAGAACAGAAAAGGCAAAGATTTTCCTCCTTTCTAAGTGAGTTTCCATCTTCTCTATCTGCTAAGACTGCTTTTACTTCTTTTTTCTTGATCCAACTGCCAGGCTATACTATGTGGGCTAGCTCTCACCCTTCCCATAACCCCCACTTCATTACCCTGTAGTGAATGTGGGACTCAGACCTACATCTTTATGCAATAACCAAACAACTTTACCAGCTAAATTAACATCTAAAGACTTTGATAACCAGCTTGAAAAGTTTATTAGGACATTATATATTGATTAGGTTTCTACATATATGCCTAATTGTTCTGTAATTTTGTTTTAAAACCCATTTTGATGTATAAATCAAAATATTCTAATTCCTAAGAGCACAATAACTTGCAAACTATCTATTTAACAGTCAGATTCTTCATTGGTTAAAAGAAACAATAAAATTTGGGAAATTATAACCTATAGATGTTTTAGCTTCTAGCAGATCCATATTCAAAATTAATAAATATAAACTGGTATCAAAATATAGGTGAAAGCTGCGAGGTGTTAATGCAATTTCAAAAGCCTTCAGCATCCAATTGTAGCAGGGCAATGATACATTGAACCACATCAAAAGTGAGGGAAATGTTGGTCTCACAAAAATGATTCCATAGAAAATTAACCGGAGCCCTTGGAGAAAAAGATCTAATAACTATAAACCATAAATGATGCATATCAAAAGTGGGCATTTGGTCTAGTGGTATGATTCTCGCTTTGGGTGCGAGAGGTCCCGAGTTCGATTCTCGGAATGCCCCAATGCCTTGCTTTTTTCTTTTTTGTTCCCTATATTATATCCTAAAATATTTGATTAGAGGAATCTAGTCTGAAGTCAACTTTATGAGCATAACACAGAACTTTATGGACTTAAATTGATCAGTTTTCTAATAAGTCCTCATAAATAAATGGAAAAAAAAAAAAAAAAATTAGGCTGTATGTACAATCTTTGCATGTGGGCAAGCTAGCCTCATACCTGGAATCGGCCAAAGTATCTAAAAAGTTCTTGTACTATACCATCTAGTGCAAATTAGTCCCTCTATTATAAAATTGGGTAATTTAGTCCCTGTACTTTTAAAACTGAAGCAAAAAAGTAAAATCACTAACTAGTTTAACAGAAACTGTTAAAAAAAGCTGACGTGGCATTTAACTTTGTGTTTATTTGATGACGTGGATGTCAAATGCTGACGTGGCACCAATAAAATATATTATTTTAAGCTGACGTGGGCAAAATAAGAAACTAAGTTGGCAAAAATGCCACATAACTAAGTCAGTGATTAAACTAGTCAATGATTGGAAAGTATTATGTTGTTTTCGACGGGTGTAGACCAGGTATTTATAATACTTTGGATGAAGCTAAAGTGCAAGTCTTGGGTTATCGGGGTGCCCATCACAAGATGTATAAAGATCGAAGGGATGCAGAAATTGCATTTGTAGAGTATTGGAACTTAAATGTGATAGAACAAGAAGAAGAAATATTTCAAAAAAATTCAAACGATATGTGCAGTAGCAATTATGCATTTCATTCTTATTATAATAAAGGATTAATTATAGGATTTTTTATTGGAGTTTGCACAACTTTGCTTATTTTGTATATTGGCAAATGAATTTAGTTTTCTTGTAAATTTGAACAACTTATGTAGGGTAAATTCTGTTGTTGATCAATGTATTTGTGTATAATTTTGTTTGTGTATACTTGATACTTTAAGAATTGTAGCATTATTTTGAGACTTAAATAGTAGTTTTCTTTTTGTTAATACTTAAAAAATGTCCCATCCTCAATGTTTGGGTTATTGAGGCTTCCATTTTCAGCCTCAATGTTACACAGTTGACAGATAAGAGAAAAAATAATTCTTCTTTGGAAAAGAAGGTTGGAGGTGGGCAATCCCCACCTACTACTGGCTTGTATAAAGGCAAGGGCATTTTAGTAATGTGAGAATTCTGGGGTTACATACCTGCCATCCAAACATGATCATCTTAAATGAAGGGACGGTCAACCAAACGCATGCATGTAAGATTCACGGAAATTGACTTCGTCATCTTGTAAGGGGTAACCCTATTACCAACCGCAATGCAAGATTCACCAAACCAAACCCGCCCTACAAGGTATGGGCCTCCTCCATTTAGCCTCTTCTCTTGCATTAATATGCCTTCAACACAGGTCAAAACAGGATTCAAACCTAGCTCAACGCAATAAAAGAATGACTTTATAGCTAAAGTAGTTATCATCCCTTGTGCAAATAGAAGACTTTATTATTCATCCTTCAGAGCCTTGTAGAGAAAAGGCTATTAGGACATGTAATTTTGTGAACATTTCCTGCAAAACTACTAATTGTCCTGTAAGCTCCTCTATGAACAATCCTGAAGCACTTTACTATGTATTCCAATAGCCAAAAAGCTCACAAACAATCTAGTTCCGATCAGAGACTTCATCAATGAATAAAGGTATGCACCAGTTATTGAAAACTACCTATAGATGTTATAAGCATATAATAATAACAAAACATTATAGACTGGGCATTTGGTCTAGTGTTATGATTCTCGCTTTGGGTGCAAGAGGTCTCGAGTTCAATTCTCGGAATCTCCCAGCCCCTTGTTTTTTAGTATCTTGTATTACCATTTGAAACATTAGACAAGAGGAATGTGGCCCGAAGTCACCTTTCAAAGTATTGCATAATTGTTTTCTAACAAGATTTTTCCAAAAGTGAGTTGCAAAAATTAAATAAAATAAGCAACTAATTTATATGTAATTTTTTTTAAATGTGCAAGCTATTCTTCATACTTGTGATCTCAAAGTGTTCACATAAAAGAATCTGCCTTAAACCTGCCAAAAAAGGGTATCACATAAGCATGTAATGAATCTACATTTGAGGAACAGGCTTAAAAACTTAACGAACAAAATGTTTATGGCAAGAAAAACTAGTTAACGAGAAATTCAAATGTCTAGTTCTTCAGCAAAACAAAACCTCATTTTCTTCTTTTGTGTGAAATTACTCTACTAAACAGAGTGGTGAAGCACTGCAAAGGCACAAAACCAGGTCAATGTAGGATTCATTTCAGGATTCTAAGTAAAATTACCAAATGGCTTTAGCAGGCAAAGTAGATAGCACCTCCACCTATTGCATCAATAAAAGACTTTGACATTCAGTTTGCAGAGTCCCACAAATAAAAGGTTATTAGGGCACAAAATTTAATGATCAGTCAATAACAGCCTAATTGTCCAACAAGCTCATCTTTAAACCATTCTTTAAGTACTAAGGTAGTATTCAAGCAGCAGAACAACTTGCCAACAAGTTAGCAGATAGGCATCAAAATTTAGCAGGATCTTGAAGAAAAGAGCTAATAACTAAAAACAAATAATGTTAAACCTAAAGATTGGGCATTTGGTCTAGTGGTATGATTTTCACTTTGGGTGCGAGAGGTCCCGTCCCGAGTTCGATTCTCGAAATGCCCCCAACCCTTTCTTTTCTCTTGTCCAAAGTTTACAACTTGAAATAATTGATCATCAGAATCAAGCCTCAGGTCAACTTCAATTAAGAGTATTATAATATAGAACTTAATGAAACTCAGATTAATTTGTTTTCCGACAAGATTCCTCACAAAATGAGTACCAAAAATAAATTTAAAAATAAGAAAATTAAGCTGCATGCCTGCATTGACTATATTTGAAATGTGGACATGTTAACCTAATTTCAATCATGTAATCTCATTATCATTGGGGAAAAACGAAGTATAAAAAAGAGTGAAAATATCTCGTTTTCTATCATAATATATAAATTATAAGAGTTAACCTAACCCTAGGCTTCAACAGGTTCAAAAAATCAGAGAATTTTTGTAAAACTCTAAAAATTAGAAATTGAGAAATCATCAGTCGAGAAACTTTCATTTACCGTTGAGCAAAAATCACCACCAATTAGTAAACTGTATACTAACAACTCGAGAACTCGTCAAGCTCCATAGCAGCAACTTAGATGCGATTCCTAGTTAGTTTCTGAGGAGTTGGCGGTCGGTTTGGATGGCTGGAAAATAAAAAGAAAAGAGAATATATGGAATCTTGATATATTTCTGTTTTTGAGAACTTTCGTTTTTCCCGGTTAATTTCCATGGCTTTTCGCCGGAACCGGAGGGACAAGGAAAGGACTTTTTTTTTTTTTTTGTGCAGAGAGAAGAGTAGGGTCAATATGGAGTCTCACCTACGGAATACCTGTTTTTGTTTGGGCTTGAGTTCAAACATTCCGTTTCACCGTCATTCTCGTATATTCTTATTTCTCCTTTAAAGACGGGATTCTTTTGGATAAAATTAATTTAGTTTTATATTTTTTTAATATTTTAATATAATTTATATTTATTTAAAAATTTAAGTGTTTATAGACATTAATTAAAAATTATTTAATTATTATTTTTTAAAAATTTATATTTAATATATTATTTTTATTGAATTTAAGAAAAAATAAAACATTAATTATTTTTTTTTATAAATATCATCATCTTAATCGGTGTCTATTTAATTGTTTGATTAAGATTTTCATTTTGTTTGATTTTATCGTATGTTTATTTAATCGAACAGTTGTATTTCATGTTTTATTCAAGCTGATCATAAATTTTGAATTAATTAAAAATATTTAACTATTTATTTGATATAAAAAAATTTAACTGTTAAATATATATTAAAAATAGAATTTATATATGATGCATTGTTAATGTATACATCTTATATACTGTCAATACATCATATGTTGACATCTCATTAATTAATAAAAATAAAAAGTTAAAATCTTTAAAGATAAATAAGAAAAAGTATTTCACTCATCAAAAACAATTGTAGTAAATTAATTTTGAAAGAGTCGTAACTTTTTAAATTTATTAATTAATGCATTGAAAGTGTATCAAGTATACAAATGTATATATTGATAATATGTCAAATATAAACTTTATTAAATTTATTAGTACGTAAAAAAAAAAATGTGTTTGAAACATGGAATATCTTTATCAAAAGTTAGAATTTATACCATCCAAAAGCTATTAAAACTTTTAATTAATTCACTTTTTATACACTGATAATAAAAAAAATAATTAAATCTACAAGTAAATTAAGAGATTATCATATGTCTCATTTGTTTTTTTAATTAATTTTTTTATTATATTTTAAGTGTATGTATCGTCCTAATAATGTTACTTTCATTGCTAATAAATGTGATAATTTCTCTAAATTTTTTTTATTGAAATAAGAAAACTAATTTAAATTCAAATACTGTTTTTTTTAGTGTTTAGATGCAATTTCTGCTCGTTGCAACCCTTCAAAGTTCAAAGGAAAGAAAAGAATTCATAACCTTCTTCTGGTTTAGAAAATAAAATAATATAATTGAAGATAAAGTAAAACATGTAATCTGCTTTTATTATTCTGTGTAACACAAAGTACAGTTTAATAGTGAATTAATAGAAAAAAAAATGGCAGAATATATCACGCAGAAACTTGGAGAAGCATAATTTTATCCTCAGAGGCATGTCTAGGTTCCACCTTAAATCTCTGAGACAATGAAAAATTGGTTGCAGCTGGGTGAGTGATTTTCACTTCATATTCTCCATGGAAAAGGGTGGCTTCAAAGAAACCATCGGCATCGGTTTTGCCTTCTAAGTAGGCCTTAATTCCCCATTCTTTCAACAGCTTGTCAACAACATCCCCAGTTGCCAAGTTCTTGAAATTATTATCCGTCAAACACATCGCATAACATCCTTGTGGCTTCCAGGCAGACCATATTATTATGCCAGCAACTCCAGGGTGGTCATGTCCTTCCCTCATAACTTGCTCTAGGTACATTGCCTGCTCATATATATGATAAAAAAAATTAAAAATCATGCAGCAAAAATACTTAATAATTGAATATTATTAAACTTTTAGTCGAATATACCTGATTGGGGTTGCTCTTTACATCTAATTCCGTTAGCCAAATGGGCAAATTTGTGGCAGCGAGAGTATCAAGAGAAGATCTTATGTAAGGGAGGTTTGGGACGTTGAAATGGGACTCTAGCCCAATAGCCATCTGCTTACCATTGGCACCCATTAAAGTTTGAGTATTTTTCAGTTTGTCAAGGTATTTAGCCGGTGTTGAAGCTGGATCTCCACTCTCCTCAATGGTATTGAATTCATTCATAAACAAAGGTACCGATGGATCGATATCAGAAGCCATTTTGTAGAACTTGCCAGAAGCATCTTGCCCAAGCTTACTTTCGAAGAAATTTAAATGCAAATTCTCATTAACAACGTCCCAGCCGATTACTTGACCTTTATATTTTGACATGATTGAGTTAATCCTTTTATTGGCTGCTGCTGAAAGGTCGTTTGGTTGGAGCGAAGAGACCCAGCTTGGTTGGAATTTAGCATCGTCCCAGAAAATGTTGTGTCCTCGAACCAAAACGTTGTGCTGTTTCATTAACTGCATCATGGAATCTGGGACCGAATAATCCTCCTTGCCTTGGATTGGCTCGGTGCTGTACCACTTCATTTCGTTCTCGAAGGTTGTATGGGTAAACCTTGAAGTGAACCAGTTTTGGTAGGCAACGTTGTTGAGGATGTTGTTGTTAGTAGCACAACCGAGTGGTTTTCCTGAAGCCTTTTGCTCGATGGAAATCTTCGAGTTCGCTAGGGGATTCCCTGCTGCATCGACACGGATTCTGACCCTTCTCTTTGTCTGCAAAATTAGAGCTTAAAAATGAAATTTTTAAGACATTTTTGTATGTACATAGTTTCTTAAAATGTCATTAAATTACGTACAGACTGACCTTCTCAATGCTTTCATCTTGATGAGACTTCCACTCTTCTTGGGTAAATGGCTGCAACGAGACGCTATCAACCCAAATCTCAACCGAGGTGTTATGGCTCTGAAGAAATCAGCAGTTTTAAGAATATTAATTATTGGACAAACTCTTGATTGATTTCTTTCTTTTCTGTATTTGGTAGATATGATCATATAATAGGAAATCCTGAACAAAAACAAGATGAAATAATTACCTCAAAGTAAAGCTGAGCAGGGCCTGAGGCATCCACAGTGAGGCCACCCTTGAGCATGGACCAACACTTGGACTCGGCAACAATCGAACCAGCATGCTTGAACCCAGTAACTGTTTTGAATACTGCCCTCACTGGAGCTTTCCCTTCACTCACTTGTACCCAAGCTTCGTTAACACAAAAAAAACGTATATGGTCATTTTTAAATCAAAATAAAACTTTAAGAATCTAATAAATTATATAATAAGCTATGTTACCTATACTCAAAGATGATTGTCAGATACAGATATGTGTCCGATACGAGTGTACTTAATTTTTTTTACATATTTAGAAAATCACACTTTCATAGTACTTACATCTAAATATGTATCGGATACGAATATTTAAAAATAAAAAATAAAAAATCCGAATAACATAGATACTAACATATGTATATAAAGGATAGAAAAATGTAAAGATAATTAAGGCAATACCGGAGAAAGTATAGAGCTTGTTGTTTTCCAAGTAAAGCTTCTGGGAGACACTGTCGTGGAATTGGTTTCGGGTACGAGCCACGATGAATTTGTTGCCATTTGATTCTTGTCTGTGTTCCATTATGGCATTCCCAAATGTAGACCATCCTATCAAACCACCATTTAACTCCGGGTTTTTAATTATGCCTCCGCCGTACTGAGGCTTGTGAGGTTGTGCCAAACACTTGAGTTTTTATAATTTTGGAATTTTTCCAACAAAAAAAAAGAGTATAAGAATTTTTTATATATTATTAGCACGAACTATTTAATTAATTAATAATTACATATCCAAAATGAATATAGTAAGGAAAAACTTAATTACCTCAATGCTGGCTGTATAATCATAGGACAATGCCTCGGCTTTGATGAGTCCTGCAAAAGGTGGGCGCTCTGTTATTTAATTGTCGATAATTTTTTTATTATTATATTTTTTGAATGGGAGATTCGAACTTTTTTAATGGGAGATTGGAACATTATTTTTTAATAAAAAATCATGCATATCAAATTTTTGATGCAATAATTTCATTATCCTTATACGACTATAATTGTCAATTGTGAGACTTTTGATTTTGGAATTTTCAGCCTTTAGCTACAAACTGTTTAAATTTAAATAATATTACTACTAATTTACTTGAGTCAAACTTATTTTTATTAAAATAATATTAATAAAAGAATTAGGATTTTTTTTTATTACAAGTTACTATTATATATTTATATAAGGATAATGTACTTGATTGCTCTTCAAATATTGAAAAATATCTAATACAGTATTTAAATTAAAAAATGTTTAATTAAAATCTAAAATTTTAATCCGTGTATCAATCTATTTTATAACTTAACACCATTAAAGTAAATTTATGATGTGACAGTCAATTAATGAAAATTTAACACGTGTTGCACACGTGGGTGATACGCAATTATTATAATGACATTAATATAATTATCACTTGTCATAAATAAAAAATAAAAAAATTATTTTTTAATTTTATATTTTTATAAATATGACACATGGTGCTCATGCCATTGTCACGTGATATATGCATGACATCCAAATTTTTATTAGTTGATTGTCACGTCATTTTATTAACCATGTTAAATCATTGAGTAGATTGATACACTACAAGAAGTTAAGATATTTGATTAGATATTTTTTAGTTCAAATATGAAATACCATATTAAATAGTTTTTAATAATTCAAAGAGTATTCATGATATTATCTTTTATATATATAGTGTATTCTATTAATTTATATAAAAATATTATCTGATACACTGTTAGTGGAATATTTAGATTTTATAAGCAAAATTGAGAGGGTGACACATAGTGGCAGGGTATAGTAAAAAAAATCAATTAAAAAAATAAATGAGATATGTGACAACCTCTTAACCCGCTTGTGGAGTTAAAAAATTTATACTGTCAGTATAAAAAAATAAACTCAAATTGCTAATCATTTTTTTCTTTAATCCTCTAAATTTTGTTTTTGGCCAACATTTTTGTCGAAACATAAATTAGTAGAGATTTTTGTTTTGTTTTTTTGTTTTTTATAACAAAATGGGTTTGCTTAATTAATATTAAAAGACATCAGTTAAAGATTAGTTATTTATTATTTTAAAAAAATTTATTTACATTTAATCTATTATTTTTATTAAACTTAAAAAATTATAATATTATATATATCATTTTAATCTATGTTACTAAGTACTAATTACCGTTTCCCGACAAACATTATCAATCCGATGAGAGTACCTTTACCTCTCCGATCACTTGACTGATATTTAGCATTTGTTGTGGACTAATGGGATTCAGTTCAAACTCTTTTGAAATGTTAATTAAACTAATTTAAATTCATTTGGTGAATATATATATATATATATATATATATATATATATATATCATTGTCTCTAATAATCAAACCTGCAAAAAGTATCCACAATGGTAACAACAGACGCAGACTCTCTTTCTTCCAAAGCTCCATTGCTTTGTATTTTGATCCTGAAACCATTTCAACTAAAATAAAACCAATCACATCACATTCTTCTAAAAACAAATTAAGTGAAACCAATTAAGTTGAAGATATTATCAAAAACATTAAATAAAAATTAATAATAAATATGAAATCATGGATTTTTTTTTTAATAAAATATTTTTTTTAAAAACTAACCATATCTTATAAAAAAACTACCTATATATTTTTATAAAAAAAAAATGCATTTCTTCAATATCAAAAATTATTTAATTCACTGGTAGTGAAGTTTTTAAATTTCACAAGCGGATTAACAAGATAACACATATCCCATAAAATATATTTAAAAAATAAATAAGAACATGATAATTTTTTAACCCGCGTGCTTATAAAATGAAAAAAAATTTCACTAACAATATATCAAAAACTAATTCTAAAAACTAATAGTTCATACCTAAGACTGAGAGAGTGAACTAGAATTGGGTCAGAAGATTAAGACCTGAGGATTCTATATATAAAATTTGTAGCTACTTAGCTTTTATAGCCAACAAAATCAATTGGTTCAATTCAATAATTTTATCCAGTTTTGGCAACACACCTGTTAAACTAATAAATATAATTAAATATATTAAGAATAACGATACGATATTCTTATATAGTTCTTTCATAAATTATATTAGCTTATACAAGAGTATCTTATTTATATAGAAGGTTCTCACCAATTTAATAAATAACTAAGTAAGAATATCGTATTGTAATCTCTAATATATCTAATTACATTTATTAGTTTAACAACACATGTGAAGTTTTATGATAGTGATACAATGGTTCATTATTTATCACATCCACATCATAGTTATGTATTTAAGGAAACCAATTAATTTGTATTTTTTTTTAAGTTTTTAATCTATTCATAACCCCCAATCACTATCTAATTAACTCACACGAGAAGGACATTAATCACCTAATTAAGCCTTCTCCAACCTGCAACCTTTAGGATCTGTCAGCAGCATCATACCATCTGAGCTAGTATTCAATTGGCAATTAATTTGTATCCTTAAAATTGTAAGATATAAGGTTAAAGGACAAATTTGTCACTATATTATGGTTAGATATTGAAAATTACCATTATACTTTACTTTGATTGATATTTGTCATTATACTTTTGAAATTAAGATAAATGTATCACTATACTTTAACTCAATATTGAATTTTGTCACTTTACTTTTGTTTGATTGAATTTTGTCATTAAATATTGACTTTTTATAAATTTGCCACTCAATTTTAAATTTGAATATTTTGAAGACAAAATTAATATATATTTTTTAATTTTATTATTTTAATAATTAACAATAAAAAATTAATTAATAAAAAACTTTAAAAATTAACATATAATTTTTATTTTATAAAAAATAAACTTAATTTCTCTTGGTCTTTCTTTTATTTTTTTCAAGTATTATTTTATAAATTAAAAATTCTATGTTAATTTATTTAATTTATAATATTTTTTATAAATTAATTTATTATCGTTAATTATTAAAATGAAATATATGAAGGAATATAAATTAAATTTT
Organism: Fremontodendron californicum; assembly: GCA_030761205.1. Lineage (NCBI taxonomy): Eukaryota > Viridiplantae > Streptophyta > Magnoliopsida > Malvales > Malvaceae > Fremontodendron > Fremontodendron californicum. Next base: position 3,435,041 of record JAULJL010000013.1, on the reverse strand, counting down.
ATCTTTAAATCATTCAAAATCAATGTTGAGTGACAAAATTCAATAAAAAATTAAAGTTTAGTTGCAAAATTCAATCAAATAAAAGTATGATGACAAATTTGCTCTTAATCTCAAAGTATAATGACAAATATCAATCAAAATAAAATATAATGACAAATTTCAATATCCACCTATAATATGATGGTTAATTTTAATCCTTGTCCGAATTTTACAACATATTTAGAGGGGATAAATTTTTTTGCCATGTATATATCATGTGTATTGCAGTAGGCCAGCAAAAATCTTCTTTTTTTTTTTTTTTTTTTTTGGCTTCTAGCTCATTTATTTTTTTAAATTAGATTTTTTTATTTATTTTGGGTATATGTCACTTATTAATTTTGGTTGTGAAGTTTAAGAACTCTACTGAGTGACGGTAGATAAGATAAATTTTTTAACATTTATTCATGATTAATTAACTATATGTAAATTTGATTTAATATTTAGGTTATATTTTATTTAAATAAATGTTAGTTTAATTTGTTGATTTGCATGTTATTCTACGTTTCAATCATTGAATCAAACGTTTGGCACACTTGTTTAAGCTTTTTTTTTTGTTGTTTGACAAGAAAGCAATTTTGTTTCTTTCAATTAAGCTACATTTGTGTTTTAATATAGTTATTGCGACAAGAAACCATTTATAAGTTTTTTGGAAGGTGTTATTATAATTTTTTTTTTTATATTTAAGATTATCAAATTTTGAATTTTGATTATTGAAATTAAAAGTCCAATAATCTAACACTTTAGTCTGTTGGCCAGACTGTCATCAAGATGTCATATCCTTCCATAAATACCAATAAACCTGTATTTTAACTTTATTTTAAATTTATTATAGGTTTGCTTACTAGTGTTTTTAAACATTAATTAAAAATTATTTAATAGGTTTTACAAACGAGTATCTTTAAAAATTGAATTAAAAAAAAAGTAATTTATTAATTACATATTTTTTTTGCGTTATGCAGTATTTTCTTTAAAATGTATGCGAACTAGTTTTACTCTCGTGGTGATGATTTTATAAAAAACTAAAATTCCAAAAATAAACTATTTAGTTAAAAAATTAATTAATTTATAAAAAAAATTATTTAGGTTAAAATGTAATATATTTGTGGAGGGAGCTGTAATATACAATTTTTAGGGAATTAAGATATGTAAAATGTATATACTTAATATCCGCAAGTGGAAATAAAATATTTTTTTCTAAATATAAATTCAAATCCGGTTTTCAATTAGTCAAACTAAGCGAAAATTAAAGAGTTTACGAAAAATTACAAAAAGTTGCATACAAAGCACATCAAAATATAAGTGATGGTCGTAAATAAAGTAAACTTTAAATTTGGAATATGGATGATTGGCTTTAAATTAAATTACGAATAATAGTCAATTAATACCATGTCAATTGTAAAAAAATATTTAAAATACGACAATATAATCAATAATTCAATGACAATGTATATGCTATGATTTCAAGTTTTAATGCCAAAAATAAAAAAGTTTGTCCTTAGGATTCTTTCCTTACATGCCAAAAAACCCATTAAATATGTGTATTATAAAGATGGAAATAATATCCAGCAATTAAATTGGTTTTTAACCAAATTCGAACCCAAAATTATAACCACTTAAGCAATTTAATTTTTCTAAACAAAAATTAGAAAGAAGATAATAAAAATCAAGTAGATTTTTATATATTTATATAGATAAGCTATAACTTGTTTAGCATAATTGGTTAATAATTAGTAATTGTTTCTTAAAGTAAATTGCTTTAAATTAGTCAATTTGTCAAAGTAATAATATGGTAAAAGGTAAATTCAGTTTTGATAGCCAATTAATGTAAATTTTTTATTGATTAATAATAAATTTTTATATTAATTAATGAACACATAACATAACATTAATTTAGGCAATTTACGTATCAAAATAATAGACCATTTACGTTGGATATTTTATTTTTTGTCAAAAACTTTAATTTTTATATATTTATATAATATATAAGATTAAATAATAGAAACTCCTATAATATAAGATGCAATTTGTGAACTTTGATTTCATGTTTACCTATCCAAAGTTCAATTATTCGTCCAAACTCGAAGGTTCGTTTAATATTGTAAGAGTTTGGATAAAAATATTAGGTTAAGAATAGATTTGGGCAAACAATGAAGGTTCGTTTAGAAATGAGTCAAGTTTTGGTTCCAACATTCTGGGCCGACTCTAGGGATGGCAATGGAGCGGGGCGGGGGCGGATTTTGCAGTATCCGCCCCCGCCCCGCCATAGCACTGCTCTGCCCCGCCCCACTCCGCCGTGGATGTTGAAATTTCAATACCACTATCGCCTCCATGGATGTCGGTTACATCCATAACCGCCCCGCTCCGCCCCATTTGATATTTATTAATTATTTTTATTTTTTTCAAATAATAAAGCATTATAAATTTTTTTAATATAAATTCAATATAAACATGTTTCTAATATAGGAATAAAAAATAAAATAAAGTATTAGGTTTAAGTTTTTAAAAAGAAAAATAAAAATAATAAGTTTAATTATATTATTTTATTATTCTTTTAAAAGCTAAATATTTAAGGGTAAAATTGTAATTTCAGTATTCGGGAAGGGCCGGTGCGGAGCAGGCAATTACCACAACTGCTCCATCCCCGCCTTTCAAACAAAAAAAAAACCGCACCGCCCCGCTCCGCCTCCATTGTTCAAAAAAAAAAAAAACCTCTCCATTCGGATCGGATCGGTTCGAAATTCATCGGTCGGATCGAGTTTTGCCATCCCTAGCCGACTCGACCTGATCCGTTTTTCAATTATATAATATATTATTTTTATAGTTATATATTATATAACTTATATCATATAAAAAAATAAAAGTACTAAAACTAATGTTTTTTTTTTTTTTTTTTTTTTATAAATAATATAGGCGGATCTGGACGGGTTTGGACTATCCATTTGTAAATATGGGCGAATATGGATAGAATTTGAGATCCGAAATGTTAGACCGGACCGGGCTTGAGCAAATATATATGTGTTGATATCATACCTAGACCCGGCCTGGTCCACAGTAGACCTAAAAATTTTGAACACGACACAGAAAAAATAATTAAAATATGACATAAAACGAATACAACACAAATACATGAATATATCAAAAAATATATAATACAAATTACTAATATTTTAAAATTTATATAAATATATAACACTTTAAATATGATTATGATACAAAAAAATAATATTAATACGACACACAGATTGCAAAATCTAATATCCAGACACCTCTAATTCCATAGTATATGTTGCAATATTGAAATAAAAAGAAAACAAAAAAGTAAAAGATATAATTGTAGGAAGCCATAGGCTATACTGGCCCTCGGTCCGGCTTGATGGTTTGGTGTGCTTGGGTCAGAGTACCCAAAACCACATGTCCCAGGTTCGAGGGCTAGTGAGAGAGAAGAGAGAGCATGAAACAGCAAGGAAAAAAAAAAAAGAGGTATTCCAAAATACCTCCCTTTTGAATTTTTTTTATGCCAACTTGTACTAAAAATCAACACCTTTTGGCGCTCTCATTTTCAAAGCATGGCAGAGAGCGAAAGCGCGAGCGATAATCGACGGCCATGGCAATCTTATCACACTATTTACATCAACGCCAAAGCAGGTAATACTAAAATTTTCCTTTCCTGACTTCTGATTCTATCATCTAATAAGCGTCTCGCTTATTCGATTTCTAGGTCTTTCACCGCCAATCTGCCGTTTAATTTATCAACTCACCTCGAATTTTTCTTTCATTAATCGATTAATTTTTTCAATTTGATAAGTATTGGTTGAATAAATGATGTTTTATGCATGGATGAAGTTGATAAAGAGAAAGTTGAAAGAGTAGTGTACGAGATGAGCAAAGGATCAAAATATTTCGAAAACGAAAAGCGAAAATAGGTCTTTATTCGTCAAAAAATTGAGCATATGCGAGCTCGAGGTGCAAAGCTCTATCTCATCATCGAAAGGTTCCTTTAAGCAATTTTTTTGTTTGTTTTATTTATTTATAAAAAATATTGTCCTATACAAATTGTAAAATTTGAAATTATGTAGAACTAAATAAATAATTTGCTCTTTCCTTAGGTTTTGGATAAAAGAATTTCACAGCTCGAAGCTACACGTGAGCTTTCTAGGATTTGGTCGTAGATATGGATGCTTTGAGTAATCCTTAGTTGAAGGGTAAACCGATGGCTGTTGGCAGCATGTCTATGATTTCCACCGCTAATTATGAGGTCTGCATGGCGTTACATTATTAAATTGTTAATGTCAATTCGTTGCTGGAAATTTACTCTTAGTAAATGTTATTAACTCTGTAGGCACGGAAATTTGAGGTTCGCGTTGCAGTGACTGGATTATTGCACATAAACTATGTCCGGAATTGATATTTGTTCCTCTATGTTAAATTGTACATGTTCCTCTATGTTAGTTTTCCAGAACTATGATCCTAATTTCATGGCTACCAGTTTGGATGAAGCTTACCTTGATATTACAGATATCTGCAAAGAAAGAGGCATTACTGGTGGAGAAGTTTGTACCATCATTTTGTTATTCTGACTGCTACAGTGATAGGCTTTTAAGCTGATGCCTTTCTTTGTCTGCCTATTTAGATTGCTGAAGAACTCAGATCCAGAGTGCATGAAGAGACTGGTTTGACATGTAGTGCAGGAGTGGCTCGAAATTGCTTACTTGCTAAGGTTCTATTTCTGTTCTTGGCATTCAGTTGCAGTTGGCAACTTGCATCTGCAAATTGTCATCACAAGCTATTATTGCATTGTCAAATCAAAATAGGAATATTGCATATTATGTAGAAAATTCTATAATTTCCTATGGGAAGTCATTTCTCCATATTGTTGAGGTCATTAGTGATGTTGTATGAAAATATGGCAATCTTTTTGTTGATTAACAATAATTTGTTGTTGACTGGTGAGTTGTTTTGATTATGTGTATCAGATGTAGTTAAATGGAATACAAATGTTACAAAACTTCAATTTGCCTGTCTCAGTTTATGCCTCCTAGAGTCCTAGTCAAATCATCAAAAGAAAGAAATCAAACAAGACTTTTCATGTTATTATCATAGCTGGTTATTTACACCTTTTTTTTAATTCGATTGCTCCTTCTGAATATATTGGATGCTTTCTTCTTTCCGTCAGGTTTGCTCAGATATTATTATTAACAAGCCAAATAGGCAGTTTGTTTTACCAAATGACCACATGGTTGTCACGGCATTTATATCCTCACTTCGTATTCTAAAAGTATTCCATGATTAGCTAATCTAGAACTCTTGTTTAGGAATTGGAATTTGTGATTTGTCCGTGAAGTCCTTAATATGATTTTACTTTCCCTGTATAAAAAACAAGAAAAAAGTGATTTCATTTCTTAACCGGATGAAAGTATTCTGTCTGATAAAAGTGGATGTTGGAAAACTGGATTTGCAGATATAGGCAAGGTTATGGAAAACATTTTAAGGGTTGTTTTTGGAATCAATACGTGTGAAGAGATTCTGTTGAAAGGTAGTTTCCTCTGTAAGCTATTTTCTAGTTCTACCGCAGGTTAGCATACTGATAAAGTGCTTCTACTGTTCAAGATTTAGTGATTAATCATAGGAAATTTTATGAAATTGATACACATATGGTGGGGATAATCCTCCTGCATTCTCTTATGGCTACAGTCTGCTGCATCAACTTTCCTTGCAAAAACCCTAGCGAAGTCAGTTGAGGTTCACTTTTAATTAGAGCTTTCTGAATCATTAGGCATTCTAGCATGTGTTACATCACCTTTGCTTATAGATACTTTATTTGAAGTGTTTCTGTGAACCAAATAAAGTATATATATAAAAACTGCTTAATCATTTATTTCAGCAATTTAGTTTTGTTCTGTTTGTATTTGCAGCTGATATTGCAGAGATGCTGTCAGCTGACATGCAAAAAGGGATCTTTCTGGACGAACTTTGAATCTTAAATTAAAAACTGCATCTTTTGAGGTACATTCATGAATCATGATGCTTTATTGCTTTTTCTTTTCCCTTCCTTAGGTATGCACATTAGCAAGTGGCAAAATGTAAAGGAAACAATTCTGGTCACAGGTCTTTTTCTCTCATGCTACTTTTTTCCCTTTTATCTCAAGGATTAAAGGCAATTGTATTTATTATTTAAACTTCATGACTTGTTATCCATTATTGGTTTTATTTCCTCTATCTTTTTAATGACTTTCCTTTTTTGTTCATAGCTGATCTGGACTACAATTTTCAGGTTTGTACAAAGGCCATGACTTAGCAGAAATATATTTGCTCAAGTGATGACATCTTAAAATATGCTTGAAAGTTGTTAAAGGTGAACTCCCTATTTCTTTGAGACTGATAGGTAGACTTTTATATGTTGGCCTATTGTCTCTTATTTGATGGTTGAGTAGGAAAGAAGATATGGGTAGAACAAGTCTTTGCAACACATTTGTGTTCTTTGCTATTAGGTCTGCGAGTATCTCATTTCAATTAAGATAAGGGGGTGTTCCTGTTGACCCTACACAAAAAACTCTCACCATGTTTTTAATATCAGGAGATGATTCTAGGCTATGTTACTCGGACTCGGCTGTAAGTGTCGGACACGGGTATGTTCAATTTTTTCCAAGATTTCCATGTATTTGGAGAGTCCTTGGAGGATCGTATCCCCATACCCATGTCCGGATATGCGTCAGACACGGGTACTTCAAGAAAAATGAAGAGTCGGAGCAACATAGATTCTAGGAGAATTGTGGATGATCGAAGCTCCTTGGGTTCAGATTTGAGTGATCTCCACTTCATGAATGATTATGAAAGGGAAACTGCCCTTTTTCTTGACAGCCGTGAGACATGTCACTATGAGTTTGGAGATCCATTTGAGAGCAATCATTTACCAGATATAGATGACAACAGTTGCATTTCCAGTGAAAATGCTTGGGAAATGGAGAAAATTCGTAAACTTTCAAGCACCAAAACTGCGGCCATGGTACTTGTTAAAGTTTATATACCGATTATTTAACTAGACTAAATCTTCAAGTGTTCATTCTCAATACTATTTCTAGTGTTAGTTTTGTTCTACCTTCATAATTCTTTTTTGGTTCATCATGTCACTTTGGTTCTCCAATATTATTATGTATTTATCTATTTTCCTAGGTGAAGACTGCTGATTGGATAGTGTGTACCCAAAATCTCCCAAAAAACAAGTATTAAGAGTGTCAGAAGAAGATTCTTCTGTCCAGAGGGAGCCTGAAGACAGCAGCCCTGACAGATTAAATAAAGAACCTAGTACCTTAGGAAATGAGGAATTTTTTTCATCAAATCAGATGAAACAGTTGTTTTGGGTGGATGAGTACACGTGCTCGTTGTGAGGGGCTGAATTACCTTCAAGTTTTGTTGAAGAAAGACAAGAGCACTCTGATTTTCATTTTGCTGAGAGGCTTCAGATGGAGGAATCTGGTACAGACTCGAGTACTTTGATGCCAAGGCAAAGGTACTACAAGTTTTAAATTAGTATTATAGTAAATAGCTCTTATTAATGATTTAAATCAGCAAGCAACATTGTGCAACTATGTTACTTGGATTCGGGTGTGAGTGTCGGATACGGGTATATTCATTTCTTTTTAAGTTTTTTCATGTATTTGGAGTCTTTGGAGGATCATATCTCCATACCTATGTCTGGATATGCGTTGGACATGAGTGTCGGATATGGTCCATATGGATACTGCAAGAAAAATAAAGAGTCGGAGCAAAATAGTTGTGCAATATGTGACTAAATTCTCGGGCTCCAACCATGTTGATTTTCTTTTTCTCCTTTGCCCCTAAAGGCCTAAACAATATCGATGTGTATAATATAAGCATACTGCATTCAGGCCTGATAAGGTACATAATTTGCATGTTGTGGAGGGTTAAGTTTCAAGGCTGAATGACCTTTGATATATTAATTCTTAAGTTTAGTTCGGGATTTTCAGATTTCTAAGTACAAAATTAATAGAAATTTTAGATGGAGAGTTTTACGTATCCCTTTTGTTCTTTACATATTCCGAGTAGAGTTGTGAATTGTGATGTTTGCATGATGCAATGGTTTCTGGTGATTCAAAAGTATGTGAGGAAACATGTAATGCAAGGTTCCTATTTTACTTAGACATGTTCCCTTTCAGTGAGTAATTGTATAAATCTAATTTTAATATTTTCCTCCAATACGTGAAGTTAATACTAATATTAAAGTTCTTGTCTGGTTTTGATGTCACACTTAACTAACAGTAAATTAAAAAAATTATCAAAAAATTAAAAAATATTATAATAAATATGAAATAAAAGATATTATGTTTTTTTTATTTATTTAAATTTTTATAAAACATATTTTTATTTAAAAATTATAAAAATTACTCAATTTTATATGAAATACTTGTTAATAACTACTTTTTTCAAAACTTAAAAAAAAAATCATCCACAACGCGGGTGTATTAGTTAGTAATAACAAATGTATAGTAGAAAATTTTATTCTAGTTCCTGGTAATAGTCCTTTTGGTTTTTGATGATTTATATAAGCTTCAGAATTCTATTTTTTTTTAAAAAATTATTAAGTATTATGTTAAGATTTATAAGATGAGATTGGAGAATTCTTCATTATGTAGTTTGATACGAGTCAAATTACACTTGACAAGAAATAACAGAATTAATAGTAAAGAGTAAAGAAGAAGAAGAAGAAGAATTTGTAGAAGAGAGATAAGGGAGAGAGATATTTTAGAAAGGAGATAAGAGAATTCTTTGTTTAATTCATTTCTTCATATCCTAAAGTTATTCTAACAGTGCCATTATATAACTGACTTAAATCACTATTGACAAAATTGCCACTAAGAGTCAGCTACACTTTTGACCCGTAACAATACCCCTCTCCTCAGAACATCCTTGTCCTCAAGGATGAAAGCCTGACAATTGTTTCGCTCTATCAACTAAGCATTCCCAAGCTGCATCTTCGAAATCAAGATAAGCCCCAGTTTCTTCTCTTTAGCCTCTAACAGTTAGCAAGGTAGGAATTGCTGCCAGATTGGGAGTTGTGTTTCGTTGTTGCTGAGAGCTCTCATGGGACTAGCAAAAGCCCAACCCCAATTCTTACTCCTTCCATGAACAAGAGGCCCAATTGTTGATTTCCCATTGACATGATCCTTAGCTGAAGAGGATACCCAGTAAGAATATGAGGATGAAGATGGTGAAGAAGAGGCCATGATGAAACCACCAAAAATGCCACCACACTTGACCCTTTCTTTCATTGCAAATGATGAGGCAGCAACTTTTGGTTTGCCTTCCCTTTGTGACTCCACTCTTCTGAGAGTGCAATCCGCAAACCCAGTTGAGATTCTTTCAAAGAAATCACTAGAGAAACTCCTGCTTCCACAACCAACAGATCTGGATCTTGAAACCTTGCGCTCAAATGATGATGCAGCAGAGGGAGTGGCTTGACTATTAGGACTATCATCATCCTTCACTACCACAATGCCTCCTTTCCTTGGCAATGATGATCCCAAACATTTCTCCTTCGGCTTCACAACAGAACCAGTGGCTCCAGCTGTTGCTGCTGTTGATGTTGTTACTATTGCTGCCGGTGCTACTATAGAAGCAATTTTATCTAGTTTTTTGGCACTATGGGACTTGGAAGAAAGATAAAGAAATGACCAGAAACCACCTCTTTTTCTGGGGCTAAAGTCCTCACCATCATCAACAAAATCATCCAAGAACTGGTGATTCTTATACTTAATAGCTCCTGAAGTCATCATCATCCTTCTGCTAATTGTATCCAATGGGTAAGAAGCCAGGTTGCGACAAGTACTAAACCCAAATTCTACCATAGCCCTGGCCAACTTATTGTTCTAAAAAAGTAGCAAACAGAACTGTTGCCATGGGTTTAAAGCAGCAGATAGCGCTGTCATTATACCAAGTTCAGCAAGTGTAACATTATATCCAGGTACAGTCTAGCAATGCCATCTGATTTTAGATTTTTTCTGTAGACATCGACTATACCATTAAACTGCATTTTGCCCAAGTTACTGGTAGTTTTGACATCGTTGACCATGTGTGTTCTAGCATCAAAAAATGGATAAACAAGAAACTGATTTGCAGCTGCAGCAAGACCACTTGCCACTAGCATCCGACTGTAAGTCCACTGGATGTCTTCACGACTCTTAGCATATTGGAAGATAGTAAAACATATGATCTTAAAGGAAACATGTTCAATGGCAATTGCAGTGTTGCTTCTCCAAAGGAAAAAAAATACCTTCATTTCTAATTGTTCTAGCAAAACAATCAAATATTCCATTATAGGGTTTGGGCAGTCTGTCTGACTTGTTCTCTTAAATTCCTGCACAAGGTGGCTCACCATTCTATTATCAAAACCGTCACCTCCAACGTGAGTGTCTCTAGCAGTGGCTTCCACCTCAAAGAAACCCTCTTCCATGGTAAGAAGAGAGACATCGAAAGTACCAACACCCGGATCAAAGATCAAGACATTCTTTTCGTCAACACTGGCAGCCTTCTTGTCAAGACCATAAGCATTGGCTACAGCCATGGGTTCATTAATAATACGCATATCATTAAGACCAACAATTGCACCAGCATCTTGTGGAAACATGACAGTAGGTATGTGTATATTTAGATCGGTATCATCAGGCTTACATACCATCTTGTAGAGTTCCTTTTGGTAATTTATAATGAGAACAGCTGAAGCATGAGTAGTCTGTGCATTAAAATCACTCAATAAACTAGGAATTAGACGAGTGCTTTTACCTTAAAATGGTTGAAGTAGACTAGACTCACTTGTCATTCTATTGGGCATTTCATCAAACATCTTTGTGTTATCAGAATCTCCTAACACCTTGGTCTCATAAGAGGCTCGGAACTCCGGTTCCTGTTTCGTCTCGACGAAATCAGTCGCTTTAGAGTCGTGGACCTCACCCCCTTCGGATAATTCCTCCATCTCCGAAGCCATGTGTTTCGCTGAACCCTGTGATTGGTTCGCAGAGAAATCAACTTGGACCGATGATGTCCTTTTAAAAATACCCTTATCAAAACGTTGGAGTGTGCGTGCGAACAATTGCTCTATTTTTACACGCATTTCCTCTAAGTCTTTGCGCAGCTCTTCGCGCCATTTCGTCGACCATTGTTTTGCCATAGCCGGAATCGTTGGTTCTGATACCAATTGGTATGGACATTTGGAAAACTACATCCCAAAATCTAGTTATTGAGGTGGGAGAGCCTAAGTCCATATAAAGCTCTCAAGAAGGTCATTTAATTTTTAATGTGGAATCGTAACAAACCACTACGTTTGGAAGACCAATGTCCTCGTTCGTCACGGTCAAGTTGGTCACGACTGTGTTGGTCATGGCTCACACTTTTTTTCTCTTTTTGGGTCCAGGCCACCACTTCGAGTGCTGATCCTATCAAGGGTGGGGCTGGCTCTGATACCAATTATACGAGTCAAATTAACTTGACAAGAAATAACAGAATTAATAGTAAAGAGTAAGGAATAGACCTGACAAGCCCGACCCGTAACCGGGCATGGGCAGGATATTTTTAATCCAGGTCGGCCCGGCCTGGCCCGAAACAGTATTTTTTTAATTATAATAATATTATTTTATTTAATTTTAATTATAAAAATATAAAAAAAATTAAATTTTTTTTTTAATATTATGAACAGTGAATTCGGGACTACCGGGCTGGCTTGGTTCGACCCAGGGCCGGACCTGGGTAAAGATTTTGAAAAAAAGCGGATTGCGACTCGATCCGATTCATGAGCCGATCTAGTAAGAAAGAAGAAGAATTTGTAGAAGAGAGATAAAGGAGAGAGATATTTTAGAAAGGAGATGAGAGAACTCTTTGTTGAATTCATTTTTTCATATCCTAAAGCTATTCTTTACAGTGCCATTATATAACTGAATTAGTCATTATTGACAAAATTACCACTAAGAGTCAGCTACACTTTTGACCTGTAACATAGTTTAATATATGGCATGTAAAAAAAAATTAAACATGGGTACAGAGTAAATAATTCATTCAATTTTCTTCTCTCTTTTTTTCTTTCCGTATGAGTAAAAAAAAAAAAAAATGGATCAGATGTAGACATCCAACTAAGAACGAACCACGAGGTTTTATTTTTCTTTTAACGTCCGAAATTTGAATCAATGGATTAAAATCCTCTCAGCAATTAAATAAATAAAAAAAGTTGAGGAAGAAATCCTCTCACTCAAAGCAAGAATTTGCTTTCTTTCATCCAACTAAAACCTCTTTTGCAGTTCTCGTGGAACTAACACACATGTTTGCAGTTTCCAAAATCAGCTATCTAAATCCCAGAATTCCGAGTAGAACCCAAACTGTTTCATCATCTCAGATTTCAGTTTCACCACTCCAATCATCCTCTAACCAAATTACACCCAAAACCCATTTGAATACTCTCCAAAAAGCTGCCAAACCATATGTTAGAACAACAAGCAATGACATCAAGGAAGCCGCTATTAATACACCATCCATGTCTGATATATTGGCCTCCTCTAGAGCCCAGAACCTTGACCTTCAGCTCCAAACTTTAGGACCCTTGTTTAGGATCACTGCCAAAAGCCTGGAAACCAACAAGGAACTTGGAAGAGCTGAGGGGCTGATAAGGGTCTGGTTTGGAGGTAGAATTCTGCACCTGGATTCCATTAGACTCAAGAGAGAGACTCTAGGCATGGAAAGATCAATTTTTGGTATCGGTTTGTTCATTGGAGCTGTAGCTATTCGATACGGATATGACTGCGGTTGCAAGACTGCCGAGTTGCTTGCCATCAATGACTCGGATCTTTACCATTCCAAGGTTCTTGCCTTACTCAATTCCTCTGATTTCTGTTACTGGAAAAAGTTTTCTCACAAGAAAATATTCTTTTTGTCTGAATAGTGGATATAATTCTGTATTTTGATTTTCTTTTGAACTTTCAGCTCGTTAGGTTCTACAAAAGGATTGGGTTCAAGGCTGTGCATGAAGTGACTGGTTCAACAATTGGGGATATGCCCCACATGCTAATCTGGGGAGGAATTGGAACTCGAATGGATGCCAGCATAGAGGAGCTTCTATTAAAATGGTGCAGCAGGTTCAAGTTCAGGACTGATTCTGTCACAATCTGATGTTTTAAATAGCTGAAAATTTGTTAAATGAAGCCTAATTGCCTAACCATATCAGAATTTCTTGATGCCTCCATGGTTTTATTCAGCACTGCTATGAAATTGTGGTTTGCATATTACTCTCAACCTATGTTACTCTGACTCTTCATTTTTCCTGAAGTATTCGTGTCCGACACATATTCGGACATAGGTATCCGGCATTCATTCCAATTCATTGAAAAAACTTTAAAAAAAATTGAGCATATATGAAAAAACTTTAAAAAAAAATTGAGCATACCCGTGTCGGACACATCCGTATCCGACATTCATTCCGAGTCTGAGTAACATAGCTCTCACCCTCTGAAGGAGGAGAAGTTTTATGGGCAAGCTAGCTACGGTCTTTGGTTCAGCTCAGACGTTGAGCTAAGACCTAATAGGAGTTCTAATCAGCAAATTAAATGGGATTAGGGCCATTAGAGAAGACTTAGACAGTGCCTCAAAGAGTTCATATCAGGAATTATAATGCTCAAGCTGATTAGACTACAGCAAGTCCTTGCAACACAATATCTGATGCGGCGGTTAAAGTAGTGATCACTTGTGAAGGCCTAGACCGATTTTCAAGCTTGTATGACTAGAAAGAAAAATTGTCCATGCTTTGAAAGTATTCTATACATTCCTTCTTCTGGAAATACCCAAACTGCGGTCCATTATTGTGATCATGGGAAATTGTGCCCAGTTTCAGTTAATTTGATTGAAGTAGTTTCATGAATAGACTGTATTATGTGCATTATTATGATCATGGTGTACATAATACTGCTCATGTGAATCGGATTTCAGTTAATTGATCTATGAAAATTTTCATTCGTAGCCAAAAGCAGATGTTCATCAAGTTGTTTCCATTTCAGAGAAGGATAGCCATGCATCCTCTCAGCTTAGTAATAATCATTTGTTGCAGATTAGAAAGAACCATATATTAGAATCTTTGTTGCTGTTGAGAGAGCTATCAAAGCATGAGAGCAAGAGCCAATCCTATTCTGGTGATATTGTCTTGTCTAGAGTTTTCGCGTCGACTTCACCAGAAATGTTTAAGCATGAGTTGGGTTTGGTTTTATGGAGCAGCAGGGCCTGCAGCTTCCCCCTTATTGTTAAGTGTTGCCTTTACTGTTGTTAGATCATCCAGAATGCCATGATATTCCAACTGCAAGGGAATTTTTTGGTTTTTGACAACCTCCTAGTGACCTCTGCCACTGCAGAAACCTTCCTGGAGTGGCCAAAATGATGCACATATGCCAGTCTTAGAAGGTCAACACTTTCAGCCCTGAAATTTACAAATCAAGAATCAAACACTGAAGTTTCCACTGCGATGCAAATTTAGCAATGTTATGTCAGGAAAAGTTATTTCATTTTTCATTATTAGCTTTAACTAGAATCATGTATTGTCAGTTGTTAACCTCATAAGCATCAGAATGGGAGCGTGGAGTTATATTTGAAAAGGTCTATAGGGTGTAATTACAGAAATTTATTCCTAACCCTTGCAACATTATGATAATTAATAAATTGGATTTCTTCATGTTGTTTGCAATTTCAAGTGTAGCAACATACAGAATTATTGAAGCATTGCAACTTGGCTTAGTAACTGAAATTTATGTTGCTCCGACTCTTCCTTTTTCTTGAAGTATCCGTGTCCGCATATTGAACATGGGTATGGGATATAATCCTCCCAAGATCCTCCAAATACGTGAAAATCATGAGAAAAAATTAAACATACCTGTGTTCAACACTCATACCCGAGTCCGAGTAACATAGACTGAAATGCCTACATCATACAGGGTAAAACTACGAGTAGCAGTCTTGTACTTTGACTCCATGCCAAATGCAATGCTTGAAGTTCCAATAGTTGCTGAAAGCATTATGTTAGGGATTGGTTTAGGCCAGCAGAGATGGATAAGGCAGCATTTCTAAAGAAATGCTGGAATTTTGAGGTTAAGTTGAAACAGAAAAATGAAAACAGCACAAATTTTGCAGTCAAAATCTTATTGAATGCCTTGAAATATTCATCAGAATCATGTGAGCGTTACCTTGCTAGAATTGTTATCAGGAAAGCAATCATCCACAATCTCCTTATTCCTATGAAACCACATCCAAGCTTCCCGTATGAGCTAACTGAAGGCCCTCATCATCACAACAAAGAACACCTGACTCTGATTAACATTTGTATCCCTACCTATGTTACCCGAACTCTTCATTTTTCCTAAAATACCCTTTCTCATCTGTGTCCGACACATAATCTAGCATGAATATGGGGGTTTGAGGGTATGATCCTCCAAATCTATAAAAAAAAAACTTAGAAAAAATTGAATATATCCCTGTCAGACACCTATCCTGTATTTGACACTCACTCCCGAATCCAGGTAACATAGATCACTACCGCAAATTATATTAACACCATCAAATCCTTGATCAATAACTGTATTAGGGACAAACAGGCACACTTGATTTTGTATTGATGTTTACATCAATTGCAGCCTTCATGTATTTATATCTTGCTCCAATGTATGAAGTTGATTGTCTTCCATGTTTCACTGCCCTTGAAGTTAAAATCTGGAAATGGTGAGTGCAGAAGATAGTTAACTGAAATGATTTTACAAGGAACCGTCTAGGATAAGCACAATTTTTTATGCATGGATTGAAATATCAAATAGAGAGAAGTTCACAACATGCCACTCCATTACAACTGTGGGTTGAAATGACAAGTATCTGATCCTGGTTGTAGCCCTTTGTAAGCAAATCTAGAAGTTCAATAATGACGAGAATGCATCAGGATTTGCAGGAAGATTCAAACAGAAAAAAGCAGTCTTCCAACAGGCAATAGGTGTTTGCCTTTTGATCAGCACATATAATTATATAAAATCTTCCCTATTGCAAGAGGAATTGGAACATGAAGGAAACTCTTTCTCTAAAACAAAAGAAATGGTTTTAAAAAAAGACCTCAAAAACTGCAGGCAATCCTTACAAAGAGAAAAGTCTTGGTCCTGGTTCTTGCTTGTGTCTTTAACTCGTGTTCTTTCTCTTCTTTTTCCTCTGGTGGCTATTTCCCATAGACATTTGGTGTATATCTCTCAAGTTCATAAACATCCGGTAACTGGTATACATAGGTAAGTAAACGCTGGACAGAAAGTAAAAAAAAAAAATATATTGAAACTTTCTGCTATTCTCTTACTTATTCCTTTCGTCTCCTTAACATTTTGTGAAATATTTACTGATTTAGACATAGAACACGCTCCGAAAACAAAATTTCATACCTTCTGACATTTTTTATCTTTACATATCTCTTTCAATCTTGATCTGGCAACCTTCATAAATCTACTAGCCTTATCTTCAAAGGACATCAACAACACTAATAATGAAAAATCTCAAATAGTATTATATGATATATTTAAGTTGTTAAATTCCAAAAGGAAATGTACCAAAGTAGGGGGAAAAAAAAAGAGTTAAAAGCTTGCCTTTTACCATTTCATTTTACCCAACTCTATATATTTTCATGGATATGCATTGACCTTTAAACCTTGAACTACAAAAGAAGGTATTTCTTCTTTATCTCATAAATTTCATTTTCTTACTCCCAAGATTTGAACCTGAAATCTCATGTTCTAATTCTTAAAAGGTATTTCTTTATCTTTGAGAATAATTCACTTAAATCTATAAAAAGAATAAAAATAATAAGTTAAATTAAGGTGTTAATAAGGTTAGAAAGGCTACTATTTGTAGAATCTCAGTGCCATAATTAAGTATAATTACAAATAAAAAAGATTTAAGTAAACCAAATGACATCAAAATGTAAAGTGCCTTTTTAGAAGGCTCAGACTCAATTTTTTTAAAAATAAAATTTTGAGTTCGTTTTTTATACATTATCGATGAAATTTTTAAATTTTATAATCGAGATTAAGAGTTTGATCTATTCTTTTTGTTATATTAATCTTTTAATATTTTTATCATACCCTATAAAAACATGTTTCATCTTCCTAAATTTGTTAATGAAAATTTTAAACTCGTTAAAATTGTATCTGATAATTTTGTTAAATCTTTTACTCTTTCTTGCTTTAAAGTAATAATTTTATAAATTCAATCTGAAAAAAAAAAAGCCCATGATTCTTTTTATTGGATAAATAAAAAAAGCCCACAAGTAATTTTTTTTAAATAAAAAAAAAAAAAAACCCATGATGCATTCATGTCTAGAAAGAGTAATCGAACGGCGAAGATGAAATGATGAAATTTAAGTTGTAGGATTAAAAAGAAAGCGGGATTCTATCAGAACATAACCCTATCCATCCTCTACTGGAAGCAAAGCAGCCCTAGACAATTTCACTATTCCAATTTCCGAAGTTGTAAAGCAGGGCAATGTCTCGTCGAGAGGGTCGAGATTCGGACTCCAGACGACGCCGTTCAGGGTTCGACCGTGAACCCAGGTACTCTCCCTTCTATTTACTTCTCTCTATTATTTATTTTTCCAACGTTTGATTTGAAACCAAATGTAGCCTTGAATTGTAATAATATCTGAATGTATTCAATTGGGTTTTTCAATATTGCTTAATTTTGTCTAAAAACTTCAATGGGTATAGTTTGATAATCGTAAAGAAAGTGACCCATTTGTTGTTATTGTTTTTGTTTAGTCCTAAGAGGTCTAGGAGGGATGGGAAAACTCAGGCTGAAAGGGTGGTCTCCAACACCGATGTTGGAGACAGGGCCGACCAGGATGAGAAGCAGCGGCGTCTGTTGCAGGATGCTTTGCCCCTTGAGGCCCCGTCAGCTCCTGATTCTTCTAAGATTGAAAGTGTGATTGTTGTGAATAAAGAATCAGATAGGAACAACAATGGACTCCATGAAGGAACTAAACATTCTTCTGATCCAACTGAAGTACCTCGGTCCAGATCCTTTTTTCAGGTTTTCTATCCAATATGATATCATTTCATCTGCATGTATTCCTTTTATTGCTTGGTGTATTATATGTTCTTCATATGATTATCGGGTTTAGTCTAATATTTTTTTTCCCTGTTGATTTTCAACTGCTGAAGCTATGGATTGCCTACAATGTGGCAACCATGCAAATAACGATGGTTTTGTGTAGGAAGATTGTGAACAAAGCTGAAGATTTGTCATTTGTCTGCTCTCCTAGAGTTCAGGAGTGTAACTTTCAGTCCCATGGTCTTTTTGTATATGTGTTGAATGACATTGATCACTTTTGCAGTTTTGGATTTAATTCTCTTAATAAAATATTAATGGGGCATTAAAAAAGAAAATTGGTTACTGTCAATGTATGCGGCTTGGGACCATATTTAAGATCTCATGAAATCTTACCCTTGCAGATTTCATTGAGGTTCAGAAATGGTCTAAATACGTGTGGTCAATTTTCGCATAACCTCCTATGAGAAACCTATGTGGGATTTGACTCTCATAGGTTGTTAAACAAGTTTATTATGTTGCATAAACCTTGGCAAATCGATAAATTGTCATCCCCATGCATCTCTTTACCTGTGAGCCTATAGCATTTTGATTGTATGGAGCATCAATCTGACTTGCAACTGAATAATGATAACTAGCTCAAATAAACTACCTGCATTTGTCTTGAGTTTAATAATTTGGTTATTATTCAGTGTGTGTAAACCTTTTTTCTGGGCTGATGTAGCAGAATTCTTGTTCGGCCCCACTTTGTATGGTCTGTGTATATAACAATCTTAGGCTTGCCTGTGCATGTCTTATAACAGCACGATGAGCGTGGTAATGTCGCACAAGCTGGTCGAAGTTCTGGTCGGAGAGCGGCTACTGGTGAGTTGTTTCCTTCCTTGGTCTTTGTTTCCCACCCCCTACTTCACATATGATCATGTTACCTTGTCGTGTCTGCCTTCACATTCACGTTACAGATTTAACTTGTCAAAAGATTTGTCTTGGGATTATGTTTACGTTGGGGGGAAGGGTTTTTGGGGAAGCTTTAACAGCATTCTCTTCTTATTAAGAAAAAAAAATAGTGTTCTCTTGAAAATTATTAGTCAACGATTACTTTTTCCTTTTCAGAGCGTGGATGGTGGAGGGATGCAAAGGATCATCATAATGAAAGGGAGACTAAAACATACGAAACGAGGCAAAGAGATGAGAAACCACAAGCCAAAGGGGATGGCAAAGATGATTGGCGCCATGATAGATTCTTCGAAATGGAGGCTAATCTACCGCCACCGCCACCACTGACCAGGAAACGACCTGCATTTAGTGAGAAGAAGATCCCAGCAGCAACTAAAAGTACTGACCACACAGCAAAGGAACCGGAAAAGGCAAGCCATTCTGGCCACCATGTATTAGGAAGTGAAAGAAGAGTGGACAGGGACCGCAACCCCCGACATTTGGACAGACAGGATAGACTCACTGCTGGAGATCAGGTTCCGAACAGAAGAGAAGCTCCCAGAGGTGGATTTTTATCGCATGAAAGGCATGGAGGTGGCGGTGGTAGTAGCAATTTCAGGGGAAGAGATAGATTCAGTGGAAGGGAGGGGTATCGTTCAGGCGGTACTCGTGTTGAGAAATGGAAGCATGATTTGTTTGATGAGGCTAACAAGAGTCCTCCCAGGAAGAACGAAGAGGATCAGATCGCGAAGGTGGAATCACTCTTGGCTTCTTAGAACTCAGGCTATGCCATTAGTGGCCCTTTGATTTATAATTATCAAATGTCAAGGGTCTTTGATCGAAACCCTTTTCAATACCCCAAGTTTTTTTTTTTGCTTTATTCAGTTGTGTTGTATTTCAGGTGCAAAGTTTTTCTATCTGTTTATGATTGCAACTGTTTTGTAGTAGTGGAAATGATAGAATTTGAACAATTTGGCTTTGTTTGGAGGGCTTTTTAAATGCAGTTTAATAAATGCTTCAATTATTGTGGGAAACAGTGGGGGTTGATCACAATTTCATTGAAGAAGCCTGCAATTGAGTTTGAAGCTGCCGGAAAACTGAAGGAATTATAATTAATTGAAAATACCAAAGACGCTACTGCAAGGAGTGGATTAAACTATCTTGAAGATGTCAAAGGTCTTTGATTAAACATCGATTCGACATCATTAATTCACATGCCAGAATTTAGGGGTGTAACAATTTTGTCTTATATATTTCTGGTACTGGTTTATAAGGAAGAAGGTAGTAGATTTCAGTTAGAGAATTAAACCCTAATTTTGAAGGCATTATCATTTGAAATTATAAAAATGGCTCATGCTCGTGAACTACAATTGTAACTCGGATTCAAGCAGGATGACACATTCCTGAATCCGGACAGTGGCATGACACAAAATGCTGATGAGCTATTTTGCTTTGTTGATGAGCGTCCGAATCTCTTTCATTTTGGAGACCTTAGGAGCTTTTAATGCATTAGGTAGTCCAATTTACCAAGCAATGCTCTGTTATCTGATGAGCCGTAGGGTTACTTTAGCAATGCAGTTGGAAAAAATTTGGGTTATAAAAAGTTTGGATTGAAAAAATATGTTTAAAAAGTGTGATAAAAAATTGTGGTTTAAAAACTTTTAAAATTTGACATTGCTGTGAAAAAGTATTATGAGAAATTGAAATGTAAAAAAAAAGATATGTTTAAAATAATAATAAAAGTGTAAAAATGTGAGGATAATAAAATAATTTTATCCAAAAGTCAGCTTTTAAATCCCAAAAACTATATATTTTTTTTGGTTTTTTGGTTTCGGTTGTCAAACCACGGTTTAACCACAAAAGTCAAATTTGTTTATCTGTTTAGCATTACGTTTGCGATAAAATGTAACTTTTGACCTCAAAAATTATGCTACTAGCGATACTAAACAAAGCCTTAATTAACACGGTTGGTGGGTTGGAAACCTCAGTGGGGCAAGTTTACTCTATCATAAATCCTCCAAAGATTTTCATCGACGATCCTCCTAGGTTCTCTCTGATTGCACTGCAGTTGACTCTTGTTGCAGCTATGCAGTCCCAAGTTATTGTTCCGAGCCTTCTACTTGTTAAATTTTCATTTTGGGTTTTCAGATAGAGATAGAAGAGTGAGCAAGGCATTAGCAGACGTGAGAGAGAGCATGTAGAATTTGGTAGATGATGTAGCTGAGAGATCATTCTGACGCATGCGAAAGATCTTGTAATGGATAATGCTAGTTTAGGTTAAACAAATCATTTGATTGACATTTAACCATCAATGCACTGATAAGTGATAATTGATGATTAGGTAACACGCGGAATATTGGAATTCAAGGTCTCAAAAACTGATAATCTTGAACACTATACGAAAATATGATACAAACACAATATATTTTATAAATATGAAATTAATACGTTTAAATACGATTAACAGGTATCATATTTATTTTTAACATTTTGATATATTTAATAATTTATTTATGTTTATATTTATATTTATAAGATTGATATGAAAAAAAAAAAATGAAACACAATTTGTATACCCAAATTAACGATGAAAAAAACCTCTTCTAAGGGGCGGTTCGTGGTGCAAGCCAGAGGGAGCTTGGCCCCCCCAAATTTTTTTTTTTTTTTTTAAAAATCCCTTACTATATATGTATTTATATTAAATAAAATTATTTTTCCCTCCAAACTAAAATTATTATTTGTTTATAAATTAATTTTATGCATTATAATTTAAAAAAAAAATTATCTTTTTATATTATTCATCAATTATTATTCATAAACTCTTAAAATCAATTGGTTTATAATAAATATTAAATCACAATTGTGTAAAGTTAAATTAACTTTTTTAATTTTAACTTTCTCATCAAGACCTCCATCAAGTAAAGAAAAATCAAAATTTTTCCTTTTCTTACCTGTTGTACCTGTTGCCTTTTGGGTGCTGTTCATGTAACTTATTTTCTTGTTTATTCTGCTTCAAATTTAATCAGTTTTGATTAAAAAATTATGTAAATTAATTTGAAAGTCATGTTATTCTTTAAAAAATCATTAAGAGATTCTGAAATATTTAGTTCAGATTTAATTTTTTTAATATTTTGTTTTTTTTTAAAAACGTTGCTCACAATTTTAAGTTAAATTATTTATTTGATGTATTTTGTTTGCTTATATTTTTATTTATATGTGAATTGATAAAATTTATACTTTTATGAGTTTGTCATTTTTTATTAGTATATTATTTGCATATATGTTTTATATTAATAAAACATAATGACATGCCTCAACAAAACATAATGACATACCTCAAATGAAAAAATATATAAATTTAAACTTTTAATCGGCTTCCCAGATCATATATCAAGATACGTCAATGTATGCTTTCTAACCATCTATTTTATTACTCTATAAGTAGTGGGTTAATTTTTTTCCCTTTCTCCTCCTTATTTTCTTTACCAATCAAAGCCTCGACAAAATATGTCTGTTGGTGAAAATTTGGCCCTCTTAAGCCCAAACAGGGTCGTTCAACTTTGGGAGCTTTGACAAGTCCATGTCAAACACTTGTTACATTCAATCTTGGATTCTTCTTCTTTTCTTTTACACGTTTTGGGAAGGTAAAAGGTTCGTAATATTCTTACACCTATGTTGACAATTCACACATAGTGATTCAGATGAAAGCAGAAGAATTGTTGAGTGCAGCTGAGTTTTTTTGTTTTTTTTTTTCTTCCTTCTTGTAAAAGGAAAAAGGATTATCTGGGAAATGAGAAGCCTCCTTCAAGGTTCATAAAGTTGACAAGTTAGATTCATATTCATGATTGGATAACAAGAAAATGATTTCCAGGCAGGAAAATGGCAGTTTACCAAACAGCTTTCCATCAAAAGTACCCATTAATCTGTAATCAATCATACTAATGTAAAGGCAAAGCCATCATTTACCATGAAAAACTTTACCCTATTTTACAACATACTTACTGATCATAACAAATTAAATAAACAAATCAATAAAACCAAACAGTTCTTTGTTTGAAGTTTAAACACATATATAATCATCGTCGTCGAACATCAGAAACATGAACAGTATTCACCATTGACGTTTGCTGATGATGAGCATAGGAACCAACATTTGAGCCACCAGCCATTGAAGGGTAGTTTACAGCAGAAGACCCATTGTTGTTGTAGCCCTTTGGGCTGAGGAAATCAAGACTTGACCTTTGCTCAAAAAACTCCACGGTTGGAGGCTGGAACTCTGACCTTGTTCGCCTGTGAGACGATCCCTCAACCGACTCCGGCTGTGACTGTCCCATTAACAAATGGTAGCTACGGCTAGAACCCACCGACATTGACCTGTAATGGTGGTGGCCAGCTGGTTTTTGCTTCTTCATGGCATGGATGAGATAAGGAATTAAACCTTCCATTGACTACTACTTGCACTACTTCTTTTCTTCTTCTGATCTTCTTGTGAAAGTTAAAAACTTTGGGTTTCTAAACTGTGAATGAAACGCACAATTGCAAGAGGTAAGGTTAGAAGAAGGATATATTTATAGCAAAGGTTCGTTGTTGACAAGTTGAAACTAATAAATGGAAAGGATTTTGAGTACGTGGTTTATGACGTTGTCATAATTTTTTGGACCGGTGTTTCTGTTTTCTTTTGTTTTGGTAGTTAGGACTTAGGAACTATTTTACTGGCTCACGGTTAAATGTCGGAGCATATATTTATTTTTTAAAGTTTTTTTTTATATATTTAAAGAATTATATTTTATATTATATTTGAATATTTTAAAAAAAAATAGTATTTGTTATCACATGCGTTTGCATGTGAATGCTCGTTATTTTATTTATTTTTGAATATATAATTGTATATTTTAAAAATAAATAAAACTAATATATTAACTAAAATTTGGTAAAATTTATTTCATATGCAAATTATATTACATTATTATGAAGTTTATTATTTTTAATATCAATGTAAAATTAATTATGAGTATAAAACATTTAATGTAAATTTTAATTATTGATTTACTTTTCAAAATTAGTAAAAAATTTAAACTTTTAAGATAAAGCAGTTTTATGTAAACTTTAATTTTTATTTATTATCAAATTAATCCATTTAATGAAAGAATTTTAATAAAATTAAAGTTTTTCCTTATAAATTAGATAAATCTTATTATTAATAATAAAATATTTAAAATGGTAAATTAGTAATATAATAAACAAAAATGGGTTTTTCGTCAGTTTAAAAGATTCTCTATATTCATGCTTTTATATATATTATAGAATAATAAAAAAACTTTTATAATTTATTACTTTTTCTAAATAAATTTCTATACTTTTATTATACTTTTTAACTTTTAATTTGCATTCAAATAAGTTATTAATCTTTAATTTATATCCAAATAAATCATTAACCTTTAATATATATATATATACCTAAATAAACCCTTAACATAAATCAATATTTTATTTAAAATAATGATTTATTTGAGTACAAATCAAATGATAATGATTTATTTGGATACAATAAAATTATAAAAACTTATTTAAAAAAAAATAGAATAGTTCAAAAATTATTTTAGTATATTATCCTTTTAAAAAAATAAAAAGTTGGAATAATATAAATTGACTTTTCTAATAAAAAAAAAATGAAGCTCTAAAGCAGATATAAGTCTATGAATTATGTTAACTCAAAAAAAGAAAAAAAAAAGTGAGTAATTTTCTTTTGTCATTTCATTTTGAATATATGTTTCTGACCAGTAAGCTTTGCATAACTTACAAAATTAGTACAAAAAGAATGTGATATATATATTTTTTACTTATATAACTTGTAGATTAAGTAAAAGCATATTGGGATAAGCATCAACATATATATATATATATATATATATATATATATTTTTTCAAAGATCATCATGTCCCTAGAAATTTTGGACGATGTTCAAAAATAACCCAAGAAATATTGAATTTGTCAATCCGAGCCTAGGAGGTGGCTGGGGGACAGCTGAGCAGATTTTGTTTGGAAAATTGACTAGTTTTCATTATTTACAATTGGCAAGCAACGGCATATAATCTGGGCATGCTTTCTTTGACTGCTTTAACGGAGTGGGGCGGCCCTACGCGGCAAATATCTTCCCAATCCATTATTCCCGATGAATAAAAAATTGAATCAGTTGAGTTATTGATTTTTTATTTAATCGATTGGTTTATTAAAAATAATTTTAATATTAAATAATTTTAATATTAAATATAATAAATATTTAATAAAAATACATTTAACTTAATATTAAGATGATTAAATAAAACTAGAAGATAAAAGATTTAAATTTTACCATTTATATATATAAAAAAAATTAATATTAAAAAAATTAAAACCGATTTAATTATCTGTTTAATCCGATTTTTAATCGGCTCTTGATCCATTCATTAAAACCTTGATTTATTTATATATATTGAATCGGAAAACTTTTTAATTTTTGATTCAACAGATTCGATTGACTGATTCAACTCGATTTTTTATTCAATACATTGTTCTGATAAAAATTTGTAGGAGTAAAAAAGGTTCCAAAGAAATGAGCTTCTTGGAAATTAATTTTATTTGGTCAACCATATCGGGAGGGGATTCAAGTGATTTCCAAGTAGTGTTGCCTTGATTATGATTTTATATATTCCAACCATTGAGGTCAAATAGAAGAATCCAAGAAGAGAATTAAAAAATAAAAAAAATTGTCACGTTTGTTTGAACGAAACCAATATACTTACCAACATTCTTCTTATGAACAGAAAATTCCACTAATTTTCCTAAAGTTCTGTTTTGAATTACACTTTCGACTGGAATTTAAATTGTCGTTGTTATTGAACTTTTTTCTTTTGTATAATTCAAAAGAGTAAGTCTGGCCTGATTATTGTTCATCTATTAAAATATTTTTTATTTAAATTTAATTATAAAAATATATAAATATTAATATAAAATTAAAATTAAAATTAAAAATATTTTTTTAATTTATTATTATTATTTTGAATAGTGATTCGGGCCGACGGGGTTGATCTAAGCTCATTCAGGATCGGGCCTGAGTAAGGTGAAAAAAATCTGAACGTCTACGTGTACTATATATTGATAATATGGATTCAAATTTCAAAAGATTTAGTGAAAGATATTTTAAAAATATTTATGGATTTATTGAAAATATTGATCGATGATTAAGGGTTCATTTAGATGAGCAGTGGGATGGATTTCAATAAAATTAAAAATAACGGTGACAGTGAGATTATTTACTATAGCGGTGAAATTAAAATCAATGGTGAAATATGTGCGTGGATATAAAAGCAACATTTGTGAGGTGAATTATCATGAGAAGAGAAAATGACAATTAAAAATATTAGGTTAAAATGTGTATATAATGAAAATTTAAATTATTTAACATTTATAAAATTAATAAATAATAAAAAACATATTTATGTCAAATAATAGTTCTATTAATAGATAATTGAAAATTAATAAAAATGATAGTAATATATCAAATAATATTTTTGTAGTTATTTTTTTATTATTTATGCAATTACTTTTTTTTTAATAATTAATTCATATTAATTATATAATTTTTATATTTATTAATTTACTATATTAAATTAAAAAATTATTTCACATTTTTTAAATAAAAAACAAAAAAAATGAAAAAAAAAAAAGTTAATTGGCATAGACATTTTCATCCTGCACTGTTGCCACAAGGGTAAAAATACCAAGGTTAGAATTAATGTTAACTTAGGACGAGTTCACTTTGGGACAAAGCTAAATATTATCCATGGACATGATATTGCATAGAGAACATCTAAAAATCAAAACATGTTTCAGTATTGTGGAGCCAAAAATCTTCAAAACGAAGAAAATCTGCTGAATTAACTATTGTATTTTATGTGATTACATGAAAGAAATGGACGAATTTGATTCATGATTCGTAGTAATTATTGATTACAGTAAAGATTTAAATAATTAATTCTGTACTAGTTAAAAAAAAATCCATTACAAAATGAAAACTAGGGCTGTAATCGAACCGAGCCGAGCCCGAATACTGAAAAACTCGTAGCTCGAGCTTGACTCGAAACTCGTAGCTCGAAACTCGGTTCGAGCTCGATCAAGTAGAATTTTTTAGGCTCGAGCTCGACTCGAAATAAAATCGAACTATTCGAGCTCGCTCGATTAGGCTCGTTTACTCGATTTTCATATTCGAGCTCGAGTTCGAGCTCGAATTAAATTTTTTCATATACATTTTTTTTATATTAATTAAATGTAATAAATAATGAAAAATTTTCAATGGAATAATGATAAGGTAATGAATAAATTACTAAAAATCAAGACAAATTCTAACATAATAGATTTACAAAAACGAAAATCAAGTAGCAAAACTCCTTGATCACATATTTAATATGTAACATCATGTGTTAAATATCTCAAAATGCATTTGAAACTAAACATTACTGGATCTAAAAGGATGAGAAAATGAAATTGAAAGGAAAATGAAAAGAATGACGGTAGGAAACCAAAAATGAAATGGAAGTGCCATATTTTTTGAACAAAAAGTTCAACAGACGTAAACAATAACAGTAGTAGATCTACACTTACATTACACACCAATAATTAAACCCAAAAATTAACAAAAAAACCCCAAAAAAGGATTGAAAATCTAAAGCTTCCCCCAAGAAAAATTTGAAATTTAATTCACTTACTACTCTCTGTGTTCACCATCTCCTTGTACCTAAAGATGAATCAATCTTTTGCAACTTTAACTGCTGCTTAAACTTGTTGATAAAATCATCAGCCTTGGCATCCACCTCACCATCCTCCTCCGTAGCTTTAGCTTTAGCTTTCCCTTCCCTTCCCTCACAGTAGCTGGCCGTCAAGTTTCCACGATTTCCTCTTCCTCAAAATGTAGAGTGGGAGAGAAGGGAGAAGTCGCAGGTGGAAGTTGGGACTTGGAGTGGGAGAGAAAGGAGGAATCGGTGGGAGTTGGGATTGGGGAGAAAAATTAGGCGGCAGATCATGTGAGAGGGAAGAAAAATTAGGTTTAGGGTTTTTAAGTATATATATATATATATATATATATATATAAGGTAAAATAGTAAATTTATACTTAAAAATAATAAAAATATATATTAAAAATGAAAAGCTCGATTAGGCTCGCGAACTACTCGAGTCGGGTATTAAGATACTCGAATTCGGCTCGCTCGATAGCTCGAGCTGCTCGAGCTCGGCTCGACAATTATCAAGCCGAGTTCGAGTTTTTTTCAAGCCGAACTCGAGTAGCTTGTGAGTACAGATGTCTCGTTTACACCCCTAATGGCAACGACTTATTTCAATTTAAAGAATATGCATATGGCCAATGTTTTCAACAAAATCATCTGCATCATGAATTTAAATAATGGTCACAACGTGATGTTACTGTTACTGTTTTGCGGTTTCGACTCTCTTTACTACTTATATTCACCGCAATAGAGGTGTAAATGATTATTGGTCCGTAACAGTCAAACTCTTGATTGTGAATTACATATATGTAGATTTAATTTACAAATTGTGAATACTTTTTTTTTTCTTTTAGAGTTAATAACACCAATGATCCCCAAACTATATGGCATATTTTATATTGGTCCCTAAACTTCAAAACGTATCAAATTGGTCCTTGATTACAAGTATCATAACAAATTGGTCCTTTCCGTTACCTTTACCGTTAGCAATCAGCTAGTGACACGTGTCACCAGCTGATTGCTCTAACTTGCCTTTTCATTTTTTTCCTTTTTCTTTATTTCTTATTTCTTTGATTTTTTTATTATAAATAAATGCAAAGAAAAAATAATTCATATTATAAATTAAAATGATTTTTTAAAAATATAATTAATTTAAAAAGTATGAAATATTTATTTACTTTAATTTTATAAAAAATATTTTTAATTTTTTCGTTTCTTCCTTTTTTTTTTGTTGCTTTTCTCTTCTTTATAATTAAATATTAAAAACTAAATAATAATTTACATTATAATTAAAATTAATATTGTAATAATGAAATAGTTGAAAAAATATATAATTATTTATTTACATTAATTTTATAAAAATATATATATTTTGTTTCTTCCCTTTCTTTTTTTTTTCTCTTCTTTATAAACAAATACAAAATAAATATATAAGTATATTATATTATATTTTAAATTAAATTAACTTTCTAAAAATTAAATAATTTATAAATATAAAATATTTATTTTATATTTATAAGTTTTTTTATTTTTTCCTTTCTTATCTTTTCCCTTTTTCTCTTGTTTCTAAATAAATATAAATAAATAATAATTTATATTATAATTTAAATTAATTTTTAAAATATAAAATATTTTATTTACATTAATTTTATAAGAAAATAGGAAAAAAAGGAAAGAAAGAAAAGGAAAATAAAAAAGTATAAAATATATTTTTAATAAATGAATGTAAATAAATATTTTATATTTTATAAATTATTTAATTTTTGCGAAATTAATTTATTTATAAAAAGAAAGAAAGAAAGAAGAAAAAGTAAAAGTAAATGAAAAAATATTTTTTATAAAATTAATGTAAATAAATATTTATATTTTATAAATTATTTAATTATTAAAAAAATTAATTTAAATTATTATTTATCTTTTGTATTTATTAATGTTTTTATTTTCCCCTTTTTTTTATTATTCTTTATAAATAAATACAAAAGATAAATAATACTTTAAATGAATTTTTTAATAATTAAATAATTTATAAAATATAAATATTTATTTACATTAATTTTATAAAAAATATTTATTTACATTTATTTATTAAAAAATATCAAAGAAAAAATAATAAAGAAATAAAGAAAAAGGAAAAAAAATAAAGAGAAATGTGGTGCAATCAGCTGGTGACACGTGTCACTAGCTGATTGCTACAATAAAGGTAACGAAAAAGCTTATGATACTTGTAAGTAAGGACCAATTTGATACGTTTTGAAGTTTAGGGACCAAGATAAAATATGCCCTATAGTTTTGGGACCATTGGTACTATTAACTCTTTCTTTTATAAATAAAGATCATATAATGTCCTAAACTATTTTAAAAATCATTAAAAAAGAATTTTATAATTATAATTACTATATTTTATAGTAAATTGTGCAAAATGAAAAAAAATTCACATCGCGATGATCGCAATGAGCATGATAACATTTATTACATCCGAAACTTCGATAAACGAGACGCGACTAAAAACACATCTGCGACTGCAATTAAATATCTGGTATGCACCGCACCACCCTCAGCCCACATCTTCTATGATCGTTTTGGCGTGGCGACCATTAGATCAAGTCCAATGTTCATTCCATTATAAGCAATGGGTGCATACATCCATAAATCATCAGAACTTAACAGCTGCAAGATTCCCCCAAAAAGGAAAGCAAATTAGATTGGTAAATTCAGAAGAGAAGATCAATCTTGGTTTATTTGTGAAAGGGATGCACTAAAGCTTATTATAAGGATCCTTTGTTTGTTCTTAATCTTACCTTAATCTGGACCTGCAAAAACTTTACATATTGGACAGCTTCTTCAAGCATTGTACTAATATCAACCTGCAATAATATCAAAGAAAGTATTTTGAGATTTGCACTCACAATTTGCATAGACTCATGGTTATAAGATTTTTCAGCATCAGGACCTATGTTGCTACAACTCTTCAATTTTTTTTGAAATATTCATATCTTACACTCGTGTTCGACATATATCCGGACATGGGTACAGAGATATAATCCTTTAAATGCATGAAAAAATTGAATATACCCGTATCGTACACATATCCGTATCCGACACTCACATCCAAATCCGAGTAACTTAGATCAAGAGTATAGAGCTCAGCTCCTACCTTCGTTCCGTTGGGGACAAGTTTCTGTAAAATTCTCAGCCTCTCACTAATTTTTTCCCTTCTGTTCTGAAAGATAGATAAGAAAGATTAATAATTAATTGGTTTTACATTCATCGGGAGCAATGCTTAACCACATTTGTCTTGTTATAGCTCTAATAGTAAACAGTTACCCTTGCATAAAGGCTTTGGGGATCAGTCGCTGCTCCCTTACTGGCTCTTGTTTTGCCATTAAAACTCAGCGCTGCTTCTCCTTTTGATGAGCTCGAGTTAACTCCTCCATTCAACTCCTGAGAAGCATTCGAGTCATCCTCTGATAAGCAACTGGCCGAGGTTTGCCCTTTGAGGCCAGCATTACCATATTCTTCATCGTTGTTGGTAGTTGAGACACTACTCTGGTTCTTCTTTGACCTTGCAATTGCATTTCTCCGGTTCTTTTGGACCTGCAACCATTAAATTGTGATGAGAAGATGCTGCATAAAATAATTCTTGGCACAGCCATCTTGGAAAAAAGATGACTTTTATATGATCAGCAAGAAAAGTAACAATTTGCTAAGAAAGAAAGATGCATTTGTCTTTGTACTCACATCTCCTGAACTTCTAGATCTTTTCTTAGAATATTTCTCTGATTTGGTGTTACGTTTTTTCTCTGTGATTGGTTCTGGCTGTGGCATCTCAGATTCCCTTTTGGGTTCCAATTTCTTATTGGGAAGAGCAGGTTTTTGGTGGCTTTTACCATCCTGTTGTATAATATTTCCATTGCCCATTTCTTGGTTCAAGCAATCATCACCTTCAACGAGATAGGAACTTGTTTTTATTGCATCTTCCATACAAAAATCCATTGACATGGGGCTATTATTGGCTACAAAAATTGGATTAGAATCACTCAGGCAATAGCTCTCTTGACTTGAAGAGGGAAAAAGAATACTACTACTACCAGCACTATAACTACTCCCTTGCGAAAAACTGTATGAATTAGTGTTAGCAATGTCTGAGGAACAATACGAAGGCCAAAAAGTAGATGGAATTCCCAAGTTTGAACTCCCATCATCTAGCTCATAAGGAAGGGGACAGCTACTGAGCAATTGAGCAATGAAATCATCAGCCTCCTCAGTGATGTACATTCCACTAAGAGAGCTCCATTCTCCTTCTGAAATGGCTCCTCCCATAGACTCCATTATATTTTTTCTCCTTGGAAGCCTTTTGGAGAAAAGGGTTTTGTGCTTAATTGCTACTAAGAGAAGCTCGAATTGCTTTTGATCCTTCAAGACAAACAGGATAAAAGAGACATAAATATACCCAACAGCTGTGAAGAATGTCATCGATCGAAAGCATTGACTTCATTCCTGTAACAATATCTCATTTCATAATTACCAATTATTAGAGCCTGGAATTTCCTGTCACTGATGCACAAGTTCTTAATGGGCCCAACCCAAGCACAACTCAGAAACACTAAAATAATGCAACATTTCAGCTGCCTCAAACGCCCATATAGACTCTTAACTAACCGTATCCAAGAGAATGATGTAGGACTCGAGAAAACGATCTGATTATTAGAGATGAACTAAGATTAGGTGGAATAAAAAAACTGGTCAATTATTTAGGCAAGCATGAAAAAGGAGATTTGGTGTTGGTGAAGAGGGAAAGGGAAGGAGAAGGAGAATCTCACCTGGCAATGGAGAGACGTGGGGTTAACTTCAATATATATATATATATATATATATATATATATATATATATATATATATATATATATATATATATATATAGAATGAAAATGACTTGAGGAAAGGGCGGCCAGATCGTGGATATGAAAAATTAATATATTATTAGAAAAAAATTCGTCTGGATGAAACGATTCGCTTTTTATTTTTGTAATAGTAATGACAACAATGTTATGAACACATAAAAAATAACGTATAAAATTAGTTATTAACATGAAAAAATTTATATAAATTTATAATGTTTTGGAAAACAAAAAAAAAACACGAACACGTTATGAAAACACAAATTTTTCTTTAAATTGAATAACTCTAATAAATTATGCAAAATATGTCATGAATTGAGACACGATACAGATACACAATATTTTTTTTTAAAATTAAATCACAATGACAAAATATGTAAAATATGAGATAATTGAGACACGATACGAACACAACATATAATTAAAACACAACACGAAAAATAACATGAACACGAAACGAATACACGAACGTGTAAAAAATTTATATAAATTTATAATACTTTATATAAATTATTAACGTGTAAAAATTTATATAAATTTTAATATTTTAAAAACACAAAAAATTTCACGAACACGAACAATTTTTTTCTCTAAATTGAATAATTATGACAAAGTATGTAACATATGTCATAAATTGAGCCATGACACGAACACAACATAGAAAAAATAATTAAAACACAACACGAAAAATAACATGAACACGACACAAATACACAAACGTGTGAAAATATACATAAAACGACTTATTAACGTGTAAACATTTATATAAATTTATAATAATTTGAAAACACAAAAAAAAAAAAATACGAACACGTTACGAACACAATTCTTTCATTAAATTGAATAACTATAATAAAATATGTAAAATATGTCATAAATTGAGACACGACACGAACGCACAAATTTTTCTCTAAATTTAATCACAATGACAAATTATGTAAAATATGAGATGAATTAAGACAAGACACGAACACAAAATTGAAAAAATAATTAAAACACAACACGAAAAATAACATGAACACGACACGAATATACGAACGTGTAAAAAATACATAAAATGAATCATAGGAAAATTATTAAAACACAATACGAAAAATAATATAAACACGATACTGGTATACGAACGTTTAAAAGTATGCATAAAATGAATTATTAACGTGTATAAATTTATATAAATTTATAATATTATAAACACAAAAAATAATACAAACACACAAAATTTTCTCATTTTTTTCTCTTTCCTTCCTACAATCTTTTTTTTCATTCTTTCTCTACCCTCAACAATCCAAAAAAAAAGGGCCCACACCACAAAAAAAAATGACATGGTAATTTTTTCTAAATTTAATCACAATGACAAATTATGTAAATTATGAAATGAATTAAGACAAGACACGAACACGAACACAAAATTGAAAAAATAATTAAAACACAACACGAAAAATAACATGAACACGACAATTATATACGAACGTGTAAAAATATACATAAAACGAATCATAGAAAAAATTATTAAAACACAACACGAAAAATAACACAAACACGATATAGATACACAAATGTTTAAAAAGTATACATAAAATAAATTATTAACGTGTAAAAATTTATATAAATTTATAATATTTTAAACACAAAAAAAATAACACAAACACACAAAATTTTCTCATTTTTTTATTTCTTTCCTTCGTACCATTTTTTTTCTTTCTTTCTCTACCCTCAACAACCCAAAAAAAAAGAAGGGCCTACACAAAAAAAAAAAAAAAAACTGACGTGGCAATTTTCTCCAAATTTAATCATAATGACAAATTATGTAAAATATGAGATGAATTAAGATACGACACGAACACAAAATTGAAAAATAATTAAAACATAACACAAAAAATAACATAAACACGACATGAATATACGAACGTGTAAAAATATACATAAAACGAATCATAGAAAAAATTATTAAAACACAACACGAAAAATAACACAAACACGATATGGGTACACGAACATTTAAAAGTATACATAAAATGAATTATTAACGTGTAAAAATTTATATAAATTTATAATACTTTAAATACACAAAAATAACATAAACACACAAAAATTTCTCATTTTTTCTCTTTTCTTCCTACCATTTTTTTTTCTTTCTTTCTCTATCCTTAACAACCCCCCTAAAAAAAAAGGGGCTCATACTAAAAAAAAGTTGACCTGGCAATTTTCTCTAAATTTAATCACAATGACAGATTATGTAAAATATGATATGAATTAAGACACTACACAAACACAAAATTGAAAAAAATCATTAAAACACAACACGAAAAATAACATGAACACGACAAAAATATACAAATGTGTAAAAATATACATTAAAAAAATCATAGAAAAATTTATTAAAACACAACATGAAAAATAACACAAACACGATATGGGTACACGAACGTTTAAAAGCATACATAAAATGAATTATTAACGTGTAAAAATTTATACAAATTTATAATACTTTAAACACACAAAAAAATAATACAAACACACAAAATTTTCTCATTTTTTTTCTCTTTCCTTTCTACCATCTTTTTATTTCTTTCTTTCTCTACCCTTAACAACCCAAAAAAAAAGGGCTTAAAAAAAAAAACTGACGTGGCAATTTTCTCTAAATTTAATCACAATGATAAATTATATAAAATATGAGATGAATTAAGACACGACACGAATACAAAATTGAAAAAATAATTAAAACACAACACGAAAAATAACATGAACACAACACGAATATACAAACTTGTAAAAATATACATAAAACGAATAATAGAAAAAATTATTAAAACACAACACGAAAAATAACAGAAACACGATACGGGTACACAAACGTTTAAAAGTATACATAAAATGAATTATTAACGTGTAAAAATTTATATAAATTTATAATACTTTAGACAAAAAAAAAACACAAATACACAAATTTTTCTTTTTTTTTTCTCTTTTCTTCCTACCATTTTTTTTTCTTTCTTTCTCTACCCTCAACAATCCAAAAAAAAAAAGCCCACACCAAAAACAAAAAAAAAAAAGATGACGTGGCCACCTATGAAGGGCCCAATGTGGCCACACCAAATTTGAGAAAAAAATGTAAAATTTATCTAATTGATACTCCCATCAGGGCGAATTTAGGGGTTGGCAAGGCCTTCATCCCTATAAGTTAATGAAAATCCAATTAGGAATAATTTTCTTAACTAAGAAAAAGGTAAAATTCTAGTTTGACCCCCAATATTTTTTTTTAATTTTGGTCCCTTCTTCGTAAAATTTATACATTAATATAATTATTTTGTTAAATTTATCAGTTTAAACTTTATCATTATTAATTCGATTTTTTTTAATTCTTTAATTTAGGACTACTTTCTCTCAAAAGGTTTAGTTGGAGTTGGAAAAAGCTATTGAATTTGAGAAGTCTAGCTCTCAAGTTTATGCAACAGCAACAAGGAGGTAGATTGATTTGGAGTATATTAGGCTCAAGCTACAAGACTGCTATGTTTGGAAACTAAGGCATGAGCAAGAAAAAGTTGAGTGGCAGAGATTGGTGTGGTGTCAGCTTCTTATACCCAGGCATTCTATTATTTCTTGACTAGCCATTCTGGACAAGCCGCCTACTAAAAGTAGTTTTAATTCTTGGGGATGTCAAGTTATCCTGGAGTTTATGTTATGTAACAATGAAGTAGAAATTAGAGATCATATTTTCTACAGCTGCAGTTGCTCAAAACAACTGTGGGGAAGGTCTTGGCTACATGTGACATCAAAAGACCAGTGAGATCCTAGCAAGAAGAGCTATCTTGGGTTATAAGGAGTTTGAAGGGGAAAACTCTAATTTCGGTCATCCTAAGGCTGGCTTGGAATGCTTATATATATTATCTTTGACAGGAGAGAAACCGAAGACTTCATGGAGGGCCGGGAAAACAAGACCAAATTCTATACAGATTGATTACTACTATAGTGAGGGATAGACTAGTAGGTTTAATTAACTCTGTAAATAATAATGTAAATAAGCAACTATGTGATTTTTGGGTATAGGGATACTACACAGACATAGGGGATTGTTTTGTTTATGCTTGATAGCATGATGTTACACTTGTAGTAAATTATGCTCTTTGGGTAAATAAAAATCTTTACTTATCAAAAAAAAAAATTATTATTATTTTTTTTTCTCAATCAATCAAAAAAGTATATTGATATTGATTATGATGTATCAACTAATACTTTTTTTTTTATGGTAGTAATAGAAAAATAACTTAAGAAAGTTGAACTATTATAATATTTATACAAAAAATAATTGAGCAGTAAATTTTTTTATTTTTCTTTAATTTTTTTAATGAGAGTTATGTTGATGCAAGGATTGTTGGACTGCGCTCGCTATGAGGTATTATCCGCTGTGGAGGTCTAAAGACCGTCCTCACGGTTTTGTCCTTTGAGAAAAGACGCCTCGATAGTTGAGGGAGTGGCTGTCTTAGCTCAGCCCGCGCCCACTATGAGGTATTGTTCGCTTTGGAGGTGAAGACCGTCCTCACGATTTTGCCCGCTTTAGAAAGGGCGCCTCGATAGTTGAGGGGGTGGCCGTCTTAGCTTAGCCCGCGCCCACTATGAGGTATTGTTCGCTTTGGAGGTGAAGACCGTCCTTACGATTTGCCCGCTTTAGAAAGGGCGCCTCGATAGTTGAGGGGGTGACCGTCTTAGCTCAGCCTGCGCCCACTATGAGGTATTGTTCGCTTTGGAGGTGAAGACCGTTATCACGATTTTGCCCGTTTTAGAAAGGGCGTCTTGATAGTTGAGAGGGTGGTCGTCTTAGCTCAACCCATGCCTACTATGAGGTATTGTTCGCTTTAGAGGTGAAGACCGTCCTCACGATTTTGCCCGCTTTAGAAAGGGCGTCTCGATAGTTGAGGGGGTGGCCGTCTTAGCTCAGCCCGTGCCCACTATGGGTATCCTCATACCCATCTCTCAGGTGACGCCCTAGCCCCCAGTCAAGGGTGTGGACTGTGTTTTTACTGAGGGCTGGTACGGAACCAGAACCGTTTCCCACAGACGGCGCCATTGTTGATGCAAGGGTTGTTGGACTGCGCCCGCTATGAGATATTGTCCGTTGTGGAGGTCTAAAGACCGTCCTCACGGTTTTATCCTTTGAGAAAGGCGCCTCATAGGGAAGGGTTGCCCTTGCTATGTAAAGCCACAGTCCAATCTTTGACTAGTCGATGTAGGATCGTTTTCCCTCTCAACAAGTTACATGAATAAATAAAAATTATTGTCTTATGTTATTTTTACTTTTACATTAATCATGTTATATCTACTTTTACAATTAATGTACTCTCAACAAGTTACATTAATAAATAAAAATTATTGTCTTATGTTATTTTTACTTTTACATTAATCATGTTATATTTACTTTTACAATTAATGTACCGAAAGCATAAAACAAAAAAAAAAATCCGTTAATTAACTAACAAAATGAATTCCAAAAATTTGATTAAAAAAACTCCACAATAATTTGTTGCTTAATATAGTCATTCTAAGCATTATAATATTTGTTTATTTACGTGGAGTGTCATTTACATTTTCTATAATACCAATCTTTAATATAAAATCGATTTAAGATATAAGGTGATACTTATATTTTATGAGATGATATAAACATATTAAGATTTTAATATTAAAAAAGTTCACATCGATAAAAGGAAAAACAAAAGGAATATTAATTTTTACTTACACAATTTGTTTAGTTTTACAATGAATATGAATTTTATTTTATATCCAATTTTAAATAATGATATCTTGAGTGTAGACTTGTTCAAAGGATTGGTTTTGGAGATGGTTTTTCAAATTTTAATTCGATTCGATCTGATTTGAATTATTATCTAACTATAAAAATATTTAAAATTTATTTTTAAAAATATATAAATATTAAAATAAAATTATTTTTAATAGTAAAATGAACTTTTTCAAGTTTGACGAAACTAAATCGCAAATTGAGCTGACAATTTAATAACCAACCGAACCTGATATGATCCAATTCCATCCATGGACAAATTTACTTGAGCATGCAATGTCTTCCACTTACTTATGTCTCTTTAGTTCGAACTCAAGAAACACTTAAGATATTCATTTTCATTCTATTCAAATTATGAATTTTCATCTTTTTATTTTCTTAAAAAATAATATTGAATTAATATTTTATCATTATTATAAATATTTGAAGCATTGTAAGAAAACATTTTTCCTTAATAATTTAAAAAAAATAAAATCCAATCCAATCTAATCTACCCATAAATTTAGGTTAAAAACAAAAATACTCTTTTATCTATCAATAAATCCATCTATATATTCCTAATTCTATTTATCAATATCCAATATCTATTACTTTCACATATATACTTTTATTTTATTACACTAACAATAAATAATTAAAAAAAAACCTCCATGTGTCATGTGTGTTTAAGTTATTGCAAAGACACAAATACCCTTCAGACAAACATTTAAGAAATCAAAGTTTTTTCTTTTTTGTTGTATTTGATTTGAGATTAATTTGACCATATAGTGAAATTAAATTCAGGCAATGAGACAGACCGGTCCGAGCGTGTTTTATAAATATAGGAATGATTGCAAAAGGAACAACAAATATCAAAACCATACCGGACAATAAACCATATCGGGTTACTGAAAGTCTATTTAGATGGACGGTAAGATTAGTTTTGATGAATTAAAAACAGCAGTGGTGTTGAGATTGATTACTGTAACGGTGAGATTAAAATTAATGATGGGATATGTGTTTGGATTCAAATGTAACGGTGATGATGAGATGAATTACAGTAAAAAAGAAAAATGACTATTAAGGTATTAGATTAAAATGTATATATATATATATATAATAAATAATTAAAATTATATTTATATTTATATTAAATAATAAAATATATATTAAAATTATATTTATGTAAAATAATTATTAAAAATTATTAAAATTATATTTATATTAAATAATAAAATATATATTAAAATTATATTTATGTTAAAAAATAAATAAAAAATAATTTAAATTTCTTTTTAAAAATTGAATAAAATTAAAAAAATAATAAATAAGATAAAAAAAAAAATTCCCCTTATACTGAAGGTCTAGTGAGCCATTGGACCTTGCCCCTCCAATTAAAATGGAAGGACCAATGGGTTAATTGCCCCATTGCCAGCCATGAGGGGAAGTCCCCCTCACAACAAAAAAAAAAAATTTCCATCGCGTCATTGGTACGATGAAATCTATATGAAATTTGAGTCAATAATTGGGTTAATAAAAATATTTTAAAAATTATAAATATTAAAAAACATTAACCCATTATATAATAAATAATAAAATTCTATTGTAGATAATTTCATATTTAAAAAGTTAAAATTTATAAAATAATATAATAAGGGTGAATTCTTTTATATAATTAAAATATATATATATAATAAATTTACTTACAAAAATAAATTCAAACTTCTAACTCAAATTCTCGAAGTATTAATCAAATAATTCAACCATATTAATTATTTTTTTATTTTATTTTAAAAGAAAGGAGGATGTTGGGTTTTTTTTTTCAAGTTGATTCTTTAGTGTGAATATAAGTGCTGGGCCGCAGGGGAGGGCAACATCGTTTTTTTTATATATATTTTACTATTTTTTTTGTCTATTTAACTTTAAAATATGTTTTTTAGTTAAATGACAGAACAATCCATAATTTTAATTATACAACTAAATTAATTCTAGTTTTTAAAGTCATTTTATTAGCAAATTTCAAATCCGTACGGTTTAACGAAATCCGATTGATTCACTGATTTGATTATCATACCGTCGATTCAACACGGTTTGACATGAGTTAATTGCAAGTACGATCCAAAAATAGAATTGGACCAATTTAAATATCAGATCATTAATTCAATCTGTCTGATGGATATTCGATCCTTTCGATCTCAAATACTTAAAAAAATAAATAAAAGTAATGTGATTAATGTGGTCACATGATAATTAATGGCTATTTGTAAAAAAAAAAAATTAAAAAAAAACCTAGCTTATAGAATAAAGTTTTTCTCTTTTTTTCCAATTTATTATTGTAAGAAAATTAAACTCAAAACCCAAAACTTAATTAACTTTAAATGCCTTATATCTTGGTTTTACACTAACACTAATTATTTCATTAGTTTCTTTGTCAACTTAATTTCTTGCTTTTATTCTTTTAGATATACGTAATTCATTTTTTTCTCTTTTTAAATTGCATATTATACTTTATAGTTTATACTTAATAATTAGACTTATGGTTATCTCTTCTTTTTTTTTCTTTTTTTTTTTCGGATATCTTTGAATTTTGTCTGATATCCATTTTGTGTAAGAATTTTATTGTGAAGGGAAAATTTGATATGCATGTTACCTAAGGTGCTAGAGTAAAATAAAAATGCATAAAAATCTAACATTATTAGTTAAACCACATGGGATAAAACTTTTGCATTCACTTAATAGATTTATCCAAATATCCGAGTTTGGAACATAATATTTTAAATTTGAACCGGTTTGATCCGGATGAATTACTATTTAATAAATAAAAATATTTTTATTTAAGTTTAATTATAAAAATATATTAATATTAATATAAAAATAATTTTTTAATATTTTTAAATAATAATTCAAAAATTTTGGACCAAATTTTAAATAAATAATATTTTTTTATTATCGGAACCTGATCCGATCCAACTCGTCTTATGAAAATAAATTTAACAACAAAAAACATTTTAAATTCCCCAAAGTCCTATCCTACCAACATTCGGGCGGTTTTTCCTCCCCATTTTACACGTAAATGTTGAAATTTTTTGTTATTTGAAAGAAGAAAAAAAGAGAGTAAAAAATAGATAAATTGTAGTGCTGAATTGTTGATAATAAATAATAATGAATCAAATATGAAACATTGTAAAGCTGAAAAGAAGGCCGGCCATTGCACGATCTGTTGCAGGGTTGGATTGGTATAATAATATTATTAAGGTTTAATTCATAATAAAAACAAACAAGAGGAATCAAATCTCAGCAGTATTACTACAACTATTTTTAAAACTCATCAAATCTGGGTGTTCTGATCAGATTTGGATATGATTATTTTATATTTGAGTTATTTTAAATTTGTTTGTTTTTTATTTGGGTTATTTTGAGTTTAAATTTTTTTAAATTCGGGTTTGGATTAAGTTTGTGTTCGGATAAATCAAGTTATTTTTTAGATTTCATGAAAGATATAATCATTTTAACATGTTTTTTTAATTTTGATCGAATTCGAGTTCAAATTTTTTTAAGTTCAAATCATTTTAAATTTAAATTTTTTTATTTTCAGATTCTAATTTTATCAAATTCTAATTTTTTTTATTTTTATCAAATTAATTTTAAACAAATTTAAATTTGAACTTTTTCAAATTATTTTTCGAGTTGGAATTTATCTTACCACTTCTGTATCTAATAAATCAATAGTTTCTAAATCAATGTTAGACGTGGCCAATGCCGGCCTAGTGGTTGGCATTTGGCATGGTTAGTATAAAAACCAAAATAATTTAAAAGAGAGAAAAAAAAAAAAAAACTCAGAAACTATATATTTTTATTCCTATGTATACGAGATTTAGATATATATTTGATATCGGGGAAAAAATTTCGAATCTTATTTTTTTCTAAAGAAATTATATATTAATTATTGAGTTAAATACTCGAACACAAGATTTAAATATATTGATTAACATATATATTGGTAAATGATAATTTATAAAAATTTATTTAGAAACCTTTTATAATCTAAAGATTTGAACTTGAGTTCAAGAGCTCAAAATAAAAAAAAAATAAAAAAAATCTTCAATTCTACTGATAAATTAATTAATTACTTGCTTTAAATGTTAATATAAGCATAAAAAAATTTATAGTTAAAATTAAATAATCAATAACACTTTTGGGTATGAATTTGAACAGTTGAGTCAAGAAATTAGAAACAGTCTAAAATTTCAAATTATGTGGAATATATATATATATATGTCAATATATTATTCAAATTTCATGGCCAAAACAAAACTAATTAATTGGTACTTTTTTTTGTATGATTTATGAAAAGGACAGTACCATTTAAATAAAGAAAATAACTAGCCATTTTTTCTTTTAAAAAAGAGAGGAATTAATGGAAAAACTTGCATGAAAGAAACTAATTATATTTATAGTCTATAGAGAGGTTTTTATTTGTTAAAGATAAACTAAAATAAGGAATAATGTCATAATTAAGCACCAAATTGGATTATATATTATTTCGAAGTTGGCCCTTGGTTTGTTATATAAGGTTCTTTAATATCTCAAATATAGATTCAATTTTCTTGTTTTGGACTTTAATTAATTACCAACATATATTGGTATTAGTTAGTTTAATGGAATGCAGTTTCCTCTAGGTATGAGAAAAAAAATTGAGAAAATCGATCTGAATCGTAGTGTTCGATTCGGTTTTATTGAATTCGGTTTGAATTTGGTTCGGATAATAATTAGGTTTATTTAGTTCGGTTCGATTTTCGATTCAAAAGTTAAAAAACCATAATTATTCGAACCGAACCGAATTTTATTTTTTAATTGATCTTTTAATTACTTTTTTGTTTTTATAATATAAAAATAAATATTTCATTTCTGAATTAGTGAAAAAAAACTTAAAAGTTTTATAAAAAAGATAATTTTTAAATTTTTAAAAATCATTGAACTTATCCGAACCGATGGAACTCGGTTTGGGTCGATTCGGTTTTTGATGCTATTCGGTTCGATTTTTAAAAAATCAGAATATGTGCCGTATCACCCCTAATTTCCTCGTACAAGAATTAATAAATAATCAAGAATTAATTATTAATTAATACCAATAATAGGAAGAACAAGGACTAAAATTTTATAATATTTATATACTTTCCAATTAGGTCTGTTCATTGGTTTAAGTTTGGATAGTAAAAAAAAAATTACTTGTCCAAGGCTGTCTTGATCCAGCCCCTCAAGTTAGAAAATGTCATTTTGTTGTTTAAAAATTATTTTTATATATTTTATAATTAATTTTAAATAAAAATATTTTTTATTTATTAAATAATAATCCGGACTGACCGAGCCTACTCGGATTTAAAATATCATACCTAGACCCGAC
The DNA here is from genome assembly GCA_030761205.1 of Fremontodendron californicum. Lineage (NCBI taxonomy): Eukaryota > Viridiplantae > Streptophyta > Magnoliopsida > Malvales > Malvaceae > Fremontodendron > Fremontodendron californicum. Next base: position 3,391,132 of record JAULJL010000013.1, on the reverse strand, counting down.
CTAATTCAGACCAAATCCATTGAATCGTACAGGTAACCGGATCTTTGAACAAGTCTATTTCTAATATCAAAGAGAAAAAAGATTTGCTATATATAATTGTCTTTTGACTCGTAAGCGGGCATAGTAAGGATAAGATAAAAGTTTAAAATTATTTATTTAACTAATACATGAATAATTTGTTTTTTATGTATGAAACCAATTTAATATTGAGTTATATGCAAACTTATATATGTTTAAGCGTAAACATATATTGCAAATTCAATCATTGAGTTAAGATATCTTTCTTTTCTTTTTTGTTAATTAACCCTTGTTCTTTTTTATTTGTGCACCACGTCTGTTCGACGACTGATCTATTTTTAGATCTTTGATCTCATAACAATATTAATTGATTTAATATATAGCATGTTGTCTTAGTCTATATTTTCATTATTTTGGCTTAAATAAATGTTAATGTAAATAAATTTATGCTTGAAAAATTTATACATAATCAACGAATTTTGGAATTTTTCCTTTAAATGAAGATATTGGTGAGTTATATTAGCTGAGTTTGCTTTCTAAGAAATTACTACATTCCCTGTTTAAAAATGATTCAATCCATATCTTCAAGAAATTAACTCCAGTTTATAAATTTATTTCACATCCGGTTATTTACCTTCTACAATATATATTCATTGATATATCTAGGCTTCTTAACCAATAATAATCATGTCCATTCCACTTTCAGGTGAATTAGCATTTATTATCACACGACAACAATCATGTTATCTATTTTGATAAAACGTCACACAATATGTGTACATAATCTTTTATTAACATGAATATTAATCGTATCATGGTATCCTTACAAGCTATGTTACCCGGACTCGAAGGTGAGTAATATCGATTACGGATATGTATCCGACACGAGTTTGCTCAATTTTTTTTGAAGATTGTTCAGATATTTGAATAATCATATCCTTATACCTATGTCCGAATATGTGTTGGATATAGATGCTTTAGAAAAAACGAAAAGTCCGGGTAACATATTTACAAGTGTTCAATATGAGACATGACATGGATAATTGCCTAGCCTAGCCATAGGGGATTTGCTCAACGATTCTAGACTAGTAGTCACTAGCAAATCTGAATTCAGTTTTAACTTTAAGCAGTGAATCTGTTAAAATAATTCATAATTAAGGGGACAGAAAGCAAAAAATGATTCTAAACTACTAGAATTTCACTCACGAATTTCATCACAGTTTTAATTAGTTACTGCTGTGCTGCTCATCCTCGGCCAGTCCCTCCCCAAGAGCCCTTTGTGCAATTCTGTAGTACAGAATACCCATAGTAGCCATGCATGCCCTGCATAAACACAATTGATACACGGTGAATTAAAATCAGTTCTATGTGTTCAATATTTTCAAATTAAGTATTAACCACTGTAGCCAGTCTGAACTTTAAGTTGTTCCATTTTAAATCTGCAGTTGATGATACAAAGACATCCGCTGTCTATGGTCCAACATCATTAAATTCTCAAGATAAGACCAAAATGATTAAAAGCTAGTAGTCAGGAGGATAAAGGAACCCACAAAACCCAAAGTCATGACATACGGGGCATGGCAGTCGGAGAAAGAACCAATCTTGGTACCAACGAGAAGAACTGAATCTGCTTAGAAAATTTTCTAAGATCTTTTCCCTCATTATTTCAATCTCTCCAACTTCATTGGTATCCATCCAGGTATTGATTGCAGCATCCACAGGTTACAAGGAAAGATGCATACTAATAAGAAATGGGTAAATTCATGCACAAGAGAGAAAGGTGCATCTGTGCGTTCATGTGTAGGCTGGTGGGTTAGCATGACGTTGGCGCTTATGCATATTCATATACAAAAAAAGAGGCGCAGACTTACATGATTGCTATGACAAGAAGGACTTTTCTTGGATCCACCCGTGTTGATCTTTGATTCTTCAATCGACCTTCTGGGACATCATCTGCATTTGATGCATCTTTACGTGGAGGTGCAGTCACCGGTAGAGTTGGCAATGCACTTGACCAGAAGGGGATCAATGCTCTGAGAAACTTATGACGAAATGGACCTACAACAACAAATTACAAATACAATTAAAGGAATCATGAACATGAGATCAGAGCATGCAATAAATCATGATATAGGCAAAAGAAATATTATCTTATCAAAGTTCTCCATTACGAACACACTTAGACAGCACCTTAGATGGATGCATTAAGAAACACTCAAGACGAAAAATAGGTCACAGCAAGAATAAATTGGAAAAGTTCTAATCAATTAGAGAGCAGAATGGCTTCAAGAACCAAGGCCTTTTCAACTTACCCCTCCGAGAGTACTTTTTATGATTTCCATCTTCATCATCTGCATAATATGAGATTTCAGAGTTTTGCCGATCATGAACTGTACTCTTTCGTGTTGTAGCCACATGCTGGGTTAAGTAGTAACATAGAACAAAATACCCAAGATAAGAAAACAAACAACTAACATACTGGAATTGACACATATAAACAAGCAAAGCTTAAGATGACTTGAACAACTCAGTTCACATCCAATAATTAACCCAAAAAAATGACTTACAGCAGCAGGACTTGAAGTTTTCATGTAATTCCCAGCTGAACTAGGACCATCTATCTCCATTATTTCTGTCACTGTAAGTTTAGAAGGGCCACCAACAGCTGAGTATCCTTCATCGTTTGCCACAGAGGCTGATGAATTCCCATCATACTCTCTTCCTCCAGTAGAGGTTACATTTATTAATGGATCTGAAGCAAAAGCAGGTGGAGGACCACGGGGTTCTGCTGTAGGCAAAGAAACAGGATGATTTCCAAACAAATTCTTCTCCATGCCAGTCTGCACAATAGCAAGTAAAGTCATTTAATTATTTAAATCTGCACAACAGCAGATATGATAAGAACTCGAATTGTATTCATCCTAAAAACAAAACTGCATGAATCTGCAATAGAGCATGTTAAAACTCCAATCAATCCAAACCACTTTTTTCTTTGCTGCATTTCTTAAAGATGATCAACACATATTTAAAGGTTAATTTTAGAGGCAATTGATGACCTTCAGCGTTTCGAAGCATCAGAAGATTGAGCGGGCACCCCAAATAATAGGATCGGCAACATCTAGTGGCTAAATTCTGAGTTCTATAAGCTTGAAATAACTTGGGAAATGAGATTTCAGAAACTTTCTTGCAGTTCAATGCTTTTAGATGACATGGAATGAAAGGTTTGGCCATAGCAGACTTGTATGGCCTGCATTTTACAATAACTTTCATTGGAAGAAGTTGGTTCTGCTAATTAATGCATTTGACAGGAGAAATTTTCTTAGCAGAATGTAGGCCATCCATTTTGGAAACCTCTACCAGGGGAACAGTTAAACACCGCAACTTTCATGTCAACCACTGAAAGGCCAAAATCAAGCTTGATCAGCACATGCTGAAAAGCATAACAATTGGATTACAATTTACAACTGGCAAGTCGCAGGAGTAGGACTTCTTAAGCACCCATGGGCTATATGATAAAGAAGTAAAGGATGTACTTTAGGAAAAGCAGAAGAATAGTTTGATAAGCAAAATATTGAACAAGGAAAAAAGAAAAGATATCCAAAGTTCACTTTATTTAGAATGAACAGTTCTTTATAACAGCCAAAATCGAGCATGAACTCACCTGCATAATAGCCTCCTTCAGCAGTGAATGAAGACGGGAGGCTGAATCTTTAACACTCTTGGGAGGCCATATCTGGGCAAGAAACCATTGCAAAATGAGACAAGTCCAAGAACAAATACTGACAGAAGTAAGTTATAACCAAGTCCATCAACATTACTGCTATAACCCAAGCATATAAGTAAACAAATAGAGTTATGCCACAAGCAAAATATATTATTATACAGTCTTGACTAACAGATCATAGAAATTCTTCCCATCTGCTTTTGCTAAGCCCATGGAAAAGGTTCAATTAAATAAAGTTATTGGAAAATGTCAGAAAAATGCTAATCAGCAAAGGAGTTTTCCTCCATTAACTACTCGTATGACTAGCTTCAAAAGTAGAAGCTGCATCACCGTAGTTTTTATTACAGTTAACCATCTCCTATCCATCAATGCTTTGAAGCCTGGACACACATTTTGCATCTAGATGCTTCCAACTACTTGTAAGGTTCAAGAACATTGCCACCATCAACTCTGTGAACATATATTTATCACTTGAAACAATACTAAGCAGAAGCATGGGGCCATGAAACAGCTGATTCATGCTGGTAATATAATAAACAGCTTTTAAGAAACTTACAGATGTAGAACATGAAGGACACACATATCCAGCGGGTGCAGTGTGCGGAGGAAAGCTCTTGATATGTGAAACCAAGCAATTTGTGTGTATGACATCTAAAGTAGCAAAAATATAACAGTGAGATTATGCAGCACCAGTTCAACATGCTGTTTGCAAGAAAGAAAAAGAAAAAAAAAAGGAGGCAGCATCTACATCAGTATAAACACATACGTAAGCAACCCAACCGAGTTGTTTCAAAGCCAGCCCCCTCCTCAAGCACAGCTTGGCATTTGCAACACTTGGGAGGCCATTCATACTCTCCATCTATTACCCATTCTGAGTAAGTACGTATCTAGAGCAAAGTGGAAAGAAAAATACATTATAAGCCCCAAACAGCATTCTATACAACATCTCCACTAAGAATTGCTTTGTAACATTGTTAAATATACACAGCAGAAATGGGCATATGCACATCATACAAAAGCTTTTTCATGATATTGCATATAACTAGAAAAATGCACATAGAGATCTATCATAAAGGAAGTAACAACTAATTATCAATAAAAAAAGTAAAGATCATTAACAAGTCCAACATATTCTGAGACATACAGTTGCAAAAGAAGTTGTACGTTTTTGCAAGAAGAGTTCTAACTTCTAACTCTACAAAAGCCTCCCCATGATACACATCCAGAGCCCCCCTTTTTCAGTACAGATAAAATTCTTATAGTTTTTTGCTCCTAGTTACTGTAGTTTTAACAACTCTGTTTAAATCAAGTCAAAGTCTTGGAAATACAGTTTTGAGTTCAAAAAGTGTAGAATGTTATAAACTTACCACGCATATTTGGTGCTCAGGAAAGCAGATGCATTCTCCACAAACAGGAACCTTGTGCACGAAACAATATAACTTTGTCGCCTGAAACACCAAAAGGAGGAATGGAGGTTTACACACAGAGACATTTATAAATCTTTGATCCCAACCAGCCGCATCAGCTCTAAAAATTATCCCATGTAATACATGCCACGTAATTCATAATATAACAAGCTACATTCCACTTGAACCCTCCAAGGTCAATGTCTCCTCTCTTCAATTCATTTACTAAAGTAATCAAATTTTCATTTTCCAATTAAGAAACTCTAAAATTAAGACAACGAAGATCTGAAAAGGCGTAAATTCTTTAAGACGATAAACAAAATTGTTGATAGATCTAGAACCTCCAGCAATGAATTGTAAATTCCGGCACAAATTTCACGAAAATAAATGAAAAAAAAATCGACACGAAGAAACGTAAATCTACAGCGCTGAGTGGCAGTGAATCTATCAAGTGATCAAAAGTTCGCGACAAATTGATAAAAAAAAAAAAAAGTACCTTGCGGCATTTGCAGACCACCATTGCACAGAGAAGCGAGCAAGCACGGGATCGATCACTTGGAGTTCGATTCCGTTGTATACAAAGCTTCGAATTTCAGAAATAGATTAAGGTAAAAAAAATTGATGAAAAATTACCTAGGGTTTAAGGTAAGCAGAAGATCAGAGAGAGAGAAAGAAAAAAAAAAAAAGATCTGAATTGAAAAAAAATGGCAAATTTAATTTCAAATTAAAAAATATCTTGACGCTTTGAGTTAGTTGATGAGTCTTTGGGTTTGGTTTGTTCCAATTACACAGAAAACAAAATCCTTCCTTCGATTTGCGATTTTAGCCAATTAAGATTTCGTTACAGGTTTTTTTTCCCCTTTTTTTCTAGGATTTATTTTAATTTATTATAAATAAATAAACGGAAAAAGAAATAAATTTGTGAGTTTATTAGATTGGACCGTTGCAAGGCGGTTTAAGAACGAGGTCTTTGTTATTTTGGGCTAAACCCAAGTCAGGTTGTCCATAAAATGGCATTGGTGTAATTACGTGACAAACAAGTGGGCTCTTTGGGTTTAGGGAAATACTGTCTCTTTTTTTGAATTTATAAGTTTTTATTTTTGTTTATTTCTTCTGCCATTGGCAAATTTGAAGCAGCTTTTCAAAATTTCAAATCTCCTCCTGCCCTCTCTTTTGCAACTCTTCCTTCCCACTCTGAAAACTAAAAACTCTCACTTGTCAGTCCATTACCTCTCCAACAGCTCAATCAAGCGATGACATCTGTCCACCCGCCTCCGGCACCGGGGCGCGAGCTCTCCAGCCTTCCGACGGACGGGATCTCGAACCTCCGATTCTCCCACCACAGTGATCACCGAATCGTCTCCTCATGGGATAAGGTGCTCCCTCACCATTAAATACCTTTAAATTTTTATGTTTCCTTTGATTTGCAGTTAACGGCTTTTTTTTTTTGGTTCCTTTTTAATCATAGATTGTGAGACTGTACGACGCAAGCGCCAATGCATTGCGAGTTTGTAGACACCCGTTTTTGGTAAATAATATTTTATGCAGGAACAAATCTTATATGCAGCGGGATTGAATAATAGTCTCCCTGTCAGCAGCGCTCTTGGCACGTCGCTTGGCACGTCGTTTGGCACGTCTCTTGGCACGTCGCTTAGCACGTCTCTTGGCACGTCGCTTGGCACGTCGCTTGGCACGTCACTTGGCACGTCACTTGGCACGTCTCTTGGCACGTCGCTTGGCACGTCTCTTGGCACGTCTTTTGGCACGTCGCTTGACACGTCACTTGGTACGTTGCTTGACACGTCGCCTGGCACATCTCTTGGCACGTCTCTTGGCACGTCACTTGGCACGTTGTTTCCTGGCACGTCGCTTGGCGCGTCGCTTCTTGGTAACAGGACTTCCTGCAGTAATACACAAATACATGAAGACTGTGGAGCTAACCCGGGAAGGTTGGCAGGATTCTTGAGTTTGCTCCACTCTTGGGATGTCTTGGAGAGCATGGCTTGGAGGCTGAGATATGGAGATTGTTAAGAAGTTCGCTTCTTAACCTTTCCCCGGAACACAAGTGCTTTCCCTATCCTGCTGAACAGACATTGCATTCTCAAGCGTGCTGTCAGTAGCCTTCATTCACTACATGTGACTGAAACACTTCTCCTAATATAACCTCCCATAACTGGCATTTCGCCCACTATCATATATAACCTCTCCACCACCATGATTGAGGGGAAGTTTATATAAAATAACTTCCCACTCTGTTAATAACTTCTCCTGATAACCTCTTTGAAGAGGCTATAAATAGAAGCTCAAAGGCTTCATTTTGGATCTTTTGGCCATTTGACAAACTTTCTGACGTTAAGAATTCTCTGCAACATTTTCTCTGCAATTTCTACAACCACCATACTTTCCACCATCCTCAGCCACCTACAGCCTTCATCACCACCACCTGCCACCGCACTTGTTCTCCAGGGTCTGCTCCAATCTTCCTCTCCGACATCTCTCTACGACTTCTCGTTTTACTGATTTGCAACGTTTCCTCAACCGATCAAAAACACCCTCTACATTTTGGCGACTCCACTGGGGAGGAGCGATTGCATTGAGTGAAACATTTTTGCCGAAAAAAATGGAAGACTCTACTGGAAACTAAAGTGCACCAGTTCCATCTTACATCCAGGATCTGATGAAGATGATGAAGGCTAACGAAAAAAAAAAAATACAAGGGCTAGAAGAAAACAATAGAAAGATGATGGAAACCATCTCTCAGTTTACACCTTCCTCTAATGCCACTACCTCCCAAGTCTAACCTGCGAACAATGAAAATGGGAAAGACCTTACATTGTCCATGAAGTGAATGATAGTGGTTACTGCAAGTTGATCAACCCAAAGAATAATGTGGTTGCTACGCCTATTAACTTTCAATATATCAAGAAATTCGATGTATGAAATCTGGACTCTATCTTTGATTCTTCATATTACTTTTTGTAAATAGAAGTTAATTGCATGTCCATACTTATCTTTCATCGTCAGTTGACTACTATGTCCATCTGTAAAGAACTATGACATGTATGAAAAATGATGAATTCCAGTCGCAGCTTTATCGCTTAAAATCTGGCTGTACTCTATTGCTCCTGTCATAGCGCAGCTTTAACGCTTACTTTGACTATGACATTGATTATAAACCAGCCGCAGCTTCATGCTTAAATTTTGGCTGTAATGTGATAATTACATTTTGGCCGCAGCTATAATCGCTCATACTTTGGCCACAAGTTGCTTATTGGGTTGAATGGTTTACTTCATTTAAGGTTGAGATACAATCTCCCTAATGAAAGCAGATAGTTCCCCTTGGCCGCAGCTATAATCGCTCATACTTTGGCCACAAGTCGCTTCTTGGGTTGAATGTTTACTTCATTTAAGGTTGAGATACAATCTCCCTAATGAAAGTAGATAGTTCCCCTTGGCCGCAGCTCTAACGCTTATTTTAAAAGGTTGAATAGTTTACTTTATTTAAGGTTGAGATTCAATCTCCCTAATGAAAGTGAATAGTTCCCCTTGGCCGCACGACTTTATCAAAAGTAAAAAGTGTGTGTGAAAAACATATGACATTCACATAAGTACACAATTACTATGATAAAATTTAGCATAATATATGTATGTTTTATTATGATATAAAAGTTCAAAAACAACTCAGTTCAAAAAAAAAAAAAATCAAAATGAAAACAAGTCTACTCCCTTATGTTGTCCCATGGAGAAGAATTAGAGCTACGAAGATGATGAATATTATCTAGTTGGTTCTGCAACTCCAGGTTCTTGCGCTGATATATCTCTGTTTCCTGCTTAAGAGAATCAAGCTTCTTTCTAACTTCATCCAGACTCGTCTCTACTTGAGCTTTGTCTACCTCTATGTTAAGAATAGCTTTGGCCTTAGCCATACAAGAAGTAAGACATCCCAGTCTGAACCTAGTTTTGGTAACCGCATCCATGAGTGCAAACATCTCTTGCAACTTTGCTGGAGGGATATCCGACCATCGAGCATCAGCAATTACTAAAGCCTTACCAAACTGTCCCAGAAAAAATGAAATAAATCCTTCAATCTGAAAGGTACAAGTAGTCCAGAAGTCACCTTCTATTTTATAAATGTCTTCCAAATACCGTTGATATTGTAAGTCAACGGAGAAACCATGGAAATCCACTTTTGAAGTATCAAGAGAAGTATTGACTCCAATAGTCTGAGATGGAGTTGACCCAAGGATACTCGGTCCAAAGGCAACTGTTCCGAAGGAAGTGATTGTCCCAAAGGCGGATCCTGTTGCAAAGGTGACTGTTCCAGAACTTGTAGCTAGGTTAGAATCTCTAACTCCTAGTACTGGGGAGGAAGGAACAGGAGGAACACCTAGAGCGGTAGTAGAAACCATAGCATCACCAAATTCAGGCTGAGCGGTATCCCTGGTATGTTCCCTCTCCTTACTTTGAACAGTAGCATCACCAAGTTCAGGCTGAGTGGTATCCCTGGTATGTTCCCTCTCCTGACTTTGAGCAGTAGCATCACCAAATTCAGGCTGAGCGGTATCCCTGGTATGTTCCCTCTCCTGACTTTGAACAGTAGCATCACCAAGTTCAGGCTGAGTGGTATCCCTGGTATGTTCCCTCTCCTGACTTTGAGCAGTAGCATCACCAAGTTCAGGCTGAGTGGTATCCCTAGTATGTTCCCTCTCTTGACTTTGAACAGTCTCTATGTCTTGTGGAGAAAAGAGAGCATCAATTTCAGAAGCACAATTCCTTGACCTGGAAGAAGCAGCATCAGTTTCTGGCTCAAAACGATTTGATGCATCATCATCATCGTTATCATCGTCATCGTCATCATCGTCACTATCAGTATCAACCTGCTCATCTACCTCTTCTACTCGAGGATCACTAGCTTCAAAAATTGATACACCCTACAAAAAAAAAAAACAAGTAGAAAAGTGATAAGTGAAGGGTAAAGAATGAGTATATAAAAAAAAAAAAAACTTACTTCTTGAGATGCATGAGATGAAGCACGACTCTTTTTTCGTCGATGAAGGATCAGAACATCATCTTCTTCTCCATCATCAATATCTACAACTGCAGAAGTTTTCGGTCTTGGTTTGTCGGGCATACGCAAGGATATGTCGCTAGTAGTAATATTTGGGGGCTTAAGTTCAGCTCTAAGATCAGCTAAGGGCCTCACAAAAATCTTCCACTCATCAAGGCATACACCCCAATAGGCCCGCCAGCCAGATGAACACATGCCAACTCTATCAAGTGCTGGGGCAGTTACACTCTTAACTGGAAAACCCCTGACTGAATCTTTGAGAAACCATTTAGCACTAGTAGCAAATGTTTCACGGGACATAGAAGGGCCAGGTGGAACTCCTTGATCATACCCAAATTGACGTGCTACCCTAGAGGCCGAATATACTACTGCTGAATATGAGTCCCTAGTAACTCCTGAGCTAGAATTTTCAATCATGCAGGGTAGCGCACTACATTGAACCCACAAATAAAAATGCATTCTTTGTACACTCACGGAATCAGACAATTTATAATAAAGAGTAGGACTTCCATACCCGTTGAGCGAGTTAACATATGGCCTAGGTTCGAATTCATCTGCCACGTCCATCACTTCAAGAACACTCTTCTTTGATGTTCGAGCAAGCCATGCCCAAGCTCTGTAGTCATTCCTGAGAACGGTCGTTGAATTAGAAGTCCCAGATGAGTTGTAAACATTAGGCTCAGGAGCGCAAGAGCTGAATCTCTCCCATAGGCACATCTGAATAAAAGTGGCATCCACAAAAGTCATGAGTTTATACCGACCAGTTGAATCTTTGGTTTTAGATTGGTACAAGTCCAGTCGTTTATACAAGGACCCCAGGTAGTATGGAGCAAGAGGAAAGTCAAATCCCTTAGAAATCTTGATGGCCAGAGAAATTACACCTGGAGAAATCCCGTCGTCTGGACAGCCTGGAAACACATGTCGTGCCAACCACAGAATCAATAGTGCTATCAGTTCCCACTTATGATCTGGATAAGTAGGATCTGCAATTTTATCCCCTTTAGAATTATATTTCTGGAATAAAAGACTTATCCAATTGGAAAACCGTGCAACCTTAGAACTGTTAGTTTGACTCTGGAGTAAATTGCAAAAGAACCTGTAAATGTCTCTGTCTTCTTCAGCAAGCCTAATAGAAGAAATTTCATAACCACCATAACAGGGAAGCTCGAGTAAGATATGCACGTCTTCTAGAGTAAATGTGAACTCACCCCAAGCTGTAATCATGGTATGAGAGAAAGTGCTCCATCTAGCAAGAATAGCACGCCACACCTCTAATTTCTTCTCCTTCTTTATTTGGAGAAGCTTGGAACTAATTCGGATAGCATGAAGTACTCCTGCCTTCGAAAGGATGCTCACATTAGCAGGTTTCGCCAAGATTTTATTTATCCACTCATCCCATCCTTGAACTGGACAGGTATTGGCAAGTTTGGTGATGGAAAGTGGAAATTGTCCTTGCTCAAATCTGAACTTCAAGATAGAATTGCCCGGGATATATTATCTTTCACGTGCCTCAGGATTGATATATTTGAAGGTGTATCCAGCTGGCGCAGGTGGATGTTGACCATACTCATTCTCATTTACATATTCCCAAAAACGATCAGCCCCACCCGCCTTTATGATTGAATCCTCCCAATGCAGGCATCGCGCCTGCAGGCCCGCCTGCAGGCATCGCGCCTGCAGGCCCTTCTGTGGGAATCGAACCCACGACCACATGGTTAAAAGCCATGCGCTCTACCAGCTGAGCTAAGACAGCTTGACATTTGGTTCATTCTTTCTATAAATTTAACACAAATTAAAACAAGACCAACTAGCTCTAAAATTTTAGAGCAGTCAGTCACTGCATAGCAGAAGAAACTGCAGGGCCCGCCTGCTTCCCAATTTGATAACAAATTTTTTAGGCGCCTTCAGCCCCCTCAGCTGAATCTTTTACACTTTGCCAATTTGAAAATTTTGTAAAAGAAAAAAATTCTTGATAAAAAAAAAATATAAAAAAAAAAAATTCAAAACCCTAATTTATTCTTGATTTAAAAGCAACAAAATAAAATAAATCCTCATATGAAAATTTTCATCTAATGTCTTAATAAAAAAAAATTGGAGATACATGGATGAGAACTTACCTTTTCTCAAAGAAAAAATTGAGGAAAAGAATTGAAATCTTCTTGCTTGGGAAGAGCTCTTGAGATTATTGAAAATAATTTCTCAAGTGACTTTCTTATTTATAGACAACATGTAGTGTCCTTGTGCTATTTGAACTCTAAAAAGATATTTATCTTTTTATCTTGTTAGTTTTTATTATTATTATTATTATTATTTTATTATTTATTTTATTTAAAAAAAAACAAAAAATCTCTTCTTGCTTAATTATAACTCTTTTTGTTATTATTATTATTTATTTATTCAAAAAATAAATAAATAATAAAAGGGAGGACAATTGCATCAAATTTGGAACTATATCTTCTTACTCAATATTATTTACAGTGCATGAGAATTTTATTTTATTTTATTTATAAAAAAAAAAATAATAAAATTATCATGCAGGGGGCAAAATGTAGACACCCGTTTTTGGTAAATAATATTTTATGCAGGAACAAATCTTATATGCAGCGGGACTGAATAATAGTCTCCCTGTCAGCAGCGCTCTTGGCACGTCGCTTGGCACGTCGTTTGGCACGTCTCTTGGCACGTCGCTTAGCACGTCTCTTGGCACGTCGCTTGGCACGTCGCTTGGCACGTCACTTGGCACGTCACTTGGCACGTCTCTTGGCACGTCGCTTGGCACGTCTCTTGGCACGTCTCTTGGCACGTCGCTTGACACGTCACTTGGTACGTTGCTTGACACGTCGCCTGGCACGTCTCTTGGCACGTCTCTTGGCACGTCACTTGGCACGTTGTTTCCTGGCACGTCGCTTGGCGCGTCGCTTCTTGGTAACAGGACTTCCTGCAGTAATACACAAATACATGAAGACTGTGGAGCTAACCCGGGAAGGTTGGCAGGATTCTTGAGTTTGCTCCACTCTTGGGATGTCTTGGAGAGCATGGCTTGGAGGCTGAGATATGGAGATTGTTAAGAAGTTCGCTTCTTAACCTTTCCCCGGAACACAAGTGCTTTCCCTATCCTGCTGAACAGACATTGCATTCTCAAGCGTGCTGTCAGTAGCCTTCATTCACTACATGTGACTGAAACACTTCTCCTAATATAACCTCCCATAACTGGCATTTCGCCCACTATCATATATAACCTCTCCACCACCATGATTGAGGGGAAGTTTATATAAAATAACTTCCCACTCTGTTAATAACTTCTCCTGATAACCTCTTTGAAGAGGCTATAAATAGAAGCTCAAAGGCTTCATTTTGGATCTTTTGGCCATTTGACAAACTTTCTGACGTTAAGAATTCTCTGTAACATTTTCTCTGCAATTTCTACAACCACCATACTTTCCACCATCCTCAGCCACCTACAGCCTTCATCACCACCACCTGCCACCGCACTTGTTCTCCAGGGTCTGCTCCAATCTTCCTCTCCGACATCTCTCTACGACTTCTCGTTTTACTGATTTGCAACGTTTCCTCAACCGATCAAAAACACCCTCTACATTTTGGCGACTCCACTGGGGAGGAGCGATTGCATTGAGTGAAACATTTTTGCCGAAAAAAATGGAAGACTCTACTGGAAACTAAAGTGCACCAGTTCCATCTTACATCCAGGATCTGATGAAGATGATGAAGGCTAACGAAAAAAAAAAAAAAATACAAGGGCTAGAAGAAAACAATAGAAAGATGATGGAAACCATCTCTCAGTTTACACCTTCCTCTAATGCCACTACCTCCCAAGTCTAACCTGCGAACAATGAAAATGGGAAAGACCTTACATTGTCCATGAAGTGAATGATAGTGGTTACTGCAAGTTGATCAACCCAAAGAATAATGTGGTTGCTACGCCTATTAACTTTCAATATATCAAGAAATTCGATGTATGAAATCTGGACTCTATCTTTGATTCTTCATATTACTTTTTGTAAATAGAAGTTAATTGCATGTCCATACTTATCTTTCATCGTCAGTTGACTACTATGTCCATCTGTAAAGAACTATGACATGTATGAAAAATGATGAATTCCAGTCGCAGCTTTATCGCTTAAAATCTGGCTGTACTCTATTGCTCCTGTCATAGCGCAGCTTTAACGCTTACTTTGACTATGACATTGATTATAAACCAGCCGCAGCTTCATGCTTAAATTTTGGCTGTAATGTGATAATTACATTTTGGCCGCAGCTATAATCGCTCATACTTTGGCCACAAGTCGCTTATTGGGTTGAATGGTTTACTTCATTTAAGGTTGAGATACAATCTCCCTAATGAAAGCAGATAGTTCCCCTTGGCCGCAGCTATAATCGCTCATACTTTGGCCACAAGTCGCTTCTTGGGTTGAATGTTTACTTCATTTAAGGTTGAGATACAATCTCCCTAATGAAAGTAGATAGTTCCCCTTGGCCGCAGCTCTAACGCTTATTTTAAAAGGTTGAATAGTTTACTTTATTTAAGGTTGAGATTCAATCTCCCTAATGAAAGTGAATAGTTCCCCTTGGCCGCACGACTTTATCAAAAGTAAAAAGTGTGTGTGAAAAACATATGACATTCACATAAGTACACAATTACTATGATAAAATTTAGCATAATATATGTATGTTTTATTATGATATAAAAGTTCAAAAACAACTCAGTTCAAAAAAAAAAAAAAATCAAAATGAAAACAAGTCTACTCCCTTATGTTGTCCCATGGAGAAGAATTAGAGCTACGAAGATGATGAATATTATCTAGTTGGTTCTGCAACTCCAGGTTCTTGCGCTGATATATCTCTGTTTCCTGCTTAAGAGAATCAAGCTTCTTTCTAACTTCATCCAGACTCGTCTCTACTTGAGCTTTGTCTACCTCTATGTTAAGAATAGCTTTGGCCTTAGCCATACAAGAAGTAAGACATCCCAGTCTGAACCTAGTTTTGGTAACCGCATCCATGAGTGCAAACATCTCTTGCAACTTTGCTGGAGGGATATCCGACCATCGAGCATCAGCAATTACTAAAGCCTTACCAAACTGTCCCAGAAAAAATGAAATAAATCCTTCAATCTGAAAGGTACAAGTAGTCCAGAAGTCACCTTCTATTTTATAAATGTCTTCCAAATACCGCTGATATTGTAAGTCAACGGAGAAACCATGGAAATCCACTTTTGAAGTACCAAGAGAAGTATTGACTCCAATAGTCTGAGATGGAGTTGACCCAAGGATACTCGGTCCAAAGGCAACTGTTCCGAAGGAAGTGATTGTCCCAAAGGCGGATCCTGTTGCAAAGGTGACTGTTCCAGAACTTGTAGCTAGGTTAGAATCTCTAACTCCTAGTACTGGGGAGGAAGGAACAGGAGGAACACCTAGAGCGGTAGTAGAAACCATAGCATCACCAAATTCAGGCTGAGCGGTATCCCTGGTATGTTCCCTCTCCTTACTTTGAACAGTAGCATCACCAAGTTCAGGCTGAGTGGTATCCCTGGTATGTTCCCTCTCCTGACTTTGAGCAGTAGCATCACCAAATTCAGGCTGAGCGGTATCCCTGGTATGTTCCCTCTCCTGACTTTGAACAGTAGCATCACCAAGTTCAGGCTGAGTGGTATCCCTGGTATGTTCCCTCTCCTGACTTTGAGCAGTAGCATCACCAAGTTCAGGCTGAGTGGTATCCCTAGTATGTTCCCTCTCTTGACTTTGAACAGTCTCTATGTCTTGTGGAGAAAAGAGAGCATCAATTTCAGAAGCACAATTCCTTGACCTGGAAGAAGCAGCATCAGTTTCTGGCTCAAAACGATTTGATGCATCATCATCATCGTTATCATCGTCATCGTCATCATCGTCACTATCAGTATCAACCTGCTCATCTACCTCTTCTACTCGAGGATCACTAGCTTCAAAAATTGATACACCCTACAAAAAAAAAAACAAGTAGAAAAGTGATAAGTGAAGGGTAAAGAATGAGTATATAAAAAAAAAAAAACTTACTTCTTGAGATGCATGAGATGAAGCACGACTCTTTTTTCGTCGATGAAGGATCAGAACATCATCTTCTTCAGCAGGTTGGTTAAAATAGCAAATCTTCTCTTTTCATTTAGGCTCCTTTGGATGGTGCTTCTGTTTTTTGCTTTTTGTCCCTTGTTTTCAGTTTATTTTTATCTTCTCTTTTTCATTTTGTATTGAAAAAAGTAAAATACAAATAGCAAAAGCGCGAACCAAACGAAGTCTTAATTTATTGTTTTCTTTTAATGCGGATTTCAAGATAAATGGCTTTGATTTTTCCGTTCAAAGTAGGATTTTTATACCCGCTCGTAGCATATGCTTCTGAAATTTCAAGTTTTTAGAGAAGATAATAGAAATTATACCTTTGGTTTGGAGAGTGTTTTTCTCAATGTTCAGCTTAATTTGCTGATTATATCTGTAAGGATCGACACAAGCTGAATCAGAATTGGGTATTTTAGTCACAAATTCCATTCAATCCTATAGTATATGAATTAACTTTTGAGGGTTAGAATGGTACCATGCTAGTGCTGTGGATTATATATCTCAGGGAAATGTACTATACATGGTATTGAAGGAAATCTTTTTGTTTCATTGAAGAAAATGTCTGAATCCTTAATGTTTCATTTCGTTTTCCGTTTGTTATAGGACAAGTTATCATAGGCTGTTCAGACAAGACATTGAAATGTTGGGATCCGAGAGGTGCAAGTGGGCAGGAGCTTACTCTTGTCAGCACATACCCACAACCTGAGCGTGGTTACTCGTTATCTCTCGTTGGAAATCGGTTAGTTGTGGCAACTGCACAAAGACATGTAAATGTTTATGACCTGCGAAATATGTCTCAACCTGAGCAACGAAGGGAGTCTTCATTGAAATATCAAACTAGATGTGTGAGATGTTATCCAAATGGAACAGGTAATATTTATAACTTCTAAAAGTTCTGCAAGTTTTTATAGGCGCAGAAATACTCTTTAAAGGAATGCTTAGAATATGCTAGCATTTAAATAAATTAGTATATTATTTTTAGATATGTGATCCATTCATCTTTTTCTGTCGTTTTGTTAAGGTGAAATTGCTTCTCATTAGACAAGTTTATGCAGGATATGCTCTTAGTTCAGTTGAAGGTCGAGTTGCAGTGGAGTTCTTTGATCTCTCAGAGGCCAATCTAAGCCAAAAAGTATATATCAGTATTTTCCTTTTAGCTCTACATTCATGAGGTATATGCTTGCTATGTGGATATATATAGACTATGGTCTATGGGAACTCTTCTGGAGCTGAGCCTACCTGTTTTTCATCTATTATTTACTTTTATTTATGGCTATTTGGATCTTTTGCAGGCTTGCTTTTAAGTGCCATCGGAAATCTGAGGCTCGACGAGACATTGTATATCCAGTAAACACCATTGCATTCCATTCTGTGTAAGTTTCTACACAAGTCTTCGACTTTTTATTTATGCTAAACTTAAGAGGTCGCAAACTTTACAAGCAAGCTAGTTAAACGATCAGTTCAGCAAGATATATATATAAACTGTATGTGTAGTATGTAAATGTTGCCCTTGATTATCAAAAACAATGTAGGCATTGCCCTTGAGAGCATTTTGGCTGTTTGTGTATGAGTGGCAGACATGGACAAATGACCATTAGTAATTTGAAAATTAGATACTGAAGTTGAGAATGGGAAGGCAAATTGGAAGTGTCCAAGACCTATGTTGCTCGGCTATGGGATTGGGTGCTGGTACGTGTCTAGATGTCTGACTCGTCAATTGCCTTAAACTTAAGACACGGGGATATGGTATAAAAGGATCCGAGAGAAGGATACAGGTGCGGGAGATTCGTTTTACATATATATAAATATATTTAGTTGCATGAATTATTAGTTTGATTATAATAACGATATGTGAATACATCATATTAAATATTTTTAAAATATATATAATATATTAATATTTTATATAAATAATTTTTTTTATAAAAATTAAAAATTCATTTCTAAAAATATTTTATTTATCAAATTTATTTTTAATTATTATCAATTTTAAATAATTTTGATTTATTATACAAAAACCTAAAAATAAAAGATAGTCCAAAACGTAATAATTTTGTTGTTTGGACTGAATTTATATATTTAATTTTATATTTTGGGTCTGTTTTCAAGCCCAACATATGATTAAAAAAACCTAACATTTGGGCCTGTATTTTCAAGCCCAACATATGTCTTAATTTGTTGTCTTTTTTTTTTTTTACAATCGCTGCATCTTTTTTTCTGTCTCATTTTTTGGCCGCTTCATCTTTTTTCTTTTTCACTCTCTTTTTTACGGCTCATCGCTGCTTATCCTTTCTTCCTCTCTTTTTTGAACACGCCGTCTGCATCTTTTTTTTCTTCTGCAGTTGCCGCCATGTCTGATGAATTTGACACGGATCGACATCGGTATATCGACAAAATTGATGAGTCCAAGCAACAGAGTCCAAGACACATTGGTCACTTTTCTCTTATTTGATTCAAATATTGCTGAGAGAAAAAAAAAAATTGCAAACTTTGTATTGCTAGTAAAATCCTACTTTTTTTACTTTACCAAGTAAAGCTTTAATCTTTTTTGAGGTCTGTGACACATCCTCGATAGCTTTTCCTCACCTATATGTTTTTGTACCAAAAAAAAATAAATTACCCAACAAGCATTGCAGCTCTTTCATTTAGCGAAGATGGGCGACTGTTCGCTGTGGCGTCAAGTTACACATTTGAAGAGGGGGATAAGCAGTAAGATTCCTCCAACTCTCTCTCTCTCTCTAATCCAAAAATTACAAAATTGAAGTCATGAACCAGATGCCATCTTTCTACGTACTGTAAATGAAATTGAAGTCGAGCCAAAACCAAAAGTATATCCTAATCCTCCAGCGTAGCTGATTAAGGATCTTTATATATTCTTATGGTGATTTGAGACATGTGCTTAATTTGTTTGCTCTATATATATTGTTTTTTATTTATATCAAATAAATTGATTTATTTTTTAAAGTTAATAAAAAAATAAATGAAAGATAATAAATTTTCATTAATCTTTAAAAAAATAAATTTATTTGATAAAAAATGTTTTATTTTCAAAATTGCAATTTTTCATTATCCTTAAAAAGTAAATGAAAGAATTAAAGTTTATATTGAATTTTTCTATCTTCATAATTTTAATTTTATATTAACATTAAAAATAATAAATTTAATATTAATTTGACATAATTTGCGTGAAATAAATTTTATAAGTTAATGAAAATTTCAATTAATATCCACTTTAATAATTTTATTTATTTATAAAATATACATTAAAACTATATTAATTGACATAATTTGCGTGGAACAAACTTTATAAGTTAATACAAATTTAAATTAATATGTATTTTAATACTTTTATTTATTTGTAAAATAGATAAAACAATGAGTATTTATCAGCGATGTACATGACAACAAATACTAATAGACATATATATATATATATATAAATTTCCCTAGTTAATAATATAAACTTTTGTTAGTATTTTTTTTCTTTTCATTTTTTGGAAAATTACATTAATTGTTATTATTGCCGCCTTCAAAATACTAACAAGCACGTACCTTCAAAAAAAAAAATTTGTAGCATGCATTTCAATTTGTAATGGCATTAATGATTGCATTAAACAATTTTAAATTGATTTGATTTCAGAACAAAGACATGCCGAATTTTATTAATCCCTTCCACCCTATATTCTTGAGCGGTGCTCTCGGGGTAAGGCATGTGCGTGATTCGCGTGTGCTTTTGCCTAGCTTCGGGTGATCGCTGAATACCATTTTTCTTGAGGTTTTTGAGTATTTAAATCTTTCAATTCCATACTAGAGGTGTTTAGTGTTTATGGGCCGGTCAGATCTGCGATCGAAAAATTTTATTTTTGTTTATTCATATTCGATTCGAATCGGGTTTAAAACTCTTTTTTATAATTTTTATATTAATATTTATATATTTTTATAATTAAATTTAAATAAAAATATTTTTTATTAAATGAATAACAATTTAAATAAAATTGTTGAAATTATAAAAAAATTTATCCAGACTCAGATTCAATTTATCTCATAAATTTTAGGGAAAAAAGAACTGTTTGTAGGTGTTAATAAGGGAATGAAGGGTGGCTAGATGTACAACTTCCTTTGTTTAGTCGGAGTAGACCGAACTAGTTAAATGGTTTGATCTCCTTATTCAACCAGATTCACGGAATGATAAGTATAATTAGAGGTGTTTATGGGTCAGTCGGATCCAAGATCGAAATTTTTTATTTTTGTTTGTCCATGTTCGATTCGAGTCGTGTTCGAAAACTCTTTTTTATATTAATATTTATATATTTTTATAATTAAATTTAAATAAAAATATTTTTTATTAAATGAATAGCAATTCAAATGGAATTGTTCAAATTATAAATTTTTTTATCCAAACCCGATTCAATTTATCTCATAAATTTTGGGTCCGGCTTTCTTCCATTACTTTTCAATACATTTTAATCATCATTCACAAGTGAGACTTTCACAATTAATGAGTGAGTTCTATACATGTCAATGATAATGATGAATGTAGTGAAAAGTAATAAAAAAAATTAATGGATTGGATCTTAACCCATAAATTTTAGGGGAAAAAAACTGTTTGTAGGTGTTAATAAGGGAATGAAGGGTGGCTAGATGTGCAACTTCCTTTGTTTGGTCGGAGTAGTAGACCGAACTAACTTAAATGGTTTGGTCTCCTTATTCAACCAGATTCCTGGAATGATACGTATAATTTGTCTTAATACAGTTAACTTAAAAGTCTCCTTAAAAACTGATTAACAAACTAATTGTCAAGTTGACTGAAAGGTTCCGACCTACTGCCACGAAAAACCAGAGGAAAGCCAAAGAATTTGACATTTTGACAATCAAATTTAGCACATTCCTCCCATCAAGGAAACCCCCAAAAAATAGCCAGCAAATATTCTTATTTTCACATGCATTATTATCCATTGAAAAGTGATTATGTGAGCAAATATTCAGAATGTGACTCTAAATTTTATATTTGAGATTCTATATAACCAGTGAGGGATGATCATGGGAGCCTGGCCCCTCCAAAATTTTTGCAATCCCCTAATATAAATATGTATTTATATTAAATATATTTAAATTGTTTTAAATTTAAAATTTTTTTTTTTAATTTTATCCCATTTTCATATATTGACAAAATAAACTAAATAACATTGTGGTTTATCTATTTATTGAATTCACGGATCATTATATGTAAACACTTAAGATCAATAAGTTTATCATAAATATTAAGTCACAATCATGTAAACTTAAGAAAAATCAAATTGACTTTTTAGTTTTCTCAACATAACTTCTCTTCTTATATACTTCAGTTCTATTCTATATCTTTGTAATAATTTTCAATTTGTTTTGCTTAATCATTTGAGTAACCACTTTCCAACCATTTTTAAAAAACTAAAATTGTTGATAAAAATATTTAAATATATATATATGTACATATATTCTTGTCTTCATATGAATAATCTTAAATCTTTTGTATTTTTTGAAAAATTCGGGATCATTCTTTCTTAATTTATGTTATAATGCTACATAAATTGATTTGTCTTAATCTCTTATATATGAAAAATTATTCTTTTACAAAACTTGATGCTTTCACTTATTGAGATTTTGAGAAAAATAAATTGGTAATAGATTTGTAAAATTATGAATCTTCAAAATTTATATATTTTATGAGATTTTTATTTTTTATTGGTATATTCTTTACATATATATATATATATTTTATATTAAAAAAATTCTGTAGAATACCTCAAATGAAAATAAAAAAAATAAATTTAATTTGTCCCCTCAAAATAAAATGTCAAAATCCGTTATTATATATAATTGACAATGATTAATTATCTTCCGATTAGCAATTGGCCCGCTTGTAAGACCGTTGGATCTGATTTTAGGCATTTGATCTTAATAGATATTTGGCATAATAAGGTATGGAGAGTTGCATTAGAATTTGGAAGGGATAAGTATAGCATATTATAAATACTTTTATATTAATTTGTTTTCTCATCTAATGGTAATATCTTTTTTGAGCTTTGGTTGGTGTCTAAGAAGTAAGAGAGAATAATGCCATAATCTGTTTGCTAGAATAATCTTCATAACATTCCAAAAGGATATTTCAATGTTTAAAATTTAAGATTTCATCTTGAAATATCGAATTCAAATTTTGATACCACGAGATAAAATTTTTATGATAAAAGATAATTATTTCTTATTATATAATTTAATATTATATATATAAAGCAATAATCTAAACGCCCATCTTTTATATATATATATATAATTAGTTCGTTCTTTATATATTGTCACTGAAATTTTATAATTTTATAAATTAGATGTTAAAAAATTATCACATGTTTTATTTATTTTTTTAATTAATTTATTAAAATATAATTTAAAAAAATATATATTATTTATTAACTTTACTTGTAAATTTTAAAATTCGATTGAAAATGAGATAATTTCATATATATATATATATATATATATGCTTGGGAATAAGCTGCAAGCTACCCTATCTAATCAAAACTTATTTTTATCTGCATATAACCATTGGAAATTCAAATGTTTATGTGCAAAATGGACCGCCATTCAATTTTTTAAAGTTTCAACCAATCATAAAGAAAATTTTAATTACATTCCTACAAACAAGGAACAAAAAGAAATAAAGAAAATTTTAATTTATTACTATTATTATATTAAAAAAAAAAAAACTTCATACTACTATACTAACGAATTTATAGGTCATGATAACATCACCGCCAGTGCTATGTACCCAATCACACCCAAACACATACGTTAACCTACCCCTAATAATACACTTTATATCCACTAGAATTCTCCACTTTCCATATTTTTATTAAAAAAATGAAAAAAAATCCACTATTTGGGCGTGAGATACCACGTGTCAAGAGGAGAATGTAAAATCCACGTGGCGTGATGGTGGATGCTCCCAACAAATGGAGGGCTTTGATTTGGATCATATCAAACTTACTTTGTCGATTATATGATATTAATTTTTAACGAGTATTTTAAGGTTTTTTTTAATGTTATTAATTATAATAATATTTTCGATCCATATATTAAAAATAATAAATAAAATTAATAAATTTTATATTTGATATAATATTATTATTATAAATAATATATAAATTAACTTTAAAAAATACTTAAAAGCATTTGTCAATAAACCCCTGTGATATAATATATGAAAATAGTTCAATAGGAAATCGAAAATGCCACGTGTAAGTTATCCTGATCAAAACTGACAGTTTCCCCATTTTCTTTTATTAATTATTATGTTGATCGGATTTAATTTTTTTTTAAAGTTTTTATATATAATATTTATATTTAATACATATTTAAATATGAATATAAAAAATAACTTTTAAATATATAAAAAATTAATATTCTCATACTAAATAAATATTCGTATTTAACATTTATCTTCAAATCCAGAAAACATAAACTATTGCTTTCTACTTAGGCCTTGTTTAGCATTGCTTTTGGAACATATTTTAAGGTCAAAAACTGCTTTTCACTATAAACGCAATGCTAAACAGATAAAAAAATTGACTTTTGCTGTTGAAACCATAGTTTGAAAGTTAAACCAAAAAGCCAAATTAAAAAATATAGCTTTTGGGCTTTAAAAGCTATTTTTGAATAAAATGACCTTATTATCCTCATATTTTTACTTTTTTGTTATTTGAAACATATCTTTTTTTTTTTGATATTTTAATTTTTCATAACACTTTTTCAAAACAATGCTAAACACTTAAAAAAAAATTAAGTTACAATTTTTTATCATACTTTTTAAACTTACTTTTTTTTAATCTAAATTTTTTTCAACTAACCGTCTAGTTCTACTCTTGCTAATTTTACATAAACACTTTCGCCTTGAAAAACAAAATCCGCAATTTTAAGTTATTACAATTAAAAAAAATTCTCAGCAATTATCTGTCTTTCTACAGTCCAACCAACAATGAAGTACCAAAAACAAGCACAAATCAGGAAAGTTACAAAATGCCAAGCTGCCTGCCAGCTGCTATCTCACAAACAATTAAATTTAACCAAGTCATGGGCACTTCTTTTTTAACATTTTTTGTTTGGCCAGTACGTCTTCAACGTGGAGCATAGTGATGATAAAATTTGATCTCACCAATGAATTTTAAATCGATCCGATCCGAATAGAGAGATTTTTTTTTAATAATGGAGGCGGAACGGGACGGTGCAATTTTTTTTTTGTTTGAAAGGAGAGGATGAAGCAGTTGTGGTAATTGCCTGCTCCGCACTGTCACGAATACTAAAATTATAATTTTTTCCTTAAATATTTAGTTTTTAAAAGAATAATAAAATAATATAATTAAACTTATTATTTTTATTTTTTTTTAAAAACCTAAACCTAATACTTTATTTTTTTCTCTTCCTAGATTAGAAACATGTTTATATTAAATTTATATTTAATTTTTTATACAATACTTTATTATTTGAAAAAAATAAAAATAATTAATAAATATCAAATGGGAGGAGCGGGGCGGGACGGTTACGGATGTAACCGACATCCATGGAGGTGGTAGTAGTATTGAAATTTCAACATTCACGGCGAAACGAGGAGGGAGACGGGGCAGAGCAGTGCTATGCCGAGGCAGGGGCGGATACTGCAAAATCCGTCCCCGCCTCGTTCCATTGCCATCCCTAGTGGAGCATCATTCAGAAAGAATGGAAAGAAATTAAGAAGGAATGAAAAAAAAAAAAAAACCTAAATAATAATAATAATAATAAAAAAAAAAAAAAAAAGAACAGATGCTGGGGCAAAATTGATTTCTTGAATGATAAGGCAAGCGGTTTTAAAGTTATAAAGAATATCCTAATTTTTGGAATTTTTTCCACATTCATTTTTAATGAAAACAAAGCAGGACATGCGAAATTATAAACTACTGCTGATTAATATAATTTTAATTTTAATGACCAAAAGTACAGTACATTTTTCTAAGCTGGATTATATTATATACTCTTTATTTAATAGCCACAAAAGTAAATTCCTTCTTAAATGATTTCCCCTTCATTGCTTCATCATGAACAATCGAGAAAACCATGCCTCATCAAAACCAAATATAATTTTATCTTCCATAAATAAATAAAATTACTGAAAATCCATTTTCACCCATAGGCCAGAGTTAGATCAGATTTCGCACTAAGACCCAAAGCTCAAGTGGGTTCGTTTACCCTTTCTCAATTGTCTATGGAGGGGAAAAGAGAGAAGGCAAGAGAGGGTTAAGTCAGGATTTTAATTACATTTTTATTTTACGATTTAATTTTTATTTAATATTGATATTTTTTATAATTAATTGAGATAGCATTCTTTACGTCACTCAATCACTATAAACGTTAACGACCGAAAATACGTCCGAAAAAAAAAAAAAAAAATCAGTCTTCACCCCACACCCCTTTTCCCCTTCTCCACTCCTCTCTATATGTAAACCCCTTACACCCACACCATTTTTGACTCACTCTATCAAACCTCTTAACCCCAAAAAATAAAGGAACACCAAGAAGGGTATAACTTTCTTTACTTTCTTTTTCTATCTTTCTATCAATCTTTTTTTCTAAAACCTGATTGAATTTGAAGAATATGGCTCTTGAAGCTCTGAATTCTTCTACCACGGCTACACCTTTCAGCAACAAATATGGGGATATCGACAACAGTTATGTCGAGACATGGAAGAAAGGCAAACGTTCAAAACGACCACGGAGCGAGTCTCCTGCAGTACCGACTGAAGAAGAGTACCTTGCTCTCTGTCTCATCATGCTAGCTCGTGGTGGCTCCGCCTACGATAGCAAAAACGCGGTCACCGACAACGGTGGTGGTGATCATGATCATCGTCAGTCTTCCTCGTCATCACCAGGTTTGAAGTTGTCATATATGTGCAGTGTTTGCAATAAGGCTTTCCCTTCTTATCAAGCTCTGGGTGGGCATAAAGCCAGCCACCGCAAACCTTCCACCGACGCTGCTGCTACCACCAACGCTGAAAATCCATCTACCACCAGCGGTAGCGGTAGGATCCATGAGTGTTCCATCTGCCACAAGACTTTCCCTACAGGCCAAGCCTTGGGAGGCCACAAACGCTGCCACTATGTGTTAGAACTTATCCCACATCGGTGGGAGTAACGAAAGAGTTCCTCCTTGAAGGCTATATAAAGAGCCTTAAGGAGAAGTATTAAAACCATCCCAAGTATTATCTCTTCCTCTCTTGTATACTTTCTTATATTCTTTGTGAGGTTGTTCTCTCCTAGTATTTAGAGAGAGGTGTTGTAATATTTTCTCATAGTGAAATTCTTCTAGTCTTGCCCCGTGGTTTTTCCCTTTATTCATTGAGGGTTTTCCACGTTAAATTTTGTGTGTTCAGTTCCTATTTTCTCATCTCTTATTTTAGCTGTGAGACACTATTCCGTCACTCTGGTACCTAACAGTGGTATCAGAGCCATTGGTTCGTGGTCCTTATTCCGCTGCAGTGAAAGTGTTGGTTCTTAGTATGCTCTGTGGTTGCAGTATTGTCTGATCTTCCACATCAGAAAAGAATTATTCTTGTTGCTGGAAATAAAGTGTGGTAGTGTGAAAGTGTCTAGGGAAGTTCTGGCTAGGAAAGACTTGGTATTTAAGTGTGTCTATCAGTGACCCACCTCTCTTTCCTGGGAACCTACCTGGTGCACTATTCACGGGCTACGGTCACTGTTCCAGTATACGGTCACTGTTCCAGTATACGGTCACTATTCGCAGATACGGTTACTATTCATACGTGTGGTTGTATACTTTTGCAGTAATTGTTAACGTATACTAGATTTGTTCTAGTGTACGACATACGTACAATACTGTTCACGTATACGGTACTATTCACGGTGAAATAGTGTAACTCGCTTCAGTTCGTGTACAACCATGGCAGCAAAATTCGAGATAGAGAAGTTCAGTGGGAGAAATTTCTCCTTGTGGAAATTGAAGATAAGAGCAATTTTGAGGAAGGATAATTGTCTAGAAGCAATTGAAAGTAGACCCACAGAAATGACTGATGAAAAGTGGAAAGAGAAGGATGACAATGCTGTTGCCAATCTGCACCTAGCAATGGCGGATTCAGTTTTGTCAAGTGTTGCAGAGAAGAAGACTGCAAAGGAGATTTGGGATGTTCTAAACAAATTGTACGAGGTGAAGTCACTTCACACCAGAATATTCTTGAAGAGGAAACTCTACACTCTTCGAATGAGTGAATCCACGTCGGTAACGGATCACATCAACACTCTGAATACGCTATTTGCTCAACTCACAGCATCAGATTTCAAAATAGCGGAAAATGAACGTGCGGAACTTCTACTTCAGAGTTTACCAGATTCGTATGATCAACTCATCATCAACATCACAAATAACAATGTTAGTGACTCTCTTCACTTTGATGATGTTGCCGGTGCTATTCTTGAAGAAGAATCCAGGCGCAAGAATAAGGAGGAAAGGTCAGAAAATTCAAAGCAAGCAGAGGCTTTAACGGTGATGAGAGGCAGATCAACAGAACGTGGCTCCAGTGGGAGTCAGAATCATGGTAGATCAAAATCTCGAAGAAGGAAG
Organism: Fremontodendron californicum; assembly: GCA_030761205.1. NCBI lineage: Eukaryota > Viridiplantae > Streptophyta > Magnoliopsida > Malvales > Malvaceae > Fremontodendron > Fremontodendron californicum. The sequence goes on along the minus strand of JAULJL010000013.1, from coordinate 3,363,174 downwards.
AATCTTAAATGCTACAATTGTGGCATGAGAGGGCACTCGAAGAAGGAGTGTTGGCATAATAAGAAGGGTGGAGAAAAGAATTCTGAAACATCAACCTCCCAAGGTTGTGTTGCAAGTACCTCAGATGATGGAGAAATCTTGTATAGTGAAGCAGCGACTAGTTCTAAAGGCGGAAAGAAACTCAATGATGTCTGGATAATGGATTCAGGTGCGACATGGCACATGACTCCACACCGAGATTGGTTTTGCACTTATGAACCTATTTCGGAAGGATCTGTGTTCATGGGAAATGATCACGCCTTAGATATTGCTGGAGTCGGTACCGTCAGATTAAAAATGCATGATGGTACTGTTCGCAAAATTCAAGGGGTACGACATGTGAAGGGCTTAAAGAAGAACTTATTGTCAATTGGACAATTGGATGACCTCGGGTGCAAGATCCACACTGAATGTGGAATATTGAAAGTAGTGAAAGGAAACCTTGTGGTGATGAAAGCAGAGAAGATCACAAGCAATCTATACATGCTTTTGGGAGAGACGTTGCAAGAGGCAGATGCATCAGTTGCAGCAGCCAGCCAAGAAGAAACGACGATGATGTGGCATCGCAGATTAGGCCATATGTCAGAGCGAGGCTTGAAAGTCCTTGCAGAACGCAATCTCCTGCCCGGGCTCAAGATGGTCAATTTACCTTTCTGTGAGCACTGTGTGATAAGCAAGCAGCATAGATTGAAGTTTGCTAAAGTAACTACAAGAAGCAAACACATACTGGACTTAATCCATTCTGATGTGTGGGAGTCACCAGAAATATCCCTGGGTGGAGCAAAGTATTTTGTATCATTCATTGATGACTATTCCAGGAGATTATGGGTGTACCCAATCAAGAAGAAGTCAGATGTGTTTCCAGTATTCAAGGAGTTCAAAGCACAAGTAGAGCTTGAAACTGGGAAAAGAATCAAGTGCTTGAGGACAGACAATGGAGGAGAATATGTAGACGGTAACTTTCTAGCATTCTGTAAGAAAGAGGGTATTATGAGACAATTCACGGTTGCACATACGCCTCAACAGAATGGTGTAGCAGAGCGGATGAACAGAACTCTCCTAGATAGAACAAGAGCCATGCTGAGAACAGCGGGATTGGCCAAATCTTTCTGGGCAGAAGCAGTCAAAACCACCTGTTATGTGATAAATCGATCACCATCAACGGCGATTGGTTTGAAGACGCCTATGGAGATGTGGAAAGGAAAGCCAGCTGATTATTCTTCTCTACATGTGTTTGGATGTCCTGTGTACGTGATGTACAACTCCCAAGAAAGAACAAAGCTGGATCCAAAATCCAGAAAATGTATATTCTTGGGTTATGCTGACGGTGTTAAGGGGTATCGCCTGTGGGATCCCACTGCCCGCAAGGTTGTTGTCAGCAGAGATGTAGTTTTTGCAGAAAATGAACTGCAAAGTGAGCAAACAAATGGCAACACTTCAAAAGAGACTGCTACAGTGCAGATGGATAGAAATTCTCAAGAAGATGATTCTTCTGAAGCAGAACCAGAGCATGAGGTACCAGAACCAGTTGAGTCCGAGGCTGTAGAAGTTCGACGGTCAACTCGTGAGAGAAGGCCTCCAAATTGGCACACGGAGTATGTTACGGAGAGCAATGTTGCATACTGTCTTTTAACAGAGGATGGAGAGCCATCAACTTTTCATGAAGCTACTAGTAGCCCAGATGCTTCTCTGTGGATGACAGCAATGCAGGAAGAAATTGAAGCTCTTCACAAGAACGAGACATGGGAACTGGTGGAATTACCACGTGGCAGAAAAGCCATTGGTAACAAATGGGTCTACAAGATCAAGCGGGATAGCAATGATCAAGTAGAACGATATCGTGCTAGATTGGTTGTAAAAGGATATGCTCAGAAAGAAGGTATTGACTTCAACGAGATATTTTCTCCAGTTGTCAGACTTACTACCATCAGAGTAGTGTTGGCTATGTGTGCTGCATTTGATTTACATCTTGAACAACTAGATGTAAAGACGGCTTTTCTACATGGAGAGCTTGAAGAAGAAATTTATATGCTCCAACCAGAAGGTTTTGTTGAAACAGGCAAAGAGAACTTGGTTTGCAGGTTGACCAAATCTCTGTACGGTCTAAAGCAGGCGCCCAGATGTTGGTACAAGAGATTTGATTCTTTCATAATTAGCCTTGAATACAACAGACTGAGTTCAGACCATTGTACGTACTACAAGAGGTTTGATGATAATGATTTCATTATTTTGCTGTTGTATGTGGATGACATGTTGGTGGTAGGCCCCAACAAAGATCGAATCCAAGATTTGAAGGCACAGTTGGCTAGGGAGTTCGATATGAAGGACTTGGGACCCGCAAACAAGATTTTAGGGATGCAAATTCACCGAGACAGAAAAGACAGGAAAATTTGGCTTTCTCAAAAGAATTATCTGAGGAAGGTCTTGCGACGCTTCAACATGCAAGACTGTAAGCCAATATCTACCCCACTTCCTGTCAATTGTAAATTATCCTCAGGTATGAGTCCTAGCAATGAAGCAGAGAGGATGGAAATGTCTCGAGTACCGTATGCATCAGCGGTGGGAAGCCTTATGTATGCTATGATATGTACAAGACCAGACATTGCACAAGCAGTGGGAGCGGTCAGTCGATTTATGGCAGATCCTGGTAGAGAGCATTGGAATGTTGTTAAGAGGATCCTTAGATACATTAAAGGAACCTCAGATGTTGCATTATGTTTTGGAGGATCAGAACTTGTTGTCAGGGGTTATGTTGATTCAGATTTTGCAGGTGATCTTAATAAAAGGAAATCCACTACTGGCTATGTGTTCACACTTGCAGGAGGAGCGGTAAGCTGGTTATCTAAGTTACAGACTGTTGTAGCTTTGTCTACTACAGAAGCTGAGTACATGGCAGCTACCCAAGCATGCAAGGAAGCAATATGGATACAAAGGTTAATGGAAGAACTCGGGCACAAGCAGCAGAAGATTATTGTGTATTGTGACAGTCAGAGTGCCTTGCACATTGCAAGGAATCCAGCCTTTCATTCCAGGACAAAGCATATAGGTATACAGTATCACTTTGTTCGAGAAGTAGTAGAAGAAGGAAATGTGGATATGCAAAAGATTCACACCAAAGACAACCTAGCAGATGTTATGACAAAGCCAATCAACACTGACAAGTTTATTTGGTGTCGATCCTCCTATGATCTATCAGAAACGTAAGCAACATGGAATGGCAAGACAGAAAGAGTGGTGTGAAGATATGATTGGTTTAATCAAATCTTCAAGTGGGAGAATTGTTAGAACTTATCCCACATCGGTGGGAGTAACGAAAGAGTTCCTCCTTGAAGGCTATATAAAGAGCCTTAAGGAGAAGTATTAAAACCATCCCAAGTATTATCTCTTCCTCTCTTGTATACTTTCTTATATTCTTTGTGAGGTTGTTCTCTCCTAGTATTTAGAGAGAGGTGTTGTAATATTTTCTCATAGTGAAATTCTTCTAGTCTTGCCCCGTGGTTTTTCCCTTTATTCATTGAGGGTTTTCCACGTTAAATTTTGTGTGTTCAGTTCCTATTTTCTCATCTCTTATTTTAGCTGTGAGACACTATTCCGTCACTCTGGTACCTAACACTATGAAGGTGGCAATAACAACAGTAACAAGAGTGGTAGCGTTAGTGGGGTGTCGTTGTCAGACGGCGGCGCGTTGAGCCAAAGCCACCGTGTCGACTTTGACTTTGACCTGAACTTGCCCGCTTTGCCAGAGTTCTGTGGGGAAAATAAAGATGGAAGATTTAGTCAAATCTATGCAGAACAAGAGGTTGAAAGTCCATTGCCAACCAAGAAACTGCGTGTCTTGATTGCTAAGGAAGAGAAGCTGGATTCTTTTTTAGCACAAGATTATTTTTAGGATTTGTAGAATTAATTGAATTTACAAAGAAAAATGATTCCATTTTTCATTGATTCTGGAATTTGTATGTGATGAATTGTTATGTACAGTGAATTTGTTCATTGTTTGTGAACTCTTCCTATTGCAGTCAGCTGCTGGCAGTTCATTGATTCATTTATTTAAAAAAAATATTTTTATAAGTTTATATTTAATAAATTATATAAATTTATATACAGTCCATCAAATCAAATATAAATTCTATTTCTATTACTATTATACTAACATTTATGTTTTAGATATGAATGCTTTTTTTTTTCCTTCTGAATATTCAAATTAAACCCATTTCGGATTTTCAACTTTTCCGAAGGAAGCCCAGGAAAAAAAAAGTCAACTCTCTTTTCCCTAATAAAAATCCTAGTTGGATATATATTTTGTTCTTTATTTCTTTTATATATTATTGTTTTATTTGGATGTCTAGTAGAAGTTTTCTCATCGAGTCCTGTCTGCATTTTATGATTAAATCGGTTTAATCGTAAAACGATATCATGATGTCAGTGAATATTTAATTCGATATTATATATAAAATTGAATTATTTTTTTTAATTGATGTAACTGATTTAACCGAATAAAATCGAAAACATACTGTTATTTTAAAAATACTTTTGTAAGTGATGAAAATTAAATCTTTAATCTTTTGATTTTATATTAAAAATATATCACTAAACTCAATACATATTTTTATTAATTATTGATTATATTTATTACTTATTTAATATTTAAATTATTTTTTTATATATTTAAAATTATTTTGAACAAATCAACAATCGAACCGATTGAATCGTCAACTACCATCGATCCCATGTGGTTTAATGCTTTTAATGCACATGTTGAGATGGATCAATGGATCATAATCATTGTGATCATGATAATACCCATATTTTCTTCAACATTTTTTTGCGTTAAAAGTGACATGTTAGATACCCTACCAACATATACTACTATTAAAACCAAAACCCCCCACTGATAAAGTCGATTCTGCCATTGTCAAATATGGTTTATAATTAGTTAATTTGGAGATTAATTAAATATATGGATCTCTCAAAGATTAATTAATATGATTTATGTAGTTATTTTTAAGAGATAACATTTAGTAGATTTGAGTTTAAATTTCAACATGTATAATTTTTTTTTTTTAGACCGTGATTTTTTTTGTAAAAAAAAAAAAAAAAAAAATTAATCAAGAATTGGAGTTGGAGGCTACTTTGGTATCTCAAAACCGTGTGATGGTAAAAAAGTTATCAATTTTACTTCATAGAGTTACGCCGAGAATTGATCATCTTTTTTCCTCAAAATGGTCATTATCTTTCAATCCAGCTAGCCTTAATTTTCTCATTACTTTCCTCTCATTTTCTTTCCCACCAAATGCGGCCGTCAAAAGGCTTATGTCCTGAAAAGAAAATTTTCCTACATGCCAACACTGAAACATTCAAGCTACGTTAATTGGGGTTTGTCTGTCTAGTGGTGTTCACTATTCGGGTTTAACCGAATTAATCGATTGAAATTTTTTTCGGTTCGGTTAATTGGTTAACCAAACAAAGTTCAGTTCGGTTAACGATTAATGTTTTTAGAATATTTCGATTATCGGTTAATTCGGTTCGGTTAAGCGAAAATAACCGAATTACACGAATTAACCGAATTATAGTAAATCATGTATGTTTAGTTGTTTAGTATGTTTGATGTTTGGATTTTATAATGGTTTTATTATACTTTGTTTTTGAATTTTGGTTGGATAGATTATTTGGATATAAAATCCTGTATTAAAATAGGTTGCAAAATAATTAGGTAAGTATTTCGGTTAATTCGAAAACGGACCGAATTAACCGAAATAATTTCGGTTTGGTTAATTAACCGTTTTAACATTTCGGTTAACGGTTAATGAAAAATAAATTCGGTTAATTTGATTAATGATAATTCGATTCGATTATTAATCAAATTAACCGAATGAACACCCCTATGTCTGGCTGTCCTACTTTCTCTACGCAAATAACAAACAATTAACAAAGCTTTCCAGTTGTGCAAACGCCCATTGGCAATCCTATAACAGTAGGTGCTCTAAAATTAAGAGACTTTAACTTGAACAAATCTTCTACTTCTACATATAGTTCGATGAGATGCCAAACTCTAATCTTAATTTTTCAATTAAGATTCCTACACAGCTATTTTTTTTTAAGATTTTGCTAACAAGTATTTTAAGGGCACTCTTTAAAATTACTATATATAATAATATCTTCATCCAATGCATTGAAAATGATGAATAAAATTATCAACTTTTGTAATTAATACAATATTCTTACTATAAATAATATATTAACTAATCTTAAAGAATGTTCTAAGGACACTCGTTAGTAAAATCTTTTTTTAATTGGAGAATGTTGTTATTGCAAATTGGCTCATAAAGGCTTTTCTTCCAATTGACAATAATTAACAAAATAGATCTTGGGTGGCATGGCAGCCATCACAATTCACAAGTTTTAAATTAATATTATTATAGACTAAGTCAGTTCAGTGTAGTCGGAAGGGGTTTCGACCGCCAAATGGCATTCAACCCCGTCCATCCAAAACGTGGCTCAAGTTCTAAGTACTTCCCAACACTCCATAATAAGTGCATTCCTTTTGAAGTTAGCTAAACTTTTAAAAATGAAAATGAAGTTTACTTAATTAGCCTTCTTTTTCTTATAACTATACATAATCTCTAAGCATTTTGGTCAAGATATCTATACTTGTTCGTAATGCAGTTACTCTATCAAACTTGAAGGTTAACTTGATATTGAGAAAGATTTAAACAGAAATATTAGACAAAAAAATAAGGTTCATTTTTTATAAACGAGTCGATTATTGGGCATAAAATTTTTGCCTAATTCTAGTTTGATTCGACTTGTTTTACTATTAGTAATATAAATATTCAAAAGATTAATTTTTTTCAAGAGAAATCGATTTTTCTGTGTAAAAATTTGGACAAATCTAAATAGTGTTCTTCATATATGGGCCAGATATGAACATAAAATTCTAATCATATTTCGAGTCAAACCAAAATTAAACAATCATAAAGCCCGTTATTTTCCAATCTAGACTCGACCTAGATCCGACCAGACCAATGTACATGTCTATCTATTACCATCTAATCTATGCTTATTGCCAAAATAAATTATTAAGTGAATTAGCAGCCTCATAAAAACAAAAGCTTAATTTTAAAAGCAGAAAATATATGTCATGACTTAAAAGAGTCATGAATCCCCTCCCTAATTACATAAATTGGGTGGGCTGGTTATTCGACCATCCTCGTCCTCCTTCAAAGCAGTTTTTAAATTAATGTTTTCATTTCATGGTCTATATATACAGAAACGAGAGTTTTAGGGACGGCGTTCCAGTTTGGCAGGCTAGCTATCTAGCTACGAAACAAAATTAGTACTTGGTTTTAAAGGGGGAATACTCAACTCAACTAAAGAAGCAATGAACCTGAAACAACCAAGTCTTAGGGATGCTTGTCGCTGTTTGGATCTGAAGCTGCTTAGCAAATTGGCCCTAATTTATTTGCAAGTGGTGAGCTTTTATTAAGAATAGTTGAAATACGTACAGTATTAAGGCACCTACGTAGTTATTATCTCCCAAACAGAATGCGAATGTCATTTCCCTATGGGCCTTGGTATTTTCAATCAACTAGAAATCTTTCAACAAGGGTGGGCTTGCCAGGTTAATGTGGCCCGTTTGGTCATTTGACAATTCAAATAACCACAGTGGACAAAACGGAATCGGATCATCCAAGTTTTGAAGACCCAAAAGGCTTAAGACAAAAGCCTGGTCCTTAGATCATCATTTCTTAAAGAGTATTATTATTATATCTACTAGAATTCTTATCCCCGCTTCGCTAAGGAATTTTTTTTTTAATATTTATAAATTTTTTATTGAATTAATAATTATAAATAAATTTAATTTGAATCATATTAAATAATTATCATTTATTTAAACAAATTTTTATGTTTTATAATATCTTAAGTAAACAAATTTAGAGCTAAAATTGAATAATTATGACAAATTATACAAAATATGAGATGAAATGAGACACGGTACAATACAATATGAGAAAATAATTAAAACACGACACGACACAAAAAATAACATGAATATGGCGCAAATATACGAACGTGTCAAAATTTATATAAAACGAATTATTAATACGTAAAAGTTTATATAAATTTATAATATTTTAAAAACACTAAAAATAACACGTCACGCACACACATTTTTTTTTCTAAATTGAATCACTATGATAAATTATGCAAAATATATCATGAATTAAGATACGACACGAACATTCAAATTTTTTCTAAATTGAACCATAATCACAAATTGTGCAAAACATGAAATGAGTTGAGACAGACACGAACACAATATAAGAAAAATAATTCAAACACAATACGAAAAATAATATGAACACGAATATACGAACGTGTCAAAATCTATATAAAATGAATTATTAAAGCGTAAAAATTTATAATACTTTGAAAATATCAAAAAATAATATGAACACAAACATGTCACGAACATACAATTATTTTTTCTAAATTGAACCACTATGAAAAATCATGCAAAATATGTCATGAATTAAGACACGATACAAACACACAAATTTTTCTCTAAATTGAATCAAAATGACAAACTATGAATATGAAATGAGTTGAGACACGACATGAACACAATATAAGAAAAATAATTAAAACACAACATGAAAAATAACATGAACACGACACGAATACACGAACGTGTCAAAATATAAATAAAACGAATTATTAACGTGTAAAAATTATATAAATTTATAATACTTTAAACACACGAACAAAATATAAGATAAATTGAGACACTACACAAACACAACATAGGGAAATAATTAAAACACGACACAACACGAAAAATAATGTGAACACTATACAAATATACGAACGTGTCAAAATCTATATAAAACAAACTATTAATGTGTAAAAAATTATAATACTTTGAACACAAAAAAAAAAAATAACATGAACACGTCACAAACATATAATTTTTTTTAAAATTGAATTATTATGACAAATTATGCAAAATATATAATGAATTGAGACACGACATGAACACACAAAATTTTCTGTAAATGAATCACAATGACAAACTATGCAAAATATGAAATGAATTGAGATATATGACACGAAAAAAGTATAGAAAAAATAATTAAAATACAAAAAAAAAACATGAACACTACTCGAATACACGAACATGTGAAAATATACATAAAACAAATTATTAACATGTAAAAAATTATATCTATAATACTTTAAACACACAAAAAAATAATACGAATACGAACATACAAATTTTTTTTCTTTCTTCTCTCTCTCTTTTTTTTCTCTACTAAAAAAAGAAAAAACAAAGATGCCATGTGTCAACACCATATAATCTCATGTAATTCATTTTATATTATAGTTAGATACCAAAAGTCAAAATTGATTTTCTAAGTTTCTTAACAAAGAGTCCAAGTCTCTAACAGGTTAATTGTTTGGATTAAGTCGAATTTGGATTATTTTGAATTTTGATCAATTTAGATTTAGATCATTTTAAATTTGAGTAATTTTTGAGTTTAAATTATTGATGTTTTTATCAAATCGAATTAAATCAAATTTGAGTTTAAGTGAACTGGTCAAAATTTTCGGTTTTTCCCATTATTTAAAGTCAACTATATATATGTACGTAAAACAACAGTAAGCATATGGTATAGAAGAGAATGATAAAGTAATGAAGAAAATTCTGAATAAATTCTGATTCATTGAGAAGTGTGACCTGTATATATAATTAGGGATGGCAAAACCCGATCTGACCGATGGATTTGAATCGATCCGATCCGAATGGAGAGGTTTTTTTTTTTGAACAATGGAGGCGGAGCGGGGCGGTGCGGTTTTTTTTGTTTGAAAGGCGGGGATGGAGCAGTTGTGGTAATTGTCTGCTCCGCACCGCCCCGCCCCGAATACTGAAATTACAATTTTACCCTTACATATTTAACTTTTAAATGAATAATAAAATAATATAATTAAACTTATTATTTTTGTTTTTATTTTTAAAAACTTAAACCTAATACTTTTTTTTTCTCTTTCTATATTAGAAACATGTTTATATTTAATTTATATTTAAATTTTTTTAAAATGCTTTATTATTTTTTAAAAAATAAAAATAATTAATAAATATCAAATGGGACGGAGCGGGGTGGGGCGGTTATGGATGTAACCGACATCCATGGAGGTGGTAGTGGTATTGAAATTTCAACATCCATGACGGAGCGGGGCGAGGAGCGGGGCAGAGCAGTACTATGACGGGGCGGGGGCGGATACTGCAAAATCCGCCCCCGCTCCGCTCCATTGCCATCCCTATATATAATGCTTGTCCAATCCACTTCCCAAACCTCATTTGTCCTTCTATTCCCTGCAAGAGACACTCCAAAAAAAATGATTTGAGTGCTGTGAAGGAGAGCACCAAAAATGGAAAACGTCACTCTCTCACCATCTAAAAAGGCTTTTGTGTGGTTAATTTCAAATACGGCCAACCCCAACTTACTGCCTCACCACATTCCATTACTTTTTTCTTTTTTTTTTTAACGCATTTGCCATGCATGAAAGAACCCAAAGAAAAGTTTAACCAATGGTCATGGATTGGAAATTGAAATCCCATTCTCCACCCAAAAAAGAAAGAAGAATAATAAGAATAAACGTTGCTTTTTAGATTGTAACATTCACTAGACATTTTCTTCTTTTATTGATACGTTGCGGGCCAAGTATCGGATAAAGATGCCACTGAGTCGTGACTAAAATTTTAATGTGTTCATTTTGTTAAAGTGGTGTTATATCATATCGATTAAATGTTAGATTGCATGTGATCTTATATGATATTAGACCTCTTCACCTATCATCATTTAATTTTAAGTTGAATGCTTAATATGATATTAGAGCTCATATTACCTCTTTATAATTTGTCACGTGATAAGTTTCTGTCTTCGTGTACACGTGATGAGAGTCTCTTAAAAAAGTGTTATTCCGCATTGATTAAATATTGAATTACTTGTGATCTTAATTATATTCAAATTAGATCTCTTCACATCATCAATTGATTTTAGATTAAAAGCTTAACTCGTTTCGTCGCCATCGCCATACTCTCACGTCACCCAATTTTTTTCATAGTTTCCGCGCTTTGTAAGTACAGCCACTTGATTCTTTCTTCTTTAACCTTTCTCATAATTAACCTATCTAAATTGTGATTTTTTTTAATTTTCAAACCAAATTAATCGATTTGATTTGATTTTTCAGTTTTAATCAAATAATAATGCTCAACCTTAGAAGAGAGTCAGAGTATCAGCGTGACCATTTGTTAGAACCGATAGTTCCATACTTAGATTGTTGGCCTACATTTATTTTTATAATTCAAAGAAAAATGAGATAAAATATATATTCTCTTCATTACTTCAAAATAACCATGCAAACGCTTTGCTTTTCTTTTTTAGGTTCGTTTAAGAAAGTTGTTACTTACTAGTTGCTAGTACGTAGTAACATTTCTTTTGCATGATTTTATATTCTAAGTGGCTAAGATATTGCAAAGCTGAAAGAATGTAATTTCTGTCTCAGTCATTTGCCATTTCTATGGGGCATTCGAGTTAAATAAAAGAAAATGACACAGAGCGTAAAGATAGAAATGGTAAGGTTCCACTTCCATGCATGGGATGGGACCACTATTTGATTCATGGACTGTGGTGATGCATGGAAACATCAATTTGCAAAATGCATTGGATCCGAAAAAACCCGTATCCGATATGAATTAAATTTAAAATTAATTATTTGAATCTAAAAAAACCCAAATTCAATATGAAACAATTGAGAAGAAAATGAAATGGGGTTTCTTTAATGACACTATTGGTTTCACAAAGAGACCAAAAGCAAGAAGAAAAATCTATGGCTGACAGTGCCTCGCACCACCAAATTAAGCCTCATCTGTCATTTCATTCCTCTCCACAGTTCCATTTGATATTGATATATTGATATTCTCTAATAGTTTGATAGCAATATATAGTTTGTTTCTTCTAAAATATATTGTTTTTCTTTGGCATAAAGTCACTTAAATTAGGACTGTGGAATGACTCTTTAAAGTACCCAAAAGCCAGTCTCACATTTAAGTCCACCATTGCCCAAGTTTTGCTACTTCTGTTCATATTTCAGGCTGCTAAGAGTAGCAACTTGCAATTCATCAACTCAAGAAAGAACAAACGTTTCTTCAGTCATTAGTGGTCACAACAGCCAAATGCTACAAGTTTCCAATGCCATTTTTTGTTATTATTATGTCATAAATGCCAGAATTCAGCAAATTTGAACAATCTTTTATTAAAAGACAATCGTATAAATCACAACAATTGATTTCTCAAGTAGTCTTGTATTATATGGTATTATTGAACAAGACACGATAATTACATGATAGGAATACGATACGAAAAAAATAATTAAAACACGATACGAAAATACGATCATGTCAAAATATATATAACACAAATTATTAACATGCTAAAATTTAATATAAATATAAAATACTTTAAATATGATTATAATCCAAAAAATACACAAATACGACAATAATACACGAATTATCATATACACTGTGTATGTCAAATATATACAAAATCATGTCTAAAGTGCAAGCATAAATGATTTCACTTTCCCTTTCTGTGGGATGAAATAAGTGAAAAATGAAAAAGAAAAAGAAAATGGGAATTAAAGGCTACTCCTTACTCAAGAACTCATAAATAAACTTTCTTTATAAGGGAAATTCGAAATTCTACAAAATTCATCGAACTTCACCATGCAGATTGCCGAATATAAAAGAAAAGATCATACTATCTCGTAGTAACTTGTAGCAAAATTACATATAAAAATATTAGTAGTAAAAAGATTGAAAAGTTTTTCAGATGAACAGTCTCAAAAGCTTTTGCTCACGGCCGCCCTTTGAACTAGTGCTGCCATCTCCAGAAGAATGGCTTCCCAACGTTGTCGTTTCGGACTCCTCCGACGGCGTAGCTTCTCTCCTCCTCTTCACTGCTCTGTCATCACCGATCATCAAGCAGAGATCAAGATCAGTCGCTTTACATTTAACCACGTCATCAAAACCCTTCCTTTTCACAAAATACTCCTCTTTTATTCGGAAACACTGCCCACCACCAACCGTTTCTGAAACATCCTCATAGTCTGACACTGAAACCCCGCCGCTAAATACGGGCAGCGCCTGCAACGTGCTACCTCCAAGCACCGCCTGCACCGCCGACTGGCAGACGTTCCAGTTCCCTGTAAACAGCAACCCCACGGCTCCACTCACGGGGTTCACCGCCCGCCCCACGGCTTCAAACAAAAGCGACTGAAACAAAGCTGCAAATCCACATACATACCAATCAGAACCAATATGAAAACAGAGAAAAAAGCCAAGGACTTTTCATTATTTCAAGGATATATATATATATATATATATATATATATATATATAGAAGTAGTAGGGAATGGAATTACCAGGTCTTTGAGGCTGGGGCACGGAAGAAAGGAAGGACATAAGGCCGGCGCGGCCAAAGAACTTGGCGACGAAAACCGTGGCGTGTGCTTGGGCTTGAGGGTTGTCTATACATTGCAAGCTTTGTCTAAGCAGGCAATTTTCACTGCACCCTTTTCGGAGAACTCTGCAGCCATTGCAACTCATCGTGAAGGACCTTTCAACATAAAATAAAAAATGAGAAGAAGAAATGGGTTTTCTTGGGCCAAAAGGATTGGTGGGAAAGGAATAATTGAAGCTGAGAAAAAGAAAAAAGTCAGGTAAACAGAAATATATAGAGAGAGTGCATGAGAAGATATGTGGGTGATAATTGATACTCCAATTCGGATGTGGGTTAGGTAACCATGGTTTATTTTATTAATATTGTGTAGTTAACTGTGGTTAAGGGGAATTTGACAAAATGATTTTTGGTGGGGTTTGGGTTTCCAAAGAAATGGGTGGGAAGCGGCTTCGGGTCTCCGCGGATGGAGATAGAATATTGGAGAGATACCAGGCAGGCAGGCAAGCATAGCCGTTGGATTCTGTTTCGTGGATGTTTATGACCGTAGATTATTTCCTTGTCTTCTTTTACAAACTCTGGATTATCCGCTGCTTTATGTTAGACTATAGGTGGCGGGTGAAGGTGAAGATGAGATCAGATCATTTTTAATTATGAGAGATTGTTTGGCAATTGGAATAATCCATAAACATTCCTCGTGACTGTTCTTCATCATGTTTCATGAATCATGTGTTTGGTTTTAGAAAAACGCTGACAAAGAAATTTTCAGCAGATTAGCTGTTCGATCAAGCTGGTTTTATTCAATTCGAGCAGGAAATCAGGATTCCATTTCGTGCATTCAATCCTGGTTATAATCACACAACATCAACGAAGATGGAGAAAATGGAAATGGGGACACTCTTCTTGTCTTTGATTGAACAAGCATCAACAAGATCATACACTTAGATGATTAATCAAATGTAGGCCAAGAAATACATGGTAATTGGTTATATCAGATGAACTTACATATTTACATGCACATTGCTTGTATACAGAAATCAGTCGAGAGGAAAAGCCACTTCCTCTAATCTTCAGATGCATGTAAAAATTACATGCATGACCATAGAAGCCAAGAACTGGTTCCAAAAACTGCAAAAATGAGAAGCCAAACCTAGCTATATTCAATCCGCTCTTATTTTGTCCCGTATCCGCCTCCACCCATCGGAAAAAACACGAGCTTGGGGGTGTAATGTTAGCATTTAGGGTGAGTAGTCAAATAAGATCAGTTCTACACATGTGTTGTCAGGCTGCTGGTAGTTGGTACACGATTTAGTTGTATTATATGTGTCCTCAAGCTACAATCCTTAACCTATTGAAAAGAACCCTCCTTAAACAATGAACTACATGATCGGATGAAGCAGAGAAAAAAGCTTGGAACATAAAACAAAACGCTATGTTTTACCTGAATGGCTGCTAACGTGGACAAAAAATCTTTACATTGTTCAAGCAAAACCCTTTCTTTTGTAGTCACAGTCCCAAGTTCATTCACTAAAGAATTCATTTCCTCCACCTGCAAGGGAGGGACAAATGATGTTAGATAATTAGGTAGATTTGCCCTTTTAAAGTGTTGAGTTCAGGTAAAACATAAATAAAACAGGTTCCATCAAACTACAAGATTTCCTTCTTTCATCCCTTTTCAAGGTGTGAAGGCTTCATTAGAACTTTATCCTGTTTCTTATCAGAAGTACATTTCAATAGCATTAAGTTAGTATATGTTCCGTCAAGGTGTGACACTAGTTTACAAACTTAAAAGATGACCTTTGCAGCTGCAAAACTAGATGCCCCGCACACGAAATTCATTGTACATTCGGTGCCTTATTTCAGGGATGAGGGACAAGAATGCGCCAATGCAGGAACATTCTGTACAATATCTGTTTTTTAATGGAAAGTTACAAAATATCTGTGGATTGGCAATAACAGTTCCTGCCGACAAAAATGTCTGATCTGATCTTTAGATAGTAAGAGCCAGGCATAGAATCCAATCACCTGGAAGGGTTTTTTCTATTAACAAAGAGAAAGGCCAGTCAATTGGAGTATTGCATCCCTGTTTTTAAGGCCCACCGACAGATAGTAATATATGTTTTCATTGCCTAACTAGCCTCAAGACTCCTATTTGTGGTTGAGTGCTTTAATCCCTCATTTTGGAACACGTTCTTATCTACCTACAATTTCCTTTAATAGCCTAGGCACCAAAGTCAACAAACAATCCAAAAAGGCAAACACAGAAGTACAACATACAAGCCGTATGTTAATGCAGTTCCTGTGCCAAAGAGCAGATTATGGTGAGATATAGCCCACTAAACCATGAGTGTGCTTGTAAGGTGGAAAAGTGAAAGGATGGATTTGGGGCAGGGCGGTTGAAAAGTGAAAAGAAAATGAATTTTGACTGTGCTTGGTAGAAGAGAAAAGTGAAAGGAAATAAAATAAAATAGAAAAAGATAGGTCATTTTCTACTCTTATTAACAAATCATTCCAAATTAGAATGATAAAGAGGAGAAAAAATTGGAGAGATGTGAGTAAAGTATGCATATTTACAAGATTATCTATCATTTTTAAAATTTATCTTTTTATCTTTAGTTACAAAGGGTATAATGGTAAAATAATATATTTTCATTTTCTTTCCTCTCATTTTTCAACTCTACTAAGCAATGGATGGAAAAAATAATTATATTTCCTTTCCACTTTTCCATCTTCTCTACCAAGCATGATATGGGAAGAAAAAAAATATTTTTCTATCTTTTCACATTTCTCCTTCCAGTTTTTTATCTTTCCATTTTTCTATCCACTCTACCAAGCAAAGCCTAAGAGTTTTTAACTTTTAAATGCACTTTGCATGTTCTGCAGCCATAATCTGTTTTTTTTTTTTTTATCTAATGTAAAAACCAAGTTAAGGGCTATGATCAAGCCTTTACAAGTTACAACTGGCTTAATCAGATGACTATAAGTATTAAAGAAACCTAGCAAAACAAGAACGTATATCTATAGGAAACAGCAAGAACACAGCTCAAGAACTTTCTGTGTTAGTGGCATTTATTTATGAGCTTCACAAAAGTAGTAAAAATACAAATAATTACCACTAATACCTACAAGATTTAGTTAATGAATTTTACCTTTGATGATAGTAAGCATATTGAGGATGCCATTGCTTGCATCATATCAACTGCTGAGCTGACAGCATCCTTCAGATTTTGGATATCTGCCTATTATGAGAGAAAACAGATAAAGAGAAGAGAAACAAGAGCAACCTTTTAAACCACACTGATTGTCATGAACTGAATCATTAATAGATTGTTTATTGAAAAGCAGGGAAAACAGAAAAAAGAAGAAACTTACTATTGTTTTTCCAACAATTGGAAGACGAAGAATACTGGCCTTTAAAGCTTCAGTTGCTCCTAGCAAAGAACTAGAGTGGTCTTTGTCGAGGAGGGCCCATGCTTCTAAACGAGCTATCTACACTCACCAATTATAACAAATTTTAGTCATGAAGAAGAGAAAATTCACGCTATAAAAGCCAGCATCTAGTAACTGAGAAAGGAAACGATTAGATCTGTTCTAACAAGCACGCAGTAAGAAGTAGAGAAAGGGCAATAAGAGGAACTAAGGGTCGAATTAACAAGTCATCAACAGCCTTTTTCCTTCTGGGATTGAAATATAATAGCACCAAATTTTCTGTTCTTGACTTTCATTGATTTCTTATTTTCTTGTTTTCTTTCAGTCTTCCTCTGACTCCAGAAGGTGAACAAAATTCCAACATAAATCAATCACTGAACCATTCACTACTACTGCAGACGAGAATAATAAATCTAATTTTCCTTTTTCCATCTTTTAGGTGTCTTAATTAAGACCAATATTCAGTACCTACTCATGTCATGATGTAAGTGACTGGTGACTGCTTCTAAAGCATGTTTCTAAGGCCAGGCAGCCCCCTTAGACCATTACTGAAAGCTAAAAAATTCCTCATTATAATACCCAAGTCCCAATTTTGATAATTTCATTCTCATCAACAGTATTCCTAACAATGTTGCCTTTTCTTTTTTACTTTCATGATCTCATCTATATGGAAGTCAACTGAAACTGATGCAGCATGTGTTTGGTTCTGGACCATGAAAGCATGGATACAGACATGAATTACATGTACAATATGACAAACATGAAAAAGGTAAAAACATAATCAGATAGCTGAAAGTCTATGAAAAGGTCTACAAGGATCGATTCAATAATTTAGAACGTGAAGTTTTGAATCTTACTTGTCCCTTCAGGATGAAAGTCAATTTCAATTTTTGCCTCAGCAATAGCAACTTGATTCTCTTAAGGGTGACAGAATGCCGCAGTTCTGATGTTGTTACCCATGCATTCCACAGATTTTTCTGGTATAAAAGAAGGAACATTAGACACCAACATACCAGACTTATTAGAGACCATCATGTTAAACCTCAACTCACTGTTATTGTTTTCTTAACCTAGTTCTTTTTTTATATTAAACTGACAATTATACCAAACTGTTGATAAAAGAAAACTTAACCATTCCTGTGTATTATATAGCAAAACCCAGCAGCCCAACTTTCCCCAACATTGATTCTCATTACTGGAGAAGATCTTACATCTTAAAGAATATTACAACCAGAGCAATCTTTCTAATTCTACTAGTTATTCTAATCTTTGAATAGGCCGTTTTAACTGATATACAGTCGGTATCACTGTATCATTCACTTCTCTCATGTCAAGAACAGAATAAGAGCATCACCCGGCAGTTGACGACAGACACTGGTGGAACTCAATCTATCATTTAAATAATTCCTCAGCAAGCTTATCTCTAATCTCTGCCTTTTTCCAATAAGTCCACTAAACCTTCCATTGTGCAAATTTACAACCGTAGAGTGAGAGACAGAGAGAGAGAGAGATTAACAAGCTCTTCACAACTTCATAATTATGACAAGAACGATACACAAGATTAGCCACAATTCATCTAAGTTAACATCACATATCAAATTCATCAGTCAAGTACAGTATTTTACAATAATTACTGTTGAACACTCACTCTCCATATTGACCCCATAAACCATATAACAACTCGAATCATCAGAATAGGCCATTAGTTCTTTTAGATCCTTAACCTTTCCTTACTCTAAGTTGAAAACAAATAAGGACCTTAGGGATAGTGGTACAATGACAATAAGGCCAAAGTAAAAGCATTCATTGGAATCCAACCCACTGACTATGCAGCATCGATTGTTGATAAAAGGAGTGAGATAAAATGTCTAGACATTCAGCCTCGCTGTAATAGTGAGAACTCAAAATTCTACTCAAGGAAGTTTAAGCAATTAAAGTTACTGATAAGTACTCTAGTACGAGTATAGTAGAGGGGAAAAGAGGCTCAATAACATTCATTCAGTAGTATGTCTTTCTCAATGATTTTACATCATCCTGTGTAAAATCATTGATCACAACAAGCATTTTACCGTTCAAAAACGTGACAATAAATTGCCTTAAGATCCTTCTGTCTCTAAATCTAATCTCTTAGCACGTATAAAATGGACAAGATTACACTTCCTTAGGAACTATGGGGAATTCCAGGTGGCGAGTATATAACTAATGAAATGCAACCTTCAGTACATAAATTCAGCAATATAGCACATACACAAATTTTATAGTTCCATATTGGACAAGACTACATGATGTTCTCTAAGAGGATACCATCATGAAAGAAGTAAGCTGCCACTTGCATTAGAGGTAATCTTTATCATAAACTAGTTGGGTTCAGCTTGTTTGAAAAACTATTACTATGAAGTAAATTGGAGCATTCGCCAAATATCACAAACAAAAAAACAAGTAGACACGAGCATTGAACATATTGAGAACAATGAGATGGAGAGGGATGATAATCATACCTCTGCACTCCGTTTCTGCACCATGAAAGTAGCATCTGCCCTTGCATTTGCAAATCTCCATTGCAAGTAACGGTTATAAAGAAGCCTCAACATGTGTGCATCAACAATCCGATCCTCCCCCATCTTTCCTCTCCGAATATCAACAGAAAAGCTAAGAATTGATGGGGAATTAACAGAATTACCAATCATCTGACCACCAACTGCATTTCTCACCCGAGCAGGACTTAGCCCCCTCAATGGAGATGAAGCTGAAGATGTCCAAAGCTTACTAGGAGAAGCAGGTCTTGTACCTCCCCTAATAGGAGAAGACACTGCACCATCACTAGAAAACCTTTTTGATTGACTGAACTTAGCTGGAGAACCAATTCTAGACCCGGGGCTTGTAGATAAAGGTAAACCCGGATCCTGTAAACGCCTCAACCAGCTGTTAGTTTCCTGCCAAAACCTTGCAGACACAGCAATATTACGGGATCCATTCCTCCCTTTCGAAATCCCACTTCCTCCACATTCTTGCTTTCCAGAATTGGTGCTTCCAGAAGACACACTATCTGTATCAGACGCAGTGAGATCACAAGAGACACAAGAAGCCTCATTTACAGAATTGGCATCTGGGTTTTGCTTATTAGCTTCTTTTAACAACTCAGAAGCACTTACCAAATCCAAACTCAACCTGCTACTACCATCAAAAGAAACTCTCCTACTACTCTCATCAAGCATCATTGATTGTTGCAATGACTTAGCCAGCATTGCACCAGATCCAAACATCTTCCTTTCACCACTACAATCCAAACTCCTAGACAACGGATTCGAACCCGAATTCCCTTGCCGGGTTCTCCCAGGCCAGCGGTGCTGATCCACCGGCTTCGAGTTCTCCCCATGATCTCTCACTGGAGTAGCTCTACGCCTTTCAGGAGTTGCTTTCCTAGTCAAACTAGAACCCACTTGAGCCTTTGTCTTACTGATCGGAAGCGAAAATGCCTCACCTTGAAACGAAACGGACAAACTTCTCGTTGAAGTAATCAACATCTTGGAAGCAGCTGACAATTCCGTGGCATTAACATTGTTTCCTTGTGAAACTTGACCCCCGGGCCGCCTCCGGTCCACAGATTGAGACCGTTTAGGAAGCGAAGACAGCATCGTTGAAGTCGGTGTTGAAGTAGAACTAGCATTTGTTGAACGAGAAATAAGCGGAGAAGGAAATCTCGTAGTCGTTTTGTTCCTCGATGTCGTCGTATTAGTGGAACGAGAAATAAGAGGTGAAGGAAATCTTGCCGCCGTTTTGGCTGCCGTTGCTGCTGAAGAAGAAGAGGAAGAAGAAGAAGTGGAAGGAGAAGGAGACAAATACCTGGAAGAAACTTGTCTACCTCTGGATTTTCTTGTAACTGTAGAGCCATTATCTTTAACAGGAGCCCTTTTTGTTGCTGCGGTTGGGTTTTCTTCTTGATGGGTATTTGTTTCTTGTTGTGGTTCTTGAACAGGGGACTGTGAACGAGTTGGTTGATGAGAAAATGCAGCCACCATCATCTAAGACAGCAAAAGAATCTACTTTCTCTTCTACATTGCCTTGAAAGAAATTCTTTTGTATTAGGAGTATTGAGTCTTCTTTTTCATGGCTGAGAACCTGGAAAGAAACAAGATTTTAGGTAATTTTGAGGAGAATGGAGAATAACCAATAAAGGGTTTCTGAAGGATTCTAGATTTTACTTCAACAGATGAAACACACACAGCTTTTCTGGGCTTCCAGAGAGAGAAAAGAAAAGAGTAAGGAAGGTGAGATTTTGGGAGACCGAGAAAGAAAGGAAAGGAAAGAGATTCACTGATTCAGCTTGGCTTTTGAGTTTGGGTTTATGTGAATCTTTGGAAAGACGTTAGGTTAATTAATTATTACATTTTTTCAGTTTTAATGAATTAATAGTTACCAATTTCTGTAGACTTTAATATTTATAATGAAACATTATGGTATAAATCATATAGAAATCCATTGAGAAATGATAATAAAACTAATAACTTGTTTTTTTAGTTCAGAAAATGCTGCTACTAATAAGTTATTTATGTATCTTAATAAAAAATATATATATATATAAATTAAAACATAATTTTTTTTAAAATTAATAAATTTTAATTTATCGATAAATTAATAATTTATTTATCAATAATTAAATAATTTCTTTAAAATAATATTTTTCTGTTTCAATAATATTATTTTATAAAGATTTTACTATATAATATGCTTATTTACATTTCATTTTTCTAATGAATTTTATTTTGTCTTTTTTTGGTCCTGCTCATGCGTCGGGCAATCCGTCCGGCCCAACAAGTTCGACCCGTATTGAGTAGGGTCTGGACATGATATTTTATGTTTCGGCTCGGCCCGGAACAGTTTTTTTATAATAATATTATTTTATTTAATTTTAATTATAAAAATAAAAAATATTTTTTTTTTAATCCAATAAACAATATATTCGGGCCTATCGAACCGGTCCGGCCTAACCCAACACCGAGCCTCGGCAAAAAAAATAAAAAAAAGTGCCGCGACCTTACCCATGAATCCTAAAGCCAATGTTGCAAATTAACCCACATTTTTTTATGTTGGAGTCAATGAGAAAAACTTGGGTATTAATATTACAAACAGATTTTCTATGCTTATGTTTGCTGTCTCTTTAATAATTTTTTTAAACGTGTTTAAAATTATTTTTTATTTATAAATAATTAAACACATATATTTTTTATTTAGACACATATCAAAAATTACTAAAAAAACATAAAAAAAAAAAATGAGACAGAAAAAATCTATTCATTATGAATAGATCCCTGTCTATAGGCTATATCCTTAATTTTGGTGTGTATGCATATAATCAAAAAGTAGAGATGCACATAAATATTTTATTGCTATTCCAAATCAACCAGTAATCCAAAGAGAACTTAAAAAAAAAAAAAAAAAAAAAAAAAAGAAGATAACAACAATTTTGAAAAAATAGGTATAAAATAAGAGAATTATTTGATACCCACCTGTAAAATTAAAAAATTCTATCATATTATATCAAATACGAACTTATAAAATAATGGGAAGATCAATCTTTTGGGCTCTATATGCTGGAAATTGTCTTGAATAAACATGACAGTTTGATTTAAGTAGTTTTAATCTCAAGGATTATGTTTATGTTTAAACTATTAGAAAGGAAGGTGTGTTTGGTAACGATTGAAATTTTTTAATATATTGAAAAAAATAATAATAATTTAGCTTTTTCAATATGATTAATAATTCATAATAAATGCTACTTAATAGAAAATTTAAAAAAAAAATGTTGAATAAGATAAATAAGTAGAGAGATACTTGTCACTTAATGCAAAACATGTTAAATCAACTTTATTTTTAAAAAAAATTATATTTTAGCTAAATTATCCATTTCTATTACAAAATATGAGATATTTAAATTATCCTTTTTATTTTTATCCAAAATCATCCAGAATAATATAAAATTTTATGTTAATAAAGTTAAATTTATTAAATGAATAATTTTCAAAATTTAACATTTACAGTTATCAAACAATACAATTATATTCAGTACTTAATTTTCAATAACATACTAACTAATTTTTATAATACAAATTTAATATTTAAAAATTCAGTATTAAAAATTTAATATTTAATATTTTAAATATTTAATATTTCAATTTATAAAATAAAACCGAAGTGACATCTATTAAGACAAAAGAAATTTATACTCTCATTCATACTTATTAATAACAAAAAAAAAAAAAAAAAAGAGTTAAACAAAGTAACAAACAACTTGTCAATGATGAATCATTCATCCTTTTACCGCTTCCGGTATAAATCAAGGTTGAAAAAATAGGATAAAAAATTAAATCGATATGATTTTTGATTTTCGATTCAATCGATTGAATCGGTTAGATCGGTTGGACACTTTAAATATAATTTTTAAATATTTTTAATGTTAAATAAATATTAAATATAGTAAATAATAAATAAAAATAAGTATTTAGCTTAGTGGTATGGTCTTTAGTATATTCTTAAGGAATTATAAGTTCAAATCTCATCACTTATAAAAAATATTTTTGAAAAAAATAATTAAAAAAATAAAAAAAAAACTGATTTTTTCCTGTTTTTTCCGATTTTTTATCGGTTGAATCGGTTTTTGGCCGATTCGATTAAATCCAGTTTTTATTATATCTTCAACCAGTTCGATTGGTCCAATCCTATTTTTTATTTACTAGTATAAATCTCTTAAGAGAATTGATTCATAATGAAAAAAGAACTTGTTTTTCGTTTTTTTTTTTTTAATGTTTATACGACCTTTCCTTTTTTTAATATAAAAAAATTAAGTACTTTTCAATTTACTTGATAATTTTAAATATGACATAATATGAGATAATTAACTAAAACCTGACAAAAAAAAAACACAAAAAATAACAAAAATTTATATAAATATATAATACTTCAAATAAAATTTATAACAAATAAAAATAATAAAAATACCATAGTTGAAAAAATCAGATCGGAGATCAGACCGGTGTGATCTCCGGTTCTTGATTCAACAGGTTGGATAGGTTGGACATTTTAAATATTTAAAAAATAAATTTAATGTTAAATAAATAATAAATATAGTAAATAATTAATAAAAATAAACATTTAACTTAGTGGTATGATCTTTAATATAATTCTAAAAGATTATGAGTTCAAATTTCATCACTTACAAAAAATATTTTTGAAAAAAAAATAATTTTTCCCTTTTTTTTCCGTTTTTTACCGATTGAATCGATTTAATTAAATTTGATTTTCTTATATCGTTCGGATGAGATAAACCACCGATTTTCGATATTGTCCAATATTTTATTCAATGACACAAATACGACATAAAATCAGAAATTATAATATCTACTTTTCAATAAAGTAAATGCCCTACTCCTCCAACTAGAAGTATAGATCAGATTGTGCATCATTATAACTGCAATCAATGTGAAAATGTGAGGTCTATGAAGAATGTAGAAAAATATAGGTAGCAAAAAAAATATTTATAAAGTTTTTGGTCATTTCATTCATTTAAATAAAAACTTTATAGCTATGATTAAGACCCTTTACTATAATCACAATCTCTAGATCTATATCACTTTATTAACTTTCATTAACCAAATTAATCATTAGCAAAGACATGAAATGAAAGCTTTCTCATGTTTTAATAGGATATGAGTCTGACTAATCTAAGATTAGATTGACTTCCAAATTAATAAATTATAGGGTAAGACAAATAGCAACATCTCTACTCTACCGACAAATACCATAAAAAAAATTTGTAAAAAAAAAATCGTAATTCCATGATAATGGAAATATTATAAATATTGTGATTCAAATTTTAAATTTATTAGATATTATTTGGAGTAAATTTCAGGTTCAAATATCGTACAATTTTACCTTAATGTTATAATAATTTGATAATTTCAATGCATAGAAAAAGAAAATTTTTAATGTGTTTGATAACTCATATTAAATTTTATTTAATAGAAAATTTTTAACAAAAAAATATTAAATAGGATAAGTAGGTAGATAGCTACTTATCACTTAATATAGAATATATTAAGTCAATTTTATTTTAAAAATATATATATTTAACCTAAATTATTTATTTTTTAATTAAAAAAAAAGAAATATTTAAATTACACTTTTAATTTTTATCCAAGACTATCCATAATGATATAAAATGTTATTAAAATTAAAATTATGAAATTAATAATTTTTAAGATTCAACATTTACCGTTATCAAATAATATAATTATTTTTAATAATATATCAAATAATTTTTTAATACAAATTCAATACTTAATTTTTTTTTTCAGTTTATCAAATAACATTTAACTTTAAGAATTTGTAAGAGAGGGTACCTTAAGCAGAGGAGGGAGATAAATGAGCCAACCCCCATGAAAAGAGCTTACAAGCAGCTGAGAGGTTGATGGTATCAAATGAAAAAAAATATGCAACAAACTTAAAATTAATAAAATTTATTAAGAAAAGAGAAGACAAAAGAATGCCTTGTGAATGTGTGATTATTGCAAGGAAAACTATAAACCCATTTGTTAATTAGTTTAATATAAGATGCAATGTCTCTTTTAATCTCTCTCAATCTCTATATCCCTTGCTTTCAACGCATTTTTTTTCCTTCTTTCCCGGCCTTTCTTGAAAGTTTTTAATATATTTTTTTTTCCCTTTTGTCTCAAAGCCTTGCCAATTCACCAGTTAGCATTGCATTCTCAGCACTTAATTTAGCAAGAAAATTAACTTAAAAAAAAAATATAGAGATCTTTTTAAAATAGACTTGCTTAAGGATTGAATTATATGTTTGATTCGATGAGTTCGATCTTATTCAAATTAAATTTGAATATCATATTTTAAATTCGAACCCGATCTAAATTATTATTTAAATTTAATTATAAAATATATATTTAAACAATAAATAAATTTTTTGAATTTAACAAATTGAGTCGGACTTTAAACAAATAAAATTTTTAATATCCGATCTTAATCCGATCCGACCATGACGAGCACTTCAAAGCCAAAATTGAGTTGACTAGTTTGTATAATGTGAAACCCCGCTAAGAAAGTGAAAACAATGAAATTAGTCACAATTATAAGAAGTGATTGGGAAAGGTGGTGGGTCGTATATTTGATCGTTGTACACTTCTAATCATACGAAAATGACCCAAAGCAAAATGATTCATTTTTTTTTTTACAATTTTATAAAAACTTGTTATGATCCATGTGTCTGAAAACCAAATGTTGTTTCAATCAAGCAATTTTTGCTCCTTGGTGTTGAATTTGGTTGCTAGGCTTATATCAATGCCCTCTTGTGTTTGTTCTATATATAACTTTCTATTACTTTTTTTTTTTCCCCTTGGATTCTGCAGATTAAACAAAGTTTTTGAATTGCGATATCAACTACTTCAATTAAGATAATAATAGAGAATGTATATTTCTTTTTCTATTTCAGGTCAATGGTACAAAATATTGAATTTTTCATGATTTGTTGTTATACCCATTAACTAAATGTACCAAAGGTACCAAAGGCTCAAGATAAGTCGGCGTGACCCACATACTAAAACTTGAAAATCTAAGATATAAAAAAATTGAGGTAAAAGTATTCAACCCTATCATATTTTCGACATTATATTTTGGCTTTATTATTTCTTTCAACCGTTAATTATCTTTTTGACTCTCTTTTGTTGATCCAAGTATCGAAATGCGTCTCGAAATATCAATTTCGACGCTTTTATGATGATTTTCTACCTTTTGTAGGCTCAATAACCTTTCCTCCTCAGAAGACTATCAACAATTGTATGCATATCCAACAACCAAGTGTTTTTCATAGTAATTTTTTTATGGAAGTTAGTTATATGATATATTTGTCATTCTTTGCATTTTGTTTAGCTAACTGGTGAGTTTAGATTGTAAAGATTTTCTTTCCAATGATGACAACATATAGGGAAAACTCAAAAGCACTAGCAGTGAGAGAAAAACATTCACTTTGAAAAGTGAAAACCATAGCATTAGTAGTTAGAAGAAAAAATACCAAAGTCTGAAAATCACAGCAATATAGCCAGCTTTGGTTGTGTTTATTTGGGCTTTGCAGTTCATGCACTTTTACAGATTAAATTTCCAAATTTAACCAATGAAGAACAAGAAAGGGAGGCTGCAACCAACTAGAGAGAAAAAGGACAAACAAGGCACAAGTGAGGTAATAGTATATATGGCTTAGACCAAATTAATGATTAAACTAATTAACCCACAATTAAGATATAAGAAGCTGTTAAGAACCCACATACCAGCTGACTTACCCTGCAATTTCATCAGCAAATTGATGTTTTAGCATTATAAAGTCAAAATTAATAGAAAAAACCCTGTTGTTAAGCTATGGCTGTTAGTATGAATTATGGAATGATGCCAATTGAAACTTTGCAGCCATGTGACTTAAGACACACTCCATAAAATAATTGGTTTAAAAGGAAGACACCCACTAAGTGATGTTTGTTTAATTGTGGTAGCCTATTTTCCAAGTGATTATAAACTTAAGAGAATGATTTAAATATGATAACATATTTAATAAATACGATACGTTTAAGATATGTATCGTATTTGTAATTAAGATTTTGATATGTTTAACCCTTTATGTCATATTCATGTTTACACAATTAATAAAAAAATATAAAATGAAACATGACACACATACTCAGATTACGATACTTCTACCTCACATTTAAAAGTGAGTGACTATCTGCTAAACAACCCCCTTTCCTTCCTCTTCTTCTCCCTTTCTTTCTTTTTCTTCCTTCCACCAAACATTGTGACTAATTTAATGGCTGATTCCGCACGCGCAAAAGCATGTTTCTATTTATTTTTTCACATAGCTTGGTTGTATTTTCTTAGGATCTAAGATTCAAAAGGAATAACAACATTTTTTAAAAAGGTTTATAAAACTTCCCATTTCAGCTGAGAATTGTGACTGGTTACCGACAAGTTTCAGCATGCGCTTGTCATCCTTTTTATAACCTTCAAAATGGACCACATCTGAGGACAACACTCGAAACATAAATAAGTTCTCAAACCAAGTTTTAAATGTCATCCCCAACATTTGCACCAGACTTATAGTAGAATTTTTGCCCCTTACCTAACAACATTAAAGACAAAGTTTTGGCCTGAATCAAGGTTGAAAAAATCGGATCGGAGGTCAAACCGGTGTGACCTCCGGTTCCCGGTTTAACCGATTGGACATTTTAATGTTAAATAAATATTAAATATAGTAACTAATAAATAAAAATAAACATTTAGCTTAGTGGTATGATCTTCAAATCTCATCACTAACAAAAAATAGTTTAGAAAAAAATAATTAAAAAATGAATTTTTCTCAATTTTTTTCGATTTTTTATCGATTGAACCGATTTTTAACCAATTCGATTAAATTCGATTTTATTACACCCGTCGAACCGGATAAACTATCGATTTTCAGTTCAACCGGTCCGACCGACCGATCCGGTTTTTTATTCACTGCTCTGAATCAGTGCAGGAATTTAATGAACATCTAGCAACAAACATAATTTGAAAGATCAACATTCCACAATAAGAATTGAAGTGCAAATAGTCCAGATGAATTCTTTGAGCCATTGGTATGTAAATTCCATTCTTGTGACAGATCTTCCAGCCTTAGTAACATTTGTGTGGCTTTAATTTCACCAAGTTTAAAATGTCATCCCCAACATTTGCACCAGACTTTTAGTAGAATTTTTGCCCCTTACCTAACAACATTAAAGACAAGTTTTGGCCTGAATGAAAGTTAAAAAAATCAGACCGGAGATCAAATTGGTGTGACCTTCGGTTTTCGATTTAATCAATTAGACATTTTAAATAAAATTAAATATTTAAAATATATTTTTAATGTTAAATAAATATTAAATATAGTACCTACTAAATAAAAATAAGCATTTAGCTTAGTGATATCATCTTTAGTATAATTTCAAACGGTTATGAGTTCAAATCTTATCACTTACAAAAAATAATCTAGAAAAAATAATTAAAAAAAATAAGATTTGAACTCATAACCGTTTGAAATTATACTAAAGATGATATCACTAAGCTAAATGCTTATTTTTATTTAGTAGGTACTATATTTAATATTTATTTAACATTAAAAATATATTTTAAATATTTAATTTTATTTAAAATGTCTAATTGATTAAATCGAAAACCGAAGGTCACACCAATTTGATCTCCGGTCTGATTTTTTCAACTTTCATTCAGGCCAAAACTGATTTTTGACCGGTTCGATTAAATCCGATTTATTACACCCGACGGACCAGATAGACCACCGATTTTCGATTCAACAAGTCCAGCCGGCCGATTCAGTTTTTTATTCACTGCTCTGAATCAGTGCAGGATTTTAATGAACATCTAGCAACAAACATAATTTGAAAAATCAACATTCCACAATAAGAATTGAAGTGCAAATTAGTCCAGATGAATTCTTTGAGCCATTGGTATGTATATTCCATTCTTGTGACAGATCTTCCAGCCTTAGTAACATTTGTGTGGCTTTAATTTCACAATAAATTTACATACAAGTTAAAACTCGAGTGTTAGGCCCAAAAAAAACAAAGTCCAAGCACTCAAATTCCTTTCTCACCAATTTTCCTCGGAGTATGTTCCAAATACAATATATAACACGAATTATTAACGTGTTAAAATAGACAAACAAAACATAAATACACGTTAACGTGTCAAAATACACAAACAAAACATAAATACACAGATTGTCAATTCTATTTAAGAGTAGCCATTTGTTTGGGAAAGTAAAGCATCAGATTCAGAGGAAAGTGAGTTAAAATAAAGAGTCCACTGAATTGATAATTTAGTACCCAAGAAATCCCCTAGAATTTGTTTAGGTTTATGGAGTCTATGAGAAAACAAAAACCAGTCATAAAATTCAGTAGGAAAACAATGAACCAGTCAATTAAAATTTCAAACTCAATATTTGCCATGATTGATTGGTAGATTCTGTCTTATTACTGGGTTCAGTCCCAAGACTCCCAACATTCAAAAACAAAGAAAATAATCAACCAATTCCAAGTTCCAATAACAAAAAAGCCATTGTTCTAAACAGAAATGGCAGGGCCGATAACTACAAGTTTCAGGTTAGGAAGTTAACCTGGCTGATAAATGGATGATCTAATAAACGGTCGTCTGTTATACTCAGTAATTAGTAGATTTAACGGCCATATATTTCAATTATGTCAAATTAGAACCTACATTCCTTTTCCTCATGGCCAAATATATAATATATAAATAAATTAAAAAGCTGGATCTATGCTGCAACTTGAAGATGAAGATGGATAAGATCATAAGACCTTCCAATGCAAGTCTGATTGCTTCTTGTATGGAAACTTGATAATTTTGAGCATAATATAAAAACACGAAATGAACACGACAAGTTTAATAAACACAAAAAATAATGTAATAACCATGACACGTTTAAATACAATTAACACAACATATTTAATACACAAATCATATTCAAAATTTCAACATATTTAATAATTTGTGTTGTGTTTATATTTACTGATACAGAAAAAAATATGAGACATAAATACGCATACACACATTGTCATATACATGTGATGTGCACAAGGTCTATCAAACCAGATTGAAAAAACATTGCTAATATCTGACGACTTGAGACCTACGCATGCCCATTTTAATTTTACCTAATAAGAATTGGGCTGATTGCACTTTTGCTGTATCTTTCCAAGATGTAGTAGTGCCTAGCAATTCTTACTTCTACAAGCATGAACTAATACTCTACTTTTGTTTGATAAAAGCAAAAAAAAAAGACCCCATTTTTTTTTTTTTTTGCATTAACACCAGCATAATTGTCATGCAGACATTTGTGAACCCTCTGCCCCTCTTAGCACTTTGGCAAGCCACTTCCATCATTCAAAATTGGATTCAGAATAGGAAACAAGTTACAGGCTAATCAACTCCATTTGCATATTCTACTCCAAGATTATACCAACATGATTAAAAATAGTATTAGAGTACAGTTTAATCAGAATTAGGGTACAAGTTAACATTGTACCAACATGGCAGACATTTCTGATTAAAGAAAGTACATACAAAAGCCCAAATCTGATCTTCAGGTTTGCATTGTGAAAATGAAAACCGAAACAAACAAGAGTAGCTGCTTTTTCAGTTATCTTATGAAGAAAATGATTAAAACATCCATGATTCATGCTCAGATTGAATAGCCCAAAGCATCGCATCATCTGACACAAGACACTACAATTTAATGAGTAACAAAGCACTGCTAGTTTTCTAAATCAAAACCAGAATGCCAGATTTTGACGCATTGAGAAAATATTCGACCAGTCCATTGACTGTAATAACCAAGACTATAATAACAAGATCAAATGTGACAATAAGACTAAAAAGTTTCACCTTCTGCAAACTCGAAATTTAAACAACTTAAACCTCTAGTTCCATTTAGAGAACACCCGAAAAGCAAATAATCAACAGGATCGTTACATAACAAAGACAATTAATAGCAAACTTAGCAATAAAGAAATTACCAAATAAAAACAGTATGATTACTTCATTGAGAAACAACAAAGTATTCTTAGTTCAACAGCCAACAAAAACAAAAACATTATCTTAAAGTTCCTTCAAATTCAATATAACCACATTACCAATGGCTCATACTTGGACAAAGTCTCTCCTTCGTACTTCACACCATATAAATTCTTCAGCGGTACTGCAAAAAAGAAAACCCAGAGGTTAAGAAACTACTGATCTGAAAATTATAAAAAATAAAATAAATTAGATAAAAGTAACAAACAGAAGAGTAATTGAAGATGTATTTGTGTTACCTTGATGAATCCGATTTCCTTGGCATTGCTACGGAAGCACTGCCTGCAGCACATGAGACCGTACTTCCTGATGATGGCGTGGGGATTTCCGCACACACGGCTATCAAAACAAAAACAGAAAGAAAAAAAAAATCCAAGTCCTTGTAACATGAAACACCACAAAATCAATTAACCAAAACAAGACCAGATTTGACAAAAAATCTTGGCGGAATATTTCTACATGCCTACTCTCAAATAATCCATAAAAAAAGTCAATCTCAATCCAAACAAATACCATGTCGTTAAGAGCCTTACATACAAAGAATAACATCTAAATCGTCGGATCAGGCACTCAAAAAAACCAACAAACTAAAATTTAATTTCCTTCCATTAACATATTATATGCTAAAAGATAAGATCTTGCAGAAAACTAAATACTTAGAAAGTGTTAACAACAATAGTCTTCTTTTTTAAATGTCTAAGCAATCAAAAAGAGTGGAGAGAAGAAGAGAAAGTAATTACCAGGCGCGAGAGCCAGGGCCGTAGGTTTTGGGGTGAGAGTTCCAGACGTTTGAGTGACCCATTTTTTATTAGCTAGCTGCTCCTCGATCAAAGCTCTGAAAAAGGCGAAAGGAGGCTCGAGTTTAGAAGGAAAACGAGGTATATATACACAAGAGTCCGAAACCCTAGTTTCCAAATTGTTTTGGCGGCTCACCGAGCCCGTACAGCTTCGGTTTGTTGGCCCAAAAGACACTTAGGCCCAATAAGTGTTCCTAACCCAATTGTTTTTTTTTTTTGAAATGGAATAATAATAAAAAAATTAAAAGAGAAAAATAAAATTATTTAAATAAATAATTATTATTTAATATAGTCTCTAATATAATTAAAACCGAGTCCTAAGATTGGGTTAGCATTTGTTTAAAACAAAATATTTTCGTCTATTTTGTTTTTCAGTAAGGATAAAATAGACTTTTGATAAAATAAATGGAAAAAATAAACAGTTGAAAGAAAGGAGCTGAGAGGAGAGAAGAGAGAAGGAGCTGAGGGGTGGATGAGAGGAGGTTGGACAGTGATTGACCGGGGTGACTAGTCGGATGAGAAAACCGTGGAAGAGAGGGGAGAAAATGGAGGAAAGAGAAAGAAAAGGAGGAGAGAAAAGGAAAGAGAGGAGGAGAGCAAGCTTTTGGTGAAAGGAAGAAGAGAAAAGAGGGGCAGAATGAGCGGAGCAGGCTAGCTGCCTCAACCTGGCCTGCGACGGTGCAAGCAGTTAGCCGATAGGAAGAAGAATAAAAAAGAGGAAAAGAAAAAAAATAATTGTAGTTTTTGTTTTTTTTATTGTTTTATTTTTTTTTATTTAATAAGAAGATGAGGAAGGGAAAAATATATAATAAAAAAATAATTGTAGTTTTTTTCAATAATTTTTTTTAATTTATTATTTTCATAACAAATAAATATTTAGTATTTTTTTTTTTACATAATTTTGGATTTTTATGTATTAAAAATTTTAAAACAAATTTTTAATATTTTTTATTATTCTCTTATCACTTTTTTAAGGAAAAATTTTATGATTTAAAAATAATTATAGAAGTTGATTTATCATTTTATATTTATCAAATTGAATTAAAAAAATATAAAGAGATAATAAAAATAAAAAAAAGAAAATAATGTTAATTTTTTTTCTTTATTTTCATTCGTTAAATTTTTTTTCAAACAATTTTAAATTAAAATAATTTAATAAAATTACTAATATATATATTTTTAAAATATATAACTCCCACGCGAGTAAAATTCTAATTTAAAATTACTTTTAAGATTAATTCAATTAAAAGAAATTTATAAATATATTAAAAAAAATGTGCGGGCAACATTCTAGTATAAATTATAAAACTCTATCAAGTCAAGGCTAACAGAAACGCTGCGTTTTTATCCTATGTACAAAACCGGAGCTTCAACAACTGGTGGCAGAAACTTACGCTGTCTCAACTCTCATGGCGGATCAAGCGGCTTCTTCGTCTGCTCACCTGGTAATCACTAACTTTCCCACTAATTAATCTCTAAAATACCTCTCCAATTGAAAATACCCACCGACCCATTTATTCTTTCATAATTTATAACTACTACCACTACTGAATTATTATATTTTTGGAGTATTTCCTTTTCCAGTAGTTCCTTTCAATTTCAGAAGTTCTTGATTCATCTACGTTTTAGGAAATCCATCTTGAAGGAGAAGAAGATGATTATGGCTTGATATACGGGGCTGAATCAGGATGGGTTGAAGCTAGAACGCACTGTGATCACTTGGCTTCTTTGTCGTCTGATCTCGCTCACATTCCAACCCCTAAAACTCCCTGCAACAGGTTATCTCTTTTTTCCTCTGAAAAACTCTTTTTGGTCCAACTAAGTTCTTTCTTCCTGTTTGCTTGAAAAGTTAGATTTGGATATTTAGTTTTGGTTACCATGGATTTTTTTACTGTACCTTCATTTATCTCTGCTAATAAAGAACTCATAGTTTTTTAAGCACTTGAGCTACTAAATCATCTTTGAAGTTTGCAGTTTATGCTTTTTCTGATTCTTTAATGGAGATTGTTATTTGTTAGGGCAAGATTACATAATTGTTTTCCTAATCTTCAAAGCATTTTATGCATACTAGGTGCCAGCACCCAAGTGAGAATTGGTTATGCTTGTGCTGTAAGGATGTGCTCTGTAGCCGTTTTGTGAACAAGCATATGCTTGAGCATTATAAGCAAACAACCCATTGTATAGCACTCAGCTATAGGTAATGTAGTCATAATTGTTTTCTTTTTTGCTTCTCGTTTTGCTATCTCTGTTCCTTGAGAAAAAAATTGGCCTTATATTTGAAAAAGTTTCGTGGGTAATCTTTTTTCTTGATTGTGTGAAACCAGTGATCTGTCAGCTTGGTGTTTCGCTTGTGATTCTTATCTGGATGCTCAGTTGATTCAGCAACTGCGACCTGTTCATGAGACTGCTTACATACTGAAATTTGGTGAAGCCCCTCCTTTTCGAACGGTTGAATCCTCTCTGATGGAAGATAAACAGGCTAAGGATATGCCATCAGGCAGTTGAATCTTATGTTACTCGGACTTGAATGTGAGTGTCGGACACGGTTATGTGTCCAACATGGGTATGTTCAATTTTTTCTAGTTTTTCTATGTATTTGGAGGATTCTTGAAGAGTCATATCCCCATAAACCATGTCCAAATATGCGTCGGATACGGATATCGGACACGGATACTTCAAGAAAAATGAAGAGTCGGAACAACTTAGGTTGAATCTGATGGTACATTATGGTTTTCAGACCCCTGCTGTTTTATATTTGGGGTTGTGGAGAAGGACAGTAGAAGGTTGGTTTGGTTCATATTGTCATTATCAAAATTTAGTAGAAACCTAGTTGAATTTTCAGTATATGTTTTGCTTAGTATACAAATCTATTTTGGACTTGTTTTGGGGGTTTAAGTTACTGCCTATGATACAAATCTATTTCTTCTGTTCATATTATCATTTCAGGTACTTTTGATTATAGAATGGCTAGAGTACTTTTGGTTACTGAGGCTATGTTACTCGGACTCGAGTGTGAGCGTCGGATACGGGTATGTGTTTGAAATGGGTATGTTCAATTTTTTTTAAGTTTTTTCATATATTTGGAGGGTCATATCTTTATAATCATGTCCGAATATTTGTCGCATACGGGTACTTTAAGAAAAATGAAAAATTGGAACAACATAGTGCTGAGGTACAAAAAGAGTGTAAAGACGTATTCTCGTTTGACAAGGGGCCATAAGTATCATTTTCAAACATAATTTAAGAAAAGGCTGCCTTTGATGATGCTCTTTGCATGTTCAGTAACTTGGTCCTGGCCTTACTCAAGCAAGACTTGGTCATTTTCTGAAACCAAAGTGGTAAGAATTATCTGTCAACATCTTTACTACATCCAAACAGCCACATATTTCTAGGCCAAGCAAAGAATCTCAGTCAGGATTAATGAAATTCCATATTAATAGCATTGCTTCTTCAGTCTCGTCTGAGTTATCTGCCCTGATAAAAGCGACCATGGTCAAATAATGCAGAATCTGCAGATAAATATTTGCAAATTAATCCATCAAGCAAATCTGAGAATTATTAACCTTAAGGCTCATCTCTTACGAATAGAAATCATTTGCCTCAATTTTTCTGTCCCTATCCGTGTTTTCACTCTCATAACGAATCGCGGGTTCATTTTTTATGGTGTTGCTTTTTTCTCGTTTATTTTCAATTTTTTAACGGGGGTTAAGAAATACAAATACGATCTATCGGTATTTTACCGATGATTGAATAGGTGAATTTTACAAAACCATCTTTTTTATTTGCATCGTCTTTGTATTTTTTTTTTTCAAGCGAAATTGATTTTTTATTAGATAAAAAATCGGATAAAACATTAAAAGCGAACAAATATGAAGAGAACAAAAAAAAAATGAACATACAACTCGTTACGAGAATTAAAGTACGGATAAAAACAGAAAAATGAGAGCAAAGAATTTGGATTCATCTCTTACTACCTTTGAGAAGCTTGAAAAGTACATGAATTGAATCTTCCTAAATTTCATGTGCGTTATCCGTGCAACGAGTTATTATTGCCATCAGCCCTATATATATATATATATATATATATATATATATATATATATATATTGGTGATATGATAAAACTAAGAATATTCTAAATTGGATGAGAGAAAGTGAATAATTCTCGCAAATCAAACAAACCAATGGCCTTTGATGTTGGCCGTCTCACTTTAGCAGACCCCTTCTTTATGAAACTCAAGCATTGATATGGTAACGTAACAAATCTGCAAGAAAAAATAAAATAAAATAAAAGTTTGAACAAACTTTCATTAGTAAATGTTTCTATATATCTTTGTTTTTTTCATTTAAAGAGTGATGCATTGTAAGAAATTATATAATTCTCTTTGATGAACTCATGCTGTGGCTTGTTATTTAAGACTTTAAAAATTGTTGATAGTGCTTCCTCTCTCTTTTTTTTTAAGTCGTAGTTTAGAAATAAATAAAAAAAATTATAAATGTTGAGATTTGAATTCAAATCTGTTATATGTCACATTTTAAAAGTGATTACATAAATTAATTGAGCTAAACTTTGAGTTCATAGTACTTCCGAAGCTCTACATTGATAAAAAAAAAAAAAATGGGTGGAAAAAAATTGAATTTCTGTGATAATTAACCACTAGAAACATAAAATCTAAATAATTAGTAAGTACTAATAGTTATTACACCTTAACACAAACGGAATTCAGAAAATTAAGCGAGTAAAATACACTTTTTTTAATAATAAACATCTTAGATGTCGATCTAGAATACCTTTGGATACATCCTGAAAACCGTCTATTATCGCCACTATCATCATCAATAATTAAAATACGATACGAAAAAATAATATAAACATGATACAAATATAAATATGAATTTGTCAAAATTTATATATATATATATATATATATATATATATATATATATGACACAATTATGATATATAAAAATAACACAAACAATATGAATACATAAACTGTCCGATCTAATCATCGTCATCAAGCCAAACTTCTTATCAAGCAGCAGCGCATTCAGTTTGAAGTTTTCCATACAAATTAGCTTATTGAAGCATAAAAGTTATAACAAAAACAAACCTTCAGGCATTCAGATTTTCTTTCGAGATTATCATCAAGTTTTTGTCTGTGTTCTTTTTGTTATGCAGGTACTAGACATTATTATTGATTTTACCATAAGATTTGTTTTACTTTTCTTTTCCTGCTTTACCCCAGTCCAAACATAGCGTAAAATAATCTAGAATGACAATAATTGGCTAATAATAGAATTTTGATTATTCATGGGATTGCTCACGGGTTGCCATTTGGCTAGTCAGGATTGTTAAGCCGAACTTAGAATGGCAGGAAGTCGAGGAGTTGCGATAAAGCGTGGGATCAACGAAACCCCCTACAAATAGCAGTTTCCTAAAAGAATTATGGCAGATTCAACTTAAGGACCAAAACCTACAAGATATTCTCTTATTGAAGATCTGAAAGATTATTTCTTTTTGATGTTCAGGCAAGACCCAGTTCAGTAATCCTTTGAAACAGAAAACAGGTTAGCTTTCTTAAACAAAATTCATATGTTTTTATGTACTTTTTTATGTTTGGGGTATTAAAGTTGCTATATTCAAACTCCAAAAAGATCATATTTTAGTTTTTCCATTTTCAGGGAAGCTATCTGTTGTGTTTAAGTTTCAAACTTGTTTTCTTTTTTCTCTCTATTTTCCTGTGTGTGTATGGGTGCGGATGGAATGATTAGTGATGATAAGAACAGTTTTATCAAAGCCAATCCAAAGCTAACGGTATTGCCACTTATTGCTTTGATATTCTATGAGGTATCTGTTAAAGTCAACAACTCCTTTAGAATTCTCTCATATAGAATTCTCTCCAAACTTTATTATTTCTCTAGGTCTTTCTAAAATTTTCTTAAGTCTTCTTTCTAGAGTTCTCTCTAGATTTTTTATTGTTCTTTCTTTAGAATATTAAACCAACACACTAGAACATTCTAGGTTGGTTTAGTAACCAACATAGAAAGCTATAAATAGGGTGGGATGTAAGTTGTTAGATGTAGAGTGGTGAGTAGAGAGAAAAAGGAAGAAAAAGATATGAGTGAAGGAGTGAAGTTGTGAGTGCATATTAAAAGAGTGTGTCTAGTGTATATTTGGTCTTTTCTCATATTAATAAAAGAGTTGTTTTTCGGAAGTTACTGTAGCATCCCGAGATAAAGTTACTGTAGCGTCTGTAGCAAATCGGTACTGTAGCACAAAACTACAATTGGTATCGAAGGTCAAAAATCAACAGTATCTGGGGGTCCTTTTGGTGTAGAGGATTCAGTGAGGGCAGGAGGTGGCCCTCTTTTGTCTTTGCTTGGTTTCTTAATATTCTATTTGATTTGGAGCATCCCAGAAGCTTTAATCACAGCTGAGCTTGCTACAAGCTTCCCTGAAAATGGTGGTTATGTTATTTGGATATCTTCAGCTTTTGGTCCCTTTTGGGGATTTCAAGAAGGATTTTGGAAATGGTTTAGTGGGGTTATGGACAATGCCTTATATCCTGTGTTTTTCTTGATTCCTTGAAACATTCATTCCCAATATTTAACAATTTAATTGCTCGAATTCCAGCTCTTTTAGGAATCACAGTTTCACTAACATATTTGAATTATAGAGGACTACACATTGTTGGGTTTTCTGCTGTTTCCCTTGCTGCTTTCTCACTTTTCCCCTTTCTTGTAATGGGGATTCTTTCAATTCCTCGAATAAAGCCTAAGCAGTGGCTTGTTGTAGATTTTAAGAAGGTGGATTGGAGGGGTTACTTTAATAGTATGTTTTGGAATCTGAATTATTGGGACAAGGCAAGTACTCTTGCAGGTGAGGTTGAAAATCCAAGTAAGACCTTTCCAAAGGCGCTTCTCGGGGCAGTAGTTTTGGTGGTTTCTTCATACTTAATTCCACTTCTTGCTGGTACTGGAGCTCTGAGTTCTTCTTCAAGTGAGTGGACTGATGGGTATTTTGCAGAAGTAGGGATGCTGATAGGAGGGTTCTGGCTCAGATGGTGGATTCAAGCAGCTGCTGCAATGTCTAACTTGGGGTTGTTTGAAGCTGAGATGAGTGCAGATGCTTTCCAACTTCTTGGAATGAGTGAAATGGGAATGCTCCCAGCCATTTTTGCTTCAAGGTAAGTTAGTTCTCTGATTTTGCTTCCTTAATTGTTCTTATTTTTGACTATTTATAGATCCATATGAAAGCAGATTAGATTCGTTCCACTATGATTTTAAATGAAGAAAGGTACATAATGGTGCTTGGCTCTTTAGCTAACAGATTACCTCAATGTCAATACCCAAATTGATTGTTTTGCTCAACTTTGCAGGCACATAACCAATTTCTTACTCATCTTGAAATTTGACTGAAAGCATTTAAATTAGACATTTTCTCAAAAAGCTTTTAAAGAGCCTACACTGTAATTTCTCCATGGAAGTTTGATTTGAACTTTGAACTCCTTTTTCATATTATTTCACCCACATTCAGAACACAATCAAGCACGCGGTTCTATTAATCAATTTCGAGTGATGTATGAATATATGATTATGAGCTGTTTCCATGACCATGTTTCTGTAAAAATTCTTTTGGCAGGTCAAAGTGTGGGACACCAACAGTTAGCATACTGTGTTCTGCCATTGGAGTTATTTTCTTGTCTTGGATGAGTTTCCAAGAGATCTTAGAATTTCTTAATTTCCTATATTCAATAGGAATGCTTCTTGAATTTGCTGCTTTTATAAGATTGAGAATTAAAAACCCAGATCTACATAGGGCTTATAGAGTACCATTGCATACATTTGGACAACTGATGGTGACTTCAGATAATTTGGATGCGTTACAACCGCATCAAGAAGTTATAGATGAGGCTTCAGTTAGTCTTCTTCCGGTTTTATCATCATCAGAGATCGACCAAGAAGTCTCCGAAACTTCAGCTGAAGGAGTTCTAAAATTAGGGTAGGATCTCCTTTCCTTTGTATACTTTTTTTTTTTTTTTTTCGGTACAAAGATGGCCGTAGCTTGAGAATAGGAGGAAAGGTTACAAATGTTGGAATTCGAAACCTAAACCTGTTGAATCAAACGAACTAAGCTCTGGGTTTTGTATCGTATGATTCTAAATTTATATTCAAAGAATGGGTGAAAATGGTTCCATTGTCCTTCAAACTTATGTAACTTTTATAACCATTAGACCATGCAGGTAAAGTTCGGAGCTTCTTATTCTTATGCATTGGCAACACAGGGATAAACTGCAGAAGGGATTTGAAACTGCACTTAAAACAGTTTTGCCATATATTTCCTTCCAAATTCCAGTGTGTAAAAAGCATGAAAGCTTAGGTCAAGAGAGATGGCAGACCAGATGTCAGATGAATGATTGGATGAGTAATTTGGAAGGGAACAAAAAACTTCTCGTGTTTCCAATGTGCTACATTTTGTTCCCTATTACTATTAGTGTAGAATTAATACCCAAACAAAGAATTTTGGTTACTTGTTGTATGAAAGCTAGAGGTCTCAAAATGTAACTAACATAACATGCAAATACAAATCATTTAAGTTAGACATATGGCATATGCATGTTTGATATCTACTAATCTGAAAATTGCTTTTCTCTTCTTTTTTTTTATCCACATCTATGTTACTTGGATCCGGATAAGTGTCAAATACAGATGATATATGTTCGACATAAATATATATATATTTTTTTATATATTTAAAAAATTATATCTCATATTCATGTCCGAATATATGTCAGATATAGAGATATAAATGTTGGACATGAATACTTTATAAAAAAAAACTAAAAATCCAAATAAAATAGATCCACGTTGCCTCAATCTCAGCTTAAAACTTTCTGATTTTTTTCCAAATAAGGAAACTTAAAGTGTCACAAAGGTGAAATATCCGGTCCTTTCTCATGACTTCCCTTAATCTAAATTACTAAGTTGAAATTTTCTTGCCTGAAGAAACTTAGATGAGATTGTTTATATTTTAAAGTAAAGAATCATAATATATGTCAAAAAGAGGGGGAAAAAAAGCCCAAGCAGTTACATTTTCTGTTAAAAAAGATGAGATAAAGACAGCTGAAGCAACTATAAAAAAACGCAAACAAACAGCCCCTAGCCTGTCTCACTTCACAAATGTGAAAAAAATTTAAATACCCACATAATCCTTATATTGTAGTGAAAAAAATAATTTAATTTTTATACTGTAAAAGTGAATAATTTAGTCATTATACAATTAAAATAAATACAAATAAGTAAAATTAATAAAGGTGTTAATAAAAACCGTTAAAATGCGGACATAAACTCATAAAATCTAACAGATTTAGATATATTTCAAATCATATTTTATTCCAAGTTATTAATTCTGTTAAATTTTACGTGTCCACGTCAATATTTAAAGATTTTTCATTAATATCGTTATCAATTTTACTTATTTACACTTATTTCAATTGTACAAAATTAAATTACTTATTTTTATAATATAAAAATTAAATTATTTTTTTATTACAATATAAAAACTATATAAGTACTTAAATCGAAAAAAGAGCACTTGAGTTTCTTGTCCTAAGAATATTCAGCCTTCATATGTTAAACCCTGTTTGGTTTTCCTCTGTTCACACAAATAGCATAATAAAGAAACAAAACAGACAAAGAACCGATCACCAAACACTTACACAGGAAAAGGGGGAAAAAAGGAAAAATAAAAAAAGAGAAAAGAAGGAAGAAACTCTTCATAGCCAGACAGAACACCGGCGTTGACCGAGTTCGGTACATATCTTACTCCACCTATATTCAATTCTCAATTCGCCTTTTGGGTTTTCGATTCTTATCGAAATCTCAAATGGGTATCAATTATTTTTTTTATTATCACTGCTTAAATCTTTCGAATTTGTTCGATTGCTTTCTCTGATAACTTGTCTCGGTAATTCTTTAATCTCACCAAAAATTTCCCTGTTTTATTGTCGTTTATTGTTGTATTGGTTTTTAACTAGTAACTATCGGCATTAATCAAATCATAGAATTTTGCTTTTCGCCTCTTTGAGCTAAATGTCTGTTTGGTTGTTTTTCTACGAATTTTATAAATGTGTAATTTTTGTCATGTTATGTTGATTGAATTTTGGTTAATTTGCAGGTGGAAATAGGGTTTCGGGATCAGGCTGTGATTTCCCATCTGGGTTTGATTTGAAAGTTAGAGATTTTGATGAAAAAAAAAAAAATTTATGTTTTAGCATCTGTCTTTTGATGGTGGGATTTTCTTGAGTGAAATTGAGGAAGATGATGCTCAATCAAAATTATGCTCGTGCCGACACCTTAGAGCTAAAGGCTCTTATTGTAAGAAAGGTTGGGCATCAAAGAGCAGAGAAGTACTTTGATCAGCTAAGAAGGTTGTTTAGTTTGAAGATTGGCAAGTCTGAATTTGATACGTCTTGCATTAAGACCATTGGGAGGGAAAATATTCCTCTTAACAACCGGCTTATTAGATCCATTATCAAGAATGCCTGCATCTCTAAAGTTCCACCATTGAAAACTATTAGAAAAGTAGGAAGTAACCTTCAAGTTGGACATGGTTATCAGCGTAATTGTCTTCAGTCACTTTATGGGGATGCATTTCCTCCTTCCCCTCGAAAAGGTAGGTCTGCTGCTGCCAATGGGGATCGAAAGTTTCGGGACCGTCCTAGTCCACTTGGAAAGCCACAAAATTTTGTACGTGAGGAGTCGGTTTCCAAGGCACAAGAGCCGAGTGCAACTGAATTGCTTTCACTTGGAAGCAGACCTCCTGCTGGAGTTGCATCTGTGGAAGATGGGGAAGAAGTCGAGCAGGTGGCTGGAAGCCCAGGTGTTCAGAGTAGAAGTCCAGTTACTGCTCCTCTTGGTATCTCCATTAACTTTGGTGGAGCTCGCAAAGCTCTTTCTAATGCTTTCTCATGCAGTAATTACCACTTAGAGACCTGTCAAAATAAAGGTGAGCTACCGGATACAAGATCACTAAGAAGTCGTTTGCAGCAGAAGTTGGAGATGGAGGGAATTAATGTTTCTATGGATTGTGTTAACCTACTGAATAATGGCTTGGATGCATACATGAAAAGATTGATTGAAGCATGTGTAAGATTGGCTGGGTTAAGGTCCGGAATGTTACCTCGAAATTACTTGCAACAATCAGCAAAATCATTTTATGCATCCATGTTGGACTTTCGTGCTGCAGTGGAACTGAATCCCCAGATACTTGGAGAAGATTGGGCTATGCAGCTTGAGAAAATTAGTCTTAGCTCTTATGAAGATTGAGGAGAATTTGATTTACATAAACCAGCAATATAGCAGATTAGGAAATTATCATATATGACTTCATGTTTAGAATGAATATATGATTCAGGTTCTTTTTTTGGGTCAAATTTATACCCTTTCAGCATTACTTGAACTTGCATTTAGATTTTAGCACCAATGATTGCTAGAAGGAAAAATGTTTATACATGGAATGTAAAATTCTAGATACAATTAGGATCTCATTGTTCAACCATTCTTCAGTTGATATCTACTTCATGTTTTTCAAGTTTTACATGTACTGAGTTATGAATGAGAAGATAAACATTTTTTGTTCAGAAGATTGCCAGTTTAAAGTCTTACATTCAATTTATAGAATGTGTGGAATCACCAACCAAGATGTTTGCTTTAAATAAGTACTCATTTCAGATAAAATAAAGCTGTAATATTTCCTAAATGGTGCATCAATCCAAGACTATTGGCATTATAAGAATAGGGGCAGTGAGATTCAAATCACCCCACAATAGAATGATTTAATCCCTCTCGGTAATTTAAAATCACTACCACGTAAGATTCTCAAATTACTACTAAAAATATAATAATCTAATCACGGTGATTAGATCACCTTCAATTTTAAAAAGATTATCCCATACCAAATACCACCTAAATCACTACTCCATGGTCCATTGATTAAGACCTGAGCTTCAAGTTCTAAGATATCAGATTTATATTGATATCATACACCACCTAAATCACTACTCCATGGTCCATTCATTAAGACCTGAGCTTCAAGTTCTAAGATAT
The DNA here is from genome assembly GCA_030761205.1 of Fremontodendron californicum. Classification (NCBI taxonomy): domain Eukaryota; kingdom Viridiplantae; phylum Streptophyta; class Magnoliopsida; order Malvales; family Malvaceae; genus Fremontodendron; species Fremontodendron californicum. Next base: position 3,318,600 of record JAULJL010000013.1, on the reverse strand, counting down.
CAGATTTATATTGATATCATGATCAATTCTAACAAAGATATTTATCTCCAGAACATGTAAAAGATTTGAGGTTTTAAAACTCAGTATTCATTTTATTTTTGTAGGCTATATATAGGTACAGAGTAGAGAAACCCACTATCAACTACAACATAAAATCGCAGGCAGCCCCGCTGATATATCATAGATATCGGCATGCAGCATAGCATCAAGAGTTTTTGCAGTCCTAAGTTCGACAAACATTGGCTTCTTCAGCAGCCAAAGTCATAAGGCACAAGTCCTTTCAGCTCCGGTCCATTCAGGCGCTTGTTGTTTTCAAAGCTGAAACAAACACAGAAAGCAAACAATTTAGCTAGATTGATAATAATGACATTAAAACGAAATATGTAACTATACTTTGGCCTATAAGTTTGTTATAGATTATATCATTTATTCTTTAGCCCTAACATATTTGCTTAAGTTTTGAACTTAATCGCTATGTTACTCGAATTCAGGTGTAAGTGCGGATACGGGTATGTTTAATTTTTTCTAAGATTTTTTATGTATTTGGAAGGTCCTTGAAGGATCATATTCTCATACCCAATATCCGGATCGGACACGGGTATTTCTAGAACAATGAAGAGTCGGAGAAACATAGCTTAATCGTTCTTTGACTTTGTGATAAAGCCCCCGTTCCATGGCCTGACATTCTTTTACAACTATTTGGACACCATACCATAGACATTATACTCATATCGATAACCTGTGTTTCAGGTGAAGTCGGGTGTCAAGCATTTTCACATTACTTTCTCATTAACTTAATATATTCAAAATAGTCTTAAGCTTCTACATTTACGGCTAATTTGTTTCACTCCGAAGATACTCATGCAAAAGCAATTGTTATAGTGCACTTATATCAGATGCAAGCAGCAGGAAGTCAGGAACATTAGCAATACGAATAGCAGGGTAACAAAAACCTGTCGAATTACTGTTTCAAACAACTCTAAATAGTTCAAAACTCCTATGCAGGTGTTAGTAATACATCTCCCAATGGCTACAGCTAGCATTCATGCAAATAAATTAGAGGGCTCAGTTATTACTTCATGCTCATTCTCATGCTTCTTCTTCAAGCAATAATTCCTTTGAATAATGCAAAGATGTACAACCATGTCTACTTCTTATGTTCTTATAGTTAAAAAGGGCTTAAAGCTTGTAAATATAACTGTGATGATCAACAAAGAGAGCAATAAAAATGGTACCTTGGCATTGAAAACATTGAAAAAGGGCCATCAACCGGAATTGTTCCACAGAGATCATTATTAGAAACATCACTGTGTTAATCATATAAACATTTTTGTTAAAATATAAACCACATAAAATGAAACAAACAAGAAAAAGAAATTAGATTCAAAAGGATTTCGGATTTTTTGTTCTTTCATCTCCTCTGAACTTACAATACTTTAAGGTTTGAGAGGGTAGTGAGCTCCCTTGGAATGGATCCTGTAAGGTTGTTGTTGTTTAGACGACTGTACAAAAGATTCAAGCACATATAATTAGTTTAAGCAAATTGTTCAAGTAAACTTTTTGGTTGATAAATGTTAAGTTGCTTACAGGAATCTCAGTGACTTCAGTTTGGCAAAAGACTTCGGTATTTCTCCTTCAAACCTGTTACCATACAAATCCAAGCCAACAAGGTCCTTCAGATTCCCCAACTCCTTTGGAATTTTCCCTCTTATGTTATTCCTGTATAGCTCTCTGCAGAGATTCAAATATTTTACACCTAATTACTATACTATTAAAGCATATCAAATGGGGAAAAGTTTTCTTTCTTTTTTATTTTTTTAAAAGAATAGCTTAAATGATGTATAAAGACAAACATAATAAAAGTTAAGTCCATATTTTCCTCTAATTTTGGGGACTCAGAAACTAAACATGCATAGAATGACATGTGAGGTGAAAGTGCATATCTTCAAACCAACAATGATGGAAAATAGAATTTAAAATCTAAGTTCCTCTGGTTTCATTAGTTTTCTGTTCAACCAAACAAAGCATAAGAAAAATCAAGGAGCTATTGTCAGAAAGAGAGAGCAAATACAAGTACTGCAGATGTTGGAGTTGACCTAGCTCAGGCCCCAAAGTCCCAGAGATATTAGTGTTCCCCAAGTCCCTGTAATTGAATGAAAATAAAAGTTAGTACACTAAGTTAGCATCAATCAAGTTTATAGATTTTAAGGTAAGAATCAAAAGAACTAGAAAGAGGAAAATAATAGAGATTATGAAGACAGGGAAGAGCAAAAAAAGAAATTGTAGGTTTTTTTTTTTTTTAATAAAAAGATAAATAAAGAAATAAAAAGGGCATCTTACAAACGAATCACATGATTGTTGGAATCACAAATGACATGAAACCAAGTGCAGGGATTGACAAGAGTAGGGTCCCAACTCTGCAACACATTGGTGGGGTCAGAAAGCCTGCTTCTCAAAGCATGCAAAGCATTTCCTGAAACCAGAAACCAACAAAAATGGTAAATTTTAAACAACACCCAGGCTTTTATTATGTAGCTTTCCAAGAAAAAAGCAAGTTAACTTTGAAGCTTAAATGAAAACGAGCAAAACCAAAAGAAAAAACCCATTTTTATCCATCTAACATAATTGTTCTAAGCTATGTTAAAAAATGAAAATCCCTCCTCTCATCTTTCAAGAAGTTATCTTTTGCAAACAAGAAAGAGAAAGATGGAAAATTTGAAACCCTAAAGAGTACAAAGTTAATGAATAGCAAGTAGTAAGTACCTTCAGAGTTGGTTGAAATGGCAGGGGAAAGAAGTAGAAGGAAACAAAGAAACAAGGAAAACACAGAAAGAGAAGCCATTGCAGAGAGACAAAGAGAGAGGGTAAGGAAGAAGTAAAAACAAAAACAGAGAAGAAAACGTTAAAAGGGGGAGAGATAGCAGGGAAGGAAGTATAAAAGTGAGTCAAGTCAATTTGGTGGAAGTGGAAGAGTGTTTGAAAGAGGTTTTAACTGTTTGAGATAGGACCTAAAGACCAAAGAGTGGGGGTGAAATTGTGGAAAGTTCACACATTGGTCGTGTCTTTCAGTCTTCTGCCGCGTGGTGTGGTCCCCACTTGGTGGCTGTCTCAGCTCTCAAGCCCAACTCTTCGCTGACTTTTTTTCTTGGAGTGAAGTTGAAACCAGGGAACACGGAAACTGCCCCCCTCCTAGGGATGAAAAAAGAAAATTCGAGAATATCTATTCAAATCGTAATATTCGGTTCGATTTCGATTCGATTTTTATAAGATTTGATTCGAATTCGATTCAAATAATAATTAAATTTATTCAATTCGATTTTTGATTCATAAATTAAAATTTTGTAATTATTCGAACCAAATCGAATTTTATTTTTTAATTTTTATAATATAAAAATAAATATATTTTTTTTAAATAATGAAAAAAAAAAACTTAAAAATACTATAAAAAGATAAGTTTTTGAAATTTTAAAAACCGAACCGATGAAATTCAATATGGGTCCATTCGGTTTTTGATATTATTAGATTCAATTTTTAAAAAATAAGAATACTTCACATTAATTATATATATTTTTTTAAACCGAACCAAACCAAACCAAACCGGTATCATCCTACCTTCCATCTCCCTGTCCCTAGTGTCGAATGTGAAGGGTTTTCTTGGTCTTTTTTAACTCACAAGAAAACTAAACAGAAGTAAGAAACCATTGCTACTGAAGTGCAATCGAACCGAACAAAATTCAAGTTTTTTTAATCAAATTCAAGTAGTTTACAAATACAGATATCTCCTTTACTTCCTTACATCACTACCTCGGTTCCACTCGTTAAAAAACAATTAATGCCCAAAGGTGTTTACAGTTGGGCTTTGATGGATCCATAGTAGATCATGTTGATTGAAATATATGCTATATACTGTGAAATTAAAAAACAGAAAATAAAAGAAGAATTTGATCTATATATATATAGAAACAGATTACAACAAATATGTAAAAACGAACAAGGACACTTACAGAATTGATTTGAAAAAATCAATATCGAGTCAAGGTTGGACCTTTTAACCTTAAGACGTTTTTTTGCCTGTCTAAGGTGCTTACAGTATCGATGCAAATCGTCTCCCAGGTTTCCTCGATATACGTTGCAAATGAGAGCACACCCGGATGCAACACAGCGAACTGAAGAATGTTGAAGTCTCTCTCTCAGAAAGCAAGAATAATTTCGGTGATTATGAGTGATTTAAAACAGATACAAGCAGTCCTATTTATAGATACATAGAAGTCTGTTCGGTCAGACACAACTGTTGGACATGAACCGGTTCGGTCAAAAGACAAGACCCTTCCATTGAACCGGTTCAATCCAACAGACAAGACTCAACAGGAAAAGGCAAATAACCGAACAGACACATTCTAGAAGAAAATTATTCGGACATAAAGCTGGTTGGAAATGAGCTGGTTCGGCTGCTTGGTGTTGAGCTGGTTCGGTTTGGACAAAAAATAATCCGGTTGGGCAGTAAAAAATTATTTACTGACCCAAACCCAAACCCGACCCGACCCAACCCAGCCCGGCTCGGCTCGGCGGCGGCGGCGCGCGCGTGTGGTCTAGCCCAAGTTGTGTAGGTCCTCACCCTCCACAAAAACTTGGGTGCCCCTTGGGGCCCAACCCATCATGACACTCTAGCTTATATAAACTATAAGCTAAAGTCATTCTTAGTCCTATGTGGGATTGACTACCACACATACCTTCAACCAACTTTCCTTCCTCTTCAAGTGGGTAAATAATGAGACTAATTTCTCATTCACTTTGATATCATTTGTGTACGACAACCTACGTATTAGAATACGTATTTCGTATATATATACATACTTAATATATACTATGATATCTAACAATCCCCCACATGAATGGAAATTGTCTGAATAAAACGACAAACTGACTCGGAGTAAGAGAGAGACTTTCTTTGAAGAGTAATTGCATCAAGATAGATTGCTTTTGGCTTTGAACCTTCCATAGTGAATAACTATCGGATTTACTCGGCTAACTAGTGAACATGATGTCTTGAACTATTCAGCCTTTGGTGTAAACCTAGACAATAATTATCACACAATTCCCCTTCGAACATCTTCGGTTCTCACGGTTGTGTCCATTTTGGCCTCGGACACTTCCTGGTTTCTTATGAGTACTCTAGAGGATTTAGCCTGATCAATTCTCATAGAAGTGGCCACGTTTCTTACTCATAATAGGTGATTGCTCATTAAGAGTATCCTGCAATACCCCACTTGATCATTTATCAAGCTATAAGAATCATTAAAAGCATAGCTTATCCTACCTTGCAGGCAGCACTAAATCATCATAGGAATGGATAAGAGTGTTTAACTCTTTTAGTGCTTACATACAGTTACATAATTTAGTTGTCCCTTTTGAACCTAGATCTTGGGATCTCCAGTCAGCTAGGTTGGGTTTCCACTATGTAACTTTAATTTATAGGCTTAAGACCCATTCCCCTCGATGATGTATTTACTTGCTCTCTCGTTAAACCTTTAGTAAGCGGATCCGCAATATTATCCTTTGATTTTACATAATCAATAGAGATAATTCCATTTGAGAGCAACTGTCTAACGGTATTGTGTCTTCGACGAATATGTCGAGATTTACCGTTATATAAACTACTCTGTGCCCTACCAATTGCAGATTGGCTATCGCAATGTATACTTATTGCTGGCACAGGTTTCGGCCAACATGGAATATCTTCTAAAAAGTTCCGAAGCCATTCTGCTTCTTCTCCAGCTTTATCTAAAGCTATAAACTCAGATTCCATAGTGGATCTGGCAATACATGTTTGTTTAGAAGATTTCCATGACACTGCAGCTCCTCCAATAGTAAAGATAAATCCGCTAGTAGATTTAGAATCTTTAGTATCGGATATCCAGTTTGCATCAGTGTACCCTTCAAGTACAGCTGGATATCTTGTATAGTGCAGTCCATAACTTGAGGTGTATCTCAAATATCTAAGTACCCTCACAATGGCCTTCCAGTGATCCTCTCCAGGATTACTAGTAAATCTACTCAGTTTGCTAACTGAGTAAGCTATATCTGGTCTTGTGCAGTTCATAAGATACATTAGACTACCAATTATTCGCGAATATTCTATTTGAGATATTGCGTCACCAGTATTTTTCTTTAGATGTAAATGAACATCTACGGGTGTTTTGGCTATATTGGTATCATTCTTACTGAATTTCTCAATAATATTATTTACATAATGATCTTGAGATATTACCAGGCCATCTTGTGTTTTAGAAATTTTAATTCCTAAAACCACATCAGCTACACCCATATCTTTCATATCAAACTTACTGGTCAACCAAGTTTTGGTAGCTTTTATGATCTCATTGTTACTGCCTAAGATCAACATATCGTCTACGTATAGACAAACAATGACATATCCCTTATTCGTATCTTTTACGTAAACGCACTTATCACATTCATTAATACGAAAACCATTTGACAACATTGTATTGTCAAATTTTTGATGCCATTGTTTAGGAGCTTGTTTTAAACCATATAATGATTTAACAAGTCTACAGACCTTCCTTTCCTGTCCCGGAACTTTGAACCCTTCGGGTTGTTCCATATAGATTTCTTCGTCTAAATCTCCATTTAGGAAAGCTGTCTTAACATCCATTTGGTGTATAACGAGATTGTTAAGAGCTGCTATAGCTATTAACATTCGAATAGATGTTATTCTCGTAACTGGTGAATACGTATCAAAATAATCGAGCCCTTCCTTTTGCCTGTATCCTTTTATTACAAGCCGGGCTTTATATTTATCAATCGTTCCATCTGCTTTCATCTTCCTCTTAAATATCCATTTGGATCCTAAAGGCTTATGCCCTTGAGGAAGATCCACCAGTTCCCATGTATGATTTTGCATGATGGATTCTATTTCATTGTTAACGGCCTCTTTCCAGAATTGTGTTTCTGGAGATGACATAGCCTCGTTAAAAGTTTGAGGTTCATTTTCTAACAAATATGTTAGAAAATCTGGACCATAAGTAGTCGGTACTTTAGCCCGTTTGCTCCTTCTAGGTTCCTCTTGTTCCTCTTCATCCATATGTGGATTACTACTCGAGGACTCATGAGTTCTCTTTGCAGTCTTGTTTTCTTGTTTTTCCTTATAAGGAAGAACATCTTCAAAGAACGAAGCATTCCTTGATTCCATTATCGTATTGATATGAATATCGGGAATGTCCGACTTAAATACAAGAAAACGGTAAGCAACACTATTGTTTGCATATCCAATGAATACGCAATCAATAGTTTTAGGTCCTATCTTGACCTTTTTAGGTGGAGGAACGGCTACCTTCGCAAGACACCCCCACACTTTCATGTAATTGTAGTTTGGTCTTAGACCCTTCCACAATTCATACGGTGTCTTGTCTAATTTCTTATGGGGTATTTTATTTAAAATATAATTAGCTGATAAGATAGCTTCCCCCCACAAGTTCTGAGGTAACCCTGAACTTATCAACAAAGCGTTCATCATTTCTTTCAACGTTCGGTTCTTGCGTTCTGCAATACCATTTTGTTGAGGTGAATAAGGAGCAGTGGTTTGATGGATGATTCCATTTTCCGAACAGAATTCATTAAAAAATGAATCATATTCACCACCTCTATCACTCCTTATTTTCTTTATTTTCTTGCTTAATTGATTTTCAACCTCATTCTTAAAGAGCTTAAATGCTTCCAAGGCCTCGTCTTTGCTTTTTAGCAAATAGACGTAACAATATCGTGTGCTATCATCTATAAAAGTAATAAAATACTTTTTACCACCTCTAGTTTGCACAAATTTTAAATCACAAATATCAGTGTGAATTAACTCTAGAGGTTCACTACTTCTTTCTATTGAATAGAAAGGAGCCTTAGCTAATTTGGATTCTACACAAATTTCACATTTGTGATTCTTGTCAATGACAAATTTCGGAAGCAAATCCAAATTGCTGATTTTCTGCAAGGTCTTGTAATTTACATGACCTAATCTACCATGCCATAAAGTAGGAGACTCAACCAAGTAAACAGAAGAAATATTATTATTAATAATCTTATTCTTGGGTACAATTGTCATAACATTGAGCTTAAAAAGCCCATCACAAAGATATCCCCTTCCCACAAATATCCCACTCTTGGTGAGTACAAATTTATCAGACTCGAATACGAGCCTAAACCCATTCTTGCTCAATAAAGAACCGGAAACCAAATTCTTTCGGATTTCGGGAGCATGAACAACATTATTCAATGTGAGTTGCTTCCCGGAGGTCATCTTGAGTACCACCTTTCCATGGCCTTGTACCTTGCAAGCCGTAGAGTTTCCCATATATAGTTGCTCATCATTAGCAGCTTCTTTATATTCGGAAAAACTCTTCCTTTCAGAACATACGTGACAAGTGGCCCCGGTATCAACCCACCATGTCTTAGGGTTTTCCACCAAGTTCACTTGTGAAACAACAGCAGCAAGCTCAAAATCATCAACTAGGTTGGCTTGAGCTTTCTTCCTCTTGTTCTGTCGGCAGTCCTTTGCACGGTGTCCGGGCTTGTTGCAGTTGAAACAATTTCCCGTGAACTTTCTAAAATCCGTTCCCTTCTTTGCTTGGGAAGAACTTGAACCAACGAATTTCCTCTTGTTGGTCTTTTTCGAACGTTCAACAACATTCGCTTTGGCTTCCATGGTCTGGACCATGACCCTCTTTTCTGAACTACGATTATCCTCCTCGATTCTCAATCGAACAATCAAGTCCTCTAAAGACATCTCCTTACGTTTGTGCTTTAGATAGTTTTTGAAATCCTTCCACGAAGGAGGGAGTTTCTCTATCAAAGTTGCCGTTTCGAATGATTCACTAAGAGTCATTCCCTCGGCAAAGATCTCATGGAGAATCAATTGAAACTCTTGAACTTGACTGATAATGGTTTTCGAGTCCACCATTTTAAAATCTAGAAACCGGCCAACCACAAATTTCTTTGTGCCGGCATCCTCGGTTCTATATTTCCTTTCCAAAGACTCCCACAGCTCTTTCGTTGTTTTTATCGGACTATACACGTTGTATAACGTGTTGTCCAAACCATTGAGAATGTAGTTCTTGCATAGGAAGTCAGAATGCTTCCATGCATCTACCGAGGCTACCATTGTAGTATCGGTCTCTCCCTCGTCCAAAGTCGGGGCCTCCTCCCGTAAGAACTTGGCTAGATTGAGGGTGGTCAAATAGAACAGCATCTTTTGCTGCCATCGTTTGAAGTCCTGACCATTGAACTTCTCGGGTTTCTCACCATGTGTTACATGTAGAGGTTGTGGCGCTACGGGCGCTCTAGCAATACCGGTAGATGTTTCGGCCATCTATTATTCAAGAATAATAGGATCAAATTATATACAAAATATACAAATATTATTATACTACAAAAATAATGTAACTAAGAACAAACACTTGTAGTATAGTAATATCACAAAATCTAAATATTAAAAAATATATATAAACAATATATATTATCACCGAAACTATATATATATAATAAACAGAAACATTAACAAAACAATAAGAAAAAACCAATAAAGATGCACCGAATATTAAAGAATAAACTCTAAAAAATGAGCACAATTACCGAAACATTACAAGGTTAGAAACTGCAGTAAAATCTGATACTAAACAAATATAAGCAATATCTCACAAACAGTACAAAACAAAACAATTAATATATATATATATATATACTGCCAACCAAAAAACAAATATAAGCAACAAACAAAATGAATATTAAAACAAATATATATATTCTAAATGAAAACATAAAACTGACGTGAACAATAGCAAATAAAAAAATATAAGCATGTAAAGTATATATATATATATAAATATAAGACAAAACAGTAACAATGCAAATATGAGCAACAGTATATAACTAGGACTAAATATATATATATATAAATATATATAAAGTATACAAAAACGAGAACCACAGTATATAAGAAATAATAAAAAACGTCTTAAGAATGTTGATTGAAATATATGCTATATACTGTGAAATTAAAAAACAGAAAATAAAAGAAGAATTTGATCTATATATATATATAGAAACAGATTACAACAAATATGTAAAAACGAACAAGGACACTTACAGAATTGATTTGAAAAAATCAATATCGAGTCAAGGTTGGACCTTTTAACCTTAAGACGTTTTTTTGCCTGTCTAAGGTGCTTACAGTATCGATGCAAATCGTCTCCCAGGTTTCCTCGATATACGTTGCAAATGAGAGCACACCCGGATGCAACACAGCGAACTGAAGAATGTTGAAGTCTCTCTCTCAGAAAGCAAGAATAATTTCGGTGATTATGAGTGATTTAAAACAGATACAAGCAGTCCTATTTATAGATACATAGAAGTCTGTTCGGTCAGACACAACTGTTGGACATGAACCGGTTCGGTCAAAAGACAAGACCCTTCCATTGAACCGGTTCAATCCAACAGACAAGACTCAACAGGAAAAGGCAAATAACCGAACAGACACATTCTAGAAGAAAATTATTCGGACATAAAGCTGGTTGGAAATGAGCTGGTTCGGCTGCTTGGTGTTGAGCTGGTTCGGTTTGGACAAAAAATAATCCGGTTGGGCAGTAAAAAATTATTTACTGACCCAAACCCAAACCCGACCCGACCCAACCCAGCCCGGCTCGGCGACGCGCGCGTGTGGTCTAGCCCAAGTTGTGTAGGTCCTCACCCTCCACAAAAACTTGGGTGCCCCTTGGGGCCCAACCCATCATGACACTCTAGCTTATATAAACTATAAGCTAAAGTCATTCTTAGTCCTATGTGGGATTGACTACCACACATACCTTCAACCAACTTTCCTTCCTCTTCAAGTGGGTAAATAATGAGACTAATTTCTCATTCACTTTGATATCATTTGTGTACGACAACCTACGTATTAGAATACGTATTTCGTATATATATACATACTTAATATATACTATGATATCTAACAGATCATTCATGAATCCGCAGCCTTCATGGGAGGGAAGGTATCAACTATCAAGCCTGTCGTTGCTGTTGGTAAATGCCCTTACCAAGTGAAAAGCTGTTCCCTTCGTCTTTAAAGTTTCCTCTCTTTTGAGTTTTGTGTGATGATATCACTTGCTAGAGCCGAAAAAGCATAAGATTTATAGCATGAAAGTGTTAAATGCCATGGCAGATGGAACCCATAAAATGACATTAATACAGGCAGTACCTTCAGTAAACAAAACGCAACAACAATTAACTGCTTGAACATGTCAAATTGGGTTAGACAAGCATCTTGCCATTGCTTAACCAACCTCTATGTTACTCGGACTCGGGTGTGAGTGTCGGATACGGGTATGTGTCCGACACGGGTCTGTTCAATTTTTTCAAAGTTTTCCATGTACTTAGAGGGTCCTTTGAGGATTATATCCCTATACCCATGTCTGGATATGTGTTGGACACGGATACTTCAAGAAAAATAAAGAGTCAGGAGCAACATAGATCAGTCTGTCTTGATTGCTGAATGTTTTAAATTTTAATGCTCTACACGGCAACTAATGCTTTTACAGAGTTATGCAAAGCATTATCAACAGCCATGATTGAACACAACATGACAATTGCAACAGCAAAATCAGCTAGTGAAAGAGATATTAAGAAGCTAATCATAGAGTACGAGGTTAGAAGATAGATGCATGGCACATGCTACTACAAGCCATCTCGATCTCCCAGTTCATATTGCTGAGTTTCATTTGTTTACTTTTTAAGATGAGGAAAACAGGCATATAGATCCGTTTTAGGATGCTTCGCCTCAGCATGCTCCCGGCACTTCACTTCTGTTGTGGTACAAATGAATGTTTGCATGCACACCTTGCACTGTACTCAGTCACCATCATCCACCAGATATGATATCAGAGGAACCAGAGGCAAGGCCAACAATTAATGATGTGAACTTGATAAATAATCAAAGATAAGAAAGGTTATTTGAAAGCTATAAGTTGGATCCAGTTTCATATGATAAGTGATCAACAAATAGAATAAAAGAACAAATACAAACCAGAAACAAAACCAAAAAGGTTAGGAGTAAAAAAACTTGAAATGCAGAAATTCTGTAATCCTCACGAACTATTTGTGGAATTCTCATTATCGTGTAGATGATCTTGTGTTAAGAAATGGTTGTTGAGCAGGTCCAAAGCTAAAAGAAAGAAGATAGAATTCAGTGACCAGATTCCAACATGCTGCAAGTCTTCATTTATCATCAAACTCCATCCAAGAAAGAACAATAAGACAGTATCTAGAGATAAACAAAATACAAAAAAAAGAATAGTAGACAGTTTTTGCCATCAATAATAATATCTCTTCTAGTAAGAGATGCATATTTCAGGAAGGCTAACACAATCATACAGATTCTTCTCATCAATATTTGTAAACAACAAATCTCTTCAAATAGTCCAACTACAAATACAAAAATCAACTAAGAGGGAAATGAGTACTAACCCAGGACCTAATTTTTTCATAAGGGTGAAAAAAAAAATGAACCATTATTAGATCATGCTAAAAGGGTATTCATCCTAATATCTCAACACCCAGAAATATACAAACTTTAAAGAAAGTATTAAAGAAAACTGCGAACTTAGTGAAAAGAGATATTCTTCCCAAATTCTCAATTTTGATATGAAGAAACAAAATAATCATAAATCATTTAACAAAAATAGCAGATCAAGAAAATATAGTGTTAAATCTAACAAACAAAAATAACAGATCAAGCAAAGATAGTGATAAATCTAACGAACAAAATGAAACCATAGCATGCAAAGATACTACCTGGATGGTCATGGCCTTCTTGTTAGACTCAAGCTGGCTTCCTATCAAAACAAAAATAAAAACAAAGCAAAGCATAAGATCAAGAATAGATCTAACTAAAAGTGAAATTATAAAAAAAAAAAAAAAAAAAAAAAAAAAAAAAAAACAAGATAGACAAGAGATGGAAAAGAAGAAAGGAGAAACTTTGCAATACCTTTGGCAGCAGCTTTTTGCTTTTCCAAGTTCTTCTCACGTGCCATCTTGGATTTTTGAGCATTTCCTCCTCCCATGATGGATGATAAGATGAGGGGAAAAGGTTTGATCACATGGGATTTTGAGGTTTTGAAGGAGGAGTTGGAAGAAGATGAGTTTTAGAAGGCTTCTGAAAAGGAACTAGAGAGATAATAAAATATTTACTACAAAAAGGCAGGGAAAGGGAAATAATGAAACAAGACAATGAAGCACAAAGGAGTAGATGCGGATAAACTATAAAGTAATGTAAGTAGGGGCCATAAGGGTAGACGTTAGAAACTGTGGTTGCTTAATTTTCTTTCTTTTCAAAAAAATTAAGAAACATCAAAGAGATGCATGCAATTGTTTGTCAGTCCTAAATAAACAATTTATAAACCTCAAACCACCTGCTAGGAAAGAAGGAAAATAAAGAGAACGAAAAAAAGTGAAAAAAAAGAGAGGCAGGAATGTTATTTTTTTATTGTATTTGGTACAGTGATGAAAAATAATAATAAAAAAAATTAAGGATAAAAAAATCGATTTTTAATGTTTATCAGAAAAATTAGAAACACAGAGTAAAAAGCTAGTTGTTATTATGGAAAGACAAATTTTGACATATTTGTGAGGGGGGTGATTTGGGAGTAACTGTTACATACTGAGATAGAAAGCTTTCAATGACTCTTAAGAAAGAAAAGCAGTCTTTTCTTGTACAAATTGCCTAGTGCAGACATAAAAAATGAGACAGCATGGCCTACTCCTCCTTCACGGCCTGCATCCTTTCCTCCTCTTCAGCTTTTTTCCAAGCAGCCTGAAAAAGAAAGAACCAACAAACAATTTCATTAAAATATGAAAAACTACAGGAAAACTAAATAAAAGTATTCATGTAATATGTTGAGAAACTTGCCTTGTCTCGTTCAAGTCTGGAGAAATGTGGCCTAATGGAATTTCCTAAGCTTAAGCCTCCCCATGCTTCTTGCAACTCCCTCTCCCTTGCTTCTCTACGAGATACAGAGAATTTAATCTGCTCTCTTGGTTGCTCCGCAGTGGCCATCTTCTCTTTCTCTAATCTTGATTTGTGTTTAACCAAAATTTGATCCAGACCACCATGTTCATCCGCCGGTGGCACGTTTACACCGCCTCTCTTTACTTTCACCATTTCTTCATTTGCATTGAACCTCATTTTCTCTTTCCCTAGTCCAGAAACATGCTTCACTAAAACTTTGTCCAAGCTCTCACAATCTCTGACATGTGTTCCTCCTTGTTTTTTGTGGTTCATAGGGTTTCCATAATTGCTTCCAGATGACAAGGCTTGCATTTTTTCCCTCTCCAACCTAGAAACTGGCTTCACCAGGATTTTATCCAGGCTATCTTCGCTTTCAGTTCTATTAACTTCCTTATTCAAGTTGATATTTTCTTTTCCAAATACTTCTCCATTAGTGCAGGGAACATTCTTCTCGGATAGAACTTCATTCTCCAAATTAGCCAGCTTGCCTTTCTCAACCAGATCATTTTTTCTTCTGCTCTTTGCTTCCTCAATTTCTCTTTCTAATCTTGAAACATGTTTCACCAGAAACTTATCCAGACTAGGTACTTCCAGAATATCACCTTTCTTATGACTAGGCACCCCATTTGACATTCCTCCCCTTTTCTTGCCGTTGAGCTCATATGTGTTACCACAATTCCTTTTTGCCTCTAGAATTTCCTTTTCAAGTTTTGACGAGTGCTTAACCAATATGCTTCCCAAGTCAGGGATGGCCTCAGCAGAAGGATCTGCATCTGACTTTTTATGGTCCACTCCAGAATTCTCTTTGAAATTTTTTTCTTTCTCCTGAATCTCTTCCTCGAAACTTGAAGACTGCCTCACAAGAGTATACCCACTTTCATCTTTAGACTCGTTCCTTCTGCCCCTGGCTTCTTGTACCTCTCGTTCAAGCTTGGTCACGTGCTTAACCAAAAACTTGTCAAGACTCGGGAGTTCCGAGTCTACTTGTCCAGTTTGGTTAGTTTTTCTTACTGTTCCTGCTCCAATTGAAGATGTTCTTCGAGCAAAATTAAGAGCTGAAGCAGAGGGATGATCAGCAATGGAGCATGGATTATGCAGTTTAATGTTTTCTACTTCTGCTAAGGCAGCATTTAAACCACGGGTTGCAACTATTGTAGCAATTGATGAAAGTTCATCCTCTTGTAAACATTTAAGCCTCTCAAGCATAATTTCCACAAGCTTTTCCGGGTTAAACTTTTCAGGAGAATGCCTCCTCTTGAATTTCTTCTGTCTAGTCTCCGAAGCTGACATCTTGCAATTGAAGTCTTCAGACTTAAAACCATCTTTTTCAGTCAATGTCTCAAGTTCTGACCCTGGCTCTGATTGACAATCTGAAGAGAACTCCATTGACTCTAGATTGCTATCACCTGTATCCGGATTCTCATTGATTTTCCTTAGAAGGTTTTTAAATTCATCTTTATTAAAAGAGGGACAAGATGCAAGCCTCAGGAATGCAGTCTTTACAGCTGTGGCCACTTGTTTATCTACCTCAAATGCCGTTTCAAAAGATGCTCTAATAGTATGAGTAGTAGAACCTGCTCGATTTACCGAAGATGCTTCAATCTGACAAGTACTCTGAGGGCAGTTAGGAATATCATACATTATCACTCCCAAAGCTGTTGCTGATTCAAAAGCCTCTGCTGCAGTTTTTTCAGCTTTCAACAGCAGTTCTTCTGCTTCTTTGCTTCGAATCCTGCAAGATTTCATAAATAAGTTAAGTGGAAAGAAAACAAACCACATTATTATTATGTCCTGAATGCAAGCAAAAAGCATACCTAGCTGCTTGGAGTATTCTACACCAAGATGCTTCCACCAGTGCTGCTTTACGAGCTTCCATTGCCTTGTGTGCAGCCTCTCTTGCTGCCATTTTTTCTCTCAAAACTCTACAGTAATGAGGACTTGAATCTTCTAGGGTCTCATCAAGAGTTAAATTCATGCCATCTACTTCCTGAAATAAAGCACATACATTAGCATTTGGTCAAAAAACAAAAAGATGCAATCATTAGAATATATATACATAATGTATAGGATACAACCTGCAGCATCTTTATTTTCCTTTTCAAGTAAGAATCAATCTTTTTCCGGGGGAACCAGTTCAGAGGAGAACTCTTCCGGTGTGGAGGCTTCTTAATTTGAGATGTAAATTTGTTTAGAGCATTCAATGCTGAGGAGCTGGTATCTTTGGATGATTTATTCTGCACCATTCACAAGAACAGACTTAAAAAATAAATAAATGAAAACATTGCAAAATTGCAGATAGATACATCTAGCTTAGGCACTTTTCTCTCTCTTTTATTATTGTTATTTTTAAGAAGTGTATAACATATTAAGGCTTAGAAACATTCTTCATCTGATCTACCAGAAACTTTCAATTAACAAAAAAAACCATATCAAAGCATCTAAAAGACAATTAATATTGTTTTTTTTTCATTGTTTTAACCTTAATAAACTCATTGTAGAGATCAATTTACTGCAAACTATATCAAGTATAAATTATAAACTCATTTCATTTCAGCATGATTCAATTTCTCAATTACCCCCCCCCCCCCTTCCCCCCCTCGCCCAAATCTCCCCCAAAAAAGTCATTCAGAACAAATACTACTAAATATTAGCATCATAAATTGAAAACCAGCAATTAAATTAAGCTTTAAAAACCCGTTGCCAAATAGAACCGCCAACTAGGGTTTTCAGGGTTTTAATTTCAGTCAGACAAGCAAAACCCGTTACTAAACAATATACGCCACTGAAATTCAAGACAAAGAAATGAAGGCAAATTCTATGTAACAACAACACAAATCTTGAAACTGAAACAGATTTTATTTTTGTTTTTTTTTCACCTTCCCAATCCTGGAAGAAGACGACGTCAAAGACTCATTGGTAGCATCCTCTTCGTTTTTCTGAGAATCAACAACCGTCTTCGAGCTTTGCTTGTCTGAAACAAACAAGCAATCCTCTAAGCAACCAAGTCCAAGATTCATTTTTTTCCGGTGAATCGATGACCAAGAAATTGCAAAGATTTTGATGAAGATTGAAAGAATATTGAATAAGAAAAGAGAAAGAACTGTAATTAAATCCTCTTTATGAATTTTGAGAAGAAAAAAATGGAAGAGTGTTTTCTAATTATCTGAATTTTGTTCTTAATTGTCAAAAAGTTATAAGTTTTTTTTTTTTAAAAAAAAAAAAAGGAACTAGCCGTTACATAGCAACGGTCATACCGGGAGAGTTCTTATCTTCTACACTCGTGTACAGTCTATGGTTTGTGAATCTATAATAGACTGACACGTGGGGGAAGTAATGGAAATAATCAACCCGCTCTCACTTTTTTTCACCTTTATTATTAATTATGATTTATATATGAAAAAATATTATAATATTTTAACTTCATTTATAAAATTTTAAAAATATATATACAAAATTTTATTAATGAGTGTCATAGAATTATTAATTTTTTACATAATCTAATTTTAATTTAATTTTTTATAGTTATTCTGAATTAATGATTCGAGCACTTGAAGTGTTTTATTCACTTGGAGTCCTTGATGCTGACGCCAAATTTATTTCAATTTTATTAAGTATTGTTATTGACATAATTTTTAATATAAAAAATTATGTTTTATCGTAAACACAATATCAAATAAATAAATAAAATATTTTTACGATTGAAATTATGATTTAACAGAATTTTTGAGTTTTAAAATCTGATTTTTGGATAAAATAATTCTTATTATTCTCAAATATTTAATTTTTTATTATTTTAAATATATTCTTTTTTAACATTTCAATTTCTCATAATATTTTTTGACAATAACACTAAACACTTAAAAATTTTAAACAATATTTTGTTATCACATTTTTTTCACAACAAACTTTTTTTAATTTAGGTCTTGTTTAATATTGCTTCTGGCACAATTTTTGAGGTCAAAATCTGTTTTTCACCACAAACGCAATATTAAACAGATAAAAAAATTTAACTTCTTCTGTTAATATTATTGTTTGAAAAGCCAAACTAAAAATCCGAAAAATATAGTTTTGGGACTTTAAAAGCTGATTTTTGGATAAAATGATTTTATTATCCTCACATCTCTACACTTTTATTATTTTAAACATTTTTTTTTTGACATTTCAATTTTTTACAACACTTTTTCACAGTAATATTAAACACTTAAAAAGTTTTAAACCATATTTTTTTACCATAACCCAAATTTTTTTCAACAGCAAAACTAAACTAATTCTTAATTTTTTTTTCTTACAACAATACTAAACTAATCCAAACCGATTCGGTTTCAAATTGCTGAAATTCCAGCGAGTAAATTGAGACAAACCACGAAGAAGTTGGGCAAACTATGTTCATTAACGGCATGTTTGGTTCGATGGAATAGACGAAGAATGAAATAGAAAAGAAATAGAATAGAAAGAGAATGAAATAAAGGGGGAATAAATTTGATTGGTTGAATGGAACAAACGAGAAATATTATTATTTTGTTTGATTAGTTAAATTGATATTAAAATATAGACAAGGAATAAGAATAAAATATATATTTTACCCTTAAGTTAAATAATAAATATTTTATTTATAAAGCTTAAATTATTTTGTGATTTATAATAAAATATTAGTAATATATTTTAGATTAATATTTTAAAATATTATATTACAAATAAGATTAAAAAACATATTTATAAATTTTATTTTTAAAATAATATATAAATTATATTTCAAAGTAATATTAATATAATATTTTAAAATATTTTTGTTACATATTATATATAAAAAGTTTTAATAATAATATTTCATATTTAAAAATATATATATTTTTTGTAATTATATAAATAACCAAAAAACAATTTCCTCATTTTTTCTCTCGCCCTCTCTCTCTAACCTCTCCATATCTCTCTAAAACCTCTCTCTATCTCTCTACAGTTCATCTTCTCTCTCTAAAATTCAATCAAAAACCCATAAACTCAAAAAACTGTTGCCTTCAACCCCAATTTCAAGCAATTTCCTCCAATCGAAAATCGGTGAAAAAGCGAAGTCGCTTCGCAGATCAAGACGAAGAGTAAGAGAACCAGAAATTCAAGTAGACTTCAGGCAATTTCCTCCAACTAAAATCCAACACATTCTCAGTCAGTCAACCGCCTAAAAAGTAAAAACTGGCGTTTATTCTTAATTTTTTTACAAGATTTGAAAACGGAAAATATGAAAATAATTGGGAAAATCCCTATAATTTAGAAATATTTTTAGAGCGAGAAAAAGAAAAACTTACGAGAAACGTGAAAGAAATCGGTCTTTTTTGTTGTTGAACTCTTCTCAGTCTTTGTTGAGCACAAAGTGATCGAGTGGAGGTGCAAATGTTATGGACAATTTTGTCAAAAAATAAATAAAAGCTATTACGAAAGGGCGCTGAATAACCATTAAGAGGGGGAGACCCTGAATGGCTATCCAGGCCCGTTCCGTAATAGAGCACAGCATACGGCTTTCAATCAAATTAACGAATGATTGTTTGCGTGGAATAATCCATGAATTGAATAGCCATTCATGCGAAGCAAACACGCTGTAAGTGTTCTGATAAGATAAGATAAAATAAAAAGGTGACGTGGACTAATATAAGACATGGATTGCTGTTTGTAAAATCAGTGGAGATTTCCACTAATTTAGAGGAGTGGACTCTCTTTTATGTCCTCAGCTTTTTATATATCTATATTATATTTAAAATCTTTGACTGAATTAATACAATGAATACAATGATATAAATTCAATTAAAAAAATTATTAATATATAAATATAAAAATTAAAAATATTTATGTTAATTATTTATAAGTAATTTTTTTATTTGTTTACATATCTTAAGAATAAAATTACACATTTTAAAATAATTTTGTTTTTAAATTATCCACTACGAAATAATTTCATTTAAAAAAATTATTCATATATTTTAGAACATATATTTTTTTTACTTGTGAATGTGCCAAAATCTAATTAATTATAAAAGTGAATGAAATAATTATTTTTTTAAAAAAATTACTGTCATATTCAATTATTACGTACTTTTAATATAAAAAATAATCAATTACATCAAACACGCAAACTAATGAATGAATGAACGAACCAAATTAAATAAATCAAACATAAAATTAGATAAAATGACTCAAATATAGAGGTGCTCATGGTCAGGTCAGATTTTAAAAAAAATATCTTTTTATATATTTTTAAAACTAAATTTAAAAAATATTATTAGATGAAGAACAGTGATCCGGCCTGGACCAGTCAGGATCACTAAAATTCCTGTCCAAGCTCGGTCGGGCCTGGCAGGCTGCCCGACCCGTGAGCAGGTCTACTCAAATGTCAGTTTAAAACTATTAACATAAAGTATTTTATATTTGATGTTTTGTCGGTGTATAAATTTATACATTATAAATCAATAATACGATGTCACCTCACAATCATCAAATATAAAATTTTAGAAACTCTTAAAAATAAATACAAATAACTTTATTTATTTATAGATGATATTACATTTATACTATTATTAAAGTGTGCAACTGAATTTGATGTCACCAATCAAGTGAGACCAACTCAATCAAAAAAATTATCAAAAACTAAACTAAAATAAAAAATATTTATGTCTTTTTATTTAGAAGTTAAATTCGGTTTGTTTACCGTAATATAGCTGCTTTTTTTTTTATTTACCAAAATATTTTCGATTTCAAATTATTTTTCAAAATTCGCTCTTTTTTAACTAGTTGAAAAATCTCCATGGCCCATGACGATTTTCCAACAATATTTTTTTTTTAAGCTAATATAAATTTTTTTGACTTTTTACCTTGGAAAATCGCTATCTTGGGTGGCGATTTCTCAAAGTACTTTACTTTTTTTTAATTATAAATTTTGTTTTTTCTTTTTTTTTCTTTTAATTCTTTTAATATATATATATTTTTTATTCTTTTAAAATATGGGTCGGGCCCATGTATGGTATCAACACCACATTTGCTTGTCCAAACCCGGCTCGGCCCGACCCGGAATATGGGTTTCAAATTTTGTCCAAGCTCGTTTAAGCCCGCCCATATTATTTTTTTATATTTTTTTAAATAATTTATTTATTATTTAATCTTTAATGATTTTATTTTTTTCTTTTATTAAGTTGTTAAACATGGACAACTTAACATATTTTTTAATGTTTACACTATAATATTATATATATTTAATTTTTATATGACATAAATTACATAATATATATAAATATAATTAATATATTAATTAATTAGAAAATGGGCTGGGCTCGGGCTTTTAATATAGGAGTTAAGGTTGGGCCCATATTTTAAATGGCCATAATTTTTTTGCCAAAGCCCATATTTTCGGCCTAATATTTTTTGTCCAAGAACTTTCAAATATGGGCATGCCTTCGGGCTTGGGCGGGTAGCCTGGCCCTTGGACAGGTCTACATGATGGTAAGTCCGGCCCGGTAAACTCGGATTGTATTTATATAATTTTTAAATTTGTTATTATTTAAACTGGCTTTCGGGTCGGTCCGACTCGAAATGGGCTTGGTTAAGGGAAAAAAATTTCGGGTCGCTGCCTGGCCCATGAACAGGTCTAATTATGAATATAATTTTTAAATTTTGGTAAATTGATATTTTTTATTTTTTATTTTTTAAAATTAAAAATTATATAATTTTTAATTTTTTTTTTTATAAAATTAAAAAAAAAATGTTGAGAAATCGTCACAGTGGCTTGGGCAAGCAAATGTGGTGTTGATACCATACATGAGTTCGGCCGAGCTGATGGACATCTATACCATCATGGGATAAAAATTATATATAAAAATTATTAAATCTTTATTTTTTAAAATTATAAATTTTATTTTAAATTTATTATTTAATAATTAAAAGTAAAAAAAAAAAAGGAAGGTGAATTCTTCACCTTGGGAAATCGCCACCGAAATCAAAAAAGAATTTAAAAATTAAGTTAAAAAATCGTCATGGAGCATGACGATTTTTCAATTAGATAAAAAAAAAACGAATTTTAAAAAATAATTTTAAACCATCAATATTTCAATAAAAAAAAAATTCAACAATATTAGGATAAAAAAGCCATTAAATTCTTTGTTTCATATGTGTTATCGTCTTTTAAAAAAGATGCAACCCCTCATCTCACTTTTAAATCAACCAAGAAAAGTACCAAAAAACCTAAAATAAAATAAATATAAAATAGAAAGTATTTACGTTTTTTTTATTTATAAGTTAAATTATTTGTTTCATATGTGTTATCGTGTTTTTTTTTTTTTAAAAGGCAATCCTTCATCTCACTTTTAAAAAATTTATTTTGTTATTATTTTTTTAAACATTTCACTTTTAAAAAATAACCATTCATTAAAGAAAATCTACCTATTTTTTAACAGATATTAATCTAATAATTTCTTTTAAAATATAAGTTATTTTTTTAAATAACATATTTTTTATTTTTAATTGATTATTAATTTATATATCGACAGTACATCAAATATAAATATTAATGTAAATACTTATATGAGGAAAAAACTTTTTTTTTTTTACTATTTTTCGTTTATCATTAATTTATTAAAATAAAAAAAATTCAATTAGTAAAGCCTCCTCACAAAAGTCCAAAAAGAATTTCTTCTAACCATGATCCAAAAAACTGGACCGTTCAACTGAGAGCGAAAATTTATTCGGTTTGGAGCTAAATAGAGAATCGAGAATTTATTGAACCGATTAAAAATTGATTTAATCGGTAAAAATAAAATTATTTTTTATTTTTTAAAAATATTATTTTGTAAGTGATGAGATTTATATTCATAATCTTTTAAAATTATATTAAAGATCATATCACTAAATTAAGTATTTATTATTATTAATTATTATATTTAATATTTATCTGATATTAAAATTATTTTTAAATATTTAAAATTTTTATTTAAATAAATTAATCGATATAATCGATTTAATTAATTTAATCAAAAATCAAAAATTACACGACATCAATCCAATTTTTTCAATCATGCTTCTAACGTAGTCAACACCAAAATATCGTGAAGATATGATAGATAGTACCGGCTGCGCTGATTCTCTGTTTCATAAAGCAAAACCGTCAAAGCTTTAAAACCGTTCCTCACGGGAAACGTCACGGTCATATAAATCCAATTTCGTATCTACGCATTTATTGCAATCCAACGGTTAATACAAGCCCAGCGTTTCAACACGTGGCTACCTCTTAAACCAACTTCTCCAACCAACACACCAAAAAAAAAAAAAAACTCCTTTCGGGGTTTTTACTTCTCCAAAAATAACTGATCAGAAAAAAAAAAAAAAAGAAGCCAAATTTAGCGTTAAAAATTGAAATTTTCCTCTTTCCTTCTGTTTCTTTGAAGCTAAGGTTATCGGTTTTTCTTCGCATTCTCTTCCGCGTTTCTTCGAAGGTTTCCAGCCACTTCTCTTCCTTTTCTTTTCTTAATCCGAAATTATAATTGGAAAAGTATATTTAATTATTTTCTTTTAAAAAGGAAACTTAATTGGTAAATCAGATAAAAAAGCATTAGGGGTTTTAGGTGAATGACAAGTGCCTCGGAGTTATTCTACACTCGAAGGTCGAGAGTAGGTCGACCCGATCCGGATCCAGGGATTGGGTCTTCAATTGATCGGAATTACAATCGCCGCAATCATCTCAGTCACCACAATCACAGGCATGATTTGGACGGCTATGATCATCTCCGCCTGTCCCCACACGTGCGCCACTTCGGCTCACCTGCCTCCTCCGTCTCTGTACGCTCAATTTCTCCATTTCCATTTCCTTTTTTTTTTTTTAAATAGTTGGTATTTGTTTTTATTTGGTTGCTGAGAAAAGAGAAACGAAAAGAAAAATATGGAGTAGTTTATTTTTGGAAGTGAAAATAAAGTGCACTTTTAATTTAAAAGTAAAAATTAGATTTAAGTAATTTATTGTGCTTCATTCTATGTCTGTTTATGCTTCAATGTTGAATTTGCTTTGAAAATCAGTAGTCTTAAGCTAAATTTATCATTGGAATTACTGAAAAATAGTTATATAATGTAAATTGTTCTTGGTAATTTATCTGAGCCCTAAGGTAACTTTCAGTAAAAAAAATTCCACTAACCTACACAAGAAAAGATATGGTAGTTGGATATTACCTCTTTTTACAATTTACTTTTACTCTCTGGAATTTCTTATATTTGGGTGCATTGAGCTTGTATCATTACATTCTTTATGGCTATTGAATATTTTGAGTATCTTTTGAGTAATTGTATTGAATTTGGCTTTTTCAGGAGCATGCATCAATGGGGTTTGATCAAGGTACCAGCCAGTTTGTAATGAGCAGTGGTTTAAATGCAGACAGTGTAAGCAGTTCAAGTAGGCAAAGTTTGCTTTCGAATGAGAGGCTTCCTGGAGATGTGCTGCTTGCAAGAGCAAGGCTTCTCGAGAGATTAAGAGGCGTGTCTGTTTCTGCAAACAGGTTGGTGCTTAGAGCTCTCTGCAAATTTGAAACTCATAGTGTTTGCATTGGTTGTCCTGGGATTATTTACCTTATTATTCTTTGTCAAAGTGAAAGAATAAGTAAATTATAGCTACTGAATCATGTTCATATTTATCTTGAATATTATAATTCTGCATGATCTTTGACATCAATTGGAAGCCACTATAATCCATGATGGTGAGCCCACCTATGGCACTTCTTTGTTTTTGCTATGCTAATCGGACCAAACCTATACCAGCCATTCTTGGTCTGATGCCAATTTCCTATAAATCGGTGTCAATTTGTGAAGGACAGCACATCATATCTATAACTTTTTGTGAAGTTTGAAGATAATATAGATGAATCATGTGGAAATTTGTAAAAGTTTACCTGAATTCAAATAATGATTTTGCTTTTGTGGATCTGTCGAGTGTTGCAAAATAATCAAAAGAAGCAACTATTATACTATCAATCTGTATCATAATCTGTAGGAAGCTTCAGTTTCATATGGCTGATTGTGATACATTATTGTTAGTGGATCCAAATAATGAGTTTGCAGTCTTGCATTAGGGGATCCAAATAATGAGTTTGCATTAGGGGCATTAGGAGTCTGACTTGGTTTAGCAATAAGAAAAGATGTACTGTATCATATGATAGATCTGTTAGGAAGATGGGTTGGAGTAATAGCCAGTTAATGAAAAGATTAATTTGATAGATGTACATACCATTTTTTAACTTACCATGCACTATGATGCAGCAATTCAGTCAGTTGGGTGGATTGTCCCTAGTGAATTCAACTTTTAACAATTGTTTGTCTTTGATACCCTAGAGTCTAAAGATACTTTATGGAATTGTCTACTATAATCATCATGTTTCGACAGACTTTTTCTTCTTAAAAACATTACGCTGAATTCAGTCACTGGCATTTTATCTATTTATATTTTTGAACAGATTAAATCGAAAAATCTGTCATTACATTGAGTCCCACTTCTGCTAATACATAAAAGCATTGCTTTTGTTACTACCCAGCTATCAGTAGTACCATAATTTCAAGGCCCACTGTTGCTGTTGGTGCGGTGGTTGACTTGCATCACCAACTACCAATATTGTAATGTCCCACTGCTGGTGCTTCCTATGATGTAGTAATATTAGTGGTACTAACATCACTAACCACTATGACTATCCAGCCCATTTCTGCTGCCACTTCCCATACATAGTAAATTAGTATTACACTATTACTCGTTTCCTAACTGCCATTGACTGCTTGAGAGAAGCATGTGGATCAATTGAACCTATATTTTGTTTATGTTGTGTCTGGCATTCAGTAATGGACATATTTATGTTGTGTCTTGCAATAAGCAGTGGACTTCCAAGTCCAAACTGCTGTTTAAACATTTTGTACATCATGGTTTGTTGTTTATTGTTGTTTCTTTCTTCTTTTTTTATTTTTGGTTTCTTCACTGTGTTGTTCTTTGGCTTTGTTTAGGCGAGGCAGCAGAGCTCCACCCAGCGCTTACCACCAAAGGGAGTACTTATTTGGTGATGATTTCAGGCTTGTTGATGCAGGGGATCGGGAAAGTGAAATTTCTACAGGGTTGTCAGCTGGGAGTTCCCCTTTTACTGACCTAACCTCTCAAACAGAAAGGTTCCAATTATTACAAGAAACTAACAAGAAGCCTCCTGGTCTTACTCAGGAGGCCATGGACAGTTTGACGCTGGAGGTTTTCAGCAACAAAGAGGTGGAAGTTGAAAGAAAGTTGTCAAGGGAATCAAGGGATTGCAGTATATGTTTGGAGAGCTTCAGGGACGAGGATGTGCTTACACGGCTACCGTGTGGGCACAGGTTTCACTTGGCTTGCTTAGATCCTTGGGTTAGAAGTTGTGGGGACTGCCCTTATTGTAGACGAATTATACTATAAAAGTAGTTTCAGATTAAACCTGTTCATAGGTCGGATCTGATCCAAATTTTTTTTTTTTTAAAGTCCGTTTTGTGCTGGATTCAAAAATCCGTTTTATTCTTAAAAAATGTTAAAAAAAATATTTTTATATTAATATATATTTTATAATTAAATTTAAATAAAAATATTTTTCACATAGATATGAATAATAATTCCGGTCGATTCGGATTGAATTATCAAATTTTTTATCCAAATTTTACCTAATTCGGATTGTAATTCGGACTAGATCTAACGTGTTGTTTGGTCTTTGAGTAGGTTTATTTCAGACTCATCATCAATAGAATATAAGGGTTTTGTTGTTTTATTTACTTTAATTTTTTCCTTTCATTTTCCCTGTGTTTCTCCTTTTGTTAACATTTGATAACATTTGGTTGGAAGGAGTGGCTAGTGGCTCCTTCCCCTTGGATAAGAACCAAGGTTCGAATCCAGGGAGTCGCCAATGTTGGGAGGGCTTTGCTATACCAACACTCCCGGTCCGACAGGGATTAGTCTTCCATCAACCATAAAATGGGGGTGGGGGACACCCTGGGTTTAATACACCAAAAAAAAAAATGTAAAGGCATCTATATTATCTATATGAGGTTCCTGTCCCTGTCCCTGTCCCTGACCAACCTACCTGCCCTACTTCAAAATTTCGCCTGTAATTTCCGTCAATGACTCTGAAACAAAAATTGTGTTAACAAGTCGTAACTCGTAAGCAATTGTTGTATTTGGTATTTCACCTTAAACAAGTCTCAATCAATCTTTTTCTTTCTTTTTTCTCAAAATCTTGTTCCTCGAAATTCCCTCTTCTCTTATTCTCTAAATTCGAGAAGAAATTTCCAAGTCATGTGTTGGCACAAGTTGGTATCTATATCTTTCACAAAATTAATAATCACGAATGCCTCTTCCTCCCAAAATTTTTTTTTTTAACATTATCAAAACATTTTATAAATTTTATATTTAAAGTTCTCTGTTGTAGAAATTATCTTATTTATTATCAATGATGTTTTTAAATTTTATAATTAAAATTAATAGAAATGAGACATGTATTAATGTTTTATTTTCGTTTATAAAATTAAAAAATTTCACTATTAATATATCAAAAATAAACTCTAATATATAAATCAAATCCTTCAGTTAACCCAATTGGAAAAAAGAGAGTATTATACCTATTTATATCTAAAACATAAATGAAAATATTAAAATACTCTTCTTCTTTTTGGTGTAAAAATATTAATTTAAAATACTCTATTCTTTGTCATCACTCATCAAGAAGTGTACAAGGCAAACAAATAAAAAAAAAATTAACAAAAAAAGGTCAAAAGAAAGAAAAAGAAAAAGTAAAGTATAATAAAAGGGAAAAAAGGAAAAGAGAAAACTAAAAACAAACTTAGGCCTTTGTTAACGCGTAGGGTTAAATAGTAAAAAAGCAAGTACCGGGTCTTCGTCATCTTCCTCTTCACGCGGCATCTTCCCTCTCTCTCTCTCTCTCTCTCTTTTAAATCTTCCATTAGCTAACCGATATATATATATATATAATAGTAATAGTAATGGTTTTTTATTATTATTATTTAATTATTTTAGTATTTTACTAATAATTCGTTGAATAAAATCTAATGCATAATAAATTGGACAATCTTATATATATGGATTTTATTAACGAGTATGAATAATATAATAATTGATAATTTTATTTGTTATTTTTAAAAATTAAATAAAAATAATATATCATAACTTTAGAGAGTACTTTAGATCATTAATTAGAAAAATCCTTTATATCTTTCTTCATTATTGAATAATTTAAAAAAGAAATTGAACAAACTCTTTTATCATATAAGTATTATAATTTGTTTATTTATCTATAATTGAGACATATAAATTATAATCAATCGTTTTTATTTATATTTATTCATATAAATATGTATTAAGTTTTTTTTTTTTGGTATAATTGAATATTGTGTTATCAATATATTTGTTAGTTTAAATTTTAATTTTATTTATGAATTATTATCAATAATTTAAAAAGATTAATTATTAATGGGGATTTTAAAAAATAAACACTAAATATGAATCATCAACATGAAATATGACGGTCGGATTAAACAAATATAAATTGTATAAAAATGTAAAATTAATTTAGTTTATACTAGTATAAACGGATCCATCATTTTTAGAGAAGGATCTACTTACACTAATGTAAAACTAATTACACACTTTCATAATTTTTATATGATTTATATTTTAACAAATCGGTCGTTAGATTTAACAATATAATTGTATTAATAGTGCACATAAAGTTTCGAATCAATCTAATATCTCTATAATATCGATTGATAAAAATATTTTTTTCACTATATATTTAGCGGTTGAATTTTTTTTACATCGAACAAATAATTAGACATTTTTAATTTATTCAAAACTCGACGTGCATGATCTACGTGAATAAAACATGAAATACGACAGTCAAATTAAATAAATATAAATCGTATAAAAATTTATGAAAGTATATAAAATTAATTTAGTTTTATATCAATATAATAAATGGATCCTCATCTTATTTTTATCCTTATATATAAAATTTTAAAATTCATTGTAAAAAGCTTTAAAAAGATTGACCCATGTTACTTCGTTGGAAAGTAAATTTGTTCATGGGTAGGGTCAAGTCACGATTCAATAAATTTATTTATTTTTTATTCAAGCCCATTAGATTTAGTTCGGGCCGACCTGTATAAAATCAATTTATTATTTTAAAATTTTAAAATATTAAAAAAATATTTATATATATATATTTTATAATTAAATTTAAATAAAAAAATATTTTTTATTTAATAAATAATAATTTGAGTCAGGTCGGGATCGAATTATAAAATACCTTATTCAAATTCGATTTAATATAAATCAAATTTATCGATCCGGATAAATTATCCTATCCGTAAACAGCTCTATTGGAAAGAGATCGGCGATTATTATATCTAAATTTAAAAATATTTTACTATTTATTTATATGAAGTTTAATTTGACCCTACTTGACTGACTCCGTTCAACCTAAAAAAAAAAAAAACCATTAAAACTCTCTGTCTTCACAGCTACCAAAACAAGCAAACGCCAAACAACTTATAAGGAATAAAAGACCGTTGATAGCAGAGAGGTTGAATTCAATCGAAAAGGATGATGATGATGATGACGATGTTACGGTCTCTTTCAAGGCCTCTTGAACGTTGCCTTGGGGTGAGGGCTGGTGGTGGTGATGGTTTAATGTGGCACGCTGACCTTAAACCGCACGCTTCCGGTGATTACTCCATCGCTGTGGTTCAAGCAAACAACAATCTTGAAGATCAAAGCCAAGTTTTTACATCTCCTTTTGCTACCTACGTTGGTGTCTATGATGGTCATGGCGGTCCTGAAGCTTCCAGATTTGTCAACAAACATCTCTTCCCTTTTATCCACAGTAATTTTTCTCTTATCTTTCAACTTTTTTTTTTCTTTTCTGGGTGAGTGGGGGATTATTTTCTTTTCCAGGAAAAATAAAGCTTCATGGTACTTGTCGTTTTTAGATTATTGAATATGGGTTTCTTTGCATTTGTGCTTGTGTCCCTGCCTTTGTATTTTCATGTAAATTTTTTCGTCTGATTTGATTTCTTTTTGCATGTGCATAGAATGAACATATAAACCTGGCAATTCATGTATCAAGTTCGTGTATTTTGTGTATTTTGTCGTGTCATAATCGTGTTTAAAATATTTTATATTTATATAAATTTTGATACATTAATAATTCGTATATATATATAGATTTTGAGACATTCGTGTATTCGTATCATGTTCGTATTTTTTTTTTTCGTGTCGTATTTGTGTCGTATTTTTAGTTATTTTTTCTGTGTTGTGTCTAATATTTCCAAGTCATGTGTATGAGCATGGCAGGCAAACCTTAAGCTATCAATGGAATCATCGAAAAGCTTCAAATATTTATCTATTTGTTACACACAAGAATTCTTATTATGTTGTCTCTGTTCTCTTTTAATGGGCAAAGAGAATTTTGTGGTAAATCTCTTTCTTCTTTTTTGTTGTAAACATTATTTCAGGATGTGTTTGTCAGTATATGGATATTTGGACACAACTTACAAGTGTCTATCATGCATGTTTATTTAGTTGTTTGATAAGTGCACTTGTGTAAAACAATGAATATGAACTACTTGTCTAAATTTGTATCTATATGCGTTGGATAGTGGACTTTGGACCTCAAAATTCAAGGATCAATAACAAGTGTAATTCGACTTTTGGCACCTTCCACCTAAATTCTTTTTTTCTTGGGTTTTGTCCCACTTCAAACTGATAATTTTGCATTTGAAATCTAAAAAGATTGATGGAAAGAATTGTGAATGCGCTAGTCACTCGCTCTGACCCTTAATTTTTGTGGCTTAATTGTAGAATTTGCTACAGAACAAGGTGGGTTATCTGCAGATGTGATAAAGAAGGCATTCAATGCTACAGAAGAGGAGTTTTTGCATTTGGTGAAGCGATCATTGCCTCTGAGGCCTCAAATTGCTTCAGTTGGATCATGCTGTCTAGTTGGTGCAATTTCAAATGATGTGCTATATGTGGCAAATCTTGGTGACTCAAGAGCAGTTCTTGGAAAGAGAGCTTCAGAGGATAAGAAAAACATGGTGGTGGCTGAGAGGCTGTCAACAGATCATAATGTTGGAGTTGAGGAAGTCAGGAAGGAGGTTGAGGCACTTCATCCAGATGATTCTCATATAGTGGTGTACATCCATGGAGTTTGGAGGATTAAGGGCATAATTCAGGTACAATTATGTTAGCAAGTTGATTTATAAGAATTCAGGTTAAATCAGTCAGTTTGAGGAATAGGAAATGTATTGGTTCTAGGCTATGTTACTCGGACTCGGGTGTGAGTGTCCGACATGGGTATGTTCAATTTTTTTCAAGATTTTCATGTATTTGGAGGATCCTTGGAGGATCATAGCCTCATATCCATGTCCAGATATGTGTCGGATACGGATACTTAAAGAAAAATGAAGAGTCGGAGCAACATAGGTTCTAGGAGTAGTCAATCAATTCAATTTGTGTTTTTGCTTTTTTGGTGCTCAACAATGAATCAGCTCTGTATCTGCCCCAAAGCAGACTCAGATTTTGAGAGGATTTGATTATTGCTATCGTTTTTTGTCCCCAGGTATCATTGTTAGCAAAACCTTTTACATATTTCTTTAAGGGCACTGCTTGTAATCTTCATCTGTTTCCTTTTGTTTGGTGTAGAGGTATATTTACACACACATACATTATGTGCATTGGGATGAAAGTTGTTCTAAAAAAGGGTTGTACTTCCAACTTTTTCCAGGAATACTTTGGTCTGACTTATGGTACTGTCTCATGCAGCTATGTGTCAAATAGCATGCCTCCTATGCATGAGATGGACAAATGCAGACCCCTGAAGCATAATACTAAGCTTATGTAACTACAGGGAGTCTTTTCTCTTTTCTTTTTTCTTTTTTTTTCGATTATCTTTTTTCTCTTTTGGTGATTTGATTCCCCTTAAGTTTACCAGGTAAGTGGAGCTTTATGCTTCAATCGTTACATGAATTTAGGGAATAAGATACGTTAGCTTTTAATCTTACACCAGATTGTAAGACACTGGATGGTGTTATTAATTCATGATTTTTAGAGAATTTAATGTATTATTATGCTGGTCTAAGCATTTGTCTTTCTTATTTTAAGGTGTCAAGATCTATTGGTGATGTTTACCTGAAGAAACCTGAGTTTTATAGAGATCCAATCTTTCAACAATTAGGAAACCCTGTTCCCCTTAAAAGACCTGTTATTACAGCTGAACCCTCCATCCTTGTTAGAAAGCTTAAGCCACAGGATCTATTCCTGATCTTTGCATCGGACGGCCTATGGGAGCAGTTGAGTGATGAAGCTGCCGTAAACATTGTTTTCAAAAACCCCAGAGCTGTGAGTATAATCATGTTTCTCTTATCAGTTAAATTAATATGAAATTTGTGGAAATGCGTTCTCAGTTCTATCCTCAAAGCAAACTAAACTTGTCTAAAGCATTTTGGTATTGATTTTCGATTTGCTTGAAATACTTGCAGGGTATCGCAAAGAGATTGATAAGAGCTGCACTTCAAGAAGTTGCAAAGAAAAGAGAGATGAGATATGCTGATATTAAGAAAATCGAAAAGGGAATAAGGCGCCATTTTCATGATGATATCACTGTGATTGTAATTTATCTTGATCAACACCGAGACTCTTGCAATAATAGAGTTAAGCAAAGCGCCTTGGGGTGCACGACGGCGCCTATTGACATCTATTCCTTCAATGCAGATGAAGCAGACGAGGATCTGCTTCAAACAATGTCTTGAATACGGTAGAATGAGTTATAGATTAGCACACTGACTTTTCAAGTAAGTTTATTTATGTATAGAAAGAAACCAAATGATAGATTGGATTAGTTCTCAATACAGAGTGTTCATTGGAGAAAATATAGAGTTTGGAAGGTTAAACTAAGTCACTGAAGGATATAGGTGGATGCTGATGGAAGCAGGCTGCTATAGATTTTCCAAGTGAAGTTCTACCACTTTCAACTATCTTATCTGTTGATTCATGTCTGTCTTTTTGAAGTTGTTGATATCAATGCATTCCAGAGAAATGAAGGCAACATTTTTCTTTTGTTTTTTTCTATATATTCATAGTTTATACGTATGTTACTCGGACTCGGATGTGAGTATTGGATATGTGTATGTATCCGACACGGGTATATGACACGGGTATATTTAGTTTTTTCTAAGTTTTTTCATGTATTTAAGAGTGTCATATTCTCGTACTCATATCCGAATATGTGTCGGACACGAGTACTTCAAGAAAAATGAAGAGTCGGAGCAATATATGATAACTTGTTGCTTCTATACTTTTCCAGTTTCTCCAACACAGTGATTCCTCCTTGAATCCACCATATCTGCATTTTCAAAATGCAAGTACAAAAAAGAAGTCGTTGAATTGGGTGTTTTCCTTGAAACCCATTAATTTTAGAATAAACGTTAACTGGTTTCTGCCTCTTAGTCTTATGAACTGTCTTAAAAATGAAAACTGTGGTTTTGTTTTTTGTTTTTTTTTTCTATTAAAAAATGGGGTCTAACAACAACACAACAAAATTGGCTTGTAATTTGGTTGTCTAAATCAAAACAGAAAGCTGTTAGTGGTAATAAATTTGTGAGACAGCTTCCTTAAATTGGACGACAATGGCAAGTAGCAACAACCTACTCGTTAGGTGAAACGAACTAACCAAAAGATAAAGCGACAATCAGTTAGTATCTGTGCTCATTACAGGTTTGCAACTATATGAATATGTCAAGTTTAATAAATACAAAAATAATATAATATATTTTAGTATATTCGTATTTAAATTTGACACATTTAATAATTTTTTATTTATATTTGTACGATTGATACAGGTATGATATATATATATGCACACGAATGATCAAATTTATTGCAATATCTTTATCTTTATTTAGAACAAAACAAGGATATAATTCCAATTATATTTTACAAAATTCCCATTAAAATATTTTGTATACAGATTACTGACATTCTCTTCAATTTGATCAATTTTTTAATTTTTGTTATAAAAAAAAAAAAAAACTAAGGCTGAGTTTCTGAAACTTTTCAGTGTATAAATCTAAATCTAAATATGTTTTTTTAATGTTTTTTTTTAAATTTCAAAGATTATAACCGCTTATTTATCAAGATTTTAATGTTGGTTTGGTCAGACGTAATGCAATCAAGGAATTTTATACGTAAAAAACGTCATTATGCAGTGAAATTCGTTTTTCCGAATCGGTTAAGATGTTCTTGTCAAAATAAAAGTGGCCAAAACAACGGTCAAATTTGTGAATTCAACCAAAAATAAATACAGAAAGATCAGTTATCTGAATTAAAGTGGAATCTTTCTTGCAAGTTCTAATTTTTTATTTTTTATTTATCTTAAAGTCCAACACTTTGACCAATCCCTATTAAATGCAACGAAAGGAGAAAACTGAGAAAATTTCGGTTACAATATCTTGGTAGTTTTTATATTATAATTGAAAGTATATTTTAATTTCTGTATTATAAAAATTAATAATTTAATTTTTATACGTTTGAAATTGATGCAAAAAAATAAAATTAATAACAGTGTTAATGAAAAACCGTATAAATGCTGACGTGGATATATGAAATTGATATAATAGATGACTTGAAAAAAAAAAGCGTGTCAATTTTTTTTGCTCAAGTGAAATTTAAAAGCTAAAAGAATCGATAACTTCGAAAAAAAATGATAACATGTTTTTACGGGTAAGGGAGAGATTTGGATAAAAAAAATTATGTTTTTCTAAATTTCACTTGAGTAAAAAATTTTGACATGTCATCATTTTTTTTTTTTCAAATCATCTTTTCTGTCAGTTTTACATGTCCATGTCAGCATTTAAACGATTTTTCATTAACACTTTTATTATTTTTACTTATTTGCATCAATTTCAAACGTATAAGAATTAAATTATTTATTTTTACAATATAGAGATTAAAATACACTTTTAACTATAATATAAAGATTATTTAAGTACTTTAATCGAAAATTTCACAGTTTTATCCGAGAAAAAAAAAATAACCTGTTTCAGTGTTTTTCGCTTGACGTCTCGTGCTCTTGGAAGCAAGCAAGTAAATACTTCGAAACTACTATTTGACTGGAGAATCCCAATAGACCTTTCAAAATCTGTGCTTTTTTGCAAGCCAAAGTAAAGAATGACTGCAACTCATTTGGTTGTTAAATCCGTAAGGAAAACTATTGACTGAGGTTTCAAATATAGAAGTAAGATTAGAAATTGTAGCGGTGAGATTAAAATCAATGATGAGATATATGTTTGGATTCAAATGCAGCGGTGACGATGAGATGAATTATAATGAGAAAAAAAAATTACTATTAAAGGTATTAAATTAAAATGTGTGTATATATAATAAATTATTAAATTATATTTATATTAAATAATAAAAAATATATTAAAAATATATTTATATTAAATAATTATTAAAAATTATATTTTTGTTAAAAATATAATTTTATAATAATTTAAAATAATTAATTTAAAATGTTAAAAAAATAGTGGAAAGGTAAAATGAGTATTTACCCCTCCACTGAGTCCAGTGAACACATAGGATCCCTGCCCCTCCAGTTAAACTGGAGGGCCGGTGGGATTTTAACCCCCCACCGGGGTGCATCCAAATGCACCCCCAGTGGGGGGATCCCCCCCCCCAACAAATTTGCTTGGAATGGAAGCCAAACGGACCCTGAGTCAACTCATTCAGGTCCTTCCTTTTTGTCCCCTATCTCTTCTTCCTTTCTTTCTAATAACTACCATTTTCCTTTTTAATTTCTATTCGGTGATCTTGTCTCATGTTCATGCTGTGCCAAATTGGCCAGGGAAGCGATCTGTCAATTCGTGTATGCATATTGTATTTTATATTTTTTTTCTTGTTAATCATATAAATATAAACACAAATTATTAATTGTGTTAAAATTTTAAATATAAATATAATACGTATATTAAACCTGTGTTTTAATTGTGCTAATCATCTTTAAACGTGTCGTATCGTGTTTATTATACTATTTTTGTATTTATTAAACATATCGTATTTGTATCGTGTCCAAAACTACCACGTCTAATAGTAGCTAGACCTGTTCAAACCGAGTTTGGACAAAAAAATTTCAATTTGAACAGACCCAAATTACTATTTATTAATAATTTTTTTATTTATTTAAGTGTAATTATAAAATATATTTTAATATTTTTAAACAATGATTCGAGCTTATCGAGTTTACGGGCCAACTCGAACCGGATTTAAATAAAGAATGTGAAAAAAAATTAGATCACGATCCGGCCATTTATAGCAACTATCAATGTAAGTAATGCCCATTTTATTAAATCTTTACTACTTGGGTTTAAGAAATCAGGCAAGGATTGATAATGGGTATTGAATAGTTCTTTGCACTGCAGCTTGCAATTCTTGTTTGGTAATAACTTTGAGAGAGCAACTAGGATAGGGACCAAAGGGGTGTCAAGAAAATCTCTGGTGAGCCCAGAGGTGATTCCATCTTTCAGGTTCATAATTCATTCTCCTCTTTCTATCTCAATCTTCATTTATATATGCACACTCTTATATTTAAGATACGGTATTTTGTGTATATATTTTGATTTTTGACAAATTTAATTAGAATAGTTGGACAATTTTTCAGCTACCCCAGTCTGTAAAATTTGGTAATTTAGTTAAACAACATTTTAAGAACTATCCTGGAAAATTTTCTGAAACTGGGTTTCTTTCTCATCATGTGTTGCTTTAGGTTGTGGGAAAATCTCGGAGGAAAGAGGAGTATTTCTGTTTTGCTGAACACTATTGTGCTTTAATAGTTTTCTTCTTAAGTTATTGCTTTTAATAGTTTTACTTTTTTTTCTTTGTTTCTTTTTTTCTTTCTTTTGTCAATAGTGTAAGCATCAATTAGCTGCAAAACTTGCTGGATCATTGATAAGAGCTTGTGTTGAAGTTAAAGTGACTGATGAGCAGCTAGCATTATTGCTTTCAGAACTCTAGATCTCTGTAATGAAATAGTAACTCTTTATTTTTGAGATGAAGAGGTAATGATTGAGAAATTTTGTTTTTTTAAAATCAAAGGAATAGCCAGGCAAGACATCTAGAAACTATTTCCAGCACACTTTTTGTTTTCTCTTCTTGGCTGTTAATCTTTTGCTTTATTATCTTCTTACTTCTTACATATACCCTCCATCAGGTGCCAAGCCAAAGATTGTTAAAGCCATTTTGAAACTAGATCAATCAAGTGATAACATATTTAGAAGTAATCCGGAATAGAAGCCATTTTACAAACGGCTATGGCAAAATCGCAAGATCTTAGAATGATATGATAACAATGCATAAACTTAGAAGGCACTAATAATATTGCATAAAACAGTCTACATATTAGGAAATCCAGAAACAAAACAAAACCCTTAAGAAGGCACTTCTGTATGCAAGTAGTAATGCTATAAAACTACTAGTAATTGAAGGCAAAAAGCATGGTTTAATTCAGTATCCACAACAAAGAGATAGGCCCAATGAACAGAGGTTTTTACCTATTTTGCGAACTGACTCTCTCTCTCTCTAGGACCCATCAAAGAAAGTGAGGAGTAATCAACCCCGCAATTTCAAGAAATCCAATGCGATCTTTCCCTCCAAATATCTTCTTCAGCTTCTCATCGCAAATTATAATCTTCTTGTTTTCAGGGTCCTAGAGAAATGGCCCAAGAAGCCAAGAAAGAACCAAGTTAGTTACAGGTTACTACTATGTTGGTAAGATTTTAGAGCATGAGTGCATATTCAATTTCTACAGCCACAAACAGAGGACAAAGGAAAAAGAAGATCAAACCCCAGTAACTATATTTCACAAGACCTTCATTCAAAGGCAAAGTTGCATGGTATCAGAGCCAACCCCACCCTTGGTGGGACAAGCACTCGGAGTGATGGCTCACGGAGTGATGGCCTGGATCAAAAAAAGGAAAGAAAAAAAAGGATGCCAGCCGTAACCAACGTGACCGTGACCAACGAGGACGTTGGTCTTCCAAGCATGGTGGTTTGTTACGATCCCACATTGGAAAATAAATGACCTTCTTTAGGGATTTATATGGACCTAGGCTCTCTCACCCCAAAAGCCATATCATTACATCTTACATGCATTACTCACAAGGTTATATAGTAGGGATCAGCTCAATTACAAACTCAAATGTCTCAAGCAGAAAAGGCTTTTGAGCCATCAGCTTCTCACAAAGAATTCTAGGTAGTAGTCAGAACTCAAGAACCACATAAAAGACATTGCATAACTTTAACATGTCATTATAATGAATGCCCCAAAGGCAGGCAACAGTATTAACTCTTGTAAGGTATTGAATTTCTAGGCTTCAAAGCTTCTCTTTTATCCTAGAGGACTAACTGTAAGTCCTTGCCCAACATAATAAATATCCCAAACATACAGTGGCACTAACCAGTAATAATACTCTTAAAGGATCCCACATTGTATTGTAATCAAAGAAATTGCACACAGTTATGTTCATCAACTTCAAATACAGAAACTCATCTACAAAACCCACAATTCCAAATTCCTAAATGTCTAAGGCAGATAGATTAGAACATCCAAATGAAAGCAAGAACCCCAAATTCCTAAATGTCTAAGTCCAAACCAATATCTGTATAGAACAGAACAGAACAGAACAGAGCATCAACCAACCAGCAGTTTCATCAACAGCAAAATTTTATCCAAAATACAAAACCCCACATAAAAGAAATGTGGAAGCCATATATTTATCAATGGAAAAATATATATTCACCAAGAAAGCCAAGGTAGACATTCACAATAAGAAGAAATAGAGATAAAAGTAAAACCCATCCAAAACCCTTATATACTCACAACAACCAAACACAGAAACCCATTTTAGGATATAGCATATAATATATTTTAAAGAGGAAAAAAGTGAAAAAGAACAGAAATAATGGACCTGAAGATTGTGCTCTTTAATGTAAGCCCAAATCAGCTTAAGAGCTTGAGTTCGGGGAATTTCGGGGACTCCGACGAGAGCCTGCATCTCAGGCGACACACGACGTGGTTTCATGATGCCGCGTGGCGGCCGGGGGCCGGTGGCAGACTGTGAAGCCGTGGCTAGAGTCACAGTTCGTACCATGCGCATGTTAGTTGGAAGAAGGAGACGCAGAGACGAAGAAGAGGATTTGGCTGAGAACGACGCCGTTCGGGGCGAAATTAAAGTGGAAAAAATAGCCGAAGAGGCTGCCATTTTTCTTTCCTTTTTGTTTGTTTGGGAGAAGAAGCTGAAGGAAGAAAGGAGGGTTTTGTGTTATCCTGTTGTTTTTGGATGTGGGGTTTGTTTTTGGAGAACGAGAAGAAGAGATAGGATTTTCTTTAATATTTTTATTTTTTAGCATGACTTTGAATTTTTATGAGAGGAAAAAAAACAATTGGAGTTTTTTTTTTTAGTTTTCCATTTACCCTTAATTTTCAATATCTATTTACTTAATTCATTTAAGAATACTAGATATTGTACATTCACAATGTGTGTGAAAAAAAAATTATGAATTAAAAAATAATTTAATGATATAAAATGTGAGTAATTTTTTTAAAAAGAAAATTATTTGTGCATAATTTTTTTTTTTAAATAAGGAAGTTACTTGATTATGTCATATGTACAATAATTTTTTTAAGTAAATTAATTAAACATCTTTAATTGCATTTTATATTTTATTATTCAATTTAGTTTTTTTTTTATATATTTTTTCAACTGAATTGGTGTCCGATTAACTCGTGACACTAATTCAATAAATACTTTTAATAATAATATAGACTATACGATTAAGGTCTCTCAAATTTATAATTTTAAAAAATTTATTCAGCATACATATTATGTGAATTAATACTCAATTATAAATCTTCACTCTTTTACCAATTAGGTATGACGAAAAAAAAAAAAAAGCAATTAAGGGACCTTTTCATTTTTTTTTTTTTTTGATAAAAATGAAACTAACCCTTTTTTTTTTTTACTTTGAAGGGTTGGGTAACTATTTTCCAATTATATTGGAAAGTAACTGTGTATAGCAGTTAGAGAAGAAAGGAAGAAAATTCACATTTCTACTTTGCTTAGACTTGCAATTATTTCATTGGAAAACTAATGACATTTCTAGGCAACACACGCAAACCAAAACCAGAGTTTGGTGAAGACTAACCAAATCCTAAATCAGAAAAATTATAAAGAAAGCTTTTTATTGTGAGTTTTTGTAAGCTAGATTATGTATGTAATTTATCATATTTATATATAATTTATGTCATGTTTATTTATATAAAAAAGTATATATGTAAAAAAAATTACACTTTTTAAAAAATTATATATAAACATGACATATTTATCATGTTTATATGTAATTTATCATATTTATATATAATTTGTCATGTTTATATGTAAAAAAAATTACATATAAACATGACAATTTTGTATAACTTATCATATTTATATGTAATTTTATTATATTTATATATAATGTAACCTATTTTAAACTCTTATCTTAGAACTCTCAAATCCTAAATCAATAGCCAAAATGAAAGGATATGCAAAAATCTAATTTCATTGTTTATTTTTTTTCTTTTAATTGAGAAATCTTGGGTTGTGTGAGGATCTTCAAAAGTTTAGGGGGGCCAACCCCTAGAAATCATAGGCATAGACCCAATTCGTCAGTGAAGGTGAGATTGGTCGCATTTGATATGAAGTAGGTCCAGATTCTAGACCAGGATAACAGAGCCCGCTGCCGCTAGCGACTTTGAGGCGGGGCTGAAGCCGAGTCCATATATAACTGAAATGGAGACCTCATCGGCCTGGATGTTGTTTTGAGATGGGCTTGTTTTTGTTATTTACTGACCCAAACAGGAAGATCTTTGGATTTTGGGTCTATATTTCTTTTTATAACAGACTAGAAAGAACTAAACGGGCCAAGACTCCTCTCTTTCCCTTCGTTCGTTGTACGTTTGTATATGTTAACAATTTCTGCAAAAAATTTCTCACCAATTCCTTTCTCATTACACCTAAAATGAACTGCATCTATTTTGGAAATTTAAAGCAATTGACACAAAACATAGTTTGTTTTCTTGGAACAAGCAACAAGGTATGTTTAAAACTACTAATATTAATAACTTTAAAATTTCTAAAACCACTCATATTGGAAACAACAAGATTTCTAAACGGCAAAAAGGGTCCCATTCAACCAAAAAAGAAAAGAAAAAAAACCATTAATTTCAATCAATCATGGTGCTCCCAAAAATTATGAATCTGCCAACAATTAGATTGGCATCTAGACTCCAAAGCCCCTCGTCTTGTCGTTTTTCCTCTTCTCCAACAAATCAGTAGCAGAAAATTAACTCCCCCTTTCCTCCATCGATGCAATTGAGTGTTAGATTGACTGTATGAAAGTTTTGCAATCACTTGCATCTAAAAATAAAAAATTGTAGTAATATTATACAAAGATTTATATTTGATGCATTTCAGTATATAGATCTATCTATACACTGACGGTATATCACATTATGTCATATGATAAAAGTTAAGTTTAAGATTTAGGGTTTTAGTTTATTCTTTTAATGGATTGTCATTATAAGATTTATTGTCAGTATATAAAATTATACACTAATAGTCATGGGCGAAAAGAAAGGGCAGCCACTTAATTTTTTTTAAGATTTTTTATATAAGGGTCAAATTATATTTGACCCCTCAAACTTTATTTGATCTTTCAATTTGGCTCCCTTACAAATTTTAAGATTTTTGAAATTAAATAAAATTATATTTGACCCTCCAAATTTTGTTTGTCCCTTCAATTTGCCCCCTATTTGTAGAATTTGTTTGATATAATAAATTTGATAACATTTTTAGTTTAAATCTTATTTTATAATTATTAGCTTAATTCTTTCTATATACCTTTTCTATCAATTAAATAAATGCATTTACATTAATTATTTTATTTAATATTTTTCATTCTATGCTCATAAGGAAAAAATAAATAAATAAAGTTAAACAATTACAATATCTAATACGAATTATGCATTTAACTTATTTTACTTTTTCTAAATATATGTAATCTTATGATTTTTTATAATATGAAATAATTTTATGCATATTTTAATTAGATAATAAAATTTTTTGACGTTGAGACTTTATTTATTTTTAAATTTTTTTCATATGCAACATCAATTATAATATTTAAAAATTTAAAAATTATTTTATTATAAGAAATTTATATAGTGTTAGCAAATTCAATATCATATATAATCTTTAAATTTAATATTTTTATCCTAGAGTTGTTCATGGACTAGGTCGAGTCAGACTCAAATAGCAAAAAAATTTACTTGTCCAAGATCCGGCCCAATTCAAGCCGACGAATAACTCTATCTTTGGTCAGGTTTATTTCATACACGATTTTTATTTTTATTTTTACTTTAAATCTTTATATGTATATTCCGGTTGTACCTGCTCATGGACCGGGCCTAGGTAAGGTTTTTCATGATCCGGATCGACTCAGATCACTGTTTAAATAATAAAAAATACATTTAAATTTAATTATAAAAATATTAATATTAATATAAAAATAATTTTTGTAATTTTTTAATATTAAATTAACAGTGAAACGGGCGAACAGGCCTGGACCGGGATTGGGTAAAGTTGAAAAAAAAAATTTGAGCCGCGACTCCGGCCATGAGCAGATCTAATTCTGGTGCCACTCGTCAATATTTCTGGCTTCGTCCCTGCTAACAGTGCATCAAATACAAACCCTATAGAAAAGTGATGCATCAGATTATTTAATTATCATTTTAGAATTTTTTTTTTGTATTTAATATATCATTTTTACTGAATTCAAAAAAAAAATAATGCATTAATTTTTTTTAATTAATATCATCTTAATCAATCTCATTAATTATTAGTTAACATTTTTCTTACAAGGATCCGCTTAACCGGTGCCTATAGGTACTGGTTAAGTATTATTTATTTACCATTTCAGGAAAGTTTTTTGCATTTAGTATATTACTTTTACTGAATTCAAAAAAAAAATAACGCATTAATTGTACTTTTTTTCTATATATAACACCTTAACTAATGTCTATAAACACTGAT
Source organism: Fremontodendron californicum (assembly GCA_030761205.1). Taxonomy (NCBI): domain Eukaryota; kingdom Viridiplantae; phylum Streptophyta; class Magnoliopsida; order Malvales; family Malvaceae; genus Fremontodendron; species Fremontodendron californicum. The sequence continues at coordinate 3,275,330 of JAULJL010000013.1, read as the reverse complement.
TAACATTTTTCTTTTTTTTAAAAAAATACAAGCGAACGCGCACGTGCACACACGTACACATGATGAAAACTGAAAAGGGGATAGAATTATACATTTAAGACTAGTAAGTGAGATACTCTTGCTTGGGGTATGGGTAGTAGTACAGAGCCTTACCATACATACAGACCATATAGAAACATAAATGTGAACACTATTTTTCTAGGGTACTGTACTGCTCCATTGCTCCATCACTGCCATTAATGTACGTTATAAATTGACATTACAAACTTCATAAATTGACATTTTGCTTGCCGACACTTTTTTCCTGCATAAATTTTCTCCATTTGTTTTTTCATCCTCAAAGTTATAAATTGACATTACAAACTTTATTGCATATCCCACATGTATTTTTGAAGTGCTCAACAATGTCAAGCAATTCACAACACTCCCTAAAATCCTGCTGCTAGCTGCTGCTTCTGAAAGATTATGAAAAAAAAAAAAAAAAAAACTGTAAGACAAATGAGGGAATAAAAAAGTCAAAGGAAATACCCTAGAATTAATTGTGAAGGTTTTCGTTTTTTAAATGTGATTTGTAATATTCAAAGGGTTGAAATATTTAGTTTAGATTCTATTAATCTTTGAGTATCCTGGTTAATGCTTATGCCTCCCTTATTTTAGATCTCAAATGAATTTGTCTTTAAACAAGTATAGCTAGGCAATGGATATAGAAAAATTCTGAAATAAAAGGCCTCAAGTCAACTCTGAACAAAATCATTCAGAGTCATCCTAGGAAATGAGAAGGAAGATGAGCTTAACTAAGCTATCTTAAAATTGCATTCCCCATTGCAAACCTGTAGGGCAGCTATAGGAATTGAATTGAATTGAATTGAATAGAATAATCCATCCTTAGTTTCTTCAAATCTCATTGGAACCCCACTTCCAGCTTCCCAGACAGTTGAAAAGAGTTAAGACACACCAACTTTTAGCCACTGGGTCTAATCTCCTGCAATGAAAAACATCAAGCCCTGAACCCCCATGCATATTTACTATGTTGCTCCAAGTGTTCATTTTTCTTGCAGTACTCGTATTTGACATCTATGTTCGACGCATATCAGAATATGAGTATGGGATATAATCTTCCAAGAACCCTCCAAATATATGAAAAAACTTAAAAAGAAATGAACATACCCGTATTGAACCTAAACCCATACCCGACACTCACACTCGAGTCCGAGTAACATAGCGTATTTATGTATATGAAAAAATAGTTCAGAAACAAGCACACATTATAATGTAAAAACTAAAAAGCTCTCGTCATTACACCAATATTTGTAAGCCTTTGTTTTTATTTTCTTAGTTATTTGTATAGTAATTAGTAATGCTTATTAGGTTAATTAATTTTTGTATACGCTCCTCCGTCCAAGCCAATCACAGATGATTGACTTATTGGCTGTTGCAACTATCTTGTTGAATGGTCTACATCAATGAGTTAATTATGATCTTATGATCTTAATAATGAAATAATATACAAAGAGTAAGGTTTTTGTTTTAACCAACTGCTTGTAGCTTGAAAATAGTTAAGAGCATGGCATGTTTGGATTTGGTGCAGCGGCCTCCTTTGGAAGAGTTGTAAATCTTCAAATCGGCTGAAGAAAAAGTTATATCTAAATCAAACTTAAAAACGTTCCTAATCATATTATAATTATAAATATATATATATATATATATATATATATATCTTTAACCATTGTCTAAGGGACTATCTAAGATAAGTTTCAATCAAATAATTTTTAGGAAGGTGATTGACCATCAAATTTTTAGTCTAAGGGACTATTGCATTAAAAAAGAGGAGGTTAGGGTTGTTGGGATTGCACTATCACATGATTTTGGCATGGACTTAATTGATGAATCTTGAATCTTTGCAAATTGGATGTGAATTTCATGAAATCTTCATTTATGTACTACTTCAACTTGTAGGGTTTGTATGGGTTGGGTTGGTTAATTTCTTCATTTATGCACTGCTTCAACTTTCCATTTCACGTCATCTTGAATGGAGGAATAGGAAGGACCCTCATTCAAATATTCATAAAATGGGATAAACAGCACCTAAAATTTAAAGATGGCGAAAGACTGAAAGACAATGTCTGCAAAAGCATATAAAAATATTTTAAAAAATAAAATAAAATACTTGTTAAAACAGTAGAGCAAAGGATGCAAAGCAAAAGGAAAAGAGGACGAGGAATCACATGGGGTTTGGAGGAGCTTTCTCCTCCTGCCAAGTTGTAAATTGTAATCATATTATCACACACAAGGCTTTTGCTTTTGCTTTTGCTTTTAACCATGCAAACTGCACTTCCAACCTAACCCCGCATTAGCCTGTGTGCTCATAACTTTGCTTTACCTTAAACATATATATTTTTTTTTAACTTGTCCGAATGAAATGGGATACTTTTAAAGTTATGCAGGCCCCACCGAGAGACACGGTCAAGGAAAAAGGTTGCAAAGGCAGGCAAGACACACAATGGTAGTGAACTTTCAAAATACAACCCTGGATGCTGTCAAGCACCCACATCAAGGAAGTTCACACACATTGAGATGGGTGCATTAGATTAGAGCTGGCTATGGCGGAATATAAAAAATTTAAAGGCAAGTTTAGAATTATTTTTTGAAAAAAGTTTTTTAGTTACAGCAAGTATGAAAAATAGTTTTTAATCTCTTTTCCTTCCCAAACCCCAAAACAGTTTTTAAGTCAAAAACATCACACAAGGAATCACAAATCCAGAAACAGTAACATTAAAAACTAGACATTGCTGTCAAACTCATGCTAATCAGCTGCAGTATCCTTTATGCTGCCACATTATATTCATTAATCATTAAAGTTAGTAAAACTATAAAAAGGTTAATGGGGACAGCTTTACCATCTACCATCAAGCAAGGAATGAAGGTAACCTAAAAAGCAACCTCCATTAGCTCTATCCCTAACTGGAAAACTGAGCTCCAACTCCATAGTTGGATTCTGCTTTGTGAGTATAAAGATTCATACAGGTCCGCTGGAACCTGCGAATGATTATGTTCTATTTACAGAATAATAGAGGAATAAACCAAAGTCCAAAAAATGACTTTTACCTCAGTAACTTCTAATGGGTTAGTCAACTGCATTAGCTACCAATATGAACAAATTGCCAAGATGTGATTCTACACTTCATCATACTTCCATCCTCCAAATCATGCTGTCAGCACCGCCATCCTGTGCTTTTTCTAGGGCAGCAACTTTGGCATGATGTGCTGCTAACGCGATTGCACTTTTTCCTCTTTCATCCTGAGGGAGTTCACAGGTTTCACTCATGGATCCGGATCTCAAATCACCTGGAGGGATAAAACAATCAACAGAAAGGCCTGGTATGTTAAAGGCAACCTCTTCAATCGTCCATGTTTCTTCCATCTTTGTTTTCGTATGGCTCATTGAAACTTCTCCAAACCTGAAAAGTGTAACAACAGAACGCCCAGAATGTGCTATCATGATACCTTCAACAGGCCGGTAATCTTCAAGAAATGAATTGATGGTTGTTTCCCAATAAACAGCATCACCAACATTAGATTGGATGCGAGTCAGATGTGAATCTTCCATGTGAACAAGAAGTCCAGTCTTCTGACTAAAGTAGCCAAATAAAACATGCCTAATGATCTCTGCAGGGCCTTCACTTCTTGCCTTCAGTGTCTGCGGATCAGTACAAAGCTTGAGGATGAAGCAATCCTCACCATTAATCTTTTTCTCTCCTATGCATCTTGCATCAGCAAACATGCTAGCTGTAGTTCTAGGATCAAGACCCTGAAGCAGGAATAATAAACCCCAAAGAGAATATCAGAGAAGGAATAATGCTAAAAGCCTAAAAGCTATGTTGCTCCGACTCTTATTTTTCTTGAAGAACTCGTGTCCGACAAACGTGCCCGACGCATATCCGGACATGGATATGGGGATATGACCCTTCAAGGATCCTCCAAATACATGAAAAAACTTAGAAAATTCAGCATATCCATGTTGGACACATACTCGAATCCGAGTAACATAGCCTAAAAGTATAACTTAACAGCCAATGTTGAGCAGTTGAATAAGCAGAGGAAAAATTCACCTGAAGTGCACGACGCAAGGGTCTAACAGGCCCCTTTGCTGTGTGCGCACCAAACCAAGGTGTGTGCCTCCACACAAGCTTCCCATTACAGCCAGCATGAACCTTGCTGCCCCCAACCGCGAGTTCAACATACCACATGTCCGGATTCATTTGCCAGAGTACAAACCCACCAGACTCAGCACCTCTACAGCCATTACGGTTCTTAACAGTCCTCGTGGCAGTTTCATGTTCACAAGCTACCATTTTGAGCTTTCCCATTGCATAAGCATTCCGAATGGAGTTTTGCAGCTTCTGCCCACCAGAAGCAGCTGTATACTGCTGCAATATGTACTGAGCAGAGGAAGTTTCCTGCACCATACCGCAATGAAAGGAATAAATTTAACAGGAAGCAATACTAAAGTCACGGAAATTTTATCACTAGAATACAGCAAGGAATAAAGCCTAATAATATGATCAAATGAGAAACTTCACCCACATGTAGTTTTGTGTTTGTATTTGCACAAACAAAACACTCTCAAAATCCCTACAGCCATTAAACACCCTGTTTCCACTCTGAAGTTCTAACTATATCTTTTTATGTCCTAAAAGTAGTAATAGTATCTATTCGGAACCCAAGAAAATTATACTATATTTCTACATGGATTTTCCCTTCAGTTTCTTGCAGACCAAACAGTTAGAATCAACAGAGATTTATTTACGTGGATCTATCACCCGTAGAAGAAGCTTAAAGCAAATATTAGAAAATGATTAATCATTAATCAATACAAATAAATACTATATTGATTTATATCCGTTAATGTCACCAAATCTACGCAACTCATAGAGTTAGTCCAAAAAATTCTAAACTAACTAAACTCGTAAGAAACACTCTAAAGAACTCATTTTTCCACATTCAAACAATACTACCAAAAAAAAAAACTAGAATATACTATTATTGGAAAATCAAAATCCAACCAAAATCCCACTTTCTGCTCACCAGTCAAACCACCACCACCAAAAATGAAAACCCAGAAGTTCTTTATTTTTATTTTTTTTTCTGAAGGAAATGAAGCACTATTATAAGCTAAAGAAGTAAAAGGAGATAGAGGGAAAGGGGACTAACAATGGGAGTGTCTTTGATGCTCAAATGAGGCAAGGGGTCATTGGAGCTAACATGAGCGGGAGCCAAAGGCGCACCCATGACACCAAGCAACAACCTTAGATCAGACCTTCTGTAACTCATCGAAGCAACCGATGGAGTCCTCGATAACTGACCTTTAACCCATTGTCCTAGCCCCGAGCCGACCCGCTTCGAGTCTCTGACTTCCCCTCCGTCCGGATCAGGACCTTCCATGAGCGGCGCTAACGCTTCCCCGATCACTGGCCTTAGACTACTGGATCTCGCGATCAAGGGCTCCGGTTGCGCCACGTAAGCGCCTCCATAGTTGTTGTGGTTGTTTTTCTTTCTCCGTAACAGACTGGCCATGGGTGAACGGGCTCTTGCAGGGCTGTTGGACCTCGAGCGGGAAGGTGAAAGCCCTCGAATTACTTCTTCTTTGAGAGCTGATAAGAAACCTTGTTTTTTCTCCATTTCTGGTCGGGTTTTTCCTTTAAAAAAAAAAAAAAAGCTTCTTTCGTTAATTTGGAGATGAATAAAGCAACAAAAAGAGGAAAAAAGGGTAGGATAGAGAATAAGTTTTTAGAGAAGAGAAAGAGAAAGAGGGTGGTGAAGTTCCTTCATGGAGGGAGTGGGAACTGTAGAGCAGAGTATCAGTGCGAAAATGGCTTTTTTTCTTCCAGTTTCTTGCTCTCCTATGGTTATAAACTTATAATTTATTTATATTATATGCATAGGTTTACGTTGGATTAAGGGTCAGTGTTAACGATACTGATTAGGGATTAGTGGTTATGATTAGGATTAGGATTAAAGATTAATGATTAAGATTAGGGTTAGAGTTAGAGTTAAAGATTAATAAGATATCAATCTAAGATTTATTATCAGAATGTATAGATCTTACAGTGTATAAAATATAAACCTATATTATAATCCTATGATTTTAGAGAGAGAAAGAAAGAGAGTATGAGAAATCCAATAATATATCATCAATTTTATTTTATGTGATATCTATACCAAATTTTTTTAATTAGTACGAATATCTATATTATTATAAAAAAATAATTGAGTTAGTATTATTGAGTCAAGTGACATCAATTCAGTCATTTTTTATTAAAAAATCAATATTTAATAAATTAAGTAATAATATTATAAGGGTATTTATATCTTTCAATTTTTAATATAATATATTTTTTAAAATTATATTTATTTTCTTAAAAAAAAAGATACTACTCTCTTAAAAAAAATTAATATTCTCTTAAAAAAATCACTATTAATTTAAAAACTACATTCTTATAAAAAAAAATTCCATTTTCTTAAAAAATTATTATTCTTTTAAAAAAACTACTTATTTATATATTTTTATACAATTTTTTTTTTCACTCACATAATGGATATAACATAATCTAATAAGTATTAAGTTAACTTAAGTCATGGAAGTTTAGTCAAATTGAAACCCCAAAAAATTTTAAATTTTATTTATCTTGAAAAAATCACTTAGAATTCAAGTAATTTCATGTCATGTTTTATTATCATAGATTTGAAATTTGTTACTCTTATCATTCAAATTCTTTGTTTAAACTTGCGACATCTTTATAGTTAGAAGTTTTATTATTAATATAGATATATTATCTTGTTGACTTCATTCAAATGAAATAATTTTTTAATTTAAAAACCAAAATATTTTAATTTTATCTGGTTTTTTCCTTAAAAACCAGTACATACTCACCCTAAACATTGGCATGGCACCGCGCGATGGCAGCATATATTCAGCAGAAAAAGAAACCGTAACTAGTGGGAGTACACTGTCTAATGTACTCGCGCAACAATTGGCCGGTTAGTCTCGCGAGAGTGTTTTCTGTAACTGTAATTCCGGGATGTGAACAATCTTTGAAGTTAGCCAATAGCAAATGTGCATGGTTTAACACTAGACCTGTCACGGCCAGACCGAATCGAAATGCGGTCCAAATTTTAAATCTATTTGGGTCGGGTCCGGATCGATTGTATAGATCCGTTTTATTATTTAAAAATATTTTTATATTAATATATATATATTATAATTAAATTTAAATAAAATAATATTCTTTATTTAATAAATAGTAATTCGGATCGGTCCTAATTACTAAATATTTTGTTCATACCCGATCCAATACGGGTCGAATTTATCGGGCCGGACCTGCTACCCGAACCGTGGACAGGTCTAGTTAACACGTGATAAATACTAGGAAGACTGTAGATCGTAAATAAGTCAAACTTGAACAAGTAAATTTTTGTTTTTGTTTATTTTTGAGTTTGTTTATATTCGATTTGCGTTTGTTAAAGATATTAAAATTGTTATTAAATTTGATTTGTTTAAAATTTAGCATGTTCGAGTTTGTTCGTTTAAATTAAATAAATTTGTTTGCGAACATTAACAAACATATTTATGAACATATAATCGAACATGTTCTCGAATAATTAAAAATATGTTAATAAACAATAAACAAACAAAAATGTAAAAAAAAATAAATCAATTTTAAGTTATTATTAAATATATAATAAAATAATAAAATATAAATATAATTAAATTTTAATTATTATTAAATATAAACAATAAAACACAAATATTATTAAATTATTAAATTTAAGTTATTATTAAATATAAAAAATAAAACGCAAATAATATTAATTATATTATAAATAAATAAAATATTATTATTAATTATATTATAATCAAACAATAAACGAGTTTTAAATGATCTATTAAACGAATTTTAAACAATTCATAAACAAATTTGTTCGTGAACATAAATGAACTGAACATACTTTGTTCGAGTTCGTTTCGTTTAATAAATAAACCTTAAAATTTTGTTCATAATCATTTATTTAGCTTGATAGACGAACATAAATGAACAAAAATTGAACTGTTCACGAATTAATCGTCGAACGCTCTATTCATTTACAGTCCTAAAGAAAAGTATGTAAACAAACACTCGAAGAGGTTGTGATGAGAGCATACTTAATAAGTTGATCTCTCGTGTAAACCTGATAATTTGTTTATTCGTATTAATTTTTTATGTCATAATCGTGTTTAAAATATTATATATTAAAATAAAATTTAAAACAATAATTTATTTTATATAAATTTTAATATATATGTATATTCGTGTTATTTATTCATTTTTAATTTTTTTATATTATATTTATATCGTATAATTATATTATATTCAAAATTAACGAATTTACCACGTTAAAATGGTTTTAATTACAGTGCTAAAATTGAAAGTTATGAAAGAAACTACAAACATGAATAAGTCGTTTTGTATTTTCGAGAAACAAGGTCTTTTCTCCGCAATGCATCCTAGCGGGTAAAAATATAGTACATGGTTTCATTACCTTTTATCAAAATAAAATCTATTTCATTCTTGTTCTAAATTTTGAATAAGTTTTTTTTTGGTACTTTAGATTATTATTATTAATTTAGAATACAAATGATAAGTGATATTTTTATTAGTATTTCATAAATCTATTTTGTTTTTATTCTAGAATTTGAAGTCGAAAATTTTCAAATAGCTGAAAATGCCAACTCTTATTTTATTCTAATACTAACACAAGTAAGCATAATTTTGAATAAGTTGAGTGTTTTGTTTTGTCTCTACCAAATGTAAATAATTTTTATGAAACAGTAGTAAAAAGTAGTAGTATCAAAGAAATTATAAATTGTGTTTTCAGGGTTGAATTGATGAATGATTTTTAAAATATTTATTTTACTAGTAAAAATCCAATATTTTTCTCTAATTTTTAAAATAAATACGTAAGTATATAAATTAAATATATGAAATGAATTTATATAGTGTTATCTTTCTCTAATTTATGGTGACTAGAGGTGTTTACTATTCGGTTTTAACCGAATTAATCGATCCAATTTTATTTCGGTTTGGTTAATCAGTTAACCGAATAAAATTCGGTTTGGTTATCTGTTAATGCTTTTAAAATATTTCGATTATCGGTTAATTCGGTTCGGTTAAACGAAAATAATCAAAATATTCTTTGTTTTGAGACTTATGTAATGTTCATTATGTTTTATCATACTTTTTTAGTTGTTAGTATGTTTAGTTGTTTAGTATGTTTGATATTTGGATTTATAATAGTTTTATTATGCTTTGCTTTTGAATTTTGGTTGGTTGGATAGATTATTTGATATAAAATCATGTATTAAAATAGGTTGCAAAATAAATTAGGTTTTTATTTCGGTTAATTTGAAAATTGACCGAATTAATTGAAATTATTTCGGTTCGGTTAATTAACCGTTTTAACATTTCGAATTGGTTAACGGTTAATGAAAAACAAATTCGATTAATGGTAATTCGATTCGATTATTAACCGAATTAATCATGGTGACTACTACAATGCAAACTTATTTGATGAGAATTGGTGCAGACGTTTGCTTTACACAAATTTCCATATTTTTTTAGTTGAAAATGACATACTTTTTTCATTTGTCTTTTGCTTGGCTTTTGGTTGCTTGGCTCCAATTAGACAATGCTTAAAATTACAAAATAGGGTAAAGCAACATAAAAAATATTTAATGCTTGCATTAATAAAAAAATTATTTAATAAAAGTGAAAGAAAAACTTGATAATTGTTAAAGAAAAAATTATCATTAGAAATGGCAGCGATTTGAAATACATATGTGGAGACCCGTCCCAACCTGTGAGACAAAATCATGAGACTTTCGGGTCGAAGTGGATAATACCTCGCAGGTTGAGTGCGGATCTCCACAACCCAAATTCGATCCATATTTTATTCAAACTCAATCAAAAATTAATATATAATATCTAAATTCAATTACTAAATTTAACATATTAAATCATAAATAACAATTTTATTATTATTTTATCCAACTCAAATAATAAAATTCAAAATAAAAAATCAATTTAAAATCAATTTGTATACATATTATTAATGAAACTTAAATTAAAAAATTAAGTTAACTCATAGAAAATAATTAAACTTAAAATCATATTTAGAACCATTACTGAATTAATTTTTTGGCCAAAAATTAATGAATTAATTTAGTAAGTATTATATTAATAATAAATAATTTATAACTAAATATTAAATATTATTATTTAAAAATTGAGTTGAATAGTATGAGGATATTTGATATTAAAATATCCATTATCATCTGTAACTATTATTATCATTTTACTTCAAATCATTTTTTTGTTTCTTCTTCAAGTTACGAGACTTGTCAATTAGGCAGGTCGACTTGATTTCGAGACGGGTCATTTGGGGTTCGAATTATTTCGGATTCGGATCAATCAGATTTGACACTTGAATTTTTTGGGCTTAGATCATTTGCGTTGGTCTGGCTTTTCGAGTTTGAGTCAAGATTGACAGATCCATCTGATAATCTTGTTGCTAGATTCAACAACTTTTGAGTTATATATGATCGTAGAAAACATTGGTCGTATAAATCTTGTTGCTAAATTCAATTAGATAATTAAATTAATTTTTTAACTTAAAAATAAATTTGACCCCATTACATGGAATTTTTTTTTTTCTTGTAGTGTTTTTATCTATACTCATTCTATCATGAAAAAAATAATTTAAAAGGGAGATCAAAACAAATTTTTTTAATTTTTAATTGTTTTAAATAAATATTTTTTATTATCGATGCAAGCATAAACTCTTTACATTTTTTTAAATTCTCATATAAAAGCATTGGTTCGCACCTGTTCTCACAGAATAAGTTTACATTATAATAGTCATCTTAATTTATACACCAAAAAGAAAAAAAAAAAAAAAAACTTTGTTTCTTTAAATAGAAATTAAGCCCAATATATCGTATAGTCAGGACTCAGGAGTCAGGACTAATAAATCGGGCCAGAAAGGCCCAAACATTCCATTTTTAGCCCCAATTTCTAGCAAAAGCGACGTCGCTTTCAACATTTTCTCACTCACCCTCTCCACTTCCCAAATTCATTTCCAGTGGGAGAGAGACAGAGATCTTCTAATCCAACAATGGAAAATTCAAAGGTTCAAGAGGTAACCTCAACATAATTGCATAAGATTTCCTTCGGACGTGCGAATCTTTAATTTGTCTTCTAAATTCTATGTTTTCTTTTTCATTCCTGTCCAGATCCTGGAGAAGCAGGTGCTGACGGTGGCGAAGGCCTTCGAGGACAATTTGATGAAGAGATCGCGGCGTTGGATCGCCTCGACAACGACGATCTGGATGCTATAAGAGAACAGAGGTTGCAGCAGATGAAGAAGATGGCGGAGAAGCGGAGCCGTTGGATGGGTCTAGGCCACGGTGAATTCTCTGAGATTCCAGCTGAAAAGGACTTCTTTTCAATTGTTAAAGCTAGTGAACGCGTCGTTTGCCACTTCTATCGCGAGAATTGGCCCTGCAAGGTTCTCGCTTTTATTTCAATTTCTAATACAATAAAAAACTTATTTTATTATAAAAGATTTTTTTTTTGAAATTTCCTTATTGCTATTGAAATGCTATTGAAGACTGAAATCATTGAAACAAAGAAGAAAACTTTATGGAGAGAATGAACAAAAACAAATAGTTAGTGTGGTTTTTTAAGCTATGTTTGGATAGACAATAGTAAAGGAAGGAAAGAAAAATAAAGAAAAGTAAAAGAGAGAAAGATTGAGGAAAGAAAAAAGTATATGTATTTCTTGTTTAGATAGTTAAAATTAATATAAAAAAAAAAATTTAATAACTATTGTTTTGTTTAAAAGTGAAAAGAAAAGGAAAAATTATTATAATAAAAATTTTCAATTATAATCTTTTTATAAAATAGCATATAATATCAAAATTATTTATAAATTAAAATTAAAATAATAATATCAAATATCAAAATTATTGATAAAAAATGTATGATTGAAATTTATTAGGATAAAATTTATTATAAATTTATATAAGTATTATCAGTATTTTATTATAGTTTTAAAAAACTCCATTATTATAGATTTTTTTTTTTTTATCTTTTTTTAAATAAAAAAATGAAATAATAATAAAATGAGAGAAAATTAAAACCAAGTATAAAATAAAGAAACAAATTTGTTGAATGAATTAAAAAGGTAATGAATTATAATGATTTTTGAAAATTGAAAAAAAAAATTATTAAAGATATAAAAGTCATTTTATAATTAAAAATATTTTAATATTTTTCTTTTCCTATCATTTCCCCCAAGTTGGAGTAATTAAAGGGAATAGTAAAGGAAGGAAAGAAAAATAAAGAAAAGTAAAAGAGAGGAAGATTGAGGAAAGAAAAAAGTATATGTATTTCTTGTTTAGATAGTTAAAATTAATATAAAAAAAAAATTCTAATAACTATTGTTTTGTTTAAAAGTGAAAAGAAAAGGAAAAAATTATTATAATAAAAATTTTCAATTATAATCTTTTTATAAAATAGCATATAATATCAAAATTATTTATAAATTAAAATAAAAATAATAATATCAAATATCAAAATTATTGATAAAAAATGTATGATTGAAATTTATTAGGATAAAATTTATTATAAATTTATATAAGTATTATCAGTATTTTATTATAGTTTTAAAAAACTCCATTATTATAGATTTTTTTATCTTTTTTTAAATAAAAAAAATGAAATAATAATAAAATGAGAGAAAATTAAAACCAAGTATAAAATAAAGAAACAAATTTGTTGAATGAATTAAAAAGGTAATGAATTATAATGATTTTTGAAAATTGAAAAAAAAAATTATTAAAGATATAAAAGTCATTTTATAATTAAAAATATTTTAATATTTTTCTTTTCCTATCATTTCCCCCAAGTTGGAGTAATTAAAAAATTGAACATTTGAGGGAAAGTAAGGGATGCTCAACTCTCCTCACTTTCCTTTATTTATTTATTTTTTTATATCCAAACAAAAGAAAGCAAGGAAAGGTTTTTCATTTTTTTTTGCTTTACTTTCCTTTCCTTTTCCCTATCCAATCCATATCCGCTTAGGTTGTAAGAGGAGAGTTGAGAGAAAGGGTTTACTTGGTAACAAGGACCAGTAAAGAAGAGCAAACCGTCAGGGTGTCCAAATTTGGACTCTGGTGTGCTTCAGCAAGCATTCATGGAAGTTATTGGAGAATTTAGGGTTTAGTATACTTACCTCATTTTGTTGGTATTTGAAATTTTGTGCAGCTGGCAATGATCGCCAAGTTGACGGCTGGGTCCTACGGACTCGGATGTGAGAATCGGATATGTGTATGTGTCCGACATGAGTATGTTCAATTTTTTTTAAAAGTTTTTCTACGTATTTGGAGAGTCATATCCCCATACCCATATCCAGACACGTATAGGATACAGGTGTCGAATATGAATATTTAAAAAAAAATAAAGGGTGAAGCAAATGGGCTGGGTCTAATTTCGACTTCAGTCCTATTGGTTATTGGCATAACAGTTTTGATTGTAGTTTGAAGTAGGTTTGAAGTTGAGGGGAAATAATTCATCTTTCTTGAGTTGAATCGCAGGTGATGGACAAGCACTTGAGTATATTGGCAAAACAGCATATAGAGACACGTTTCGTAAAAATCAATGCCGAGAAAAGTCCATTCTTGGCTGAGAGGCTGAAGATTGTTGTTCTTCCTACACTTGCCCTTATAAAAAATGCCAAAGTCGATGATTATGTGGTATGCAATGTTATTTCCAACATCAAAGGATATAAACATAAAATATTTGAATTGCATGTTTCTTTTTCGGTTTCTAATAGTTCCCTTTGTCTGTCTTGATGTGTGTTTTTTCAGGTCGGATTGGATGAGCTTGGCGGGACAGATGAGTTTGCCACGGAAGATTTGGAAGAGAGATTGGCTAAAGCTCAAGTCATCTTCTCCGAAGGTGAATCATCGTTACATTCATCAAAGTCCGGTACACAGACCAAGAGGAGTGTCCGGCAAAGCTCAAACGCAGACTCATCCGATTCAGATTAAGTTTGGGGGTAAGGATTTCTAATCTTCTATTTGTTTCAATGGAAGTCAATAGGGTTCATCAACATTCCATCTTTAATATATATGAGGCCATTCAGTCATTTCAGTATCATGCTCAATTGAATCTTCTTGATGCAAGTTTTGTTCTTTGTATGATCTATGTTTTTATAAACGAAATAGTATTTTTAGTTTATATATTTGGGTGGTGTGGTGTCATGGTTAGGGGTGAGCAAAATCCGACTCAATTCGAAAAAATCGATAAAAATTTCAAATTAAATAGTTCGATTTATTCGAGTTATTCGAGTTTTCGGATCAATTCGATTAAGTAATTCGAGTTATATAGTTTTGCTCGAATTTGATTTATGCAACTCGAATTAACCGAAAATCCGAATAATTCAAGTTATACAGTTACACTCCTGTTGGCTCATCTTGGGTTTCCTCCTGGGTGGCCAGCTTGGGCCTTTAAACATTGACGTGCAAGCAACTAGACTTGCTCATGGGCCGGGCAGGCTGCCCGGCCCGTATTAGGCCGGGTTTGGGCATGATATTTTTAATCCGGGCCGGCCGGATCCGGAACAGTATTTTTTTTATTATAATAATATTATTTTATTTAATTTTAATTATAAAAATATAACAAAATATTTTTTTTAATATGATGAACAATGAATTCGGGTTTACCGGGCCGGTCCGGCCCGACCTGACCCAGGGCCGAGCCTGGACAAAGAAGTTGAAAAAAAAAACGGACCACGGCTCGGTCCATGAGCAGGTCTACGTTGGTTCAGAAATGGATACTGACTTGTGTTTCCCGCTCAGCTTGGGCCTTTAAATATTAGTCTTCCTGCAATTGTTTAATTATATATATATATATATATTTTATTAGTTTGAAATTTTTTTATGTTCAAATAATGAAAAAAGGTTTCATTTTCCCCTTTGTTAGGATATAACTAGACTTGTCTAAAGTATGGTTACCTTTGCAGCAGAAAAAAATTACAATTTGTTCCTAAATATCTATAAAAAATGGCTTATAGTTATAGATGAATACAACAGCAAAAATGAATAACTTAGCTAATTTGTTTTAACTCGAATAAATTTATTCGACTCGACTCGAATTTTTTTAACTCGATTTGATTCGTTAAAATTTTAAATTGAGTTTGGTTGACAAAATAGGATTCGTCAACTCGACTAATCTGAATTTTTTTCTTTCGATTCGACTCGATTGAATGCTCACCCCTAGTCATGGTGCCCTTATAAAATTATATATATATATATATTTTTTTTTCTGGTTTTTCCATAAGCATTTTTGTGTTTCTATTCTTTCTTTGGTTCGTGAGAATGATGGAAATTGAAAGACTGAAACATTGAGGATTGAAGAGAGGCATTGACTTCTCAATTCATAGCTGGGGCAATTATCAAGAAGTATGTTGGTTGAGTAAGCACCCCCCAAAATGTGCATTCTTGTAAATTTGGTAGTTTTAGATACGATGCAGATATGACATGTTTAATAAACACGAAAACAATGTAATAAACACGATACGACAATGTTTAAAACGATTTGCATGACACGTTTAACAACGTATCGTATTCGTGTTTAAAATTTTGATATAATTTTTTATGCTTATGTTTACATGATTGACACGAGAAAAAGTACGAGATACGACATGTATACACGGATTAACAAATCTATTTTCATGATTGCACAATGTATTATACTCCACAAATATCTTGCGTCACAGCGTATTCTTCTTTGCTAAACCTTCATGTTTTTTCAAACAAATCTGCACTCGTTTTGCATAATGGGAGAGTTTAAACTTTGAATTCCCTATATTTTTCCAGTATTATGTTTTCCAATAAACACTTATTAATATGATATTTATAGAAAGAATTTTATAATTAATGCATTTTTGGGGCCAATGATTGCATTGTCATTGCTTGAATTTGATAAAAACAGTAGGGTTTATATGAAAAACATGCCCTCCATATAAAATTATTGTTAAATGATCTAATGAATAAAAATTATTTGAAAAAAAAAATGAATAATTAGAAATTATTATAAAAGATATTGTAAAGACAAAATTACCTTTAATGAAAAAATTTACTTTTCTTTTCTCTTTCATTTTTAAAAATTTTAATTGAAAATAAATTTAAAAAATAAATTTTTTAAATATATATATTTTTTAAAATTTAAAAAATTTAAAAAAATAAAGAAAAATTAATTTTAGGCATATTATTTTTATTTTTAAAAATTTTTTAATTAAAAAAATAAAAAAAATTTAAAAATTAATTTTTTAAAATTAAAAAATTTTTATTTTCAAAATTTTTATTTTTTAATTAAAAAGTAAATTAAAAAATTAAAAGAAAAAAGGAGGAGAAGATTTTTTTATCAAGGATAATTTTGTTTTTATAATATCTTTTATAATAATTTTTAATTATTTATTTCTCTTTTTCAAATAACTTTTATTCATTATACCATTTTACAAATACTTTCTTTGGAGGGCATGTTTTTTATATTTACCCAAAACAGTATATTAAATGAAAATTGACCCAACTTTAATAAGTGCTTATAGACGACAACTTTAACACGATCCCTTGCCAAAATAAAGCAGTAATAATATCTTTCTAAATGTGGGAAAATTTTGACATCCCCATAGACTTCATCAATAATGGGAATGGTTTCACATAGTAACATTTTTTCTGTTAATCTTTTCCAATAAAACGTTTCTCTCACGTTACATTTGGAAATTTGGAAAGAAGAAAAGAGATAAAAGAAACGAAGCATTTTTAATCTAATGGTTGAAATAAAAAATAGCATAGGTTATATTATCTATCTCAATTATTAAATTATTACTTTTTCTTTCTTTCTTACGAAAGAAGCTTTTAACAATTAAAGAATTTTGCAAATCAATTACTTGTTTCATTTTCTGTAGTTTCTATATGGATTTTGTTAAAGAGTGTTCTTAGGACACTTTTTAAAATTAATTAATATACTATTTATAGTAATAATATTATATTAAATATAAAAATTGACAATTTTATTCATCATTTTTAATGTATTGATTGAAGATATTATTATATTTAGTAATCTTAAAGAGTGCCCTTAAAGCACTTGTTAGTAAAATCCTTTCTATATTAATACAAAATAAAATTTTCAATAACCAACAATTAAAGTCATAAATGCTAATAATTATTAGAACTACTAAAATAATTATTAGAGCTAGTAAAATCATGGTCGTTGTTTGAAACCAAAGCACATATTCCCAACTTAATAATTACTCTTCCAAAATTTGATAGATTAAAAGTACAAACTATTTTATCAGACAAATGAAAATGAAAAAAAAAAAAAAAAAAACTATCATAATCATAATAAGGTAATTAAAATTATAAATTAAAATTTTCAAACAAGAAATTATGTATTAAAAAGAGTTCGACTTTCATATATTGATAGTATAGTTTTTTAACTTCACAAGTGAGATTAAAACACTATCTCATATCTCATTTTCTTTTTAAATACACCGTATGAAATATGTGCCATCTTACTAATCTTATAGAGTCTAAAAACTTTATCCTCTTAATATAAATTCTAATAAATGAAACTATTTCTTCGGATCTGAGACACAAAAAAAGATAAAAAAACCTAAAAAGTTTATTATATATCAACCAAAGAAGGGAAAACCATAAAAAAAATTTTAGAGCAAAACGCAAATCATGGATAAAAAATATAGTAGTACTTTTTTCTATACCTGGTCCTAATATTATTTAGTTATTATTAATTAAAAATTAATATAGTTTCTTAATTAAAAATTATTTAGTTATTATTAGTTCAAAACCTATAAATCCTGAC
The DNA here is from genome assembly GCA_030761205.1 of Fremontodendron californicum. NCBI lineage: Eukaryota > Viridiplantae > Streptophyta > Magnoliopsida > Malvales > Malvaceae > Fremontodendron > Fremontodendron californicum. The sequence continues at coordinate 3,257,349 of JAULJL010000013.1, read as the reverse complement.
AAGTGATAACATTTTTCATAACCAAAAAATTTGGTGTATGGGACACAAACAAATAGAAATAGTTTTTTTTTTTTTTTTTTTCCTTTAACTTATCCTTATAGCGTTACAATGCCAGTTATACACAGTTATTGTGTCATTTGATTCGAAACAACACCATGTACCAAACAGATAACTGATATAAATTAAAGGAATATATTTCTTAATTATATACTCTTTTAAATAGAACAAATTTAGAAAAAACAAACTCATAAGTATGCTCAGAAAAAACAAAAGCATTTACCGTAATTTTAGCCAGCAGAGGCTGCCCAGCGGCTTTTGTCAAGTTGCATTGTTGAGACAATTTTATTTCATTCACAAGGTGTTGCCAATAAAAAAAAGTTTTTTCATCAGAAATCCAATGATAAATTCTTTAGTTAACACTTAGACGCATGAAACCTTTTTATGATTTAAAGAAAACATATATATATATATATATTGATTTTTATCATTTGCTTTTATTGTTTTTGTGAGCAAAGTTATGCAATATGTAGAAAACTTTTTATGATTAGTCGAATTTAGTTGAGAAATTTAATGACTTGTTTTGAAAAAAAAAAAAAAAAAAAAAGAGATTTAATGAACTAATGATTCTTATAATTACTATAATCTTTTCTCCTATTATTTTTATATAGATTAATCATGTAATTTGGAGCCTAAATTATTTAATTTTCAGAGTGATCTAAATTATCTAAAAAGCTACTAATAACAACTTTTACCCCTCCCGAAACATGACTAAAAACAATTACAGCAGTTGCAAGAGGCATGATTTTAAAAAATATATAATGTGTAATTAATGGGACCTCAGAGTGCTTTAAGCCTATTTTAGTTATTGTAACCTTTTTTTCTCCTAAAAAGAAAAAAAAAAAAAGCATTTTTCTTAATAATCTGCCTTTCTCATATATGATAGTAATAGTTCTAAAATAAATGTTAATATAGGAGATTTTGACAACAAAGTGAATGCATTGATCAATGGAATGGTTGTTGACTTGAGAATTGAGATCATACATATATAAAATTATCACCATACAAATTAAGGGCCTATCATGCACTTCGTTGCAGATACTTTGATAATAAATGGAGCCTCTCATGCATGTCCACCTTTAAAATTTCCTATCTTGCTAACATTAAAATAAAAGCCATCAAATATTATAGCCTTTAAAGTTCTATTATATGAAAGGAAAGATCAGATGTGCTTATATATATTATAGTTATATATACAAACTAAAGCAAAAGTACGTTCTCCTGATATCTCTACTATTATAAAGTCAAATAACTTTCAATTTTTATACAAAGATAAAGCAAACATCCACGAATTTTTGTTCGCTGCTAACGAGAGCAAGAGAAGCAGCTCAGTCCTTTGTTTTTCGAAGAGTTTCTGAATAAAATAATTAATTAGCTGAGTCCACGCGGGTTGGCTTTGCACTAGCTTAATCTAGCTCCGGGTGAACACTGTAATTTCGATGTCATCACCTGAGTTCCGGGTTGGCTTTGTGCTAGCTTAATCTAGCCTCGGACGAACACTGCAATACTGCAATTCCAACGTCATCACCTGAGTTCCGGATTGGCTTTGTGCTAGCTTAATCTAACCCCGGATGAACACTGCAATTCCGGCTTCACCACCTGATCCCGAGTTGGCTTTGCGCTAGATTATTTGTTTGTTTTTCTAGTGACGTCACCACCTGTGTGTTGCGCTGTCTGACTTTGCGCTAGATTATTTGTTTGTTTTTCTAGCGACGTCACCACCTGTGTTGCGCTGTCTGACTTTGCGCTAGATTATTTAGTCTTGGGCGAACACTACAATACCGACGTCACCACCCGTGTTGTGCAGTATATTATCTAGACTTGGGCGAACATTGCAATACCGACGTCACCACCCATGTTGGGAAGCAGTCTGGCTTTGCGTTAAATTATCTAGCCTCGGGCGAACATTGCAATACCGACGTCACCCACCTGCGTTGCACGGTATGAGAGAAATGGTGGTTGACTTAATACCAATTGATATGACTTTTGGAAAACCACACCTCAAAATTTAATTATTGAGAAAGCCTAAATCTATATAAATCCCAAAACAAACTCTTTATTTTCCAATATAGATCCAAGTCCAATACTTTACAATTGGATACCACTATACGTTTGACACGTGCCCTGTTTTGGATAATGAGCATCTCCCGGTTACCCAATAAACCAAGAGTTAAGGATCGATCCCACTCCTGAGCATCTAAAAGAGGCAACAATAACCAGAATCGGGAATGACCTCTACAATTGCAATAGCAGAATTGTTAATCTGATAATAACAAAATCATGCAATGATTGCATGTTTGCAATCAAACTTTAAGTATGTAAAAAGGGTATGAAAAAAGGAATCCTAGATTTGGTATATTGGAATTAGGTTCAAGCTTGGTTGGCTCCTTTCAGGATAGGCTGCCAAAAGGGGAGGCTTTGGTCCCCAGTGTGTTAGCAATACTTCGGAGTTTCGGACCAGACAATGGGCTGTTTCTTTATGTTTCTGGTCTGCTCTGGCCTGAATCCAAACCCGGCAAACTTACTTAATGCGTCTCTAAAGCACCTCCTTAAACAGGGAACAAATCATCAGTCACTAGTTAATTGAAACTCACTAACTGTCAATCAGATTTGAAGCACTAGGCCCTGAAAATCCTTGCCAGGGCAGATCAGATGGATTACTTAATTAATTTGTTTAAGACCTTTCCTTTTTAGATGTGATATATTCAAGTTCAACTGCTGAAAGCATGTTAATGGGGACCAATACTTTATCATCTGAAAAATTAAGGGTTTTTTTTTTTTTTTTTCTTCTAATGCTTGAAAACTTAAGTTGATCAAAGCTATTCAAAGAAAATGCTTTTTTTTTTTTTTTCCTTATTGACAGTGTTGGAATTTACTTGCTTTTTTCTGATTCAGTGAATTTACATATGCACATCATAACATAACAGGGAGTGGTTGGAGACAATCCAGATAAAGTGAATTATCAAAAAAGTGTTTTATGTCGGAAATGTCTGCATCAGCAATTACTGGAGCCACTTTCATTCCAAAAATAAATATCTAATTATTCCCAAACTTTTAAGAAGATGAAGTGATGAACATGGCACACTTTTTTTTTCACCTTGACTTCCAAAATGCCGTCTAAATTACAAAAGGGGTCTTGATGTGAAACTCATTCACCTAACCCTGTAATGCTCTTTCTTTATCTCAAATTCTCAATTCCAATTTGACTTGTGCAATGCACCACCATTCCTTATCTCTCTCCAGCTGTGGAAAACTAAAAATTCTAAATGAAATTTGGAAATGAATCCCGAACTTAGTTCAATTGATTCATTTAACTATAGTAATATCCAAAAAATCTGAAATTCGAATTCTAGCATCTGTAAGACTGTAATCTTTTCTCTTATCTCTAGACTGCAACCTTTTTTATAAAGCAAAAATGAAAAAATTTGCAAATGACAAACTGCTGTCATTTTCTCCCACTAACTGATCCTTGAAATAATTTTGTAATTGGAAGAAAAACAATTGCTGAAAACTATGAAATTCCAACCAAACTTACATATATAAACAATACTAGTTTTACATTCTAATAATCTGTACTGCTGAAAAGCTTCTTCTCCCTGCATTTTTGGGGTAGAAAACAGTTTTCTTGGCAACTTAATTAATTTTTATTTACTCCATTCAATGTGCTTACCTACAGTAGTACTTTAAGCATGTTCCTTGTAACTTTCACAAAGAACAAATGTTGAAAACAAAAGACAAAGGCAAAGGATATTAAAGCAAGAAAGATCAGAATGTTCAAAAGAAACTTTATCTGTTCCATTACATGAAAGAAACAATTCAGTGGGACAGACTGACAGACATCAGCTTCAGCTCACATCCTTTGAATCAAAATGCAAACCTGACCCTGAAACATCCTAATCCAACTTACACTTTTACCAAAAAAAAAATGAAAACAAAGAGAATCTACAAATTATAACCATCTCAATGACTTAATCTGGTCGGTGTCTAAATAAATCAGTAATCAGCTTCTCCTTTCTGGGGTCCAATGTGGCAAAGCTGGGCTAAAATGAGCCGATACCACTCTAGAATCGAGCAACTCCATGATTGGAGTGAAGTTAACACACCTTGGAACCTTATACTGATTGATGGACGCCCCTCTTGATATGGCGTAATCCATTAACTCTTCAAATGTGCCATTTTTTACCACACGGATTTCTAGTGGGCCTATTGAGTTATCCGCAACTCGGCCTTGTCGGTACACTGAGTTGAGCGACTCCTCCATTGCTAAACAACACTGTTTCAGGACCTCATCACTAGGCGAGTTAGCCGAGTCTTTCACTAACAACTCCCAGTATATCACGTAGTGACCAGGGATTGTTGTTGTGTCCGCGTAACTCGTGTATTCAACGACACTGGTGTTGAACTCACGCAATAGTTGGGAAGCGTTTTCAACTGCCTTTTGTAACTCGGCCTCATCGGTTTTGTCCGAGTCAATGCTGAGCAATACGTTCTTCCTCCTTACGAAATGGAATTGCGGGGCTGAGTTGTGGAATCCAGTGACTCGGAGAATGTCACCGACTCGATATCTGCATAATCCTGCATAGGTTGTGATTACAAGCTCGTATTCTTTCCCAACTTCCACATCCACAAGGTCAACGAGTTTAGGAGGCGAGTCACGAGTGAAACCAGCTGAGTTAGGCTCGTGGGGTAAGAACTCGAAGTATGCCATGTTTGGCATGATGGTATAAGAAACTTCTGACGGTTTGCACATGGGGTTAAGGTTCAAACCAAAATAACATTCGGATGAAGCATACATGGTGCATGCTAAAGGTAATCCACCGCTGTAATAATCCAGGGTTGGGATATACTGTGCCATAGCTCCAGTAACTATAACGTCAAGGTATTTTGTGTTTTCCCAAATTCTTGCAATGATTCCCTCCCAGCTGTCCTTTGAACATTCTTGGCGAACAAACTCAGCAAGCTCAGGGTTGGGTTTCAGGATCTTAGCCATGCATTCCCTTAGTGAAGGGTCGGTGATTTTTGGATTCAAGACGCCCGTTTCGATATCCTGGGCGAGTTGTTGCCAATTCAGCTGAAGGAACCTGATTGAGCGGAGTAAACCTGAAGCAAACACCGCACCAACACGGAGAACTTGTTGGCGTTCAAGGAGACCGCAAAGCATCTGGGTGTACATGCTTTGGAAGGAGTCGGGACAAAGGATGGCTTCGTTGGGGCTGGTGTAAACGTTGTAAGGGTCATATGGTCGTGTCTTGAATTGCTCACTCTTGTAGTAGCTGGTAAGCACAGGGCGAGCCAAGAGACCACCTGGGGTCCTTGTTTCGGATTTCACAAACAGGAAGTATAGTCCCTTGCCTTTGTCCAAACCTGGCACATAACTGTTACATAGAAAACGGGTTCCATTAATAAAAGGAAGAAAAAAATACACAAACCAATTATATACTAATATGAAAAACTATAGCCTATCATTTTTAAAATACTTACAGATTCATTACTGGCATGAGCAAACTGTAGAGCAACTGGCGGCGATCTAGCTCTTCCTTAATTGTTGGCATGAGTTTCCTCTCACCAGCTGAAGTCCCGGAGCTGCACAATTTTCCAGGAAATTCAAACATCAGCATCAAAAAATATATATATGGATCCCATCCCATCCCATTTTCTCCATTTTTAATTTGTTTATTGAAAATCGACAAATTACAGTTCATATACGAACCTGGTGAGAAATTCTGAGATTGGGTGGGCTGACAAAATAGCAGAGCGGTCACCATTAGCAATACGCTGGATTTCAGGCTGAAGGTCCTCGTAAGTAATCACTGGAAGTTTGGACTTGAATGTATCTAGGTCCGTTGCACCACTGAGTTTGAACCTTCTAAGGTACTCAGTTTGGCAGTTTCGGCTTAAGATTTCTGCCAAAACTCTCTCTTGAACAGAATCGGCATTTCGAGTCATTTCCTCTATGAATTGCAAAGCTTTTGCATCTTTCTCGCATGCTGGTGGACCCAGCGGAGATGAGAGAGCAGAATCAACAGCCATTTCAAAAGGGAGATAATTTTATCAAATTTGTTAAGAGAAAAAAAAAAAAAAAAAAAGAGAGTTAAAAGCTTCGGAATTATAGAGGAAAAGAAAAGAGGGAGTTTGTTATTCAGGAGGGGAGAGGGGACACTGTGAACTGTGAAGAGCTTGGGAAGGTTAAAGGGGGTTTAAATAGGGGAAGGCAAGAACTTGGAAGTGAAGTGCCACGTCATCTGCCACGTAAATGTCGGAACCACAAAGGGTGGGAGCTTGGAAGGAGGTCGACGGACTTATACGGAGAAGTTGTGGAAAAGTGAAATAAAAATTAGAAAAAGAAATACAAATTTTTTATTAATTAAAAATTGAAGAAAAGAAAAGAAAAAGAGGAAAAAAGCGTAGAAAGATTTTATTTGGTTGTCTAGTGGAAATGTAGTGCTGGGAGGAGACAAGGTGGGGGCCACAACAGGTAGACATGGCACGAAATGAGGCAGGCATGTGGGGTTAGGTGACCGCCATGTCAGCGGAGCACAGCGGTGAAAAAGGAGTCTACGCTTCACACAATCACGCGGCTGCTTTCGGGTAAAATTGTTGGCCCTAGATAACGATGGGCTGCCGGCACGTGAGACAGATGCTTAATACTTTATTGAACCAATTTTTCTGTTGCCAAATAACCCAATCTTGGAAAAAAAAACACACACGCAGGTTCATTTGTTTGGCAATAAAATCATTTTTAGAAATTTGATTTGTTTTTTGTCAAATTATGGTATTGGTCCTTATACTATAGTTAAAATGTGAATTTAGTCTCTTTATTTTAATTCGAAAAAATTTGGTACCTCTACTTTCGATATTTTGAATTTCAATTCAATTTTAAACGGTATCAAATTTTTACCGTTAAGTATGCTGACGTAGCGTTGACCATGTTGATGTGGCGACCTTAGTCAGCAAAATTTTTTGAAAACTGATGACGTGGATTTTTTTCACGTGGTTTATTAACTTGGATGATCAAATAATGTAATTAGTCCCTGTACTTATATCAAAAATACGAATTTAGTCCCTTTACAATGATTTGATAAAATTTTGATACCTGTATTTTTGTGATTTCAAATTTTGGTCTAATCTTCAAAATATTAAAAAATAATTAAAAATATTCACATTATTAAAATATATTGTTTTTGTTAATATTAATATTTATTATTAAAATATAAAAATATTTATGTTTAGTTTAATAATATTAAAGATAGAAATATTTAAAATTAAATTATTAAAAGATTTTTTATTTAAAAATTTAAAATTTATTTGAATTAAAATTAAATAAAATTATTTTTATTAATATAATAATTTATTGTGTCGAATCAAACATAAAAAGAAATAAAAATGAAAAGTATTCTCAAACAATCAGAGATAATAAAAGGAGTGATGAGCTTCAAACAAAAGCTCGTCATAGGTAGCCTGATCAAATAACACCATGTTTTTCACCCTCACCCTCTCCTTTTGCTTTTTCTTTCTCCACCTCTGTTATTAAAACAAAAGAAAAAACTAAAAACTCACTTCTTATCTAACTCTAAAAAGTAAAAAGTAACTCCAGTTACAAATATAGTCAAGGAAACATATAGTAAAAAAATGACCTTCTTTTTTTGCTTGTCACCTCCGGACTTTGCTGGCTTGGAGAAATGAGGAGGGGCTGTCTTTTTTCGGGGAATCGGGGCCTGCAAAAGCAAACCAAAAAAACAAAACTAAGTTAAATACAATCTAAAGCAAAGTTGGTTTTAAGTTTAATTGGTATAAAAAGGACTGATAAATCTAGGAAGATGAACATACAATGATATTTGCTGGAAGTGAATAAAAAATGAGAAAAAAAAGAGGCACAATTTTTGGGTGTTACAAGACAGAAAAAATGGGGAGCTGGGATGAGAGCTTTTTCTAACCCTAAGGTTTGGTTGTTTGCTTCCCGAGACTTCCAAAGTCTCCTTACAATTTTTGTGTTAATTTTGTCTTTGAAATTGTTATCTCTTTTAATATTTGAGATTTGATTGATTTTCTTTGTTTGTTGATATTGTTTGAACATAACTTATAAGCCATACTGTTTATACTTTTAATAGTATAAATATTTTTAATATTTTACGAATAAATATTACTCGTTTTAATATTTTTATTAATAAAATAATATTTTAATATTATTTAAAATATTATTATTTTTTCAAAAATTATTTTTCAGAGCTGAATTTTGCAAAATAAATGAACCTCAACATTAGACCAAAATTTAAAATCGCAAAAAATTCAGGTACCAAAATTTTTTTAAATTATTATAGAGGGACTAAATTCGTATTTTGATATAGTGATTTTTTATCCAAAAAAATATATAACTAGTATTCTCTATTTTTTATATTACTCTTTTTTAATTTTGAATCATTATTATATAGTAAAACCATTTTCATTAAAGCCAAATTCATTTCTGAAAAATAACCGGCCAAAAAAATTTATTGAAAAAGACTATTTCATAAAAAAAGTTTATGACAGGCTTACATCACGGCTCTCTTTTTTCAGTTCAGTTCAGTTTTATTTATTTATTTATTTATTTATTTTGCCATTTCTTTAAAGTGCATTATTTTGTCTGTGTTGCTTAAAAGAAAGGGGCGGCTTTCATTAAATAAATAAATAGTAAGAGTTGCAATTTGGGCTTTAAATTAATTGAACTTCAAAAGAATAATTATAATAGGGAGTTGTATATACTTTATACTTAAGGAGAACAAAAGGAAAATAACTTTATTAAGTTCCCTTGTCTTACCAAAACAAATGGAGTGGCAATCACGTGTTGTTCATTTCCTCTATATTTTCTAAACTTTTTTATTTTACTTTTTGTTAATATTAGTACATATATATTTTTAAATTTTGTTTAATCTGATATAATACATTCAGGATTTTATTTTAATAATTTGTATTGTATCAATGAATTAATCGTTTTTATTTTGATATTAACATGTATCGTAATCGTATGTTTCTAGTTACTGTTTCGAATTTATCGACATTATCTAATATTTTGTCTATAATTATATATACATATATAAATACACCTCAATCACACACATTTATATGTTTATATACAAAATATAAATTTTAAATATTTAATATCCAAAAACTTTAAATCTTAAATAAATAAAAAATATATATAATATTAGGAAAATATAACAAGTTATTGTTTAATGAACATATATTATTTTGGACGAAATTATGGAAAAAAAAAATGATAAAAGGAAAAATATTATGAATTGATTAAAAAAAAAAATCTTATGCTAGCATGCATAGACCAAAATAGATAATGAAGTCAGTACAAATCGATATAAAAATCAACAATACATAAACCAGAATTTATCAAAAAAAATTTCAAAATTAATACAATCGATATCACTGAGTCAAACATTGATTTTTTTGTTTACCTACCGAGCTAACTCTTATGAATTATTTTATTTTCCTTTGATTTAAAAGAAGTGTAGGATTTGAAAATACTTCCACCCATTAAGAAACTTGTAATTTTAATTCTTTGATATTGCTCCATTTTTGTGAAAGAAAATACAACACGTCATCTTAGGTTAGCTAGCATTTTCTAGCTTTTAAAGTTAGAGGGACAACAGGGAAATAGGGTTAAGCTAAGTTCTAAAACGACAGCGTCGTATGGAACATCCTGACAATTCTTTGTTCCTAATTTGTATGGAAATGGAAACAAAATTATCAAGGCGATGTGGACTGTTGTCTTGATAAAGTTTCAATCATATTAAGTAAAGTACCACAACCAAACTATGTCGTAACAATAAAAGTTAATTATCAAAGGTACTACTATAATACAATGCTTCTGTTCTTTTATGAATGTGTCATAAACACCATAAAATACTTGGAATTGGAAGTATCATTAAATATAATAACAAGAATCTTATATATATATATATATATATGTTTCATTTGAATGGTTGGTGATAAAGTTAAAAAAATTAAATTGAAGATTAAACTGATAAAAATTTTGATTATAGATTTCAGATTGATTGATTTAATTAAAACAATTATAAATATTAAAAAATATAGTAAATAATTAATTAAGATATACATTTGATTTAATGGTATAATATTTACAATAGAACTAAAAGATTAATGGTTCAAATCTCATTACTTACAAAAATAATAAAAAATATATAAAATTGATTTATTCGATTTTATGTCGGTTCAATGAATCTCCGATTCTATTCATCATATCTGACCGAACAGACTTCTAATTCCTGATTGAACCGATTCGACCGACCAATCTAATTTTATCTTTTTCATCCATGATCGGTTGGAGTCTTTCCACCGTGTTATACTATCATTTTATCACTGAACTCATGAATGATGCAATAAAAAATGTTTTCACCAATCATTCAAATGAAGAATAATAACACAGCTTAACCGATATTACATTATCATTAGTCTTCCATTAAAAAATATGTGGAAAAAAATGGATGGTTGTCTTAAGGTCACCAAACATCTTTAGTTTTCTTTTGATTTGATTATTTCCCCTTGCGCAATGCGTTATTATTATTTGCCATTGTTTTTTTATTGGGATGACTTATTTATGACGAATTGATAAACAAAATTAGAAAGTTGCTAAGATAATTCCAAAATTTGTCACCTAAATATAACTAATTATTATTGTAGACTTGTAAGACACAAATGCAAAAAGAGAAATTATCTCATTTTTAAATTATACAAGTGGGTAACATGTCTTTAAAGTATATTTAAAAAATAAAATAAAAAATTAATATATAACAGATTTTTAATCTCAATAAATTTTAAAAAAAATAAAAAATTATAGTATCATTGCATAAAAAAGACCCCAAAGTGATGATAGTGTGTACCAACGGCAACGCCATGATTTTCTTGCTGGTTTTAAAGAGTCTGTTTGGTTAGTGTCAAAATTCTGAGGCATTCTAAAGGAAAAGAAAAACTTTCTAATCTAATTATATATAAAAAAGGGAAAAGAATTCCATCCTTCAACTGTCAATTAAAGATGGGAGATGAACTTTTAATTGGGCAAGAGAAAGGGTCAAAGGGCAAAGTAATTGGCTTCTTTTTATTTTTGATTTTATGGTTAGGTTTTTATGGAAAAATTAGCTTTGGCGAAAATGACTTCTTAGCAACTGTCCAAAAGGAGGAGTAAGGGGACACATTTGTATAAGGGCTTTTTAATTTTTCCTTTTATTTGTTGAACCTTATGGGGCACAAGGGACCACCCATAAAGAAAAAAAAAATATTTTTCATCAAATTAATTATGCTAACTAATCTTAATTTGATTATAAATTCTTTGGTAGTTTACTTATCAAACAATAATTAAGAGTGAACTAGTTTCTCTTGATGTCTCACTAAACCAGATTAATGCTTTGTTTTAATTATTGACATAAAACGGTTAAGTTTTTTTTCATTATTTTTAATACAATTTTAATTATCATTTATAAATAAGACTTTTACAATTCATAAGCAAACCTTACATTTGTAAATGATGCTCTTCACTAATATATAAGAGCCCAATCCACATAAATCACGTGGGTATAAATCTTCTTGATTTCTGAATGATTAATTTTTTTTAAAAAAAATAGTATTTAATTAAATGATTTAGTTTACTATATAAGAAACTAAGGTAATATATTTAAAATTTTTAACCAAATTTCTATTTTTTCCTATTTAATTTTTCATTTTCTACGACAATATAGCTAGTTGAAAAAATCAAACCGGGTCAGTTAATTAAATCGATTTTATCGAGAATTGGCGTCATGTTTGATTGGATATAGTACCTAAAATCTAGTATTTATTGAATCGATAAAAAATTAATAAAAAATCAATTTTAAGTTATTTTAGTATGTAATTTTTTAAATGATAAGATTTAAAATTTTAATTTTATATTAAAAATTATATTATTAAATCAAATTAATATTTTTATTAATCATTTATTTAATATTTAAATTTTAATTAAATCGATATTTGGGAGCTCTGTCTCTTTGTTAGACCTGCTCATAGGTCGATCCGAGGCTTGAAAAATTTTCAAGTCTCTTGCCCAAGCCCGGCCCGCGGGTCTGTTCATAATTAATAAAATAATATATATATTTATTTTATTTTTTATATATTTTTATAATTAAATTTAAATAAAAAATAATATTTTATTTCATAAATAATAATTCGAATAGGACCAATCCAAATTATAAAATTACTCATTCAAATTCAATCTAATACGATTTAAATCTGTCAAATAGAAATCTGCTCTTTATCCTGCGCCAAGTTAATGTAGTTTGTACAAGCCTGAGAAAAACGGGGCCGTACAAATAACTAAGTACAACTCAATAATATTAAGATTCTGATAAGTTTGGTCAATAATTGTATATGCATGTGAACCACATCGTTTTCTCAATACTCGACGTCGATGGTGGACATAGTTCGGAAAAATTATAAGAATTTTTTTATTACGAATTTTTCGTAAGTTTTATTATATATGTAATTTATGTTATATTTATATGTAAAAAAAATTATATATAAACATGATAAATATATTATGTTTATATGTAATTATCATGTTTATATGTAAATTATCATATTTATATGTAATTTATTATATATATATATGTAATTTATCATGTTTATATGTAATTTTATCATGTTTATATATAATGGAGTCTATTTTAAACTCACCATAAATAAGTTTATCCTAAAACTCCCCCAAAATTTGTGTTCTATCCATTTCTATGCAATTTATGTTAGATTCATATGAGGGAGGTGATTTGTTTTAGTAGTAACAATTTGACAATTAAATATATATGTTAAATCACATTGGCATTTTAATGAATGTGTCAAAATTATTTGATGTCATAAAATATTGTTTGTTAATACCTATTTTAACATCATCTCAAAGTCTACTAATTGTATTTTGTTAATTAAAATCCAGCTGATAACACAAAAATTCAATGAATAAATATTGTAAAATGTTAATCCAATGAGGTGTTAATTTACTGTAATAATATATTTTTTTTTATAGTTTTTTTCTTCATAAAATGTTGTTATAGAAATTGATAATGAAAATAATAAGTTGGACATGATATAAAAATATAACAAGAACATGATAAATTCAATAAACACAATTAACATAATATGTTTAATACCTATCAACTCTATCTCTCTCCCATTTTTTTTAATTCAATGTCATAAATAAAAATCTTTTTCTACATTCAAAAATTAGTAAAATCTCTTATATGTTTTTTGGACCGGTATCGATCATAGAAAAAAAACCTGTAATAAATAAATATATATATATATATGTTAGATATTTTAAGTACCCTTTGTTGTGCGGAAGCGAATTGATATTACTAAAACCGATTTAAACACACTGAAAAAACACCGATATTTTACGTGGTTCGGCAACTGTGCCTACGTCCACGGGAGGAGGAGCTTGAAGCTTTGTATTAATGGAGTTTAGAGTACAAACATATACAGAATTCAAGGTGCTACACAAGCACTGAACTCACAACTCAACACAATACCGAAATACTCTATAAACACAGAGTATTTGCTTCAACAATTTAGCTCTAACACATACTCAACTTTACTCACTCATTTTCTCTCTTACTCTATATGGCTATTTATAGCCATAATATCAAGGTGTGAACACTAAGCAAGTGGCAGCCACCATAGCCACCTTCCACCACCTATCTTGGTGTGAACACTTTGCAAGTGGTAGCCACCATCCATTTGCAAGTGGTAGCTTCCATTATTGGTGGTGCAAGTGGTGCAAGTGGTAGCTCCATTATTGGTGCTAAGCCACCAAATGTGACTTTGAGCCATACCATATTCCAACAATCTCCACCTTGGCGAGAATCCACAGAGAGAATTCACAGATCAGAGCTTCCTCCTTTCTCCTTCAAATGTACACACCATTACTCACATATCAGGGCACCTACTGCATTGGCATGATTCATCAATGCACTGAGCCTGAGTCAATTTTTCTGTCTACTTCCCAGGAATTTTCTTAGCTTCTCCAAGATCATCTCGAACTCTGAGCTCAGTTGAGCCTTCAGCCTGTCGATCTCCACCTTGCCTTTTTCAGCAGATAGACAAATGATCCATCTTGAAGTTTCCGGAAATAAACACAGTGATCAAATTGACTGTGTCTGTACTTTTCATCCTGTCATGAAACAGTCCAACCGTTTGTACAGCTGTCACGGGATTGTTTCAGACCATACAGTGATCAGTTCAACTTGCTTTTGTAATCTTTGCGACCGGGGACTCCAGAACCATCTGGTTGAGTCATACAAATTTCCTCCTCTACGGAACCATGGAGGAATGCAGTTTTTACATCAAGTTGAACTATCTCTAGGTTATACAGTGCTACTAAAGCCAATAAGATCCGAATAGATGCATGCTTAACAACAGGTGAAAATACCTCATTGTAGTCTATTCCTTTCTTTTTGAGCCTAACCTTTGGCTACCAATCTGGCTTTGTATCTGATGCTGTCTTTGCCGGTAGCACTCTCCTTTTTGGCAAAGACCCATTTGCACCCAATTGATCTCTTGAGTGTTGGAAGTGGAACCAACTTCCAAGTCTGATCGCCTCCTTCCACTGGGCATGCACAGGGCTGTTTACAGCTTCTTTGTAATTGATCAGAACATCATCATCAATTACTGGAAGGGCGTATGCCACCACGTCTGTGTATCGAGCAGGTTTCCGAATATGTCTATTCGGTCTACTGGTGACAACTGATTCAAGTTGCTGAAAGATTTCCGGTGATGACTCCTCCACTTCAGTTAAGGTGTCATCAGATTCTGGTTCAGATTCATCTGAATTTTGACCAGCATCTTCTGATTCAAACTCCACCTGCTTTAGAGAATCTTGGTTCACATTCTCTGGAGTTGACAGTTTCAGCATTACAGATTCGTCAAAGGCAACATCTCGGCTTACGATGACTCTCTTTGACTCAGGGTTCCACAATCGGACTGCTTTTACTCCTTCACTAAAGCCCATGAAGACAGCTTTCTTGGCTCTAGGATCCAGTTTTGCATCCGTAACTACGAAGCCGATCATATTCAATGGCAGAATATCCGGACCACACCTTTATGGGAGTTTTCCCATCAATTACAGTGGAGGGTAGTCAGTTGATAATGTGGGAGGCGAACAATAAAGCCTCCGCCCAAAATGCTTTGCTCAAGCTCGACTGGGATAACATGCAGCGAACTTTATCAACCAAAGTTCGGTTCATCCTTTCTGCAACTCCATTCTGCTGGGGAGTGCCAGGAACAGTGAAGTGTCGGATTATCCCATCATTCTGTGAGAGGCTGCTGCTCTGCCTGTCACGGTTTCTCTGTCAAGGAGATACAGATTTCCCTTCATATAACCCTTCATTGCTAAGAATGCTCCACGTACAACTCTCAGGACTCCATTCTGAATGGTCACCTTGTAACCATTTGAGTCTAAGACCCCCACTGATATGAGGTTCTTCTTGAGATCAGGGACATACCTTACGTCTGTAAGTTATCTGATTGTACCGTCATGCATTTTCAGTCGGATCGTTCCGATGCCTCTAGTGTGACAAGTATTGTCATTGCCCATATGGACAATCCCTCCATCAAACTCTTTGAAGTTTGAGAACCACTTCCGGTTCGGACACATGTGGTAGGAACATCCGGAATCCAGAATCCATTGATCTGAAGAGTGTGTTGTTGTGGAAATCGTAAATGCAGAGTCTTCCTCTCCCTCAGATTCTTGAGCTACATTCACAGTCGACTTCTCCATGTTAGGACAGTTATTCCTCCAGTGCCCTTTCTCATGGCAAAAGGCACACTCGTCCCTCGAGAGTCGTGTTCTCTATGATCCCCTCTTTGAGCGGGATTTACCTCGCTTGTTTTCTCCGGCTCCTTGGTTGTTCGTCCTGCCTCTGTACACAGTTAAAGCTTCTGGTGTAGTATTCTGGTGATCATGCTGATCCTTTTTCCGATACTCATTATTCACCAGAGCATTACTAACATTAACATATTCTATATCATTTTTACCATACAACAGTGTAGTGGTTAAATGATCATAGCTATCAGGCAAGGAATTTAACAGAGTAAGAGCCTTATCTTCATCAGAGATATTTGCATCTAGATTTTCAAGATCAGCGAGGATTTTGTTAAAACTTACTAGATGCTCCTGCATGGTGATACCTTGCTTATACTGGAAGCGGAACAGCTTTTTCTTCAGATAGAGTCTGTTCTCCATGCATTTTGTCATGTACTTGTCCTCGAGTAGTTTCCAGAGAGTTTTTGCATTATTCTCTCTCATGACAAAGTACTTCTGGTCCTTGGCTAGGCATAACCGGATTGTGCCACAAGCCTGACGGTTGACAAACTTCCAGTCATCTTCCGAAATATCTCTGGGCCTGTCTTCCAGAGCGATATATGAACCCTCTCGGAATAACAGATCCTGAACTTCGCACTGCCACATGCCAAAGTTGTTGGTGCCATCAAATTTCTCCACCTCGAACTTTGCAGTGGTCATCGAGTTCTTTCTGTTGTAAGAACTTGATGGTGCGCTGCTGGTTGTTTCATGTGTCTCTAATGATTCTGCCATGGTAATAAAACAAAATTACCAACTCAGAGTTTTTCCGTTACCTGTATGGAAAAAACGGATGCCGCGGTTGAGTCCGGAATAGTCGAAATAGCCAGGAACGGGTCCAACTGTGTAAATTTTGGACACACGGTGAATATTCTGCGAATATTCTGCTACAAGTGGCTCGAAATGGACTCGGTTTAGCTCAACCGGCTCGGAAAAGTCTCGGAATAGTGTTCTGAAACGGCTCAAAAAATGGCCCGAAAAAGTTGGTCGGAGCTACGGCGGCGCGTGGGCGGCGTACGGCGGCGCGTGCGGCGGCGCGTGGAGCTGTTTGGGTGACCGGCGCGTGTGGCGCGTGGGGCGCGTGGGCTTCACGCGTCTTCAACCTCTGGAGCGCGTGTGGCGCGTGCTGCGCGTGGTTGTCACGCGTCTGCAACCTCTGGAGGCGCGTGGGCGCGTGGGGCGCTTCTTCTGGCGGCGCGTGCGGCCTCCTCTGGTGCTCCGGTTGATTCTGCTGCACTCCTCTCGACGACCTCTTCAACCTGGTATTTTCAAAACACAAATTGGAGCACTTTTGAAAAACGGACAGAATCGAACAAACTCGGTTTTACGTAAAAATTGGCTCTGATACCAATTTGTTGTGCGGAAGCGAATTGATATTACTAAAACCGATTTAAACACACTGAAAAAACACCGATATTTTACGTGGTTCGGCAACTGTGCCTACGTCCACGGGAGGAGGAGCTTGAAGCTTTGTATTAATGGAGTTTAGAGTACAAACATATACAGAATTCAAGGTGCTACACAAGCACTGAACTCACAACTTAACACAATACCGAATTACTCTATAAACACAGAGTATTTGCTTCAACAATTTAGCTCTAACACATACTCAACTCTACTCACTCATTTTCTCTCTTACTCTATATGGCTATTTATAGCCATAATATCAAGGTGTGAACACTAAGTAAGTGGCAGCCACCATAGCCACCTTCCACCACCTATCTTGGTGTGAACACTTTGCAAGTGGTAACCACCATAGCCACCATCCATTTGCAAGTGGTAGCTTCCATTATTGGTGGTGCAAGTGGTGCAAGTGGTAGCTCCATTATTGGTGCTAAGCCACCAAATGTGACTTTGAGCCATACCATATTCCAACACCCTTTACCTGAATTTTTTTTTTCTTTCAAATACACAACTTAATTTATCATACTAAACCTATGTATACGACTTTCATTTTATGTTAGATTTTGCGGTTGGATTATGTTTGTGGGATGGGATACGTTAAAAAACCAGGAAGTCGGTCTTTGCCTTAATTTTCCAGTCATAGCCACCAAACAAAGCAAAAATTCCAACCGACTTCCAAAGCCTACTAAATATATATACGCACATGATATTACTGTCTTCTCTACACCTCCAACAATCAAATACAAAATGATAAACGAAACATCCTAAAGCTCAACTCTTATGAACAATTAACAAGGAATAAGTTTTTTCTTTTTTTATATAAAAAAAAATATCACAGTTTGAAAAAAAAAAAAAAAATCAGTTGCTGAAATTTGAATTCATATATGCTGAATGCCACATGTTAAAGGTTACATGAACCAACTAGGTTAAATCTCAAGTTCAAACTAAGTTATTATTATTTATTAGAAAAATTATCTCATCTACTATTAGTGAAGTTTTTACACTTTATAATTTATAAGCGGAGTTAGTAAGATAACACATATCTTAGAGCTAGTATATTTATAAAAAATAAAAAATAAATGAGATTTATAATAGTTTTCTTAACTTCGTTTGTGAAATTAAAAAATTTAACTATCAATGTATAAAAATAAATTGTATTAAATAATAAATTTTCTCTTGATATTTTAAAAGACATTCCAACTGTTTAATCTATCTTATTCCATTCATTTTGCATTTATAATATTTATAGATCGTGTATTAACTCAAATGGGATTCCTTGTATTAAAAAAGAAAGGCCAACCAGCTACTTGGAATAGTACTTTGAAACATGTTTTAAAAATAATTTATAAACTGCAAAAAAAAAAAAAAAAAAGTTGGGGGGAGTGGAGCAAACGTGAAAGTAGGGAAGAAGCAGAGGAAAGTGAGAACCGGCACTTGGTAGCCTAATGGTTTATCTTTTTCTTTTCAAGTCAAAAGTCTAGTACTCTATGCTTTTCACCAATGATTTGGTATACAAGTTTTTCACGCGAACTGTTTTCATAGAGCAATTGCGCCCACCCGGGCAGGGCGTGCCGTCAAGGATGCTTCCTATTTGCGGTTTTCACGTGGTGTAAAAGCGGGAGGAGACCGAGGCCCGAGGGATTTTTTTTTTTAATTTCCCAACATGAATTTGCGCACTTTGGTTTGTGTTGGCACCGGCAGTTTATATTGCTTCATGGTCAATCTGATTTCAATGGATCGTACGTGAAACACGACTTTTGCCTCGACTTTGTTTATAATTAATTAATATTATTAAAATTAAAAAAATTAACCCAAAAAAAAGAGAAATATTTGTATAAAAAATATTTTGAAATATAACAAGTTATTTATAAGTAATCGTTTAAAAATTGATTAATTATTTAAGAAAAATTAGGTAATTTTTTAAAAATAAAAAATTAAAAGATATAAATATTTTTATTATATAATTTGACATTGTTATTTATTTGGTTTTTTCTTACTTTCCTCAATTAAGTTGATATTATTTAACTTGTGACATCAAAATCAATCAAAAAAATTTATAATAATAAAGATAAAATTGTGGATTTTGTAATAAAGAAGATTTTTTTTTTGTTGTAATATGATTGATTGATGATTAAGGCATAGTGGCATACCATATATTTTCAAACTGCATGTACTAGCTATTTAGTTTTTTTTTTTTTTTTTTTCATTTATTCATATCAAACTTATTTAATTGATGGCTAAATTTTTACTTGTATCTGTAATTTCATAAAAAAAAAAAATTATTTTTAAATGATAATGCTATATATACATAAGAAACACATACATATGCACACATAATTATTTTGTAATGATATATATTTTTAAAAATAAAGGAAAAAATATTATTTTTATTAGGTTAAAAAAATTGAAATAAAAAAAGGCAGCTATGTATTCATATGTGTATATAACTTTTATCATTTTTAAATAGTTGTATGGTATATTTACTATTATAAAATTTCTAATTGAGTTTGGTATCACGAGTCAATTCACACCAACTCAATTAGAGAATTGACAAAAATAAATAAATTATCATTTAATAATAAAATATAAATTTGTAAGAATATATTAGTCGATCCATAATAGCATTTTTCTTAAAATCTACATTTTTTACGTCATCAAAACTATATATAAAATCATAATTAAGTAACTGGAGTACATGATATGTTCCATTTCGTTAAATTTGTCGATCCATGTATTCATGTTGTATAGTATAAACATAAATATGATAGAAATTATTAAATGTGTCAAAATCTTAATTAAAATACGATACATGTATTAAACGTGTCGTGTTAATCGTTTTTAAATATATTTTATTGTATTTATTATAATATTTATTAAATATGTTATATTCATATTGTGTTCAATATGTTCGACACCATTATTGTTGTTATTTGAATTTTGGTGTATAGACAGGAGTTTGACGTTAGCTTGTGCCTTGTTGTCTTGGCTCAGTTTACCAAGGCCTAGTTGAAGGATTACTGCAAGGTGCGTGGTGGGACGGGAATGAAAGTAAATGTACCGCTGAGTACCCTAACTTGGACTTTTGCTTTTACTTGCTTCTGTGAAACTTCACCTTCGCACGTTATTTGAATGTGAGTTAAAATTAGGCAAAGTGGACCTAGCTATATATTAGGGTTAAAATAAGGACTAAAAATGGTTGAAAGCTTGGAAATATGTCTTCTAGTCATGTGGAGAAAGTAAAAGTAGATAGTCAAAATAAGTGGGTGATTCCAAAAATTTTCTAAATTGTTCTCGATCGTCAAAAGCAAATTGAAGTTTTTTCTCCATAATTCATCAAACACTTTATACCACACAACAATCAAAGTACGGACCTTTCTTAATAAAGTCGTGCTTTTATTCATTTTGGTTGCTGAAAAACAGATCAAAAAGTAAAAAAATCTGCCACTTGGTTTTGAGTGATATGCATAAAACTAGCTAGTCGGTGCCATTCGGAGAATTGGTTTTGAGTTTCTTATAAATCCACTCCCCAACACAGAAAAGCATGATGATGATAATGATGTTTTTATTTTTAATTCTTTTAATTCCCATTGTTTTCTCAGTAGTAATCAAACGGCAGGAAAAAGTGGGTCAATATTCAAAGTTTGTCGATGGAGTTGCCAAATCTTAATTTCTTGATCGTGAATTTGTGATAAACCCATCAGTCAAACCCTAAATCATCTCTTACAAAAATACTACAAGTTTTGTTCGCTGAAACTAATAGGTTGATTGTTATATATATGCTTCAGCTTGGAGGATCAAAAAACAAGACATATCACCTCCTTTTTGCATTAATATACAAAAACAAATAATTAAGAATCAAGCAAAAGTTTTATAGAACAAAACTTTACAAACAATATTGAGAAGTTGACGTCATTATGATTTGGCGTTAATTTTTGTCAAACATTGAAATGAGTTCTTAAATAGTGTGAGGCCTCGTTTAACATTGTTTTTGGCACAACTTTTGAGGTCAAAAGCTGTTTTTCACCGCAAACGTAATGCTAAACAGATAAAAAAATTTGACTTCTGCTGTTGAAATCATGGTTTGAAAAGCCAAACCAAAAAGTCAAAAAATATAGCTTTTGGGCTTTAAAAGCTGGCTTTTGGATAAAATGACTTTATTATCCTCACATCTCTACACTTTTATTATTTTAAACATATCTTTTTTTGACATTTCAATTTCCTACAACACTTTTTTACAGCAATGCTAAGCACTTAAAAGTTTTTAAACCACACTTTTTCACCGCACTTTATAAACACACTTTTTTCAACTCGAGCTTTTTCCAACCCAAACTTTTTCCAACAGCAATACTAAACTAGCCTTGAGTCTGTTACATTCAAACTTGTTGGGGGCTTGGGCGATGAAAATGAAGACACACTTTGTGTTTCTAGACTTGCCAATTGCCAATTGACATAAAACGAATGATAGATTTTTAACACCAATATTCAACCAACATTTTTACTCTAATATTTGATTAGTGTCACAATATTTGCCATATGCTTTTTGTTGGGTCACAACTCACAACCTAGCTTTTATTATTTTCAATTTTTATAAAATTATAGTATTTCTCAACAAAGAAACACTTTTCTGATTAACACTTTTTTTTCCCCTTTTACTATTATAATAGGGGATAATGATACCCCATATCTGCAAATTTTGAACACGATACGATTACACAATACGAACATGATACAAAAAAAATAATTAAAATACAATACAAAACACGTCACGACACGAATACACGAATGTGTCAAAATTTATATAACACGAATTATTAACGTATCAAAATTTATATACATATATAATACCTTAAACACGATTATGACACGTAAAAATATACGACGGACAAGACACGAATTATCAGATCTATCCAAGTTTCAGCAAAGTAAAAAAAAATAAAAATGTGAACCTAGGCCTGACCCCAAAGGGAGGAGATGAGCCGCTGGGCCGAAGCCTCTAATTAACATTTTAATATTTTTTGAAAAAGAAGAGACTTAAGCCCAAATAGGCAGCCCAGCCCATAGAAAGTGGAGAAGAACATTCTACACTACAATCGCAAAATACCAACTAAGTCTAAAACAATCCCTGTCGCTCGCTCGCTCGACGGTGGCCCAGATTTACAGGCCCTTTTCATTATTATACACACACTCCGCTCTCTCTCTCTCTCCCTCTCCCTCTCCCTCTCCCCACCGCTTTTTCTTCAATCACCACTGCTCAAAAACTTTCCTTCTTTTTCTCTCTGTATGTTTGCAAAACGCACGATAATTCAAGGTTAGTTCCTTTAACACTTTCCTCTTTTTTTTTTTTGTTTGTTTGTTTATTTTGATTTTTCGTTGAAGGAAAAGAAAATAAAATAAAAAATCGCTGAGAAAGTTGGAGCGCTAATAATTTCGAATCTAATGCTTTTGTTACTTTCACTTGTTCAACAAAAAAATTCAATTGGCCATCTCAGTTCAGCTTTTTGATTTCTTTTCCTTTTTTTTCTTTGTGAATCTTCGTTTGGTTGCTGAGAAAACCGAGGTAAGACCAGAAAAAGGGCGGAGAAGTTTTCAAACGTTCTCTCTTTTTTCTTAGCTGATAATCTTAGCTTAGGTTATTATTTGTGTGCTCGGTTTAGGTTTTATTTACATAAGTTTCGTATTCGGTTTAAGCTTAAGTATTTAAGCTGAAGATGAGCAATTTCTTTGTTAAATGGAACTGAATGATGTTACCATCTAGGGGTTGATTTAGAAAATGATACCTAGATTTTGAAGATTTCTTTGTTAAATGCTGAAAAGATTGGTAATCTGTTTAGTTAAAGCAATATCTAGTATAAGATAATGATAGTGAATTAAAGAGATGTACATTTGAAAATGCATATTCTCAATTGCATGAATGGTGCTGAGTTATGAATGGAAAATTAAGTTAGGGTTTGCAATGATCGATTCGTTGAGGAGATAGTTGTTGTTTTATGGTAGCTCTTTTTGGAGTCTGCTCCGTGCAATTTGTTCGTAGCTATCTTTTTGACATCTTTATATATTATGTTGATTTGTTTACATTGTTTTCAAGTAAATTTTGGTTTTGCCATTGCTTCTACTGCCTATTTTTGGTTTCTTATTATGCCTTCATTTCGTCAAAGATTGCCCATGTCAATAAAAAAAAAAATTGATTGCTATATCAACTCAAGCTAATAAAATTATGTAATGAATATAATAGTTTGATATAGAAGGAGCTTTGATGAGGTCCATTAGCGCTTTTAGCTTTTGCTTAGCATGTTTCAAGCGTCTTTTGTTTTTTTCTCAAAAAGGAAAAAGAAGTTTTGTGATACATTGTCGGTTGGGTGATATATTGCTGTTTCAAATTCATGAAATCACCCCTCCCCCTCTCATTTTCCCTAGAGTTGTTCGAAAATTGTAATTCTCTTGGGAAGCAAGGTTCAAATTTGGCATATGAGGGAGTTGATTTATCAGTGTTGTTGAAAATACAATAAAAATCTCTTTTAGTTTCTTATAATAATTACTATGTGTTACATTGGTAAACATGGTAGGTTTTTCTCCTCTTCCCTTTTCTAGCTTGGTGAAATAAATGGTTGTATTTATTGCTGTCCAGTGAACTATAATCAGTAGCCTATCAACAACCAAGTAGTAAAACTGGCAATAATTTGGTTTTAATGAAGCATAATGTCTTAAGATTTCTTATTCTATGGTTTACATCTGCTGTAACATTAGACTCTCCATAGTTGATATTTTACTTATATTGGTTGGTTAATTAATGTTGTACCCTGTAATATTTCCATCTCTCAGAATTTCATTAGCTAAATTAGATTGTAGACCTTCTGCTGCTGGCTCATGGAACGCAACGCAAAACATTCTTACAAACCGTGATTGGTAAGACTTGTTCTTTTTGTTGTCAATTTTAGGCGAAATGTATATAGGTTTTGTGTTTTAAATTGTATGTTTGGATCGTTGAATTCTATCATCTGAATAATTTTACCATTCACTCTGTCAAACTTTATTAATTTATTTATTTGTTAAAATTATAAATCCCAACTTATTGTGGTAATAGGGTGCTGGTATGTGTCATTGTTAGGCTTATAACTGATATGATCAAGGTTGAACATATGGGTGTTTCTCCATCACAAGCAAAGAGTAAAAAAGGAAACCATTTTTTCCCTGAAGAAAGTACATCAGAGCAGGCCCATGTATTTGGTAGTGAATATTTACTTACTGAACTTTCAGAAAATAAAAATCAATGTGGCTATGCAATAACACAAAATGAATCAGCAGAAATTGCCACTGGTGTGTCTTGCTCCGGCATTCACGAATCATCTTCTGCATATGTGGCTAAGAGTTCTTCCCCCGAACATTTGGGACTGCTTCCTAAAGGTGTGAGTGAGCATAATCATACCGATCAAAGTTTTTGCCCTCAAGAAACTGTATCAGGAAAGAAACACGAGTATGGTTCTGGATATGTACACAAGGAAACATCAGAAAAGAAGCATCAGCCTGGTTCTGAAATTGTTCAACATAAACTTGAAGAATCCTGTACTACTGTTTGTGGCATTCCTGCTAAACATTTGCAACTATTTTCTACAGGTTTGTCCAAGAATGCTATTACTGAAAGTTTAGGGCTGTTGCCAGAAGATTCAAGTACGTACACCCAGACTGATAAACTTTCATGTCCCCATCTAGGTAGTGCAGAGCCAACAGTTGGCTTTGGTTCTGGAAACATATGTAAGGAACTTAGTGAACCACCAGAGCAGGGACAACAGCTTGATTCTGAAAGTTTACCAAATAGTATAGAAAAAAGCACTACTGCAGTATCTACTAATGTTTTTAATCAAGCCTTGCAATCGAATCCTGAAGATACGAACAAGAGTAATTGTGGCAAGCATTTACAATCACCTTTTGAAGGTTTGAGCAATGTTATTCAGACTAGTAAAAGTTCTCTTGTGGACCCTTTAGGATTGCCTCAAGAATTTGCTTCGGGAAATCCTAGCATTCAACAACCAAGGCTCCATTGTGAAGACATGGCCAAAAATTCTGGTGCAGAACAGCATGAAACAATGCCTAATAATTTACCCAAGAATTTTGGCCGACGCAGGGATGGAAAAACTTCAAAAATGATAAAGAAGAAATATATGCTAAGATGTTTGACAAGCAGTGACAGGGTTTTGCGCTCAAAATCGCAAGAGAAATCTAAAGCTATTGAGTCGAGCAATAATTTGGCTGATGTTGGTTCTAGCGAGCAGCAAAAAAGGAGGAAGAAGAAGAGGGAAAAAAGAGAAGTTGCTGATGAATATTCAAGAATCAGGGGACATCTTAGGTATTTATTGCTTCGAATCAACTATGAGCGAAGCCTGATTGCTGCATATTCTACAGAAGGCTGGAAGGGTCTAAGGTGTGTTTGTTTTACTGTTTTAGTTTGTATCTCTTTGGCACAATGTTGTTTATGAACTAATTGTCGTGATAATGTCATAAAATGTTTTTGTCTTCATGTTAAATCTGATATGGTATAGATTACATATAATTGCCAAAGGGAGGACAAAGCAAAGAATGAGATTAATCATCTAAACATCCCTTGTAATTTTCACCGTCTGGTGGTCTATTTACCTATTTTCTACCATCAGCATGTATTGCTTTGAGAATATATTGTCTAATACCAATCTCAAAGTTGATGGAATGACTAGACTATAATAGCTTAGCTTTGAATCTTCATAATCTGAACAGAATTAGTCTCAAGGATCAGGGCTTGTATATTTATTTAGCTTTCCGCAAGCTTCTTATTATTACTCTCTAGTGTCTGCCTCATTTTCATCTGTTATTATTTCTCCTACAGTGTAATTGAATCAGTATGTATTTCCTTTCCATGGTTTTGTCTATGCTATTATTTATTAAAGTGATATTGACTTACAAAGATCCTTACGTACTTTGCAATTCCCAAGAGGCGGTATTCATCAAATAGGAAGAAAGTATTTGAAAATTAAGTGTATTATTAATAGGGGTTTTGCTAATGAGTGCCCTTAGGGCACTTTTTAAGGTTAGTTAATATACTATTTATAGTAATAATTTTGTATTAAATGCAGTAGTTGATAACTTTATTCATCATTTCCAATGCATTGAATGAAGATATTACTATATGTGGTAACCTTAAAGAGTGCCCTTAGGGCACTCGTTAGCAAAATCCTATTAATAGTGAAATCAACTTTTTGCACGATTACTGTGTTAAAATGAACTCATTTTTAGATTGATTCCACAATCAGATATTATAGATTTATAATCTACAATCAGGTATTATAGATTATAACTTTGTTAATCTTACTTTTTGTATTGACTGTTGAGATTTAATGGATAAATTCAGCGTAAATCTGCAGAGAAAAGGTTTTGTGGAAACACTTTCAAGAAGAACAAAGTTGAAATATTGGATCAAATGCAAAGTTGTCACCTTTTGGAACTGAAATTGATCCTTTACATCTGTGTATCTGTCATCAGAGTAGTCTGATTGTCCATTTCCCCGTGGATAGCTAACATATATTTGTTGCTTTGGACTGTTTTTGTAACCTGCAGCCTAGAAAAGTTAAAGCCAGAGAAGGAGCTTCAACGTGCTAAATCTGAAATTCTTCGACGCAAATTGAAAATCAGAGATCTATTTCAACGTATCGATTCGTTATGTGCTGAAGGAAGGCTTCCAGAATCTTTATTTGATTCTGAAGGACAAATTGACAGTGAGGATGTAGGAGAACCATAGTTATAAGCATTGTTCATATATTCTTAGTTGCTATTTTCTTATTGATGATAATAATTTGTGTCTTGGAATTAGAAACGCTTAGACATGAAATCCTTTAATTGCAGATATTCTGTGCAAAATGTGGGTCCAAGGACCTGTCTGCTAACAATGATATCATACTCTGTGATGGTGCTTGTGACCGTGGATTCCATCAATATTGCTTGCAACCGCCTTTGTTAAAAGAAGACAGTAATACTTTCCATTGCCTGCTTGATACTAATAAATTGATATAGAGGGTTTTGAATTGTTTTATTGTCATTAATGCTTTTCTTTTTCCATCCCTTACCTTGTTGATACAGTTCCTCCCGATGATGAGGGTTGGTTATGCCCTGGATGCGATTGCAAAGTTGATTGTATTGAAGTGGTTAATGAATCTCAAGGAACAAGTTTTTCTCTCACTGACAATTGGGAGGTCAATAACCGATTTTCTTTCTTTTTGTTAGTTCGTACTTAGTTGATTTCTTTTTATTCCTCACCATGCTCCTTCCTATCAACAGAAGGTCTTTCCTGAGGCAGCGGTATCTGCAGGTGGACAAAATCAGGATCCTAACTTTGGACTACCTTCAGATGATTCTGATGATAATGATTATAATCCTGATAGTTCAGAAACTGATAAGAAGGATCAGGGAGATGAGTCAAGTTCTGATGAATCTGATTTCACTTCTACATCTGAGGAATTGGAAGTACCAGCTAATTTCGATCCGTATTTGGGGCTTCCATCTGATGACTCAGAGGATGATGATTATGATCCTGATGGTCCAGATCATCATAATGTGGCTAAGCGGGAAAATTCAAGTTCAGATTTTACATCTGATTCTGAGGATCTTGGTGCTATGTTAGAAGATGATATTTCTTCCCAAAAAGATGAAGGCCCCATGTCTAATAGTGCTTCCAGAGATTCCAAGAGACGAAAACCTAAACTTGGTGGAAAGGGGTCTTTGAATGATGAGCTGTTATCAATAATGGAACCAGCTTCTGGACAAGATGGTGCTGCTGTTTCTAAGAAACGGAGCAACAAAAGGTTGGACTACAAAAGGTTATATGATGTAAGTGTCAAAGTATTATGTTAGACATGGTTCTCTCTCCTGTCATATATATCACTTGTGGTTTTTCTTTTTCCCCATTTAGAATACTTGCCGTGGTCCATTGCTATAATAGTTCATATAACTTTTTGCATGATGGAGTCACTCTCCAAAATGGCTTCTATTAGGTGTCCTTTCGTTGGTTCAGTCATTTAAAAAGTTTTGGCCGTTTCTTTTGTGATTGGCTATGTTGCTCCAACTCTTCATTTTTTTTGAAGTACCTGTATCCAACACTCTTGTCCGACACATATCCCGACATTGTACAGGGATATGATCCTCCAAGGACCCTCCAAATACATGAAAAACTTAGAAAAAATTGAATATACCCGTGTCAGACACATACCTGTATCCAACACTCACATCCGAGTCCGAGTAACATAGGTGATTGGCTTATCTTTCTTTTGGGTATATACAGGAGACATATGGTAATGTTCCTTCTAGTTCCAGTGATGATGATGAAGATTGGACTGATATCACTGCACCAAGAAAAAGGATGAAATGTACTGCAGAAGCGGCATCAGCACCATCGAATGGAAATGCTTCTGTGAGTAGGAGTGCGTCAGTTTCAGATGCTTTAAAGCAGAATCCAGAAGAGACTGAGCGTAAACCTAGGAGAACAACTCGCCAGAAGACAAATTTTAAGGATACAGATTTATCACCTGCTGAATTCCAGGGAGGCGGCGCTTCTGAATCTGGCTCAAGTGGTAAAAAAAGGGGTTCATCAACATATAAAAGACTAGGAGACGCTGTAACGCAGGTAAATATTTCGCATTATATGATTTTGATAACTTGTGATCCCGTGAACAAGAGCAAAACTTCTTTATAATCAAGCTTTTATTTGTGAAACTAGTCGAGATTAATTTGATTAATACTTTATTTTCTTCTGAAAAAGTAGAGATTAATTTGGTGATTTTTTTTGCTTTGCAGAGACTTTATAAGTCTTTCAAGGAAAATCAGTATCCTGACCGAGCCACCAAAGAGAGTTTGGCTAAAGAGCTAGAAATAACTTTCCAGCAGGTTTTAGTTTTCTCTACTTGCAGCAACTAAATGTCATCTTTTCTCAACTACCTCACTTTTTTCTTATAAATTTTCATCAACCTAATTTCCTTTTTTTAATTTTTTTTTTCTTCTTATTTTTGGTTCCTTATGACAAGTTCTTGTATTGAGCAGGTTAGCAAATGGTTTGACAATGCTCGCTGGAGCTTAAACAATTCATCATCTATTCACGAAACCGCAGCCAAAAAAGTTTCAGAAAATGATATTACCTCGGCTCCTTGAAAGAACAATTGAAAGATCGAGATCTAAAAGAGAACTCGAAATGGTGAAATGGGGGGATTCAGGCAGCTGATTTAGATTCAAAATCTTGATTGAGAAGCAAAGCTCCCGAGTAAGCTTTAAATTAACGCATAGGAAGCAGACTCCAGACAAGGAATTTATTAGTTGAGAAAATGAAAATTGCATTTTTCATTGTCCTAGGAGAAAATTTTAACCAAGCACATATAGCTAGGGAAAAAAAAAATTCCCGGTACTTAACAAAGTTAGCTATTTGCCATGAAATGAACAATTAGTCAATCCAAACATTAAAAAGCATTTGTTGTCTGTATTTTTGTAATTTACTAATAAAGTCTTGATTTTTATCTGTTTTAATTAATAATTTACTAGCAGCAGCAATAAATAACCATGACTATTGTACTATTATTACCTGCCTGGCTCACCCTTGTTCCATCATTATTTCTTTCATTATCTATCAGAAAGGTGGTATAATTTCTTTCTGGATTGACAAAGATTAGGATTGCTTGGTGCTTATAAGATGCAAATGAGTATATTAAAACAAAGATTACGTGGTTGGATTATTCGACGTTTATGTATTTTTATATTGAGGTGGCTTGATTAGAACCATTAACAGGACTCTCCAGTTTAAAGCTAAAATGGAGAGGAGCCGAATCCATATTTTCTCACTTAGAGCCAGATGAATTGCCAAAACATTTATAAACTTTTCAATTAAAACATTATGTTACATGCTGCACCATTGACAGCTAATATTACTTAAATGGAGTAGGTAAATTGATATGTTCAGGAATTTGATTAATCCAAGTCTGAAGGTCAGTTCAATATTTAAGAGGGTTTGAATAAAAATATTAGATTCGAAAAATGAACTTGAGCAAAAAAAATGACATCCGTTTCAAAAATAGATCGGGTTTTGGTTTTAACATTCAAAGCTCGAGTTTCGCCCGGTACCTTTTTTAATTATATAATATTTTTATTTTTACTTTTATATATTATATAATTTATATCATACAAAGATTAAATATATATAATATTATAGGGATTATTATCCTGTACACTGACGGTGGAGTTCTTTAACTCAACAAGTGGGGTTTACATATTTTCTTAACTTTTTATATGATTTATATTTGTACAAACTGACCGTTGGATTTAATAATATAATCGTACTAGTCGTGCACGTAATGTTTCGAATCGATCTGATATCCCTATCATATTGATCAAGAATACTGTCTTTTTCAATATATATTTAACGGTTGAAATTTTTTACATTGGAACAAATAGTTAAACATTTTTAATTTACTCGAAACTCGACGTGCTTGATCTACGCGAATAGAACATGAAATACGACGGTCGGATTAAAAAAATATAAATCGTAATAAAAGTTACGGAAGTTTTTAACCTCGCTTGCGGAGTTAAAAAACTCCAACGTCGGTGTACAAGATAATTATCCATATTATAGTATGAACATTAAAAAATATGTTAAGTCGATCATGCTTAAGAATTTAATAAAATATATATATAATTATTAAAGATTAAACAAAAGATAATATATATATATTTTTAAAAATAAAAATGGGTAGGTTTAAATGAGTTTGGACTATCTATTTACAAATATGAGCAAGTCTGGATAAAACTTAAGGCTCATATTTTGGCTCGGATTGGGTTTGAATAAGTATATATGGTATTGATATCATGCATAGATCCGGCTAGGACCATGAATACCTCTATAGATAAAACAAGGCCTTTTTTTTTTTTTTTTCTGATCTTTAAATTTTGTCACATGGTTATCAGAATTGATTAACCCATTCTTGATTCATTTCAGTTTGTTAATTGAACCGTTTATACAATTGAATCGAATTGATTAACTAGTATTGACTTGTCGAGTTTATAAAAAAAAAATTTGATGATCCGTTAGGTTTTTAATTGATCCATATCAATTAAATATGACTTTTCAAAATAATTTTAAAATCATATATCTATATAATTTTGCATATTAATTATTGATTTTTTTATATTTTCATTAAAAGTGTAATTTTCTTAAAAAATGTAAAAAAAAAAAAAAATTACATTACAAAAAATAAAAAATAAAAAGATCTTTGTAAGGTTATTCATCATTGTTTGCTTAATAATATCTAAAACTTTTTGCATATTTCTTCTTAGTTTGCTTATTCATCATTTCCATCTTAGCCAAGTCACAACTTGAGCTAATACAAAGGGATTAAGAAAGTTTTATTCAAGCTACTGATATTTGATCCAATGCTGGCTTGAACTAATAACCAGTTTTTCCGACAGAATTCTCATAATCTTCAACCTGATCGAAAAACCAAATTACATGGGCACCAGCAGCTCTGATCAATGCGGACAAGGAAGCATTTTATCAGTGTGGCTTTATAAGTTGCAAAGGGTTGGTCAGCATGGTATTATGCTGGTAAAGAGTAAGATTTTAGTCCTTGAAAAAAAAATTCATTTTAATTATGATTACTGAATCAAATAATCAATTAAGCATATTTGTCGACCATTTCTTTTATAAAATTGTGCAGAAATTCAATATTTTAGCAGAGGTAGATTGTGAAGGATCTGGGACAGACAAGTTCATGCGTGTGCCATGGGAGAAGAACCTGTGGTAACTATTAAAACATGTTTGTTAGATTTTGGTTCTGCTTCCAACTTCATTGGATACCTTCTTTATTCATTGTAAGATGTGTTGTGGAATTTGTAACTTTAACTTCTTATGACGGTTGAAGGTAAATTATGACTACATAGGATTGAAAACTTGACAAATTAAATTTTAGATCATCTTATATATATATATATATTATTTATTATAATTATTTTTTTATATAAAAGCATTAACTCCAAAATTATAAATAGTGAACGACATATATACCCTTATTAATTTTTAAAATTAATTATTTTATCTTTATGTAGAATGAAATTTTTTTAGTCAATTATAAATTAACACATGTCAAATGAAATTTTATTTAATTTAGTAATTTTTGTCTGATCAAAGTTCAATTATGAGTCATTCAATTTATCTTTAAATTAAATAAAAATAATTTAAAGATAAATTCATAATTTTGGTCAATTAAATTGCAAAAATTAAATAAATAATATTACTATACCTTGCTAATTTTTAAAATTAATTATTTTATCTTTAATGCTAAAATTTAATTATTTTATCTTTAATAATGATTTATTAATTTTTAAATTATTTTATCTTTAATAATGGTTTATTAAATTTTTCTTTAAAAAATATATATATTTTAAGGCTACTACAAATCATTAATGAAATCTAATTAGTTTAGGTTTTACATCTTCCGTTTTAGGCCTAATTATTTTATTAGTTATTATTTGCATCGTAATCAAAGTAGAGTTAATAGAAAAACCCTAATGAAGTCTTGTATATAAAGATGAAAGTCATGATTAATTTATTTTGTGAACTTTTGTTTGCATTAGCATTCTAATATTGCGTTATTGCTTTTTTTACACAGTAAGTTCATTTTATTGCTTTTATGATCTATATCTAAGTTTTAATTTCTACTGATTTTTTAGCTTTATTTGTAACATACTTCTTTTGCACAGTAAACTGATTCTATTGCTTTTATGATCTTTCTAAATTTTAATTTATATTGATTTTCTAACCTTATTTATAACTATCTATTATACTCTGTTTTTTTATGGAACCCTTTTAAAAAGATATATGCGTTTTCTTTTTTTCGCAAGTACATATGGTGCAAAACAAATAGTGAGACATTATTTTATTTTTTTTTGACATGTTTCGTAGCCAATTTGCACTACTTTGATGGATAATTTATGGGCATATATATTGATCACAGTAATAAAAAGGGAAGCTGACACAAAACTTGAAAACTTAGATTTCGTTTGTGGTCAACATTTATAAATTAGTTGAAAGTGTGTATAAAGTTTCAAATTTCTTCTATAATTGATGCAAAAACTTTTAAGAAACTAATATACATATGTAATTGTTTTTTTGTGTTATCGGGTGGAAACAGTTCCTCTTATGCTTTCCCTAATTTAATTTCACTAAAAATAAGTTGATTTAGAAGTTGAATTAGTCTAATTTTAAGCACAAGATTTTTAACGAGTTTTATTATGCTTTACTGCATGTATTGGAAGAGACTATTTACTATAAATTGTAATATCAATACGATTACGTCTCTAAAATATATATAGTTTGCCCATTTTGTTATCTGACTTGCATCCATGAAAAACTCAATTTCTTATCAATTCCATCAAGAATGCTAGCTATAGTGATCATATCATGTTAAGGCTTAGGATATAATTTTACGAACTTATAAATTAGTTAATTGTGGGAGCATTACATTTTTTGGTGCTTTCCTAAGAGCAATTTTTTCTCGATTAACACATACTCGAAAAAATTTCGATTGGAGAATTATGCAATGTTTAAATTTAGTGTTATTAGAAAGAAATATTATCAATTTTCAATTTCACTATGAAAATTGGATCCTAAGGTAGTGGTTAATTATTACATGCATAATTTTATCAGAAAGGGCCTGTGGAGTAAGCACAATCATGAAGTATTGTGGAGCATTCTTCAAGTTATTCAATATAAGGAATTCAAAATATAATATGACTGTATCTACCACTGCATGATTAATTTGATTATATAATTTATAAATCATTGCCTATTATGGCAACTTCCTCTTATTGAATAGAAAATCTAATTTAAATGGTAATGTAATATATTAAATTAAATGGATTTAATAGAATAAGAATAGAATTTAATAGTAATAGAATTTTCAATTCTAAAATAATAAATAAACAGAGAGCTCTTGTTCTTATTCGAAACGCCTCGTGATCTTTAACCAATTCTGCGCTTCAATATAATTATCAGGAGTAAGCGCTATAGCCTGTTTCCAATACTTAGGGGCTTGATCGAACCAAACTTTTAATTTTGAAGTAAGATTTCAATAATATATTTCATAGAATTTAATTTTAATATTTTTTAGAGAGATAACAATTATATTATTATTAACATTAATTATATATTATTATGTTTATATATATATATATTAATTACATGATATATCACCCACGTGCAATGCACGTGTAGCTAAACCTAGTAAAATCAAAAGTTCAACTAATTTTCATTAATGACAAATTAAAAAGAAAAAAAGATATGAGATTTTTTTTTTACCATATGAGATATTAACGAATTATTATCTAGTAGTAAAACATAACGAAATATGCCTTTTTTTTGAGAAACCATATGGGATATTGATGAATCATCATCTAGTAGTAAAACATATTGAGATATATGCATATGAGTTTTTCCAATAACTTGTAAATATATACTTTGTTGATTAAATTTATGAATTCGTTATATTTTGTAAATAATTGCATGAACTCAATGGATATCACATGCAAGATCCACGTCCATGATCTGCTTTAATTACTTTTTTTGATATAAAAAGAAAAAAATCTGTCTGGAATTAAAAGCTACTATACATAGATTTATACTATGATTCTTCCATCATATATATATATATATATATATATATATATATATATATATACCTGGCAATATTGGACACGACACGAGAAAAATAACTAAAAACACGACACGAACACGACACGAAAAAATAACACGAACACGAAATGAATACACGAATGTATCAAAGTTTATATAAATATAAAATATCTTAAACTCGATTATGACATGATAAAATATATAAACACGACACGAATACACGAATTACCAGCTCTATATATATCCCACCTGTGTTTTGGCAATGTCCCATCAGATACTTTTGAAGAAATTCAGAGTCAGATCTTGCTACTAAACCAAGATAATGCAGCTAATTATAGTTATAGCACCATTTATTCTCATGTTGTTAACCCTTTGTTTGAGGATCTCCATAGCTGATAAAGATTGTAGCACTGTAAATGGTGGCTCTAAATTTGCATCTACTGTCGTTGTAGACAAGTCTGGTGGTGGAAACTTTACCTCGATTCAATCTGCCATCGATTCCATTCCTCGAAACAATGATCAATGGATCAAAGTTCGAATTAATCCCGGTGTCTACAAGTAATTAATTTTCTCTTTTGAATAGATAATGAATTTTCCACCGACTTTTAATCTATGTTATCCGATTTTATTTTTTATTTTTTAAATATTCATGTGCGACAATTGTGTTCGACATACATATAAAAATTGGTACGGGTACGATCTTTTAAATATATATAAAAAAAAAATAGAAAAAATTAACATATAATTATTAATTACTCAAGTAATACCCCCTTATTACATCTCAATGACACTAGCTAGCTTAGCTAGCTTACTAATTGCCTTGTTTTCTTTTGAAAAATAAAACAGGGAGAAGGTAAATATTCCAAGAGAGAAGTCTTGTATTGTTCTTGAAGGACAAGATCGAAGTGTCACAACCATTACGTTTGACGCCCATAATACAACAGATACAAGTGTTACTTTCACCTCCGGTGCTGATAATATAGTCGCAAAGGGCATCACTTTCAAGGTCTTCAAGCAAATTTTTCTTCATCTTTTACTTAAAAGTTTCTTTGCTTTCTTTTTTTATATATATTTTACTTTACTTTCATGTGCTAAAATATGAGAATTTATGATTGATATGAAGTGTTTTTCAATTTAAGAAATCATCTCCTTTTAACTATTTAAAATCGATTATAGTTAGTGCTTAAAAAATATGGATAAACCAAGCTGTTGATTCTACTGCAGAACTCGTTTAATCATGCGTTGTTGCTAAAACGTGGACTGTCTAGCGGCGATTCAATTCCAGGTGTAACACAGGCAGTTGCAGCAAGAATTTTAGGTGATTATTCTGCATTTTTCGAGTGTGGGTTTTTGGGGTTGCAAGATACGCTATGGGATGCACGAGGCCGCCATTACTTCTACAAGTGCAATATTGAAGGGGCAGTGGATTTTATCTGGGGTAGTGGCCAATCATTCTATGAGGTAAAAAAAAAAACTATTATCTGAAATTTGTGTAAAAAACATGAACAGAATTTGCATTAGCAATCAACAGATGTTAATTTTCTCATATTTTTTATTTTTATTTTTCCAGGACTGTTCAATAAATGTTACTGCTGGTGCATTGTCTTCAAAACTTCGTAAAGGTTATATAACAGC
Source organism: Fremontodendron californicum (assembly GCA_030761205.1). Taxonomy (NCBI): domain Eukaryota; kingdom Viridiplantae; phylum Streptophyta; class Magnoliopsida; order Malvales; family Malvaceae; genus Fremontodendron; species Fremontodendron californicum. The sequence goes on along the minus strand of JAULJL010000013.1, from coordinate 3,220,687 downwards.
TCAGGGCAGACAATCATCAGATGATCCTAGCGGTTTCGTGTTTAAACAAGGACAAATCTCTGGGACAGTGCAAGCTTATCTAGGAAGAGCCTATGGTCCTTATTCTAGAGTGATATTTCAGGAGACAACAATGGATGCAAACGTGGTTCCTGAAGGCTGGTTTGCCTGGGAATTTCCTGGAAAAGAGTAAGCATCTTCATCTTCTTCATTCTTTTTAATGCAAATTTTTGTGTCTTGAATTTGATGTACTGATTAATGTGTCTTTGTTTCTGCAATAAAATTTAGAGAAAATTTCATGTATGCTGAGGTGAACTGCAGTGGATCAGGATCCGATACTTCCAAACGTGTTTCATGGGAAAAGAAGCTTAACTCATCCCAACTCAAAGAATTTTCAATGTCGTCTTTCATAGATCAAGATGGATGGATTGCTAGATTGCCTTAGCTGAAAATTCATGCATTCGTGTTATATTCGTATTATTTTCTTACGTCATAATTATGTTTAGATGTTCGACATTTATATAAAGGGTTATGTTAATTGGTGTTTATAAACACTAATTAAAAATTATTTAATATTATTTTATGAATTATTTTTTACGTTTAATGCATTACTTTTATTGAATTAAAAAAAAAAAAATCATTAATTGGATTTTTTTCGTAAATATCACCTTAATTAATACCATTAAACATTGATTAACATTTCCCTTATATAAAATTTGAAATATTAATAATTCGTATTATATAAATTTTAACACGTTCGTGTTATTTTTTTCATATGATGTTCGTATCAAGATAAAAAAACCAAAATTTGATTGCGCTTACATAAATTATTTTCTATTATCATAGATTTTTCCTTCATTTTTTTCATAATTATTACCATAGTCCCCATTGCATGAACCATCTGTTTTGGGTATCACTGCATTTTCTAAGGCCACTTTGTAAGGAGCATGCTGGTCATTCTCAACATTTTCCGTAATAGACACTCATCCAATTAAATATAACTATCATCAATTTACTTTATTAAAAAGTTTAAGATTAATGAAAAAAATAATATTATATAATAATAAATCAATATTTAATTTAATTATAAATTTATCAATTAAATAAGTTATCATTAAACTATCAAGAAAATAGAAAACCAGAGAACACCACCCCAAAGGGGAGAGCACTCATTCATCAAACAAAAATGGATCTTTCCAAAAATTATGAAGTGGCATGTTTCTAATGGTTACCTAAAAAGTCACCTTTTTAAATAATCCCAATATAATTTAATCTCAATAAAAATTATTTAATATTTAATTTAATAAAAAAGTTATCAATTAAGAAGATTTTTCTTTAATAAGACTTTAATGTTAATGTTAATAAGGAAATAAATAAAAATTAATTAATATTTTAATTTAATAAAATAATTAAATCTAAAATAATTAATTTAATAAATTATCAAAAATATATATGTAATTCATTATTTACACATGTTGAGTTCATCTTTTTATATATTGTATGGATGTAATACATCATCAAAACATTAAAATACATTTGTTGTTTGTATTTTGTAATTTGCTAATAAAGTTTGAGACAATAAATAAATTTACTATTATATTTATGTAAGATCATAACTCTTTCAATTGGTGCAATTTTATCATCATACTTTTAATTTTAGAACAAATTTATTATTATATTTTAAATTTTGAAGCAATTAGAGAATACTTAGTAAAATATTCTATTAAAAGTGTTTTACAAATTAGAAAATAATTTAAAAAATTATATGACAATAAAAAACAACAACGAAACACAAATATGAATTTCTTTTTTCTTTTATCATGGCACTTTATTAAATATAATACCACATAATTCAATTTTTTATCATGATATTTTTTGTTAAATATTAACATCACATCTACTTTTCCAACTTGGTGTTGACCTTTTTTTATCGTGTCATTTTCATTTTTTTTTTTAATTACAAAACAACTTTTATGGAAATATTTATAAATGTTATATTTTGTTCTAATTTGTTTTAAAAAAAATTAATAATAAATTTACTCCAAAGTAAAACTATAATTGTTTACAATAGTTGAAAATTAATGATAATTTTGTAACATCCACATAAGTAAAATAGTAAATTTGTATATTATCCCATAAAATCTTGATTTTTATATGCTTTAATAATTTATATGCATTTATTCAAGAAATGTTTGTATTAGGATATTGTGTTAGTTGGATTAAAAAGATAATCAATGTAAAAATTTGGTGCAAGAGTAAATTGGCGTCGTTTCTAGAGATTGCTGCATAACAAAGCTAGCAGATCAAATAAAAAAACCGTCATTAAAAGGCGGGAAGAAAAATCATTTCAAAATAAACAATGGCGGTATCCGTACAATCTCCCTCTCTCTCTCTCTCTCCCTCCCTTACATTTTTCTTATATAATAATAATAAAAGGACCTTTTAAAAAGGAAACAAGAAATTTCATGAATCCTGCAAGAATCCTTTGAGTCATCACCAAAATGGAAGTTGATCAAGAGAACCGCGTGCCGTCAACGCGCTCTTCATCTTCATCTAAGAAGCGAGCCTCCGTGACTCACTCTTTTCTTCTGCAACCTTCCTTGGCCAAGAAACGAGTCGTTCTTGGTGAACTCACCAGCTCGCCCGATATCGGGTCGGCTCAGAACCCAAAATGCAGATCCAAGAATGAGAGAGACCCAAGTAGCGAGAAGAAGCCAAAACGTGAATTGAAAGAGAAAAAGAAGCAAGAGCCTAACGATGTGATTGATGAAAGCTTTGGCGATTTGAAGAAGTGCTCTTTCTCATCTTCTATATATGGACATCTCCACTCTTTGGAGGTATTTACAAATAATAATTCCCCCCTATATTCCATTTTATAAATATTCTCTTTGCTTTGGAAAAGTTTGATGCGTTTCTGTCAACATTAATTAAGTATTAAACTTGGGAAAATAGTCCTTTTTTATATATAAATCTGATTTTGGAAATCTGAGGGGTTAGGGTTTTTAATATTTTGGGTTTTGATTTTGGTTTAAAGGAAAGTAGTAAGGACTCTGTTTCATGCTTGTGATAATTGATAAGTTAGAGAAACATGGTGGGAAAAATATTATAAAAAGCTCAATCGCTTGCTTTGTTATGGCTAATGACGAATTTGATTCAGATTGAGGAGAAAAGAAGGCCATTGCCCAATTACATGGAGAAGGTGCAGAATGATATTACAGTAAATATGCGGGAAATTCTGATGGAATGGTTGGTGGAAGTTACTGAGGAATACAAACTTGTTTCCGACACCCTATATCTTACAGTGTCATACATTGACAGATTCCTCTCTTCTCATGCTATCAGTAGGAACAAGCTACAACTTCTTGGTGTTTCTTGCATGCTTATTGCCTCGTAAACACGTTAACCCAGTATTTTTTTTTTTGTTTTTGTTTTTTTGATAATTCATTTCATTTTGTTATTGACTTGATGATTCATTGATGGCACAGAAAGTATGAAGAGATCACTCCTCCACGAATTGATGATTTTTGCTACATAACAGACAATTCTTACACCAAGGAAGAGGTATTTAGATATCATCTTTTCTTTCATCTCTATTTTGGTCTTTCTCTTTTTCTCCTTGTGTTTCGACTTTTTTACCTATTAAAGCTTGACAAATTTGCAGGTGGTTGAGATGGAGAAAGACATACTTAAATTGTTGAATTTTGAAATTGGTACTCCCACTACTAGGAATTTTCTCAGGCAAGAATGCTGTCAAAATGTTTTAAGTTTTTGTCTTTTCTTTTTAATCATTCCAATCCTTTTTTTCCTCCCCCAAAGTGATTTGCTTAATTATAATGAGTGAGGTTAATGGTATGTTCTTGTTGGGCTTGCAGAATTGTAATGAGAGCTGCACAGGAAAAATGCAAAGTAAGCACAGAACACTGTATCAGTATACTTACATTCATCCCTGCTGTTAGATTTTACTGATTCTGCGGTCTTTGTGTGCTCCACAGTATCAAGAATTGCAATTGGAGTTTTTGAGTTGTTATCTTGCAGAGCTAAGTTTGCTGGATTACGGGTGTTTACAATTCTTACCGTCAATAGTTGCTTCAGCAGCTATTTTTCTTTCAAGATTCATGATCCAACCAAAAACACATCCTTGGGTAAGAAATCTAATATATTTTGTTATGCTTGAGTGTCCTGAGATTGCATATATGAGAGTTGGTGTCTTATTTAACATTTTGGCAATTTATTGGCACTGCAAATTACTTGATCAGCTGAGGTAATATCATGAAAATACCACAAAGCTTGTGGTAATTTTGTATTTTACAGTGACTATGGTTTCAATTAGATTAAAATGTTTAGCCGTAAGTGTTGACATGAATGTATATCCACTGAGTAATGGACAAAGGGCAACAAATGAATTTGGAGGATTAACCTTGGAAATGGATGGTTATGGGAGAAGGCCATTGAAATACCACTCTTAAAACCCAGACCCAAAAGAGATGGGAGTCTTTGTTTCTAGAGGAACAAACTGCCTGTAAAGCAAATAACTGCATGTTACAAAATTACAGTCTTAGAGATGACAATGATCATTTGTAAAAGCAGAAGCAATAATCACCAGGAGAATTCTTTGAGATTGTTCATGCTTCTGGTGAGATAACATATTCTTTTACTTGTTTTGCAGAGCAAGGCACTGCAATGTTACTCAGGTTATAGACCAATTGACTTAAAGGAATGTGTCCTTTCCATCCATGCCTTGCATCTGAACCGAAGAGGAAGTTATTTGAGAGCTGTGACAGAAAAGTATATGCAGCATAAGGTGATTATCTAGTTTTCAAGCTCAAAGTTGCATCTTCAGATAGTAGTAGCATTAGCGTCCTAACTAGCCATAGTTTCTTTAAGTGGCTGAATGATGTTAGAGGTTTTTATTTTACATCAAGGATTCAGATCATGAAGTAATAGAGTTTTAAGACATGACACTGCTACTTGTGCAATATTAATTATCTGATCAGAAACTTGATCCTATTTGAAACAGTTTAAGTGCGTGGCCATGTTGTCTTCACCATCAGAAGTCACTGAATGGTATTTTAAGGATGTTGTTGATGAATGATGTTAGGTAAGTAGATTTTGAAGAAGTTTCTTCTACCAGTTTTAAGACGTTCAACTGCTGGTTGAAAGTGGTGGTCTTGTTACTTGTTCAGTGTTCATGGTTTCTGGCAAAGCCTAACAACTTTTTGTGCAGGCAAAGTCAATAGTTATGGAACTCTATTAATTTTGTAAATCATGCTAATTAGATAGCCCTATGCCTATGATTACCATAGACCGGGACTGATGTTTTTTTTTTTTTTGATGTAAGTCCCAGTATTTTGTATATCCTTTTTTCTTTTGTGTGTTGAAATAAGGTACTTGTTTATATTTCTCAAGGGGTTTCCATTTTGTTGCATTTTAATTAGGGATATTTTTTGTACTATTCTAATTTGAATCCGTAAGATTGTTTTAAAATTCGAATTTGCAAATTATCAGCATTTAGTTTGCATATTACTATCCGAATTTGAATTAAATAACATTGTTCGTCGGATATCCGAATCTGCTAAAAATTCGAATTCAATAAATCAATTTTTTAAAAATAAAAATATAAAATCAAACTAAATTTATATGTTTTACAAATAAGTCTATTTGGATATTCGAATTCGCAGAAGTAATGTAGATTTGGATAATGGATATCTGAGGTTTCATATCCGTATTCGTTCTGAATCCGTTGCGGATAGTAATTATAATATTCGAATCTGACTTTTATCTGAATTTGCAAATCCAAATCCGCAAAAACCGGATTAGAAATCCATGGATATTTGAATTCGCATTTTAAATTCCCACCTCTAATTTTAACGATGCTAGTATTTTTTTTTCTCAAAAATGGTAGTAACATTTTCTATACTGAAATCTTGTTAAAATAGAAAATTAATAAAACGAAGTGATAAACTTAGATTTTAATATTAAATTATTATTAAGGAGGGATTCACTTATGGTAATATAAAAATAATTAGTTTTATATGTTTTTAATAATTTCGTATATTATTAATATTTAATAAATTAATTGTTGGATTTAATAATATAATTGTACTCATAATGCATGTAATTTTTTGAATTTATTCGATATTTTTATCATATTGATTTAGAATATTGTCTTTTTCAATATATGTTTAATGATTAATTTTTGTTTACATTGAACAAATAATTAGATATTTTTAATTTACTCAAAATTTGAAGTGTATGATTTAAGTAAATAGAATATGAAATACGATGATTGAATTAAACAAATATAAATCATATAAAAAATATAAAAAAAGTATAAAATTAATTTAATTTTGTATTAGTATAAGTAAATCTCTTATCATTATTATTTAGGTATTTCTCTTGTTTTCTACATTTATATTTGAATATTTCTCAAGAAGAAGAAGAAACCAGCAGGTTTCAAATGCCTTGATCAATTGGGCTTTGGGTTTCAAATGCCGGGAGGGATCAATTAGGCTTTGCAAATTCTTACTGGGCCTCATGCCTGAAAGGGATCCAGCCTGGGAGAATAAGTATGCCGAGAGTAAACCGAAGATTAGAATTTAGGAGAGAACTTAGTTGTAGCGGGGAAAAAGAAGGCGTGAAGTTGGTAAAATCGGCGAAGATGGAAGTTGAAGTAGACGAGAAAGACCTAAAATCGGCGGGAGCCGAGCTTTTGAAAGATGGAAGGCGAGGTTTACGTATCCATGGATGGGAGATCGAGTCTCGTAAACGCTCTATTCTAAACTCCTCGGCTCTCCAAGAATGGGAACAAAACCTCCAAACTTCTCACTTTCCGGAAATGATTTTCGGTGAAAGTTGTTTGGTTCTTAAACACGTCCGCAGCGGCATCAAAATTCATTTTAATGCATTCGATGCTTTGGCCGGTTGGAAACAGGAAGGTCTGCCTCCTGTTGAAGTTCCTGCTGCTGCTCAATGGAAATTCAGAAGGTAAAAATGTTCAATTCTTTTTTTAACCTTTTTATAATGTAATTTACATTCGACTTTTTGATTATTTAGTTTGATTTTTTTGATTATTTTTAAATGAAACTAAAAGTGAAGCAAAATTGATTGCTTGGATGTTGCAGTAAACCCTTCCAGCAGGTCATATTGGACTATGACTATACGTTTACAACTCCTTATTGTGGAAGTGAAATGGTTGAGCTTGATTCAGAAAAGGTCTGGGTTTTTTTTCTTTAAATGTAACTTACTTTTGAAATGTTTCTTGAATTAGGGTTTTGTTCCTTTTTGTATGGATTTGTGCAATGACTGTGTCATACATTAACAGTTTGTTGTTTGGGAATTGAGAAATTTGGAATTTTTACAACGGTTTATCTTTGTTTCCTAGAGTTAATTTGATTTTTAAAGTGATGATGATGATGTTGTTTTTGTTGGCATTGTAATCAGGATGGAAGCGGGGAAGTTTCAGGGGGGAGCTCGGGCCTCCATTGGGAGGATTGCAAAGAGCAGCTTGATGTGGCTGCACTCACATTAAAAGAACCTATTCTTTTCTATGATGAGGTCAGCTTCTTAGATTATAAACATAGTATGAAAGATGACACATTGTATTTCCTGTGCTCTTTTGACATTCTTATGTTTGGAGTTACAGAAGTAATCATGTTTGTTATGCAGGTAGTTTTATATGAAGACGAATTGGCCGATAACGGAGTGTCACTTCTAACTGTGAAAGTGGTAAATGTTGAATTCCGACAGGTTTTGTTTTGGAATGCATTGTAATCTGTACAATGTTAGAATGAAGACAACTAATTACATTATTTTCTTTTTTCTAGAGAGTCATGCCAAGTTCTTGGTTCCTACTCTTACGATTTTGGGTAAGTGGGAGACTACCAATGCTCTTATTAGGCAAATCTACGTGATTGACATTTTCCTAGCAATCTCGTTTTTGCCCCATCCCCCTTTCTTTCCATTTATCCTGGAAGAAATGCTGAGCTTGGTTCATGTGGTTGCCTGAAAAACTCTTAAGATATAAGCTGCTGCACTTTATTTCCCCTTTCAGTCACTTACTCAGTTTCTCTAACAGCTTCGGGTTGATGGAGTGCTAATGAGATTAAGGGACACCCGCTTGCATTGTGTTTTTGATGAGAGTGCAAATCCTGTCATTCTTCGAGAAAGATGTTGGAGGGAAGGAACATTTCAAGCTTTGTCTGCTGTAAGTATATGACCACTCACTTTCTCTCTGCTTGTTTGCATGTCCTTGCCCACACTAACATGTATTTATTTGCACATATGTACTTGGGAATGTTACCTGGGAAACTTGTTATCTTCCTTGTAAGTTCAAGTGGCAAGCCGCAAGCTTAATTCCTTGTTGCTGCAACTTTAAGTAGTTTTCTTCATTTCTCCAAACCAGTGCCACACGAGAACTCATTTAACGAATTTCTTTGTGTCATGGTAGGTTAGAGAACTTTAAAATGTACTATTTCAAGTAGCTATTTTGCCCTTCTTTTGGTTTGATTGGGAGTGGGTAAGTATACCCTTAAATTTAAGCTCAAGTGGAACTTTGTTTCTATGCAGAATAATGTGGTATTCTGTTGAAATTTAAATCCTGGAGAAGCAGTTTGAATGCATAATATCAATGTTTTGCAATATAGCCTTGACAGCCACAACTCATGACTTGATAGGTTACTAGATAACATTATTGTCAGCTTTGATGTTTGTCTATCAAGGAATGCTCTAAAATTAGCTGATTGAACCTTATTTACATATATAATGAACAAAGGCAGCTTTTCTTGCTTAATCTTGTGAAATTGATGTTGTTTTGCTTCTTGATACTATTCTAATTATGGTGCAGAAAGGATATCCTACTGATTCTGCTTCATACAATGATCCAAGCATCATCAGCCAAAGGCTTCCTGTCATCATGCATCAGACCGAAAAGCTTATAGTCCCCGGTAACTTGTAGACTCTAAATTGCCTTGCGCAACAGATTCGTTATTTGTATGTGTGGTCATTGCGGATATTGATCCATTTAGGTGGATTCCATAAGCAAAAAATCATTGTTCATGCATTTCATGTACCACTAGCAAAGTAATTTATGATGTAATTTTGGGTGTAAACAAGAGCAAGAATTCTCCATCTAATATTGGTTTAAGGTGTCATAGTTTCATATTTTCCAGCATTAACCATGACAAGTGCGAAGACTGAAAAGAAATTAAGCAAAGGAGCTTTTGAAATAAGGGTGAGATTGAAACATTAGTGCAGAAGCTCCTTGCTTCAAGTTGAAATCTTAGAGCAATTACGGTGTGTTGCTAAGCATAGCGCAAAAACATGTATTATTGAAATTTAAAAGCCTCTTGAAATGTCTTTGAATACATCATAATACTTGATGTTGATGGATTAATTGGTTTTATATGTTCTAACCAGAAAAAAAAAAAAAGAAAAAAAAAAAGGTTAAAGGTGAATAAGTTAGTTGATAAACGACAGGGTATTATTTAGGTGAATAAGGTTAATATATAATGGTTTTGGTTTTTCTTCTGTTTGCTTTTAGATTTAGGTCAATGATTCTTTGTTATATGAATATTTGAATGATTGTTTTGTGTTATTTTTTATAAAGTTTTGGGATAATATCATGAATGGCCTTGAAGTTTATCAAATTTGTCAATATAGTATCTGTACTTTAAAAATGTCTATTTTGATACTTAAAGTTTATCTTCCGTGTGCTATTGTAGTATCTGTCAGTAACACCGTTAAAAATTGATGACGTGGCACCATATAATGATGTCATGTGTACTAACTAAAAAATTATTATTTAAATTTTAAAAATAAAAATAATATTATTTTAAAAATATAATGATGACATGTGGCACCATATAATGATGTCACGTGTATTAACTTAAAAAAATTTAAAAAATTTTAAAAAAATTTTAAATTTTTTTTTTAAAAATTTTAAAAAAATAAAATAAAATAAATTAAAAAATAAAAATAAAAATAAATAAATTTCATATTTAATTTTTGTAATTTTTTAATAAATATTTTTTTAAAAGAATTAAAATAATTTCATAATTTAATTTTTGTAATTTTCAAAAATAATTTTTTTAAAAAATATATTTTTTTTAACAAATTTTAGATATTATAAATGATTTAATATTTAATTTTAAAATATTTTATATTTTAAAAATAATTTTAATTAAATATTTTAATTTTGTTATTTTTTAAAATTTTGAATTTAAAAAATAGAATTTAATTTTAAAAAATAGAATTTTAAATTTTATTATTATTTTAATATAATTGTTCAATTTTTTTAAAAAAATTAGATATTAATTTTTAAATTTTTTTTTTTTTAATTTTTTTTATACAAAAATTCATATATTAATTTTTAAAAAAATTAAGTGCTGCAACGTGTCATCACTTGATTGGTCAATGCCACATCATCATCTATATTTAACGGTGTTAAGTCAAAGTACCACATTGATACACGGTTTGATAATACAGGTATCACATTGAACATTTTTAAAGTACAGATATCACATTGACAAATTTGATAAACTTCAGGAGCTATTCATGACATTATCCCTAAAGTTTTTTATTAGTTTGATGTTAGACGATCTTTGGGTATTATTGTTATCCATGCAATGTCTAATGGTTACAGTCAACCAAAACAAAATAGCAATCTCTAAAAATATTTAACCAAATAGTACCCTTTGTTATAGTGCAATTTACTTGCAGTCTCGCAAAGAAATTACTCAAAGATATTTTAACAAACATCTCTTCTGCATAAACATCTCAAAGATCCCTGGTCCTGGTCTGGCCATAACTTTCATATGTAGCGCATATAACCAATGGTTTTTTATTTTTATTTTTTATGCGCGGAATACTATTTTTATCTCTTGATAAATGATGATTGGGGATTTGATTACAACCAATTTCCATTATTCTTAATTTAGAAATTGATGGAATTCTTCAAATTTTACATTAGATTTCAATGAGTTAGAAGTTAGAATGAACATTAGGATTCATTTAGGCATATGGAGAAATTAGAAAGAACCAAAATTAAAGGGATATTTCAATTCTATGGTTCTTGTCAAGAGATCCAATTGATACAACCAAAACAATATAAAGAACCCACGATCTCTTGGGGTGATCTTGATTCTTGCATTTTGAAGAAGCTGGAAGCAGAAAAAGGAATAAACATACTAATAACTAAATACCAATGCACAGTGAAAGGATATTCTTGGCGTTTCTTCTAGTTATTAGGCAGAACAGAACCGTAGCACTGACTCTCTAAAGTAGTCGTCAGGCTCCTACCTGAGTTAGTATCTATGCTTGATGGATGAACAAATCTCCAACTGTTCCAAGTCAAAGAGATAGTACTAAAAGAGACTTCTAAACTTGGACGGGAGAGTAGATTTATTAGAGTCGAAGATTCAAGTCAAGCTTAGATGGGTCCGATGGTGGTTTGGGTAGTTGAGGATCCAAGCGGAAGCTTCCTGGCCACATAAAATCAATTGTATCATCAACTGTAAAGTGCATCCCTGTCGACGTTCCAAAAGCTGTGTAAGTATCATTAAATCTTGCTACACTTTCAGCTCCATCTCTGCTTGATTTGTGCACTAAGGAATGGGGTCGGACGCCAAGTGATCTAACCATGTGATTACTCATTGGCAAACCCATCATCGACATCATCCTCTGGGATTGGTATCTTCTGGCTGCACCTCTCTCCCTCTTGTGGGCATTTTGGTGACCACCTAAGGCTTGTGAACTGTAAAATTTCCTCATGCAAAAGTTACATGAGAAAACCTTGGTAGAAACTGGTCTTGATTGGGGATTATCAGAGTCTCCAGCTGTTGATATTGAATTCCCACCTAGGCTTAGGTTTAACCACTCTCCTGGATTCTCCTCTTCAATTCCTTCATTGCTATCATCATTAATTCTTAGCTTGCTTTGTTGTTTGATAGATAAATTTTCAGTTTCAGCTGCTTCTTCTCTTTGGAAAATCATTTCTCTATAGAATTACGTAGGGCGTCAAACGAAGTTGAAAGAATACACAAAGGCTTTTCATGAAATTTGGTATGGTTTGAAGAGTTAGATCAAACTGGGAGGAGAAATAAATGGAGAGTATGAGATTTGATGTTTATCTTTTTTTTTTTATTATTATTTCATCACAGTTCATTTCATAGACCCACCCTGTGATGCTTTGGTTTTTCCAGGGGGACAATGCTTATGTCATTTTTTTTATAAAAAAAAAAAAATTTAGTCCGGGAATAAATAAAAAAATTATAAAAGCCGAGATTTAAATTTTAAAATTACATAAATCAATTGAATTAAAATTCGAATTCATACTTACGTCATCTTTACTATTGCCCTTATCAAACTTAGGATTCCCCACTTTCATCTTTCTGCTCCTTTTCTTTCCTCAAATGAGAACACCTTTACATGATTCCTTTTGGAGTAAGTAAGAAATTCAGGGTTGAAAAATCCAACAAGAGGTGCATTTATGGTCAAAACTCAAGCATAATCTTCAAAAGTATTTGTACTGCTTCCCACAAGCTAGCCTTTTGATTTTGTACCACTCACTAAGCAAACTAATTTTCCATATAATCATGGAAAATTCTAAAAAAGATTCTTTAAAATAAGTTTCCCATGAGCTTTAAGTTATTCTAACCGTTAGATTATAATAAAACCATCTAAACCATTGAAAGGAAAAAAAAAAAGAGAAAAAAAAAAAACTAACCGGTTAACCCAGTGAAAGAAAATGAAAAAGAGAAAGAATAGAAGTCTAACCCCGATTGAAGTTTGAACCTCTCTGAAATTGAAGTTTTCCCTGAAAAAACCCCTAAAATTTGGGATTTCCTCTCAAAAACCCATTTGAAAATTTTCTTTCCCTTCCATCCGCCACCATCTGAATCTCTCTCACACAAAACATTGTGTTTACAAAGCTGCAAACCCTAAAAACTCTAACCTTGGTTAAAACCAAAAATCAATATCCTTCTAAAAACCCCCGATTTGAAGAAAACCCATTAGTTCTCTTCCATTTTGGTAAGCCCACTCGACAAATGTAAATTTTTTAATTTATATATTAAAAAAAGAAAGTGAGGAATCGAAGGAGAAAGTTTTGAAGATCCTAATGCAAGTGAAACACCGGAAGGTTTTTCTTCTAATAAATGGACAATGGGTGTGTTTTAGTTCCTTTAAACTTCAGTTCCTGAAATGGGTATTTTTCTTCTGTCTATTTTCTTAGCAAAATTTTGATCTCTTTTTTTAGGTGGATCTGAGGGTAAAAGGGGTCATGGAGGATATAGGGTTGTTTAAGCAAGGTTGGAAATGGTTACAATCTCATAAACATGTTTATTCGAAAGCGAAAACAACTATTGGTTGTCGTAGAGATAAAATGGGGTTGTTAAAGGAGAGGCATTGGCCTATGATTTGTAGTGGATGTGTTAATTTCTGAAAGTTTTCAAGGTTGCTTTTGGTTTATTGGAAAGATTGTGTGGTGGGAGGGTTTCAGTCATGTAGCAAATTTGGTTCAGCTTCATTGCTTGTTAAAAAGTGGAGTTGTTTCCTCAGCTTGACTTCCATGTCTTGCTTGCTTTATGTACTTCTGAGTATGGTACGTCTTGTTTCATGTTATTGTTAAAATCTGTTGTGGTTTTTTTTTTTTTTTTTTTTTTTTTTTAATTTTGGTTATCTGAGTTATTGAATATTTTTCAAGCTGATTGCAGATTTTATATGGCACTGATTAGTTAGATGGACTTGTTAATTTGATTGGAAGGAGCCAAAACTAAGTTGGGATGATTACTTTGATTTTATATTTGTCAACCTTGTTATAACTTTGAAATTTGTTTGAAAAGAAAAAAGGATCAGGTTTTCTTTGGTAAAATTTCTTGGCTTGATTGTTTGATGTTGAGTAGTTATAAATGAAGTTAAAAAATTTTGTTTCTCAATTAATATGTTAGAGGCCAGTCTCTTGGCAAGAATGCTTGGATTTAGCTTAACAGTTGTTTTTCCAGAAATCTTCTTGTTGTGGAAATTGACATGTCCGCGGATGTTGATTCCAACAGTTATGAATTTATGATAGTGAATGTGCTAACAAATTGAAGATGACAAAACAGGTTTGGCTCTGATTTTACATTTTAAACAAAGTTCAATTTTTATTTATTTATAGATTTTATAGTTTTTTTTTTTAAATATGTTTGGAGAGCTATGTATTGATCAAAATTCTACATACTGCTACTGCATCTATTGATAAATTGCATTACCACATTGGTTTTATACCTAATTAAACAAAATTCAAGTTGTTGAGTGGCTTTGATTTGTTTGTAACCTTGTATAGTGCTTTTAAATGTGTTTTTCAAATCAATTTTGCATGATAACCTAATTTTGTATCATGGTTCCTTTTTAGACTTTATCTTCTTCATGGCTGCCACCTCGTTCAACTGGCTATGTTGTTGGAGTTTTAATGGGCGATAAGGTATCTAGTGTCTCTTGAATGAGCTTGTTTGAAACTAGTTATATAATATTTGACATGTAAGCTTTCCATCATTACATCAAAGCAGATATAATGTTGTTCTTCAGCTACTCTTCTTTGATTTTTTAACTTGCAATGCATACTCATTGCTTAGTCCTGATATGGAAATTAAGTGGTAGTAGCTTCTTTTTTATCCTTGACATATATTGTTGTTCTAAAGTCATTTTTATGTTGCAGTTGCACCTAAATCCTATTCATGCCGTTGTTCAGCTCCGACCATCGTTGGAACATCTCAAGCCCAGTGTCTCAAAAAGAAAGAACACAGTCGCTGTTGATGCAGAAGTTACTGTTAAAGTAGAACCTAATGATGGGAAAGCAGTTGGTCCATCAACCAAGCAGGTGATTACTGATTATCTAGATATATTTTTATGAAATGTACTAATTTAAGGTTCAAAGTATGTGTCTAGAACACACCTTGCTTTTGGATCCCTTATTAGTAATTTCTTGTGGGAAATCTTCTTTTTCAGTTTTTTCCCTTGTAATTGCTTTTTGCTTTTTAATTCTATAATGCATGAGTTTCAAGTTTTATCCTTGATGCAGAACAAGAGAATACAATCCTCAACTGAGCAAAAAGCAGATGATAAAGAGGTATTACTTTCTACTGCTAAATCTCGTGGTTGAGTTACCCAAGATCATATTGACAGAGTTCAGCCACTTATTCTGTTTCTTTTTTCATTTTATTTTCATCAAATGTTTCAATTATCCAGGATCAAATGTTTCAATAGTATCTTTCAATCTCAAGGAACTATATTCGTCATTATCATTTCCTTAAAAAGATCCATGAAGATAACATATACAGTTAAGCCCTAGCATCAAGGGCACTTGTTGCCTCATCAAGCAGCATAAGCTCTGCCTTCCTCAAAAGAGCCCTTGCAATTGCAATTCTCTGTTTTTGGCCTTATCTTTTTTCTTTTCAAGAACCATTCTTGCAAGTGCACAGGATTAAGAGTCGAGCCGAACCGAACCGAAAGAAGCAAGTTTTGAAATTAAGCCAAGAGGGTCATTGTTGTCTTCTTCTGTTTCTATTAATGTGAGAATCATTCCTGCTCTGATTTCCTTTTCTTACATCGTTACGTTGTCATGCTTGAGTTTTCTTCAGGCTGGTGAGGATTCATTGAGAAGATCAGATCTTGGGTACACAATAATTCGCCCTGGTCCTCTAAAGGTAATGCTGTTATATCATTCTTGGCAAGTTGTTGAGATTTAAATTTTTATATCTGTAAACCTAAAGGTTTTTTCCTTATTTTTTGTTTGATGGGATGCTACTGCTGGTTTCTTGGCTAACCCTTTACAAATTTGATTGACTGTGTATAATATTAACCATTCGAGTCATTGAACATGCTGATATATTTTTCAAGCTTATTGTTCCAATGTATATGGTTCTTGAAAAGAAAAAGGATAAGGGAAATAAAAGTGCTGTAATGATATAGAATCTCTCTAAATGTAGGGAAACTTTATAAAAATAATTTGATAGTATAATCCATTGCTATTGAATGGGATGTATGATCAGGGTTCTATGATCATGACACAACCACTTTTAAGAGGTTGCATTCAGCTCAATTGAAGGATAAAGCTCTATTGTTATTATTCCATGGCCACTTTTAAAAATTTTGAGTAGTTGATGGCCATGGGAGAAGAGATCTGAAATGACAGTGCAAGGAGTGGCTTGAAAGTCTCTGCTTTTATTATTTCATGGTCTAAAATATTGAGGATAAACTGGATAGTCCTAGCTCGAAGACACCCATGTGTCTGTTTTTATTCATTTACCTTTCTTGAGATACTCATATTCTGGATGAGGTTCCTGCACCACTGTACGTGTCTAAAGTTCTTTATCTTTGTTTCAAGAATTTTCACCTTTTTCACAATTTTAGTGGCCTCAGAAGCTATGGGTGTGATATGTTACTGTTCAGTGGTTTAGGCATACAATTTTGTTTAGATGTTTTGGTATTAGATGTTTTTTACCAAGTGAATGATAGTTGATGCTATAGATGATCCTTTTCTAGTCATTTTTTTTGGAAGTTATATTCTTCATTTTGTTTCAATTTTTTAAATAACATTGTGTTTTTTTTAATTTGAATTTGTAGGATACATAAGATATTTGATCGATTAAAGGATCATGTGGAGCACTTTGATTTTTTGTTTTATGTAAACATTGAATGTTTTAAATTTTAATAGATTTAATATTGTAGTTTCTATGAATTTTAACTCTATATTATCGTAAATAAAGATAATTAGCTCTTTTTGTTAATGGTTTATATTATTAGATTTAATTATCAATAGTGGAATGTTGTGTGGAAAAAAAAATTAGGTGACTTTTTTTAGATGATCAATGTCTTCAAAATTATTTTATAAGAACATTAATTGTTTTAATACATTATTATTGAGGACGTTGATCGTCCTTAAAAAGATATGGGGATGTCATTCGTCCCTAACTTATTAGCATTTTTTATGAAATTTGGGGACGATTGATGTTTGTAAAAAGATATGGGGACGTCATTCGTCTCCAATTCATTAGCATCTTTTTTTACTTTTGGGGACGATTGTGTCTCCAATTCGTCTCCAATTTATTTGCAAGGAGGTTTGTCATGCATGCATTATTTATTTTCACCTGCCTTATTCCTGATGAACACTGATTTCCCTGTTCCTTAGGTCAAATATGGGTTGTTTGATTTATTTTGATTACTATTATTAGAAATTCATTCAAAGTTAATTTTTTTTCTTTGATTATTTAAAAGAAAATACAAAAAAAAAAACTTTAGTTAGCCAAAAAGTTCACTGTTTTTTCCCTTATTAAGTCTTTAAGTTGCTATTTTGTGATCTGAATTATGATTGATCTTTATTTCTAATACTTTTGGCAATTTGTATATTGATGAATATTTTTTTTTGTGTTATTAAGATGGAGGGTGATCAAGGAAAAGAGCATTCTAAGGATTGGATTAGTGAGTTACCGGATGAAATTCCTTTTACAGTTCTTTCTTTTTTACCCTTAAGGAGGTAGCAAGCATATAATTTCTTAAGAAGTTGAAAAGTTTGTAGTTAAACATTATTTCTTTGAACTTTGATGCTTCATAAGCATTAATAGGATGGTAAGATTAATTACTAGGTGAACAATTTTCTGGAATTGCATAAAGGTTCCACTTTAAATGAATTTAGAGTTTGTTTTGATTTGATTTGGATTGGATTGGATTGGATTGGACTTGCAGGCATGATATTGATAGTTGATTTCATTTCACCATATCTAGGAGGGTTCTGAAGCTTGAGTTGGACTTTGAAGAAGTAGCAGAGTAAACTTGGCCACCAGGTTTAAGATCTTATAGGAGAAAAAGAAACAGATTTGTAAAGACAAAAAGTAAGGTCTCTTATTCCTTGGTTCTTTGTTTACTGCCCTTTGTCTTCTTTTTTGCATATTTCAGTCCCTTTGCAAAACCTGTAATCTCTGAAGTTTTGGATCAACTTTTCTATAGGTAAGATTATTATTTTTAAAAAATCTGAACTATTGTCTATATGTCAATGATATCATTCTACTTTTCTTATGGTTATAGAATATAATTAATTTATATGTAAGTATTAACCTCCATGCGAAGCGGGGGATTAACACTAGTACTGAATCATTTCTCTATTTTAGTTAGTGCTTCCGTACTAATTAGATTAAGCTGTGGTAGAGCATCAAGTAGCTGAAAGATAATGTCCTCTGAAACATGTTTTCTTTACTTCTTCTCTTGATCTATAACTAGTGTATACAAAATTGAAAGGAAAAAAAAAAATTAAAGGGAAAATGGAGAGCTTTTGCCCAACATCAGTTCAAGATAGATACAGAATCAGTTTGCCTGGTTTGGCTGCCCTTGGTTTTGTTTCCTTAGAGAATTCCAAGCATCCAATAAGCCAATGACTTCAGATCAGTGAACAGGAATTTTGGACAGTAGAGTTGTTTAATATGAAAAGAAAGAAACAAAGTGTCTGCTAGTTTCTTTAGCCATCCTGGTAACAAGAAATGCTCATATTTTTATTATTTTGTTAAATTTCATGATCTCTTTTATAAGTTGTGATAATTATGCGTAACAGTTTATATGCTTTATCAATTCAAATTCCAATAACTAGTAGCGTCGGAAAAAGAATTTTTACAGTTGTTCTCAAATATTATTATTTGATGACAATGGTCTTATTTTAATTTTAAAGCTCTCAATGTTATTAGTTGAATTTTCTTTGTGAATGATTGACTTTAAAGATTATTCAAGATTGGCAATATATAATCCTCTGTGTTTTCTAATTTAAAATTCCATGGCTTATCTCTACTTAGTGGATGAGTGTGAAATTGGTAACTTAATGGTTTACTCTTTTTTTTTCCCCATAAGGTCATGGTTTCTACAAAAAAAGAGCTTGATGCCCTATTCCTCCATCCATGGATGGCTTGTTGAGGATTCATAGACATATTCTTGGTCTAGACAGTGATTCTGATCATACTACAGTAGGTGCAGGTGACAGAGTTATCACACGGCTTTTAGTGACAAATACTCAGGCAGTAAGCATGATTCAAAGCATCACATTGAGGGATGCTCTATTTATTTCTCTTAACACAAATAAGTTGTAAAATATAATACTGAGACCACAACAAATGAGTTATAAAATTAACTGTTGTCACATGTATCAATCTGAACATTGCATTGAAATAAATACAAATATTGTATGCTTATATAAACTTGTTGATTGATGAAGCTCTTATATAAACTTGTGACTTGTCAAAATTGTTGACTAAAATGAGCAAGAATGTTTTCTTAGATATTTTGCAAGATGGAAATTGTCAGCATTCATGCAAAACTAAAATTAACCATTACTGTAAAAAAAAAAAAAACTTGTGGAGTTTATAAATTACTTATATATATATATATATACAAACATTGTATACTTATAATTTACTAATAATTCAAATTAAATATGAAAAATGTGTTGTTTAAAGGTTAAAACTAAGTATATAAATGTAAAAAATGTAGAAAAACTAATTAAATGGCTATTAATTAATTAATGCAACAATCATTTTTTCTTGCTCTCATATTCCTCCTATGTTTATCAATTGACAAAAAGAATAGTCAATTTTTTTCTTTTTTATGTGTGGTCCTTGCTACACTCCATTATGAACACTAATAGTCAATAAATAAATAAAGCATTTTCTAGAATCATGGATATTTGTAGTCCAAGATTAGATTTTCTCAGAAAAGTTAGGAAAATTAAAATGTATTATAAGTTAATGAATTTGGGTATAATAATTGATTTAAAGGAAAATTGTGTCAAATTAGAGTGCATTTCGGTCATTTGATTCTCCTTTTTCAATTACATAAATACATGACAAAATCCTTTAATGATTTATATACTTTGTCATGTTTATATGTAATTTCGGTCATGTTTATATGTAAAAAAAAAATACATAAATACATGACAACTTTTGATTCCCTTTTTTCAATTACATAAATACATGACAATATCCTTTAATGTTTAATTTTATGGATTGAAAGTTTGAGGTTTTTTTCCTCTCATATATAAAATTTTTGCAGCAATATAAAAAGATTAAAATTAAAATTTTACTAATGTTTAATTTTATGGATTGAAAGTTTGCACGAAATTAAATTATATTAATTTCATGTGTTAATTGAAGGCAAATATATATGGATGAATTATTTGTCATAAATTAAAGATTATTGTTATTTTGTACATGCATGAAGATAAAATGCATGTTGAGTTACGAATCCATACACTCCAAAACAACTGCTTTTTCTAGCATGGATGTTTTATATTATTTTTATCACCAAAGTAAAGAAAATAATACTTATAGGAAATTCTTATTATCCCAATATCCAAAGTAAAGGACTAGAAAATTTAACTTGTCAATGCATCATTTGCAAAATTTTATATGCGAGTGTTTTCTAATTAACTTCCATTAGATGTAAAAAAAATGATAGTCTATATGAAATTTTTATTAACCCAATATCTAAATTAATTGATGCATGCATTATATTAATTAAATATGTATTTCTTTTCTAATTTAATTTTTACAAAAGATTGAAAATTACAAATTTGTCATGTTTATATGTAATTTGTCATTTGTCATATTTATATTTAATTTGTCATATTTATATGTAATTTGTCATGTTTATATGTAATTTGTCATTTGTCATGTTTATATGTAATTTGTCATTTGTCATGTTTATATGTAATTTTTCATGTTTGTCATGTTTATATGTAATTTGTCATCTTTATATGTAATTTTTCATTTTGTCATGTTTATATGTAATTTGTCATCTTTATATGTAATTTGTCATTTTGTCATGTTTATATGTAATTTGTTATGTTTATATGTAATTTGTCATGTTTATATGTAATTTATCATCTTTATATGTAATTTGTCATTTTGTCATATTTATATGTAATTTGTCATGTTTATATGTAATTTGTAGTCTTTATATGTAATTTATCATCTTTATATGTAATTTGTCATTTTGTCATATTTATATGTAATTTGTCATGTTTATATGTAATTTGTAGTCTTTATATGCAATTTGTCATGTTTATATGTAATTTATCATGTTTATATGTCATTTATCATTTTGTCATGTTTATATGTAATTTGTCATATTTATATGTAATTTTGTCATATTTATATGTAATTTCTCATGTTTATATGTTAATTGTCATGTTTATATGTAAGTTGTTATATTTATATGTAATTTGTCATGTTTATATGTAATTTATCGTTTATCATGTTTATATGTAATTTTTCATGTTTATATGTAATTTGTCATATTTATATGTAATTTGTCATATTTATATGTAATTTCTCATGTTTATATGTTAATTGTCATGTTTATATGTAAGTTGTTATATTTATATGTAATTTGTTATGTTTATATGTAATTTGTCGTTTATCATGTTTATATGTAATTTGTCATGTTTATATGTAATTTGTAATTTGTCATGTTTATATGTAATTTGTCATGTTTATATGTAATTTATAATGTTTGTCATGTTTATATGTAAATTGTCATGTTTATATGTAATTTTGATCATGTTTATATGTAAAAATTGATAACCTGATAACTTACTATTCAGATTTTTTAATTTTGAAACTTACCAAAAATCTATTTTAAAGAGCTCATGGTAGAACCCCGTATAATCATAGCTTTGGTGACTTTGTCCTAAGCTGATTATCAGAGTTTGAAGCAATTAAGCATAAATTCACAGAATAAAACGAAAGTACTCTGGCAGGTGATTCTCAGCTCTGATTTTAGAAACTTTTTTTTTGCAGTTCCTCCTACTACTATTTCTGGCAATCAAGAGTATTATTCGGAGTCGGTAAATTTAGCCAATACTTTACTTGACTGCTTCATGATTATCAGCACATAAGTAATTAAAGCTCACAAGATAATGTTCTAGATCCGGTCATTTATATATGCATGTCATATTTTGTTTTATGATTTTTTTTTTATATTAATCATATAAATATAAAAATAATATAAATTATTAAATATATCAAAATTTTAAATATAAATATGATAAACGTATTATATATGTTTATTACTAAATTTTCATATTCATGTCAAGTATGACAAATGAAAAAGATGGCAGGCACTAAGAAAAGATGTTGTTTTTGTTCTTGGTTGGGCAAGTGAGTGATTGATAAGATTTGTTGAATGTTGAATGAAAGATATATGGAGTGATGATGGTAGGTTTAGTTTTGGATTTTAATCACTTTTTGTGTGGGGGTAATGGGACCCAGAGAATGGGCAATAATGGTGGGTAAAGCAAAGAAATAATATAGGATGGTATCTTAATCTTAGCCATTTTTAAAATATATGTTGTTTTTCTTAAGACAAGAATATCTATGCGGGTGTCTTCATGTTGGGACTTCTTGGCTTTCCTTTCAAACAGGTAGTGGGCTATGTATATGTACAGCAGGGAGAAGTGCATTCACAGCCACCTGTACTTAATTTTTTTTCTTATAAAAACTTGAAAGACAGTAGTAGGGTCTCAGCTTTCTTAGCCATATATATATATATATATATATATATATATATATATATATATATATATATATGAAGAAAATTAATTAATCTTATATGTTTTCATAATTTTATGTGTGATTGATATTTTAATAAATTTATTATTAGATTTAATAATATAATCGCATTCGTTGTGCACATAAAATTTTAAATCAATTTAATATCTATATCATGTTAATTAAAAATATCATTTTTTTATATATATTTGACAGTTAAATTTTTTTAAATCAAATAAATAATTAAATATTTTTAATTTATTCAAAATTTGACTTGTATCGATTTACATAAATAAAACATAAAATACAATAATCAAATTAAATAAATATAAATTATGTAAAAAATTATAAAACATATAAAATTAAATTAATTTTACATTAATAATATAAATGAATTACTCCTCTGTATGCAAAGAGATGAAGACATCCTTACCCAACTAAGATTCCTTTCTTTATTTTTTGTGGTGAAAGTGTTCCACCTAGGCATCTACCTAATTGCCCTATTACTTAAGAATTCTCCTACTCTCTTTAGCATCCTACTGATTGAGAAGGAATGATCAGATCAGACTGTACACATTATCTTCTTAGATTTGGTGACAGAGATTATCGAAACCTCACATTCCTTCTAGATAGAAACTGTACTGTACCTTTTTACTTTCTACATAATAGCTTTTTGTTTTTTTTTTATTTTTTTAATTATTTTAAAAATGATTGAATGAACCAACTGAATTAAGCTATTTGCTCGATTAGGAGTAACGGACATTAATCAAAGACAAAGAATTCAAGTAAAGGTGCATGTGTCACGGCCCGCGCGATCCCGCTCGGATCCGTTATGCACACAATAGGTCCAGGCCTAGTTCGTTATGCACACAACAGGTCCAGATCAGAATCTGAGTTACATAGAGCATCTTCACCCACCAGACCAGACCCAATTCCTGGAGCATTCTAGAAGACCTTGAAAGATAGATTTTACCTGGAAGTTCTAGAAGCAGTAAAAGATAGTGTAATCTTAGCCGTTCATTTGTTTAAATCTGAACTATTGATGTACGAGGGATTCAACTATAAATAGAGGCCTCCTCCAGCCTCATTTGTATCATTCAACTCATTTGAGTAATATATAAGAGCATTCTTCTCTATTCTCTCTTTTTCTATTTTTCTGCTAGACTCCGCGGGGGAGGAGCTCAAGGACAGGATGCAGGGGGCTCTCAATGAGGCGATAGACATCCTAACTCAAAAGAATGATACTCTAGAGGCCATGATGGTGGCTATGCGGAATGAGATAGAGGAGCTCAAGAGAGAGCTCACTTCATGCAAAGCAGCCATAGGGGGTGGCGTGCTAGCTGTAACACCCACGCATAGGATGGAGATTCCTAAGCCAAAGGAGTTCAAGGGAACCAGATCGGCGAAGGATGTTGACAACTTCTTGTGGGGGATGGAGCAGTATTTTCGTGCAATGGCCATTGATGATGATGCCACTAAGGTAAACACTGCCTCAATGTATTTTACTGATGTTTCTCTTTTATGGTGGCGTCGTAGATGCAGCGATGAGAAGCGTGGTTGCACTGCCATTGGAACCTGAGAGGAGTTCCAAAGTGAGTTCAGGCAGCAGTTTTACCCAAAATATGCAGAGGATGAGGCGCGTGCCAAGTTGCGACGACTTACGCAACAAGGCACAGTTCGAAAGTATGTGCAGGAGTTCAGTGAACTCATGCTCCAGATTTTTGATCTCGGTGAGAATGAGGCATTCTTCTCATTCATGGATGGACTCAAACCCTGGGCAAAGCAAGAGTTACAACGGAGAAGTGTCCTAGATCTGACCAAAGCTATGGCTACAACTAAGTCCTTACTCAACCTCAGTTCAAAGAAATCGGACAAGTTCGAGTCTTCCAAGCCCAAGGGCAAGGGCAATAGTGGGGGAGACAATGAGCAACAGTCCAAAGATGGCAATGGGAAGCCACCGACAGGAAGGTGAAAGTCCAACAAACAGTCCGATAAGAAGAAGGATAGGGAGCCAGTAGAGTGCTTCTTATGTGCAGGTCCTCATCGGATACGAGACTGCCCAGAGCGAACCAAGCTGTCCTCCATCAACAGGGAGGATGATGAGCCAGAGGATGAGACTCTGAAGCTTGGTTCCATTATACTTAGTTCTGTAAAGGCCGGGAGGTGCCGAAAGCAGAAAGGGCTGATGTTCGTGGACATCACCATAGCAGGAAAACAAATGAGTGCTCTAGTTGACACAGGAGCATCTGACCTGTTCATGTCCGAAAAGGCAGCGGGGAAACTTAGTCTCAAGGTTGAGAAAATAACCGGATAGATCAAGACAGTCAACTTTAAGGAGGTCCCAACCATGGGTGTGGCAAAAGGAGTGGACCTACAACTTGGAGACTGGAAAGGCAAGGAAACTATTGAGGTAATCCTATTGGATGACTATGATTTTGTACTTGGTTTAAATTTCCTTGACCGAATTAATGCTCTCCTTGTACCTTTTGCTGATTGCATATGTATCTTGGATACCCGTTATCAATGTGTTGTGCCGGTGAATTGAGAGACGGTGTTAAAGCCAAGGTGCTGTCCGCAATCCAATTTGCCAAGGGGTGCCCAAAGATAAAGACACCTACTTGACGGCCTTGAAATTTGATGAGCCTCAGGAGCCCAAGGATGAGACCCCCATGGAGGTGCTAGAGGTGCAGCAATCCTTTGAGGATGTGATGCCTGCCGAGTTGCCCGAGGGGCAGCCACCCAAGAGAGGGGTGGATAAAACTGATACATCAGACTTTGCTAGAGGAGAAATGCTGATGCAAGATGGACAAACAGTGGCATTAGAGAGTCAAAAGCTCGACGGGACAGAGCAATGTTGCATGGTCCAGGAGAGAGTACTGTCGGAGGACCGTTATTACTGGCCACACATGCAGGAAGATGTTGAGGCTTATGTGGAAACTTGTCTAGTATACCAACAAGACAAGGTGGAGCTAAAGACACCAGTCGAACTCTTACAGCCATTGTCCATACCGGAGCGCCAAGGTGAGAGCGGCTCCGTTAATTTTATTGCAGGTCTACCGAAGGCGAATGAGTTTGGGAGGTGTGGACAGAGTTGTTCAAGCTGTTGGGGTCAGACTTGAACTTTTCCACCAGTGTGCATCCCCAAATATTGGCAGACCGAGAGAGGGAATGTTTTACGAAAGTTATATCTCAGGCACTATGTGAGTGCAACGCAGCGAGACTGGCCGAAGCTAGGAGTGAAGTCTTCCTGCGACAGAGATATACAGTGTATACTTGCAGATCGAATGGTACGACGAAAGAACTACAGGCCAAGGCATGAGTACTTTGTCCAGTGGAAGGACCACCCAACAGTAAGGCAAGTTGGGAACCAGCCGAGGCATTGTGGCAGTTCCAGGATAAGATTGAGCAGTTCCATGCAGAGGATGCTACGAGGGCGTCACTGGAACAGGTGAGGGAGAATGTCACGGCCCGCGCGATCCCGCTCGGGTCCGTTATGCACACAACAGGTCCAGACCCAGTTCGTTATGCACGCAACAGGTCCAAACCAGAATCTGAGTTACATAGAGCATCCTGACCCACCAGACCAGGCCCAATCCCTGAAGCATCCAGACCAGGACCTAATTCCTGGAGCATTCTAGAAGGCTCTAAAAGATAGATTTTACCTGAAAGTTCTAGAAGTAGTAAAAAATAGTTACTGCCTAACAGTTCCAGCTTATCTATAACTCTAAGAGATAGAGTTTAAATTCCTTTAGGCTTCTAGATAATGTAATCTTAGCCGTTCATTTGTTTAAATCTGAACCATTGATGTAAGGGGGATTCAACTATAAATAGAGGCCTCATTCAACCTCATTTGTATCATTCAACTCATTTGAGTAATATACAAGAGCATTCTTCTCTATTAATATACAAGAGCATTCTCTCTATTCTCTCTTTTTCTATTTTTCTGCTTAGCCCTAGTAACTTTTAGTTACCAGTGCCTTTCTTGAGTGTTAACAGGCTGACTTAGGACGGTTCGCAAGGGTCAAGAAGCAACTTCCAACCTAAAACCACACGGTTCGCAAGGCTCAAGTTCCGAGTCCGTGACACATGCATGCCGATTTTGCAACTTGCCCTTGGCGTTTAATTAGCAAAAGACTAGCAGAGAGTGTTTCACAAGACACAAGATTTCAAGTTCACATTACTTCTCCTGTGAGCCAAAAAACATGTAACAATACTGCTTACAAGTTCTTCCGAAGTATGGGGTTTGAAAAAAAATAAGGAAAAAAGCATGGCTGGAACCAGTTTGATTGATATTCATTTAATAAGTGAAGAAAAAAAAAGGACATCTGCACCTCGTGCATCAATCAAGGGAACTCCGGCCGGGTCGAACAACCACGAATCTCGAAGCAATGAAGTTGCTCTAACCTCGAGACTATCAGATTTGCAACTTGCAACAACAAAAGAAGTACTCGAATATGCACATTGCCAGAGCTAATACGCAAGGGTAAAGAATATCAATACTTAGTGAACATTATTTGTCAACGTATGCATTGCTTTCTAATGGATTCTCCAAAATAAGTGATAGATCTAAAGAACAGAATAAGATCAATGGCATCATATATCACTTTTTGGAATTCACTTAGCTTTTATGAACCTAAAAGCACTTGTTCTACACCTAAGAATCTCCATAGTCAACTGGTTGGCTGCTTTTCTGATTCTGATACGAGAATTTGAAGTCAGCCTTTTTTCATTCAAGTTGTAAAAGAGAAAATAAAAAAAGGATGGAGATTGGGGAAGCACCAGTTTATAATTTTATTTGATTTTTGCTTCATTTTCCTCTATGTAATTTTTGCAATACGACGTAGTAGTTTTTTCCTTTTCCAGGATCGATTTTTTTTTTCTCCCGGAAAAAAAAAATTGGGCTGTTGGGAAATTTTCGGTTCTTACATGATTAATAATGTTGGTTGATTTTTTTAGTAATATCCTATGGCGATCCGACTATTTAAACCATCAAAGGGCTTTCATTTTAGGCTCCCTTATGTGGATTCAACCCACATGTTAGGCTACCTTATTTGGATTCAACTCACATGATTATGGATTCTTTTTTTTTTTTTTTTTACACAATCATCTTTTAACTCAAAGCTGTTGAACCTTTAACAGATTTATCAATTATTTTTTAATTGACTAATTAATTATTAATTAACTAATTATAACCTAATTTAACATCAATTTGGTATTTATGACTAATTTCCTTGACCTAAATTCTATGAATTATTTTGGTATCAACAAATAGTAAAGAGTAAGTCTTGATTGCACTAAGGACCATTGATTATCGGGTCGGGAGAAAAGTCTTTTGATGGACCACTGGTGGGAAAAGGTTAGTACTTATATTTCACTTTACCTTCCATCCAGGATCAGTTCTCCGCAAATTGTCGCCCCACAAATCCACAATGTGGGCATTGAACAGCTTGAACGTGGGCGCAAAAACTTTCTCGTTTACACAGATAAACTCAAAACCACTTTATTTATTCACCAACATTCCACCCTTAATCCTGATGGATGATTCGAGTTTCAAATAATCTGTTGCTATTTTTTTTTTCCTGGAAAAGAAAAGGAATTCTTCCTGAATTATCATACAAGCAATCCATCGATAAACTGGCAATCTTATGTAGATGGGACAAGAAACTAGGATTCATAAACTGTCAAATGTTCTTCTGACAGAAGAACGAGTAATGGAAGATAAGTAAGCATTCAATCGGTTCGATTCTAAAATTTCGAAAATCAATTAAACCGACTAAATTTATAAAACAAACCGAATCGACTGACAAAGAATCTTAAAACCAAAAAAAAATAAAAACTGACTTAAGTTAATCAATTTGATCGGTTTAATCGATTTTAACTATTCAAAAATAATTTATTTATTGTATATTATATATTATTATAGAATATAAATGATATATTATATATAATTTTAAATTATTATATAAATATATTTTATTTATATTATATATAAAATTAAATTAAAATGATCGGTTAGTTCTATCTATTCGGTTATTAATTTTTAAAACTGATAACCGACCGAATTAACCGATTTCATATCCTATTAATTTTAAACCAAATAAATTGAACCAAATTAATTAAATTTAATCAATTCAATCGATTAAATCAGTTCAAATCGATTAATGATCGCCCCTAATTTGGAGGAAGCTCTAAGTTAGTGGAAAAAGGAAATCAAGGGATTGATGCACATGGGCCATCTCCCACTAGAAGACCAACTGTTTTGGGCAATCCACCAAATCTCAAAGTTGGAGCTTTCAATTGCTCCGCAAACATGTCGGTCAAGTGGGTCATGCTGAATGGACTGACAACAAGAACTGCTTGTGCTCATTAGAGGCACCCCATGTGCTCATTGGTGCTTGACCAAAGTATCAAAACTCATCAGGCACAATATACTCCACAACATGTGCACTAATTCATTCAATCACGGTGAATTTGCTATGTGGATGAGAAATGTGAAATCATAATATAGAAAATTATTAAACAAAAGTTGATGTTTAAGCTATCAACACCATGCATCACAAAAACTAATCACAAACCAAAGGAATCGATCAATAGGAGCAACTAACGTGCCTATAGGGTGATCATATAAGAAAATTAAAAATTACAGGTTTCTTCCTGGCAGTAGCATAAAAGATAATATGTTTTTATTGAGATTTTTATACTCAGAAAACCTAGCCTCTGACTCCCTCAATTGGTTGTTGCACTCAGCTGTGCTAATCCATGGCCTTTCAAGTACCTGCAATGGAAGTGCAAAAAATTATCCACATAAGGTTCTCAATCACTTTGGATAAGCTGTTACAACAGTTCACCTCAAGTTATATCAAATTTATTTGTTGTCTAGCACATGTTGTTCAACCAACAAATAATTATTGATATTGATTTTTCTTACATGCAAAGCGCGCTAGTCAATGACGGAATTCTTCACCAAGAAAGAGAACGCAAAATAATTCCCAATAGTTGTGACAAGTTAGCAAAATGCTTTGAGTGATCACCAAAAGCAAATGTGAGAAACACTTTGTCACCCTAACACGTCACTTTTTTAACTAGAGAACAATTTAGTTTGAAGAATAGTGCAATCAATGAGTATAAGCATTTCAATGCCCTTTGGATGTCTAATATTTGTGGTTAACTGCTAAGTTGTCAGTTGCACTAAATACCAATGACAGTATGCAAAACAAACATCAGATTCAGTTCAGAAACCTTCCTACCCTTACCAATAGGGTACACTACAAAGTACTAAATCATCAGCACGAATGTTCTACAAAACACTAAGGATCAAATATTTTAACAGCTAAAGTTAAACAGGTAAAGATAGTTAGGTTCTTTTTCCTTTTATTATAGTTTAACATAAGTTAAAAATGTGGTGCAACAGTTAGTGCTGATAAGCAAGAAAAACATGAATTAAAGTCCGAGAATAGTCGCTTTGTAAAAAAAGTATTAAAATGATAGGACCATATCTAGATCACTGCTCCTATGTTACTGGACCATATTTAGGTAATAGCATTTTATACTGATTTAACAAGGAAATGTTAGGTCTTTTGACCCTTTCTTTTGTCAAATTGCCTATGACAGTGGCAACACTCAATGACCAACATATTAAAGAGCTAGATCACTGAAAGTATTTATTTAGAACAAAAAGAGAAAAAAAGTTTAAACATGTCAAGTGCAGACACACTAAAATCCAATGCATCTTAGTTTATACTTTATACACCAAGGCTTTAGTTTATCTATTTACTTTGTACAAAAGTGTTGATTAAGTACATTTCTTTATACTTTCATAATAAAGGGTAAAACAATAATAATACTAAAAGAAACCTACAAAGTGGTATCATTCTCTCTCCTTTAGCTGATTGAAAGTCCACGTGCATCACCCATCTTTTTCATTCCTCCCTATCAATCCCAATCTCAATTCCTTCTCATTAACCGAATTTAAAAGAACTAACAAATTCACCTAATTTATGTCTCTTTAGGTAAATTTAACACAAAAATTATTAAGCAATTATAACAAACCAAATATCTAGTTTGCATATTTGAAGTTATTCAAGACTCAAGAGATGTGAATAACAAGAATTCAGAAAAACTCTGTTCCAATTTTTTATTTTTTTTCTTCCATGTATCCTAGAAATAGTAAGACTCACAAAGAGACTACTAGCGATCCTGACAAGAACGGCGGAAGATACCATGAGACAGCTCGCAACAAGCCCGCGCGTTAACAGTCAGGTGTGAAGTGAGACCGGCCATGGGAATCATGCTATGCAGAGGCAAGAATGACTGGACACATCCCAATTCTCCCAAATTCCTGAAACAGACATAAGGGAACTAAAATGTCTTTAGCCATTCAAGCTTCATGTTGTCAATAGAAAAATGTCAGCAAACTAGAATTGTTTTTCATATAAAACGGTCCCTCGCTCCCTTGTATGATTCCCAATAAACCATATGGCCTTAGAAATTTAAGAACCCTTTTTAATCCCATACTTGAAACCAGAGAAACTAGAATCATCTAATTCATAGAAAATATCAAGACTCGGAATTTTGACTAAACATTTATTTTACTGCTAATTTTTCCAATCAATAAACGAGATAATAAAAGATAGTAAATAAATTCAAAAACACGACAGGACTTGGATCTCGAATTGATTTCGCAGCCAATAACTTTCCACTAACAGTTATTTCCAATACATTTACAATGAAAGGACCTGGAAGGGGCAAAGGAGAGACGGCGGGACTGAAGGCGGGGAGCAGAGGAAGTCGGGGGACGGAGGCGGGGAAGTGGCGGAGGACTGCGGAGCAATGGAGCTCTGGCGGCGGACATGACGGAGCGAGAAAGGGATCCTGCACCGCGCCAAGCCATTTTCCGTTTTGCGTGAGATTGTAATCTTGAGTGAGTGAGACAAAGAAGCCGAATGAAGTAGTAATTCAGTAAGGTTTTGGTTAGGGTTTAAGGGGCTGGGTGTATTTTGTTTGGGTACTTTTCCCAATTTTTTTTTTAGATAAGTAAGTGTTTTATTTATTCAGAAAGCAGTTAAACTGCTACATCCAACATTATGTGCAACATGTACTTAAAGCTATACATACTTAAACAATACTTGAACAAAACTTAAGACCACTAATCAATCAGGGAACAATAGCAACATACTTCAGCAATACTTAAAGCTATTCCATAATGGACAAAGATCCTAGGAAAAAAGAGACAGTCCCCAATCTGCATCCAATCTTCGGTTCACTTCATCAGGACTAATGTTCTTGAGCCCCAACAATCGCATTCTGATGATCTCTTTTATCTGCTCAATGATGGCTCCTTGTGTGGATTGAAGGCGATTAAAACACCTATTATTTCTCTCCCTCCAGATCGAGTAAAGAAAGACACTCCATGATAAACGCAAAATAACAGAAATGAGAGTTTTTCCTCTGATTCTGTTTACTGCCCATTGCAGCTCTGCTTGCCAGCTCCTTATGCTTCTATGAAGTTGACATAAGCATAGTATATGCCCCCAGATTTCCTTTGAATAGTCACATTCAAAAAATATATGATTCCGGGTTTCTTGCTCAGTTTGACATAGCTCACATTTGCCATCCACCTCCATGCCCCATGACATCAATCTGTTCTTTGTAGGCAGTTTGTCCAATATAGCCATCCAAGCTACCAGTGCATGTTTAGGAATATGAAATGGAAACCAGATCAGTTTATCCCACTCCACCTTGTCCTGCCTAGGCCTGAGATCATTCCAGACTTTAGCCACCATAAATCTGTTCCCAGGGAACTTCCAAGTTAGAGCACCATTCTGGTTGGAGGTGAACCTCAAAGCCAAAGCCCTCAGCTGAAGCATTTTACGCCATGTCCAGCTGCTTCCTGGGGAAGGTTGAACCTGCCACACTGTTCTTCCTTTCAGCACATAGGCATGAAGCCAGGCAATCCACAATGAACCTGCCTGAGAGAGAAGTGCCCATAGGTGCTGAATAATGCAAGCCTTATTCCATATTCCCAAGTCTTTTAATCCAAGACCCCCCTCTGACTTAGGACAGCAAATGAAACTCCATTTGACTCTTGCTCCCTTAGCTGAGTCATCTCTTCCTTTCCAGAAGAACCTGCTGCATAATTGATTAATTCTTTTAAGAACAGCCTTAGGCAAAACAAAGTGCCTGCACCAGAAATTGGACACATTAAAAAGAACAGATTGAATGAGCTGAAGCCTTCCTGCATAGGATAACATGCGTGCTGCCCAGCCATTGATTCTCTGAGTAATTCTATCAATCAAAGGAGAACAATCCTTTTCAGAGAGTCTTCTTGTGACCAAAGGGACCCCAAGGTACCTAACAGGTAGTTTGCCAAGTTTAAACCCTGTCAACTCTTGCATCTCAAGTAGAGTGGTCCTATTAACACCAGAGGAGAAGACTTCACTCTTGGAAGGGTTTAATTGCAAACCAGAAATGGTATAAAAGTAATGGAGAATACCCTGTATGCCCACAACAGAATCCAAGTTACCCTTTGCAAAAATCAGCAGATCATCTGCAAAGCACAGGTGAGTAAGCTTGATTCTGTGACATTTAGGATGGTAGCTGTAAACTCCATGAAGAGCCCCTGCATCCAGAAGTCTGGATAAAACATTCATAGCAATGACAAAAAGATAAGGAGAGAGAGGGTCTCCCTGCCTTAACCCCTTTGCTCCTTCAAAGTACCCTACTAATCCTCCATTAAGAGAAATTGAGAACTTTGGGGAAGTGATGCATGCCTTGATCCATCCTATGAACTTATCAGGCAATCCATAAACTGATAAAACAGTGAGAATGAAGTCCCAATTTAATGAATCAAAAGCTTTTTGGAGATCAATCTTCATTGCAAAACGGGGGGATAAGGTTGCTCTTCCATACCCTTTGACCAGTTCCTGAGCCATGAGAATATTATCTGAGATGCTTCTCCCTGGTATGAAGGCACTCTGATTGTTGGAGATCATAGTAGGAAGGAGTGGAGTGAGCCTGGCAGTGATGATCCTGGTAATACATTTATAAATGACAGAGCAGCATGAAATAGGCCTGAAGTCCTTCATATGATTAGGATTCTGGAATTTTGGGACAAGAGCAATACATGTAGAGTTAAAGACTGATATCCTGCTCCCTGATTGAAAGAAGGATAAGATTGCTGCAGTGACATCCTCTTCCACAATAGGCCAAGCAGTTTAAAAAAACTGTGCAGTGTATCCATCTGGCCCTGGGGCTTTGTCCCCATTCTGCTCAAACATGGCTCTTTTCACCTCCTCTTTTGTAACAGCCTTAGCTAAATTGTCCTTAGCTTCAGTAGGCAAGGCAGGCTGAATAAGTTCAGTAAGAAGCTCCCTAGGGCAGTCTGTGACCTGTTTGTCCTCAGTCCCAATCAACTTCTGAAAGAACCTTACAGCCTCCTTTGAGATTTGGCCAAAATCTTCCAACTTCCTTCCCTCATCATCATAGAGGACTCTGATGGATTGCTTGCTATGCTTTGCTGACACCATTTTATGGAAATAATGAGTGTTCTGATCCCCCTCATGCGGCCATTTTATCCTTGATTTCTGCCTGTAATAACTTTCCTCAGTCTTTTGGAGTTCCATCAATTCTGCATAGAGTCTTCTTTCTGTTTCAACAAGAGTATTAGATGGCCTTTGATGCAGATTGATCATCTGCATGCTCTCCAATTCTTGCCTTTTATCTTGAACCTTCCCTGAAATGTTGCCATATATGGCCAGGTTAAATGCCCTCAGTACTGCCTTTAATCTCTTCAATTTGTGGAATAGAGTGGTCATAGGATTGCCAATGAAAGGCTCTTGCCAAGAGTTTTCCACAATGTTCAGGAACTCTGGATTCCTAGTCCAGAAATTAAAAAACCTAAATGGCTTTGGGGGAGAATGAGCAGTCAAGTTCATCTTTATGTATGCTAGACAGTGATCAGAAACCATTGGAGCCAAAAACTCAACAAAGGAGTGAGCAAACTGTGTATGCCAGCAATCATTCACCAAAACCCTATCAAGCTTTTTAGCCAAGTAAGCATCAGTTTGGTGGTTGGGCCATGTGAATGCTGGTCCAGTACTGGTATGATCAAACACTGATAGCTGTGTCAAGCAGTCCTGAAAATCCTTCATATCAGAGGTAAGCATGTAGGAGCCATTGAAATCTGAGCTTTCCTGTGGTCTTGCTATAACATTGAAGTCTCCAGCCAAAAGCCAAGGAGAGCCATCAATTCTGCCTTGAATGTCCTGAAGATGGTGCCAAAGCCTTCTTCTACTTATGCCTTCATTGCTTCCATAAATTGCTGTAATGTAGAACCTGGTAGAATTATAAGTGGTGCAGCATGTAATGCTCTGATCAGATGTTGCAATAAGATCAACCTGCATCTGATTTCTCCATAGGAACCATATTCTCCCATTATAAGCTTCTAAGTAGTTGTGATGTAGCTTCCATCCCTGAAAGAGCCTATCTACTATAGCTGGCATGTTTTGTTGTTTCACTCTTGTTTCCAGTAAGCAAACAAGGTCTGCCTTCAGGCAGTTTATTCTCTGTATAATACTTTTCTGCTTTTGAGGGTTGTTTAGCCCCCTAGTATTCCACACTATAAAATTCATGAAAGTTGAGGGGGGGTCACTCCAGAGGCAGGTAAAACTGCCTTACCTCTTTTCCCCTTGTCAATGGGCCCTTTCTTCTTATTCTTCAAGGCTTTCATCAAGTCTGCAACTCCTGCTGCTGCTGCCCTTTGCTTCTTAGGAGAGTTTGGAAGAATTTCCACCACTTGTTCCTCCTCTCTCCATTGCTCAGAGCCACTAGTTTGTCCAGGGTCTACATTTGTCCTCTCTGAGTCACTCAGGATGTCAAATCTGTTTTGGGAACCAGCTAATACTGACTTCTTGCTTTTCTGTATGCTTCTGCTTCCTCTCCCTTTACTGCCCTCATTAACTTCTGTTTCCTTCATACTTACCTCTTTCTGTTCTTGAGCCATAGGCAGGGCACTGCTTTCAACTTCTACGCTGCTTGTAGCCTGTGCATCATGTTTTGACAGTTCTGCTTTAGGCCCCTCCTTTGGAATCCAAACTTTGGTAGCCCCTACAGGCTGTTTGGTGCAATTTCTGTCTGTATGCCCAAACAAATTGCAATGCTTGCATTTTGGAGGGTACCAAGGGATATCCACAACAACATTTGCAATAGTGCCATCACATAACTCAACATTAATACATTTTGGGATGGGGACATCCACTGCAATCTCCACACATACCTTTGCATAGGCCAATCTCTGTTGGCTAGCAGTGATTCTATCCATATACAATGGAGTTCCTAGGGCACTAGCAATATAGCTGAGGCCACGTCTGGTGTACAATTCCAGAGGAACTCCTCCCAAATGGATCCAAACAGGTAATTTCTTCAAATTAAACTCTAATGATTTCATACATGGCTCCCATTTTCTCAGAATGAGTGGCTTATTCAGAATGTGCCAAGGTCCCTGCTCAAGAACCCATTCTCTGGTGTCAGCATTCGGAAATTGAACTAGGTATAAGTTCAGGCCAGCAGATTTGATCACCACTGCTCCATTCTTTCCCCATAACATGTTGGCAAGTCTCTGAAATGTGCTGAAGTTTGGTGCCTTGCCAACAAACTGCGCCACAACTGAGTTCATCCACACAGTTGCTCCTTCTTCAAGAACCTCAGCTGGAGGTTTGACGGTGATGGATCCATTTGAGTGTTGAGGTGGGAAAAACAGCAACGATTGATCGGAGGAGATTGTGAAGAGCTTCTTCCAATCAAAATTGGTCTTGACTGATGCCACGTCAGCAAAGGTGGTTGTAACTAACTTTTCTGGAATGTGCAAGCACTCCGTAACTGTCTCACGATCCTCTCGAACATTGGATAATTCAGTATTTGGATCACCATTGATGAGATCATGAGAACCTGGTTCGTTGTTGAGAGCAACAGCAACCACTGTAGAACCTTCTTTTCTCATGCCAGGATCCATACTCTTCATCTGTTCCAAAAGAGCC
Source organism: Fremontodendron californicum (assembly GCA_030761205.1). Lineage (NCBI taxonomy): Eukaryota > Viridiplantae > Streptophyta > Magnoliopsida > Malvales > Malvaceae > Fremontodendron > Fremontodendron californicum. The sequence continues at coordinate 3,184,098 of JAULJL010000013.1, read as the reverse complement.
TCAGCATCCTCTTTCTTGAAACACAACCCAAGTGATTTTTCAGTTGAAACACCCGAAACCAACGCGAATTCCTCCTCTGAAATACTGAAAGCATAAACCGGAACCCCAACCAATCTCTCAAGGCAGCCGCTGTTTTTTTTTTTTTTTTTCAAATCAATCTTCCATACCTCAGCATCCTCTTCCCGTTCTCGGTCCCGCTCTTACTCCGGCTCAGACTCCAAGTCCAGCTCTCGCTCTCGGTCTGTGTCCCGCTCCAGATCTGCTTCCCCGTCTAGCTCTCGCTCTCGGTCCAGATCTTCCTCCTAAGTCCAGCTCTCGCTCTCGGTCAGCCGATCGATGCCCCAGTTCAAGAGAACCAGAAATGGAAACCACCAGATGCTGGAATCTTCAAGGTCAATTTCGATCGAGCTTCTCACAAAACCAACAGATTTGGAGGGATAGGTGTAGTGATCAGAAACTCAAATGGGTTTGTGATGGGGGCTTACTCCACAAAAGCTGTGAACGTAAATGACCCTTTCTTGGTGGAAGCGAAGGCAGCAGTTCAGGCACTTGCTTTTGCAGTGGAAAACGGCTTATGTAAGTAAAGCTGAAGCAGTGTAGGAGTCGAAAGTCGCTAGTCCTCGCAAACTCCTCCCCTCCCGACTTTCTCAGATCTGTTTCTCTTTCCCTTCGACAGCTAGAGAGAGGCGTTACTTGGGAGTTTAGCTTTGGCTGAAGAAGCAGAGGCGTGAGGACAGCGGTTGATGGAAGAGGAAGGAGAGAGAGAGCGGATCTGTTTCTCAGATCTGTTTTTTTTTTTTTTTTTTTTTTGCTGGATCTGTTTCTCAGATCTGTTTCTCAGAGCGGATCTTTTTTTTTTCTCAGATCTGTTTCTCTCGACGCTTTGGTGGGCTGTTGTTGATCCCATCTACGGCATTTGAGATTTGGAGTTTAGACAATATCTTAGATTTCCATGTCCGCCGCAGCAATGTTCCCTCCTGGCTTCAGGTGAGAAAATGGCTTTAGATTCGGTTGTGGTTTTAGATCTTGTGGTTTTCAGGTTTGAGTATTGTGGTTTTTAGGTTGCTGGACAAGGTCGGATCTGAGCTCGCCGGTCGACTTCGACAATAGATCTTGTGGTTTCACCGCCGCAGCAGTGTTCCCTCCTGGCTTCAGGTGAGAAAATGGCTTTAGATTCGGTTGTGGTTTTTATGGTGGTAGTTTTGGGTTAATGGAGGTTTGAAAAATTATGGTTTTTACTTTTCCCATTTTTGCTAATACTAGTAGGCTGAAAAAAAAAAAAAAAATTTGAGGACTCTTTATGGGCCTTTCGACTGTTTCAAGTTGATCCAGATTTTCTTGGTCTTTGATCTTCTAACACGGCCTAGAAAACGGCAGAACGACGTTTTTGTTCGGTTAGAAAACCTTGGGCTCTGTTCAAACTACAATAAAAAAAAAAAAAAAAAAGTCTCAAATTATTTAATATTGGGATCGTTCATTACATTACATTCAAAGGTTTTTTTAATATTGGGATCGTTCTTAATCAAAAGTCTCAAATTATTTAATTCAAAGATTCTTAATTGAGTATAAGTATATCATCATACTATTATTAATTAAACACCAAAAAAGAAGGAAAAGGAAAAGAGACATGCTTTGTTGTCAACTTGACGAATCTCTCATGGGCAAATTGGTAGAACAAAATTTGAGTCAATGTGCTTGGTTTGGTTGTCTTGCTTTGACTTTATGCTTTAACATCAAATTTTGTTCTACCAATTTGCCCATGAGAGATTCGTCAAGTTGACAACAAAGCATGTCTCTTTTCCTTTTCCTTCTTTTTTGGTGTTTAATTAATAATAGTATGATGATATACTTATACTCAATTAAGAATCTTTGAATTAAATAATTTGAGACTTTTGATTAAGAACGATCCCAATATTAAAAAAACCTTTGAATGTAATGTAATGAAGGAACAAAGCCAATTCAAAAAAAAACCTTTGAATGTAATGTAATGAAGGAACGATCCCAATTCAAAAAAAAACCTTTGAATGTAATGTAATGAAGGAACAAAGCCAAAACGTAACAATTCCATAGCTCTTGACACCCCAATCATCTGCATTTTATGCACAACCTGTAATGGAGGCCGATCCAATTCAGTTCGCCAAGCATGCTAGGATATTTGTACACCGGTTTGCTTAACACTGCCAATTCTTTAACAGTAAAGGGATCTTTCTTCTTAATCGTATTGACCGCAATAACGAGTCTGATTCCACGATTACCTTCCCAAAGCCCTTGTGCCAAGCTAACTTCAGGCCAGCTGAAAATAGCATGCAATTCTGCTTTCAAAATACAATCCCTGCCGTGAGATCGATCACCTGGGTTTGAAGATGCTGCCCCATCTACATTCAACTTGACAAAACAAAACTATATGGTGGTTTAACCCATGCAATCAAATCTCTGTTGTCTTACATGTTTGGTGCAACAGCTTTGTGTTCCATGTAGTTAAAACTGTTAACAATGAGATTGCTAGCATTTGGAGGCCACTGAAAGCCCTCCTCAAGCAAGTGAAACTAAAGCAAGTAGGTCAAGGTACGCTATTTTCAACAAAAACATTCTTCCTAGAGAGATTAAAACTCAACCAATCAACCATAGACAAAGAACAAACAAATGCGAATCACCACAGACGAAATTCGAACCAATAATTTTGACTACACTAGAACTAGAATTTAGAATGGTTAGACGGTTCAAAACTAGCCTAGAATATCAGATAAACAGTCACTGAGACATAGGGCAACAAATGAAGCAGAAAGGAGGAATCAAAGTTCTTCAAATTTATTGAACATATACACCATAAGAATCCACATTCGACCTTTTTGATTACAGAAGGGAGTAAGTATTCACACATTCTAACTGTCCATTGTATGTGTAACTTCTTTCACAGGATAGGTTTACAGGTACCATAGTTTCTCTATAGTGTAATCTTTTCAAAGAATTCTGGTTTTTCAACCAAAGACCTACTTGGAGGAGATTTCCTTCTTTCCAGCAAATGTTGACCGTCACTCCCCCACGTGCCATCAATCCTTCCACACACCCATTTGCCCATTTATCCCGGGGAAGAGCAGGAAGCAAGTATAGGTCTTCCAAGGTACTTTGAACTAGCATTTCTGCAATTGCTGCAGTAAGACTGACACCAAAATTCGCAGAAATAACACCTTAGTCAGTTTATATGTTTTGAATGTTTGAAAGCAGCAGTAGCTAAAAACAACTAGGTTAAAAAGCCAGCTGAATAAATATTTTTATGATCATTAAGTGGAATAATTCAAATACAATCTATGCCTTAAAAAAGAAACCCACAAACAAGGAAATGAAAAGTTGGCATAGATGTTCCTCACTGGATATAACAAATAAGAGAGAGGCACAGAACTTCAACTTAACAGTATTTCTTTACTTCTAAAGTTTGTAAAAGAATACACGGCAACATGCTTCAATCAAACTAGGGCAGTTGGAACCAAATGCCATACCTAATTGATGACAAAAACAGACACTGTAGCTTACCCAAAGTTGGCATCTATCTGAAAAGGAGGGTGTGCTGCAAATAAATTACTGTATAGTCCACCTTCAAAAGCTTTCTCATGTTCCGGATCCACAAAATGTATTAAATGCTTGACCATCCGATATGAGTGCTCACTGTTATGAAGACGTGCCCACAAAGCAGCTTTCCATGTGGTTGACCATCCTGGTCCCTCCTCGCCTGGTAAAATGAAGAAAATATAAGAGAAAACACTACCTGACTGTTACTCTTAGAAATAGTCAGCTTGAAGCCTAAAATTTCTTCTGGAGTACAATTTAATCCAATAGAATACACAAAACAGTTTTTAGCATAGAGAAATGAACTCTTGAGCTATGTGCTATTTTAGATAGGATCCACAAAGTGATTTTAGACTGACAGTCAACAAATTCAACTAAGCCTTAAGCAAATCAGTTGATTCCAGAAACATAAACACATTCCTTCATCCCATTGTATAAACATCTTTCACAAGCAATAAATAATATAATTTCATATTTTGACAATTAATATTGACATATATTCATTATTTATATGTTTTATATTGTCTTAGTCAAGGATGCCCTTACTTTTGAGGATTAGTCTCATCTCAAGTATAAACTGTCACCATAGAAAAGCAACAATTCAAAAACCAAAAACGCACAGGACACTCACCGCAGAGTGTGGAAACTAGAGACCAATAAAGTAGAAGAGTGCTGAAACACTAAAATAAACAATCCAGATGGCAAACAAAGACCAACCTCGTTTATAAAGTGTATGCTCTGCAGCTTTGCAAAGGTTTGGTGTACTTTCAATCGTCACTGTATGTCCAGGAAACAGGCCAAACAAGTGTGAAAGATGTCGGTGGTGCACATCAGGGTCCTGAAAATCTTGTGCCTGTCTATCAAACAGGTAAATTCTTAACCAGGAAAACTATCAACTGATTTGGCACACAGAAGAACTTATGACTCAAAATCAAGGTCTTGAAAAATTACTTCAAACTTTGTCAAGTTACTGACATACCCATTCCATGATTGAACCATCTTTAGCAATTTTGGTTGGATAAAGCCTCGATTGAGCCTTACGCACTCTTTTTACTAGATCATCCTCATTTTTATCCAAAACCTGTACCATGTTTTAAAATATAAAGAATTTAGAGAAATGGAGAACTAGGATTCTTCTCGTTAACTTTAGAATAAAGGATTCACCTCAGCAGCTGAAACAATCACAGAGAAGACTTCTTTTATGATTGCCATGTCCATGGTTGATGAATAGCTCACACTAGCACGGTTACCATCTGGACCGATAAAGTCATGTTCAGGAGAGGTTGATGGGTTAGTTTCAAGATAACCTCCTTGTCCTTCGATCAACCAATCTAATAGAAATAGCCCACATCCTTCCAACAAAGGATATGCCTTGTCTTTAAGAAAATCCTAATCACATATAAGAACATTAATAGTCAAAAGTCATTTCATAATGTAATATGTGATAAGAACATGAAAGTATCATAAAATTAGTAAATTCTTCTCAGTTAATGAAAGAATCAGTAAAACTGTACTTTTGGTCATGAAGGCACTTCACATTGTGCACTTAATGTACAACAGCAAGAAAAAATTCTGAGATAAGAGAAATAGCATTCCTCTAACAAGGAACTAATTTTTATGGTGATGTTTTACCAGGTAATGGGAAAAAAGTTGCAAAAATATCAGGATCTCACATTGTCCATGGTATATGTGTAGTGCTCCCACAGATGGACACAAAGCCAGGCTCCACCCATGGGCCATAATGCCCAGTCAACGTCACCAGCATCTGCTGATGATTTTGCCCATATGTCAGATTTATGATGTACAACCCAACCGCTTGCTTCATAGTTGACCTGTTAGATTATGTGAAATTGTGAATTACAAAGAAATTTTCATATGAAGAAACGCAGAATAGAAAAAGGAGGAAAATATGCCTCATAAGTCATAAGATAATAATATTGTCAAGGTCTACTGCTGTAAAGGTATGGCTTCTGGGTGGGAAAAGGAGGAAGGGCAGTATGTTAATTGCCCAGTTAAGCAAAACCATACTAAGAAGTAAGATATCTACATATGGAAATTTATACATGAGTTTATATCTAAAACATCCTAGTTCTTTATAGCATATGATGGAAACTCAATTAAGAGTTGTAAACCCAAGTGCAGGTTATGTTCAAGTAATAAATTCTCGGGTGTCCGAGGTCGAACCACAGGGAAGCGTATTAATAAGTATAAGTTTATAAATATATAAGACAAAGAAAGTAAACAAGATATTAGGGAATCAACAACAAAATAAGATAAACAAGATATTAGAGAACAAAATAAACAAAATAACATAAAAACAATTAAACAAGATATAAAAAACAATAAGAAAGGATGTTGAGGTTAGAGAATCCACTCTTGGTGTTATGCTAAGATTAATCTTGTTTTATTACACAATTGAAATCCACACATAAGGGAGGTTCCAATCGGAAGGTTTAGCAATTCAGTCCAACGTCCATAGCATATGATATTATGTTCATTTGGTGTCCTCAAAACTCATAAAAAGAGTCCAAGCATTCCTTATGCCAAGGTATATGTCTACAACAAATCAAGGTTATGAAACCAAGCATTTACTGTGCCATTTTCATTGTCAATAATGAATCAAGATCTCTACTTTGCAAGTATGATTTTAAACCAAAAGAAAATATTATCTATACTAGTGTTTATAAATGATGATTCATTTTAGCTCATGTTTAAGAGACTAACCTTAGCATTTACCAAGAGCTTCACCTCATCACCTCAACAATATGATTAGCAACACATACTAGATATGAATAAAATGAAAAGAAATGTAAGAAGAAAAAGAAAACTAGAGAAAGGAAAGAAAAAGAAAACTTAGAGAATTTTATTACAATGGCTATCCTACCAATGTATCAATGTATCCCAATACTCATCCAAGGCCCTCTATTTATACACATTTTGGAGGGCTAAATGACAAGAGACAAGCTTTACAAATTTCAAAGGTAGGTATAATAGGTGGGTGCATTTTTCTAACAATTTTCGTCATATTGTATGACAATTCTGATCAGCCAGCTTGATGGTCGATTTTGTCAATGTTGGAGGCTCGATCTGATAAAATGGTCTTCTAGAAAAATATACCCCTATCAGTTTCGGATCCATAGCCGTTGGAATCAGATCATTTGCGCACGTGGATCGGGAGATATGGTCAAAATACCAAAACGGTGCAGAACAGACGTCATTGCACATCAGCCAACTTGATGGTCGATTTCGCTAGGGAAAACGACTCCGTTTCAAGAAGTGTAAAACATGAAAAAGATAGATATGCCTCTTAGCTTTGCAGGGATACAAAGTTCAGCCTTATTGCTTCAGTGAAACTCGAGATATAGCTGATATGGCAAAAGGTGTCGGAACTCGAACTGAACTGGATTTGCCCTTAATTCTAGTAATCTGAAATCACTCAAAGAAACTTGTGAAAAAACACCAAATTACATAAAAATATAAAAGATCATAAACACAATTAGACTAAACAATAATAACTCGTATTTGACACAAAACAATAATAAAACATAACTAAAAACTATATAATTATACGAGTTATCACACCCCCATACTTAGATTGTTGCTAGTCCCTAGCAACGACTCAATAAAAATAAAATAAGAAAATCTAATCTAATCCATTTTCGTAGGAAATCACGGTGGCACTTAGCATGTGACACAAGCCTTTAAACCCCTAGGTGTCCCTAGTGGACGAGTTTAGTCTCGTGAGGGTTTACTAGGACGATACCCACAAACATTGAAGACATAAGAAAAACTAAAAATAATAATTATAACTAATCCTTCCAATATAAATTAGAGATAATCATTGGACAAGTCTTAAAAACTAATCAATAGCTTAAAGAAATTCACAAAAAATCTTGCTTGAATGTAAATAGTTTGAGTTAAGCCAATAATAACATAACATATTTCAATCAAAATAGTGTATATTCAAACTTAATCTCAACTTCTCACATGGGATACTCTCTTGATTTTCACTCTTTAAAGTAGTGGTAAAGTGTTTACACTCAATCAATCTCATGAAAACACTTCTACCATATGCTTGCTTGTCCACCTATTCTCCACTATTTAGATCATACAACTTCATAAATCAAGAGGTCTTTATTCAAGGTTGTAATGGGGCCAAAGGGTTATAATGTGGTTAAAGAACAAAAGGATAAAGATATCACAAAGGTTCCAAAGAGTTCATAGATTTTAGAGACATAATAAGATCATACAAATAAAACTTCTCAAAACTCTTATAAAGCACATAATAACATAGGCTAAATATTCATGTTGAGCCTTTGCATCATTCTAACCAACTTTGTAACATCTTTTTCTAGAAGTTCAAGAGAAGATTTTTTTTTTTTTTTTTTTTTTTTAATATGGGAATGTATTTGACAATGATCCCTTTCTTTTTCTCTTGACTTTTTCTTTTCTTTTCTTCTCCCACACTTATCTTTTGTTTCTAACCCAAATTTTCAAATAAAAATATCCCTTGTTTTTTTGCAATATGTCTCAAAATATAAAATTCATCTTTAGAACAAGGGTAAGGATATAAGTATATTTAGGCTAGGTGTAAGTTGTGGTTACCAATAAAACATCATATTTAATGTAGGCTCAAATTGGCTCACTAGTGGGGATGTTCTCGTAGAACATTAATAATGGATGGCTGTTTGGCTCTGGTTATAATCCTAATGCCTCTATCATATTCATGTTGTCACATGTATCAATATAGTCTCAAACGGTTTAAAGCAAGTTCTAGAGAATCATGTAATCATAAGAGCACTCAAGAAAGAAATTAGATTGATTTGTATAATGCATCAATCATTATAGGCTCAAAAACTCACAAAGATGATTATACAAGTCAGATTAAGTCTAAACATGCTTCTTTCTCAATCAACATATCATATTAACATTGGCTCATAAAAAGGTTGACATCAAGCTCAATTCTCATGAAAATCTTCTCACTAATAAATCTGTTTTAGACTTATGCAATTCATATCTCATCATTGTATTGAAAGTAACTAAAAAAAAAAACACACTAAGTCTAAACATGCTTTTTTTTTGTTTTTTTGTTTTTTTGTTTTTTTGTTTTTTTTTTTTGTTTTTTTGTTTTTTTTTTGAAGAAGAAGATTAAATCAAACTGACAAGGTATGTCTCAAGTCTCCCTTACTCAGACCTTGTTCAGAATGAATACTTCTAAATGTCTTAAAACACAACAAATTTTATTTTTTTTTTTTTTAGCAAAATATGTCCCTTACCCCCTACTAAAATATGACATTGTCCCCAATGTCAAATTTTAAAGGTAGAATTTAGGAGATATTACCTGCAGAGGTTGCTAACCACTTATTATAACTGAGACACAACAAGCAAAATGTTAGATAATGTCACAAAGACAAAGTGCAATCCACTCCTTGCTCGTCCATATCTCTTTTTCTTTTTCCGAGCGTTTGCGAAACAACCATAGCAGATAAACACTCATAAGCTTGTAGCTTTTTGAGTAAATCTTCAATGGTTGTAGCAGAAATTATGGTTCTCCTTGCCTCTGAAAACATGAATCCATTATCCACAGCATTATCTAAATATGAAAGTAAATTACTAAAATAACCATTAATATTAAGCAAACCAATGGGTTTCTTATTTGTGACCAAAGATGACCAAGAAGCCACGCAAGCTATTTCTTCCAATGTACCCAGACCTCCTGGTAAAGCAATGAATGCATCGGCAGAATGGTACATGATTGTTATCCGTTCAGGGATACTCCAGACTTGTATTTCCTTACCCACGGTAGGTCCACAAAAATCTGTGAATAGTTTTGGCACGATTCCTAGAACTGGACTTCCTCCGGCGTGTGCTGCTGTAGCGACTGCTCCCATTAAACCCGTACTACCGCCTCCATAAATCAAGTGGATCTTTTGTTGGGCAAGTATTACTCCAACTCTTATGGCTTCATCAGCGAATATGTTATTTTTCCCTGGATAAGCACCTCCAAAGACACAAATTTTTTTAATGCGCTGGGACGAAGTGCTTTCCATTTTTTTTCTTTTTCGAGTGCCTGAAAGAGAATGAGTACATGGTGTAATATATAGAGGACTGAGTAGTGAATCAGACAAGAGTAATAATGTCGCCGAAAGTGTATCTGACCTGTCAGAAGAAAATGTTAACCTAACAAAAGATTTTTGCGTGATTTCAGGAAGAAAATCAAAAAGAAAAGAAAAAGCAACCGTAAAAGACCAATGCAAAAAAAAATGAGAATAATTACACAAATCGTAAATTAAACTGAAATGAAGTTATTGCAAATCAAACCAAAAGCTGAGAAGTCATTTATTGTAGTTGTGATTGTGGCTCACATCTTCCTCTGGTTTTACGTCCAGAAACGGCTTAAACGCCTTCTATGAGTCGAGGATATGCTTCCCATCCAGTTTTCTTACAAGCTGGCAAACAGGGTCTTTTAACATCAGATTCCCAAGATGTTGCCATTCCCTTTGGAATTGCGACCATAAATCAAGAATTTCTCTTTGTACGTCTCCACTAGGATGCGTCTCAAGAGAAAGTTGGATATTACCCAAATTCTCCTTACTCAGTCCATCCTTAATGAATTCAATTTTATCATCTCGATTAGAGGACGGAATCCCAATAGAACGACATTTACCGTTACACGTCCATCGTGCACACTTGTGGCAATTTGAACTCATGCGCTTTGCTCGTCGCTTCTTTGCATAAGTGCTTCTACCTGTACCTGGTAAATGCAAAACAGGAAGATATTCATCTTCACGTACCTTGGCTTCAATTATCCAACGTATGTCTTCAGGAATCCCTTTGTTCATAAGCATTCTTAATCTTTCTAATCGAACTTGGTAAAGCTTCAGTAAAATATTCCGAGGAAAAGGAGGAAATCGTTTCTGCAATCTTTTGAGAATATCATCCATCCTGAAAAAAAAATGAAATAAAATAAAATGAAAGAGAAATTTATATACAATATCAGTTTTGTGGGTAGCTGATGGAACCGACTTAAATAATCACGGAGTACCGTTATCCGCCATTTAACCGGGAAAAAAAATGAATTTTTTTTTTTTTTTTTTTTTTTTTGAAGATTAGTAAAAATTATATTTACATCTAGTTATTTTCAAAACAAGGATCAGAAAGAAAAACAACCTCTTCTTGAGTAACATGATTTTCCAAAAAGAGTTTGAGTCTTTGTCCATTTACCTTGAATACGTTACCATTTTGAGGATTCTCCATGTCAACTGCTCCATAATGATACACATGCTTAACCACAAATGGGCCAGTCCATCTTGATCTCAACTTACCAGGAAATATGTGAAGTCTAGAATTATAAAGTAGAACTTTTTGCCCAACATTAAATGTTTTTCTTGAAATTAACTTGTCATGAAAGGCTTTAGTTCTTTCTTTATGAATTTTAGAATTCTCATATGCATCATTTCTGAGTTCCTCAAGTTCATTTATGACTGAAAAAGTTTCATTCTCACCCAAAAAGGAATATTTTAGCTCGGATGGCAATGGTTTTAAATCCAGCTTGGGTGGTTCAATAGTTGATGGTACAGTGACATTTGTGAGTGATGGAAGTTCCTCAAACTTTTGTTTCCAACAATGCTTAACCTGAAAAGAATTTAACAAAGAATCAGTGTGTGAAATTTCTGAAGCATTATCAAACTCACATTCAATTAAATAAGCTTCTAAAGGATCATGGAATGTGGTAGTGGTGAGATGTTCATGAACAAGTTCTTCAATGAAATCCACTTCATGTACTTCTGAATCATCACCAGGTTGCTTGCAAGTGTTGAACACATTTAATTCTAAAGTCATATTTCCAAAAGAAATGTTCAACATACCATTCCTGCAATTTATCAGAGCATTAGAAGTTGCAAGAAATGGACGGCCTAATATAACAGGAATTTGAACATTTGGATTTGAAACAGGATGTGTGTCCAAAACAATAAAATCAACAGGGAAGTAAAAATTATCAATTTGAACCAAAACATCTTCAACTATCCCTCGAGGAATTTTTACAGAACGATCAGCTAGTTGAAGTGTAACAGGTGTTTCCTTGAGTTCACCTAAACCTAACTGTTGATAAACAGAAAAAGGCAAAAGATTAACACTAGCACCAAGATCAAGCAATGCACGTTCTATTCTAGTGTTTCCAATGATGCATGAGATTGTTGGACATCCAGGATCTTTGAATTTTGGTGGAGTAAGGTGCTGAATGATTGAGCTCACACTTTCCATCAAAAATGCTTTCTTTTGTACATTATGTTTCCTTTTAACTGTGCACATGTCCTTCAAAAATTTAGCATAAAATGGAACTTGTTTGATTGCATCCAATAAAGGAATGTTAATCTTAACTTGTTTGAAAAGTTCATAAATTTCTGCATTTTGATTCAAATTCTTTATTGTTTGCAACCTTTGAGGAAAAGGAGCAGGATGCATACCTTTTTCTTTGTCCAAATTTTCAAGAAGTTCAGACTTACCATCATCCTTACCATTACTTTTCGGAGGGGAAGGAGGATCTTGGTCTTTTGATGGAATGTTTTTGTCAATTGCCTTTCCACTTCGAAGAGTTGTGATAGAACTGGCATTTTCCTGTTGAGTTTCATTGGAGCAAGAAACAAAACATTGAGTAGAAGGGTTAGGCTGAGGTTGAGCAGGAAACTTACCTTTTTCTTGAGTGCGTAATGAAGCTGTCAATGTGGACAAGGTGTTTTTGATCTCATTGATGTCCTGTGAAGTCCGGTTATTCACATTTGCTTGTGTTTGCATGAATGCTTGCAATGTCTCTTCCAAGGTTTGTACACGTGAAGGTTGATAGGAAAAAGTGTTGCCCGGCTTTTGAGATTGTGGTACCTGAACATGATTATTATTCCGCCAACTGAAGTTGGGATGATTTCTCCATTCAGGGTTATACGTTTCAGAGTAAGGAGAAGGAAAAGGTTTTTTAAATGTGTTTATGGAATTTACTTGATCATGCAACGCTTCTTTAAGAATGGGAATGTTTGGACATTCAGAAGTGGGGTGTCCCATGATTTCACAAATTCCACAACTTTCTTCATTTTTAACCGTTTTGACTTCTTTTACTTCTCTAAGTTCCATGGCTTCAATCTTTCTAGCCAAATTAGCTACTTTAGCTTTTATTTCATCTTCTTGACTAAAATGATATTTACCTCTGTTAGAAAAAAGATTAGATCTATTGGAACTTTCAGAGGAATTATCTGTGTGCCATGCTTGAGAGTTATCTGCCAAATGGTCTAGGTAGTCAAAGGCTTCTTCAGGTTCTTTTTCTAGAAACTCACCGTTACACATTGTTTCAACAAATTGTTTAGTTTCGGGAGTTAAACTTTCATAAAAGAAACTAATAAGACGCCATTTTTCAAAACCATGATGTGGACAAGAACTTAACAAATCTTTAAAACGCTCCCAGCACTGAAAAAATGCTTCATTTTGATTTTGATTGAAATTTTGAATCTGTCTTTTCAAAGCAGTAGTTTTATGTGCTGGGAAAAATTTCTTTAGAAACTCAGTTTGTAATTCTTGCCATGTGCCAATTGACCTTGGTTTTAAATTATGAAGCCAAATTTTTGCTTTATCTTTTAAAGAAAAAGGAAATAATTTTAGCTTGACAATTTCATTTGTACATTGTTGGTCATTAAAGGTGACACATACATCTTCGAAGTCTTTTAAAAACGAGTAAGCACTTTCCGATTCCAACCCATAGAAATTTGGAAGCAAAGCTATCATACCTGGTTTAAAACGAAAGTTGTTTGCATTGAGAGGAAAAATAAAACAAGAGGGTGATGAGCTTCGAGTTGGTTGCAAGTAGTCACGCATGGTGCGTACTTGTCTGTTCTCATCTTCAGCATGAACACTTTCATTGTCAGCCATGGTAGGAGTTGTATTAGAAAGATTACCTGAAAAAGTTTCACAATAAAATCTAACTAAACGACGAGATCTAAAATCACGTCGCCAAACAAGCATAAAACAAAGTTAATAAACAAAATTAGGCGGTATAACCAGCCAATAAAAATAAATATATACAAATTAGGCGGTATAACCAGCCAATAAAAATAAATATACTTATAAATTAGGCGGTATAACCAGCCAATAAAAATAAATATACTTATAAATTAGGCGGTATAACCAGCCAATAAAAATAAATATACTTATAAACTTATATACTTAGTATTGCTTCCCCGGCAACGGCGCCAAAAACTTGATGGAAACTCAATTAAGAGTTGTAAACCCAAGTGCAGGTTATGTTCAAGTAATAAATTCTCGGGTGTCCGAGGTCGAACCACAGGGAAGCGTATTAATAAGTATAAGTTTATAAATATATAAGACAAAGAAAGTAAACAAGATATTAGGGAATCAACAACAAAATAAGATAAACAAGATATTAGAGAACAAAATAAACAAAATAACATAAAAACAATTAAACAAGATATAAAAAACAATAAGAAAGGATGTTGAGGTTAGAGAATCCACTCTTGGTGTTATGCTAAGATTAATCTTGTTTTATTACACAATTGAAATCCACACATAAGGGAGGTTCCAATCGGAAGGTTTAGCAATTCAGTCCAACGTCCATAGCATATGATATTATGTTCATTTGGTGTCCTCAAAACTCATAAAAAGAGTCCAAGCATTCCTTATGCCAAGGTATATGTCTACAACAAATCAAGGTTATGAAACCAAGCATTTACTGTGCCATTTTCATTGTCAATAATGAATCAAGATCTCTACTTTGCAAGTATGATTTTAAACCAAAAGAAAATATTATCTATACTAGTGTTTATAAATGATGATTCATTTTAGCTCATGTTTAAGAGACTAACCTTAGCATTTACCAAGAGCTTCACCTCATCACCTCAACAATATGATTAGCAACACATACTAGATATGAATAAAATGAAAAGAAATGTAAGAAGAAAAAGAAAACTAGAGAAAGGAAAGAAAAAGAAAACTTAGAGAATTTTATTACAATGGCTATCCTACCAATGTATCAATGTATCCCAATACTCATCCAAGGCCCTCTATTTATACACATTTTGGAGGGCTAAATGACAAGAGACAAGCTTTACAAATTTCAAAGGTAGGTATAATAGGTGGGTGCATTTTTCTAACAATTTTCGTCATATTGTATGACAATTCTGATCAGCCAGCTTGATGGTCGATTTTGTCAATGTTGGAGGCTCGATCTGATAAAATGGTCTTCTAGAAAAATATACCCCTATCAGTTTCGGATCCATAGCCGTTGGAATCAGATCATTTGCGCACGTGGATCGGGAGATATGGTCAAAATACCAAAACGGTGCAGAACAGACGTCATTGCACATCAGCCAACTTGATGGTCGATTTCGCTAGGGAAAACGACTCCGTTTCAAGAAGTGTAAAACATGAAAAAGATAGATATGCCTCTTAGCTTTGCAGGGATACAAAGTTCAGCCTTATTGCTTCAGTGAAACTCGAGATATAGCTGATATGGCAAAAGGTGTCGGAACTCGAACTGAACTGGATTTGCCCTTAATTCTAGTAATCTGAAATCACTCAAAGAAACTTGTGAAAAAACACCAAATTACATAAAAATATAAAAGATCATAAACACAATTAGACTAAACAATAATAACTCGTATTTGACACAAAACAATAATAAAACATAACTAAAAACTATATAATTATACGAGTTATCAGCATACAACTTAGATGCTAAATGCAGGACCTATGACTTTCAAGTAATTGCAAGAATCTGAATGCTTGATTCCATCCACGTAATTTAGCAGGTATAAACAAGTTATATATATGAGACTAAATTAGTGTAACAGGTTTTAATGTAAAGGGAAGACTCTCTTACTTTTGCAGTTTTACGTCCATTGACTGATAGGGAACTGAGGAAATCAAACAAGGGTTCCTGGCATTCACTAAGGTTGCAAGGCAAGGAAGGCCAATAATTCATTTCAAGATTGATGTTCAAATGAGGAGCAGAACTGAGGACAGAGATTACAGAGTCAGTCATAATCCAGATGATACCTTGATAGAAATGAAGGCAGTAGATATAAGGTTCCACATGACAAACATCACACATGCATGTGCTCAAGTTGAAGAGAGAGACTAAAATGGGAAAAATAAGAGAAACAGAATGTAGACATACTCCCATTTTGGCTCAAGATCTTTGTTCCATATTCCTTGCAAGTTTGCCACCTGAGTTCCAGGCCGTGAAGAAGAAATAAGCAAATATCGACCAAATTGGAACAGAAGCAAGACTAGATATGGATCCTCATCCACTTGAAAAGATTTAATTCTCTCAGCCGTTGAAACTCTATCATCTTGATTTTGCTTGAGACACAAAATAGATCTAGAGCTTTTTGAAAGCTGCAATGAGACACGGTGGAATAGGTTCTGATAGTCATCCAAGTGATGAGCATAAAGATCAGCATATGGTAGATTTCTAATTGACTTCAAGACACTGAGAGAATCTGAAGTAGGATCCTTCTTAGAATCTGAAGGCTTGGTGAATGGCCCATCAAATGAAGATGATGCCACCAGAAGCAAAATGGCCCAATCTGAACCTTCAACCCTCAACTTGCTGTCATCTAGAATATGTATCATGCCATTCCCCTCACTAATCTGTAAATCAAGAACAGCAGAAAACTGAATACCCTTTGGATTGGCATCTGCATACACTTGTGATGGGATTCTTTTTTCAGGACAATGTCCTTCCATTATAATCTGACTTTCGCCGTTCATCTGACAATGGTGATCTAACTTGCTGTCCAGAGATACAGTAAAGGATAGAGACCTAGGTTTGCTTCCAGAAATCTTTGTTACCATTACTTGGTCGGGATAAGAGGCGAAATGCTCTCTGGAAAATTCTACACCACCCACTGTATATTTTGTTCGCACAGTTGAATTATCCAAGTCCAGCTCTCTTTGATACGTTTCTTTAGCATAATTCAGATGAGAATCATCAAATTCCAGCTTGATATCACCAAGTAGTTGATAAACCTTCGTCATCAAAAGGCAACCACCCAGATAAACTTCTTAGAAAAGTTTCAATTTTTCCAGTAGAATCACCAAAATTGACATCTAATTGATGACTTAAAGTCTTAAACCATAAGAATAGTTTGGCGATTCTATATTTTTACATGCCTTTTTACAAGTTAAAAAAACATTAAAGGATATGAAGCAACATACATCTGCAGGATTTCCAAGCAACTTGGCTGCTTCTGCAGTAGCTTCAGCATATTCACCACCATCAACAAGATTTCTAACCTCTGATAGTGCATTTGGAGCATTGGGGTTTGTATAGTCTCCAGGAACCCCAGTCCAAAGTGTGTCCTCTACAAAATAAATTTATAATATACGGTCATTTTCTACTAATTTTACCCATAATTTGTAGACAGAGACAAGTATTATACCCACATGTAATGTATACAATTTCTAATGGTCTTATCATTCTCTTCTTCATTTTTTATGGTTGGTGCTAGAAAAAGGAAATGGCTTCCAAAAAAGTAATGTACTAAACATGAGGGTAAAAGAAATTCAGAAACGTAAACAGGTTTTTAACAGAATTTGATAAAATTTCTTAAAAAGGGAAAGGAAAATGTAATTTTAGTTTACCGTTGAGCTGGATAAGTTCGGAAGCGACGCCACCCCAAATCATGGCACCGAGACGACCATTGCCCATGGGAAGGGCGTCGGTCCAGTACTTGGCGGGTTCGTTGAAGATGACTTTCAGTGGCCTTGAAGTTGAACACTGGGAGTGGGAGGAGCCCATCGAGCTTGAGTTCCAGAGGTCCGACACTGTGGGTTGCCGCACCAGAACCCACTCTTCATCTCCCATTACCGGAAATCAGAACTAGAAATTGTAAAAATACGAACTAATCCACCTTGACTGCAATTGCAATGCTTCCTTTCTGGCTTCTGTTTGTAGTTTTTTCTTTTATCATATTATCTTTTGTTTGGCTTTTTTTAAGAACAAGGAGGTCCAGGACCAGGAGCTTAATCATCAAATTCTAAGTTTGGGTTTTCCGGTTTTGGAAGTGGGCTGGTGATTTGAGGACTCTATATGGTCCATTAGATCGTTTTGACTTTTGTTTAGGAGTGTTGAAGAATGTGGGCTCTCTTTCTGACCTAAGAAAAAATACATGCTCACACATTCTAAGACTCCATTGTATGTGTAAATTCTTCGAAAGTATAGATTTACATATACCATAGTTTCTCTATAATGTAATCTGAATCTTTTCAAAGAATTCTGGTTTTTTACTTTTTTAAGCAAAGACCAACTTCATGGAGATCTCCTTCTTGCCAGCAAATTAATGTTACTATCACTCCACCACGTGCCATCAATCCTTTCAAACATCCATTTGACCATTTATTATCCTGGGGAAGAGCAGCAGGAAGCAAGTTCCTTTTTTGGTTAGTGTCTCTCAGCCTCTCGGGAACCAATGTCTTTTCTAAAATTGTACTTTAATTGTATTACACGTTTCATCTTTTTTTTATGGAAAATGAACTTCATTAATCTCAAAACTCATCAGCATTACAAAGTAGAATGGGTAAAGACTAAAGAACCCTCCCAAAACTAAACCTTGACCAACCTCACAACGAATTTTTGCCTGCTTATGTGATGAAGTGTTGGCAACTCTCCTCGCGTGAACAAAAGTGCAGCTGCTACAGGTTTTATCTTCAATTTACTCATTAAAACGAATAAGATAAAACCCATTCAATGAAAGGTTGTATTTAACCGATAACTTTGATGTGTTTATGAATAGCACATATGACTGGCAAATAACTGAAGAAATGTAATGCATGTCTCAATAGTTAACAACCAGTGGTGAAGAAACAAGAAAAAATATAGGAAGAAATGGAAAAAGAATGCAAAGGAACCCAAGTTCCTCTGCAAAATTTATTAGGAGAAACAAAATAAATGCTCAACATGGAGATAGAATTGATCTCAATGTTCAAGAAAAAGCCGCTTCCGACAAAGAGTATGTCTTCACGCATTTTAGCTGTCTATTGAAGGTGTAAACTTTTCCACTTGATATCTTTGCTGTTATTATAGTTCCTCTATAATGTAATCTTTTGACAGAATTTTGTTCCATCGACCAAAGCCCGACTTCCTCTAGATCTCCTTCTTGCCAGCATATGTTGACTGTCACCCCACCGCGTGCTTTCAACCCTTTCACACAACCATTCGCCCATTTATCCCGGGGAAGAGCAGGGAGTAAGTATAGATCCTTCATGGTGCTCTGAACGAGCATTTCTGCAACTGCTGCTGAAAAACTGGTATAAAGCTGCAAATTAGATACTAGCCCTGTACTAACCTTCTGTTATTTCCTATGTTGCTCAGACTCTTCATTATTCTTGAAGTACCCGTGTCCGACGTATATCTGGACATGGGTATGGATATTTGATCATCCAAAGACCCTCCAAATACATGAAAATCTTAGAAAAAAATTGAACATACCCGTGTCGGACACATAGCCGTGTCCGACACTCACACCCGAATCTGAGTAACATAGGTTATTTCCATAACACTAACAGAGTTCAATAGAGTTTTATTTAGTTTTTGAATGGATTTTTAACTCAATTGGATTCCAAATTCTATAAAGTACACCAAGTTTGTAATCAACTCTCAACAGCTTCAAATAGCCAAATACCCAGTGTCCTGAAGTTGCATCTAATCCCATTAACTTGTTCCCTCTCTCTGCCAGTTAATTTTACTTCAGCAACAACTTCCCAAAAAGGCCACAGGACATTTCATTGCAAATTTTTAAGTTGGACGTGGGAATTAATTTTAGGCAAAGTTGAAATGACAATTGCCACAAAATCTCAGAAACATTTAACAAAGAATGCTGCTTACCCAAAATTGGCATCAATTTGAAAAGGGGGATGTGCAGTGAACAAGTTGCTGTAGAGTCCTCCCTCAAAGTCACCTTCATGAGTCGGATCCACCAAACTAATTAAATGCTTGACCATGCGATAAGCATGCTCGCTGTTGTGAAGACGTGCCCACCAAGCAATTTTCCATGTAGTTGACCATCCTGGACCATCCTCCCCTGTTTTAGATTATGAAAAATGTAAGCATACTACTTAAGAAATATTATAATAGTAAAGTTGAAGACAATATAGATATTCATTTGGTCACTGGCCCTAACTTCTGCAACAGTCATCAGGGCTCTTATTGTACCAAGAATCCATCAATCCAAGGTTATCAAAGTTCAGAAGACAACATGCTTAAAACAAAAGTAATGTAGGAAGCTTTAGGCAACACATATTTTTCATACAAAACCTACCATGTCTTTGCATTTCAAAATTTTAGTAAAATTCTATAATCATACTGCTGAAATGCCTAATTCATGTTACTTATTTCTTTTTAGTAAAGATATATGCATATTCAACATGTAGTCATTGTAACACACATACCTCTTTTAAAGAGGGTATAATCAGCAGCTTTACAAAGGTCTGGAGTCTTTTCTACAGTAATTGTGTGCCCGGGAAACAGGCCAAAAAGGTGTGATACATGTCGGTGATGCACATCTGGGTCCTGAAAATCTTGTGCCTGCTCCAAAAGCAAGGAATATTTTCATCTACCTTGTTGAACACAAATATAAAAAACTTTAACAAAGATTGGATCAAGATGTTCACATTACCCATTCCATAATGGAACCATCTCTAGCAATTTTTGTAGGTGGTAACTTTGTCTGAGCTTCACGGACTTTTCCAATGAGAGCATCATTCTTTCTTCCCAAAACCTGCCTTTTAAGAAACTAATTAGCATATAAAGATATGGAGAATATTTGGCCTGTTTTAAATAGCATAAAATAAAAACTTCACCTCAGCTGCAGAAACAATTTCAGTGAACACTTCTCTTATGATTGCAATGTCCATGGTCGATGAGTAGCTTACGCTAGCAGGCTTACCATCGGGAGCAACAAACATATGCTCAGGAGAAGTTGATGGGTTGGTTTCCAGATATCCTCCAGGGCCCTCAATCAACCAGTCCAAAAGAAATGATGTACATCCTTCTAACAAAGGATATGCCTTATTTTTTAGAAAATCCTAATTATGAAGAAAAAAATTAGAAATCCTTTTAACAGACAAAAAAAATATGAAGCTATTAGGCAGCATTCCCATGAACCATTTTTGTATGACATCTATAAAGAAGAGTCTGCAGTGAAGTTGATAACAAAAAACGCACAAGTGTACAACAAACAATTAGAAGCAAATACAATTAAAAACACAGAATCTTACTTTGTCCATCGTATAGGTGAAATGCTCCCATAAATGAGTGCAGAGCCATGCTCCCCCCATTGGCCATAAAGCCCATACAGCCTCACCTCGATCTGGTGATGTTTTCGCCCATATGTCAGACACTTGATGTGCAACCCAACCACTTGCTTCATAATTCACCTGCAACATTCAATGACTAAATAAGGAAGTTTACACTTAGAAGATGTAGAAAGACATAAGTGGCGTAAAAAAAAAATCCTTCATGGACAACAAACAGATACCAGAGATGGCAAGGTTGATAGTCATTATGGTAGCTTTGGGCCATTTTTGAAGATGCCAAGGTGAGCAGACATGAAAATTTGATGTAAAACTAAGGGAAATAAATAACAAGACAATTTTCTTCAGAGGTTACCACCAACACAATTTAAAGGGAATCTCATATCTAAAAACATTTCCCTGAAACTAAATTTTAGATGCACTAAGTAGACTTTTAGAAGAGAAAAATAACAAAAGAAACTTACTTTTGCAGTTTTACTCCCATTGATTGACAGACTGGATATATAATCGAACAAAGGTTCCTGGCACTCTTTAAGGTTGCAAGAAAGGGATGGCCAATAGTTCATTTGAAGATTAATATTGAGATGAGGAGCACAACTGACAAAGCAAAAAAACCAAGAAAAAATCATCAAATCCTGATATAGGTATATCGCAGTGAAATATAAATTTCATTAGTTGGTAATAACTTTGCTGATATGTTATGTTGGCAGAAGCAATAGCTGCTGCGTATTTGTTCCACTCGTATACAAAATATATATAAGGGACTGAGAATCGCTGATCCGGCACATTTAAACAGGTAGGAA
Organism: Fremontodendron californicum; assembly: GCA_030761205.1. Taxonomy (NCBI): domain Eukaryota; kingdom Viridiplantae; phylum Streptophyta; class Magnoliopsida; order Malvales; family Malvaceae; genus Fremontodendron; species Fremontodendron californicum. The sequence goes on along the minus strand of JAULJL010000013.1, from coordinate 3,162,415 downwards.
GAAATTGCAACAAGCAGAAGAAGAAAACAAATTTAATGAAAGTATAAGGGAAAGAACCAAGAAGGTGTGTTTGAGAGAGTTGAAAACATACTCCCATGCTGGCTCAATATCCTTGTTCCAAATACCCTGCAGGTTTGACACCTGAGTCCCTGGTCGTGAAGAAGAAATAAGCAAATACCGACCATATTGAAACAAGAGCTCCACAAAGGAAGGATCTTCATCTGTTTGAAAAGATTTCACCCGCTCAGCAGTTGAAACTGAACCATCTTCAGTTTTACTGAAATATGAATTTGTTGTAGAAGATTTAACTTTCTTCATCTCCAGAGAGCCATCTCTTAAATTGCTCTTAGAACTTTTTGAAAGCTGCAGAGAGACACGATGAAAAAGATTCTGATAATCATCCAAGTGGTGGGCATAAAGATCAGTATATGACAAGGTTTTTATAGACTTCAACGCATTGAGAGACTCTGAAGTGGGATCCTTCCTAGAATCTGAAGGCATAGTGAACGGACCATCAAATGAAGACGAAGCTACCAGAAGCAAAACAGCCCAATCTGAACCTTCAACCTTCAACTTCTTGTCATCTAAACTATGTACAACACCTCCTTGACTAATTTGTAAATCAAGAACTGCAGCAAACTGAATTCCCTTTGGATTCTCATCTTCACTAACTTTTGGTGCGACTCTTTTACCAGGACAACTTCCTTGCATTATAATCTGATTTTGTCCGTTTGCTTGTGAATCATGGTGTAACTTGCTGTCTAGAGAAACTGTAAATGACAGAGACCCTGGTTTGCTTCCAGAAATCTTTGTTACTATAACCTGATCAGGATTTGAAGCAAAATGTTCCCTTGTAAATTCAACATCACCAACAGAATATTTCACTCTTGCTGTTGCAGATTCCAAGTCAAGCTCTCTGCTATATGTGCCTTCTGTATACTTCATATGCGAATCATCAAACTCTAGCTTGAGATCCCCCAGAAGCTGGTAAACCTTTATCATTACAAAAAGATCGTTAGAATATAGAGCTTGAACCTGAACTTGATGAGTCACATAAAGTTGGAATTCATTGAAGTTGAATCCAAAGCTCAAAAGTTTCCTATAAATAGAAGCTTTGTGGCAAGAAGAATACAGAAAGTAAGTACACCTGACGGACAAACTGAGCACAGATCACGAGACGGCACAATTCAATGAGAGTATTCACTGCTTTCCCAACCAGCAGTAGCTAAATATAAGTGCAGCTAAAACATGCATAAATTATGAAACAAATATTTTTTTAGTCCCTCTTTCAACATGTCTCTTCTGCTTCAAAATATTGTGGTAGTATTAAATTTAAGCCCCATGATCTGGTCATAAAACAAATACAACAATTCCAAAGAACTGTTTTCTAGTATCTAGCTTACTGAGTAACTGAACTTCAAATGTCGCCTGGCAATATGGTTTCCAAATGGAAATATATAACATTTAAAAACCCAAACTCACTTGCATACATGATAAAAAGAATAGTTATGCTAAAGGTAAAACAGATAACATACATCAGAGGGATTATCTGACAACTTGACCGCTGCTTTTGTAGCCTCAGCATAATCACCATTGTCAACAAGTTTCCTAACCTCCGATAGGGCGGCTGGAGCATTCGGATTCGTGTAATTCCCTGGAACCCCAGTCCACAAAGTGTCCTCTACAAAGCAATTCAAACAACATTGGCTAATTAAGTTTGCTTTTTATTCACATTACGAAACAGCAACTGATTCACATCACTGCATATCAAATCTTCAATTGCTCCTTATAGTCAACAAAGACAAAGATAAAAACGCATAGAAAGTCAAAAACTTTTTTATCATTTTCTTTTACTCACAAAAGAAAATGTATAATGAAAAACAAAAAAAGTTTCCTCTTTTTTTTTTTTTTTTTCTAAACAAAGTATGTAATGGGGTGCTTTTGGAATTTAATTACCATTGAGCTGAAGAGTTTCCGATGCAATGCCGCCCCACACCATGGCGCCAAGGCGACCATTTCCGATGGGAATTGCGTCGGTCCAGTGCTTGGCAGGCCCACTGAACGTAACTTTCAACGGCTTGGAAGTGTCGGCAAGGTCCACGGAGGTGGGGTTCCAAAAGTCCTTCTCTCCGGGTTTCCGCACCAGAACCCACTCTGCATCTTCCATCAGCACCCCCAACCAACACCACCCAGAAGCAAAAACCCACCAAAGACAAAGAAACTGAAGCAAAAGGCTGAAAAAGGTAGGAAAAGAAAAAGGTGAGAACTTTAAGGAGTTCAAGAAGACAGAGTAATGAGCGGAGAGACAGACAGGTGAGGAGTGTGGGGTTGAGAGATACTATACACAACACGGCATGTAAATGTAGTAGAAGAGAGGAGGGACCCACCTTTGAAGACAATGGATTATTACTCATTAGCATGGCGCACGCGGCGCTATGTTGTTTACGTGACAGTCTGACACAGTTTATCACGAGAAAAACTAGAAAGATTGTCTTTCTTTTACTAGTAATTTTTTATTTTTAATTCCTTCCATAAAAAATGGCGGTGTTAAAGATACCTGATCAGATATTATGGGAAAACAGTACTTAATATACAATTCATGAACTATTTTACAAGCAGTATTATATACCTTCGTTTTATTTTGGAAAAAGTTAAATAAAGAAGAAACTTTTTGATTTATTTCAGAGTTTGTATAATCAGTTTTCTTTATAAGAAATTACAAAGAGAATCTCAAACATGTTTTCTTAACTCACTATTTCAATTACATAACGAAGATAGTTTTCTCTTGTGAAGTAAAGGCCAGTTTGAGCTAAGAAAAAATATAAACATTAATTTTTTTTATTATTTCGTTTTTTTTTTTTTTTGAAAATCTTTTAATTTTAGATACGTTTCGGATTTCAAACTTGAATGTTTCTATGATATTTTTTTAATAGATGTCTTTATGATATTTTCTATCTTTGCACTCTGCTCCATCATTTGAAGGACATTAGTGTATATAATCATGTTTTCACAAATAAATAAATAAAAATGACATTTATTAAGAAAAAAATTGAATATCAATCTCCCCTTTGGGTAGGTAACCTTCTATAGTTCTATTTACCTAGAAAAGCAAGATAGATAAAGTGAATGGCCATTTGCATATGATATGATTCCAAAGCAGGAGGCAAAGGATCAGGGATTTTGATTCTCCATGTCTATCTCTAACCTATATGGCCAATGTGGCAACTACCAAGTACCATTCTTAATTAATGTAGTTTCGTATTTCTCGTTAATTTTTTTTTTTTTTTTTATCTTTTCCAATTTTAAATTCACCAAACTTTGAAACTCTTGATTTACTGAATCTTCACACGTCACTCTCTCCTGTCCCCGGAGATAATGAAAGAAATTCCTGAAAAAACAAAGACAATTCTTGCGAACAACCCAGGGCCCAGGGTACTTTACTAATTTAAAGATTTGTTTCTCGCATCATGGCCCAATTAATTAAGCCATCCAAGAAAATAAATCTATACTTCTTTCTATACCTATATATTAAAACTATTTCATAAGAGTTCAGACAGCTACAGTGGTCTTTTTTTAATTATAAAATAATTTAATTAATTAAAAATATTTATAATTTTTTATCATTATACTAAATAATTATTACTAAAAAAATATAATTTTTTTTAGTTTTTGTGATTCGATTTGTTTTTCTCAGATTCGAATATTACGGATTCAGATAATTTACGGATTCGGACATTGCATTTACTATCCTCATCATATTAGGGTATGAACCTTTAGATATCCGTTATCCGAATTGGTTTTAATTTTGGTCCAGATAGTGTCAGATATCTGAATCTTTTATCTGCTTCAGTAGTATATTTAAAGTGATAGCTATCTTTTTTCTCAATGTTTTAGGAAAACTACAAAATAAATTAATCAATTAAAAATATTTATAATTTTTTATCATTATAATAAATAATTATTAATAATTAAATATATATTTTTTTAGCTTTTGTGATTTGATCTGTTTTTCTCGTATTTGGATATTACGGATTCAGATAATTTGTGGATTCGGATATTGAATTTACCATCCTCATCGGATTCGAATAAAAACCCTTGGATAACTATTATCCAAATACGCTTTAATTTTAATCCGAATAATGTCTGATATCCGAATCCGTTATCCGCTCTAATTATCTATTTAAAGCGATAATTGTCTCTCATTTTTTCAATGTTTTAGAAAAATTATAAAATAGATTAATTAATTAAAAAATATTTATAATTTATAGTCATTATAATAAATAATTGTTAATAAGGAAATGAATTTTTTTTACTTTTGTGATTCGATCCTTTTTTTAGGATTCGGATATTATGCATTTAGATAATTTGCGGATTCGAATATTGAATTTACTATCCGCAGCGAATTCGAATATGAACCCTTGGATAACCGTTATTCGAATCCGCTTTAATTTTGGTTTAGATAGTGCCGGATATCTGAATCCGTTATGCGCTCCATTTACATATTTAATTTTTATTTTTATTTTTTTTAAAATGATTTAGTAAATCCGAATTTTAGAGGGTTCGGATATCTGGTGGATATTGCTATTTAAATCCGATTCGGATAGTAAGCGGATAATAAACAAATTCGAATTTCGGATAAATTAAGCGAATTTAGATTGTGATATTTAAAAAATTGCAGATATTCGATTCATTACCATCCCTATTTGTGACAAAAAAACTTGGAAGAATTATAAAATTAACTAATAAACCAAAAAAAATTGATATTATATATTATTTTTTCTTAAAAATGTGTAATCAAGAGAGAAAATATTTTGAAAGAATTACAAAATAAATCAATTAATTAAAATATATGTATTATCATACCATTAAATAATATTGGCTACACAAATTCATCACATGTCGACTCATTGCATTTTTTGGCTTTCGTATTCTAATTTTCACCGCCCCCTTTTTGCTGAGATTGTGTTGTTATTTTATAGGAAAAGAGTTTCACTTTTATCACATCTCAAACATCAGCTTAATCTAACTTAGAGGAAGTTCAATCCTAATCCAAGAAGAGTTTGGGTTCAATCCAAATTCATTTTTTCTTTTTTTTTTGGTTTTCTTTTATTTAATTCAAAAATAAAAATCAAATTACAGTCCGGATAAAATCCGGTGTCTACATATAATTATAATTAATTGTTATAAAAATGATGATATTTATAAAAGTATAATTTTTTTTATCATTTATTGATATTTTATTCAAATTTTTACATTTATTAATCATTTTTATGCACGTATAAAAAACTTTTTACTTCATATTTCAAGAAATTTTCTAAATTAATTATAACTTGAGTTGGAGCATATTCTTTTATCTTTGTGGAGGTCATATTTTGTAGTCAAATATTTTTGAAAATGTTCATTAACTTGTCTAACTAAAGATGATTTTTTTACATTGATTTCTTCTTTCTAAAAATAATTATATTTAAATTAAAATATGATTTTAATTCAAATGTTAATTTCTTACATGCTTCTTTATAATTCAATTCTTTTTCTTTACATTCTTTCATGAAATGCATAGAGCATTTATCTGCAAAATCATCTGCTGCTTTAGTATTAACCTATCAACTGTAAGCTGATTCCCGATCTTATATGTAGAAGATAGAACATTAAAATAATACAAGTTAGAATAAATTCTTAGATTAAGGTTAAGGTCTTCTTCTTCTTTTTTTTTTTTTTGTTATTTTTTTTTATGCGCATTAGGAGTGAATATGACCTTAACCATCCTTATATAAAACCCAAAAAAGTCTCATAAAAACCTCTATTGAATTAGGCCTACAATAATCCAAATGAAATGTGTAAAGCCCACGACTAAATATTTTGATTTATGGCAACTTAGAATTACAAAAAATTTTGACAACTACTGCTTCGAAATTGAAATCCATGTCTTTTGTCATAACCTATTCAGGGGCTTACTCTGAGCCTCCCCTGCGGCCCAGTTCGATTTTAAACCCAATTTACTGCCACTAATGGAGTTACGTTAGGGTCGGTAACAAGTTTTCAAGTGCTTAATTTATTTTGGTTTCGCAAATTATAGTTTCAAAAATTTCAGAATTGAACTAGGTTCGCCCTCCCAAATCCTTCGAGTATTAGAGAATCGTTTTGATATATACCCAGACTCTGACCATTTCAACTATTTAATCCTGTTTTCGCCTATTGTTCATTGTTGTATCATGTTTTAATCTACAATCTGCATCATGCAGAAATATTACTGAGTCGTGCAACTCTCCGTCTGTTCGCTCATGTCAGGTTTTAGTTTCAAGGAACTCTAGATTTGAAAACATTAAACTCAGATCATTAAAGTGCAGGCTTATACTAGTATTTCTTAGTAAAAATGAAATTTCAGTAAATTTATAATCTGGCATAGCCCATGGCAATGGACGTTTTTTTTTTGGATAAGTAGATTTTCATTTATCCAAGAAAGCAGCAGTGCTGCTACATGTTACAAAACTAGCTTAGCCTAGCTAAATAAATCAGAAAACCAATGCCATTAGACAAACATATCTGCATTTAACCTCCAAGAATTACATAAAAACGTATTAACTGAATCTCTTTTAATCTTCGTAAGATCACTTAACCTGGTCGAGATCATGTCTCTCACTTGCTCAGTGAGGTGCTCCTCCTTTTGCTCAGTTGAGTTGAACAAACGATTGTTTCTTTCCTTCCAAACTAGGTAGATAACTGCGTTCCAAGCTAGCCTCAATATCGTTGTGATTAGAGCTTTACCTCTGAGGTTGACAGAGGCCCGTTGAAGCTCTACATTCCAACATGCAACCTGCCTTTTTAACCTGCAAAGTACCATCACTCTCTGCCATATCTGTTTCGAGTAGGAGCAAGTGAAGAATAGATGATCCCTGGTTTCCCTCTCTTGTTTGCACAGCAAACATTTATCATCCACTGCCATTCCCCAGGAGATAAGTCTATCCTTTGTGGCCAATCTATTTAGGATTGCCATCCAGGAGAGCATAGAATGCCTAGGAATATTAAAATTACACCATACCAACTTATACCAAGCCACTTTCCCAGCTGAAGGTCTGATCTTGTTCCACACTGCTGACACTTGGTACTTTCCCTCAGGGAAAGGCCATTTGCAGCTTCCATCAGCAGTTGTGAGAACTATTCTGGCAGCCACCTCTCTCAATTGCATGATCTTCCTCCAATTCCAACTGCTCCCACTCTGGATAGAGATGTGCCATGGATCTCTATCCTTCAACACATAAGTCTTGATCCAGGCTATCCATAGGGAGCCTGCTTCAATCAGTACAGCCCAAAAATTCCTTAGAATACATGCCTGATTCCAAGTGACAGTGTCCTTTACACCAAGTCCCCCTTCTGATTTTGGCAGGCAAATAGACTTCCAGCTAACTTTAGCTCCCTTAGCTTGGTCTTCCTTCCCTTTCCATAAGAAGCTTGAGCATAGCTGCATCAACTTCCTTATGCACTGCTTGGGCAGGACAAAATGTCTGCACCAGAAGTTCTGCAGGTGAAACAGAACTGATTGGATAAGCTGAAGCCTTCCAGCATAAGACAAGAACTTTGTTGCCCATCCTCTAACCCTTGCTGTCACCTTCTCCAAAAGTGGCTCACAGTCTGTCATGGTTAATCTTCTAGTGACTAATGGTACCCCCAGGTATCTGACAGGCAGTGTGCCTATTTTGAACCCTGTGGACTCTCTGATGAGCCTTAATTCTTCTCTGTCAATTCCTGAGGAGAAGAACTCACTTTTGGTGCTATTAAGTTGGAGCCCTGAGTAGGTGTAGAATTGACTTAGCACTAGCTGAATACCCTTCACTGAATCAAGATTGCCCTTGGCAAAGATTAGCAGATCATCAGCAAAACACAGGTGAGTTAAATGAAGCTTTTTGCACCTTGGATGATAAGAGAAGACCCCATACTGTGCTGCTGAGTCCAGCAACTTGGACAGGACATTGATAGCAATCACAAAGAGGTAGGGGGAAAGGGGATCACCTTGCCTGACTCCTCTTGCCCCCTTAAAGAAGCCCATAAGTCCTCCATTAACAGATATAGAGAAGTAGCTGGTGGATATGCAACTTTCAATCCAATCTAGGAACTGCTGAGGGACCCGCATTGCCTTCAAGACTGCAGAGATGAATTCCCAGCTGATAGTATCAAATGCCTTCTGCAAATCCACTTTTATGGCACATCTTGGGGACAGAGTATTCCTACCATAGCCTCTGACTAACTCTTGAGCAAGCAGGATATTGTCTGTGATACTCTTGCCTGGAATGAAGGCACTCTGATTGGGACAGATCACCAATGGAAGACTGCTCTTGAGTCTGTTAGTCAGAATCTTGCTGATGCATTTGTAAAAAACTGTGCAACAGGAAATTGGTCTGAAATCTCTCATTGTGCTTGGATTAGGGCATTTTGGAATGAGAGCTACACAAGTTGAATTGAAGGCTCTGTGCATCACTCCTGTCCTAAAAAAGAACATTGCTGCCTCTGTGACATCCTCACCAACAACTTGCCAAGCTGTTTTGAAGAAGTGAGCTGTGAATCCATCTGGCCCTGGACTCTTGTCACTATGAATCGAAAACATTGCTTCTTTTATCTCTGCAGGAGTTACCCTTTTAACCAGTTCAGCTTGGTGCTCCTCAGTGATGGAAGTCTGAAGAAGTTCAGCAAGCAAATCCTGATTACAGCCCTTGACCATATGGTCTTTGGATCCCAACAAGTTCTGGAAGTAGGAGACAGCTTCTGTAGCAATCTGATCAAAGTTTTCAAGTCTGTTTCCTTGTGCATCCGTCAAAGAATGTATGGTATTTTTGCTCAACTTTGCCCTCACCATCCTATGGAAGAAGCCTGTATTTTGGTCTCCTTCCTTTAGCCATTGAATTCTGGATTTCTGCTTGTAAAAGCTTTCCTCATCTTTGAGAAGATTATTGAAATCCCTGGAAAGGATATCTTTCTTTGCTGCCAGTTCAACATCTGCAGGCTTCCTTAGTAGTTGGAGCTGAACTTCTGCTAATTCCCTTCTTTTGGCTTGTACCTTCTCAGTAATAGCTCCATACTTTTTGAAATTGAAATTCTTTAGCTTCTGCTTCACTCTCTTCAATTTGATATGCAAATTGGACATAGGATCACCTCTGGTAGGTTCCTGCCATGAGCTCTCAACTATATCCATGAACTCTGCATCCCTAGTCCAGTAATTGAAAAACTTGAATGGTTTGAGAGGGGAGTGATTCTCCAAGCTGGTTTTGATTAGTGCAGCACAGTGATCAGAGGTTTCGGGTGCAATAAATTCCACATAGGAGTGTGGGAAAGAGAGGAGCCATTGATCATTGATCATGACCCTATCAAGCTTCTTGGCAAGATGATTCTCTTGATGATTTGACCAGGTAAAGATTGGACCAACAAATTGGTGATCCATCAATGCATTCTGTTCAATGCAAAGTTGGAAATCTTTCATATCTGAGGTACTGTGTTGGGATCCATTAAAGCATGAGCTTTCTGATGGATGAGCTACCACATTATAATCTCCTGCCAAAATCCATGGCGCACCTTGAGTAGTTCCACTGAGGGAATGCAAGTGTGACCAAAGCAATTTCCGTCTGCTTCCTTCATTACTTCCATAAATGGCAGTCAAATAAAACCTCAGAGAGTTCAGTTTAATCTGGCAGGTGATGGACTGTTCTGTTGAGTCCTTCATGTCTACATCCAGGTGAACCTTACTAAGGATCCAAATTCTTCCATTTGAAGCTTCAGAGTAGTTATGATGGAGGTTCCATCCCTTAAAATGCATGTCAACAATCTTCTGCACTTTAGGTAACTTTACTCTAGTCTCAATAAGACATACAATATCAATCTGCAACTTAGAAATTCTACTGACTACCTGTTTCTGCCTTAGAGGACAATTGAGTCCTCTAACATTCCAAACAAGGAAGTTCATTAATGAAGAGTTGGAGAGTGACTCCCCAAAGCAGAAGCCTTACCTCGAGCCTTTCCTTTGTCAATAGGCCCCTTCCTTCTCTTCAAGTTCTTCATCAGATCTGCCACTCCTGCTGCAGCAGCCCTAGGCTTTCTTGTTTCTTCTGAAAAAACAACCTGATGAGAGTGGCTTACAGTCCTATCCTCCATAAGTGACTCTGTGTTACCATTATCCTCCTCATTTTCAGGAACAGATTCCAATATTGCAAATCTGTTGTCTGAGCCCATAGCTCCTGTGGCTGAGGTGGATCCTCGTTCTGTCCCAGATGGAACTGGCCTTTCCAATTGCTCTATGATGACCTGAGCAGGTAATTCTATCTGTTTTTTAGAGATCCTTGGAATCGTCTGCTCATCAGGAATCCTCAACTCTGTCTGCTCATTCTGATCCTTCTGCTTAGGAATCCATTTTTTGGTTGGAATTTCCTTTGGCAGGCGAGGACAACTTTTGTTATTGTGACCAAAAATACCACAGTGAATACACTTCTGAGGCATCCATGGTGCCTCAACTGTGATAGGGATCACTGAGCCATTTCTGAGCTCCACTGCAATCGAATTGGGCAATTCTTGAGCTACATCTATCTCAACACAAACTTTAGCATATGCTAGCCTTTGCTTGTTTGCAGTTATTTTGTCCATATAGAGAGGGGTGCCAATGGCGCTAGCTATATAGCTCAGACCTCTCATTGTGAATAATTCCAATGGGACATTGCTCAGATGAATCCAGATAGGAAGCTTTTCCATGTTGAATTCTAAGGTGTTCAGGTCTGGTTCCCATTTCCTCAAGATGATTGGGCTGTTTTGGATGTGCCAAGGTCCATGTTCAAGCACCCAATCCCTTGTCTCTACATTATGGAACTGAAGAACATAAAGATTCCTTCCTACTGGCTTAATTTGGAGATCTCCATCCTTTCCCCATAGCATATTAGCCAGCTTATTGAACAAACTGAAATTTGGAGGTTTCCCTATAAATTGCGCAATCAGTGAGTTCTTCCATTGAAGAATTCCTTCTTCAAATACTTCATATGGTGGTTTTACAGTAACTTTCCCATCCATCTTCAGCGGAGGAAAGAACCTCAAAGTTTGATTTTCAGCTGCAGCAAACAATTTCCTCCAATCAGGAGCTGCCACGTCAGCAGAGTTAGATACAACTGACTCTGTTCTTCGTTCTTCTCCAATCTCCCTTGATTGTTCCACCAATTTACCACAATCCATTCCAGCTGCAATGGAGGGATAATCTCCAGTAACAACGTGTTTAAAGCTTCTTTGCTGGGAGTCCTCACCTTCCAATCTTTGATTAGCTGTCTTCTCCAATGGAGTCATCTTAAGATTCATCCCCAATCTATTGTGAGTTGAGAGCTTTTTCCCCAATCTTCCAAATCAAAAAATTGTGAATTTGCATTTCTCTCAAGGTCGCAGTATTGCTCACAGTTTAAAGCTCCACCGCCACTGCCAACGTCATCTGTGCCGCAGGTGCGAAAAGGCCGTCGTGGGTCTGCTTTCAACAGGATCTGAAAAAAAAAAAAAAAAAAAAAGGCTGACCCTGGATCTGGTGATTATGGTGGAGGTGGATACGGTGGAGGAGGAATGAGATGGAGGGGGTGGATACGGTGGTGGTGGTGGAAATGGAGGGGGTGGATCTGGTCGTGAAGACTTGTTTTTGGTTTTCTATGGAGGGAGTGGTGGTGGATCTGGGTGGGTCTGGTGGATCTATTTTTGTTTTGTTTTGTTGAGTGTTAATGATGACGGTGAAAGATGAGTGGGTTCGGGCGGCGATGAAGAATGACAACGTGGTGGTGGAGCTGCTGGTAAGGCTCAAGCAAGCGCAGGCCGCGCCACAGGCTTCGAAATCTGCGGCGGCTGCACTTAAATGGGGGATACGTCAGACGAGGTCTAGACCCATGTTGATGCGATGCGACGCTAAGAGAGATGGAGATTTCAACGTCAGCACTAGAGGTAGCCCCACCACGCCTCTTTCTTGGAGCGGTGGCAGCGGGGCAATGGACGTTTTTCCTCTGCATTACCACTCCAATGTGTACAACTGAAAAGGCAATAAAACAAAGAGAAAATTGAACCAAAAAGAAGAAACAGAAAGACGAGCAGTAAAAGCTTTCTACGTGCAGGTGCAGCCAGATTTTAATACTACTCTTTTTTATGCTTTAGGTTTTCTACAAAAAGATTGTTTGATTTTACGAACTAAATCGCTTTTATATCATGTTTCGGATTGTTTCGAACCAGTCCAGTTTGTAATTAGGTAACTCTGAGATATATTATATGATAGTGTTGTATTACTAGTACATTATACACAACAGTTATTTGTCTACAAACTCAAAATCTCTATTCTATTAATTTTGCAGGAATCAATGGCAAATCAACTTCATCAGACCATTCCACGCACCTTGTCTCGACATAAGAACTTCTGACGTTATGAGGCCAATAACTCAACCAAACTTCCCCTCCAATTCTCCACTTCAAAACACTCCCTTCCATTTCTCTGTTCAATCTCCATCCTACAGTTTCTCCATAATCATCTCCAGCAAAAACCAACCCACCAGCTTTCGTAAATGGCCTATTAACTCCATAATACCTGTTCTGAAACCCATTGTTGCCGCTGCCATTATCAAACGACTTCCACGTGGCAATTTCATGACCTGTCATATTGTCACATAAAACTGCATCAAACACCGCAGAATTCCCTTCGGCGTCTTGATCCCACCTCCAGTTCTTCATCTTGTTCCTCATGGACACTCTTGCTCTGGCTTTAACCTGTGGAGTCTTTGATTTTTCGAAACGCTCTTTAACGATTCTTTGTGTTTCTACTTCTCTTTCTCCATTGTTTGTGGAGCGACCCAAAGTTAACCCGGATACATAAGTTGACCCAACTTCCGGCCCAACCCAAACTCGGATCCTCGATGGAAAGTGTCTTTCCTCAAAAGAAGAATCCATGTTATCCTCTTTTTTACTAAATCCTAGTTTAGCCACGTGGAAGCGTAAATTATCAACACGTGCATTTACCTGAATATACCCGTCATTGAATTCAACGGAGTATTCGAATTGAATGACTGCCTCAAGCTGTTGGTGTGCTAGGGCGTATCTTAACAATGACTCTTTGGCTCCAATGGCAGGAAATTTAGTTCTTTGATCACTTGAATGCATCAGCTTCATTGCGTTAACCGGCGCATATCCCTTCAAGGTCCAAAATCCATAAGCCTCAGTTGCATATGAAATTCCCAAGTGCTGCCGTGGCAAAGGAGTTAGTGTTTGTAATCCAACACTAACTTCCCTTAAAATGATCCATTTTACCAACATGTACCCCAGGGTTCGCATGAAAAATAGCTCGGTGTCTACACCAACAGAAACCAAAAAGGTCCGCAGCACGGGCGCTTGTTTACATGTTAAGGCTTCGATATTTGGACCTAGTAAAGATTGAAAATAGAAAGACCCAACTTCAGTAGGAGCATCACAAGCACACAACCAAAACAAGCGTGTAAGAAAGATCAAGTTAAAGAAACTTGAAAATGAATCGGGTGAGTGAGACTCCATGATCCAAGAAATTGGTTCGGGTTTGAATTTCTGGAGCTGGGACCTTGGGCAGGTGCTGGTAGGCATCGAAGGTGAACGGTTGATGATTTCTTGGAGAAGCTGGAGTACTAGAGGGAGGAATGGTTGCTCTGAAGATAAAGGACACGCGTTAGAAACCCAAAGAGGCTTTTGGGCATCGGAAGGTTGAAAAAACCCTTCAAAGCATATGTTGAAGGTCAGCAAGGGCTCTGAATTGGAGCCGGTGGTACGGTCAGCTCTGAGTTGGATTGAACGACTCGAGTCATCTTGCTTCTTTCCACCACTCGCGAGTGTAAAGATTAGTGGTGAGTCAGATTCGACCCACTCTTCAGAGTTAGGAAGCTCACATATCCAAGACCAAATGTCCATCATTTTTGCTTGGTGGGTTTCGGGGGCTGCGTAGTTTGGAGCGCTTGGGAGATGAAAAAGAGTGGACTCTGGTGTGGTATGGAGAGCAAGATTCTTGCTGTTGCTAGGAATTTAAGGAAGGAAGGAGTGATGGTAGATTCGCCAACTTGCAAGTAAACATAAGCCATGGACGAATCTATCTGTCTGGAATTGAACTGGTGGTGCTAAGTGGTTTAGTTGTTAGTTTGATTTGATTTTCTTATTTACTACTACAGCTGAATTTTCTTTCACTTTCTTTCATTTTCTAGTTTCGAAACCTGATAAGTGATAACGAAAACGAAGGTATATAATTTGCATGGACAATATAGCAAAGGGCGGGAGCCGGGACGTGGTAGTTTGACGTTTTCTGGATGTAGCGGCCTAGACGTGTCATGTCAGATACAAAACTGGACAATTTGCATGACTGAATTTGAATCACAAAAAAAAAAAAAAAAAAAAGAAACAGAAGGAAAAAAACTAAAACCCAGACTCGTTTAATCACTGTTCTTATCCTTTCAAAGCCTCGTGAAAAATATCTTGGAACCCATAGATTTTGTAGTTTACCATTAAGGTTTACAACTTTTTTTTTTTCATTTTCAGCTTTAATTAATTAAATTGAATGGTCACAAGAGTATAAGTGTGCCAACGGATCCTATTTTTTAAATATCATTTGATTAATTTTAATAATATTCGAATTTATTTATTATTTGTTTAAATTTAAATATTATCATCCGAACTTAAATTTAAATTAGATAATAATATACATCACATATTTGAATTCGTTAATTATTTAAATTTATTTAATCAATTAAAATATAAAATAAATAAAATTTAAAATTCAAGTTCACTCATAATTAATAACAAATAATTTTTAAAATATAAAAAATAAAAATTTAGATAATAAAAATTTATTTCTAAGCTAAAAGCAATCATAAATTGATAAAAAAAAAAATTCCATATACTAAAAATATTTGTTTCATAAATTAAAAATATATATAAAATTTAATTCCAACAACTCGGGAAAAATTATTATTTTTCTTTTAACAACAAATGTGTAAGTTAGAATCAGCAATTTAACAAGATGATAGAATCTACGAATTTTACTTATAAAATACTACTGCTGTCTGCTAATATCTTTTGGACTGGTGGGCTGGTCATATCAATTATCGTGCAACATAAAAATTTCATTGCAATGACCTGATTTTTTTTCTTCTAAAAATCTCATTCCATCTGAAAAATAGATTAAAATTATAAAAAAGAAAATCATGTGTGTAGTCACTTTTTGGGCTGACTGGCCCGTCTAAACCCAGAAATATGGCCCGTTGGTAAGGGTTTTTTCTAGCCGGGCGCGGCCTAATGGGCCCATTAGTAGTCCAAGGAAGGAAGAACTCCTGTGAATTGGAGCCATCAAAGTGCAGTAGTTTATTTTTTTGAAAGAGAAGATGGAAAAAGCGTTGAGAGTTTACGCTCAGGTGCTAAGGTTGGTGAGGCGCTTACCTAAAGATTCGAGGCCTTACTACGCTAAATACGCCCGCGAGAACTTCGTTAATTATAGGGACTTCGACGCCTCCGAACCCAAAGCCCTTGACGAGCTCTTGCACCGCGCCTATAACCACTCTCTTTGGGTCCTCAACAAGGTGTGTCTAAACTGTAAATTCACGTCTATTAACATTCTTGGCTTTTTGCATATATTTTTCATATAAAAAAATGGAATTTATTAGGTTTTCTTGTGATTAAAGTACTCGGTGGATGAATCAGCAGCCCTGAAGCTGAAGGAGGTTTGTTTCGATGGCTGAACGCGTATTGTCTACTAGGTGTTTGTTATCATGCTCAAAATGGGCTTCGGGTGCGCTTGTTTTTTTTTTCATCGTTTTTAAATGCAAATGCGAGTTTACTTTGTGTAATCTAGGCAGTTTTTCTTTAGTATCAATTCGATTGTCTGTTTCGAGATACTGTTGAATATATACTGCAATTTTGGTTATAAAATATGTTTTCTGATCCTCAGTGTTCTCTTAGATCTCGGTTTTGATGTTAAATATATGGAGACTAATTCTTTATTAATGCTAAATAAGGTTTGCTTTTCAATACTTTCTTCTTTTCTGGTAATAGCTGACATTTGGTGAACATATATATAGCCAACCGCATCACTTTACTTGGTTTTTTTTTTATTAAGATATAGCAAAAAAAAAAAATCTCAAATTATCGTTGGTTTCGGATTAATTCCTAAAATACGGTCTTTTTTTTTCTAGCTGGGAAATCACCATCCCCATAGCGATTTCCCAACGTTAAAATTTGAAAATTTGTAAAAAACACCAAGGGAAATCGCCATGGGGGGTGGCGATTTCCCTTGGTGTATTTTGCAAATTTTGCAAATTTTGCAAATTTAACCAAGGGAAATCGCCACCCCCATGGCGATTTCCCTTGGTTAAATTTGCAAAATTTGCAAATTTTATGAAGGGAAATCGTCATGGGGGTGACGATTTCCCTTCATGTATATATATATATATTTTTAATTAATAAATAAAAATTAAATTTAAACAAAAATTAAATTAAATTTGATAAATTTATTTTTTAAATTTAAAAATTATAAATTAAATTAAATTATTTTTTATAGGTTTGGTTATTTATTTTTTAAAATATATATTAAAAATGTAATTTAATTTATTATTACAATTTTATAAAAAATAAAAATATATTTCTTATTAAAATTTAAAAAGAAGATTATATTTTTTATTAAATTTTTATATCAAAAATTGTATTTTTTATAATTTTGTAATATTATAAAAAGGAAAATTTAATTTATATCAAAAATAATTTAATGATGTAAAATGTAAATAAAATTTTTTTTAAAGAAATTTATCGAGTCACTTTTTTAAATAAAGAAGTTATTTTTAAGTTGGTATCGTAAAATAATTTTTTTAATTTGATTAGTTTTTTTTGAGTTGGTATTCGATTAACTTGTGACATCAATTTAATCATTGTTTTTAATAATAGTATAGATTGTTACAGTTTAAAACTGGATATTTGATAAAATAATTTTAATTTAATTTATGATTAAAATTTTATTTCTTATTAAAATTTAAAAAGAAAATTAAATTAAAATGAAAAAAAGAAAATCAACTTATCATGTAATTTGGATTATTATATTAAAATTAAATAACAACATTAAGATATAAATTAAAATAAAATATTACAATTAATTTTCGAACAAATTTAAAATAAATAACATGAAATGCAAAACATATAAATTTATATTAGAAATTTAAAACACATTACAATTATTCTAATTATTGCGTGGTGTAGAGCAACAGTGTCGAGCTCTTCTAGTGCGTGGTGGTTGCACCCGTCGTTCAACCTCGTCAGTGGCACGTATTCGCGGTCCACCACGACCTCTTGCTATAACCGCCACTGGTTCCGGTTGTGTGTCATCAGTCCTTTCATCCGTATCAAAAATTTGAAACCCACTGCTGGATGAGCCAACACCTAGTTCACCCATAACGGGAACCTGACTACTAGATGCACCCATAAATGATGTAGCATCAAATGCTGACGAAAGGGTTCCAAACTGATACATAGATGTTAGATATGCTGAACTTGGACTTAGGATGGGGAGCTGGTCATCTAACCTCGTTCTTGGCGGTGATGGTCGGTAACACTCATCAACGTCATATCCGGGGTGACTTACGGAATAACGATGGCTGGATGGTACTCCATGATCCCGTTCAGGTTCAGGATGATCAAATGACATCCTCGGTGCTGTGAACTCCGATGAGGTCGGTTGACGCGTTCGCCCACGTTGTCGGCGAGGTCTAGGAGCATCCATATCCTGTGTAGGAGGGACTGGAGCTGAAGTTTGTCCGGTAAATGGCATACTCCTAACATCCTCATACATTGACAGTGGACAAACGAAAGGCCGACCTTCATTTCTATACCATCTTATGTAATCAGCAGATGGGTTGAAATTATTACCAACAATCGGGTAACCTGTCGGAATTCGTTGAAAACGTATGTTCCACCATTGGATCCAATGTTCATGCTTCGCAGGCCAAAATTCATCATTACGACCACGCATGTCGACCTTGTGAAGCTTATCAAGGTTCACCGGGGCTGCAGGAATTGGTTGTTGCATCCCAAATTGTCGCAACACCCGGTCAGTTTGGTGCCACTCTACATATGAAAAGCATATCAATGCTGTGTTTGCTTTCCATATATTGAAATTATTGTAGGCATCCGATGGGAGGCATGCCATAATTTCACGCGAGGAATATGGCATCCACAGAAACTGCGAATAATTATTACAAATTATTAGTTTCATATGGATTAAATAAAAAAAAAACTTCAATGTAACAATCGAAATATTTACCTTATCATATCCTAGTCGATCTAGTCGTACTCTTATACTTGCAAGATCGTTCGGAGTCTCTGTAAAATCTCTACTCGTACTCCTACTCCACCTATTAAAATGCATATAATATCTTAATGACCTATTAAAATACAAGTTCGTACAAAATTAATAAAATAGTAAAGATTATTACCTGCTTGCAAGGGGGTATACAGCCGAAATATCCACGCGCGGAGCAAGAAATGGTAGCCGATACCAAGCCCATGATTGTAGAAGCACTAAACATCCACCTATGTCATGGATTTTTGGAACTGTAGCTCGGCAAAGTTCTCTATACAAAACCGCCAAACACGCAGAACCCCAACTATAATTTGCCGCATGCTCTAAATCACGTAGCAATGGAAGATACATTAAATGTACCCGACTGCTCGATTTGTCAGGCATTAGTAATCCTCCAATCAAACGTAAAATATATGCTCTAGCAGCATATTGTATTTGTTGTTCGGTTGCATGTAATGGAAGATTTTGAAACGATTTCAACCAAGTTAATCTCACCGTTGAGCCAGATACATACTCTTCTGGAGGTACCTCACCCAATAGATCTTGACACACTTCATTCCAATCTAGCAGGCTTCTGCCTGTAACTGCATCGCCATGGATCGGAAGTCCAAGTTGCAACGCAACATCTTCGAGAGTGACCGTGCATTCACCACATGGAAAATGGAAAGTGTGCGTCTCGGGTCTCCATCGTTCGACCAACGCACTGATTAAATCGGGTTGTATCACAAGTCGTCGAATTTGACTTGCGTGATAAAATCCGGCTCTTCTTAAGTGGTCGATAATAGATGGATGCGGGTCCTCCAATGTAAATTTCCTCGCACGTAACACGCGACGAGTTTCCTGTTATAATAATAATAATTAATATATTATAAAAATATAACAATTAAAAATTAATAAATAAAAGTATAAAACTATAAAATAACAAAACAATAATAATATAATATAATATAATATAATATAAACAATAATAATATAATATAATATAAAACAATAATAATATAATATAATATAATATAAACAATAATAATATAATATAATATAAAACAATAATAATATAAAAAACAATAATAATATAGTATAATATAAACAATAATAATAATATAATATAATATAAAACAATAATAATATAATATAATATAAACAATAATAATATAATATAAAATAATAATAATATAATATAATATAAAACAATAATAATATAAAAAATAATAATAATATAAAAAACAATAATAATATAACAATTTACTTACCTTGTTAAATATAACCTCCGATATGTGATTTTCTTGTAACCTCAATAGTGAAGCCATTTCAAAATATTGTTGTAGAAAAAAAAATTGTTGTAGAAAGAAATTTTTTTGGTAGAAGAATGAAAAATTGTTGAAAGAAGAATGAAAATTTGAAGGAGAGGAGAGGGATATTTATAGATAAAAATAGTGAGTGGGGGGTGTGGGGGGAGGGGGGGCAACGGTCAACGGTCATATGACCGTTGCCCCCCTTTCAAATTTAAAATTTTTTTTATTTAATTTGTTTTTAACAAAATTTAAAAAACAAATTTCAAAATATTAAATTATAAAAAAACCTAAAATATACCTTACGAATTTTTTTTAAAATTATAAAAAAATATTTTAATTTAATTTATAATTTTTAAAATTAAAAAATAAATTTATCAAATTAAATTAAATTTTTGTTTAAATTTAATTTTTGTTTATTAATTAAAATATATATATATATATATATATACATGAAGGGAAATCGCCACCCCCCATGGCGATTTCCCTTCATAAAATTTGCAAATTTTGCAAAATACACCAAGGGAAATCGCCACCCCCATGGCGATTTCCCTTGGTGTTTTTTACAAATTTTCAAATTTTAACGCTGGGAAATCGCCATGGGGGATGGCGATTTCCCAGCTAGAAAAAAAAAACCGTATTTTGAGAATTAATCCGAAACCAACGGTAATTTGGTATTTTTTTTTTGGGCTATATTGTAGTAAAAAAACCCACTTTACTTGGCACTTGCATAGTTGCATATGCTTTGGAAATTGTTCAGAGTGCATACAGTTGTTGACCGAGTTGCCTTCATCTTTTTTATAAGCACACAGTATGGTTGCAGTGGCAATTCATTGTTAAATCCTCAGATGTTTCATGTCTTTGACTTGAAGGGCTACTTCTTATATCCCTTATGGTGGCATTTTGCTTAACTTGAGCACTTCCTACAAAACAAATGCTGTCATTCTAGATTAAGAAACCAAAATCCTGGTGAATAGGACTTTTATAAAATGATAATGTCAGCTTTTTTATCTGGTTCATTGGTGCCTTGACCAGGGACATTACTTTGAAAATTGCTGGAGGAAGATTTTTCCATGTTGTAAAAGACCCCATGTTCAGGCTTCTATATTTGGATTGTGACCCGAACATGGCACAATCTTCATTACTGCATGGGTATGATTGAACCCGTGATTGTAACTGATTCTTACATCATAGGAACTACTTGCATGTTTGTGACAATGTTTAACAGCCTGGCATGTCTATATTTAGGTAGTTTTCCTTTTAGCAAATGACCTTCATATAGATGAAGTATCTTGAAACTTCAATTCAACAACAAAAGTATCATTAGTGGTGAAGCTTTACTGGTATGTGGTTGTGATAAATCTCTTTCCGACGTTTGTTTTCTTGTGTGCTTGATTCTCTATCAAACCTGACTAAAACTAGTATTTTCCTTCCATGATACAGGAAATGTAGGAAGTCATCAATTGATGGCTTTTGCTGCTCCACATTTTGTAAGAAAATCTTCAAACTTGCTTATCTTTCTCGTTTGTTCTATAGTTTGATCTTGATTCTTGTGTTTGACACTTCCTTTTTTAGTTATTTTTAAGTTCCATAACCATGAGATGAACCAAGTTGGCATAATTTGACTGTTTACTTCTCTTCCATGTTCCACCTAGTGAGTCTTTCCTTCCTGTTAGGCTCTAGCCACCACTTTTTTTATTTGTGAACATGTGATCATGTTTAAGTCTATAATTTCCAAAAATTAATTCAACACCAGTGGATATGACGAAAGGAAAGCTCAACTTTGGAATTTAAACGTACCAAAATTTTCCACTTTTTGAATGCAAGCAAAACTTTAACATCAATTTTTTCTTTTATAAAAAGTAAGATACCTTTCTCCTATTAAAATTGGTATCAAAGTACACCCATAAACACTAATTAAAAAGTTCGTATTCGTATTATATACAGTAATTTTTTTTAATATTATAAATAAGATTAAAAATTTGTCATAATTTTTTTAATATATCTTAAGAGATATGTGTTTTATTATAAATTTATTTATAAAATTTAAAAATTTTACTGACAATAAATCAAATAATTTTGCCTAATTAAAACGCTATTTATATGAATTCTTTGGACAAATACCTTTAAAATAATTTAACACAAGTGCTTGAAGGAACTCTAAACGAAATCTATTTCATAAACGTGCAATCTTGCTATTTCGAAGTCTTGTTTTTATCATCATTAATTAATTCTTTAGATCTTTTTGGAGACTTAAGTGGTTTTACCAAAGATTTTCAGTCAAAATTTATCCCATGTTATTAAAACATCGAACAAAGAGAAGGGAGAGACATGCAGAGGAACGAGCCACCGAGCAACGAGGTGTGCAAATGTCGGGACGATCTTGACTGCCGTGTCTTCTCAATCTCACCGAATTCATACTCCTGTGTGTGGTTAGCAATTTTACCACGTGTCTCCTTTTTCCATTTAAATCTCGTGGCGTCCGCCAACATGCAGGCACTGCATTCTATGTCTCCTTCTCTTCTACTAGAGTACCGTTCTAAAGATGGCTGATTTAGTGATTGGATTTTATTAACTAAATGTTCTTAAAATATTTTTTAATTATAATATTAAATATAATAATTGATAATTTTATTTATTATTTTTAATATATTAGGTAAAAATATTATTACATATAATTGTTGATGTCTATTTGTGTCGAGGAGGTTTTTCTGATTGTCTGAAGTGTATCGAGGTGGTTCTCCTGATAGTCCTGCGAGTAAAAAAAGAGGGTCAGAGGACGTCGAAGGTGAAGTTTTGGGGTACGCTCCAATGTCTAAGTCAGTATTTGAAGAAGATGGTTTTGGAGAGAGATAGTGGGAAGTTTCGTAGAGAGAGAAATGAATACCTTTGGGCAGTCCTGAGAGGGTTCTTTATACCCGTTCGGACGATTTGTTCAGTTTCACGTGTCCGACTTCGGGAGCAAGCGACTTGGGGGCCTCGTCAGGAAGACGGTTGCATTTAATTTCCGTCGAGGAGAGATTGCAACATTTAATGCCTTGCACTGCCTCAAGTGGGCGTCGAGCTGATAAGTAATGTGACTGTCAGGGAAGAGAGAGGCATCCACGTGTCCCGAGACTTTAGCACTGATGGTTCTTGGACTCGTCGGGTTGGTTCTCGGCCTTGGGCCAACTTGCTGGACCTGTTTGGTCTCTTTTGGACTTTATGGCTAAGTAATTTGATGGGTCCGCCAGACTCAACAATAATAATTTTTAAAATTATTTTTAAAATATTTGTTAACAAAATTCTTAATAATTAATTGTGGCTTGGATTAGGGGACGAAGAAAGGGTTTTTTATACGAATATAGCCAAAAAAAAAAACCCAAAGTACCTATGCTTTTAGATTATTTCCCAAAATACGCTCGTTTTAAAATTAGCTGGGAAATCGCCACCCCCCATGGCGATTTCCCAGCATCAAAATATTGATTTTGGCTAAAAATACCAAGGGAAATCGCCATGGGGGGTGGCGATTTCCCTTGGTATTTTTTTCAAAATTTGATAAAAATACCAAGGGAAATCGCCACCCCCCATGGCGATTTCCCTTGGTATTTTTAACCAAATTTGTAAAAAGAATGAAGGGAAATCGTCATGGGGGGTGACGATTTCCCTTCATGTAATTTTTTTTTTTAATTAATCAACAAATTTTAATTTTTTTTTAATTTGTAAATTTTATTTTTTAAATTTAAAAATTATAAATTAAATTAAGTTTCTTATTAAATTTAAATATGGAAAATTTTATTTCTTATAAAAATTAAAAAAACAAAATAATATTTCTTCTTAAATTTGTATATCAAAAATTATATTTGTAAGTTTTGTTTAAATTTTAAAATTTTAAAATTTTGTAAGTTTTGTTTTTTAATTTTAAAATTTATAAATTAAATTAAAATAATTTTTTATAATTAAAAAAAAAAATTCGTAAGGTAAATTTTATTATTTAAAATTTATGAACAAATTTTTTTAAATTTTGTTAATTGATTTGTATTAGATAAAAACAAAAAACAAACAAAAAAACTTGCATTACATTTTCCCTTATAATCCAAAGTACATGATAAGTTGAGAAAAACATGTAATTCATTTATTGTTGATGCGAAGTCTCCCCCAATGTGCCAAATCGTTGCGGACAATTTCGACGGTTATGACCTCCGTTTCTGCATAATCCACAACGTTTTGGTTGGCCTTTCTCCCTGAGGTCCATTTCATTACGAATACGACTTGATTTTGGCCGACCATGTGGATTTCTCCGCATTTCTTGATTGGGACACACTTCTGGACCATCATATTGAGGCCAGTAACCTTCATTTCCAACAGCTTCGAACTCATGTCTATAAACATTCAATATATTTTCCAGTTTATAGACTTTGTCCACATATTGCATGCAATCTACATGGACATGTGCACAGACAGCAACTACATGTGAACAAGGGAACCTTTGTGCTTGAAACTTTCCACAATCACACCACATGTCACTGAGGTTGACTTTGTAGTTCATTGCAGAAACACCCTCTTGTGGAGCAACTAACTCTTCAACCAGAAAAGATTGATTTGCTCGCGTAAAATTACGAACAATGTGGGAGTTAGCTTTCCTGGGATTTTCTTGCATAGCTTGTGTGACTGTTTCACAATATGTGTGCCCTCCCTCCATCATGGCAATTTGTTTGTTCCCCATCTTAACAAAAAGTGCAGCCAACCTATAATATGTTGATTGCACTAAAGCAGTAATGGGAAGATGACGCGTTCCCTTCAACACCGAATTGATAGATTCAGCTAGGTTAGTTGTCATATGGCCATAACGTCTTCCTTGATCATATGACTGCGCCCACTTCTCCTTGGGGATCCTATCAAGCCAGTTAGCCGCCTCTGCATTTTCTCCACGAAGATTGTCATACATGAAATGAAAATTCGGTCGCCTCAACTCGTATCCTAATAAATTTAAAAACAAAAAACTTTTGAATTTCAATATTATTTTATATGCTAAACGAAATATAAGAGATAAAATAACTATGATTTGATTCCATACCCATGTTAACAATTTGTCGACGCAATTCCTTATTGTTAAACTTTTTCATAAAGTTCGCTGCAATATGTCGAATGCAGTACACTGAATATGCATGTGGAGGATTCCATCCACCATTGCGTCTAATCGCAGCTTTGATGGCTTCATGTCGATCAGACAGCAAGCAAATGCCAGGCTGTTTTGTCACGTGTCTGCGCAAGTTACTGAGAAAGAATGACCAAGCCTCTGTTGTCTCACCCTCCACAATGGCAAAGGCAATTGGCAGTATGTTTCGGTTGCCATCTTGTGCAATAGCTAACAATAATGTGCCTTTGTATTTTTCATATAAGAAAGTACCGTCTATTTGCACAATAGGTTTACAATACGGATACCCTTCAATGCACGACTTAAATGTCCAAAATAGTCGATGGAATATTCTCTTACCTTGGACCAATCGATCACCGTGATATGCAGGTATCGTTTGCAATTCCACAATTGTACCAGGCACGAAATGTTGCATTGCACCTAACCATTTAGGTAGCTCATTGTACGATCTTTCCCAATCGCCAAATACTCGAACAATTGCCTTTTGCTTTGCTTGCCATGTTTTCTTGTAGAGGTGATGTATCCATACCGGATTCGCATCTCAGCGATCAAAACTGAAACGGAAATCTCCGGATTTGCTTGGACCAATGACAAAATGCATGAGCAGATCATGTTACAATCTAACTTGCAATGATCTTGTGAAATCCTTCCCGATGTGCAAGTATGAGGCCCTTCATATTTTCTAATCTCCCATAGATGTTTCTTCTTCATAAAAGTTGCCCTTATTCTCCAATTACACCCATTCCCATACATTAAGCACTTGGCATAATATTTCGTCGGCTCAGATTCAATTACTCTGTAATCTACATCGTATTTTGGGAAATAATCTAAAAGCATAGGTACTTTGGGGTTTTTTTTTTTTTTTTGGCTATATTCGTATAAAAAACCCGACGAAGAAACTCTAGAATTTTTTTTGAAATAAAAAATTATAGAATTGAACCTATAAGTTAGCAATAATAAAGTTTAATTGTAATATCAAATCAAGTTTAATTTGTTATTTAATTGATATTCGAGGTGATAAAATTAACAATGAGATTAATTACAATGGGTAAATTGAATAAAACGGTGATGGTTTGGATGGGCAATGGACAGAACCTCATGACCGGTTCAAGTCCAACCAGTTAAGGAATGAGAGGCATTTCGGGTCAGAAAGATTTAAATGGAGGGCTGTGCTGTCAGCTGTGCACCTGATTTAGAAACCCATATTTTGTCATCTGGTCAGAAGGAGTTACGATCATGTGGGTTTGGAACCCGCAGTTTTCAGCTTATTTTCGATCTTTATAGCTAGTCATACTGGGGGGCCATGCGTACGGATTTGTTGCGTGGGTCTAACATCTAAGCCGATAAGTCTTTAAGGTTTGTTTAGGTACATTTTCAAATTTTTGTACGTCAAGTCAACTCAATGAGTCGCTGGTGGTGACTGAACACTGAAAAGGTTTTTCTGATTTTCAAGGCCAAAAAGAAAGAAAGAAAGAAGCAGAAAACCGGTCATATATAAACTCAGCCCGAGCAAACTTTCCAAACCAATGCTTTGAACAAATAAACCACGGTTTTCTCGGACCAGGTGGATTTGACTGCCAATAGTCGAAAACCAAAGCATCTTGGAAGTTGGAACCAGACCCACCATAGACTACCCATTTCCCAAATTACACTAGTCTACTAATCCTCTTTTTATATTGTAACGGCTGCTGCTCTCCAACTACAAACACCAAGCATAAAGAGATAGAAAAATGAGATTTGAAGTTTAAGCTTCAATCTTGTGGGGTTTGTCTTTTTGGGTTTTTTTTTTTCTTTCTATTTTTTAAAAAAAAAACTTTGTTTTTATGATGGCTGAGGCTGATCAGGATTTTGAGGGGGACCATGGGACTGCTGCAACAACTACTAGTTTTTCTCAGTTATTGTTTGGTGGTGATGATGATGATGTTGTGGGTCTTGATCTGGGCCAGAGTTTTAACTACATTTGCTCTTCTTTTCCTGCTGATCATGAGAAGACTCCCAAAATGCTTTGCTTTGGGGGCCATCAAACTGATCATGCTGAAATCTTGTTTGGTGAATCTGCTGCTATTAATACTACAAAAACTGCTACCACTCATCAGAAATCCGGGGTCACTTGCAGTGATTCTTCCTCAGCTTCTTCCGGTAACAACAGCAAATCTGTCAAGGCTCCCTCCAAATCTAATGTGAGTATATGATAAAATTATTATGTGCAAAGCCTGTGTTAATCTTTGGCTTTTGGGTTTTTCTACTTTTCTTTTAGCTCGCTCAAAGAAAGCTAGCTGACTATTTTAAGACCACTTTTTGTTACTCTTTGGAAGAGAAAAAGGAATGGCGCTCGAGAATCGATGCAGTGCACGGGTGCCATTGTTACAGCGCAACCGGCAAGCCAAAGAACCAATAAGAAGTCCAAAGTTGAGAACCCCGCCACATCGACCGGCCATGCAAAGGTCGATATAAGTATAAATCGCATTACTAACTTGCATGTTAATAGCCCATTAACTTTTTTTGGAACTTGCAGCATATAAAAATTAATTTACCAGATGGTTTCCTTCTCTAATTAATGACAGGTGAGGAAAGAGAAGCTAGGGGAAAGAATCACTGCGTTGCAGCAGCTGGTTTCACCATTTGGCAAGGTGCGAAATTACGTTCTTCAGTGTTTTAACTTGTGATTAATTTTCAATGACAATTTGGAGGGGGTAGTTAACCGCAAATGCAATTTGATTTGACTCGAAAATGAATGGTAATTTGACAATGTTTTGCAGACAGATACGGCATCAGTGCTCCATGAAGCGATGGGTTATATCAGGTTCCTGCAGGACCAGGTTCAAGTCCTATGCTCTCCTTACCTGCAACACCTACCTGTAAGTGTAAGTACAAAACACCAGTTTAGTTTTCATGGAGTACATTAGTTTAGTACTAATGAATGGTGAAAAAAGAAAGGATTTTAAGGGTATTTTTGAACTGTGATGTTAGGATGGTGGAGAAAACGGCAACGGAGGTGAAGAATCAAGAAAGGAGCTGAAGAGCAGGGGGCTGTGCCTGGTCCCGGTTGCTTGCACCGTGCACGTGGCGAATAACAATGGTGCTGATTTCTGGTCGCCAGCAATGGGAAACAATGTAATAAAGCAGTAAATCATTTTCTAGTTTCCAAGTATACTTTTGTACATGGCTGCTAAGAGTAAGAGCTAAGCAGTGCCTTCTCAAATTGTTGTCTGAAAGAGATTTTGACAGCTCATTTTGAAAAGGAGGTAAAAACTAAAAAGGAGTAGAAAAAACAGGAACTTGTAATATTAACTTTTTGTCACAATATTAGATAAAAGAAAGTACGTTTAGTCTTATATTATCAGAATTTAAATTGAGTATAGCGTATGGGTATTAAATACGAATATAATTAATTTTTTAAAAGTTCTTATTATATATTTAAAAAATTATGTGTTGGATACATGTGATTGTTGGATACATGTGATAAATACGAAAATATTTTTTAAAAGATAAGAAGTTTGGATAATATAACATTTAATAGTAAAAAGAAACATTTACATGTAAACACATCAAATACTACAATTAACATATTTGAATAATCAAAATTACAACTAACATATTTGAATAATCAAAATTACAACTAACATATTTGAATAATCAAAATTAAAAAAACAATTCATAGATTAGAAAGTAGAACTATTTTTCTTTTATTTTCATGTGAAAATAAAATATATAAAATAGAAAAATAAACTATAAAAAAGGAAAAAGAAATAAACAATAAAAGAAATCTTATTGATTATTTTTTTCTCCTTCCATTTTTTTCTCTATTAAAACTTAAATATAATAATTAGGTCATTTTTTATAGCTTAAATTTTTGCAATAATTGATCATCCAATTTAACATGATATTACAGCTTTCGAGTTTGAATCATGATAATTGCTTTTTTCTTTTAATATTTTTTACCTAGTGTCTTATTGCGCATCAGGTTATGCTTTACAGTTTTAATCTTTCTTCAGCTTACATTTTTTTTCTACATTTGAATCCACATGCAAACCTATTAATTATACATTCGACTTGCACATGAGGATACATGTTAAAACTTAAATATAATAATTTGATAAACAGGTTCTAGGTTACTTGTCCGTTCCATTAAGTCGCTTGTTTTGCACCTGTTTCTTCAAGTATCTGTCTAGAAAAGCATAAAAATCACACATTGCTTACCTCTTGTACCTGAGTATTTGCTTATATACCATATTGAACTTTTCACCTTACAAACTAGCTTTTGAGGTTGGACTTTTTCATATGGTATCAAAGTCCAAGTTTTGTTCTATTGTTCTTACATGTTACTCTTGTCTGTTATCCCTTTCGAGTTTATTACGTAGTAAGATCCTTTGTCTCTACCTATACATGATGGGACATGTTAGGTGATATTATCAGACATATGTTTAAGTCTTGAATTACCTGTAATTTTATATTCAAGTTGAGTTCCCCATCTATTTCCAATTAGTTTAAGGGTTAGTTTAGCATTTTTGTTGAAAAAAGTTAGGTTAGAAAAACCTTGGGGTTTAAATTTTTTTTAGTGTTTGCCATTGATGTGAAAAAGTATTGTGAGAAATTGAAATGTCAAAAATAGATATTTTAAAATAATAAAAGTGTAGAGATGTGAGGATAATACAGTCATTTTATCCAAAAACTATATTTTTTGATTTTTTGGGTTGACTTTTTAAATCATTGTTTCAACAGCAAAAATCAATTTTTTTTTACCTATTTAGCATTACGTTTGCGGTGAAAAGTAGCTTTTGACTTCAAAATTGTGCCTGAAGCAATGCTAAACAAGATCTAAGTTATATGCTTAACATAGTATCACATGATACCAAAATTCGCAAATTTGAATCATGACAACCGTTTTTTTTTTAATATTTTTTTACCAACTGTTTTGTTGCCTTCTGAATTATGCATTGCTAATCTAATCCTTCTTTAACTTAACACTTTTTTTTCTACTCTTGAATTTACATACATACTCATTAATCATTAATCCAACTTGTACGTAAAAAAATGTATTAAAACTTAAATATAATAATTAAACCAGTTGTTATAAACTTAAAACTTTTGGATAATTTATCACATAATAACTTTGTTCATTTCACTTGATCTTTATGCTTCAGAATAACCAACATTGCCCAAGTCAAGTGCAACATTCACAATAACCTAGACACTCAAAACTTAATCGTGCTTTGCAACAGCACCAGTCGAGCTCTAATGTAACAGAGACAAGATACTTTTCTCATAAACTCACAATCCAAGGCCAGCAGGCCTCTAGAGGAGCATGAAAACTTTATTAAATTACAAACAATAAGTAATGTCTGGATCCTGAAAAACCTTCCATCTATTCACAATCGGAATAACTCCAGCCACAGCGGCTTGGCCCAGGAGAAAAAAAAAAAGTATCTGAAGAGTCTTCTTGGCTATACTTTCCATCCTGCATGGAAATGCCTGATGGCTGAAATAACTTCAGTAATTGACACGAAATCTCGCCTCTTCTTGAGAAGAGTCTTGGCTAAATCAAGAGCCCGTCGCTCACAATCTGCTCTTATGCTAGCTTCTTTAATTGATTCAAAATCCTCAACATGAGCAACACCAACAATTCTCCTGCAAGTTAAAAGATAAAAGCATCAGAATTGCAAAACTGTCAAGAGTTCAATCAATAAACTTAAGAATTAGCATTTGGACAATGTTCATACTTCATTAAATAAGTAGGATCCTGCGTGTGAATGCAGGTAGAATAGCTGCTTTTATAACTGGTATAAGTATTCAACATGTAGAGGAAGATTCCTCTATTTGGTTAGGAGTCAAACAAGGTTGCCTGAATTTACTACAAGGAAAGCCATTCTACAAATTTTCCAAGCTCAGACTCAGAGTTCTGTCCATAAAGGTTTCAAAAGTTATATCTCATTAGTAATTCCTAGTCAACTTAAAGAATCTGTTTCTTTTTACTGTCAACAAAAATTTGCTTATCAAGGTTAAGAATCAATTAAAGATAAATTGCCTACACAGTAGCAGTATGATAAAACAGAACAAAAGTGCAAGGTGGCGGTTTACTCAAAGACACATATTATAACTGCAATGGGCTGCAAATGCAAGATAACAGACTGCAAAAGACAAACACTGGCAATTACAAAGGCCAGGAATGAAGAAAAAGTAGAGGACCTGGTAGAAAACCTTTATCTCACCTTATCATCTTAGCAGCACCAAACCCAAGTGTGTCGTGGAACAATTCCTTCATATATTTTTCTTTTGTAAGCTTCTGAAGCTCAGGGTTGTTATAAATTGCTGGAAGATAAGCCTCCCCGGAGCCATTCTTGTGTTCATCCCAAAGTGCAGTGAACTTTTGGTGGAAAAGATTCCAAGTATCCTCAATTGTCTTCAATATCCACTCTTTGTATATCTACATGCATGGCATTATGAAATTCAGCCATGCCTATATAGTACTTCAAATTTCTTTAAAACAAAATGCACATTGAAAGTCTACAAAAAAAAGTATATAAATGATACTTCGCAGCCTGCAAAGCTATATGTATGATGCACTCATATGTATATACCAACTAATAAATATATAGGCAACTCCCTCAAAAGTAGCTTGAGGAAACATAATGATATGTACGACTTCAAGTTACAAATTATGCTCCCCAACCACAATGAAAGTGCAAGTGTCACGACCCACGCGCGTCCGTGCGGGTCCCGCACAGTTCGCTAGGCTAAAGTTCCTAGACCGTGACACAAGCACACGCATGTATAAAGATCTGTGTGATCTTGTATCCGCATTCCTCTTTCTGCATAGCAGCAATAAATTCATTACGAAATCGTGATTGCAACCAACAAAGAACACCTAATGCTTTGAAGACACAAATGTCCTCTCTAACACTGCATTTTATTCACCTTCTTCACTTTTACCAACATCTAATTTCCTAAGCTCAGTACTGATGTATTTGATGTAAAACATTTCTGTGACACTGCTAATAACTTGCATGGACCAACATTTCCTACAGATGATGAAACAAACACAACTTTATCTTGAGCAACAACTGGAGATACCATAGAGAATATATTTAATCATAAAATCACAAGAGATATGATAAAGATTTTCATTGAATAAATTGACTCAAGTGGCTAAACAAGATTTAAAACAGAAGAAACTTAGCTTCTAGCACAATTAAAACAGTAAATATCAAGATGGAATTATAACTAAAGATGACTAACTAAAAAGACAAATATACTGGAAAGTTCTATAAAACAATAAGAGAGACAACGAAGGGCATACTATTCTGTCATTCCCTTGATCAGCATGTCCATCTTGTGCAAAGAAAGCCAGAATCAAGTTTCCAATAAAAGCACCAATATCAAATCCCATTGGTCCATAAAATGCAAACTCTGGATCTATGACCTGAGTTGAATCAGGGGTAACCATGACAGAACCAGTATGGAGATCTCCATGTATAAGGGCCTGGGCTCTTTCACAGAACCTACATAAAGGTAAGTCTAATAACTTGATAAATAAAGCACAAAATTGCAATATTGATAAAGTAGCATTAGAAGGAAAAACAACCATACTTAGATTTCAATTCAGCTACTTCAAGCTTCAATACGTTATCCTCCTGGACAGCCTCGGCATCATGATCAAGATAAGGTGAAGTCCAACGGTTAAATTCAGATATTTTATATGGGTCAGAAAAAACAACCTGCTCAGTGAGCCTGCATAGTTCCACATTCCCACAAAATTCAGCCACTGCACAAAACATTGAATGAAGATAAATTAGCATCATATCTCTAAGCTTCTAAAAACCATCACTAATTCACTACTAGACAATAGCAATTTTTTTAAGCTAAAAAATATATAAATACTTGCTCCAAATAGACTAGAAGAGGTAAGATGACAAAGCTGATAATTATGCATTTTTTCATGTTCAGCAGAAAGACCCATTCTTCATATCCACAGACATAAAGAAGCATTTCTTTCTTAATACCATGACCATTTGGAATGACTACTCTGTCTAAAGAAATAAGGGTACAGGTTTTTATTAAAAACATATTCTTGCTGCAGCTAAAATTGCATGCAGGATTGATGAAATTTGTGTTCAGAAAGATCTAAAGATTCAATGGCTACTCAAGGCAAGAGCTACATAGAGATAATTAGGAATAGAATACCACACTTAAACATACCCCTGCCATTTCCTCAATGAATAAAAATGTCTTTTTTTCCTTTATGATCCTTAATATATAGACATTATGGAGTAATATTTGTCTGATATAATGAATAATCATAGCACCAGCAGGAAACTTGACACTGCTCTAATACAATTATAAATATAGGATTGGAGACTATAAAACACTTCCAACTGAATCCCCCACTTAAACAGGGGAGCATAGACAGTTTGATATGTTTCACCAAACTTGATGTATTTAAAAGGGGAAAAAACCGTTGCTTAGATATAACATAACCGTTGCTTAAACTCTTCATTTTTCTTGAAGTACCCGTGTCCGACACCGGTGTCCGACGCATATCTGAACATGGGTATGGGGATATGGGTATGGGGATATGATACCCTCCAAATATATGAAAATTTTAGAATAAGTTGAATATACCCATGTTGGACATATACCGTGTCCGACACTCACACTTGAGTCCGAGTAACATAGTAACTTTGTTCTGAATCAAGGTTGCAACCAAGTAATCGATAATGAAGTTTAATTAGTGCACAACCTAACTTTATATCAGGTCTGGCTTCTAACCCCCAAATGTACTTGTTTGCAGCGACAACATTCGAACTACACCAAAACCAAACTAAAAAAAGCACTGAAAAAAGAAAATGCATATGAATATATTACCTGCACGTTTGTGCTCTGTGGTTGACCGATATAGGAGAGATGTGCAGAAAAGAGTCTTGGCCATGAATTCTGACATATGTTCCGCCAATAATGGATATTCAATTCCAGCAATCAACCCTTTTCTCAGGATTATATGGGGAGGCTCTAAATATCGCATTCCAATCAAAGACATGGTACGGTCAAAGTGATAAACTTCAGGAACATGTTCAGGGCATAATCCACCATGTTCTTTCAACGCTACTGCTTCGAAATATGCTCGCTCCTTAGTCATTGGCCAAGATTCCCCAATACATCGTATGTATGGAAGCGCCTGCATTCCAACAAATTGAAAAACCCATTTCATATTTCGATTATTTAAAGCTAAAAAAGGAAAAAGAGAAAATTGAAAAGAGTGAAACCTGCTTAATGACAAAAGAACCAGAAGTGGCAACGATGATGTAGACGAAATTAAGATTGCCATCTCCAACTTCCTTAATCTTTAAATCATCGTAGTTGTCCCCGATCTTCGATGACAAAGACGGCGTCGCTTTTATGTATTCGGTGAGTGACTTCTCGTCTAGTGGCCTGAACTCAGAAAACGCCATTGTCTTTTTACTCACTTTTTTGGGGGAGCGGAGCAGTTCTGGGCGGTGCTTTGGAGGGGTTTAAGAAGAAGTGAAAGACTTTTATGGGTAACCAATGGGGGCTCATTGAACTGGGACCCACGTGGGCCAGTTATCTGGACTTAAAATAAAATACGAGCTTATCGTTGCAGCGGAAACTACAGAGAAAACTTACCATCTGGCTGTAATGGAGATTCTGTACTTAACATGTTAAATGAACTTGGACATGTTTACGGTCACATTCAAGTACAAGTAGGATAGTTTAATTTTCCAACTAGTAATCTATTCTAATATTAAAGTCTTAAGTCATAATTGAGTTCAATTATCCGTTAAAAAGAATAATTCTCTAATATTAAAAAGAATTTGCTTAATCAATATTTATAGATATCAATTTATTAATTTATTATTTTAATACATTATTTTTATAAAATTTAATAAAAAAATTATACGTAAATTATATTTTTATTTTTATATATATATCATTTTAATTAGTATTAGTAGATTCTGATTAATATTTTTCTATTAAAAAAATAAAATCTCACTCTACTAGTGCAACTAGAATTATTTATGGATCGGATCGCGATCTAAATTTTTTTTATTCAAATTCATTTTGAGCCAGGCTTGAGCCGACCGGTAAATTCGTTTTATTGTTTATATATTATTAAAAATTTATTTTTATATTTTATAATTAAATTTAAATAAATTATTTATTTAATTAATAATAATTTAAATCGAATCAACTCAAATTATAAAAAAAAAAAATTATTTAAATCTAATCCAATATGAACCAACCTATCCGATCTTTGAACCTATGTAATTACAACAATCAAAAGCTAAAAATTAGTATAGTAGCTGTTTTACGGTCAGCTATCTCGTAGGGACATTAAAAATCCCCTTTTCTTTTTTTGGTTTGTTTTGGATACTGTTACTAATATTGGGATAACGAGTTTTGTGTTTTCAATGCTTGCTATGTAATTAGATTCGTCAAATTATACTATTAATAAAAAAATACGGATTTAATTTATTTATTGTAATTTAAAAAATTTTGATATTTTTATTTTTTGAGATTTTAAATTTTAATCCAATTATAAATATTTTTTTATTTTTTTCGTTAATTTTAATGACGTGATTTTTGATTTTATGATATGAATGTTGATTTTTTTATTTGATTTTTTATCAAATTTTTATTGATATACGTGAAATTCGTTTAATAAAAATTAAAATTTTATTTGTCACATTAATATATAAAATAATTTTAATAACTAAAAAATAAAAAATTATTTTTATTAATTGTTTTAAACGTTTTTCATATTTTTCCTTTCTCTTAAACCAAAACAAACTTAAAAATTAGATTATAAACTCTTCATCTTCATATTTGTTCATATTTTACCCTCAAGCTTTTACCCATTCGAAAAATCTGAAAATTTTGAAAAATTTGCCGCTGTCTCTTCCTTTCTTCTTTGGAGATATATGCAACCAAAGCTTTCTCTCTCTTTTCCATCATAGATGCTCAGAAGAAGAAACTCTCTGCCTCTTGATTGATCGATTCAGAGCAAATTAAATAAAGGAGAGGAAAAATGTATATTTTTGCCCCAGGGATAGATAACGGAAGAAGAACATATCACCATGGACTTGACTTCGACTATGACTATGACGACCACAGCCGCCGTCGTCGCAACTGTCATCGACAAAGAGTTAGCCGTTGATCCTTTCCTGATTGAGGCTCTTCAAAATCCTCTCATCGTCTCACCGATAATTTTTCTATTTTTTTTGCTTTAAATCATAACTTTGCGTTTTTATTGGATCTCGTCTCACCAATAACTTTTCTTTTTTTGTTTTAAATCTCAACTTTGCGTTTTTATTGGATCTCTGTATAAGTGGGATTTTTAAAAGTGTTTTATTTTCTTTTTGCAAGTTTAGAGTTTATCATGTGTATAGGTTTTAGATTGGATCTTGCTTGGATGAATCAATTAGGGTTAGGGTTTTTTTTTTAATAGAAGATATTATTTATCAAATTTGGGTTTTGATTTTCAATGAATTTTAATTTGGTGTTGAAAAATTGAGGGGTAGAAAAAACAAGTTAGATTTCGATCTTCAAGGGTTTTTCTTTCAATCAATCATCGCAATGATAATCGACCAAAATCTTAGCAAACTCGCGATCTTTTAAAAACCCATTTCAATTTTACTTGTTGCATCTTCATGAGTTTTGTATTTGATTTGGGAGAATCGTGTTTGTTCATCTGTTTGGCCTGAGGGAGAAAGGTCAGTTTTTTTAGAGAAAGAAAAAATATTAAAACAATTAATAAAAAATAAAATTATTTTTTAATTTTGTAATCATTAAAATTTTTCTATATATTACACGTGGTATTATTAAATGAATTACACGTCATCAAATGCATACTAATAAAAATTTAATAAAAAGTCAAATAAAAAAAAGTTAACATTCACCTCATAAAGTCAAAAATCATGTTATTAAAATTAATGGAGGAAACAGAAAACGTTTGTAATTGGACTGAAATTTAAAATTCTAAAAAATAGAGGTATCAATTTTTTTCGAATTACAGTAGAGGGATTAAATTCGTATTTTTTCTATAGTACAAGAATTAATAGTACAATTTGACCAATTAGATTTGGTGTGTATTCAAGTTGTGTTTATATTTTTTAATATATTATAATCGCATTTAAAATATGAATTTGGTTAAAGATTATTTTTAAGGTATCTTGTAAGATTAATTAATATATTATTTATAATAATAATATTATATTAAATAAAATAGTTGACATCTTTATTCATAATTTTTAATACATTGAGTGAAGATAATAATATATATAATAATTTTAAAAAATATTTTTAGGATATTTATTAACAAAATTCTTAAAATATTATGTATTTATATAAAATTTGATATGTTAATAATTCGTGTTATATAGATTTTGACATATTCGTGTATTCATATCGTGATTGTGTTATTTTTTTCATATCGTATGATATTAATTATTTTTCTCGTATCGTATAATCATATTGTATCTAGTCAGATCTAACTATCATATATTATTTTTCCATTACTTTTAGACCTTCTTATAGTAATAATATTATTAGTAGTACTACTTTATTTTTGTTTTAAAATGAAAAATATAGTACTTTTTTTATTTCAAATTGTTTGTCTCCTATTAATTTTACGAAATTAAAAAAAAAAAATTGGTGTATATATTAAATTTTATTTTTATTTATAAATTTGATGTTCTATATTTTGTAAT
Organism: Fremontodendron californicum; assembly: GCA_030761205.1. Taxonomy (NCBI): domain Eukaryota; kingdom Viridiplantae; phylum Streptophyta; class Magnoliopsida; order Malvales; family Malvaceae; genus Fremontodendron; species Fremontodendron californicum. The sequence goes on along the minus strand of JAULJL010000013.1, from coordinate 3,124,933 downwards.
ATTAAAAAATAAAAAATATAATAATTCTAAAATATAAAAATAAGAAATTCAAGGGTTGAAAAAGAGGATATAATTTTAAAACATCTCAAGAAAAAGATGAATACAAAAATGTGACGCATAATAGTAAGTTTGTTACCGTTATGATTAGGGATAAAAACAGCAACAACCTTCATTTTTTTGTCAACAAAACTGCAAAAACCTTTATTTAAACAATTTTATATGGATTATAACTTATCTTTCATTATATCTGTCGAAAGATCGAATTGATTTATGTTCGAATTGAATCGGTTTGAAATAGTAATATTTTAAATTCAAATAGGTTTAAATTATTATTTAATAAATAAAATCATTTTTATTTAAATTTAATAATAAAATATATTAATTTTAATATAAAAAATTTAAATATTTTAAATGGTAGAATAGGTTTTCTGGATCTAACAAATCAGATTGAGTTTTGATTAAGTAAATTTGTTGCTATCTAAATTTGATTGATTCGATCTTACTTATGAACACATTTATCTTTCATTCATTCATTTTTTAAATAAAAAATTATTTTATCTACTTAATAAAATGATATGAACTCTTAAAATATATAAAAAAAAACACGTGATAATTTTTTAATTTATTTATAAATTTAAAGAAAATTTATCACTGGTCTATAAAACAATTTTTTTGAAATTTATCTAAAATTGATTATTAAAAAAAAAGTGATTGATGGTGTTATTGCACATGAATTTATCGTATCATTTGAGTTAAAGTTCATAAATTTATTCAGTTAAAACAAAAAAAAAAAGTTCATAAGTTTATTAAATTAAAAGAATACAAAATAAAAAAGAGTAAAGAACATTTAAATTTATTGGTTAAAATTCATTAAAACTATAATATAATAAGGTGAACAGAGAGTGTGGGGCAGTCCCTTCCCGCTCACTCAATCTTACTCCGATTTAGAGATGGACAAGTTTCCGGCGTTTCTCCTCCCATTCCTTATTTTCTTTCTCTCTTTTTCCCTTTCCAACGGAGATTTTACCGGAAATTTGTCCGATCCCGGCCAACCTTCCCCCGCCGACTCTCTCTGCGCCCAGCTTATCGAGCCCAACGGTTATTCCTGCACCGAACACACTGTACTCTCTCTCTCTCTCTATTATTAGTTTCAAATTTATTCTTGTCAAGGTTCGTTTAGTGGCTGAGAAACGGAGAAAAATAATGAAGGAAAATAACGAAGGACTATTATGTTGTCGAGCGATAAAAAAAAGCAATCAAAGCAAATATGCATAATTTTTTTGTTTGCTTTAGGAAGAAATTGCGAGCAATGGAATTTGCTTTTTCTTTTTCCCTGTTTTGTACCAATAACGGCCTTAATATATCTCCCACAATTTCGTAAAGAATTCTTAGATGTTATTCGTACGCTGCCCTAAGAAACTTTTTCACCTAAGTTCAATTTTTTTTTTTTTTTTTTTAAATTGGGAAATTCAAGGTGGGAATCTTTTCTGCTGCTTTTTTTTTCCCTTTCCCTTTTTAAAAAGTTGTCTTCGTTAAATTTGTGGTATAATATGAAGCAAAATTTTGTAAAATTTGCTTACTTTAGTTCTTTAGGGTTCTGTAGTTAAATTTTGTTGCTTTCTTGTTTGGTAACTCTACTTATTTTTGTTTAGGTTCAAACTAAGGATGGCTACTTATTAGCTCTCCAACGCGTGTCGTCTCGTTCTGGGGATCTTAGAGTTCAGCAAGGTCATCCTGTTTTGCTTCAGCATGGATTATTCATGGTAAATTCTACGTTTACCCGAAACAACTTTTCAAATAGCAGAGTTCATATATTATCCGTTACTGTTTAGCTGCTACTAACTTTTCAAATAACATGGATTATATTCATGTAAGCTCTTCTAATGTGTCTTGATCCTACCAAGTACTAGTTATTGATATTCTTATCTGAAATTTTTCTGTTCTTTTTTTTTTCTTGTGAAAATGCGTGCTGAAAGATGCCATCTTTCTGTTTTTCTAAAGCAAAAACCTAGATATAGTGATTGTTGCAATAAATAACAAAGTAAATAAGTTTGTTTGCTGTCTGTTTGTAAGATGATATGTTGTCTCTGTTTATATGCTTAAGGACTATAATTTTGTATATTCATGTATTTGTTTTACAATTGAGCAAATTTTGTCATTGATAGCTTTTTACCTTAATATACTCCAATTCAAACAGGCAGGTGATGCATGGTTTTTGGATTCTACTGAACAGTCGTTGGGGTTCATCCTGGCAGACCAGGGTTTTGATGTATGGGTTGGAAATGTTCGTGGGACGCGTTGGAGTCATGGACACGTATCTTTATCTGACACAGAGAAGGTAGGCAAAGTCTATACCTTATGCCTCTTTCTCTTTGCTGGAATTCATCTTGCAATGTTTATGTACTAGTTGGGCTGTATTCAACGTGGAAAACTTCAACTACCTTAGAAGTTGGATGCACAAACATGGAATTTATGTTGCAATTTGTGTACCTTAGTTGGCTTTTTGTGTCTTATGAGCTTGACACCCACACATAACTGCTGCTTATCTTCAATGTTTGTGCATCTTTGTTCACTGTACCCTAACATCCAGTTTCCTTAGCTTAGAGTATAATATGCTAGTTGTAACACTATCTTTTCCATTATTTTCTTTTTTTTCCTTAATGATATAAGGGTTTACTGGTGCATCTATATCCTAATAAAATCTGTCTCAAGGTTGACTGGTGGTATCTCGAACCTCTTCATCATACAGAAAAGAATCTTTATTCTTTATCCCCATGGTTTATATTCTCTCCTCCTCTCTGCAATGTGGCTTTTCTTGCAGGAATTTTGGGAGTGGAGTTGGCAGGAATTAGCTATGTATGATCTTGCAGAAATGTTACACTACATAAACTCGGTTACAATCTCCAAAATCTTTATTGTTGGACATTCACAGGTCCTTGATGCTTTATCTTATACCTAGAGCATACTTTACCTGTTTTTTGCTCATTACCTTTTTAGGTTACTTATCCTATACTTTTTACTCGTAGGGAACAATCATGTCTTTGGCTGCTCTCACTCAGCCGGACATAGTGGAAATGGTTGAAGCTGCTGCTCTTTTGTCTCCAATATCTTACTTGGAACATGTCAGCGCTCCACTTGTACTTAGAATGGTTGCAGTGCATCTTGATCAGGTATTGTTGTTTTACCTAGTAAAATTTGTTTTGGCCATTATGATGTTCTTAGACGTTCTTTTCTGGCAGATGGTTCTTGCTTTGGGGATACATCAATTGAACTTCAGAAGGTTTATTAACACCTATATCACTTTATTTTTTGCGTTTTCCCCAATATCTTCTACACTGTTATGAAGGTGTTGGTTGGCCTTGTACTTTTTTGTTGATTTAGTGGTTTAATTGCATTACGTGCTGTTATTTTAACTTCAGCGATGTGTTGGTTAACCTTGTGGATTCATTATGCGATGGCCACGTGGATTGCACTGATTTTCTAAGTTCTATAACAGGTTTTCTTCTCCTCTCCTGTCTTTACAAATGCACATACAGATATCAATATACAGACAAACAAATATGCATTATTTTTGTTGGTTCAGGATGCTGTTTCCTGTTTGTTGCATTTTTTTTTTTTTTTTTCATGCAATAGGGCTGTATAAGTGATCTAGCTCAAAAATTTCAGGCTCGGTAAATATTTCCCATTTGATGCTAGCCTTGAAAGTTGAAATTATGCCTTAAAAGTGGGTCATTCGCTCTGCTCCAGGCACTCAGATTTAATGTAGGATAGTGCACTAGATAGAGCTGAACAGAAAATTGCCCATGGCTGGTTGTTAAAGTTTTTAAACCATATCTTATATAACCTTACCCTTTTCCAAGTTTGGTAAAATATAAAAAGGACTGTATACTTTTCCTGCCTCTGGAGTCTGGAACAGATGTTTGTTTTTGCTAGGGTTGCATAAATTTTTTAGCTTTATAAAAGTTCTATAAGCACAGTGAAACTAAAAGAATTGACAAAGATATTGAAAATGTTTGATATCTTACTATTAATAAAAGGCTTCTGACAAGACAAGATTGCAGGGCAAAATTGCTGCTTTAATAAAACTCGCATGGACTTCTATTTGGAATATGAACCTCACCCATCATCTGTGAAGAACTTACGCCATCTTTTCCAGAGTATGTTTCTATGTACTTTCTTTCAGCTGGCTTTTGTTTTTACTTTTCTGCACGTTTAACCAACCTGAATGGGCTTACCTCTTAAAAGATTTCTCATTCTAGACTATTAGCTTTTGAAATAAATTATATTATTTTCAAGCTGTAACCTTTTTAATGTTTTCTTCCATATCTGTTAGACAGATTATATTTGAATTCTTTTGCTAAACTTTCATCATTTTTCTATATCTTTGGCAGTGATCCGTCAGGGTACTTTTAACCAGTATGATTATGGAATCTTGAAAAACTTACTGATGTATGGACAGTTTAAACCCCCATCATTTGATCTTAACAGCATACCCAAGTCATTGCCATTATGGATGAGTTATGGAGGGAATGATGCCTTAGCAGATATAACGGATGTGCAGCGCACTATTGAGGAATTACCGTCCAAACCAGAGTTGCTTTATCTCGAGAACTACGGTCACATAGACTTCCTTTTGAGCAGAAAAGCAAATAGAGACATTTATGACCATATAATCGGGTTTTTCAGGTCGTTAGAAAAGTCAAGTAGTTCTTAAAGTGACTGCTTTCTGTGTTCTTTCATATAACATAATAGTATTCAAGTGTACTTAACTAATTATTTGTCTGCATATGTTGTAAAGTTTGCCCCTATTCCTTTTCTTCTAAAGTTTCATGAACATTTAGATTTAAGAAAGTTGTTGTTTTAGTATTAGTCTTGAAATATTCAAGTTAATATTTGCAATATAGCTGCCAAACAAACTGGATTTGTTGGTGGACTTGTAGTCAATTGTGCAGAGCTTACACTGGGAATTGGTTTTTACCTTAATTTAACCATTTTCCTAGGATGGAAGTTGAGGCAAGTCGTTTTGACAGGGGTGGCAAGCTTGGTTGAAGATGCCCACACACACACTCTTGGAGCCTGCAAAAATACTTACAGGACGCCGCAAAGTGAAGAAACCTGGGCAGAAATTCTGATAAAAGAGCATTGAGCAACCTTGGAACAGCAAGAGCTCATGTGCTTCATCTCCAAGGTTGGTATAATAGATTTTTTTTTCCTATTTATGCCTTCAATGAAAGGTTGATTCCATTGAATCATATGTATGGTGATTTGATATTTAAAGGTTGTTCTAATAGATTTTTCCATCGAAGTAAAATTATTTGATCTTATCATTTATAATTAAGTGCATTTTAATTTTAATACTCAAGATTTTGTTGAAGATAATTTACCTTAAAACAAAATCTTAAAATCTAATTGTTAATGATAAGACTATAAATAAAGTAATTTGCATAATGATAGAGAGATTTTTCTTGAAGAGATATAGCCTCCCAAATAAATTCCAACTTCCTTTGGAGCTTAGGAGGAACAAGCAGTCAAGCACATAGCAATGAAGGTAGCATGTTGTAGTCCACCATCAAGAGATAGATTTTGTTTCAGAAGGACTCTATTTGACCCCAAGTTAAAGTTTTTAATTGGATATTAAATCAGGGTGTACATTAAAGTTATTAATTGGATATTATATTAGGTTATAGATTTTGTTTCAGAAGGATTATATTTGATCCGATCTAAAAAATATTCGAAAATTTTAAAATCCGAATTGATTCGACTTGAAACGAATTCAATCTGTCCAATTCACAGGTATACTAGGGACACATCTGGTGGTTACTGCAGTTGGGGACCTTGGGTTCTGAGCAAGGTAGTCAGTACCGTACTGGTGGGCGTATCATTTTTGTTCTGATACTAATACGTATCGGTGGTGTGTTTCGACGTACCGTTTTGAGTTTACCGATATTTTTTCATACATCTATATGTATAGCTTATTTTCAAGTTTTTTAATAGAATATATATTATATACACATGCAAATATATATCCATTACATGCATATATATGTTTTTATACATATATAAATTTTAAAAATTTAATATTTAAAATTTAAAATTTTTAAATGTTAAATAAATATTAAAATATTAGAAAAAATAGTTAATTATTATTAATTATGTCTAATAACCTAATTTAATGAACATATATATATATAATTATGAAAAAAAATAAAATGATCATGACACAAAAAATATTAAAATTGGTTTAAAAATTCAAATAAGTGAATTTTTAAATAAAAAAATTAAAAAAAATCAAAATCTTGTACCAACCGGTATGGATCGGTACGTATCAGTACTGATCGGTATTGACCGGTACAGGCTGGTACCAAAATCGAAACGGAACGAAATTGGTACCGTTTCGGTTTACTTTAAAAACGATATGTACGGACCGATACGACCGATATCGATACGATAATCCTGGTCCTGAGTCCTAGGAGGAGCCTCCCAGTACATTTTGTAAGCATACTAGATATTTATTCCATTGGACAAATCACAAATCACAATGTATCACCATGATTTATTCAACTGCACGTGGTTTAATGATGGAAAAAAGAATTAAACATAAACATGTTCAATGATATATATATATATATATATATATATATATATATATATATATATGTATGGTACAATAATCACGTTGAAGAGCACTTAGTGCCGACGACTTTGGCATTTGCCCGAAGAAAAAATGCAAAATAACCAAGACAGCCTGCTTTGCTTAATTCTTCGAAAACGTAATCAACTTTGATCAAATATATGCACGTAGTTATGACACTAAACAACCTAAGAAAGAGAAAGGGAAAAATTGCAGAAGAAAAAGAAATTAATCAATATTGTAGTCACTTATTATTGCCCCCACTGATTTACTTATGTCCGTCACCAGGGCTGGGACCAGATTTCTCATCTGCAATAGTTTGAAGATTATTATGCCTGTTTCCAACACCCGGACTTGGCCCTGAATCCTTCACAGCATGAAGAAACAACCCTTTAAACGTATCCTTGTGAATCTTTTTACTAGCATTGCTGTACTGCAACTTTGAACCCCTCAATGCCCTTGCCTCGGTTGCAGATATCATAGAACTCAACAAGAGAGAAAGAAGAAGCAAAAATATGATGAAGAATCTTTTTCCCATGTTTAATCTGATCTTAGTTCCACAAATAAGAATTATTGCGTAAGACATGAGTAGGATTGTGAGATTGTATTTATAGTATTTAAGATGAAGTTGTCATTTAATATTAGTGGTGGGCGTGGGGCTTGTTTGTTTGACTAGGCAATGCAATGCAGTGCAAGTGTAACAATCAGCTATTCAAAATCATGTGTCAATTTTCAATTCCTTGAGGTGCCGCCACCTTAGGTTCAATGGCAGGGAACCCAAGAAGGCAGGCAGGTTCATCAAAGGATGACATTTTTGATACTTTTGGGAAGGACGAAAGTAGAAGTTTGGTCTGCAATAATGACAGAAATGAATTAAGAGTCAAAATGGGGACTTTGTTTGGGCTCAAAATCAAATCATTACGCACAGATAACGTGCTCCGCCCCTCCCTTAAGATACGGGTAGCAACTGGCAAGTCGCAACTATCAGTCTCTACCACCAAATTTATCAGGTCGTCTCTCTCATGATCTCTGTGCTTTTTTCAGCCATGGGTTTCGTTTGGATTCAGAACACTTTCTTTATTCTCATGATATTTTTTGTAAAAAGAAAAATTCTAACTTCTCTTAAATTTACTTGAATATTAGGCAGTTTTGGCCTAGCTCAATTCTGAGATAAATTACTAAGTTTGTTCAGTTGTGTTTTTAATTGTTTAGACTTTTAGATATGTTCATTTTGCAGACACTATTATAGCCAAAGACTAAGAAATGGTGCACAAGCACAATTTTTCTATCACGACTGCTCACCAGTGGAAAAGCTAAGAGCCTAAGACCCCACAAAAAAAAAAAAAAAGAAAGAAAGTCTGCTAGTTCTTCCAGCTGCTCATCTCTCCTGAATCTTTGGCTTTTTAACAGTCAAATTCCAAATTCTTTCTTTAACAGCCTGAAAGTACCATGCAGATTTATGACACTATTGACATTGGGTGGATCTGGATCACCCATCACCACTCAAAGATGAGTACAAAAAATGGACCTAGGCTAGCCACAACATTAATTAATTAATTAAGCTTTCAAATTTCCATGCAATATTTCAATTTGGGGATACAACTTAGTCTATGAAATTGAAATAATTTTCAGGGTTTTAATCAAAATGGAGATTCTACTTCTTCCCACAAATATACAGAAGACACATCTCTCCGTTATATTGGTCCGGATTATTATTTATTTAATAAAAATGTATTTTTATATTTAAATTTAATTATATAAATATATAAAAATAAATTTTTTAATTTTTTAATATTTTTAAAATAGTAAAACTTGCTTTTGGATTCAGTTCTTGTCGGACTTGGACAAATAAAAATAAAATATTCCAGATTCAGTCTGGTCCGATCCATAAACACCTCTATACAAGAGCTTTATAAAAGATTATGCTCGAATTAATATCATTGGTATTATTTCAAATCCAGTCATAGCAAGCCAATTATAGCACTAGTTTCGGCAAGGTGGCAAGAAAGAGAATGCATGTTTAGGACAAGAGGCCAATTACCAACAAAAATATACAATTTCCAAATTAACAAGATTCTTCACAAACATATCAATGCATGCCTAGCCACGAACAATAAAAAATATAATTAATAGTTTATTATTTTTTTTTAATGTTTAGTGGTATTGATTAAGATGATTTATATAAAAAATATAATTAATAATTTATTTTTTCTGGACTTTAGTAAAATAATATATTAAATATAAAAAAATAAACTAATAATTAAATAATTCTTAATTGATATTTATAAACACCGATTAAACGGGCCTAAAATCAATTTTATGGATGTGGATCATTTAAGCCAATTCAACGACTAAGTACTAGACCTGCTCACAGGCCGGGCAGCCCGCCCGGCCCGTATTGGGCCGGGCCTGGGCAGGATATTTTGTGTTCCGGCCCGACCCGAAACAGTAATTTTTATTATAATAATATTATTTTATTTTATTTTAATTATAAAAAAATAAAAAAATTATTTTTTTTATTCTAATGAACAGTGTTTCGAGCCTAAACGGGCGGGCCTGGGCAAAAAAACCGGGCCGCAACATCATATATAATTCAACTAAAATATATCAATTATTTAGGCTATTTTGGAACTGCATGTGTGCTTTGACCTAACTTGAATCTTGTTTTACATCTAAATTCTGGCAGCTTGCTAATATTTTGCACATCAATTTCTTTAACTGTATATCTATTCTAAATTGAAATCAATCCACCGCCCTACATTGCCATATGAAATCCAGGGATCTAATTTGATGATATTGATTGAAATTACTTTTGGCTTGAGAAGTTCAAATATCGGAAACACTTTGTGAAAAACGACTCAAAAAAAGATGAGTTAAACTGATTGATCACTCAATTTAGTCCACGCTTTATTATAATTATTCAACTATGAAATCTGACGTTTTGGTTACCAATGTTTTCATAAATTTTGATTTTGATCACTCTATCGGACTAACATATAAACAAAACAAAACAAAACAAAATAAAAATGGATTTTGGCTGACATGCTTTTAATCCTCTTGTTGTTTTAAATATTTTTTTGGCACAGGAGATTAGGGTCTCAATTATAGGATACACAAATTCATTTTTTCTAGTTATTTTCAAAATCCATGTGTCATGTGGCATTTTAAATGATGTATAAGTGGCCTCCATGTCAACTTTTTGTTAGTCAATAACGACATAATGATCAAAATCAAAATTTATAAAAAAAAACGTTGTTGATCAAAACATTAGATTTCATAATTGAATGACTAAAATAAAAAGTTATCAAAATTGAGTGACCGATAATGTAAATTATTCAAAAATTTATAAATAAACAATGATATTTGTTTGCCAGATATATTACGTGGAAGTTAAAGCAAAGTAGGATGATATCATTTTCAAAAGAAATCCGAGGATGGATGCATGGTTAATCTGGTAATGAAGCATTAAACTTATTATCAGGAATTTTGGAGTTTTAAGTTTGTGGGCATCAAGCTCGAGATATGACTAATGTTACTGTACATGATCAGGCTCACAAATTCATAGCAAATAGTTGAGAAAAATATGATTATAAATAGGAATAAATAACGTGAGATTGACTGATTGAAGGATATGCTTTTGATAGAGGTCAACTCAACGACTGGGAGTAAGAGTATTGTGGATTGAACAACACTAAATTAGTTAAAAGACCACTTAAAAGTTTTTTTTTTTTTTTTAGTGTAAAGAAAATAATAGTTTGAAGATAAAAATAAAAGTGGTAGAAATTAAAATTCGAATTCGGATATTTTGGATATTATCTTTTAAATATGATTGTTTGAACCACTTAGATTAAATTTCGAGTTTAATTTTTTTTCTTCCTGCGATTTGTTTGGTTATTACAATAAGTCAAAAGAATTAGGAATCCATCATTTTTGGATGAAAAAATTAAGTCGGAAGGGAACTATACATACCTATTTTGCTTTTTTAGAAACTCTAGAATTTCCTTTTCCAAAGAGCTTGGTGCCATTAAATTCTAAAAGTAGCAACCTCATTTTTATCAACTTTACAAAACAAGATATGTTCAATATAATTAAATATGATACATAAAAGATTTTGGAATTGAATTCGAAATTTAATTTAATTATTTTATATAATTATTTTTAAAAAATAATATTTAATAAATTTAAAATTTAAATTTCAACGTTCATAACTTTTTTTTTCTATCCTTAAATCACAATATTTTTTTTATCAACAAAATCTTGAAATTTGGGTCAATAAAAAACAAGAAGGGAAAAGAAAGAAGTTTAAGGGGGGTGGGGGTCCGGGGGTGTGTATCTAGAGAAGAGAAAGTTCAGAATTCTGATAAAACAGTATTTTGATAAGCCCATTTCTCTTATTATATAATAATAGAAAAAAGTTCAATAAAGTAAAATTCATATTCCGAGAGTCTTTAATGGTGATGCCATTACTAATTGACTAGAAATATGCATAAAATTTTTATGTGAAAAGAAAATATTTTAAAATATATATATTTATGGGTAATTTCAAAACTGTTACTCATAAATGTTAATTTTAATGGAATGGAATAGTTGTGGTCTTAAATTAATATAATTAAGGGTTTTACTAATGAGTGTCTTTAGAGCATTTTTCAAAGTTACTATTAATAGTAATAACATTATATTAAATACAAAAATTGACAATTTTATTCATCATTTTCAATGTATTGATTGAAAATATTACTATATTTAGTAACTTTAAAGAGTGCTCTAAGAGCACTCGTTAGCAAAATTTTATAATTAATTCACTTTTTAGTTATTCAACAAAAAAGTACTCATTTAGGGTTTATGTTTATACTTAATGTATCTAATTATACCAATAGTGCAGTAATATAAACTGGTTTATAGACTCCCAATAGATAATATACTATATAAAATCTTTTCCTTAATTTTTTTTAATAATTCAAAAATTAATTAATTTGATTTCTATTAATTTTCTCTTTTCAATGCATAATATTCTTCCTCTTTTCGGTTTCCACAAAGTGGCCCAAAATTTCTGGCAACTTGGAATTCCTTTTAGTTGAAAAATAACATTCAAATGTTTGGACTAAGCCATTCATGACAATCATCCAAGTACACTTGATATTTTGAATACAATATAAAAATATAATATCAATATGACACATTTAATAAACATAAAAATAATACAATAAACACAATACGATCCATTTAAACACACGAATCATATTCGTTATTTAAAATTTTAACACATTTAATAATTGATATTATGTTTATATTTATTCGATTAGTACGAAAAAAAACACGAAATATGAAATATATACACAAATTATCAGATCACATCCGAGTAGTATAAATTTTAACACTAAATATTATCTTTTAAATGTGACTGCATGAATTGACGGGATTAAACTTTATGTTCATTTGATGTTTTAGAATCCAATACTTTTGTTGTTCAGATTTTATTTTTGGCACCTTAAATATCCCCTCCCCTCTTTGTTAAATAAGTAGAAATATTAGAAACAGGGTAGCTCTTTTTATGTTACTCAAGATTGCATATTAATATTCTGCATTATATAAGAAAAAATCAGAATGTTGTATCAATATTTACTTGGTAATAATATGATAATGATGCAAAGTAATTATATCTTGAATTTTTTCTTCAAATTTATTTACATTATATTTGTATTTCTCTCATTTTCATTTCATCATACTAGCGATCAATGTTACAATATTAAAAAAATAATAAAAATGAAAAAGTAGATATGCTAATATGTGGTTAACTCAATATCAACAAAATGCTAAGTTTTCCCCTTGTTTTAATTTCATTAATTATCATATCAAAGCATCCTGTGTCAGTTATAGGTGTTCATGGATCATGTCTGATCAGATTTGAATAACAAATAGAAATTTGCTTATCCAGGTCTAGTCCGATATGAAAGCTCGTTTTATTGTTTAGAATATATTAAAATGTTTTTTAAAAAAATAATTTTATATTAATATTTATTTATTTTTATAATTAGATTTAAATAAAAAAATTTATTGATTAAGTAGTACTTTGAATCGGACCGGGCGTTTGTATTACAAATATTTTATCTTAAACCCAACTCAATTTAGATCAAATCTGTGAGACCGGATGAACAGCTCGATCCGTGAACGGATCTTGTGTCGGTTGATCATGTTGTGCAAAGCCGGTCCATAATATGAATTATTAGTATAATCTAATTGATTTAAACTTGCACAATTCCAACAATGCATTAATACAATATAAGTTTCTTTACTACTTAAAAATAAGATTCTTGTTTTGATATAATACAATTTCACCATGAAGCTTTAGTGCACAATTAAATGCATGTTTCAAGAAGTTTTAAATATTAAGTTCCTACGTTTTTTTATTATTTATTTTGAAAAAAAATAAAATTCGAAAACGTTCTTTGAGTTTATTGTTAAATTTATTTAATAGTAATAAAATCGTAACAAGGCCGACCCATTGAGAAGGCTGGGCAAACAGTTGGGCTAAAGCCCAGTATTTTACTTTCAGCGGAAGCCCAAACGGGAATTTAACCGTTGAACTTGAATCCCTCTTTAGTCCTTTCCATAAACCCCAAACTCCTGCCAACCCGAAAGTCACGGCGATGTTGGTGGGTGCCAATCTCCTCCGCCGCCTCCTACGATCACAACCACCCGTCACAGGTGGCACCGGACCATCTCGACCCTCCGCCAGCTCTAATATCACTACTGTTCAACCACCGAATTGTCAGCCGGACACCTAAACGATGAGGGAAATAGTGAAAAGAAGGATAGAAACAACTGGTTCACGCTACAGCCATTTGCTAAAACCGTCAACGCCTCGGTATTGGGAGCCAAACTAGCCGGAAAACCCCATTTGAAAACTTCCAGTGAAACGACGGCGCTCAAGTGGGTATTTAGATGTTGCTCGGAGCTGCCCAAAAATCTAGTAGAAAAGCTATTTCGTTTAAGACATGTTTGGTTTATATCAAATTTAAGCCTTTATTTGTATGTAAATATCTTGCTTTTAGTAATTAAAATAGAGGAACTTTTCAATTCATTTGCACAGGTTCGAAGAGAATTCAATGCCATGGAAGTTTCTGATGATGGGTGTCAAGTACAAAAGATTGAACTTAAAAGGGTAATCTTATTTGCGGTTGCTTTATTACCTTTTGTTTTTCTGATGTTTGAAATTGCTGGAAAGATGGGAGTGAAGGATTCACTGAACATTGGAGATAGAATCTTTCTTCCTGTTAGGTCCGAGAGTTTGCAGAGGAGAAACAAGAAAATGGCTGCACCGAAGAAGAATTCAACTTTATCCGAAGCCTTGAGCTTCATAAGGTTCTTAACTTAAACTGCCTGACTTGGTACGGTTAAATATTAAGCTATATCATATTCTCATTTCTAACTTATGATCAGGCATCCAATTTGATGTTAGGATCCAGCCATTACTGTTCTCAATAAGCCTCCCGGGATGCCAATTCAGGTAAGCCATCAATTTGTAATTTGTTTTTCCTCTTTATATTTGTTGTTTTTGATTGCTTTTATTTCTTTTTGTATCGCTGACTTTATGTTTGAACTTTGAACAGGGTGGTATTGGCATAAAATGGAGTTTAGATGAATTAGCAGCAGCCAGTTTATATTTTGATTACTCAGAACCACTTCGGCTGGTGAGTGAACATTTCTTACCTGCATATTTCTAAAATACAATTTGTTCATTTGTTGGTTGAAGTCAAGTTGAAAGTAGACGCAATGTGACCTCAAATTCGTTAGTTCATCGTATTCCATACTGCTAGGAAGTAGTTGGATAGTGAAGATCCTTCTTCCATTTCACTTAGTATTTTATAAGGGTATATGTATATTTGGGTTAATTTTAGAAACCTTTGTCTTGCCATGAACATGTTATGCGTTAATTAGGTGCACAGACTTGACAGAGATAGCAATGAGATACTGGTTCTGGGGAGAATATAGATGACTGCGGCGATTCTTCATTCTGTAATTCGCGAGGAAACAATTGTTGCATCAAAACGTGTAAGATTCTTTGTCTATACTTGCTCTTAATGCTCGATGAACAGGTTCGAATTTTTCAGGCGCAATGGACCCCAACTCCAATGTGCAATGCTACTTTTATCAGGATAACAAGCTATAGCCCACCAGCGTCAGGCCGCTGCAAACCATATTCGAGTTGAACATTCAGCAGAACATTCCCTTTTTTTATATTTGTTTTAAAATTTAACCATGCTGCTTGTTTTTCACACGCGTCCGGCTATAAGAGACATGGGAGTTTGATTGAAAACATCAGGTTCTATTCTGTATGTGCACATGTTAGGCCTTGAGGTGCATAAGGGAAGGCCAACGCCAAGTCACATTTGGAGTATAAATAGAAGAGTAATTGGGAAGAGCATTGGGAACACCAATTGTTGGAGACTACAAATATGGGGTGGCTAGCTCATAGAAGGTGGCAAAATTTGCCTGGGTCTGTTCTTAGAAAGAACCTACCGATTGCTTTTCATCATGGAAAGTAATCACTTTCCATCATATCATACCAAACGCCTTCTGAAATGAGAAGTTTCCGAAGGAATCCCTTGGGCCTTAACATGGACAGTTGAAGCATCTTGGGAAAACCCCCTCGCCTACACCTTCACTGTAGACTGTAGAGAAATGATCTTACCAAATGTCTCTCAGGCATTGCAAAATCTGCAATTGTCTACAGATCATGTTCTTTGGAAACTCAAAAGCCTCGGTGTAGTTGCTCCATTGCCTTCTTACATGCACAAAAGTTCGGATATGAATTCTTGAGCTACCTGGGATCTTGCAAGCTTCCAAGTTATTTTTTGTATCGAATGAGTATATTTTTTTTATTATTTTTAAAAGGTGACCAGTATTTTTTATGATTAAATACATGTCAATATAGAATTATTGATGCAATCAAGTGATGAAAAATGATGAATGCAATCAAATTTTGTTAACCGTGATGATTTTAATTAGGGAATACAGACCGGGTATGGTATGAAATAGGTTTTAGTAATTTTGATCGGTTAGGTTCAAATAATTATTTAAATAATAAAAATATTTTGTATTTAAATTTAATTATGAAAATATATAATATTAATATACATATTTTAATATGTTTTATTGTAACTTTGGATTAGTGCGGTTGTGCTTGGGTTGAGGTTGAATAAGTAAATTTTTTCTTATTCAAGTTTAATTCAGTCCAATCAATGGGCACCACTAAGTTGAATAAAGTTATACAAATAAAAATGGAATTTATCAAATTATGTTCTTTTAAAAAAAACACATTGTTAGGTATCTCTAGCCGTATTATTTGTTTGTCTCTAATCATATTTATTACTAAATTTCCACAAGCAAAGACAAATGCTTGCCTGACAATAATTTCCAACAAATTTCGCTTTCGGCATTTGTTTGCTGCCTCACTGTCTTGGATTACTTTCACCTAACCTTACGGCATCTTGAAGATCGTCATGTAGTTTAATTTAATTCTTTAGAAATTAATGCAGACATTCATCAGCTCAGGCTCCTTAATCTCTGCAACTCCATATGTTTACAAAGTAGTTGAAATAACACCTTGTTTAGTTATTGTGGATCAGTTCCATTGACTGTGTCATGTCTTTATTAATTTTTTTGGACTTGAAATTCTTGTCATATACACACCAGAATTTTATATAAATTATTCTCCTCCATCTCCATCGCCATCTCGTCCACTATATAACCTAAAATTTTTAATGGCTTCAGTCTAAAGAAATATGTGAATGATTGTCGTGACGGTAGGCTGGTAGGAAAGGATATATTTAGATAATACATGTATTCGTGTTATTTTTTTATATTATAATCGTATTTAAAGTGTTATATATATTTATATCAATTTTAACATGTTAATAATTAATGATATATAAATTTAACACGTTCGTATATTCATTTTGTGTTCGATTTATTTTTCATATCATGTTTTAATTATTATTTTTTTTCAATCGTGTTCATGTGATCGTATCGTGTTTGAGATTACTAAGTCTTCATCCAACTACTTTAATTTTAAATAAATTTTTTAAAGATATATATAATATATATTTACAAGCAAAATTCAAAGAGTTGAAGAAATTTATATTTTAGAATTACAAGTTACATTCCTAATTTATTTTTTATTTTTTTAAATGGGTCCTAATCACTAGCTAGGTCAACAATCCAAAAATATGAATAGTGTGTAAAGTGGCTCCATCTTCATCAAAAGACATTATTGACCAATTGAAAGAGATGGTGAGATTTTATTTTCAACTAATTTTCAAATCTTTAATGTCAAGCAGGGACCTTGGATGTAAAATATCTTCGTTTTAATTATATATAGGATCAAGTTATACTAATTATACACCCTTTTATAATTTTATGTGCTATTAATATTTTAATAAATAGAAAATTATATTTAATAATATAATGTATCGCTCGTATACATAAAATTTTAAATCAATTTAATATTTCTATATCGATCGAAAATACGATCTTTTCATTATATATTTAATGATTAATTTTTTTTATAAATAAATAATTAAATATTTTTAACTAACTTAAAATTTTACGTGTATGATCTATAAAAAAAAAGCATGAAATAGAATGGTAATATTAAATAAATATAAATTATGAAATAATATAAAATTAAATTAATTTTACATCAGTATAATAAAACGTGTGTGTATATATATATATATACACTGGATAAAATTTCATGAAAATTATAAGTTTACTACGACTCCCTTTGGAATCCGTTTATCTCCACTGACGTCCAGCTAGAAGCTTTAACTGGACTGAAGGGGTGTTTGGCAAACACCCTTCAGGACGTTTGAAGCTTTCTTCATCGCACTGAAGCTAAAAAATTTAAAGGTGCAGTGAAAATATTTGTTCTCCATCGCAGGTTTTTTTTTTCCTTTTTTACCCATGCTCCCCCCCCCCTTTTTTTTTTCTTTTTAATCCTATTATTTCTTTTTTGTTATTTTATTTTTATTTATTTTTAATCAAATAAATTTATTATAATTATTTAACAAATCCTTTAAATAATTAGTTAATAAATATATAGCTAAATTAATAATTTTATAATTATTTAACAAATCATTTATATAATTATTATTTTAAAATAATTATTATTTATTTTCCTTTAAAATGTTTAAATAGATATTTTATTTATTTATTTTTAATTTATTTATTAAATTTTCAAATATGTTATAAATTCATTATATACAAATTATAATATAATATCCTTAATAGTTATTTTATCTTCTCATTATAATTCACCGTATCGTCACCGTTGCAGACACATATCCCACCGCTAATTTTAATCTCACCGCTACAGTATTCAATCTCACCGTTACAGCTGTTTTTAATTTCACCGGAATCAATCTGACCGTCCATCCAAATGGATAAGTTAATTAATTACTTTGATTGACTTTCTCACCTATGCAAATTGCTGTTCGTATACTGATAAATGGTGGGAAAACATCAGCCAATCGAATTGTTTGCCAGGTTATATATGATCCAAAAAAAAAATATATATCATGATTTTAAACTATAAACTAAGACCTGTAAGCTAGATTGCAAGTGAGTCTTTTCAATCTTTACATAAAAACAGAGACATAAAATACATGTTTAGCTCGTCAAGTTGGTAGCTAGAGCCCGGCTAGCCGGCACTTTGGTTAACCAGAACAAAAAATAAAAACATGGGCTGCATTTGCAGCGTTGACCTACAACCTTCTTTCAGCAATATTGATCGAAAACGGCAATTCTAAGCTTTTTTATTTTTGTTGTTATTATTGCCATTATTTGTTGGTAAATCCAAGATTTTTTATACAACCTCAGACAAAGGAGAGATCGCAACTTAAAAAATAGATTTTGAACTTTAAACCTATTAAAATACTACGTCTTAAAAGTAATTGCATGAACTAATTAAATTAAATCTTGAATTCATGATGATAATCTTTTCTAAAATGTCAATGTCCCTCTCTACAATTAACCAAAAAACTTAAGATACACCAATCTTTGGGAACTCTAATCTTTATATTCTAATCCTTTTGTTGAATATATAAACATTAGAAGTAGTTGGGTACCAGAATATTGAGTCCGGCAGCTGGCTGACAGATTATCGAGATTATTCGTAGCCTCGTGGGCTTGAATGTCAATGGATACCCCATTCCTTTTATAATTAATATTTTATACCTCATTTTTAAATGCTTTGGTTCTAATCCTTATAGCAACAGGCCAACAGACATCCCTTTCAGTGATGAATTTGATGATTATATATATATATATATATATATATATATATATATATGTGTGTGTGTGTGCCTGAAAGCTGTGAATGAAATTTTTTGTCAAACTTTTCGGCTCAGAGAAAAAGAACGTTGTAAACTTGCAATGGTTAGAAACTCAGCTATGCACTAATAGCATATAGTACTGTTATACTACCTTCTTCCTGAGACTTTAAACCTTTGCCTATAGTCAAGCAAATAACTTCTCTTTGTTTGACTGAATCCCTTTCGATCATTTAACAGTTTTTATTAGGTCGCACTTGGAGTTTAAAGAAAAATATTACAAATATTAAGATTTAAATTTAAATATATTGAATGTCATTTTTTAAAAATAATTATATGAATCAATTCGATTAAATCCGAATTCATTTTATAATATATATATATATATCAGCTATAAGAGATTTAGATTGCGATAATGGTCGCGTTTTCAATTGCATCATGTTTATCATGATTATGAATATAATAAATATTATAGTGATTAATTACGATAAATATCGATAACAGAAAGTAAGTACTGATATCGATGGTACAGTTTTCTTAACAAAAATTGCCAATAGGGTGGGTGGGTCACCTGATCAGAAAGCTTAGAAGCAAAATCTTAAAAGACAGACCATCGGGACAGATGAACCTTCAAAATTTTCCTGGAAGAAATAACAGGTGGATTAGTTCGGGGGGGTTGTTGAAGCTAATTAATCTTCCATATTTGGTGCAAAAAAAAACGGCCATATTTTAGGAGATGACCCACAAAGGAAACTTCTCTTCCAATCTGCTGATTCGGTGTCATGATTTTTTTAAAAAAAATAAAAAAAAAGATTCGTTTTAATACATTGGCAGAGTGACAGAAGAGCTTTTAAATTTCATAATTGAGATTAAAAGATTGTGAGAATAAGTATCACTCTTTAAATTTTATTTGTACAATTTAAAATTTTATTGATAATGTATTATCCAAGCAAGTACCATAAAAAGAAACCCTTTTTGCAGATGAGATTTCACAAATAATCATTTAAGAGACATATTATAAAATTGAAAACTATGTATATTTATAATAGTATTACTTTGATATTGCATTTTAGAACAGCTTGCTTTAATCATATTTTTAAATTTAGGCAAAGAGCTAAGCATGTGGTTGTGGCCACCCCACCAACTTGTTTGCAATTGTGGTCCAATGCAAAAGTTAAAGGCAACCCACTCCCTATTTTGATAGGTCAAAAGAATTTTGAAGAATAATTTTTGCTTGTAAGTTATGACATTTGCATGACGCAGGATCAAATGCAACTTATTTCCTATCCAGAAGATATGATCTTCTCTCTCTCTTTTTTTTTTTTTTTTACTCTAATCTGTGAACCAGCTGAGAACCTTCGGATATTTTTGTTGCTGACGTGGACCAATAACATTGGAGTTCCAAGAGGGAGCACAATTAATGGCATCTAGGATATCATTCCACCGGGGTTCACCTACTACAACCATTGTGACTGTAGGCCTGGCCTACAATTTTTGTGTTTTGTACCTTAATTTTTGTCCATTGTTCCTGCTTATATATAGCTGTTGTTGGATGGTTGGATTATATCCATTATCCCAATTTCTCTTCTGTAAACACACACTAAAAAAGAGAATTTGATAATGGGTAGCCTTGAAACTGAGAGAACAACTACAGGATGGGCAGCCAGAGACCCTTCAGGAATCTTGTCTCCTTACACTTACACTCTTAGGTATATTTTCAATTTTGCTGTTTTCTTTGTTTTTTTTTTTTTTTTTAAGGTTCATTTCTGGTTCTTACATGATGATTGATCTAATAATAATAATAATAATACTATTTGCAGGAACACAGGTCCAGATGATGTTTTTATTAAGGTTATCTGCTGTGGAATCTGCCACACTGATCTTCATCAAGCCAAAAATGATCTTGGCATGTCAAACTACCCGATGGTTCCTGGGTACTAAAACCATCTCTTTTAAGTTGTCAAACCTATGCTACTCGAATTCGAGTGTGAATATGGGACGCGGGTATGTGTCCGATATGGGTATGTTTGATTTATTTTAAGTTTTTTCATGTATTTGGAGGATCTTTGAAAGATAAATCTCCAAAAGACAGTTCCGAATATGCGTCGGACACGAATATTTAAAAAAAAAAATGAAGAGTCGAAACAACAAAGGCCAAACCTATTTCTTTATCTTCATGTTTATGAATCATGATTCTTGATCCTTTTGGACTGTGATTTATTACTTTCCTTTTCAGGCATGAGGTGGTTGGTGAGGTGGTGGAAGTTGGATCAGATGTAACCAAGTTCAGAGTAGGAGAAATTGTTGGCGTTGGTTGTGTTGTTGGATGTTGCAGAAACTGCAGACCATGCAACACAGACAATGAACAATATTGCAACAAGAAGATCTGGTCGTACAATGATGTCTACACTGATGGCAAACCCACTCACGGTGGCTTTGCTGGATCCATGGTCGTTGATCAAAAGTAAGAATCACAACTTCAAAACTCTCAAATCGTAAACAATAAGTGTTTTCTGCATAAAAACATTGCTGAAAGGATATTTTTTTTCTTTCTTCTTAAGTGCATGTTTATAAAGTATCTAGCCTATCTTAATTTTCAAGCCAAACTAAGTCTTGGATATATTCTAGAACTTAAATTTCGAACAGTCCAAGAAAAACTGGTTTCAAAATGTTTAAAATTTAAAGATTTAAATAACGATTGCAACACAACTTTACGATTATTATTTTACAATTTCGTCTTTTTACGCTGATATTCACTATAATTAACTGGGATAACATACTCAACATATTTGTTGTTATCTATTTTTTAGATTTGTGGTGAAAATCCCAGATGGAATGGCAAAAGAACAGGTGGCACCGCTATTATGCGCTGGGGTGACAGTTTACAGCCCATTGAGTCACTTTGGTTTAACGGGGAGTGGGTTAAGAGGAGGGATATTGGGACTTGGAGGAGTAGGGCACATAGGGGTGAAGATAGCAAAAGCAATGGGACATCATGTAACTGTTATAAGCTCATCTGATAAGAAAAAAGTAGAGGCCTTGGACCATCTTGGTGCTGATGACTACTTAGTCAGCTCTGACACTGAAGGGATGCAAAAGGCTGCTGATTCACTTGACTATATCATTGATACTGTCCCTGTTTTTCACCCTCTTGAACCTTACCTTTCATTGTTGAAACTCGATGGAAAGTTGATCTTGACTGGTGTTATTAACACCCCTCTTCAGTTTGTTACCCCCATGATCATGCTTGGTGAGTCAAATTTTATATCCATATTTTTGGGTTTTTGTTTCAATTCAGTCTGAAATCTGAATTTATGGTTCTTGAAATCAAGGTTAAAAAAACGGACTGGACCTTCCATTGAACTGAAAATCGATAACTTATCCGATCCGATACAATATATAAAACCGATCTAATCGATTTGACTTTTAATCCGGGTTTTTTAACCCATTTTTATATATTGTACTAGACCAGACTAGCTGCCTATTCAACCAGCCGGTCCCGTCCGGTCCGGTTTTTTAATTCATGCTTGAAATCAATAAGTAATGTTTCTTATGTTGGCTGCTCTGTTTTTTGCTCTGGCTATAGCTTTTGGATTTTTCTTAAGTCTGAGGCTAATTCTCTGTTTTTTTGCTTTGTTTTCTCTGTCCAATATTCTATATAGGGAGAAAGTCAATTATAGGGAGCTTTGTTGGGAGCATGAAAGAAACAGAGGAGATGCTTGACTTCTGTAAAGACAAAGATTTAAGCTCAATGATTGAAGTGGTGAAGATGGATTATATCAACACAGCAATGGAGAGGCTCGAGAAGAACGATGTTCGATACAGGTTCGTCGTGGATGTTGCCGGAAGCAAGCTTGATCAATAGAACAAAAAAAAAACTCCTTTAAACTAAATATCATAAAATTTCATCAACATTGAAATACTACATGTTTAAATATGACTCTGTTTTTTGGTTGCTCTGTTTTTTCTGTTTTCTCTGTTGTGTTGTTCAAATGAAAAAGAGTATGGATTCCCTGTTCCGATGGCAATAAAAAAATTAAATATGAGTTGTCTTCTTTTGCTTTTTTAATTGGAAATTCATTTATGGTGTTCGTTTTTAATATGCGGGAAGTTAAAATTTTTTATTCTATAAGGATTAAAAGTTGCAATTTCTTAACTATAAAAAAAAAAAAAAAAAGTTGCAATTTCTTTTTTTAAAGAAAAATTATCACATCCAAAACTTTTTGGATTTAATAAGGGAAATTAGTAGAGTGACACATATTTTAAGATATATTTTAAAAAATAAAAAAAATAATTTAAAAAATATATATGATATGTGACAGTTTTTTTTAATTTCGTATGTGAAATTAAAAAATATATATTATTAATATATAAAAAATGAATTATTTTTTAAAATATATTTAAAAAATATGTGTTATCTTATTAATTCATTTGTAAAATTTAAAATTTTTGATGACAATAAATGAAATAATTTTTCTAAAATACAATTAATGAAATTCAGTATGAATTGTTTGTGGTGAGTCTGGTCTGGTGATATTTTCACTAAAAAGTTAGTGGTGGCCGGTGGGTTAGGTTAGACCTGTTCATAATAGGATTGCTGTTTGAATTTTTTGCATATCTTTTACTTAAATTTAAATTATTATTTAAAAAAATATTTTTAGATTAATATTTTTATGTTAACATAATTAAATTCAAATAAAAATAATTTTATTAATAAATAATAATTTAAATCAAATCAAATCAAATCAAATCAAATCAAATCAATTCAAATTAAATTAAATTATTTTATCCAAATCCAACCCATTGAACGGATCTAGTTAAGGTTATCTTGACTCTTTAGTGACAATGAAACGTCACCTAACTTCATCAGGATAAGCAAAATAATAAAAAATGTCCACACAAATAAGTCTCTCTTTCTCGAGGTCTTGTTCGTATTCTGATTTTGATAATAATTTTTTAACCTAACATTGATAGCTCCCACAGCTAGAGGTGGCAAACGGGCTGGTTCGAACGGGTTTAGATATAGTTTTTATTGAATTTGGGTTATTTCGGATTCGGACTCGTTTCGAGTTTGGATCGTTTCGGGTTCGGATATTTTTGGATTCGGATAATTTCGGATTCGGGCTTTTCGGGTGCGGATAACTTCGGATTCAGGCTTTTTCGAGTTCAGACCATTTCGGATACGGGCTTTTTCGGATACGGATTATTTCGGATTCAGATCAGTTCGAGTTCGGGCCGGCCTAAACGGATTCAATAATTTTGAAATTTTTTAAGTTATAAATATTTTTTAATTTCGAACGTAATAATTAATTCCACTAACAAAAATACTAAATTAGAATTTTAAAAATTAATAAATATTTATATAAATATAAATTATATAATAATTTTATTTATAAATTGAGTGTTAATATTTTATATTTGAATATTTTATTATTATTTTTTAGTCCAAAAGTTCAAATAAAAGTTAAATATATAAGTTCGATATATTTACTTATAGTATGAATAAAAAAGAATTTGTATATTTTGATACTTCTTATTATTTTGCATTTGTTATATACTTATATATTTAAATTTTTATGATGTTTAGTATTGAATATAGATATAATTAATGATTATATAAGTTTTTTTTTTTGTTTTATAAGTGAGTTAAATTAAATATAAAGTAACACTACAAAAGTATAAGACAAAAATCATTACGCTGCATGACAAAAATCATTAGAAAGAAACAAGTTATAAATAAAGCCCACTAAACATTTACATAAATGACTTTTACATTTAACCCAATAACTCATTGGACTCTTATAGTCACTTAGTCCAACAAATTTTTATTTTTCTTTATTAGGTTTTTTAGTTATTGTATTATAATTTTTTAAGAGGATTTTAAATTTTCAAGAATTTGTTCTTATATTTATATTTATTTGTTTGGACATATTATAAATACTAACATAAGAACATTAGATCTAATTGTATACACTAATTGATCAAATGTTTAATTAAAATGGTGAATAGTAGACACTAAAAGAATAACAATTAATTGATTTAATTTTAATAATTAATACTTAAAAATTTTAAGAAACCATGATATATAAAAGTTAATTTATATAGTATTGATATAATTTTGATATTTGATATTAAATATACTATAATTAATGATTATATAAGAAATTTTTTTTTGTTTTATGAATTTAAATAAATATTTGATATTGAATATACTATAAAGTGACATTATAATATTGAATATCAGACATTATTAAAAAGAGTATCGATTATCATTCACTAAAAATATTTAATATAAATAATTGGTCAATATTTTATCTTAGCTCTTAATAGTTAGAAATTTTAGGATATTATGACGTGTAAAAATTAGTTTATATTAAACTATTTTCATTAGTGTTGTCAAGGGCGCAAGGTGCACTTTTGGCCCTATAATTCTTATATTGTCTAAGACGCAAGACATAAAAAACGTTCACCTGAGTGAAGTAAGGCACTATATGTATATGTGCGTGTTTTCGTATGTGTGTCTGTGTTACATATGAAATAAATTTAAGATATATAATTATGGTAATAAACTCTAAAGAGTGATCCAGTTTATCTTACAAAATATATAATTATAATTCGGGTTTTTTCGGTTATAAAATCGATTTTTTACAGATTTAGGATCGGATCGATCTCAGGCTTGGATCGTAGAGGATTCGGGCTTTTACGGGTTCGAGTTTTTTCGGATTCGAATTTTCTCGGGTTCGAGTTTTCTCAGATTCGAGTTTTTTCGGATTTGGGCCTTTGACTTTTTTAACCAAATCGAATCGAATTTAATCTCAAATCGGTTCGGACGAATTCTCAAATTCGAGCCTACTTTGTCAGCTCTGCCCAGCCACTTTCCATTCATGTTTCTTTCTTTTGTTTTTAATTTTGCTTGTATAAAGCTCTAAACAGTAAACTTGGTTCATCATTATTCTACTTTAATTACAATGGCAGAGATTTCTTACGAAAAAAAAAAAAAAGTAATACTACGATGTTATTATTTAAGATCCTAATTATTTTTTTCGATTTTTCAAATTTATATTTGATGCACTTTAATAAAAAAAAATTACTTTTGAGTTAATGGGACAGAGTTTTCGAACATGCGTTAAACACAAATTGCTAAATAAAAAAAAAGAAATTAATTAAGTTAATTTGAGATAAAGATAAGATAAGAGTTTAAATTATATTACATGAAATAATTATTGCTATTAATTATGTAATTTATAAATTTAACATTATACCATTAACAAAGGGTTATCATATTTAAGCCGGTGGCAACTTTAGAATTATTTATTTATTACTCCTTTCATCCCTTATTTTTTTTTTTATCTTTAACTTTTAAAAATACAAAGAAAAAAAACCCTTAACTACTTTAATGTATTTTAAACAACTTTTTTTTAATATAATATTGATGTATAACTATTTTTAATAATAAAAATCTATATATAAAAGGATGGATTCTAAAAGTACAAATAATAAACCGCATATATAACCTTAATAATTTATTAAATTAATTATTTTATTCTTAAATAATAATTTTTTATTGAATTAATTAAAATACAGAATCTTTTTATTTATTTTCTTATTAACATTAAAGATTTTATTAAAGGAAACTTTCTTTATTTAATTAAATTTTGACTATTTTTTTATTAAAATAAATTAATTTTAATAAAATTTAAAAATGCAACTATATAAACTTAGATTTACTGCTAAACTGTAGTGTTAAAGGAAGCACTATACTAGCTTTGTTACCATAGTATTGTTCGGTGGTAGGTATGGCTGTATACTGTACATTAAACGGCTTTATGGGTGTAAACTCCGTTTGAGTGGGCAAAAAAATGAGCTTGTTGGCATTGCAAATGATTGCGATCTTGATTACATACTTTATTATGTGTCAGATGAAAAGATGGAAGTCCATGTTTAACTTTATCAAGATCATATATTCCTTCAAATCAAATCTTAGTAATGTTGGTATTTTCTTCAAACTCGTCATTGCAACTCTATCACAAGGTGTATTTTATCGTGCAAAAAAGAGAGGATGAAAGATAAGGCTTAAAGTCGACTAGGACAATCCTTCAGCTGTGACGAAAATTCATGCTACTTTGTTCCGTAATGAGTAAAAGACAATTTGACTATTTTGTGTGAAATAACATAAATTGCAACAATTATATTACCCTAAAAACATTCGTCGCTACTGTTAAATACAGGTTTACCGAGGATTTTGCAGGCAGCAAGCTTCAATAATAGAAACTCTAATCAATAACAAGATAGGCCACGAAGTTTGAGGTTACCAGTGGCCGAAAACTCAACAACAGTTCGGAAAAAGTAGCTTTTAAGAGCCTGAATTTGGTTACATCCGAAGCCGAAAAATCAAACTCATTTCGACAAAGCAAGCAAGCAAGCAATAGTTTTACAGAGCTGGTCAATAATTCAGATAGAACACAACACAATATATATTAATAAGAAAGAAAGGGTCAAAATCATTACATTTCGAATAGCTCCATTTGATCAATCATCTAATCACTTAAAAATCTTTTTCTAACCTAACTTCATTTGGTTCTGATTTCTGCTCCTGATGGTAAGAAAAAACCATGAAGAAGGCTACAAAGGCCTTCTTCAGGTTGAAGTTACCCCTTTTTCTTTTTTTCTCCTTTTTCTCAATTTTGATGCATTTCTCCATTTTACATGAATGCAAATCATCAAGCCTTCTAACATTGATGCCGTCTCCAAACTAGTCAAGGATCTCACAATCCATGCTATTCTGAAGGGTTAGAAAATCATAACCTTTGGCTAAAGTATATATTCATAAAATATCTCGAAGGATTGAAGCCACTTAAAATCACTGCACAGCAAAAAAAGTTTAGTTTCATCTTAGCTACGGTTCCCATGCAAAAGCAGAATTAGATATCAAGTCAAACACTTACAGATAGGAGATAGAACGATTACGGCACCAATTGGGTAGAGGAAAAAAGTTGTTCTCTCCAAAAAGGGAAGTACTGCAGCACAATAGATATGTCGGTTCGTAAGGGTAATAATTAACCATTTCTTCAAGAAGTTTCATGCCCGAAAAAATGATAGGCCAGTCACCGAACACATAAAAGAAAAAGGGCAAGCAAATGAGCTTACCGTCATAACCTAAAAAGTTGAGGTAGTGATAGTAAGAAGCTGCCACCATGAAAAGCAGATTCGACAGCAGTTCAGGTATAAAACCATGGGCTACTAGAAGCGGTGACAGAAAATAATGTATTACTGCCAAAACAAAAATATTAGTCGCATCTTGATCCATTTAGTTGTTGAAATTATAAACGAAAGTGAGAAACAGGCATTAACCATAAAATTACCGTAAAGCATTACAAACATTGGGAAGAAAGAATTGCAGTGCACATCAAATGCATACAGCCTTCAAAAAAAGGAAAACCACAGTCAGCACCAAACAATTATTTTAGATACTAATATCCACAAGCTACTCTGCTGCTTGAATAAAGCATTGATGACCCAGATCTGTCAATCAACAACTAAACCAGTACAAACAGCTCAGAGAGAGATTATATTTCTGGAAAGTTAGGAAGAAGTGTCCAGACTTGCCATTCAACCCGTTGTTCAACAACATGACTATTTGGAGCCTCTTCCCGAAGGTAAGCATTTGTCAAGAACCTGCATGGAGTCGGGGAATGCAATTCACCATCAAACAAGTGTACTTGTGCAAGCCCAGCTAGCATGAATGTACTAATACATATAACTGCAGCCTTTATCTCATTCAAGTTAATAAAAAGCTATAGAAACTACTTGCACAGATCTTTCAACCAGTTCAGGATGTTCGACTACTATAGCATAAATTTATATTTGCATGAAAATGGTAGTGTCAGGGCACCTTGTATTTGCTTAGTTAGAACAGGTGCCAAAAGTTTTGCTATTTTTGTATCTTTACATTTGTGCCACAAGCTTGCAGCATCTCATATACATTCTTACTATTGTGTTGCAGTTCTTAAAAAAAATTGCTTATGGGAATAAAAATATGCAACGAGCTTAAAATATAAAGGCTATATCCTCCATATAAAGTTAAATCAATTTAGACTTTTGGCTACCAATTCCTTGGATATCTCAAGCACTGGGAGTAGTTCTATGTAAAACGTAATGGCAAGCTTGATCTCCCTCCTTTGGTAACAATAATGTCTTCTAGACAACAAACCGCTACAGGCCTATTCCACAACCATAACTACATTCCCCAAACCTTATACCACATTATAAAAACACTTGAAAGGAAGGTATACAAGGTTCCTTAAAAGATCGCTTTGTAGAAAAAAAATTGGCTTTAAACTACTCATCTAAGAACCATCTACGTGCTAGACCCGCTGACCTGTGAGAAAGAAGGAATTCTCTGTCAAAAGTCAGGAAAGACCACCGCCCTACTTAAGAGCTAGACGGTAAGAACGATTCCAGCTTTGACTTTGATCGCACTTACTGGAACAGTTACAGCATTCTGCTCCAGCCTTAGACCCATTAAAAAGAATTAACATGGCATCATGTATTATATAAGTTTTTCCACCCTTCGGCATAACACATTGGCTTAAGTAGAGGACAAAAGTCCACATATTATAATGTTATGGATCATATTTCAACCAACCCATCTTTGCTCGTTTTAAAGGCAATTTACATGCTTGAATGAACATTAAATACCAACCTCAGAAAAGATATATCCGCTAGAATATGCGGATAACCCTAGAGTCAAGTTTGTAGCTATAGAACATAGAGGGCATTAAACCACAGAGTAATTATTTTCATTTGCGCTCAATCAAGCAATTGTTGATTTTAGTTAATCAAATAATCAACTAATACAAACCAGTAAAAGAATTTCAGTAACTTACATAGTAAATTAGATTATGCTGATCATAGAAGCTAATACAACATGTTACTGCCGTGCTGTAGTGATAAAGCTGTGTAAAAACTAAACATAGCAACGCACAGATTTATGTCTACTTCCAAAAGCAACTGGACCTTCAAAAAGAACGACAGGCACTAGCCTAACTTATGCAGCTTCACAATACATATTATCAGCACATATGCTACAAATGAAGTCAATTTTGAGCTAATTGAAAGTTAAGATATTGTTTTAAGAGATACTAGCTCCAGTTCAAAAGCAAAGATACTGGCTCTTACCAACAACATGTAGCCAGAAATGCTCCAGCGAGTAAAAAATGGAAAAGCAATACTGAAATAACTACAAAAACAGCATGTGCAGCACTGTGATCATACCTGCATTAAAGAGAAGACAGCAAAATATTACAATGACTAGGTCGACAAAATATCTAGCAGTTCAGAGGAAAAGATAAAAGTAAAAGAATTCTAGTTACGTTCTTATAAAAGAATTCAAATATATTAGTACATTATTGGGGCCATGATATTACTCTACTTGGAAGTAGCACTCTCATGATGCAGCCGCCAATCATGATGCTTATGACTACAAATCATCCAAGACTTTTACAAGTGCAACATAAGAAATTCTTACAACAAAGATACCATATAAATTATAAGCACCATAGGCATGCCAATTTGGGATCAATAAGATTTGAATCTAAGACTAATTACAAATCCAACCAATGCCCCATCAATCTACAGGCAAGGACCACTTTTAAAGTATCACTGCTTAGTAATTCATTTTCTTTATATGCAGCCATGTTTGAAAAGGAAAAAGAAACTTACGCAGCGCTATAAGCTACTGCTGCAACTGCCAAAAGAAGGCTACAGATTACAACAAAAGCAGGGTCGTCACGTGCCCACTGGTTCTTGGTTTCTGAACGAAAAAGACAAATAAACAAATTTTCAAGTTCATTAGATAATGGAAAGAATTTAATAACTTCACACCTTTAATGTGTTAGTGGACATGAAACTTAAAACCCAAAAGGAAAAAGAAAAAAACTATTTTTACCCATTAATTTTAAAGCTATACGAATTACCTAGTACTGTAACTCTTAGTGACTTATTTTAGCATGTGTTGCTAGTTTTTTTTGAAGAGGGGGGGGGGGGGAAGGCACAGGAAAGTGACCTAAGAGCTGAAAGCATTTCCCAACTGCATTGACACTCAGTTAACCACTTGGCACTTATCACAAAATAGTAAATACAATGTGCAAAATGATTTACACTATTGAGAGCTAATTATTAGTAGTATAAGCATTAACTGCTTGATAGAGTACAAGTCAGTTGAAACACAACTACTTTTGCAGTCAGTATACCTCTAGGAACAAAAGTAGCATGCCGTGATTAAAAATATTGCTGCTACAACTTGACATTAACAGATAAAAATAAACAAAAAACATCAATTAAACATAAATGAACTTACGTTTGTGATACTTTGTGTGCTGATAGCTGCATCCACCATAGAAATTCATATGCACAATAGAACAAAAATAATTAGAAAAGAACATTTGAACACTCAAAATACTTTTCTTTCTGCAGATAATCCTTTTCAGTCATTCCCCTAATAAAGCCCAAAAAAGAAATAACTTAATAGGTATGGACACAACCAAGCAATAGCAAGGATCCTGTACCAGATACAAAAGAGAGCAACATGTCACAATCCTATGATCTCTACTCAAACAAAAATCATACTCATCATTCAACAATAACAATTTCTTGAGCAAAAATTAACAATGGTAAATGCTCAAAAGCCTTCTGAGATAAAGTGGATTACTAACTCAAATTTCATTTCAAGAATCTCTGAAACTGTATGTAACGGAAACAATGAGATTAAAAATCAGCAACACAAAATGGAGTGCCAATATAGGTACTTTTCTTCTATTCCTGGAATTATATGGATCTAGCAATCAGTAACCGGTTGATGATGATAATATGGGATGATAAAAAACAAGTGGAATGATGATAATGGGTGGATACTTACACGACCTTTGGTGCAGTACAAAGTTGAAGCATTTGCCAAAATGTATATTCAATATCCATTTGTTGCCACTACAAAAACCAACAAAGGAAAAAGGAACATGATGAGATGAAGCAACCATATACTGCAAAGATGTTGATGAGGAAATGTAACAGTAATGACCCCCATACATCCTAAGCCAAGTTAACTGCATATTTGTTTCGTTGGACCTTCAATATCTATGGCTGCTACATTTTAACAGAACACTTAGGAAATAGAAATTTGAAAATTTTCACATTATATGACTTCCTATTTCATTTGAAGATTGAGGCAATGGAAAATTAACTGCTTACACGCAGCTATGCCTGAGGCATACATCCAAATCTAGGTGATATAAATAAGAATATATAAAAATAAAAAAAAAAAGGACAAGTAAGAATTCACATTAGACATAAAATCGCTTAGGAGGATTAAACTGCTCAAAACTTAGCAAAACAATACCGTGTGAGTGCTCAAATTTAACTTGGCAAAAACATACATCAAAGTCAAATTATTCAGTTGATTAGAAAATTACCGCTGAATTAGTAGGGATTCGATCCAGGCTATTGTTACTTTGACATATTTCCAGGAAGAAACTCGTGAATCACTAATGGATCCAAAGTCTTATTACTCAAAAAACACCTAATTCTCTCCTCGTTACTTCTCCCATACAGAAATTAGAATTGAATTCTGGATTTCACATTGATCACTTATCTTTTATCATTTCTAAACCCTTAAGTCTACTCTCTGATGCCAGATATTACCCGCCACTAAATCCTAAAATTGAAATAATAAATAAATAAATAAATAAATAATAGAAGGTAAATCTGTGAATTCCATCAAGCACTAGAGCAAAGAGACATCATCAACTGACAGCAAAATTGGATAAAGGAAGCAACACCGACAAGTTTTTATTCCTAATTGCATCAAGATTCGAACTTTGGATAGAAATTAGATGAAAATGAAGATCAGATCCAGCGAGAGAGAGGGAGAGAGATTGAACCTTGACAATTCGACGGAGGTACTGAGGGAACATGGGGTTAGGTCGAGATGTGGAGGGCGACGAACGCGTTTTGCTAACCGTTGGTAACATCTTCCTTCTTCTTCTTTCTTCTTGTTGTTCGATTTGCTTCTTTAATCGAAGATCTGTTGGGATCTCTTTTTTTCTTTTTACAGCTCTGAGTCCCTCTCTCTCTCTCTCTCTCACTTGAGATGAGAAGACGGAAACGTCAAAACGACGACGACTCTATTTCTCTCAGAATCTCAGTCCCAGGCTCGCACTCGATCTGACTACTAAATGCCTTATACGTTAAAAATGGACTGTTTTTGAAAGATGGGCTTCACAGTGGGCTAAGAGAACCAAACCAAATTCTTTTTCGGCATGGGTATGACTTATGAGCCTACGGGCTCCCAAAGCTAATGATTTATTTAGCTCGCTTAATATTGCCTTTGCCTTTTGGGTGTCCAAACGCTGCGTTTGAACTTTGAATCAAAAGCAATGTTAAACGTGTTGGTTTTGCAAGAAAGTCAGGTTTTCAATACATATTTTTGATATAGCAAAGGCCTATGAAACAACAAAAAGAACTTACAATATATATTTTTGATATAGCAAGGCACCCCTATTTATAAGGTTGAGATTGAAAGTAATTACTTAAGGTAAAATGTAAATATGAATGGTTGACTCGTTAATTAAATTGCAAGTAATAGTCATTTAGAATTATGTGGAACACGTTAAAAAAAAAAAGACAATAATATTAATGGAAATTTTAATTATTTTACTATTTTGAAATTATAAAAGTTTTTGTTTGAATAATATAGCATGCTAATCAAATAGTTAATAGGTAATAAATCTGTTTAAATACAATGCATAGAGATTGTTAGTCAGTTTGTGTTGGTTATCTTTAGATTTTATGGAAAATTTGATTGCAGGATTTTTGACCAAGCATCAGATTTAATCACCCAAGGCAGTAAATTTATGCAACATTTAGCCTTCTTCAGTGTTCTGAAAGTGCAATACCAGAGCTTCCTCTCAAAAGGAGGATGATTAGCCAAGCTTTAAGAAGTTTCTCTTTTATAATTGTTGAAGTTATTATTCATGTTTCAGATTTCCCCAATAATTTTTGCTTGAAGGTTTCTTCTAGCTTATCTGACACATAACCTTTCTAAGTTTATAATGGAATATTCTTATCTTTGTTTCTTTTAGATTGGTGCATCATTTGATGCCTTAAAGTATAAGCATTGTCTTGAGTGAGTATTAAGAGTGCATTGTAGAATTTTTATTGCTTATAATTGTTTGGAAAATCTGGGTATGTAAAATTTGATGACTTACCAGCCTTCTAAATCTTCATTTATTTGTTTCTGAAAATAAGTTATTTGATTTCTTGTAACAGAAATCTTACTTATTCCGACCGACTGAATGAATGCCTTCAACACTTTTAGATGAGGTTTTCTGGCATTAAAAACAATATTAAATGAGTTCATTTTTTGCCCTGTTATATACTTTGAAATTTTCGTTTGCTTAAGAAGATGTATATTTACTGACTACTTGTATTGCTATTCTAGATCATGAAACCAATAACAAATCTATTCAAAATCAGGAAGATCTCTGTTTCAAAATAAAAGGGTTACTTGGAATGATGACATTAGTTTAGTTAAATCTTTGCCCACTGTTTCATCTACTCTTGTTGACTGCGTCCATGCTGCAGTACAGAATGATTGATTGTACGAATGATGAAAGTTATTGTGGGATGAAAAAGGGTAGTTAGACCTGCTCACGGGCCGGGCGGGGCCGAGTTTGGGTAGAATATTTTGTGTTCCGGTCCGGTTCGGAACAGTAATTTTTATTATAATATTATTATTTTATTTAATTTTAATTTAATTTAAAAAAATAAAAAAAATTATTTTTTTATTCCAATAAACAGTATTTCGGGCCTAAACGGGCGGGCCGGATCGACCTAGAGCCGGGCCTGGGCAAAGAAAATAAAAAAAAACCGGGCTGTGACCCGACCCGGCCCGGCCCATGAGCAGCTCTAAAGGTAGTTGATGTCTTTATCTATCGGACGAAAAATTATTATATAGATTTTTTTTATCATGTCACGCGCTTAATCAACGAAATTAAAATAAATCAGATTTTTATTTTACGTTAAATTTACGTTCTAAGACATGAGTTATTTTTCATAATGAAAAAAATGTTATGTTTTTATATTTGAAAATCATATATTAAAAAAAAAAAAAAAACCGAATGAGCCCATCTTCAGGTAAAGGCGTAAAGCCCATTTTAATTAGCACATGACCTGTCCGGTTCTGCTGTTCAGTCTGTTCACTTTCTCCGTTTCTGTTCCTTTTTTTTTTCTCCCTCTCCTTTCTCTCTAAAATCAATTGCAGAAGAAACGAAAACAGCATTCGCCCGCCCCATGGGAGATTCCAACCCTTCACTTCGCACATCAGTTCATCAAGCTCTTGGTGGTGGCCCAGGTTTCCTCTCTCTTCTTCCATTAACGCTTCTACGATCATTTCTATTAATGGGTGTTCTTAGGGTTTTTCTTTTCCGAATACTAATATTCCATAATCCATACGCTAATTTTATTGTTCAGCAACACCCTCTTTTTTTTCTTTTTTCTTTTTTTCAATTTGGTTGACATGATTCTGATTTATTTTGGATTGTTCTTTATTTTATTCTGGTTTTTGGGTCTGGGTTTAATTTTATTTATGTATTGTTGGTAGTTGCTGATGTGCTATTGTGGAGGAAATGGTTTGGCGGAGTTGTGATGCTAGTTTCGGCAACGACGTTGTGGTACTTGTTCGAAAGAGCTGGTTATAATTTCTTGTCTTTCGTGGCCAACGTATTATTGCTCCTTGTTGTTATTCTCTTCTTCTGGGCCAAATCTGCTTCCCTTCTCAACAGGTTTTTTTTCCCATTTTTAACCTCTTTAATCTTTCCTTTACTAACTGTATTCCATTGCATGCTTCGATGGGAAATACTCATACCCAGAAAAAGAAAAAGTGTTTCTTTCATTTTTATGAGAACAATATATGAGGATTTTATTAGAAGAAAATGGAAGTGATTCTGCTTTCTTATGCAGACCTTTGCCGCCCCTTCCTAATTTGGAAATTTCTGAGAAAACTGTTGGGAAGATTGCTGATGAGTTACAAGTATGGATCAATTATGCATTGTCTATTGCACATGACATTGCGATTGGAAGAAATTTGATACTTTTTCTTAAGGTTAAGTTTTTTTCCTTTGGTTTGATATAAAGCTTTAAAATGTTTTTTTGCTTTGCAAACGTTTTAATATGTCTGCTGCTCAGGTTGCTGTTGGCTTGTGGTTAGTATCATACATTGGTAGTCTCTTCAACTTCTTCACTCTGGTCTATATTGGTGAGTTATGAGACCCTATTTGATTCTATAACAGTGATGATTCCTTTAACTTTATTCATATATGCTTATTTCATTAGATGTGTTCTGCAGGAGTTATTCTTAGTCTATCAGTTCCTTTGGTATATGATAAGTACCAGCACCACATCGACGAGAAGCTTTCTCTAACACACAGAATCGTTCAAACGCAGTACAGGAAAATTGATGAAATAGTCTTAAGGAAGCTTCCATTGCCCTCAAACAAGGAAAAGAAGATGCAGTAGGTAAGTTTGCTTCCTTCTGTCTGCCTCTTGCTTGCACCACTTTAGTCTAAATGACTAAGATGCCAGCATCTTTTACATTGTTTGTATTGCATTAATTTGGATTATGCAACTGTTTAATTATTCTGTGTTGAAACTGAATGCTCATGGCAATTATGCCTCCAATAAATGCACATTTTGTGACCAATGTACCTGCCCTGGAAAAGTTATGTTACGGCCAAATCAGAGAATTAACATATTAAGGATTTAATAATCCTCTGATGTTTCATCCCTCAAGCATGGCATGCTGTCTAGATTCACCTCTTTCGGGAAGATGTAGCTTTGTTTGGGACTGTTCATGATTTGCCTGGAGTTCTCCCTTGTGCTATTTATTCGCTAATTTTTGCATAGTGATCTTAAAATCGGCAATTCTCTGCATGTATTTTAATCCTGTTTTTCCTGTGAAGCCCTATTTTAAAATGCATTTATTTTACTGATTCTGATATGGATTCTTATTTCTTCAATTGAATTTTGTTCTAATAAGTGAATGAATGCCCTTTACACTCATTCAATGAGATCTGCTAATGTATAAAACAGTCTCCAATGTCTAGATAAATCTGAACTGGTTGAAGTTGTCTCATAAAGCTTACTCATTTCAAGCCTGCAAATATGTTCTTGGTTTGGCGCACATGGATATGCTTTCAGTAGTGCATCTAATTGAAAATTTTGGATTTTAGGGAATTAAGTATGAACAAGGATTAAACAAAGAAATTGTAGTCTATTGTCCATTTATCCTTGCAAAACTGAGCCCTCATAATTTGCTTTATACAGAACTAATGCTTGGGAAAATAGGTCATTATCCAAATATCACAAGACATATGTCTTTCACAATTTAAAAGCTTTTAGATGTAGAATATCATTATTCTGATCTTCAAAATTTTCCATGTTATCTATGGTATTTGGGATGTGATCCCTATATGATAAAACTGTAATGTCACCTTGAGCAAAATTAGCCCAAAAGTCAGTTTACCCATTTGGAAAACCTATCCGAGGGAGCTTTGATCAAACCATGACTTGCTGATATAAAAATATAGATCATATGCCTCTGTCAGGTCCTGTTTTGAGGCCAGCTGAGTTGAGATTACAAAATTAATGCGATTAATAACATTTAACCAGGAGTTAGTCTGTAGTCATAAATGTAACTTCTGAATAGTTAGTCTCTTCTGTCCAATATTTCTTAGCATATGTTGCTTCTGTAATCTGGGTGCACATCCAGTACTTTCATTGTTTCAAAATTGAATAATTTAGCAACAAGTCATCTAGGGGTATAATGTACAGAATAATTAATGTTGAAAAAAACCTTGCATGCTTAACATAGACACAGATTTAACTAGTTGATTTGGTTGCACCACTTCTAAGACAAAATATTAAATTGTTAAAGCTGATTGTCTTGTTTGAATTCGTTTGTCGCCTCCTCTTGCCTCTGTATTTGTTTATCATTCTCTCTCTCTCTTTCTCTCTAACCGATAAAGCATATGTACTTATTTTATGCAGTGTATTCAGGTGGTTAAGTGTGAACAGAGGCATAGGATTGGGTTTTCAAGATGTGAAGCTTTTGATTTCTTTTTGCTCGATGCCGTCAATTTTCCTATACTAGTCGAGTTACCAATCTTTAGGAGAGGGACTAACCTTGATAGCTTATATTTTTTGGAGAAGATTCAACTTTTTCCTCCCCCCCCCCCTCTCATGGGAACCCTATATTCTTTATTTAAGTCTTGGCCTGCAGTTTATACATTTTGTGGTTATATTTTACATGTTCATTTGGGTTGGAGAAAGATATCCTCCAACGGTGGAGGAAACTTGTTTATGGCAATGGGAATGGAATCCAAGCTTATACATTTCTTTTCTACATGAGCTTTTCATCTTCCAGTCTGGTGAAGGAGATGTATAGTTCTCGTATGGTGCTTGTTTTCTTTACTAGGATATATATATATATATATATATATATATATATATATATATATATATATATATATATATATAGGAATCTGAGACTTTCATTTGACAACCTTTGCATTTATCTAAACACTGATGAGGTGACGGTATGACAGCATGTAAAGGAAATTTTCTGTTGTTTCAATGGGTGTTCGTGGACAAAGGGCAATTTTTCAACATTTTTGAGGTTATGATGATTTATGAACACACGATTGATCCAATGTTTTGCCATTTATGGCTTGCATAATTAATTAAACCCCCTTCATCAGCTGAATTTCTTGGGCTGTGATGGTAGATTCTTTTCTTTACTACAAGACAAACCCCCAACTACTTAAGAAATGTCACCCTTTTCTTCCAAGTTCCAAGTAAGTTGATGAACTTTAAACCAAAAATGCACAAGTGAATAAAGTTATCCAACTTAAGTTCATATACTTCAAATTCGAAATATTATGTAAATTAACTTAAAATACCAAAAAAAAAAAAGTATTATCTAAAATATGAAATATGGTACATATGTCTTTTTGTTTATAAAATATTTTTTTAATTTCACATGTATTTAAAAAAACTATCCACTTATCGTTTAACTTTTTTGAAAAAAAATAATCCAATCATCACATAATTTTTTTTTTAAACATAAATTCTTTTTTTTCTTTTTCACTCGCATAGAGAGTGTGCCATTATAGACTTGTTTATGGTCGGGCTCGGATATTTTTTTGTTTTTCTAAACTCGATCCTAAAATCCGTTTTATTATTTAAAAAATTAAAAATATTTTTATATTAATATTTTATAATTAAATTTAAATAAAAATAAAAATATTTTTTTTGTTAAATAAATAGTGGTTTGACCAAGTTGAATCGATTAGAGTTACTAAAATCTTTATCCAAATCCAACTCGTGAACAGCTCTATGTTCCAATACCTAGTTATTTATTAAGAAACAAGACAACGCCAATTAGGAGGGTTGGACTTTGGAGTACCAAAAATGACAAAACAATGTTTTTCATGGACTATAATCTATAATCTATCTATTTATCACGTAAAAACGAATACTTAATTAACATAAATAAATTAATAATTAATAATAAATAGGATGAACAATATAAGACAGACAGAACCAATTTAAGACTACAAGAAATACCATTTAAAGGTTGATTTAAAAGTATAGAATTGTCGAAATGCAAAATAAATCTACTATTGAATTGAATTTTGTAGTCTAAAATTATGTGTGAAAGGAGTTGAGAACTGGGACTCCATTTTGTCTACGGATGCACGGCTGGTCGGAACCTCCCTTCTCGCCGTCATCCCCGTATCGTTTTGCAATTGGACCTTTAACACGTCATCATATCGTTTCGCTACTGAACCCCTAACCGGCCATCCAAATAAAGCAGGAGTCATTAGGTCGACTCCACTTTCCTAGGACTGTTGCTTATAGCTGTAGGGTTTATAATCCAAATGGAGCCTCAATCAACATTCACAAGCTTGACAGACAGCCTTAATTTGGTTTTGTCTTGAAGCCTGGCTATTATGGTACAAAGAGAGGATCAAATTGCTTTTATGCAAATAAAACAAACAATCAATCATTGTTAGGAATAAACCTTCAAGGCAAGATGCTATAGCATGTGAAATGAAAGAGAAAGGGCCGGCAAAAAAAAAAGGAACGTAGATTCGGTCGGGGAATTCCATGACTAATCTTTTTGACAAAGACAAAAATGATGAAAAGGAGAGCCAGGCAGGTTAAGTTGGACTACGACTTTCAGTCACAGTACTAAGCTACAAACTCCCTGCTGCAGCAGTACTGCTGCTCGTACTAGATATATAATATATGTATGAGAATTCATCACTGCCTGTTAGTTTGATTCGTTAAGTTCTTACTACAAGATTTTGTTTAACAATTACATTAAGAGAGGGGTGATTAGAAGATTAATTGAGTTAAAAGAAACTCAAACCCAACCTTAAAAGGTAGTTTGTAAGTAGAATAAGGAATCTAGCTCTGATAACAAGTTAAAAAAACTTAAACCCAACTTTAAAGATTAACTTATAAGATGGAGAGTCTAATAAGGTATATAAACCACATTCATATACAAGAGGAGGTAGGCAATATGGGAGTTTTGACAAATTGGATCTGATTTTTAGAGATTAAAACATGGCTATTTTTAGGCTGTATCTTGGTTACATTTATCATTGAACAAAAGAGATGCTGACCAGCCTGGAAAAGATTAGGACAGATTCTTGTCAAATTGCTTGAGACAGTGCAACAACTTTAGAATTAGAGCACATTGTTCACAAAATCAACACATTTGTACACAATTTAGGTTTTTTATTTATTTTTATTTTATGTCATTTGGGAAATGCAGCAGCTATGGAATTAGGACCATTGCTCAGAATGAGAAACTGTACGATTTGCAAATGAAAGTTCAGTGAAGTTTTTAATTTCTCTCTGTTCCTGTGTTTGGAACCGAAAGAAGTTTTGTTGTGCTGCATAAATTTCTTAGTTTCCAAACAGATGGAGAAAAGTACATTCAGAATTAAACATGCCCCAAATAAAGGTGCAGAACAAATAAACTTTGGGATGATTTCCCGTGCAGCTTACTAAAGTGACTGCCAGCCCATCAAAACTACTCTGCTTGAACTGTTCTGATTCTGATGCTTTATAAATTTTCTGATACTTTCCACCTTCTTATTGCTCTTCTTCTCATGACTAATCCTTGGTTCAAATCAAAGTTGTGGGCTGTTGCATGGTTTGGTTATGGCTACAATTGTTGGGGACCAAAGGCATAAATGGTTATGAAATTTAAAACTGCCTTGCCCCTGCCTCCACATCTGATTGATTGTCACGGATTTGGTAAGATCTAGCTCATATCACATGCAGTTTTAAAACCTCGATCTAGCTTAGCCTTAAAGACTATTTGCTTAGCATCCAAGCAACTAATTAGATCGCTCTGAGTCTGAGGAAGGAAATAACTGGCAAGTTTTACAAAAAGTTGGGAGAGTATACTTATACATATGCTTTTTATACTATCTATTTCTCCTCCTAATTAAACAATTAGACAACAAACAAAAAAGTTGATTACTTAACTAACAAGAAAAATGCAAACACCAGCTGGTGACTGAGATCAAAAGTACATAGAGATTCGAACCCCTGACTAAGTAGTCATACTACTTTTAATTATGCAGCTTATTCACCTTTTATACAATGGGATTAATCATAACTCACAAGAACCTACTTTTTTTTTTTTTTTACAAAAAAAGCCGTGTACGAATAAAAAAAATTGTAGATATTGAGATTCGAATTTCAAATTTGTTGAATGTCATTTCTTTAAGAACTCCA
Organism: Fremontodendron californicum; assembly: GCA_030761205.1. NCBI lineage: Eukaryota > Viridiplantae > Streptophyta > Magnoliopsida > Malvales > Malvaceae > Fremontodendron > Fremontodendron californicum. Next base: position 3,083,104 of record JAULJL010000013.1, on the reverse strand, counting down.
CTTCTTTAAAGGTTATTGTTCTTTATAACAAAGTTAGTTGCAACCAATAGGAAAGGAAGATGGTAGAGAGTGAGTAGATTGGCTGAGGATGCTACAAATTTCTATTGTGAATAAGGTTAGTTGTAGAATAATTGAAAGTAGACTATTACTGTTATAGTTATTCATGACAGCAAACCTGAACCTGAATGCTACCATACCTGGTCTTTGATTTTATAAACTTTTTCTTGATTCAATGCCAAGAATCGCCCGTGACAGATGTCGGTTACTATTTTTTTAACTGATGACAACTTTCATGTGGATACAAGTGATTGATAGTCAAATTTTGATCTTTCCCTTTTTCCTCTTTTTTTGCACTTTAGTCCCAATAATTTTACCTTATTTCATATCCCTAAGCTCCTTAGCCTTACCCCGTCTTCTTTTTAGTTTTTGGAACTGTTGAAGTTGTATACTTTTGGGAGCATCCTAAGCTAGGTGTTTAACTTAGGCAAATTGGAAATGTATCATATTGAGGTTTCACTTTTTTGTTAAAACATGGTTCTTGGCTTCTTGAATAGAGGGTTTAAAATTATATGCATTGAACTGAATGTTAGCAAAATTCTATGCAATTTTTCAGCTATGATATTTAGTTAAATACAATCTCCAATTCTTCACTGAGAAAATCAGAAAGAAATTTTAAGAGACAAAGAAAATGAAAATGGTAAGGGGCGCAGCCTAAAAATGCTAAATTTAAGACCCAATATAAAAAATAATTAAAAAAAAAGTGTCCCTAAAGCCTTTACCCACAGTAAGAGTTGGAAACCAGCACAAAATGAGAGAGGGATCAATGTGAATAATCAATAGGAGGGTAGAACAAGGGATCCTCTCTCTGCAACCTGATGGACCTCAAAGGCTCAAGCTCACTTGGCTGTCTTGTAGTTCCAGATAGGAGATTCCTCTGTCTCTGTCTGGTCTTCCCCTAATTATAGGCAACAAAAACTCAGTTTACTTAAAGTTGAGGTAGTACAACGTCAGCCACTTTTATTATCTTATACCATTATAGGCTAAGTTCCATTTCATCATTATATCAACTCCACTTCTAGTAAGAACAGATTCTTTGTTTTTCTCTGCAAACCTCTCTGCAATAAAAAACCAATTTTTCCTTCAATTTAGTGCCAATTATTATCAACTCTGCTGTTTAGTTGGGTTTTCCTTTTGCTTTCTACCCATTTCTTATCTTTTATTAGCAGCTCCACCTTTGATTCTAAAATCTAAATCCTCATCATAGATTTGGTAAACGAAACAAGTATAACAGTTGATCACATCTCTCTCCTGCTCCCCTGACTCAATATGAATATGTAGCCTGAGATGCAAAATCAGCTTTAGAGCAAGAATCCATGGGTTTCAACAGGAGCATTTTCCACTGCTTCACCTTTCTTCTTCTTCTTCTTCTAGTTCCTTCACTTGCTCTCAACACTGATGGGGTCCTTTTGCTTTCTTTCAAATATTCCATCCTCAGTGACCCATTATCAGTCTTGCAAAGTTGGAACTATGATGATGAAACGCCATGCGGATGGAATGGAGTAACCTGCACTGAAATTGGCATTCCAGGAACACCAGACATGTTCAGAGTCACCAGCTTGGTCCTCCCAAACAGCCATCTTCTTGGTTCAATTTCAGAAGACCTTGGCCATATTCAGCACCTTCGCCACTTGGATCTCTCGAGCAACATTTTTAATGGAACTTTGCCAAGCTCTATCTTTAACTCAACTGAGCTTCAGGTACTCTCTTTGTCCGGTAATGTCATCTCTGGTCAGTTGCCTGAGTCTATTGGTGCCATGGCTAGTCTTCAGCTCTTGAATCTCTCTGATAATGCCTTGGCTGGGAAAGTACCCGAAAATCTGACAGCTTTGCAGAACTTAACTGTTGTCTCTTTAAGGGGTAACTATTTGTCAGGTAATATACCTAGCGGTTTCAATTCAGTTGAGGTACTGGATCTGTCCTCGAATCTGCTTAACGGATCTCTCCCATTAGATTTTGGTGGTGGTAATTTGCATTATTTGAACTTATCTTACAACAAGATTTCAGGGTCACTATCACCAGAGTTTGCAAAGCAACTTCCTCAAAACGTCACCATTGATCTCTCATTCAATAATTTAACTGGGGCAATTCCCGAGTCTCTATCTTTGCTTAATCAGAAAACAGAGTTCTTTTCAGGTAATATTGAGCTATGTGGGAAACCGTTGAAAAACCTTTGCTCAATTCCTTCAACACTTTCAACTCCACCAAATGTGTCCCAATCCATATCACCAGCAATTGCAGTGATACCAAATTCAATAGTCTCAACCCCAGTAGCAAGCTCATCGCCAAATAACATTCAAAACCAAGCACGAGGCAGTCTAAAGCCAGGCACAATAGCAGCAATAGCTGTAGCAGACTTAGCTGGTATATCCATTCTTGGCATGATTATTCTTTACGTCTACCAACTCAAGAAGCCAAAAGATCTCAACCAAAGCACCGCAATAACAAGCAACCTCGAGAAAAAACCAGACGTCCCGGTCTCAAAACAGCAAGCGGAATCAGGAACAATAATGCCATCACCATGTTCATGCATAAAGTTAAAACTCATAGAGACATCGGACACGTCTACAAGTTCTGATAGTGACCAGGAAGAGAAAAACCAAGTCATAAATGTGAACCCAACTGAGGCATACCAGAAAGGAGGCAAGCTCGTGACAGTGGATGGGGAAACTGAGCTGGAGTTAGAGACTTTGTTGAAGGCATCAGCTTATATTTTGGGGACGAGTGGGTCGAGCATTGTTTACAAGGCTGTGCTAGAGAATGGGACTGCATTTGCAGTAAGAAGGATTGGAGAGAGTTCAGTGGAGAGGTTGAAGGATTTTGAAAGCCAAGTTAGGATTATAGCCAAGTTAAGGCACCCAAATTTGGTTAAGATTCGTGGGTTTTACTGGGGAGATAATGAGAAGCTTGTTATCTATGACTACGTCTCCAATGGCAGCCTCGCCTGCTCCAGTACTTACAGTAAGTTCCATCTCTCTCTTTCTTCCGATCATGTGCATTTTAGCAGTAACCCATTTCTGTTCACTAAAATGCCCTGCATTACTGGTGCATGTTAGTACATTATGTGTTCATCTTACTAAGCATATATTCACGCGCATGATAGGCAAGTTTATATACTTTTTGCTAAAATACGCCTGTGCAATATAAGCCGTTAGATTTCAATTGTGGGGCATATATACGATTTATCCAACGGTGTAGGACCCGCAATAAGATGTCCCATTGATGAGTTTGACAACTTTGTGGCTATGGATTGGATGATCGCCCGTGAAAAATGGGGACAAAAAATCTTTGACGAAGTAAAAAGTAATAGTAGTAATAAAGAAAACGCATAATACTCCAAATGCATATGTCGCTTTCTTTAGAAAAACAGATTCCTTTGCCAAAATAGTCTGACTCGAACTCAAAATTTAATTATGTTAATTTATATAATTATTTTTAAAAATAACATTTACAAGTTTGAAATTTAATTTTTTTGTAAAAAAAAATATGACTCAACTGTTATTTTAACTCCACAACTCTTAGAGATTTGGAGACATTTCGAACGTGGGAATTTGTGTGATAATGCTTTGGTGTGGTTTAAGTTTGCTTGAAACTTGGAGCAATTTGTTCTGTCTTTTCATTTTTCCTTTTGTATAACTTGTCAATTGGTTTCTAGTTTAAGATGATTCCTTTTTGGGTATTTTTCTGAGTGAAAGGAAACAAAACTTAAGACAGAATTTGCCCCACCCCCCTCGAATTGACCCGATGCTCGAGGCTTCATCCGAATTCCAAAAAGATATATAGACTTGGCTCCTCCCCTCTACGAAATGATGGCACTAACTTTTGGTTCTTTGTGCCCCGTTTTCATGATAATGAGTATCTTTAAAATAATTAGTTAATATATTATTTATAATAATATTATTATATTAATTATAAAAATTGATAATTTTATTCATCATTTTTAATGTATTAAGTGAAGATATTATTACATATAATAACTTTAAAAAATGTTTTTGGAACACTTTTTATCAAAATCTCTTTTTTATGTACTGAATTTTAACCATGAAAATATGTTGTTGTAACCTGTAATAAATTACTTGTATACGAAGTATTGAACTCAAAAACAAGAGCCAATTAGGGAAATAATCAAAGGGTAAAAGAAATCTATCTTTATTGTAGAATAACGATGCTACGACCCACACCCCCTTCACTAGCTAGAATATATTTGGTAGTTGCATTGCATGGATGAGTTTTATTTTATCACTTACAAATATTGGCATTATTTTCTTTTGTGAAAACAGGAAGATCATCAGGCTCATCATCACCTTGCTATTTACCTCTTGAAGCCCGTCTTAAAATAGCAAGAGGAGTGGCTCGAGGACTGGCCTACATTCATGAAAAGAAACAAGTTCATGGCAACATCAAACCAAGCAACATCCTGTTAAACTCCAATATGGAGCCCTTAATAAGTGATTTGGGACTAGACCGCCTTCTTTCAGGCAATTCCAGCTATAAAGCAAACAATTCATCAATCAGGTTTTTAAGCAGCCAACGGTCCACAGCTTCTCGTATTGATGGCCCATCCGACCCCCCAATAACCAGTCCAAGCCCTCATGCTGCCAGCTCTTCCACAGGAACAATATCAACGCCATATCAAGCACTAGAATCGTTAAAGAACCTCAAACCAAACCCCAAATGGGATGTCTACTCATTTGGCATAATTTTGCTTGAGCTTCTCAGTGGGAGAGTGTTGTCAACCAGGGAGTTGGCACAGTGGGCGGTGCCAGCCGGTTCAATCGAGGAAGAAAAAAACCGGGCTGTTCGGTTGGCTGACATGGCGATAAAAGGTGACGTGGAAGGCAGGGAAGAAGAAGCCATGCTGGCATGTTTTAGATTAGGGTTTAGTTGTGCATCATTTGTGCCACAAAAGAGACCGTCCATGAAAGACGCAGTTCAAATCCTAGAAAAATTCCCTTCAGCTTCTTCTTCTTCTTTCTCGTCCTCTTCATGTTGATAAAATGATGCATTCGGGTCCTACAAAAAAATGCGCCAGGGCTAAAGTGATTTTCTTTTGCCTCTTTATTAAATCCTTCTGTTGACTAGAATGCTTTGCTAAGTTTGCATAACGAGCCGGATAGGTTGTTGAATGTTGTTGATAGAGCCGATGTGAGAAAAAGTGTTACCTGTTTGACCCATTAATCAAATGCATATCAAGCACATATTATATTATAATATAAGATGCTTATTAGTTTTATAATCTGATGTTAAATGGATTTGGTTTTCTTTTGGTGGAACATTCAAGATGAAGTGGTTGGTTTCTCATAATCTTTCAAGAGTAGTTGGAGAGTGAAGACTAATCATTGAAAACCTTGCTTAATTTGCTTGATATCGACTGCACAATGCACATCCCGACAAGAAACATAAAGATCTGGTAGAAACTTTGATACTCAAAACTGATTTTTTTTTTTTTTTTTTTGACTTTGGGTTTGATTATTGTGTCAATTAAAATGCTATTCTACCAACTATATATCTCTTAATAATTCAAACAATCTGAAGATTTGATTAAATTAGCAAAACCCCTTGTAAAATATCGTTAAGAATTTTGATCATTCACAAAAGTACATAAAGCTTTCAGCATACTATTAGTAAAAATAAGTGTATGTTACAATGATCATTTTCCTTGCACATTTATCCAATTCTTTTTAAAGTTAATTGAATTTAACATTACTTGTAAATTTGATTTGTATATATATAAAACATAATTTTTAAGTTATGAAAAAAATTGCGACTTTGTTATATGTTAGAGTCAAAAAACACTAATTGCAAAAAAAAAAAACAAAATCGGATCAAATAACATCTCTTTTGTGTATGTAGAGAAAGCAATCGGTGAACCAACACAAATATATATATATGATTATCATCCTGTACATTAGTGGTGAACATTTTTATTCCACAAGCGGGATTTATACGTTTTCGTAATTTTTCATATGATTTGTATTTGTACAAACTGACCGTCGGATTTAACAATATAATTGTACTCGTCGTGCACGTAAAGTTTCGAATCGATCCAATATCCCTATCATATCGATCGGGAATATTGTCTTTTCCAATATATATAACGGTCGAATTTTTTTTACGTCGGAACGAATAGTTAAACAATTTTAATTTACTCGAAATTCGATGTGCATGATCTACGCAAATAGAACACGAAATACGACGATCGGATTTAAAAAATATAAATCGTATGAAAAATTATGAAAACGTGTAAGCTCCGCTTGTGGAGTTAAAAATATCCACCGTCAGTGCACAGGATAATAATCCATATATATATATATATATATATATATTCTGAAAACAAATAAGTAGGTTGGATTTTCCAGTGCCCATTACCTTCTTGGTTATTCTCAGGCATTGATTAAAATCGGAAGTTGTGTTTGCTTTTCCTACTAGTATTATATCTTTTTCTTTTTTCTGAAATTTGGAAAGTGATAAATGAATTATTTAATGCTTCAGATGTATTCAAATAATAATAATGCTTCACATAAAATTATTGACTGGATGTTTCAGGGCTTTTTTTTTTTTTTAAAATACTGATTTTTTTTAAAAAAATTATCCATCATTCTATTTTATATACAAAAATATGTTTATTTTAAATTGTGTTTGAAAATCGTCATTATTGATAATGATTTTCAAACACAAATAAATAATTTTTTTAAAAATATATATGGAGAAGTCGTGGCGACTTCTCCACATAAAATTTTAAATGTTTTTTAAGAGGGGAAGTTGCTCTCATGGAACGCGACTTCCCATCATTTTTTTTATAAATATAAAATAACAAATTTTAAATAAAAATTATATTTTTAAAAATAAAAATTTAATAAAATTCAAAATTTAAATAAAAAAATTAAAAATATAACAATTTATAAAAATTTTAAAAATTATATTCGTATTTGTATCAATCGGATTCTTTCAACTTGTATTCGTAATGAAATTGACCTCCGGGAGAAAGGCCAACCAAAGCGTTGTGGATTGTGCAGGAATGAAAGTCATAGCTAAACCTGTCCACGGGTCAGTTTGCCGGACCCAGTAAGCCCGGATCGTATTGGGCCGGGCTTTGGACAAGTGTTTTTGTAATTCGGACCGGCCCAGTCCGAATTACTATTTATTAAATAAAAATTATTTTTTATTTAAATTTAATTATAAAATATATAAAAATATTTTTAAATAGTGAAATGGGCTTTCGGGCTGGCCCGAAATGGGCTTGGGCAAAGGATATAAAAAAATTTCGAGTCTCGGCCCTGCCCATATGGACACCTCTAATCATAGCTGTCGAAAATATCTTTATCAATCTGGTACATCGGGAGAGAGTTCGCATCAACAATAATATCGTTATACATATAGTTAAAAAAAAATACAAAAATTGTATATAAAAAAATTATATAATTTTTAAAAATTTAAAAATTGTTATTTTAAAATTTTAGTTATTTAAAATTTATTTATTTATTTTATATTTTAAAATTATAAATTATATAATTTTTATTTAAATTTTTTCTAAATGATGGAGGGCGACTTCTCCTCTTAAAAAAAACAAAATTTTAAATTGTATTTTTTTTTATAAAAAAATATTTATTTGTATTTGAAAATTTTAATAGAATGATGGATAATTTGAAAGAAAAAAAAAACACATCAATATTTGAATAAAAAATTCGATGTTTCCCCGATTTAACTTTTACCTGATTTGGGCCACAATTTGGAATGCCCAAAAACATCATTTTGAAAATGGACTGATTGGGACTCTGAAGTCTGAAACATCCAAAACCCACAACTGTCAAAGGCCGAAATTCAACGACATTTGAAACTTGAATTAAAAAGAAAAAAGAAACAAAAGGATAAAAAGCTTCCCCGTGAGGGAGCTATGAAGCTAGAAAGCAAACACAACAATTGAGTTGAGTTTGATGCAAAATAATGCTCCTTGTTGATCAACAAAATAAAAAAATTTAAAGGAAAGAGAAGAGTGCATTTTTTTTTTTGGATAATTAAAATGTGTTAGAGAATAAAAATAAATGTTATCCTCCATCCTTTGGTTAAAGGATGGAAAGGAAAAAAAAATATTATAATCTATATTTTCAATTATATTATTTTTTAAATTAAAATAACAATATAAATATTACACATCAAATTATAAAAAATAAAATAAACAATACATTAAAAATATATATGATTGCAATATAAAAAAACAACAAAAAAATTAAAATTGCTACAATTTTCAATGTCAATTACCTTAAGTATATAAGTCTAAAAATAGAAAAATATTCTTTTTAATATTATTTGTAATTTGATTAATGTAAAATGGATAATATGAATATTTTATATTTAAACATTTTTTTTTGGCTTTCCTTTCCCTCCTTTCCTATCAATTTATGTTATGTTTGGATTGGGTAAAGGGAGGGAAAGTAAAGTAAAGCAAGGAAAAAAGAGAATCATTTCCTTTACTTTTTATTGTTTGGATTAAAAAATAAAAATAAAGGAAGGTGAGGGGAGGGGAGTTGAGCACCCCTCACTTTCCTTCAATATACTTAACTTTTTAATTACCTCAAATTGGGAGAAATGATGGAAAAAAAAAGGATTAAAATATTTTTAATTATAAAATTACTTTTATACCCTTAATTGCTTTTTTTTTCAATTTTTAAAGATAATTATAATTCATTGTCTCTGTGGTTCATTCAACAACTTTTTATTTATTTATTTATTTTGTGCTTTGTCTTAATTTTATCTTTATTTCACATTTTTTATTTTAAAAAAATAAAACAAAAATACATGTAAAAATGAAGAATTAATACCTATAATAATAGAGCTTTTTAAACCTATAATAAAATACTAATAATACTTATATAAGTTTATAATAAATTTTATCTTAAAAAGAAATATTTAGGTTCTTGAATTTTCTCGTTGAGATTAAATCTCAAAAAATTGTATTGTTTGTCTAAAAATAATTCCAATCATGCATTTTTTATGAATTCATAAATAATACATCTTTTTAATTTAAATTATTTTTCTTTTTTAACACTTCAAATGTAATTATAATAATTAATTTTAATATTCACATAATAAATTAATTAAATATTTAATTTAAAAAGGGTATAATTGAAATAATATATTATTATATATCCATCCATTTTCATTCCTTAAACAAAACAAAAAAATTCATAATCTATTTTTTTTTTTTACTCATTTTAGCTATCCAAACAAGTAAATGGAGCATATTTTTTTTTCCTTTCCTTTACTTACTACTTTCAATCCAACATAAGTTTAGGGTTTTGAAAAAATGAATGTTTTAAGGGAAAGTGAAAGATGTTCAGTATCCCATTTTTCTTTAATTTAATTAAAATGGTATCCAGGGGAGGGTTTTCCCATTTCCTCTCATTTCCTTTACTTTCTCTTCCCTTCCTTCAATGTGATTAACAATTTGCAGGTTGCAATTGCATTAAGGAGATGGGAGCTTAGGTAAATGGAGAAAGTGAGGGAAGCACAACTGTGGATTAATCTGCCAAATGTAATATGTGTGGATGCTAAAGGCCAAAGGGTTGCCTCTGACAGAGGACCCGCCTTCCACTTAACTACTGAGGCCCAGCTGGTTATGTTGAGGCACATGCTGGCTGGTTGGCTGGCTGGCTCATGCTTTTATTACTCATAAATAATAATCGGATTTTGCTAACCAATATTTTAAAAATTCTCTTAAAGTTATTAAATATAGTAATATTTTTAAATAATGCATTAAAAATGATGAATAAAGTTGTTAACTTTTACATTTAATACAATACTATTATTATAAATAATATATTAACTAATAAATTCCATAATAATATTATTGCTCCATCACAATCAACTTCCCTTACTTGACTCCATTCCAAGGGAGGGTAAAATTCAAAGTAACTAATCCGGAAGGCTTCATTTTACCTTGTTGGCTCCATTTGCTTCTTTAATTTTGACCTTGTAGGCTTCTATTTGCTCCGGTGGGCCTGTTGATGTTTGCCATCTGCCTTTAGATATCTGATTTGGGTCGGATTTTAAAAATAATATTTTAAGTTCGAATTCGGTTTAAAATATTATTTAATTAATAGAAATTTATTTATATATTAAATTTAATTATAAAATATATCCCTATTAATATAATAAGTAATTTTTTAATCTTTTTACACCGATATTTCAGATTCGATAATAAAATAAAATTTTTACTACCTGATTTGTCCATAAATAACTCTACTTGCAACCCTGGTGCATGATTTAATAAAGAAACAGTAGAGATGCATGCAATTGTTAGAGAAACCACTCACTATTTGTTTTATCTAATAATAATATTGATGTAACTTTTTTCAAGCTATAAATTAAATATATTATTGCCTCCCTCAATTCATACACATTTAAATTTGGTAATCCATATATTCGAATCGTATTTATATATTTTCATGTATTATTATCATATTTAAAATATTATATATTTATATAAATTTTGATATATTAATAATTTTTGTTATATAAATTTTAACATATTTATATATTAGTATTATGTTTATATTATTTTTTATATCATGTCATGTTTTATAATCGTATTCGTCGTGTCCAAAGTTATTAAAGTAACTGATTTAAGGAAGCGTGATTTTGAACTCATAATCTTTTTAAATGCTTGGATGTGATAATTATTACATTACTTATTTTAGACAAAATATTTTTCCTTTTTCCTTTGGCATTATGTTGGATAAGAAGAAAACAAGAGGGAATGAAGGCAAAAAACAAAGGAATTTTATCTCTTGTTTGATAGGAAGAAATTAAAATAATGAAAAAAAGGCGAATTTACATAATGTTAAACCTACAAATTTTAAAATTTAGTACTGCTCTTAATAAAAGAAAAATGAAAAAAACCGACTACCTTTTGATACTGATATTTTCTGTTTTTGGTTCCCCATCGGCCCATCCCCATTTTATTTATCCTAATAATCAGATTTCACTAAATAAATAAAGTGGAAAAATCTTTTCGCTAGTTTGTCTTACACGACAGGCATTCTGCGCTGATTTTGGTACGAAAACAATCTTTTCCACGTGCACTCCTTAATTTTTATTTTATTTTGCTACCGAATGTTTTTAAATATTTTTTAAATATAATAATATAATAATATATTTAATTAATATATTAAAAACAATAAATAAAATTATCAAATTTTATATTTAATATAATATTAATACTATAAATAATATATTAATTAATTTTAAAAAATGTCTTAATTAAGATTTTGTTAAAGTGTCTTTAAGAGCATTTTAAAAAAAACTTAGAATATATAATAATATTTTTATTTAATATATTAAAAAATAAATAAATTATCAGTATTTAATATAATACTATTATTATAAATTATATATTAACCAATTTTAAAAAATATCATAAAAATACTGTTAGAAAAATCCATAAGATAACGTCCTTTCTTTCTAACTATTCTTTAAGTAAAAAAAAAAATATATAGTAAGCTGCCCTTGTAGTATATAAAATCAGAAAATTAAATTAAAATATTTTTACTTAATTGATACTTTTGCATTTTGTTTTTATTTTATCTATACTTTTATTTTTATTAAAATAAATATGCATAAAAAATTAATAAAAAATCAAACTAATAACTAAAAATTAAATGTAAAATTAAACGATTCACATTTTATAAGATAAAATATAAATTTTAAAAATTTTAAGATCTCATTTTAACAGTTCAAAAAAAATTATTATCGGATCTTTTAACTTAATTAATATTTTTTTTTTTTAACAAAAGAAAGAGAAGCGTAGGAAACAAAAAATGAGAATTTGCTATTCTTGAAAATAGAATTTAAATTTTACAAAAAATAAATACATTATTTTAATTAAAATCTAAATTTAATCAAATATTTTATTAATAATATAGATAAAGTAATTAACAACAATTACAATAATATGAGAAAACAAAATCATGACTGGTGCCGGTTAGCCGTAAGAATGATTAGGTTGTGCCGTTGATGACAATTTTAAAAAGATTTTATAAATGAATGTCCTAAAAATATTTTTTAAAATTATTATATATAATAATATTTTTAATTAATATATTAAAAAAAAATTATTAAGTTTTATATTTAATATAATATTTTTATTATAAATAATATATTAATGTCAAGCTTCCTTCCTCTCTCCTCCTCGGGTCTCACCAACCCCAATAAACCGACAGGGTCCCATCCATGATACTGGTTCCTAGATTCTGCCATGCTTTTACTCGGATCTATCGAAATAGGATTAGTTTAACATTTATTGAAAAAAAAATGGTTAAAAAAGTTTAGATTAAAAAAAATATGTTTAAAAAATATGATAAAAAATTATGATTTAAATTTTTTTTAAGTGTTTAGTATTATTGTAAAAAATATTATAAAAAATTAAAATGTAAAAAAAATATATATTTAAAATAATAAAAATATAGAGATGTGAAGATAATAAAATCATTTTATTCAAAAGTCAATTTTTAAAACTTAAAAGTTATATTTTTTTGACTTTTCAAATCATAATTTCAACAGAAAAACTAATTTTTTTAAATTTGTTTAACATTACGTTTGCGGTGAAAAACAGTTTTTGATCTCAAAAATTGTGTCAAAAACAATGCTAAACAAAACCTTAAAATCGAACAGCTTATTCGGCTCAACAAAATGAGTTTGAGTAAATATTTTTATGATCTGAATTGATTCGATTTGATTCGTATCATTGTTTATATAATAAAATATTATTTTTTATTAAAATTTAATTATAAAATATATTAATATTAATATAATTTATTTTTTTTTTAAGTCAAACCCGTTTAAAATCGAATCTGAACAAAAGAATTGAATAATTTCCGAACGGCAGCTCTATTATCTACCACAGTATCAGCATATTCTAGCGACTTTTGAACTTTGCAAGTTTCACACAAACACGCGACTTTCAAGAGCGTGGTCAACCCATTTTTTGTTTCTTTCACTTTCTTGGTTGTTGGCTCTCTACTATTCTCCACCAACCCTTAATTTTAAGGTAGTTGGTATCCGTGTACGTATCGTTTTTATTTTTATATTAATATATATCAATATCGGTATGTTTTGACGTATCGTTTCGAGTTTATCGATATTTTTCAAATATTTTTTCATATATTTATATGTATAACCTATTTTTAAGTTTCTTAATAAAATATATATATATATATTACATAAACATGCATATATACATCCATTACATGCATACATATGTTGTTATGCAAATATAAATTTTAAATATTTAATATTTAAAAATTTTAAACATCAAATAAGTAAAATAAATATTAAAAAATTAAAAAATATAGTAAATTATTATTAATTATGTTCAATAGGCTAATTTAATGAACATATTTTTTTAAAAAATGTAATTATGAAAAAAATAAAAAAGATCATGACAAAAAAAAATATTGAAACTGGTTTACAAAATCAACTAAGTGAATTTTTTTTAATTAAAAAAATTAAAATTTTGTACCAATCAGTACGGACCGTTACTGACCAGTATTGATCGGTACAGACCGGTACAGGTCGGTACGGCTGGTACCAAAACGGGAACGAAAATAAAGGCTGCCTGTATCTATTTAGTTAAAAACTGAGACGTACGATCGATACCACCGGTACCGATACGATACCGACCACCATGCTTAAAACCCCTTTACGTAGACTTGCCTGTATTTATGTTATTTTTTATATTGTAATTATGTTTAAATTATTATATATTTATATACATTTTGATATATTAAAAATTCGTGTTATATAAATTTTAATATGTTCATATATTTATATCATATTTTTATCGTATCGTATTTTAATTATTTTGTCATCATATTGGTATCGTGTAATAATATTATATTTAAAATTATCAAATTTGCCTTTATACACAATATTTTAGTTCTTATATCAGTGATAATTACCTAATTAACCATGTGCTAAGCCATGAAAATCCAATTAACGGATATTTATAAATATTATTTAAAAATAATTAAATTTATATATTTAAATATCATCTTTAACTGTTGCTTACAACATGGTTAACATTTTCTAGTAAACTTTTAATCTTTGGAAGCTAAGTAGCTTACTTTTCTTTGTGAAGCGTGACAAGCCAAAAATGCCAATATGTTTGAGACTAAGAAAATTACTAAAAATTTTCCTTTGTTCCAAATTTCCGATCCTTGAGACTTGGACTTGGAAAGATCAAAGTAGTACCAATATTTTATGCTTTCTTAACATCATTAATATGATGTAGATCATTAGGTAACTTTTTCTTACAGCCAAAAAATGTTTGTAAGATAATAAAGGAAATAAAATTGCAAAACCTACCAAAAAAATTCATTCATTAGATTCGAAAAAATCTTTCCCTGGAAGAAAGAAAGGACAATGAATAATGGATAATCATTGATAACCATTTCGGCATTTTAATTTTTCATTGGAAAAGAGAACGATTATCCCTCACTCTCATCTAATTCGCGTAGCTACACGCTCCCACTTTCCCGCTCCACAAGATGGGAGGAGCGTGAAACCCCTTCACTGTATCTCACCAACCTACCAAAATATAATAAATTCCCAACTCTCCCCCGCTGTTCCCCACTTCTAGGAAACCTCTTCAATCTTCAGCTCTCCACACATCGGCCATGGCTTCTCTCAAAACCCCAACCCTCAAAAACCCGTCCCTTTCCCTTTCCTCAAAATCCCGACTCTCTTCCGCATTTTCCGTCACCTTCCGTGACAACCTGCGGTTTTCACGCTCCTCCTCCCGACCGCAACGCCGTTTCTTAATCATAACCTCTTCCGCCGCCTCTTTCTCCAACAAACCCACCGTACTTGTCGCCGAGAAACTCGGCGAAGCGGGTTTAACGCTGCTCAAGCAGTTTGTCAACGTGGACTGCTCTTACAACCTCTCTCCTGAAGAGCTCTGCACCAAGATCTCGCTTTGCGATGCCTTGATTGTGCGCAGCGGAACCAAAGTCAACCGCGAGGTCTTTGAATCTTCTGGCGGGAGATTGAAAGTCGTTGGGAGAGCTGGTGTTGGGATCGATAATGTGGATCTGGCCGCCGCCACCGAGCACGGTTGTTTGGTCGTCAATGCGCCTACTGCTAACACTGTTGCGGCAGCTGAGCACGGTATCGCGCTCTTGGCTGCCATGGCTAGGAACGTGGCTCAGGCCGATGCTTCCATCAAGGCTGGTGAGAACTGATTTAGTGATTTTGATTCTTTTTTAAGGGTAATGCTTATAAAATTAGTGGATTGCTTAGATCTGAATTTTGCTATGCTTAAATATAGGAAATGTTTTTGGGGAATAATTATAAATCTATTTTAATTATGCTAAGGTGCAAATTCTATAATCTGTGAGTAATGATTTCGTAGATTCAAATCTGGGAATCACATGGGCATATTCATGTGACACAGATGTTATGACATCACCACATTTACAAGTTTTGAATATAATAAATGACATAATTTAATAGCAAACAAGGTAATAGAAACATATACTAATAATTGGTACTTTAAAGTGATTTCGTGTAGTGGTTTTATGGTGATTTTTGCTAATATGAGTTTATGGGATGATTACTCGTGATTCTTTACGAAGTTAATCAATTTTGAGTTGTTAG
This sequence comes from Fremontodendron californicum, assembly GCA_030761205.1. Taxonomy (NCBI): domain Eukaryota; kingdom Viridiplantae; phylum Streptophyta; class Magnoliopsida; order Malvales; family Malvaceae; genus Fremontodendron; species Fremontodendron californicum. The sequence continues at coordinate 3,067,396 of JAULJL010000013.1, read as the reverse complement.
CTAGTAGATTTATGAAAAAGCTTCAACTTATATGTATTTTTGATGATGTAGGGAAGTGGCAACGGAACAAATATGTGGGTGTATCCCTAGTTGGAAAGACACTTGCTGTTTTGGGTTTTGGAAAGGTTGGATCAGAAGTAGCTCGGCGAGCCAAGGGGCTTGGCATGCATGTTATTTCACATGATCCTTATGCACCAGCTGATCGCGCTCGTGCTATAGGTGTAGAGCTAGTGAGCTTTGAGGAAGCCATAGCGACTGCAGACTTTATTTCTCTTCACATGCCTCTCACCGCTGCTACTTCTAAAGTGCTCAATGATGAGACATTTGCTAAGATGAAGAAAGGTGTTCGTATTGTTAATGTTGCTCGTGGGGGAGTGATTGATGAAGAGGCTCTTGTGAGGGCATTGGATGCTGGTATTGTAGCTCAGGCTGCTCTTGATGTCTTCACTGAGGAGCCACCAAAACAAGACAGCAAGTTGGTGCAGCATGAGAGAGTTACTGTGACTCCACATCTTGGTGCTAGTACAATGGAGGCTCAAGTGAGTTGATTGTTTAATCCATATATCCATGTTTTATTTGTTTCTGAATGATATTATTGAATGAAAGCATTGTTATGTTTTGCAGGAAGGAGTGGCTATTGAAATAGCTGAAGCTGTTGTTGGAGCCTTGAAAGGGGAACTTGCTGCCACTGCAGTCAATGCACCAATGGTTCCTGCTGAGGTACAATGAGTTCTATTAGTTTCTATGTTGCTCCGACTCTTCTTTTTTCTTAAAGTATCCGTGTCCGACCCATATCCGGATATGGGTATGACAATATGATCCTTCAAGGACACTTCAAATACATGAAAATCTTGAAAAAAAATTAAACATACCCGTGTTCGACACTCACACCCGAGTTCGAGTAACATAGATTAGTTTTGCCATCTATTTTTCTTCATGTTCTAGTCATTCATGATTGATGTTTCACTTATTTGTTCACTTCCCCTGCAGGTTCTAACAGAGTTGAAACCATATGTCGAACTTGCTGAGAAACTTGGGAGGCTGGCTGTCCAATTGGTAGCAGGTGGAAGTGGTGTTAAAACTGTGAAAGTGTCGTATGCTTCTGCTAGAGCCCCTGATGACCTTGACACAAGGTTGCTCCGTGCGATGATCACCAAGGGCCTAATTGAGCCTATTTCCAGTGTTTTTGTGAACCTAGTTAATGCTGATTATACTGCTAAACAAAGAGGACTGCGGATTACGGAGGAACGCATCATTTTAGATGGTTCACCCGAGAGTCCATTGGAGTCCATCCAAGTTCAGATTGCCAATGTGGAATCAAAATTTGCCAGCGCCATATCAGAGTCTGGTGATATTAAGGTTGAAGGACGGGTGAAGGATGGAATTCCCCATTTGACAAAGGTAGGGTCATTTCAAGTAGATGTAAGCTTGGAGGGTAGTATTATACTTTGCAGACAGGTTGATCAGCCTGGCATGATTGGTAAGGTAGGAAGTATTTTGGGTGAGGAGAATGTGAATGTGAGCTTCATGAGTGTTGGGAGGATTGCTCCAAGGAACCAAGCAGTGATGGCCATAGGAGTGGATGAGCAACCCAGCAAAGAATCTTTAAAGAGGATTGGCGAAGTCCCTGCCATTGAAGAGTTTGTTTTCCTCAAGTTGTAGGGTGACTGTATCGTTTACCATATCTTCTTCTTGGGTTGGGTGATCATTTTTACTACAATGTAGTGCTCAAAATTTTGAAAATTGTCATCGAGTGTTTTCAGTCGTAGGTTTAGGACGAGGGGGGAAGAAAGAATAATTGAGCTTTGCAACAATAAGTCTGTTTATTATTGTGTTTTTTTTGTCTGATTCAGATTTGCATCTGATTTCATGCCTTCTTTCAATTCGTTTTCCCTTTGCTACAGGTTTAAGGTGGTCGAGCTCTTAATGTTTTTCTGCATGTTATCAGAAAATTCTTTACATCTCTAATAAGAATGACCATGATGTTTGCAGACATGAGATTCAAGAACTAGAAAGGAAGGGAACCTGAGCTAAGGTTGAGTCTAAGGAGATGTGAAGGTTATTAACTGCTAAATAGGCAGCAATACCAGCAGCATAACCTGCAAAAGCAAAACCGCTAGCCTGCACCAAAAGAAAATTCTTTTACTTAATAAAATTGGGTTTATTTATTTATTTTTTTAATGCAACTAAAAGCACGAAATACCTTTCGAAAGTACCAAAAGAAGTCGACTTTTTCCATTCCCATGTATGCAACTCCAGCGGCAGAGCCAATAACGAGCATGGATCCACCAGTACCAGCACAAAATGCAACAAGTTGCCAAAACTCAGAATCCTGGGGAAAAGAGGTGAGATCATACATTCCCATTGTTGCTGCAACCAGTGGAACGTTGTCAATAATTGCTGACACAACTCCTATTGCACTTGCAATCAGTTCAACGTTCGGAATATGAGCATCGAGGTAATTTGCCAACTCCCGAAGAAGACCTGCTGCTTCTAGGCTAGGGAAGTACAACTCAAATATATCAAATATAGAAAGCTAAAATATATTTACAACTTAATTATATAAATGAAGTAATGATAAATATAAGAAATGCTTTTTTATATTTATGAAAAATACAAATAATAATAATGGTGTGAAAAGCACTAATCAGTCATCACCAAGTAGCACTGGCTGAAGCAATGCTTAATTTATAACATATCTACCCTATAGAAGACAGAACATGCTTCAAGTGATAGCTACTTTCTATGTTACTCAGACTCGGGTGTGAGTGTCGGATACGAGTATGTGTCCGACACGGGTATGTTTAATTTTTTCTAATTTTTCCATGTATTTGGAGGTTTCTTGGAGAGTCAGATTCCTATACCCATATCCGAATATGTGTTGGACACGGGTACTTTATGAAAAATGAAAAATCGGTGCACATAGGCTACTTTTATGCAAAAAGAGCAAACCAATTATCTTTACCTCAAAATTTGAAAAACAAACCTACAGTTGTTTGTTAAGCATCTAATTAAGATAAAAAGGGTGGAAAACAATCTTGCACCAAGCATGAGAGGGGGGTTTCAACAGAGAAGACTTCCAGCCAGATAAAACTTAATAATGAAACCTAAAATATGGTTAAAAAAATTAATGGAGGCAACAAACAGGAACAAATTAGACATTGGTACTTTCATCTTGTATTTACCTGCTCACAGACAAAAGGATTCCAAGGAAGAAAAGAGCTCCTTGAGTATCAATCCTTGATAAAGCTTGTGGAACTTTTAATCTTTGCCTTTCCGATTCACCATAGTGAATGGCATCGGTCAGAATCCAAAGAACTCCAAGTCCAAGCAACATGCCCATAAAAGGAGGCAAACCAGTTAAGGCCTTGAACACTGGAACAAAAACCAAAGCACCAATACCCACAGTGAAAACAAGTTGCCCTCTAGGAGCCATTTGTTCAGAAGCCAAAACATTGGGAGAATCTTGTCCCTTCCCATTAACTTCGCTGAATGAGAAAAGAGAACTCACATTATTTCATCTTAATTCATGAACTTAAAATGTAACCTTTTAAAACTGAACTTTCCCAACTTGTCTTTGTTCATGCAAGAAACATACCTAGTCAAAGACATAAGAGCCAGCGGAACAGCTAGAGAAACAATTGAAGGTATGAACAAACCCTGTTAGCAATGAAATCAAACATAATTAACTCCACCTAAAGTCAGTAAAAAGCAAAAATTCTTCTAGGGTGAATCCATATAAATAGAGTGACTTCCACATTTTATCCCAACTTTACATTGATATTGCTTCCAATAGTTCAATGTTTGGTTCAAATTTGACAGAATTATTACCTTCGTCTACTAATCTAAGTCTAAATCAGGAAATATTATCATGGAAACTTAAATCCACAATGAATACATATTAGGATAAATTTAAAAGCATAAATGAAAGTAAATTTAATTTAAATTTGCTTTGTGCACCTTCATAGTCTGCAATGTGGATATTTGACCATGTATCCATAGCATGGTAGTGGTAACATCACCAATAGGAGTCCAAGCACCACCAGCATTTGCTGCTATTACAACAACACCTCCTAGAAGCCTATTGCAATTCATAGTCATGTAAAAAGTTCTAAGAAATTTGAATGAACATGATACTAGTCATTCTAAAAAATGGGGCATGGTATGTTTAACTCAATATAATATGATAACAACCTTTGCAAGTGACAAATAAACAAACGCTTGCAATATGCTAATGTACGATGTGAACCCAGGAACTTTAAGAAAAATAAGATATTAATTCATGCAATGCTGAGAACCTAAACAGAAGAGTTGACTCTATTTGCATAACATACTTGCGGTATTCCGATGGAGGTACTAGTTTCCTCAACAAAGAAACCATGACTATTGTAGATGTCAGATTGTCAAGGATGGAACTAAGGAAAAATGTCACAAAACCAACCTGCATTTTCAAATTACAGGTGAAACACCATTATTTGATTAAACCTAACATCAAGAAGATATAATTGATAAAGATATCACAAACTTTAACAAGAAATAGAAACAAAGTTGATCTCTAACGTTCAAAACAGAAGAAAGCAATGCTAGAAAGAGAGACAACTAACACAAATTTTCATCTAAGAGTTTACACTTTCAAATTTTCTTCATTAGGCTCATTCTAGGTAGAATACTAAATATGATAGGATCATATGAACATAAATTGTGCTTTGGCAGGATGATAACTCCGTCCATGACACATAAGTAAGCAGATTAAGATTCTTCTGAATCTATCTTATCAATTGTAAATTTGTAATCATCTACATCATTGGTTTGTACCTACCAGACAAATTTCACAGTCGGTGGGTAAATATTGGGCCACAGGGTATGCTTCATTGTGCAATTGAACTTTCAATAAAATTCATATACAAACTATTAATGATAAGATTATCAATATTACTATAGCCAGCAGAAATCAACTCACCACCCAAAGCAGAGTCCGTGGCTTACGAGTGGTTATATTGTCAGTAACCAGCTTAAATCCTTGATGGGCATCAACTATCTCTACAATGGTCATTGCACCAAGCAAGAAAAACACGATTTCACTGACTTCAGCAGATGCATGTGTCAGCTCTGAAACAGCTATATCACTCGAAGGAGCCTACAAATGAAAATAAATGTGAATGGCCCAAGCATTATTACACAAGTAATGACAGATAAAGGTGGAAATAAGTAAGAAAATGATAAAAAAAAGTTTTCCATACAGATGTCAGATGCATCAGCATGAGAAGACTACCATAGAATTCCGTAAATAAAGGGAGATAGTCAAAGTCACCATTTGCAGAATCCCTGTTGGTAAAGACACACAAACACATATTTTGGCTTCCCAATTGACCATTGAGGTAGATACCTAGTTTTGCTATCTTAACTCATTGCTAGGGTAGTCCCTTGGAATTGGTTTAAATTGGAGATGCTCCTTCCTTCAATGAGAAGTGGGCTCCAACATAAACAAAAAATAAAGGATATTAGATTGCAACGATCACTCATAGAAAGACAAGCCATCATTCACCAAAAAAAATAGGCCATTAAAACCAGTAGATCAGGAAATAAGTTTAGAGCCCACGCATCCTGTATTTCATTAACTCTTGAACCTTCATACAGGGTCATGAGGCCACCACCAAAGAACATGAGAGAAACAGGTTGAAACCGAAACATTGCTGAATGAAGTATCCAATACACACCAGAATTTTGCGTGTTCATCCTAATTTATGAGAATGCTGATACAAAGTAGTTCATGATGCAAACTAAAAGAAGAGGGACAGCAGAGAAACACAGTCCAATACTAGAAATCTGAGAATCGTTCTTACCCCAATGCTTCGTACTACCCATAAACTCACAGCCATCAGCAATCCTACTCCACTTTTATTGAAGGCTAGAGACTCCTCAAAGATAATGCCTGCATATCCTATTGCAAAAAGCAATGCCATAGCAATATCCTGCACTATGAAATTAGATAAAATCAAGAAAGGCTTCTGTGCATAATCCAATAATATGTAACATTGGTCAAAGACCGGAAAACAATGAAAACCTACAAAGAAAGGATTACACAAGAGATTAAAGATAAACCTGATTGTCAGTAACCCATGATAGGTTAATTGCCAGAGTCCCTGTTAAAGCTGCTGCGAAAACCGCAATAGTTTTCAACAAATCAGTCTTTGGCTGGTAAGCAGCTTCAAAATCTAGCGAGCTAGTTTCATCAACTGAGCATAAAGGATCACACAGTCCAGATGTTGAGGACAGCTCCTGTTGATATGCAAAGGTTAATTCAGAGTGTGATAGAACCCACAAAAAGAAGAAGGAACAGACAATGCTGTTTTGCTATGATGATTGATTTTTTTAGCAATTTGGAGAATGATTTCCAAACTGCCTTTTGAGTAATCTTTCCTCATAAAGAGGATCATTACCCAGCCTCAATCCCGCCAATGAAGGATGAGATCCAAGAAGAGTCATTTGAAAAATGTTCCTAGCCTTTAGGATTTAGGCATTTAGCATTTTTGCACAACGAGGCTACTTTCAGGACTTAAACTTGCACTTTTGAGCTCGTCAGCCAAAATTTTTTATATTACACCAGACAATGTCTCCTTATCAACACTCATATATCTAACTAAATCAATCTGATTTCTGAGCTAAACATCTGCAGAAGGTGATTTCTAATAGCAATAGCTTGAAATTCTATGAAATTATTTGACCTCCTCAATAACTGTCTCAATTCAAATTCAAGCATACATAACCAAGATAAAATCTTCAAATGTATGAACTAGCAGAACAGCCAAATGGTTATCCTTAAAACTGGAGTACTTATAAGCAAGACAAAAAAGATGACAAAAGACACAAAATGAAACCAAAAATTCTCACCCAAATCCATAAATTAACAAAACAACCAAATGGGTACTCAAAATGATAAAAAATTTCATAATGGTATAGGGATAAAAAGAACAAAAACCTCAAGTTGCTTTCCATTGTTGAGTTGAACTCCTTGTTGTCTTGGAGGAGGAGGAGAAGGAGAAGAAGAGCCTCCGGCCTTATCCTCAGCTCTGGCAAGAACTCCATTGCGAATCAACCTTGGACCTTTGATTCTACAAAGGGAAGAGCCAAAGCTAGGCAAAGAGTACACTGAAGGAGTGTGGAAAGAGCGTTTCTTGAATTGGTATGACGGTGAAAAACGACTCCCAATTGATAAGGCAGCCATTAAAAGCTTGGATTTTTTAAGAAGCTGGATTATTAAAGGAACAAAAGAGAGTGCCTTTCACTCACTCACTCTGAAAATTTTGTTTCAGTTTCACTATTGCAAGTTATTACATGGAATAAATAATCTCATCTCATCATCAGTCAGTCATCTGGTACGATGAATTGAAATAGGACAATGTTAAAAAAAAAAACGTACCGGAAATTGAAATGGTTGAATTTTAGGATTTCGGTTCAATAAATATGTGGGTTGCTTGTGTTTCTATGTGCGGCTCTTCATAGCTTCATATACCGCCAGAGAGTTTTGCTTTGCAAGTATGTAAACCCATATACCTATCCAAGGCCCGGCCACCCTGTTTGAATTGGGTCGAGTTTTGATAAGGATTTGAGTAATACGAATCGATTCGACCTCATTTAAATTATTATTTATTAAATAAAAAATATTTTTATTTAATTTTAATTATAAAATATTATTATAAAAATAATTTTTTTAATAATTTGTGAATAAGGAAATGAACTTTTAGGTCAACTCGGGCCTAGCTCAACTCGAATTTGGATAAGAAAAAAAAAATTGAATCACGGCCTAGTCTATAGATAGATCTATAAACACACCTATCAATATAAATTTTGGATGAATTTACGTTATTCATATTTTTATTAATTTCCGCATAAATACAAATTAAGTTCTCGAATTATGTAACCTAAATTATTTTGATTTTTTTATTTGGATCAATTTGATTATCATTCTATTATTTTTATCAATATTATATAAATTTAACGAAAATTGATCACGTGCAAGTAGGGATGACAATTTAAAATTGGGATTCGGATATCCGTGGATATCCGATCCGTTTTTTACGGATTCGGATTTGCGAATTTGGATATTATAATTACTATCTGCAGCGGATTAGGAGCGGATGCGGATATGAAACCTCAGATATCCATTATCCGAATCCGCATTACTTCAGCGGATTCGGATATCCGAATCCGTTTATTTATAAAACACATAAATTTTGTTAGATTTTATATATATATATTTTTTTTTAAAAAATTGATTTATTGAATTCGAATTTTTAGTTGATTCAGATATTCGACGGATAATGTTATTTAATTCGAATTCGGATTCGGATAGTAATATGCGGATAATTTGCGGATTCGAAATTTAAAACAGTTTTGAGGATTCGAATAGTACAAAAAGTACAGATATCTGACCCGTTGCATCCCAACGTACGAGTATGTAACTAATAATTTTGTTAAATTTGAAATAATTTTATCATGAATTGATTAAAAATTAATCAAAAATTGATAAATAAAAAAAAAATCAACGCTTTCATTTAAATTTAGACTAATTTGATCGAAAATAATAACATAAAAACTAAATTAATCAAAATTAATAACATAGGACTAAACTAATCAAATAAAAAATAAAAACTAAAATAATTTAATTAGCCAAATTTATATTTTGAGTTCGGCTTGTTAAAGGAATCACAGACAAAAGCATAAGCCCATAATTTTAGTTATTTACTAGTATTTCTTTTATAAAAAAAATATCTGTAAAGAAATTAATGAACACTTTAACAGTCAAAACTCAAAAGTCAAAACCCACGAGGGCGGCCGAAGTTGAAAATTTAGACCGAAATTCATGTGCTAAAAGTTTGCTTTTTAGACAAGAAAAAGAAGTCACTACTTTCGATGTTTAATAGTAGTAATAATTTTTTCTTTTTCTCAAAAAATCAATTTGAGTTCGATTTTTGTATATACATTTTTAAAGCAAAATATTAAAAAGTTCGTTTTTATATCATGAGGAAGGAATTTTTTTCATTTTACAAGTAAAGTTATGAAATTATACATGTGTATTTTTTTTTTTTTTAATATATTTAAATTTATGTGTTAATTTATTAATTTTGTTTATAAAATCTAAAAATTTAATTAATAATGAATAAGATAATTTTTTATTATTAAATATGATTGCTTTGGAGATTGGATTATTATAATATTGCAAGTTTGTAGGCAGATTTCGTGGACCGGATAAGGTGGATGCGTGGAAGCTAGTTTTCGGCTTTCTACATTTGTCGAGGCTAATAATTTATTATACTCAAATCTCTTAATTTTCCTATTGACTTCAATGCTAAGGTCTGATTGGTTGGCAAGAAACGAGATCTACTCCACAGTCCAAAGTAGTATTTTATAAAGGATTTTTTAATTAGTGTTTTAAGGAGGTTCTTTAAGTTAATCATATATAATAATATCTTTATTTAATGCATTAAAAATAATAAAATAAAATTATTAATTATTACATTTAATATAATATTATTATTATAAATAATATATTAATTAACTTTAAAAAAAATATTACGAGCAATAATTAGCAAAAACCCTTTTATAAAATAAGTGTGTATGATTTTGTGTCAATCATTTTTCACAACAAATACACAGGTTCTTCTTTGTCTGAAACTTACTACCAAATGGTCAGAACCATGAACAAAAATGAGGTCCTGCTGCTACTTTGTGCTGGGATGTTTACTTTAAGCATCTTCTCCAGTGCTGCTGTAGCTTATGGTAATGGCAAAATCTTTGATATAACTCACAAAATCACTTCTCAGTTGCCAACTTTTGGCTCCAACAACGGGCTTGGTCAGTTCATTTGGCTTGTTTCCAGCATTAAAAATGGCTCCACAGCAAATGTTTCTCAGTTCAAGTTGGGAACCCACACTGGCACTCACGTTGATGCTCCTAGCCACTTCTTTCAAAAGTATTATGACCAGGGGTTTGATGTTACTACTCTTAGCCTGCAAGCTCTTAATGGTAAATTGGTATCATAAGCCTGTCATTAATTGTTTCATTTTTGCAGTTTTCTTTTCTCCTTAAACTTGGTGTTTTCATTGTTGGAAATCTGGCTCATTCAAAGCTAATGATTTTCAAATGACAAGCAATTTACAAACATGCTTAACTTCTTTGCTTGATTTTGCATAATCCATGTTACTTTTGCTCTTTCATCTCTATGATTTGCTAGAGCTGGGGATTTGATTGCTATTCCTTCTTATGTTTTATTGTTTATGTAGGTCCTGCTCTAGTAGTTGATGTTCCAAGAAATATGAACATTACTGGTATGTATTCCTAATGGAGTTTCCCCTTTTTTAATCAGAAAGCTGTTTACCATATTTTCTAGTTTCTGCTCAACTTTTGTGTCTAAATGTCATTTCAGCTCAATACTTTGTCATTTCTAATAATATCAGTATCAAGTTGTAATAACTGGTTTCATCAAAAGACCTGGTCTGATATTTTATAATCAAAGGATATTTTCAAGCCCAACCTAGAGTTTTGGCTGCAGATCAACATCATAAAATAAATAGATCTCTCTGCATCACAAAGCCGATTTTGGCTGACTTGTACAAAAAGTTAACTCCTATGATTTTCCCCTTTTTGTGATGACAAGCTATGTTATCCGGACTCTTCATTTTTTTTAAAATACAAGTATCCGTGTCCAACAACGGTATCCAACACATATTCGGATACGAGAATGGAGATATGATCCTCCAAATATATGAAAAAACTTAGAACAAATTGAGTATACCTATGTCGAACACATACCCGTATCCGATACTCACTTCGAGTCCGGGTAACATAGATGACAAGTTGATAACATTCGTTTATCATCTTTAATCTTTCTTAACTTTTATTTATGTTGAGCTCTAGTAAGTAAGTAGTAACTAAAATATGCTTCCTACAGCTGAAGTTATGAAGTCCTTGAAAATTCCCCGGGGAGTACATCGTGTGCTTTTCAAAACACTTAACACTGACAGGTAAACATAAATGTACTTACTATCTCTTCATTTGTCTGCATTTATATATGCATAAAGCGAATACAGTAGAGTGGGCTCCTATCAGAGTATTTTTGAAGCATGACAAGGTGTCATTAATGATTTTGACTCTACTTGATATGTTGGTTTAACTTTTGTTCTGTTCCACAAAAATCCCAGAAGCATGTATATATGATATTACAACACTGTCATTTGTGGCAGCTTATTTTGTTAGCAAGAAACATGTTTAAGGTACAAATCATAGGCTAATAGTAAGAGACTCAATGGGATTTACTTGTTTAGGCTTTAAGAAGAAGAAGAAGAAGAAGAAAAATACCAGGCAATTAGTCAAGCAATTTCATTTTTTTCCCATTGGCAACTGTAGTGTTTTGCTGTTCTTGCTAACAAGATTCAAGACCCTAAGCTGAGCTGGTATTTCTTAAGCACATGTTGAATGAATTATCCAACTCCTTAATATCTATGATCCTTGTGAGGCAAGCACTATAAACATAGAAATGAAAGGCTTCTATATATTAAATGAATTATCCATGAAGGTGCAAGAAGATAATCCATGCTCAAAGAGCTACTCTACTCTTGTCATTACAAATGTTTTTTTTTTTTGGTCTCAAAATCTCATTTGTCTGGGAATTCCACTCATAAATTTTCAAATATATATATGGTAGGTTGTTCCAATGGGTTCACATGTGGGTTAAGAAGTGACACCTTTTTTTTTTTCTTTCCAATTTGCAAGTTCTGTTTCTGGGGCTGTTTAAAGTTTAATGAAATGTATCATCTTTCCATTAAAAAAAAGGCTTCTTTTCCAAACTTTAGATTTTATTGAACCATAATTGATTAGCTCAAGGCACAAAGATAATGCTGAAACTTACAAATGATTTCATGATAATAAAATATGTCAACTTTCATCTTCAGGAGGCTGATGCATAAAAGGAAGTTTGCTTCAGACTTCACAGGATTTAAGAAGGATGGGGCACAGTGGTTGGTTGATAACACAGACATCAAACTTGTAGGTAAGCTTTAGATTTTACTTGTTAACAAGAGAAGGACCTGCTTTGCAGGAAACTTTATGTTCCAAAAATTTTGTTGGGTAAAGCATTTCATATTCGACACCAGGGCTTCTGTATCTGTGCCATAGATTCAGGCGTATGTTGCTCCGATTTTTCATTTTTTTTGAAATACTCGTGTCCGACATCCACGTCCAACACATATTCGTACATGGGTATGGGGACATGACCCTCCAAGGACCCACCAAATACATGGTAAAACTTAGAAAAAATTGAACATACCCGTGTTAGACACATACCCGTATCCGAGACTCACACCCGAGTTCGAGTAACATAGATTCTGGCTTCAATTCTGGCTTGATGATTACATAAATGTCAGTCCCATCATTATTTCAGTTTATGAGTCGCTTCAACAGAATGCGTTAGTAACTGAGGGAAGAAAGCAACCTATGACAAATTTCCTTCTACCACTCTGGTAACCCCACTGATCTGATTTAATTGCATAAATAGGTGCTTATCAAATCCAGGCAATCAATGGAATTTAATGTAATCCCTTCCTGTAGAAAATAATGCCATTTCTATGCTTTTATTCTTGGCAGAACTTTTAGTTGTACTAATTCATCTGTCTGTATGAATTGTAGGACTTGATTACCTATCTGTTTCTGCTTATGTTGATGCTGCTCCAACTCATCATATATTTCTAAGAACGAGGGTAAGAATCCTGAAATTTTCTCTTGTGAATCTGGGAGATTGATGGTTTTAGTTTTTTTCTTACCCCAACTCATGTGTTATGGCTTTCTTTACTCTGGTTTAAAGAAAAGTGTTCCAATGCATTACTGAAACTGCTCAAAATTCTTCAGGAAATTGTTCTTGTTGAAGGTCTAAACCTCGATGGCATACAGCCAGGGAAGTATACTGTCCATTGCCTACCTCTGAGGATGGTAGGTGCAGATGGATGCCCAACTAGATGCATTCTCACTGCATAAAACGTTTCTCCAAGTAAGGTTCTTTCACCATTAAAACCGATTATTGTTATATTTGTCTCTGACAATACCTGTAAGGGGTGGCTTTTATATGGTTAAAATTTCCTTTTTTCTATTGGTTTGACTCTTCTAAATTCCTTAAACTATTTGCTTGAGAAGTGCAGGAGACTAGGACAGGCATGAGCTATTGAGCAAGCAAATAAAACCTTTTGGGTATGGGAGTGGCTGCAGAACAATAAACTTCCTAAACTCGGTTGTTCATTCTGAATAATGGCGGAATCTGTAGTTTGTATCTTCCTTGAAATTCAATACAAATTCTGTTTAGATCATTGTTAATAAATGTAATGACAGGATAAACCTTGTGCTTCATTGTAACTCACACTTGAATTGAAATGTAATAAAGCTGATTGCAACTAGATAAATTGCATTGCTGACATACAAGTCTCGTGACAGAGGAATTTGCCTAACCACAGGTAAGGAATGCACAATTTATCTTCTATTTTCAAATTTCCCCCCTCTCCCCCTAGCCAGCTAGCCTAGGGACTGATTTATTAGATAACCAGAGCCCCATTTTTATCGATATACTTGTATTTTTTTTTTTTTCATTCTTTTGCTCGCTACAGATTAATATCATAATGCCAAATCCCACCCACCCCAGACAAAAAGTTTCAAGTCAAACTTGTGTTCTGATTTTCGCACTTATAAGCCTGGTTACGTGGGTCACATAAACATTGATGCAAAAATGCCTGGAATTCGGAACAACTTAATTGGTTTATACAATCACTTTTAAAAAAATGACATTTAGCAAGTCTGAATCCGAATCAGCATCTGCAACTTATTACTCTATCTTGAAACTGCGACCTATTTTCTAACACAGATTTTCATACTTCAAGCCTGTTTGCTCCAGACTGTGCTGTTGCCCTGTTCACCTGAGTCAATGAATATGATTCTTTGAAGAGTTGGGAGATGCCAGGATTAAGCTGTGCCAGTGAAATTAACGGACGATGAGTTGTTTGCAAGAGATAGGCTTCTGGTTGTCAATTAGTACTATTATAAATTGAATTGAATATCATGATTGAATAATAATAATAAGAAATAAATGTAAAACCATTTGGAAAAAGGAAAAACACAACCCCAGTACCATTTTACCCTAAACTTAAATAAAATCATTGTTCAAGTCTCTACTGTTTTATTGGGATAGCACTCTAACATTTATTTTTTTTCGATTGATTTTTTTATTGAACAAAAATTGATTAATCGCACGTACATGTGATCGATTTTCGTCCAATTAAGAATTCAATTGAATCAAAATAAATATTTGAAAGTTTAATTAATTACAATAAAACAATCGAGACTTAAATGAAAATTTAATTTTAGTTTTATAATTAAGCCAATTTAATAAAAAATAGATAGAATTAATTCTATGATATATATATATATATATATATACTAGTTTTTAACACCCTCATTATGGGAATGAAATAGTAAATAATTTTATTGTTTTAAACGGAGATGTTATATACACTCTTTTAAGAAGTACTTTTAAAAAGTGTATATAGTAATCCATGGTTTTAAATCATATTTTCAAGAAAAGAAAACTAACATACCTTCTAATTTATTCATTATTATTATATGTCGAGTATAGGTCGAGTTTTTTTTTATCAATTTATCAATTGAGTTGATGTTAAGTGATTTTAATATATTATAATAATAATAATAATAATGTTAGTGTTCAAATGTGCACTAATTTTTTCTCTTTTGCCAGAAAAGAAAGGTATTTCACTAATGTGTGGAAAACAAACGACCAATGTGCAAAATCTTTAATTCAAGTTAAGATCTTTTTAAAAGAAACGATCATATAAAATTATATTTTGAAAATCAAAGAAAATAAATTGATAAAGAGTTTAATGAAAAGATCAATAATATGTAAAATTACTAAAAACATCATGTATAATCAAAATTTGATAAATATTTATTCAATAGTGAAAATTCTAGAAAACTTTTAGTAAAAAATACTTATCTAAAAAATTATCAAAACTTATTATTTTTTTTTCTCAAATTATGTATAATTGATCTATCTATCTATTAGGATTTTAGATTTAATAGCTTTTAATAAAAAAATTCTTTAACTTTTTTGGTACAAAAAAGTTAAAACCAAAAAAAAAAAAAAAAAAAGAAAACAAAATTCTGGAAATATTAAAATCGAATTCAATCTTAAAAAAGTTAAGAGGAATGAATCATTTGAATTATTTTGGGCATGTTAAAAGAAAAAACCCTTAGTTTAGTATAGTCTACTATACATTTATTAGTAGGGTCAAAATACTTGAAAGATCCTGTACTATATTATTTAATTTTAAATTAATCATTTTACTATAAAATTGGATAATTTAGTTTTTATTATATTAAAATTAAAGTAAAAAGATAAAATCATTAACTGATGTAACTTGAATGGTCTAAAAACTGACGTGACATTTAATATGTATTTAATTGATGAAGTGGATGTCAAATATTGACGTGACACAAATAAAATATATTATTTTATGATGATATAAACAAAATAAATAATATATTTTCAACATTTGATGTGGCATTTTCAACAACTTTATTATTTATTTTGTCTACGTCATCTTAAAATAATATATTTTATTGGTGCCATGTCAGCATTTGACATCCACGTCATCAATTAAATACATGTTAAATACCAAGTCAGCTTTTTTAACAATTTACTTGATGATTTTATTTTTTTATTTCAATTTTTAAAAAAATAAAAATTAAATTACCTAATTTTATAATAAAAAAAATTTATACTAAATGATATATTATAAAATCTTCCAATTACTTTGGCGTATTAGTAGAGTTTTAGAACCACAATAGTACAATAGTTGCTAAGCACGAAACGACGACGTTGGACTGTGCAATAAATAGCCAATAATAAGCCGACACGACAAACAACCAAAAACCCCAATTGGGTTTTATTTATGGAACAGTAGAACACTCAGTTCCTCCTCGCAAAGCGATTCTTTCTCTCTTCCATTTTAGGCTTTTGCAGAGCCAAAACTCAAATCCAATCAAAAAGAAAGAAAAAATAATTGAAAAATGGAGGGAGTATCATCCTACCAGCGATTCCCCAAGGTCAAAATCCGCGAACTGAAGGACGACTACGCCAAATTCGAGCTTCGCGATACCGACGCCTCCATGGCCAATGCCCTCCGCCGCGTCATGATCGCCGAGGTACCCACCATCGCAATCGACCTCGTCGAAATCGAAGTCAATTCCTCCGTCCTTAACGATGAGTTTATCGCCCATCGCCTCGGCCTCATCCCTCTCACCAGCGAACGCGCCATGTCGATGCGATTCTCGCGTGACTGTGACGCTTGCGACGGTGACGGCCAATGCGAGTTCTGCTCCGTCGAGTTCCATCTTCGAGCCAAATGCATTTCCGATCAAACCCTCGATGTTACCAGCAAGGATTTCTACAGTTCCGACCATACGGTTGTTCCCGTCGATTTCACCGATTCCACTAGTTACGATTCCTCTGAGCAAAGGTATTTGGGGTTCTTTAGGTTTAAAATTGTAAACTATTCCTAATTTTATTGCATTACGGTTTTTAGGGTTCGAGACTTGTAGAAAATAATTGTTTATTTTCAGAGGGATTATTATTGTGAAGTTGCGGCGAGGGCAAGAACTGAGGCTGAGGGCAATTGCGAGGAAAGGGATAGGGAAAGATCATGCGAAATGGTCACCTGCTGCGACTGTGACTTTCATGTATGAACCTGAGATTCATATCAATGAAGATTTGATGGAAACCTTGACGCTTGAGGAGAAGCTAAGCTTTGTTGAGAGTAGTCCTACTAAAGTCTTTGAGATTGATCCAAATACCCAACAGGTTCGCCTTTTTCTTTCTACATCATTACATTAATTCTAATAAAGAAATTGTTTGGGATTAAGCTTTGGTTTGTATGGCTATCACACTAGGTTCTCGATTGTTAAATAAATTGTTGGTTTTGATTAATTACATCTTTCCAATAGGAGAATAGAATTGCTATGCACGTCATCAAGGTCTTTCCTTTTCAGAGTTCCTAGTTTGCATGAGCTTAACAAGTGTATGTGTTTTAGTAGCATTTTATCTTGATTGTTTCTTACAAAACTTCCCATGATATGCCTTTACTTTTGTGCATCATGAGGATATTGATGGAACTTGAGCTTCAGTTTAGGTTTCTGGATTGGGGTTTGTCTCTTTGTATAGGGCTGCTATTACCGCGCAGTGTTTATCTCTTGGGCTAAAGATGCAAGCTGTCAAACTACATCGTGTGTGGCCTTTCATTTAAATGGGCCTACTTGCTGCTGCTACCATTACAGTGTTGAAAATCTAGATTTTCTTGTTTCTATTGGAAGTCTTGGATAATACAATATTGTAGTTAGTAACTATTATGCCAGTGATAGTGTTGAAGCATTTAGGAAATAGTTCATCAGATTAATGCTTATTTTGTTTTGATGGCTATTCTGACTTTCTTGAGCATCAAATGTTTCATGTACGATGAATACATTGTTTCAGTCCCTATATTGCAAGCCAAAAATTGGAGGTTATACTATTTCACTGCTGCTGCTAACTATGAATTGTATTTTTATTTGAAAACAGGTTATGGTGGTTGATCCAGAGGCGTATACCTATGATGATGAAGTGATAAAGAAAGCTGAAGCTATGGGCAAGCCAGGGCTTGTGGAGATATATGCCAAAGAAGACAGTTTCATCTTTACTGTTGAATCCACTGGTGCGGTCAAAGCTTCTCAGTTGGTTCTTAATGCTATAGAAATCCTCAAACAGAAGCTGGATGCAGTTCGCCTGTCTGAGGATACTGTGGAAGCTGATGATCAGTTTGGTGAACTAGGTGCCCATATGCGAGGAGGATGATCCGCTTGTAAACAAGAATTGGTCATTGACATTTGTAGTTTTCGGAGAAGAAATGTTTACATTTTACTAACTTCCTCTTGTTTTTAAACTCTTCAGATATTAGGGTACAATAGACTACTTGTTTTTCTTCATGAAACTTGTCAGCACATATGCCATCTATTTTAAACTTAAAAGCCTGTGAAGCATGGACTGAGAAATGGTTTAGCTTGTACTTCTACTTTGTTCAAACTAATCAGCCTTTGTATTTATGTTTCTGCTTTGTTGTTTCATCATGCCAGCCATTCAGCAGTGAGCTCTTAACTGGACGAAGTGTATAATGGTATTTTGCTTTTCACCTCTAGTGTGTCTCTTAAGTCTTTTATGTCAAGATAAAGTGTCACTTTTGGTATTTGTCAAGTTGTCATCTAAGTTTAAAAATGATGACTAACAGTGAGATTTTTCGGCCGACTGAACTAATGTCATAATAACTTCATTACTTCATCCTTATTTAGCATCTCTGCTTCAATCTCTACTGGGTTTTTACTTCATCATTAAATCAAGGTTTGGTTGGAGTTTGAATGATTTATCTTGGACTGATCCATTTGGAATTGGATTGGCAGATTGGAGCCCAAATTTTGGGAATACATGGTCTTTTTTCTTTTAATTGTGATATGTGCTGAACAGTTCGTATATTATTAATATATTCCTCTGTCAAGTACATTTTAAACGAGCCCAGACCTGAGACCAATGGGTTTTTATATGACTAGTTTCTTGCAAGCTTGTAAAATCATTAAATCATGAGAACTGACAGGCATGGTTAAATGGTGTGTTGTGAATGAGAATGTAAATGTAAATGAGAATAATTGATAGGAAGAATATATTGAACCCAAGGCCATGGCAGCAGGCATAGTTAAATGGGTTTTTGCCATCACAAGTTTTCATTATCTTTGGACTATACAAATATTATTGTGGAGAATAATTGCTTTAAATTAAAGCTTCAAGTAGATTGGTTGGGCAATATAATTCATGTGTCACTTGCAACTTTTCTTTAATCCATTTCACTTGGAGCTTTCCTTGTCTTTTTTTTTTTTTGGGTTAAATTTTTGGTCTGAATCTTTGTTTTCCATACTGTCATTGAAATCCATGTTCATGGTTCAGCCAAAAGCATATCTACCAAAAGAGAGGGAGTGGTCTAATATCATGAACATGGTTATATAGCAAAACTGGCTTTTGGAGCTCACTTAAAAAAACTTATAGTACAAAACCCTGTTTGAATTCTTGTAGCCTCTTGAAATTTTAGCTGATTGTGGTTGGGTTGGGTCACCTTAGCCTGCCAAAAGATACTCAAATCTTTGTCTGAGAAGCAGACATGCTTGCAGGGAGACAGCCAAGTTTCAAAGTTTTTGGTACATGGCTGACCCTGCACCTGCAGGAAGACATCAAAAACTCCAATTGTCCTTTTCTCCGACCATGTAAAGGGACTCTTGAGGCCCAAAAGCCAACTCTACCGCTTTAAGAAGTGGGGAAAAGAGTGTCATGAGATGAGAGACCCATCAGCACTTTGAGTTTACCCTTCCAAGGACCACCCACCTCATCAGCCATAACCCTTTTTTTTACCGTTTATTTCTGTATTGAATGCTTCTTGTCTCTTCAGTTATCCTCCATTAATTATTATCTTTTCTTTGTTTTTCTT
Organism: Fremontodendron californicum; assembly: GCA_030761205.1. Taxonomy (NCBI): domain Eukaryota; kingdom Viridiplantae; phylum Streptophyta; class Magnoliopsida; order Malvales; family Malvaceae; genus Fremontodendron; species Fremontodendron californicum. Next base: position 3,047,786 of record JAULJL010000013.1, on the reverse strand, counting down.
AAGTGCCTGTGCCACCACTTCTCAGTATTTCTCCCTTGAAATATAGCTTTCTAAATATGAAAAAAAAAAAAAACCTTTATTAAGTGTACACTTCGACCTCATTGAAGGTTTTATTGAATAAGGTGAAGGTCCCCTCTTGGGGATTTTTTAGTTCAAGGTTTAATGGAGTTCCATTATTCTCAGGACATGGCTGTCCTAAGCAGGGTAACCAACCAAGTGGCCATGAAACAAGTTTCTGTCAGTTCATTTAGCATGTTAGATAGGCTTGTTTATTAATCAGACAAGCGAAGCTCACTGATGAGCTGTTGCTTCAGCTTTTATGATTTTGATGCAATGTACAATGGACTGTATTAAGAAGAATAATAAATCAGGTTTATAAAAAGTGAAAAACCCTAGCCCACATTTTTATGGCCTTTGAGGTCAAACTACAACTCATGGCAGTAAAATTCAATTCTCAAAAATAAGATTTATAAAATTTAGGACTTAATTAAGTTGGTTTATACAGTCATTTTTAAGAGGTATCATTAAACAACTTTAGATTTCGAATCTCAACATCTGCAACCCTTCTTCATAATATTCCCAAACTGAGGGTTTTTTTTTTTTTTTTTAAAAAAGGAGATTTATAAAGTTCATACTTCATAAAGACTCACATATTCTAATTCATTATCTCGAATTTGAAACATTCATTAGTACAATAGTTCTTGACTCGATTCATTTACTATTTTTCTAAACAAGGACTCGGATACATAGTTGGAATATTTAAGTAATTTCAATGTCTAAATGCAAATAGGGCCAATGTTAGAACATATATATATATTCTTTTATTCCAAAGTTTTTAATAGAATAGAGTTAGATAACTTATATGATGTGTTCCCAAAATAATGAAGCAAATCGTACAAATTCAAGATAGGCTTACATTAGATAAGCTTGGGCGACATGGTTTACGATCTTGGCATTTCATGGAGATAGTGACCACTGCCAAAACATTGGATGCCAATGGGGTAATATCAACATTAATCCTTTAACAGAAGGGACGTAACAAGAAGGACTTTGCACAATTAATTATTTGATTCCGTAATTGATGTGCAATGCAAGGCAAGTTGACAGTGGTTTGAGGGCCTCCATTTCTGATTTCTTTGGGGCCATGGCAACAATTGCTGCTGCATTTGCTAGCTTTAAGAACTCCCTCTCTGGTCCCCAAGGATATATATATATATATATATATATATATATATGTATGTATGTATAAATTAAGAGTTTGAGACATATTTTACATGTTTGTTCACTTGTAGGCCATGCATATGGTAGAGTTTTAGATTAAGGTCAGAGTCTGGCATGCATTTCCAGGAAGCTATCCATATTCTATGGGAAACATTTCCCTGTATGTTTTTTACTTAGCAGCAGAATTTCAAATTAAGTAAGAGGAAGGGTTAAATCCAACTTTCTTGATAAAGAAGAAAACTAATTATTATTATTATTATTTTTTTTTGGATAAGTAGATTTTCATTTATCCAAGAAAGCAGCAGTGCTGCTACATGTTACAAAGCTAGCTTAGCCTTACTAAATAAATCAGAAAACCAATGCCATTAGACAAACATGTCTGGATTTAACCTCCAAGAATTACATAAAAACGTATTAATTGAATCTCTTTTAATCTTCCTAAGATCATTTAACCTGGTCGAGATCATGTCTCTCACTTGCTCAGTGAGGTGCTCCTCCTTTTGCTCAGTTGAGTTGAACAAACGATTGTTTCTTTCCTTCCAAACTAGGTAGATAACTGCGTTCCAAGCAAGCTTCAATATTGTTGTGATTAGAGCTTTACCTCTGAGGTTGACAGAGGCCCATTGAAGCTCTACATTCCAACATGCAACCTGCCTTTTTAACCTACAAAGAACCATCACTCTCTGCCATATCTATTTCGAGTAGGAGCAAGTGAAGAATAGATGATCCCTGGTTTCCCTCTCTTGTTTGCACAGCAAACATTTATCATCCACTGCCATTCCCCAGGAGATAAGCCTATCCTTTGTGGCCAATCTATTTAGGATTACCATCCAGGAAAGCATAGAATGCCTAGGAATATTAAATTTACACCATACCAACTTATACCAAGCCACTTTCCCAGCTGAAGGTCTGATCTTGTTCCATACTGCTGACACTTGGTACTTTCCCTCAGGGAAAGGCCATTTACAGCTTCCATCAGCAGTTGTGAGAACTATTCTGGCAGCCACCTCTCTCAATTGCATGATCTTCCTCCAATTCCAACTGCTCCCACTTTGCATAGAGATGTGCCATGGATCTCTATCCTTCAATATTATTATTATTATTATCTGATTGCCAAGGAAAATTATGGAGTAAGGATGGAAGAATTTATGATCTCATTGTCTCTTGAAAATTGAAACTAACCCTTGACAGTTGACAGTTCGATATGACAATAGCCTTTGCCAACCTATATTATATGCTAAATCTGAATAATATTTACAAGATTTAAAGTCATATGATATCTGAGAGTTACAACTTACAAGGGTGTCTCTTACTCTTACAGAAAGCAAACAAATAAGTTAGTCAAGAAAGGTGCATGGATTCCCACGACGACTCACGTTGAATTTTATTTTATTATGTTGTGTTGAAAAACATTATTCAAAGGTTGGGAACTTGGGATCAGTCAAAAGCAACGCCATAGATTGCCAAGTGCTAAATATTGAAGAAGCTAGTATAAAAAGTAACCCATGTATTGCTTTTCTTCTTTTACCCCTGTTTTTTTATTGTCAATTTATTTTTTTTAATTGAAATCTAATTTGATTGATTTATATAATTATTTTATTTTTAAGAAGTGATAAAATTCAAATTTCAAAATTCACCTTTTATATTTTTTTATTTATTTTCAAATTACAATATTTTTGTATTAAAAAATTGTTTCTATTTTTTTTTTTTAAAAGGAAAAAACCCATGTCCAAGGTTAGCACTTGCAAATAGGTCAAAACTCCCCAATCCAAAGGTCCAATACCAGATCCCCCATGGCCACTAGCCGACAACCTCATTCTTCCTTCACATGCAAACAAACCCTTCTCTTTTAACCTTTTTTTTATTTTCTCTTCCTCTAAGTCTGTCAACAATTTTCCATAACCAAATACAAATACACCATCACATTAAATAAAACGATTTTGTCAGTCATTCTCAGTACAAATATAACAAAATTGTTTCTGAATTTATTTTATATTGATATGATGACATATATATAGTAAAATATTAAATATATATGTCCAAGTAAAGAATTTGGAACATTCTTGGAATGTAGTTCCCCTACATCATTTTCATCATCCTGGAAAAGTAGTTCCCCTACAAATCTTGCTCAAACAATAAAAGTGGAAAAAGAGAAGGGTTTCTGGCATTAATATCACAGCTCCTGGAACTTTCTTCCTGGAAAAGTAGTTCCCCTACATCATTTTCATCATCCTCTTCTTCCCTTCTCTCTTCTTCACAGTAAAGAGCATCTAACAAGAAACAAGGTTGTTGGTTCTGTTCTTGTTCCTGTTGTGAATATTGCTGTTCATGTTGTTGGATTGGCATTGCCATCTTCTCCCACGAAGAAGAAGAAGAAGAGGGTTTTGAGTCCACCTAGCTCATTATAAAAAAAAAAAAAAAAAAAAAAAAAAGCTGGTTGAGAGACCCTCCTCTCTCAGCTATATCTGTGTTTTGCTTAGGTTAAGCGTTAAAAGAGTGTATAGAGTGGGTAATAGCTATAGATAGGATAGAGACTGGAGAATGAGTAAAAAGGCTGAGAGAAAAAGGGTGGAAGAAGATTGATTTTTTATCAGTGTGTGTTTCACGCTTGTCCTTTCGTTTAATCAATCAATAAAACATTTGGATGTTTGTGAATTCTGAATATGGGGTTATTTTGTGCTTTCGGTTGGGTGTGTTTGGTTGGCGGGCGGGCGGGCGGGCGGGCGGGCAAGCAGAGAAATGTAACGGCACACACACCAAGCCGGACCCCGGTGTCAAGATCTTTTTAGAATAGGAACATGAAAATTATAAATAAAGGCAAAAAATTAAAAAAAATTATGTTTGCATCCATAACAAAAAATATTTATTAAAAAGTAAAATTTTAAAAAATTAAAAAATTAAAAATACTTTTTTTCATCTTCTTTTTAAATTGATTTTTTTTATGATAGAATGAGTATAAATAAGAACATTACGAGAAAAAATATTTTATTTCGATGTTATGGGGCCAAATTCATTTTTAAGTTAAAAAATAATTTAATTATCTAATATTTATTTTAAAATAAATAAATATTTTTCCAAATTTTATTCACATTATTGTGTTATTTTATTCATTAAATGCTCTTATAATTTTCAAATACAAAAAATAATCATTTAAGAAATTTATTTTATAAAAAAGAAAACAAAAAATTAAGTTTTAACATGAAAAAATATATTTTGGTGTATTGGAGTTTTTGACACAATAATTAGCACATGAGTTTTTACAAAATAAAAACATGAATTTTATTTTGTTATTACAAAAGTTGTAACTAATAACAATATTTGTATTAGTTTATCAAAATTTTTTACATGGTTTGCTTGTTATTATTCTTAATACTTTGTTGAATTTAGCAACAAAATTATCAGATTGCTGGAAGAAGAAACAAAAAAAAATGATTTCAACCCGATTTGTAAATAATAATATTTAATATTCAAATTTTATTTTATTTTAATTTATATATTATTATTATTATTGTAATACTTACTAAATTAATTCATTAATTCTGGACAAAAAAGTAATTTATTAATTATTCTAAATATGAATTTAAATTTAATATATTTTCTCTGAGTTAAGTTTAATTTTTTAATTTAAGTTTCATTAATAATGTGTATGAAAATTGATTTTTTATTTTGAGTTTCAGTATTTGAGTTGGATTTTATAATGAATTTAAATAAACAAACGAACACGAATAAAGATATGTTCGTTCAAACCTGGTTCATTTACAGTTAGATCTGAAAATTCGTGTATACGTATCATGTTCGTGTATTTTGTCACGTCATAATCGTGTTTAAGATATTTTATATTTATATAAAATTTGATATGTTAATAATTTGTATTATATAGATTTTGAGACATTCGTGTATTCATGTCGTGTTCGTGTTATTTTTTCGTGTAATATTTTTTGCGTGTTTTAGTTATTTTTTATATCGTATAATCGTGTCGTATTCAATATTACTAGATCTATTTACAGCCTAATTATCAAGCTTTTTTATTTTTTATTAAATAGTTTTTTATTATTATAAACACTAAATACTTTTAATGTTTCACCTTATTTGATAATTGTCATTGCTATTCTGAATCTGAAAAAAAAAAAAAAAACTATTTTCATGTAAGCAAATTTTGAAATTTGTGTAGAATGAAGCACCGTAATTGCATTGTATGATAAAAGTTTACACCGTAGTAGACCCCGTGAAATTATGATGAAAACTACGCTTCTTCTTATCATTATTATGCTATTGCCTTGCCTACCAAAATAAAGATGCACTGTGCTTTACCATTCATCTCTTGAGGGGGGAAAAAAGAGAAAGAGAGAGCTGGAGCTTGCAAATAGCAATATTGAAATATCAGATTTGCACTGGGTTTTCTTTTATTAAGTAGTGGGTGACAGTCAAATTACATGGAGAAGATAATTTTCAAATTTTATTTAGTGATAAATATACAAATTTATTGCTCAAAAGTAAGATTCCCATACTTTTGAAAAATATCACTAATTAAAGTAGATTTCTTATTAAAAAAAAAATAAAGATATCGATTTCTTGATAGAAGAAAGATATATAGTACTAATAGATTTGTTACTTATTCGATTTGATATATTCAATCCGATTCAAACTTAATTTTAAAAAAAAATAATAATAATTCAAACTTTGTCGATTCAAACCTAATTTTAAAAAAAGTTTTTTTAATTCGAACTTGAGCTTATTTTTTAAATCAGACTAGGTCAAATTTTTTTTTTTATTGTTCAAGCTTTACTCGACTTAATCCTACCCAAATCATCTAGACCTCTAATATTAGCAGTAATAGAAGATTTTGGATTTAATAATAATTCAATATTCAAAACTTAGAATTTATAGCATGTAGATCATCAAATCAGCGTAAATGATATAAATTTTAAAAATACTGATTGAATGTTTTCTTATTACGATTATTCGAATTGCTACGGTTTTTGTTACAATTATATTCTTATTCCATTAACTTTGATTCACAATTTAATGCAGCAATTATTCTAACAGCCATTGTAGCTTCCTTTTTTTTTTTTTTTTTTTTTTAATTTACAACACCAATAAAACCAGAACCAGATCGTGATGATGATACAAATGAAGCGAATAGGATTGAACATTAATAACCGTACGTGTATAACTTGCAAATCCATTTATGTACAGAAAGTTTGGCATCTGTTCTGCCCCAGTTTACTCACTTTCATAGTCTTCATCATCTCCAAAGGTGAAAACAGATGCATCGGCAGCCATTGCCTTGAATTCACTTTCTGAGCTGGAAACTTGAACACCTGCAGCAGCTTCCCCAGCAGCAGCAGCAGCAGCATCTTTTCTCGGCTCACTAGTGGCATACATCTGTTGAGAGTTTGCACTTACTAAAGAAACTTGTTCAGTAGAATGCACCAAACTTGCAACTTGATCTGATTCGGTATTCGTTTTCGATTTGGAGGTGGCTGAGGGGGCAGTTACTCCCTCTGCAGATGCTGCCTTATGCCGCCTGCTCTTTGACGAACCGGATTCTTCTGCCTCACTGTCCGAGAACACATCATCTTTGTCATTATCTCCAGGGTCTTTATTTTTGGTTGCTGGGGCAGCACCTCCATCAGTGGCTGCAGAACCGGTCCCTGAGCTTTCATCTGGCTTATTGGTAGCAGTTTCAGTCTGGGGCTTTGTTGGAACGGTGCCATTACAATCTACTAGCACAACCTCAACCTGGAAACCTGGGGAAGGCAATTTCCTCTGCATATTACCCAAAAGAAGCTGATAACATCAGAGAAGAAACTATTTGGGCCAGAAAGAAAGAAATGAAGATCCCAAATCAACATTCATGTTGACAGAACATCACAAATAAAATTATTATCTCATCATAACACATTTCATCTTTTACCTTGTCAAACCCATCAAGATCACTGGTATTCAGAATTTTTCTGTTTTCTATCATTGTTGTGTTTAACCAACTGATAAATCATGCGGGACAAAATCACAAAACGATCAGTTACAAATCATAAATAGGAGCCAGGAGCTAATTTTATGGGGAGGAGGCTACTAACAGACCAGTAAAAATCTCCTTGGCGATCATGAAAATGAATTTTGAAGTCCCCAGCCAACTCAGTCAGACCAGGCTCCCCAGGCAAAGCAAAGACCATAACTCCTTTCTTTGGTGCGCCAAACCAAATATCTTCTGGCTGTGAAGAATAATTACATGCACATTATTTCAAATTGGTATACCAATGCTCAGAGCTTCAAAATGGCATTTTTTAAACATAAGGGTGGTGATTATAATAATTACACAACAATCAGACAGACATACCGAGAGATCCTTGGTACGTGGATGCTTCTTTGTGGAGAAGATAACACCTGTGCACAGAGAAAGTAATGAAGTTCATTACTTCATCATGATTTAATCTAGGTTGAAAGCTAAGGTAGCATTAAAATGACAATACATTGACTCTACATGTCACTTCATTTGTTAATTTTCCAATTTTTCTGTCTCTTGGATTAAGTAGCATAATTCAAACAAAAATACCACTGTAATAGAGTCGTAAGTCGTAACCAAAGATAAATTGCATCAAAAGTTGGGTTCGCACCTTAAACATAAGGAAGCAAATGAAGTCAACAATGACCTTATGAGATTGCTCACTTAGTTGTTATTAGGAAGAATCAAATACAAAATAAGAATTTGGTACTACACTACTACAGTTATGTATTTAAACACATTTATGCCAGCATTATACCATAAAACAACACCACTTCATAATAAATATGATTTTGAGATACTAGTGACCGCCTGCACCCTAAAGGTTGAGCCAGAAATCTTATTTTCAAGCCTATAAGGAATTTGTCTATGTATTAAGAACATCTTATGTATCAACACCCAAATGCAATGAGAAGTTCAGCATAAAGAACAATAAGGAAGCACAAGCTATCAATCAAATAAAGTAAACTGTTTGCATACAAAAAAATGCCATACCATTATAATCAGAGATAGTGATGGAGGGCCTGATCCAATAAGGGCAACGATGAAGCCGGAATCCTCTAAGCATGCACCTGCATAAAAGGTGGAGTCAGCACTAATATGAAGACCAAATAAGCAATATAAACATTGTATAGCATCACCTGCGCCCAGGCTGGTTTTCACCATTGAAGTATGTTAAGGTGCGTTCAAAGTATTTGACATATCTCTACAGAAAATGACAAGAAAATAAATGGCAAAGATAAGAAATAAACAGCTTGCCAGAGACAAACAAATCCTGAAAATACAACTCCTCACAGAATATCACTAGAAACCAGTTGCTCACAATTTGACTTGGCAGAACAAGCCCCTTTCCATCAACACATCTTTTCTGGTTGTAGTAGTCAATGGACTCTTCAGCAGTGGGGAAGAACTGCAGAGGAATAGCAATTAGCAAATAAGTTATAGGAACAGAATCATCCATTGTGACCAAGAAATGTGAAGCTACTTCAAATTCACTAGCATTTCTTCAAGAACATGTTCATTGAGTCAAACCTTCAAGTATAAAAGAAGGCTAGAGATCATCAACCCCGTCCTTGCCATCCCAGCTTTACAGTGCACAACCACAACATTCTCAATATCCTCCTTCAGCCATGAGTAAGCACTTTGACAAAAAGATATTATCAATTGAATTGGGGGGCAATTATGATCATCGAATGGGAAACTAGCCACCTGAAGAAAAAGTTTGATATAAATAATAAGATGACTCAACATCATTTCACACATTGCTCATCCTACAGTAAGTTTTAACAGGCTGTATTTGCCGTTATGCATGCATGAGTCGGAAACAAGAGGTACTGAAACTTCATCAAAGTTTAGGTGGAATTGACTCTTCCTAGGAATTATCCTCTGCCAATGACTGATTTTAATCATTGAGTGAAACAGACTCTTCCCCATCCTCTCCTAACAGATTCATTGGCAAATAGTTTAACAAGAAATTAGTGGCTGATTTCATCATCTTGAGTTGAACTTATTTTTGTTTCTGATTTGTTCCACGGGTCCAACCAAATGGAAAGTCTAAATATTTTTTCAGATGCCAACATAGAGCGATATGGTTATCTAGTTAAGAGATCTCTGAGATGATAAAAAGGGTTTCTTTAATCAAAGCTAAACAATAGGCACAGAGCACACAGCCACCAGCTAACCATAATAATTTAAGAAATAAACCCAGGTTAAATATTAGAGTAAACATATTCCCAAGTGAGTTCCCATAACAAATCACAGCATACCTTTCCTTCAAATAATGAAGCATCATATAGTCTCTCAGAGCAAAGGTTATATACTTTGTACTTGCCCTGCATATAGAAAGCCAATAGATTTTAGGACCAAACAGTAGCAATGGGGCTGGGGCAAGGATGAAACATATACATATGAATTAGTGACAAAAAGGCCTCTTCAATCCCAAACTTTTCTTTTGAGTAATACAACCAAATATTCAGGAACAATGACTTAAACAGCTCCAGCAACCTCAACCCAAATGGTTCATATTGAAGAGAGGTGGATGTAATTTTTGAAAAAGGTACATGCCAGAAAGTTGACCATAGACTTGTAAAGTTTTTATTTAAACACAGACAATTGCCAAAGCAGGCATAGCACAGAGCAGAGTAAAAGCTGAGAAAGTTATCACGTTCAAAGAGCAGAAAACATAGTAAAAGAAGAGGCAAGAATAATCTCTCCCCACCAATATTAACCAAAATCAGTAAACCAGTATTTCAATGAGTTGCACTGCCGACACAGACACCTTATCATAATCGCACATAGTCCGGTAAGATGTTTAATATATCACAAATACTGACCAAACTAACACAAACTAGACAAGATTTTCATTTTCATTCAACTTATGAGGTCAGCACAAGGTTCCTGCCATCTATTTAGGAAATAAATGGTAAAGCCCCAACAAAGAAATGGTTTCACAAAAATCAATGTCTTAGTAAATTATTATATGCAGCCATCATAATACAAAATTTGATGTAAAAATTTGTAAAATAAAAAACACACATCATCAGGGAGAAAGCCAAAAAGAAAAAGAAAGAAGATGAAGCAGGGAGTGGCAAATTATATATCAATAGACATTTCATTACCTTGTGATGGGTTTCAAAAAACTTTATCACTTCTTCCATGTGATTTCGATAGAAACCCTGTATCACAATTATAGAATTTTTAGGCCAACTATGAGAGGATAGCCAAATTCAACAACTGATTTATTTAGCTACCTCAAAATATCCAAAAAAACCAGAGCTCATGTCACCAGCAGGGAAACCCATAGCAATTATGTTCTCAGTGATGTATGTCATATCTAAGTCAAATCCTCCATCCTGAAGTGAAGGTGCAGAGGTAAGTTTACAAATATTGAGATTCAAATCATAGTAAAAAACAACAATTACATGACATATCACATATGAAATTCTTCTTTTTATAAAATTTTTTTAAAAAAAAAAAAAAAAAAAGAAGGGTTGGAGACACATCTCTAGACTAAAGAAAAATCATAAGCCCACCTGGTATCTCCGTTTGTTCTGTGAAACAACATGACGAGCCTTGACCTGTACGGCTTTCACTGCAGTTTTAGATGAGTCGACTATGCCTTTTGTAATTGTTCCAAGAAAACCAGGATGTGTGTTTGTTGAAGCTCCATCAGAACTATCATTAGCAGGAGGAGATTTTGGAGACGAGCGCAGTCCTAACCCACTAGTAAACCGTGAAAAAGTTGATTTTCCAGCATTTCCAGTTGGTGAGTCCTCTTGTGAGGCAACAAATGGCTGAGGAATTTTTAAATTTTTAGCCCATGACGACAGCTTTGATGGTGCATCATGTGTAGAATTATTTGATCCTGAATCTGTGGCAGCAGGAGTTTGTACATCAGAAGCTTTAGCAGGAAGTGAACTTGGCGAGTCAGCAGGCACATTATCCATTCTGCCGTTCCAGAGGTCTCAATGATAATTGAAGGTCAAGAGTTCAAAGACCCAGCATATTAGACACCAGTTTATAGTACTCAGAATTACAACTGCAAGCATAATGTATAAGCTCAGCTAATAAATATTAAATGCTATAAGAAACATGGAGTTCTTGTCTTTCTGCACTAAGTAAACAAAAATCATGAATAGCTAAATACCCATATTGATTTGACCTAATGCCCAAAAGCAAGTATAAATGAGGAGGAAATGTATGACATACAGTAAATAGTCATGTGATTCTTCTAGTTTTCTCTAGTTTACATTCTTCCTTGTAATTCATGGCACATCTATCTCTTATTCTCTTACGAAACTAAGAAAGTGCCAAAAAACATAATTGAATTAAGGCAAGGTATAGCACGAGTCACTCTTGGCATTTTTAATTTATGCATTTATTTACAGAAGAAATTCAACTGCCCAATACTAAAAAGTAACAAAAGGTAGTGAGTTACAGCATGTTAGGCAAGCAACCGTTCATACAGAATTGAAGCAAAGTATGTCAGCCCACATCAAATTAATCAACTTAACATGACAACTGAATTATGCAAAGGGTTAATTCCATTGGTCTAAAAATCAGCAAAACTGTGTAGAAATTAGAAAATAATGTAAAAGAAGTAAAGAACAACTATTAGAACTGTTTCAAATGTGGGATTAACAAATTATCAGCTTAGCATTCTGATTACTTGCTAAAAAACAAATAATAGTCACTGATTGTTCACTCCAAAGGTCAAAAGAATACATTCAATTGGTATCTTCAAGTACATTTAAGTCTTCAGCATCTAAATCAAAATCAAATCCCAATTTTAGCTTCCAATTAACACAGATATCAAAACCCAAAATAAAAAAAGAGAGTATAAATCAAACTTCAAATACCCAAACAGTTCAAAAGCTAAAGATGAAATGAAATCATCGATCGCCTTCAAAAGATTTGATTAAAGAGATTAAGATCTGCGGCGATGATCTTACCTTGTATCGAGAATACGGAATAACCTGAAGTAGGGATTGCAAAAATGGAAGCTAAAAAAAAACTTTTTAGGGTTTCAAGATTTAACACGGCGAGGGAGAGGAAAAAGAGAGAGAGAGAGAGAGAGACTGAGGATTGCGTTTCGTGATTTGAAAGTGTTGGTTTTGCGTCAGTTCACGCTCTCTCCGTCGTCAACGCATGTGGACCGCTGATTTGGAAGAAACTGTATTCAAGATCGAAATTGGACGGTTCTTAGTTCTTACAATGAGATATGGTCCGTCCGATTGATATATCTTTCTTAAGATTTTTTATATGGCCCCAGACTGCCCTCAACTAATAACAAAGAGGTCAAATAAATAAAATTTCTATTCCTTTTTTTCCTTTTTTTAATCTACCTTCAATATTATTTTTTATTTATAGTTGATAAATATTCCAAAATTAAACTGTAAAAATTTATCAAGAAAATATTTTTTATCAAAGGAAAATTTAAATCAAACTCTTTTAAATAAAAGAATATGTATATAATTATTATTGAATCAAATATTCATATATCATTAAGCTTATAATTTTGTTAGGATAGACTCAATTATTTATCATTTATCCTTATCTTTACAAGCATTTTTTTTTAAATAAGTCTAGATTTGATAATATAAAAGGATCTAATCCTAATGTATATTTAATATAGTTATAATTTTCGTTTTTATATATATATTTTTTGGATAAGTAACGAATAAATTAATTTATTAGTTTACTAGTCTAGTGTCTAGAATTCATTTATTTTGAAAGAGAAGCCACATGCTAGTGGAAAATGAATGAATATTGTGTTTGTTTTATTTGTTTGTTATAACACATTAATATTTTATATTATATAAATTTTGAAATATTTATGTATAGTAATGTTATTTTTCATGTCGTGTACAAATTTTAATTACTTTTTCATATCATATTCATAATCGTATCATATAATCTTATGATTTTTAAAATTATCAATTTAATTTTGGAAGAGAATTAAATTTTAAATAAGACTTTATCATAACATGTATCCGTGACAGTGGATTCAGACGTTTGCTGATATTTTTATTATTCATAAAAATGGTGACAGATTGAGCTTTATAAACATTTCCTTTGTTTATTATTCCTCATAAAAAGCTATAGCAAACCTAGGATATGTAATTAAATTTTGTATTTTATTTTGAAGAGAATTTTAGAAGAGAATTAAATTTTAAATAAGACTTTATCATAATGATAAGGGGATTTAGAATATAAAATAAATTTACAATTATTTTAAAGTCGACTCTGATATTTCCAGACCTAACCATAATTAATGAGGATGGCTGGAAAAAAAAAAATCTTCTGTAATTTACAGCAAGGAGCATAAATTTGAAGGCATTGTAAGATTGAAACGTCCTCCCTCCCTAATGTTTCGGGTCCTTAAGCAGGAAAAAGGTTTTTTCTCCATTGCAAATTTTGTTGGCTTCTCTTCCTGGACCCGAGATGAATCTATTGCTTCTCAAGCACTGATAATCTTTTTCCTGGTTCATCGCCTGGTGCTTGTAGCTGGACCTCGCCTCAATAGTTTTACACCCAGTGGATTGTCCTTGCTCTGCATCATTAAAAAAAATTAGTAAATAACACGAGGAATTGATTATAGGCTTTAACATAGTAATGGAAGTAGTGAACTCGAGATTTAGCTTAGTTGATTCATGCAGTTTTTCTTAAAAGGTGACATCCAGTAGATTTGAGATTCGAATCTCAGTATCTGCAATCCCTTTCTTTATCTCCAACTACGGCTCATAATTACCACTAGACAGGCTCCGGCTGCAAGGTCACAGATGGGATAATCCTGAGGGCAGCAGCTGTAGTGATCATCACAGCAGGTTGCAGACTCCATTGGGCAGCAACCCCAGACATAGCAGTATTTACCAAAATCATACAAGCAGCAGCAAGTGTTTCCTTCAGGGCATGTGTAGTATTCATCACAAACGGTTGGGGGCTTGACGGGAGAAGGGGGAGAAGGGGCAGGCTTAGGGGGATTCTGTCCTTTCTTAATGGGGTACGAGGCCATCATTGCAATGCCGCACTTGCCAGTGGAGCTGCCAGCAACATTACGTTCCATCCTGATGTATCCATTCTCTCCCCAGTCAGGAGACCATGAATTCCTCACTGTCCAGTAATCGACACCATCTTCCGTGCCATATCCAACAACAACAACACCATGGTCTAGGTCTGTTCCACAAAGACCAGTAAATACACCCTGAATACAAGAATGCAATGTTATATGCTTGAAAATCTGTTTCTCCTACAAAACCTATGTTATTCAGACTCGGGTATGTATCCGACATGGGTATGTTCAATTTTTTTGTAAGATTTCCATGTATTTGGAGGGTCCTTGTAGGATCATATCTCCATACTCATCTCCGGATATGGGTCGATAAGGGTGTCAAACACGGGTACTTCAAGAACAATGAAGAGTCGGAGCAACATAGGATAAATCAGCATGATATTTCTCATTCATGAATTGGATCAACAATCATTTTGGGCAACAAATTCCAATGATTATTATAAGGTCAGGACACAACATTTACTTTCAATTCAAATTCAGCAGTAATGGCACAAGACTCCCTACGATTACAGCCGACTCCTAACTGACCATTAATCAGAATAAAGTAGAAGATTCAACTATTTTACCGATCGGTAGAGCTGGAAGGCCCTGCCACCAGCTTCAATGGCAACACTAATTGGTTGATTTGCCACAGCCTTTTTCAAGGAATTCTCATCATTTTCAGGGACATCTTCATATCCATCTATGGAAACAACACGGGCATTTTTCTGCAAGGAGAATAAAAATTAGAAGATATTAACCAATCTGAATGGAGAGAACACCTGATACCGGCATAAAAGTTTTCTCATTTGAAAGAAAAAGATTTAAATTCCCACTAACTCTATTTGGATCACATGTATTATCAGAAGCACGATATGGGTAATCTTCTTCAGTGTCGATGCCACCATTTTTAATAATAAATTCAAAGGCATGGTCCATGAGACCTCCATTGCAACCCTGGTTATACAAACTATCACAGTCAACCAGCTCCTGCTCCGACAATGAGATGAGATCACCGGTTACAATCTGGTTTATCCCTTCCACTGCAGCAACAGTTGAGAATGCCCAGCAACTCCCTTTATTGAAAAATCAAATTAATAATTCAACAAGTTATTATAGAGGAAATAGAAATATAATGGTTAGAAAAGGAACACCAAATATATTCTGAAAAGAAGCACAACTATACATCCTTAATACAAAAAATAGCTGTTAATTGTATATGCAAAAAATTTGATGTAAAGATTAATTGGACTTCCCCTGCATGTCCTCATATTAACATTAAAATTAAAAAGAAATTAGACTCCTTAATTTGTCTAGTAAATTAGGCCTGTCAAAGTTGCAGGATTGGTATCTACAATTGAATTCACAAATTCTTTCAAAGATTACTAACCTTTTTCCACCTTAATTCAATTCCTGGCATATCTAGTAGACCCGAAAAATATCCAATAAACCACAAGGAATACCAAGCCTAATTCAAAAAATCTTAGACAATTTTGAATATAACACGAAAATATAACACGAAGATAATACGAATATAAATGTCAAAATTTATATAACACGTATTATTAACATATCAAAATTTATATAAATATATATAATATAACATCTTAAACACGATAATAACATTAAAAAAATAACACTAATACGAAAAGAATACATGAATTACCAGATATCTTGACATATTCCAACCACATATTATAAGTCCAAATAAAATTCTAAAACCAGATAAAAGACAAAACCAATTCCCCTATATTTTCTGCTATAAGATAAATTCTGCAAAACAAACAAGTTCCCACACACAGACACACATCAAACCTCAAAACCATATCTTCTCTAAGCAAACTTTAAGAAATAGTTTTGGAAAAAAAAAAAAAAACGCTAACAATACAAAAATAACAAAAACATTAAAAAAAAAAAACTTTACCGCATTGGCCCTGATCCTTGACCGCATGGACGGCACCTTTCTCCCTCCAATCCACAGACTCAGGCAATTTTTCACCAACCCTAAACAAATACCTATCGCTCTTGTCCTTCCCCTTCCCCGCAAGCCTATGTGACTGGCTTTTCCGATCAATCCTGGCACCCAAATACATAGCCTTGTATTCTTCATTGGTCAAATCCGCAAACCTGTTAAGACCAACCTTATACGTGCGGTTAACCGAGTTATGTTCCTCAATAAACTTCAGGTTATCCTTAAAGATCTCAAAACGCTTTTCCTTCTCTCCCAAGGCATTGTAAGCCTTGCCATGTTTCACCAGCCAAGTCTCGTACATTCTCCTTATCTGGGTCTCGGTTCTTTTCTGTTGTTGTCCACCATGGTTGAGATCATAGTCAATTATGGACATGTCCAACGCAGATGACAGGGTTATTAAAAGGAAAAATAACATGAAAAATGAAATACGGGAAGGTTTCTTGAGAAGAGCCATGGTTTGGGTCCGGGTTTGTGGTTAAAGACAAGGTTAGATGAAAAAATGATGATGGAGGACGGGTATTTATATAGGAGAAAGGGGAAAAGAAAGAGAAGGAAACTGCGTTGAAAATGGAGTTGGAGTTTGTATCTGCCACGGTTTGTTCATGGCACAAGGTTGACCACATCTATATTTGGAGTGCGTTGTTTAAGATAATTTTTAGAAATCTTCTGTTCCATTTCTCTCTTTTATCCGTGCCTCGGCTTTTTTTTTTTTTTGTCATTTTTGTCACTGTTTGTTTTCACTCGTTTAACTACTATTACAAAATATAAATATGATCGATAATTAAATATGTGAATTGCACGATATTATTATTTTTTATTTACATCGATTTTGTATTTATTTTTCTCAAACGAAATTAATTTTTTATCAAATAAAAAATTAAATAAATATTAAAAATAAACATATACGATGAGAAAAAAAATGACACGAAATTAAAAAATAGGGACACAAATCTACACCCAAATAGGTGTAGAGAAATGTGGACAAGAAACTAGAATTCCATGAATAAATTTTGTTTAGCAATAGAATGGGAATAAAGAATAAAAGGTTGATATGAAAAACATACTCTGAATATTTGATTTATTCTTAAATGGTCGTATATGTTATAATTATTTATTAAAGGAAAATAAAAAAATATAAAATTGTTATTAAGAAAATAATAAAAACAAAAACACTCTATGAGATTTTGATATTTCTAATCCTGAAACCCTATTTTTCTCTCTTCCCCTGCAATTTCTGCCGCCACTCTTGCCCAGCAACTCTTTTTTTGAAAGCTTTTTAATTTCTTCTCTTCTTCTTCTTCACCCTTTCTACGGTTTAGTTTTCTCTAGGGCAGGGCAGTAGCTAGATTATCAATAGCTTTAACTCGTGTATCCACACGAATTCGAGTTAGTGGTTTTTGATATAAAGTTGAGTGCTTTATCACCTGCTGAGTTTTCTCTTCTTCTTCTTCACCCTTTCTATGCTTTAGTTTTCATTTAGGAATTATTTTTGGTTCTCTTTTGTCCAAAACTATGTGTACGGAAACTAAATCAGTGGTTGGCTTAGCACCCATCAAACATAAGTACTGAAGAAGAGAAACTGAAGAAGAAGAGAAACGGAAAGAACATAGAAACTGAAGAAGGGAGGGGGTAAGGAAGGAATTGGGAAAAGGAGGAAAATTTTGAGGAACATTTCATTAAGGTTTATTAAAGTTTATATTAGGGTATTTTAGTCTTCATCATTTTTTTTAATAATAATTTCATAATTTTTTATTTTTTTTAATAAATAATTCTAGATCATTTAAGAATAAACCATTTAATGAGGGTATGTCTTTTATATTAACCCAAGAATAAATTGAAATTTTGCAATAAATCGGAGATTTCCTTCAGTAAACCACATGGCCGTTTGAATCACTGTTTTAGCATATTATTTTTTTAAAACTTTTTCCGGTATTATTATGCGTGGAAAGGTTTCATTCATTGCTTTTATTTGGGCAGAGGTTTGATTTTGAGAGTTATTATTCGGTTTATGTCGAAAATCAAGAATCGATTATAAACACCAAGACATTAGTCTTGTCATTCAAAAATTTTGGTTCGGATATTAGGATACAAAATTTTAAATCTCGTTTGAGATAATTCATCATCTATTATTTCATTTCAAATACAATACCGTTAAATTTTTAAATTAAAAAAAAAAAAAAAACATCTCACTACTCACTAAATGTAGACATGCAATATGATTTTAATATTTTATATTATCACATACGTATCTAAAGATATACAGGTGAACTAATAGCTTTAAGTAACCTTTTGATCATTATTGATGATATCATACAAAACATGAATTTAAAATAAAGAATACGAAAATAAGTAATCAAAATAAAAGATGAATAAAAGATGTTTTTATGCAATGTGATTGATTAACTTATTAAATGACATTAGACATGTTTGAATCGAGCCTTAGACATATTCTTATATTACATACTTGACGAAATAAGATTAAACAACCAATCAACCATAACAAACTAAAAAATATGCCATAATATAATATTCTACATTTTGACGCAAACCTAAAGAATTATATATTGATTTATATATTTAATTTAAGTAATCTTCGTACATACCTAAGTCTATATGATGAATGATCATGAACAAATTATGTCACATGCTCTAAAATAATAGATTACAAATGAATAAAAAATTAGACTGGAAGTCAAACCGGTGAGAACTTTGATCATCAATTCAATCAATCCGACTAAATAGATCAGGTAGTTCAATTGAAAAATATATTAAATATTAAATATATTATTTGATATTAAATAAATATTGAATATAATAATTATTTAATAAAAATATGCATTTAGGTTAAAGGCACAAAATCCATCCTTTACAAATTTTTTTTTTTTGAATAAATAAACTTATCGATTTAATTTATTTTTTGTTATTTTTTGACTGTTTAATTTTTTTTTTATCTGTTTGGTGAATAGACAGTTTTTATCAGTGTTGAAAATTTGTATTTAATTTTTTTACAAAGTTTTTAATTTTATAGTAACCGTAAAAGTAATACATTTTATGTTAATTAACATATTAGTATACATGCATGGAACAATCTTTACGTCTTAACATGCACTTTATTGATTAAATTATTTATAAATATATACAATATACAACTATATATTTAATATATAATTAATATTATTTTTTATTCTTAGAGTTTTTATTTTACATGAATGTTAAAAATAATAAACTTTATGTTACTCTAATATATTCTACATATGAGACAAACTTCATATGTTAATAACATTTTTTTATTTTAAATATTTATAAAATATACAACTTTATATTCAATATATATTATTATTTAAAATAGATAAAAGAATACGTGAAAACGCCATGTGAAAGCCTATAATTTTTTTTTATAAAAATTATATCTTAAACATAAAGTTACATATTATAAAAATAACTGAAATTAATAAAGACATAAAGTGCATATATATATATATATATATATATATATATATATATATATATATATATATATATATATATATGGACATTCACAATAACATATAAAATTTGTTTCATACAAAATATATCATTTTTTTTATTTTTAACTTTTAAGGTTAAGAAAAATTAAAATTCTAAAAATAATTATTCAATTTAAACTTTAAAAATTAGAATTTTAAAATAAAACAATTTAATATATTTTTTATTTATTATCAAATAAATTTATTTACTTTTTAAAGTTAATAAAAATTAAAACTTTGAAGATAAAAAAATTCAAAGTAAATTTTAATTTATTATTAAATAAACCCATTTAATGAGAGTCTTTTAATAAAATTAGATTTCTTACTTATAAAATGGATAAATCTTATTAAAAATATTTACAATGATAATTGAAAAATATAATGAACAACTATAGAAAAACTTTCATTAAATAAACTTATTTGATAAATGAAAATAAATTAAAATTTACATTGGATTTGTTTAGAGATTTTTAATTTACATTAATTTTAAAAATAATAAATTTTATATCAATTAACGTGTATGGAACAAACTTTAAATGTTAATATATATACTTATTGATTTAAATTATTTGTAAAATATATAATTATATATTGAATATATAATTATTGTTTTTTTAAGATTTTAATTTTTCATTAAAATTAAAAATTTTATGTTACTCTAATATATTTTGCACGTAAAATAAACTTTATAACTTAAAATGTATTTTTATAAATTTTAACTTTTTAGACAATATACAACTCTATATTCAGTATATATTATTATTTAAAAATAAAATATATATTTTTTTGTTAACGAATGTTTTAAAAATATTATTTAAAGTATTATATATAATAATATATTTATCAAATACATTGAAAATAATAAATAAAATTATTAACTACTGTATTTAATATAAATAATATATTAAGTAAACGCAAAACGTTTGATGGCCAAAAGAAAAAAGAGAAATGTTACTTAGATATTTGTCGCGTCCCCGACTCAGGCTGATGTGAGTTATTTTAAAATATTGGGCCAAACTGGCCCAATTAAATGTTTAAATCAAGCCCATTATAGATTTTCAAAATATTACCGTTAGATCTATGCGTGGAGGCAACGCAGATTTGACCGACTTCACCACACTATAAATAGATATGTCCATGGACGATTCTCTACTTCCTTTCCTTCCCATATTTTTATCAGCTTTCTTTTCAAGCCTCTCTTTTTTTTTCTCCTATTTTGTTACGGTTCTTTTATGGCAGCGATCGTAATTTTTTTTTTCAAAAAGTTTTTCTTCTTGGCAACTATAGGTTTAACCCATATTTTTCTTTTCAATTTACTTGCTATGAAATTACTAGTGTTGAGACATTGTTCTGATTTGTAATCTCTGATGAGTAGAGGAGCTTACTTAAACGATATGCTTTATTACTCATTCTCATATGGGCTAATTTATCTGGGAGTTCTATAAGATGTGTGGTTTGTTGTTCTTCTTGTTGTTTATGCTTTAGTCAGGGCTGCTGTGCTGCACAATCTCATTTATTAGGGATGAATTTTTACAGCAGGTTTGTTTTGACCTAATCTTTTGATTGAGAAGCATTAAGGGCCAGGAAACGATTGTCACCTTCATAGCTAACTTGTTTTTGAGATCATTTAGCCTTGTTGGTAGAATGATAAATTGACACACGGGAAATATATCAAGGTTAGACTTCACCTGTTCAGGTATTATAACTTTTCTTTTTGAATAAATATAATTAACTAGATTTTGAGATGCAAAGTAAGTAGCAGGCATTTTTATTTTATATATCCGTCCCTTATCCATACTTAGGCTAGAATTTCCTAAAAGGTTTAATTTCTTTTCTAGCAAAAGAAAAAAAGATTTGATCTGATGGCTCTTTTCAGGGGCAGTTCAATCTCAATTCATCTAATAAAGCATTCAAATCAGAGTAAGACGACCCGCCTTCTTCCACAGCCCTCCTCGCCATATCTTTCAATTCCTTAACTCGGTTTCTGATTTGCTCAGCTTCTTCACCAACCATTAGCTTAGTTACTGCCCTTTGTATATCTTCTTTGGTTACTTTAAACTTTTTATCATCTGCCCATCTAGACCATTCTTTGGCTCCAATACTGACTCCTATTTTTACAATATCTATAACCAACTTTTCATTAGAAAATTGCTCTGCATACAAAGGCCAAGTGACCATTGGCACCCCAGCTGTGATACTCTCTATTGTTGAGTTCCAGCCACAATGAGTCATGAACCCTCCTACAGCTTCATGATCAAGAATTAGAACCTGGGGTGCCCATCCTCTTATTATCAATCCCTTCCCTTCCATCCTCTCTTCAAATCCTTCTGGCAACCACTCTTCTTTGTCTTCATTATTCACCTTTCTTACAACCCAAATGAAATTCTGTCCAGAAGCTTCAAGACCTTTAGCTATCTCATTTAGTTGAGCAGTTGAAGACCTGAACATACTTCCGAAACATATATAGAGAACTGAGTTGGGTTTTTTTGAGTCTAACCATCTTAAACACTCATGTTTATCAATCGAGGCTATATCTCCTCTTTCAGCTTTATCTTTGATGTTTTTGTTGCAGAGTGAAACAGGACCAACGTGCCATACCTTCCTTCCCAAAGTTTTGGAGTAGTGTTCTTTGTATGCTGGTTCCAGCTCGTAGAAACTATTGAAGATGACTCCATAGCTTGTCAGCTCTGATTTCAAACATTCATTAAACAGCTTTTTCTGCTCATTCTCTTCTTCTATAATATAATTTGGAAGCTGCATTCTTGTGATCTTTATCTGGTCCGGAAGGCCAGGGACATCGAATAATTCAAAATCAGTAGCTATGTTTCTATAGGGTGCATAGCGTATTATGCTATCAATGAGAGAAAGAGAGAAGCAACTTGTCCCATTAAAAACCAGCCTTGGAATCCCGAACTTGCTAGCAACATCCGTAGCCCATGTAAACATCATGTCAGCCACAAGGCAATCGGGACGACGCTCTTCAAGGAGCTGTTCAAGTGGTTGTTGGAAAAGGTTAAAAGCCTTGCGGAACTTGGTTTGCATTTCTTCTGAAGTGATGGAGCTCGCATTCTCGCATCCTTCAGGTAGGCCAGCCTCAGCTGAAGGAAATTTGATTATGTAAGTACTTATTTCAAAGCCTAATTCCATGTCTCTTTGAATTATGTTGGCAAAGAGATTAGCATTAAGTGGAGTAGTAACAATTGTCACCTTGACTCCATGCCTAGCAAATAGCCTGGCCATGTCCACTGTTGGGATCATGTGTCCATGGGCAACTAGGGGGAAGAATATGATATGAAGCTGACGTGATTTTGAGGCCATCTAGCCTTGTGAGAAGGAGTACGAGGTTAAAGGAAAGATGTGTAAGAAGAAGAACAGCGGAAGAAACAGAGGTAAGTTCTTTGGCAAACAATTTAGAAGTTGATCTTATTATATACAAAAATGCAAATGATGGAAAGACATAATATTAAGTTTTATTCAAAGCATGTGCTCCACAGCTTATTGTCACAATTGTTATTGACTTATTCGTCTGTATATGTGGAAAAAATTGCTTTGTGTTTGGAATCTTGGATCAAGAAAATATTAGGAAAATAGAACTTCATGTCCATATACAATGTAACTCGTCATTTGTTTAACTTGGTTAGCAAGAAGTCCAAAAAGAAAAGATTGTTTAAGTTCTTTGGCAAACAATTTAGAAGTTGATCTTCTTATTATATACAAAAATGCAAATGATGACTTATCCAAAAAAAAAAATGCAAATGATGGAAAGACATAATATTAAGTTTTATTCAAAGCATGTGCTCCACAGCTTATTGTCACAATTGTTATTGACTTATTCGTCTGTATATGTGGACAAATTTGCTTTGTGTTTGGAATCTTGGATCAAGAAAATATTAGGAAAATAGAACTTCATGTCCATATACAATGTAACTCGTCATTTGTTTAACTTGGTTAGCAAGAAGTCCAAAAAGAAAAGATTGTCACCTGACTTTATCTAATTTGGATTTAAAATCAACTATGGAAAGCAATGTAATTGAAGCTACAAAGGGAAAATGAAGTATTTTTTATTTATTTATAAAAAATGTGATAATTTAGGATAAAAAAATATATTACAGATATCGAAATTTGAATTCAATTTGAACTCAGTATTGATCTCTTTAACCAGCTCTGGTCCATGAATTCATTTATGCAATGACCCTTGGTGTTTTTCTTCACCTATAAGAAAAGGGTATGGATAACCTGCTTTAAATATTATCACCCATATAGGCGTAGGTCATCGCTCATGTCATCACCCGTCTAGTTGCTTATCAGAAAGCAACCACTAATTTATTGGCCGTAGCCTGCACAAATTTGTCAGAATCCACTTGTAAGGTGGATATTATATGTTATTACAAAATATGTCGTCTTTAACCAGCTCTGGTCTCTTTAACCAGCTCTGGTCCATGAATTCATTTATGCAATGACCCTTGGTTTTTTCTTCACCTATAAGAAAAGGGTATGCATAACCTGCTTTGAATATTATCACCCGTATAGGCGTAGGTCATCGCTCATGTCATCACCCGTCTAGTTGCTTATTCAGAAAGCAACCACTAAATTCAATCGAATCGAATCGAGTGAAAAAAATTCGAGTTAGTCGAGTTTACGAGTCATATTTTGTCAACCGAACTGAATTTGAAAATTTAGCAAATCGAGTCGAGTGAAAAGAAATTCGAGTCGAGTCGAGTCGAATAAATTTATTCGAGTTAAAATAAATTTTCAATTATATTTAAGCATGATAAAATAAATTCTATAAATTTTTAATTATATTTAACATGATAAAACTAAATTTTGGGTAAATGAAATTGTTCAATTCTCTAAATAAAAATCAATGAAAATGTAAGCAAATGTCAAAAGTTCAAGGCTTATGGTGAAATTTAAATTGCTTACTCAACTAAAAAAATTCAAAAATTAGATACAGATACGTGAATACATCTTATAACTAACATAATACCATATATAAATATTATTTTTCTTTATAAATTAAAAAAATTGAAGAAAAATTATTTACCAAATTCATTTTAATTATTATTAATTTCAATGATTTTGGATCATATTACTCGTAAAAGAGAGATACAGACCGAAGAGAAAGAGAAAAGGGGGAAACAGGAGGGGGCACAGCAGCAAAGAGATGAGAAGAAAATTGGGTAAATTTGAAAAACATGCTGTCAATAACGAAATTATTGTTAAATGGTATAATGGATAAAAATTATTTGAAAAAAGAAATAAACAATTAAAAATTATTATAAAAGATATTGTAAAGACAAAATTATCCTTAATAAAAAAAAATATTTTTCCTTTCTCCTCCATTAAGAAAATATTATTTTTTAAAAATTTTAATTAAAAATAAATTTAAAAAATAAAATATTTAAATATTTATTTTTAAAATTTAAAAATATAAAGAAAAAATAATGTTATTTTTTAAAAAAATTTAATTAAAACAATAAATAAATAATTTTAAATTTAAAAAATATATTTTTTAAAATTAAAAAATATATTTTTTATAATTAAAAAAAATTATTTTCAGAAAACTTTATTTTTTAATTAAAAAATAAATTAAAAAATAAGAGAAAAAGGAAGGAGAAGGTTTTTTTATCAAGGGTAATTTTGTCTTTACAATTTCCTTTTTAATAATTTTTTATTTTTATTTCTCTTTTTCAAATAATTTTTACTCATTATACCATTTAACAATAATTTGATTATTGACAGCATGTTTTTCAAATTTACCCAAGAACCTAGTTCAAAACCACGTCGTTTTGGATTTTACTATTCGGATTTTCGGATAACTCGAACTGTGAAATTTAAATTCGAGCTAAATCGTATAACTCGATTTTTTTATTCGAGTCGATCCGAAAACTCGAATAACTCGAATAATTTGAACTATTTAAACCAAAATTTGAAATTTTAATCGATTTTTTCGAATCGAGTCGGATTTTGCTCACCCCTAGTCGTAGCCTTCACAAATTTGTCAAAATCCACTTGTAAGGTGGATATTATATGTTATTACAAAATATGTTGTACTCTCAATTTCAACTATCAAGATTAACTCTTAATCTGTGATAATCTCATATACTAAAACAATAAAATAAAATATGAGATTGTCCTTTAACCCTTTGGCAATTGCTTTCACAAATTTGTCTCTCCACTAGTAAGGTATATGCTGGCTTTTGCTATACAACTATTTGATTAATGTCAGTTTAAAAATTTGTCTATCCACCAGTAAAGTATATGGTGGCTTTTGCTATACAACAACAAATTTTAAACTGGTATTTCAGTAACTGCCAGTATTCCTAGCAGATTGTTGGTTTAACAATCTTGTTATGTTCATAATTGCGAGTCTTTGACATGTCAAGGCGAAGTTACTTGGCCATGCTGCTTGGGGCTAGACCTGCTCACGGGTCGGGCAGTCCGTCCGGTCCCTATCGGGCCGGGCCTGGGCAGAATATTTTGTGTTCCGGGTCGGCTTGGAACAGTAATTTTTATTATAATAATATTATTTTATTTAATTTTAATTATAAAAAATAAAAAAATTATTTTTTATTTCAATAAACAGTGTTTCGGACCTAAACGGGCGGGTCGGGCCGACCCAGGACCGGGTCTGGGCAGAGAAAATAAAAAAAAAATGGGCCGCGGCTCGGCCCGGCCCATGAGCAGCTCTACTTGGGGCTGGGGCTGGGAATAGAGTAGTTGGACTTGTGTGGTTGATAACTTTATAAAATAAAATTATTTTATCATATTTTATATAGCTAAGTCCTTATAGTTTAAAATATTAATTAATTATTTTTAGTTATTTTTAATTATTTATTTTATATTTAATATAGTTATTAATTTAATATCTTTTATATTTTTGTAGTGTCCCAAAGCAATAAGGAGAATATCAGTTCATATATGGAGAGTCAAAACTGAAAGTTGTTATTTGACCACGAAGTTTTTCTACTTCAGGCTTTTGGTGTTTTATAAATAGGAACCATTTAGTACTTTATAAAGGACTTCTCCCTAGCTGTCAAATCTGAAATTTGTAAATAACCTAATTTTCGTAAGAGAGAGCAGCTACCACAAGAGATTTTGAAGGATTGAAAACTGAAAATCTGACAACTCTTTAGTTTTCTCTTATCCCTTGTATTCTTTTATCTTTCTTGTATTATTTATGATGTTGAAACTCTTTTGTTTTATATTTTTATTAATTAGTATAAACTAATTTAATTTTTTTAGGATTGCAATGGAACTCAATATGTAGTTTTGATTATTTTACTTCCTTGCTTGATTTAATGATATTTGATGTTGTTTATTCAATCTTGTGCTTAATGCTTCTAATTGCTTAGCTACCAATTAGATTGATGTGGTAACCTAGATACAACTTGGAAAAGGGAGTTTAATGTTAGACATGGATTGGATGACACATGTTTTATATT
Organism: Fremontodendron californicum; assembly: GCA_030761205.1. NCBI lineage: Eukaryota > Viridiplantae > Streptophyta > Magnoliopsida > Malvales > Malvaceae > Fremontodendron > Fremontodendron californicum. Next base: position 3,020,587 of record JAULJL010000013.1, on the reverse strand, counting down.
CATTTATTCGGATGAATTGATCTGCATGTAGGGTAGAAATACACTTACGTGTCATGTGTAACCAATTTTAGAGTCTTTAATTCAATTATCATAGGAATATAGTTAATTGGTTGAGAGATATATTTTTATAAAACAATCGGAAGATCCTTATAAATAGATTAGAACTCTAGTTTAACAACTTAAAATTATTAGTCAAGAGGGTAAGAGAAGTTCAAGCGAAATGTTGAGAAAAATTGTAATTTTAGGCTTTTTTTAATTGTTTAATCTATCTTTTAATTTGCATTATTGTATTATTATTATTATTTATTTTCAATCTTTAATTAATGGTTTAAATAAGATTAAGTTGTTTTAATTTTAATACTTAACGAAGTTAGTAACAATTATTCGTGGGATCGACACTCTACTTTTCACTTTATTATTTGTTAACGATACGTGCCCTTACGTGATAAATCCGATAACACTGGTGCTGTCCTTTTCTTTCTAACTTTTCAACTGATGGGGCCAGACGATTGATTTGCAGGTTTTTTTATCACAATATAGCTAAAAAAATTATTTATCAAAATACCGTTGTTTTCAGATTAATTCTCAAAATCTGCTTATTTTAAAACCAGCTGGAAAATCGTCATCCCCCATGACGATTTTTCAACGTAAAATTTTTAAAAATTTCAAAAAAACACCAAGGGAAATCTTCATGAGGGATGGCGATTTCCCTTGTTGTATTTTAAAAAAAAAAATTAAAATATATCAAGGGAAATCGTCACCTCCCATGGCGGTTTTCCTTGGTGGTATATATATATTTAAATTTTTTTACTTAAATTTAAAAGTCCAACGCTTTAAAAAAAAATAAAAAATTTGTTTTTAAAATTTGTATTTTAATTTTAAAAATTGCAAATTAAATAAAAAAATTTATCTTGGTTTGTTTAAAATATATATTATTTTTTTTAATTTTTAATTTTATAAAAATAAAATTTAATTTATTATTAAAATTTTATAAAAAAATAAAATTTTATTTCTTATTAAAATTTAAAAAAGAAAATTACATTTCTTATTAAATTTTTATATAAAAATTTTTATTTCTTGTTTAAATTTTATATAAATAAAAATTTTGATTTCTTATTCAAATTTTATATGTGAGATCTATAACAAACAGGTATAAAAAAATTATCTTGGTTTGTTTTTATCTTTTTTAAATATATATACTAAAATTTTATAATTTATTTAATTTTTTAATTTTATAAAAATTTTAATTTAATTTTTATTGAAATTTTATAAAAAATAAAATATATTATTTTATTTTTATAAAAATTAAAATTTTATTTCTTATTAAAATTATAAAAAATATATTTTTTATTAAAATTTTATATAAAAATTTTTATTTTTTATTTAAATTTTATATAAAATACAATTTTATTTTAAAAAATGTATTTCTTATTTAATTTTGATATAAATTAAAATTTGATTTCTTGCTTAAATTTTATATAAAAATTAAATTAATTTATTATTTGAATTTTATATAAAATTAAAATTTATTTATTATTTTAATTTTATGTTGTAGAAAATATTGGAATTGGATCTGTAATGGATGGGACTAATAATTTAGGGTTAAGGTTTCAGCTATTTTTCAGTGAATCAAATCCTGCAGAAAATATTGGAATTGAATTCCTTCTGCAATGGATGAGACTATTGACCAGATTTAGGGTTAGAGTTTCAAATATTTTTTAGTCAATAAAATGCTACAGAAAATATTGAAATTGGATTCCTTCTACAATGGATGTGACTAATGATTTAGGGTTAGGGGTAGGTTTCAGCTATTTTTCAGTCAATCAAATGCTGCAGAAAATATTGGAATTGGATTTCTTCTAATACGGATGAGACTAATGATTTAGGGTTAGGGATAGGTTTCAGCTATTTTCCAGTCAATCAAATGCTGCAGAAAATATTGGAATTGGATTTCTTCTGCAGGACTATTGGACAGTCCGGTACAAATGATGACATTTATCATTAATTTTTGCATTGAATGAGTTATCAGTTTTTCAGTCAATTAACCCTATCCAAAAAATTATTTCATCCTGTACAAATGATGGGATTTGTTATCCGGTACAACATAATGAATCATCATAAATTCATAATACTGATGAAGGTTTACAATACCCCCTACAGTAGTTTTTCAATTAGCTTTTTTCTGAGTGCTAATACCTCCTTATTCTCATTCTCATCCTTCTTTATTTTTTTTTCTTTCGCCGACTGATAATACCTTCATTCTCATCCTTCTTAGTTTCATTACTACACAATATGAGCAACAAAGTGATCACATTGGTCTACTATAATGACCAAATTCATAACACTGACGAAGGTGCTACCTTTGATTGTGAACGTCCTAAAAGTTTTCGTGTTGATGAAGACGTTACATTAGAGGAACTGAAGATGCAAATTTATACAAAAATTAAAGCTGGAAATAGAAAAAATTTAGAGATTAAGCATAGGCATCCTCTTTCTATTTGTGAAGGATGTGTCCGATATAGAACATTTTCACTTGAAGATGATGATGTCAGATGCATGTTTTATGCTCATAAGACATTTGCAAATGTTGGTGTACTTGAGTTATATGCTGACATAGAGGATGTTCATAATGATTGTGGGCCTTCAAATGTTCGCACTACATAAAACTTTTCCACAGAAGATGATGATTCTCGGCCGTTCTATGTTCACACTACATACGACATTCCCACAGAAGAAGTCTTTCCGCTATCTCAAGCTACAACGTTTCATAATTCATTAGTCTCACAAACAATTCCTACTACCCTCGAAGATGAGCCAGCTGGTGTTGATCCTGTTCCGCTATGTGGAGACCATGGTGAATATGTTGGTGACTTTATGGAGTAGGAAGAGGATGTTGAATTCGCAAGTGATGACAACAGTGATTCTGACCCAGACGTCATCTTTGCTGAGATCAACGCTCATGGAGATCTTCCCCCATTTGAGGCTGCATCCCATATGCATACCCTAGATCTGGAGGCAATGCAAGTGCCAAAATTTTCTGAGTATGCTCATACATTAGCTACGCCTCTGACATTTGATCTATCTACAGTTGATCTGTGTGTTGGGTTACAATTTCCAACGAAAGAGGTTGTGCTTTCAGCTATTAAGCACTATAACATCAAAAAATCTGTAGATTACAGAGTAATTGAATCTAAGCGGACCAAATATTATGCCAAATGTCTAATGTATGGGAAAGGGTGCAATTGGAGAATAAAGGCAACTTTTATGAAGAAGAAACAGGCATGAGAGACTAGAAAATATGAAGGGCCTTATACTTGCACATCGAGGAGGATTTCACAAGATCATTGCAAGTTAGATTCTAACATGATCTGTTCATGCATTCTGTCATTGGTCCAAGCAAATTCGGAGATCTCCATTTCAATTTTGATCGCTGAGATGCAAATCCGATATGGATACATCATCTCCTATAAGAAATCGTGGAAAGCAAAGCAAAAGGCAATTGTTCGAGTTTTTGGCGATTGGGATAGATCGTACAATGAGCTACCTAAATGGTTAGGTGCAATGCAACATTTCGTGCCTGGTACAATTATGGAATTGCAAACGGTACCTGCATATCACGGTGATCGACTGGTCCAGGGTAAGAGAATATTCCATCGACTCTTTTGGACATTTAAGTCGTGCATTAAAGGGTATCCGTATTGTAAACCTATTGTGCAAATAGACAACACTTTTTTATATGAAAAATACAAAAGAACATTATTGTTAGCTATTGCACAAGATGACAACCGAAACATACTGCCAATTGCCTTTGCCATTGTGGAGGATGAGACAACAAAGGCTTGATCATTCTTTCTCACTAATTTGCGTAAACATGTGACAAAACCGCCCGCAATATGCTTGATGTCTGATAAACATGAAGCCATCAAAGCTGCGATTAGATGCCATAGTAGTGGATGGAATCCTCCACATGCATATTCAGTATACTGCATTCGACATATTGCAGCTAACTTTATGAAAAAGTTTAACAATAAGGAATTGCGTCGACACATTGTTAACATGGGTATGGAATCGAATAATAGTTATTTTATCTCTTATATTTTCTTTAGTATATAAAATAATACTGAAATTCACAAGTCTTTTGTTTTTTATTTTATTAGGATACGAGTTGAGGCGACCGAATTTTCATTTCATGTATGAGAATATTCGTGGAGAAAATACAGAGGCGGCTAATTGGCTTGATAGGATTCCCAATGAGAAGTGGACCCAATCATATGATCAAGGAAGATGTTATGGCCATATGACAACCAACCTAGCTGAATCTATCAATTCGGTGTTGAAGGGAACGCGTCATCTTCCCGTTACTGCTTTAGTGCAATCAACATATTATAGTTGGCTGCACTTTTTGTTAAGATGGGGAACAAGTTATTTGCAATTATGGAGGGAGGGCACACATACTGTGAAACAACCACACAGACTATGCAATAAAATCACAGGAAAGCTAACTCCCACTTTGTTCGTAATTTTATGCGAGCAAATCAATCTTTTTTGATTGAAGAATTAGTTGATCCACAAGAGGGTGTTTCTGCAATGAAGTACAAAGTCAAGCTTAGTGACATGTGGTGTGACTGTGGGAAGTTTCAAGCACAATGGTTCCCTTGTTCACATGTAGTTGCTGTTTGTGCACATGTCCATGTAGATTGCATGCAATATGTGGACAATGTCTATAGACTGAAAACTATATTGAATGTTTATAGACATGGGTTCGAAGCAGTTGGAAATGAAGGTTATTGGCCTCAATATGATGGTCCAGAAGCGTGTCCCAATCAAGAAATGCGAAGAAATCCACATGGTTGGCCAAAATCAAGTCGTATTCGTAATGAAATGGATCTCAGGGAGAAAGGCCAACCAAAACGTTGTGGATTATTCAGAAATGAAGGTCATAATCGTTGAAAATGTCCGCATCAATCTGACACATCGGGGGAGAGTTCGCATCAACAATAAAGGAATTACATGTTTTCATAACCTGTAATATTTACATATTTTGCCATTAAGGGAAAATGTTATGCAAGTTTTTTTCTACTTATCATATAATTTGGATTATTATTTTATATAAAATTAAGAAATTTTATAAAATATATATTGAATAATATATTTTATTACATTTTTATAAATTAAATAACAACATTAACATTTTAGTTAGATATGTTGAATAAAAAAATTAAAAATAATAATTAATTTCCCTACAAATTTAAAATAAATAACATGAAATGCAAAACATATAAATTTATATATTACAAATTTAAAATACATTATTCTCGTTATATTGATAAAAGTACATTTATTCTAATTATTGCGTGGTGTAGAGCAACAGTGTCGAGCTCTCCTAGTGCGTGGTGGTTGGACTAGTCGTTCAACCTCGTTAGTGGCACGTATTCGCGGTCGACCACGACCTATTGCTGTAATCGCCACTGGTTCGGGTTGTATGTCATCCGTCATTTCTTCTGTATCAAAAATTTGAAAACCATTGCTGGAGGAGTCAACACCTAGTTCACCCATAAAGGGAACCTGACTACTAGATAAACCCAGAAATGATGTATCATCAAATGCTGACGCAGGGGTTCCAAACTGATACATTGATGTTAGATATGCTGAACTTGGACTTAGGATGGAGAGCTGGTCATCTTACCTCATCATTGGCGGTGATGATCGGTAACACTCATCAACGTCATATCCGAGGTGACTGACGGAATAACGATGACTGGATGGTACTCCATGATCCCGTTCAGGTCCAGGATGACTAAATGACATCCTCGGTGCAGTGAACTCCGACGAGGCCGGTTGACGCGTCCGCCCACGTTGTCGACTAGGTCTAGGAGCTTCCATAGTGTAGGAGGAACTGGAGTTGAAGTTCGTCCGATAAATGGCATACTCTTAACATCCTCATACAACGACGGTGGACAAACAAAAGGCCGACCTTCATTTTTATACTATCATATATAATCATCAGATGGGTTGAAATTATTACCAACAATTGGTGATAACCTGTCGAAATTCGTTGACAACGTATATTCCACCAATGGAACCAATGTTCATGCTTCGCAGGCCAGAGTTCCTCATGACGGCCAGCATGTCGATCTTGTGAAGCTTATCAAGGTTCACTGGTGCTTGCGGAATTGGTTGTTGCATCTCAAATTGTCGCAACACCCTGTCAGTTTGGTGCCACTCTACATATGAAAAGCACATCAATGCTGTGTTTGCTTTCCATATATTACAATTATTGTAGGCATCTGACGGGAGGCATGCCATAATTTCACTTGAGGAATATGGCATCCACAGAAACTGCGAATAATTATTACAAATTATTAGTTTCATATGGATTAAATACAAAAATACTTGAATGTAACAATCGAAATATTTACCTTATCATATCCTACTCGATCTAGTCGCAATCTTATACTTGCAAGGTTGGTCGGAGTTTCGGTAAAATCTCTACTATTACTCTTGCTCCACCTATTAAAATGCATATAAAATCTTAATAGACCTATAAAAATACAAGTTCGTACAAAATTAATAAAATAGTAAAGATTATTACCTGCTTGTAAGGGGGTATACAGCCGAAACATCCACACGCGGAGCAAGAAATGGCAGCCGATACCAAGCCCATGATTGTAGAAGCACTAAACATCCACCTATGTCATGGCTTTTTGGAACTGTAGCCCAGCACAGTTCTCTATACAAAATCGCCAAACACATAGAACTCCAACTATAATTTGCCGCATGCTCTAAATCACGTAGTAATGGAAGACACATTAAATGTAACCGACTGCTCTACTTGTCAGGCATTAATAATCCTCCAATCAAATGTAAAATATATGCTCTAGCAGCATATTGTATCTGTTCTTCAGTTGTGTGTAATGGAAGATTTTGAAAGGATTTCAACCAATTTAGTCTCATCGTTGAGCCAGATACATACTCATCTGGAGGTACCGCTCCCAATAGATTTTGACACTCTTCATTCCAATCTAGCAACCTTTCGCTTGTAACTGCATTGCCATGGACCGGAAGTCCAAGTTGAAGCACAATATCTTCTAGAGTTACCGTGCATTCACCAAATGAAAAATAAAAAGTGTGCGTCTCGAGTCTCCATCGTTCGATCAACGCACTGACTAAGTCGACTTGTATCAAAAATCGTCGAATTTGAGTTGCGTGATAAAATCCGGCTCTTCTTAAGTGGTCGATAATAGATGGATGCAGGTCCTCCAATGTAAATTTACTCGAATGTAATACGCGACGAGTATCCTGTTGATAATTAATTAAATTAAATTAAATAATTATAAAAATTAATATATTATAAAACTATAAAAATTATAAAAATTAAACAATATAAAAATTCTAAAATTCTACAACTATAAAACTATAAAATAACAAAACAATAATAATATAAAATTTTAAAATTATTTATATAATTTTAAATAATTAAATAATATAAAAATTATAAAACTATAATAATTAAAAAAATTATAAAACTATAATAATATAAAACTATAAATAATTATAAAACTATAAAATGAAAAACAATAATAATTATAAAATTGTAAAACTATAATAATTAAAACATTAAAAATATAAAAATTACAAAATAATAATAATTAAAAAATTACTAAAAATTGATAATATAATACAAATAATATTACAACAATTTACTTACCTCTTTAAATATAACCGATGATATGTGATTTTCTTGCAACCTCAATAGTGATGATGAAGCTATTTTTAAATATTGTTGTAGAAAAAAAAAATGTTGGTAGAAAAAAAATTGATTTTAGAAAGAAGAAAGAAAATTAAAATAAATTGTAGAAAATGAGAAGGGTTATTTATAGAAGAGTGGTGTGTGTGGGGGGGAGGGGAGGGGAGGGGATTTTGAAGGCAACGGTCAAGTTACCATTGCCTTAAAATTTTTTGATTTTTTTTAATTTTAAATTTTGTATTTTTTTTTATTTTTTTGTTTCAAAAGGTTATATAATAAATTTTAACTATTTTTTTTTTTTAAAAAATCATAAAATTTAAATAAGAAATAAAATTTTTTATATAAAAATTTAATAAGAAATATAATTTTATTTTTTAAACTTTAATAAGAAATAAAATTTTATTTTTTATAAAATTTTAATAATAAATTAAATTTTATTTTTTAAAAAATTAAAATATTTTAAAAAATAATATATATATTTAAAAAAATAAAAAACAAACCAAGATAATTTTTTATTTAATTTGTAATTTTTAAAATTAAAATACAAATTTTAAAAACAAATTTGTAATTTTTTTTTTTAACCGTTGGATTTTTAAATTTAAATAAAAAAATTTAAAACAAAAAAATATACGACCAAGGGAAATCGCTACCCCCATGACAATTTTTTTTTGGTGAAATTGAAAAAAATTTCAAAATACACCAAAGGAATATAGCCAACTCTCATTGCGATTTTTCTTGGTGTTTTTTGAAAATTTTAAAAATTTCACGTTGAAAAATCGTCATGGTGATGGCGGTTGCCTAGTTGATTTTAAAATAAACGAATTTTAGAAATTAATCTGAAAACAACGATATTTTGATAAATAATTTTTTTTTTTAGCTATATTGTGATAAATAAACCTTGATTTGCATCAATGATAATCTTTTTGTTATTAAATTTCCCCTTGTGGGCTTGTCTTTTTAGTGTCCTCTGCGGAGATACCGAACGATAAAATGCACATGGCAACAAATATGGTGAATTATTGATTAGGATTGTTCTTCACTTGTTCTGCATGTGAACTCGAACTGGCAAGACGACCTTTATTTTGACCCATTTTTGCAACTTAAACAGTATGGTAGCTTCTTGAAACCAGTAATTAAATCAATCGTTTTTCATACACCAACGAAACTAAAAGGGGAGAGCTTTCCAGCCAATCTCTTGGAACGATAAGCCATTGAAAGTTACTTAACTTTGCTCAGAAAGGAAAACAAAAACATGGAAATTACTAAAAGGAAAGAGAAGAGACAAGGTTTATGGTTTTTTGCTTTCAATATTTATTTTGTGCAAGATCTAGAGAGTTATGCTTGAGCTTATTCATATCTTTAATCATCATTTAGCAGATTCCTCATAGCTCTGTTCAATCTCAATCCATCTAACAAATCCTTCAAATCGGAGTGAGATGATCCACCTTCTTCAACAGCCCTCTTTGCCATCTCTTTCAATGCAATAGCTCTGTTTCTTATGTCATTAGCCTCTTCACTAACCATCAGCTGAGTCACTGCCTTTGCTATATTTTCTTTTGTCACTAAGAATTTCTTCTCAACCATCCAATCAGACCATTCTTGGGCTCCAATACCAACCCCTACTTTTAGTATCTCTGTAATAAGCTTTTCATTATAGAACTGTTCATTGCTGAGTGGCCATGTCACCATTGGCACTCCAGCAGTGATACTCTCCATTGATGAGTTCCATCCACAGTGAGTCAAAAACCCTCCTACAGCTTCATGATCAAGAATCAGCACTTGAGGTGCCCATCCCCTTATAATCAAACCCTTCCCTTCCATCCTTTCTTCAAATCTTTCTGGCAACCACTCTTCTTTGTCTTCCTTATTCATCACTTCCTTTACAACCCAAATGAAATCCTGTCCAGAAGCTTCTAGACCTTTAGCAATCTCATTAAGCTGAGCAGCTGAAAAACATGACAAGCTTCCAAAACATATATAGAGAACTGAGTTGTGTTTCTTTGAGTCTAGCCATCTTAACCAGTCAATTACACTGATAGAGACTTCATTTGATCCTCTTTGTGATTTATCCTCTGTGTTGCTGTTGCAGAGAGATAACGGGCCTATGCTCCATGTCTTCCTTCCCATTACCTTTCTGTAATGTTCTACATAAGTAGGTTCCAGCTCTTGGAAACTGTTCATGATAACTCCATAACTTGTGATCTCAGATTCTAAAGCTTGATACATCAACTTTTTTATTTCATCATCGACTCTTTCTCTAAGTTCATCAGGTTGTTGCAGTCTTGTCATCTTTATCTTGTCTGGAATGCCAGGCACTTCAAAGGGTTCATAATCAGATGTTACATATTTCTGAGGCTCATAGCGGAGTAAGCTATCAAAGACACTGAGGGCAAAGTAGCTTGTTCCATGAAAAACTAGCCTTGGGATCCCCAGCTTCCTTGCAACTTCAGTAGCCCATGGAAAAACTGCATCAGCAACCAGGCAATTGGGGCGACAGTCTTCAAGTATTTGTTCAAGGGGTTTTTGAAGCAAGCTAACAACAGCCTTGATGAATTTAAGACCCATTTCTTGTGACGTAGTGGAACTAAAGTTCTCACATCCCTCTGGCAGGCCAGCCTCCATGAAAGGGAATTTTATTATGTGAATATCGATTTCAATGCCCAACTTCCTTTCACTTTCGATTGTTTGAGAGAAGAAAGAAGCATTAAGTTGAGTTGTGACAATGGTGGATTTCACACCAGCTTGCCTTGCAAATAGTCTGGCCATGTCTAGGATTGGGATCAAATGTCCATGAGCCAGCTGTGGAAAGAACAATATATGAAGGGGATCCATTTCAGCTTGTAGGAAAGAAGAGGAAGGAGGCCAAATTGAAGGTTAAAATTGGAATATTGCTAGAAGGATATGATAAAGGGAAAAACGAAAAGCTGATTAATTAGAAACTTCTTAACCCAGATTTCTAATTTATGGACACATCGATAATAAGAAAAAGTGAAATATATATATATATATATATATAAATCTCTTAGCTAGACTGTCAGATGCTCTTGTCTTTTTGCTGGCCTTGACGTGTATCTTTTTTTTCTGGATCGACCATGGCTCTTTAATTTTCAGTTTTTTTCCTTTGCTACCTATGGTTCAGTAGTTTCAGATGAATGGTGTAGATGCACCAACCAATGTTATCACAATTATTTGACTAAGACCCATTTATCTATCTTGCTTTCTGAGTCATTTTCCAGCACATATTTTTATATTTTCTATTCATTTTATAAGCAGCTATTTCGTTTTCATTGGTTGACAAGGAAATCCTTTGCACTTCCCCCATTCAGTCATCCCAACCTAGCAATACCATGAGCCACATCGGCCAGCGGGACTTTGACCTGAACGTGCCGGCTTTGCCACAATTCTCACCGGTTAATTTCTTTGTTTCTGTTGGTGATGATGAAGTGTAAAGCCCACACCCTGCTAAGAAGCCATGTCTCTTGATGCAGATGCCACCCAAAATTGAAGTCAACTAAACAATTACTATATTTGTTTTTAGTTATGTGGAATTAAATTTTAGGCCAGATTCGATGCATTTTTATTTTCTTTGGTTTGTGAGACAATTTTTTTTTTTTCTGTACATAAAAGTAGAAAGAACCCTTTGCTTGACTGAGTTGCAATGACAGAATTAACTATTTTTGCTTGAAACTGGGTATTCAAGTATCGGGTTACTTTCATATTGCCGACATGGAAAAATGAATGGTGACAATTAATCCTAATTGAACTAAGGGTTATAAATAGTTTTGTTTTCTTTGTTCTCACCATATATGTTTTCATTATAGTTGTCACCGTTTCCAAAGCTCTCCGGAAAGATTGAAAATCTCTTTATTAAAAACAGAAAAAATGAGTTCCATGTTACTTACGTACATGATACAAGTTGTTTCTTGGTAGATTCATTGCAACCAGATTTTTGGATACTTTCATATCTTCAACACCATCTGTGCTGAATAACTCCACAGCAACAGCTCGCATTGCGTTCCAAAATCTCATTAACGCTACCAAGCTTCCACATACGTGAAGGGTGAGTGAGGTAGGTTAAAGTAAATTACCAGTGCTAACCACTTTCTCCTTCACTACCGTTGTAGGTTCAGGCCCTTCCCGGCCCCTACCAAGGTTCGGTTTTTGCTGGGTTGTTCTCTGATTGCTATTCAGGTTGTTAGAATATGGCTTAGAATATGGCTTGAATATAGCTTGAATATGGCTCATTCACCATAGGTGGCTTAGCACCAATAATGGAGCTACCACTTGCACCACTTGCACCACCAATAATGGAAGTTACCACTTGCAAATGGATGGTGGCTATGGTGGCTACCACTTGCATGTGTTCACACCAAAGATAGGTGGTGGATGGTGGCTATGGTAGGCTATGGTGGCTGCCACTTGATGCATGTTCACACCTTGATATTATGGCTATAAATAGCCATGTAGAGATGAGTAGAGATGAGTAGAGTTGAGTATGTGTTAGAGCTAAATTGTTGAAGCAAATACTCTGTGTTTATAGAGTAATTCGGTATTGTGTTGAGTTGTGAGTTCAGTGCTTGTGTAGCACCTTGAATTCGGTATATGTTTGTACTCTAAACTCCATTAATACAAAGCTTCAAGCTCCTCCTCCCGTGGATGTAGGCACAGTTGCCGAACCACGTAAAATATCGTGTTTTTTCAGTGTGTTTATATCGGTTTTAGTAATATCAATTCGCTTCCGCACAACAAATTGGTATCAGAGCCAATTTTTACGTAAAACCGAGTTTGTTCGATTCTGTCCGTATTTCAAAAGTGCTCCAAATTGTGTTTTGAAAATACCAGGTTGAAGAGGTCGTTGAGAGGAGTGCAGCAGAATCAACCGGAGGCCCAGAACACCCCGCACGCGCCCGCACGCGCCGCCAGAAGGGCTGAGAGTGAAGTCCACGCGCCCACGCGCCGCACGCGCCACCAGAGGTTGCAGGCGCGTGACACCCACGCGCAGCACGCGCCACACGCGCCTTCCAGAGGTTGAAGGCGAGTGGCCCCACGCGCCCCACGCGCCCCACGCGCCGGTGAGAGAACAGCCTCCACGCGCCCCACGCGCCGTCGCACGCGCCGCCGCAGCTCCGACCAACTTTTTCGGGCTATTTTTTGAGCCGTTTCAGAACACTATTCCGAGACTTTTCCGAGCCGGTTGAGCTAATCCGAGTCCATTTCGAGCCACTTGTAGCAGAATATTTGCAGAATATTCACCGTGTGTCCAAAATTTACACAGTTGGACCCGTTCCTGGCTATTTTGACTATTCCGGACTCAACCGCGGCATCCGTTTTTCCATACAGGTACCGGAAAAACACTTTGTTGGTAATTTTGTTTTATTACCATGGCAGAATCATTAGAGACACATGAAACAACCAGCAGTGCGAAGTACTGGAACTGTGAGTCCGCGAAGGATCAATAGACAGTGAAGATCCCGTCCAGGAAACGGTGGAGATCCCGTCCAGTAGACGGTGGAGATCCCGTCCAGTAGGAGGTGAAGATCCTGTCCAGTCCAGTCCAGTCCAGTAGACAGTGGAGATCCCGTCCAGTAGGAGGTGAAGACCCCGTCCAGTAGACGGTGGAGGTCCAGTCCAATAGACGGTGAAGATCCAGTCCAGTAGACGGTGAAGATCATGTCCAGATCCTGTCCAGTAGGCGGTGGATATCCTATCCAGGAGAAGAATCATGTTAATCCGCGAAGGACCGATAGATGAATGAAGATCACGTCTAAGAAAAGTATCATCGACAATCTGCAAGGGACGAGTGTGCCCAGTGTTGGACACTGGAAGAAAGACTGTCCAGACAGAAAGGTCGATTGAGATCCCGCTCAAAGAGGGGATCATCGAGAACACGACTCTCGAGGGACGAGTGTGCCTTTTGCCATGAGAAAGGGCATTGGAGGAATAACTGTCCCAACATGGAGAGGTCGATTGTGAGTGTAGCTCAAGAATCTGAGGGAGAAGAAGACTCTGCATTTACAATTTCCACAACAACACACTCTTCAGATCAATGGATTCTGGATTCCGGATGTTCCTACCACATGTGTCCGAACCGGGAGTGGTTCTCAAACTTCAAAGAGTTTGATGGAGGGATTGTCCATATGGGCAATGACAATACTTGTCACACTAGAGGCATCGGAACGATCCGACTGAAAATGCATGACGGTACAATCAGACAACTTACAGACGTAAGGTATGTCCCTGATCTCAAGAAGAACCTCATATCACTGGGGGTCTTAGACTCAAATGGTTACAAGGTGACCATTCAGAATGGAGTCCTGAGAGTTGTACGTGGAGCATTCTTAGCAATGAAGGGTTATATGAAGGGAAATCTGTATCTCCTTGACAGAGAAACCGTGACAGGCAGAGCAGCAGCCTCTCACAGAATGATGGGATAAATCCGACACTTCACTGTTCCTAGCACTCCCCAGCAGAATGGAGTTGCAGAAAGGACGAACCGAACTTTGGTTGATAAAGTTCGCTGCATGTTATCCCAGTCGAGCTTGAGCAAAGCATTTTGGGCGGAGGCTTTATTGTTCGCCTCCCACATTATCAACAGACTAACCTCCACCGCAATTGATGGGAAGACTCCCATAGAGGTGTAGTCCGGATATTCTGCCATTGAATATGATCGGCTTCGTAGTAACGGATGCAAAACTGGATCCTAGAGCCAAGAAAGCTGTCTTCATGGGCTTTAGTGAAGGAGTAAAAGCAGTCCGATTGTGGAACCTTGAGTCAAAGAGAGTCATCGTAAGCCGAGATGTTGCCTTTGACGAATCTGTAATGCTGAAATTGTCAACTCCAGAGAATGTGAACCAAGATTCTCTAAAGCAGGTGGAGTTTGAATCAGAATCTGATGACACCTTAAATGAAGTGGAGGAGTCATCACCGGAAATCTTTCAGCAACTTGAATCAGTTGTCACCAGTAGACCGAATAGACATATTCGGAAACCTGCTCGATACACAGACGTGGTGGCATACGCCCTTCCAGTAATTGATGATGATGTTCTGATCAATTACAAAGAAGCTGTAAACAGCCCTGTGCATGCCCAGTGGAAGGAGGCGATCAGACTTGGAAGTTAGTTCCACTTCCAACACTCAAGATATCAATTGGGTGCAAATGGGTCTTTGCCAAAAAGGAGAGTGCTACAGGCAAAGACAGTATCAGATACAAAGCCAGATTGGTAGCCAAAGGTTAGGCTCAAAAAGAAGGGAATAGACTACAATGAGGTATTTTCACCTATTGTTAAGCATGCATCTATTCGGATCTTATTGGCTTTAGTAGCACTTGTATAACCTAGAGATAGTTCAACTTGATGTAAAAACTGCATTCCTCCATGGTTCCGTAGAGGAGGAAATTTGTATGACTCAACCAGATGGTTCTGGAGTCCCTGGTCGCAGAGATTACAAAAGCAAGTTGAACCGATCACTGTATGGTCTGAAACAATCCCGTGACAGCTGAACAAACGGTTGGACTGTTTCATGAAAGGATGAAAAGTACACACGCAGTCAATTTGATCACTGTGTTTATTTCCGGAAACTTCAAGATGGATCATTTGTCTATCTGCTGAAAAAGGCAAGGTGGAGATCGACAGGCTGAAGGCTCAACTGAGCTCAGAGTTCGAGATGATCTTGGAGAAGCTAAGAAAATTCCTGGGAAGTAGACAGAAAAATTGACTCAGGCTCAGTGCATTGATGAATCATGCCAATGCAGTAGGTGCCCTGATATGTGAGTAATGGTGTGTACATTTGAAGGAGAAAAGAGGAAGCTCTGATCTGTGAATTCTCTCTGTGGATTCTCGCCAAGGTGGAGATTGTTAGAATATGGCTTAGAATATGGCTTGAATATAGCTTGAATATGGCTCATTCACCATAGGTGGCTTAGCACCAATAATGGAGCTACCACTTGCACCACTTGCACCACCAATAATGGAAGTTACCACTTGCAAATGGATGGTGGCTATGGTGGCTACCACTTGCATGTGTTCACACCAAAGATAGGTGGTGGATGGTGGCTATGGTAGGCTATGGTGGCTGCCACTTGATGCATGTTCACACCTTGATATTATGGCTATAAATAGCCATGTAGAGATGAGTAGAGATGAGTAGAGTTGAGTATGTGTTAGAGCTAAATTGTTGAAGCAAATACTCTGTGTTTATAGAGTAATTCGGTATTGTGTTGAGTTGTGAGTTCAGTGCTTGTGTAGCACCTTGAATTCGGTATATGTTTGTACTCTAAACTCCATTAATACAAAGCTTCAAGCTCCTCCTCCCGTGGATGTAGGCACAGTTGCCGAACCACGTAAAATATCGTGTTTTTTCAGTGTGTTTATATCGGTTTTAGTAATATCAATTCGCTTCCGCACAACACAGGTTTCTCTATTGGGTTTAGGCTGGGCTAGAGGTGTTCATGGACGTGGTCGGGTCTATGTATGGTATCAATATGTTTGCTCAAATCCGGTCCGACTCGAAATATGAGCTTCAAATTTTGCTCAAATCCGTTCATATTTGTAAATGGATAGTTCAAACCCATTTAGGCTCGCCCATATTTTTTTTCTTCTAAATTTCTTTATAAAATATTTATTTTTTATTTAATCTTTAATAATTTTTTTTTTATTTTTTTTTCTTTTATTAAATTTTTAAACATGGACAACTTAACATATTTTTTAATGTT
This sequence comes from Fremontodendron californicum, assembly GCA_030761205.1. Classification (NCBI taxonomy): domain Eukaryota; kingdom Viridiplantae; phylum Streptophyta; class Magnoliopsida; order Malvales; family Malvaceae; genus Fremontodendron; species Fremontodendron californicum. The sequence goes on along the minus strand of JAULJL010000013.1, from coordinate 3,004,130 downwards.
TACATTATAATATTATATATTTAATCTTTATATGACATAAATAAATAATATATATAAAAATAATATATTATTTAATTAAAAAAGGGTCAGGCTCAGGTTTTGAATGTTGGAGCCAAATCCCGACCTATTTTTTAAACGGGTCTCCTTTTTTATCTAAATCCATTTTTTAAACTTAATATTTTTATCGAAATCCTTTCAAATATGACCTTTAGATTCGGGTGAGTAACCCGATATTTGAACAGGTCTAAGTTGGACAAGACCAGCTCTTTCTTCTTGGTTTCTCCATTGCTTTTTTTTTTCTCCGTCTGTTCTTCTTTAATGAGCTGCCTGGCTGTTTTTCTTTTTCAAATACTTTTTATCCTAATTTTTTTTTATGTTACTAAGATGATTTTGATTTGATCATATGAAAATTATTGTAAAATGACGAACAGAGATTAGTGAACATTTTTATGATTTTGATAAATTAAAAATAAATTTTACTAGGAGTTATAAATTAGAACGAGAATATTGTATAAGATCTCATTTATTATTATTATTTAATATTTGACATTTATTTATCTGACAATAAGAAAAATGATATTACATCTTTTTTTTACCTTTGCACTTTCTAAATAGCAAATTATGATTTTTACTATTTTATTAGACAGAAATAGAATATTTAGTATCAATGTGGATTGATTTAATTGGTTAAGTATTCATTAGTCATTAACCTTTTGATAAATATTAGAGTTCGAGTCTTATCGGCAGTCTCACTTAATGGGTGATCTGTAAGTACCATTGTTATCTCTTTTTAAAACCTATGATATGCCTTGATCCTGGATCGGGGTAGTCTCCCCTCGTCTAAACTTTTATTTACTAAAAAAATCATTAATAATTGAATAGAACCGAATTGAACTATTTCTAATAATATCACTTGATTTTTATTATTTATTTCTTTTTAATATCATCATTCAAGTTTTATGTTAAAAAATTAATTTTTAATTTAATAAAAACAATACATTAAATATAAATAATTTTTCTAAAATAACGATTAAAAAAGTTTAGTTGATGTCTATAGACATCGATCAATCGGATCCTATTCTTATTCCATCAATTTCAATTATTAAAGTAATAACTTTTTTCATAAAAAATAACGGAATTAAACTTTAATTTTAAATTAATTAATATTTTAATATATAAACTAATACTATTGATTGTTATTAAGTTGTTATGGATTCCAATCATTTCTAATTTTTGTCAAGTTTCAAGTTGATTGTATTCTAATCATACCATCATAGGTTGTTAAATAAACAATTTAAATTGGACCCTAATTGATTCAATTTTCAAATTTAAATGAACCTTTGTCACATTCATTTTATAATCAATTCAAATGAATTAGGATGAAATTTGTTACTATATTATAATTTAATATTTTAAAATTATTGAATTTTGTTATTACACTTTCAATATCATTAAAATTTGAAACAAAAAATTTATATTCCTCAAAATGTTATTGTTCATGTAAGTAGTAATTATGTTTTTTTTTTTAAGTTAACAAAATTGAAATATATATAGCAACAAAATTCAATGTAATTAAAATACAATAATAAATTTCAAAATTGATCACATTATAGTGCAAATTTGAACTTAATTCCCAATTAAAAAACATTTAAGTTCAATCCGAATTAAATAAAAAAAAAATTGTAGTAATTGACATCATTTTAGGTTTCAAATTAATGATAAAGTTGGATGCACAACTCACAAACTTAAATGATAAAAGTGAAATAAAATTTATGTATAAATATGTTATATCTAAATTTTAACATTTTATAAAGTATATTAATTTTCAGGATAAGGATTTATGATATTATAATAAAAAATTTTCTTTGATAATTGAGATTGTTAAAGATTAAATCTTTATTAGTGAAATTAAAAGTTTTACCAATAAACCACTATACAAACACTTTAAATCTTAATAACTTTTTAGATGATAAATACATGAAAAATATTAATCAATGTATAGTAGCACTAGTTAAGGTGATATTTATGTAGGACACTCTCTAAGATTAATTAATATACAATTTATAGTAATAATATTTTTTTTAAATGTAGTAGTTAGACAAAATTTTCATTATTTATAATGTATGGGAGGAAGATATTAATATACATAATAACTTTAAAAAATACTTTTAAGATATTCGTTAACAAAATCCTATAATTAGTGAATTGTTTTCTCTTAAATTAATGAAAATAATGTATCAAGGGTCTAGTTAGCTGGTGTCTATAAGTTATTGATTCTTTAATTGTTATTTTAGAAAATAATGTATTAATTGTATTTCTTTCCCCTTAAAATATCATTTTAATTAGTCCACTAGACATTAGTTAATATTTTTCATGTATTCAATGATTTTTTTCCTCTAAATAGTAATTTAACTATCCTTAACTATTATATATAAACACATAATCTAATCCTAAATACATACACTTTTAAATACAATTTTATCTATGCTCATTTATATTAAAATTTTAAATTTAATAATATTCACTTTTATTTTGAAAAAAAAAAAAAATCTAATCAATTCCTTGGAAAAAAAATGTACTATGAATTGGACCAAAGACTCATTTGATAGTATTAACTTTTTGGAGCAAAATCAAGCATTGATTGATCACCAAGTGAATATGCTTCACATTAATTAAAAGTTAAAACTATAATGTTTTCTCTCATAAATAAAAAAAAGAAAAACAAGATTTTTTTTTTCATTTTTACGTGTGACCGCTAACGTAAGTGACATAAGATAACCATGTTTTTATTGCCACGGCCCACACCGACACCCCTCTTTCACTCTTCTGCAATAACGAACGCTTTTACTCACGTGAATCACGTGGCTGAAAAGCCGTACCTGCAGAAATACCTCGAAGCTTCTTATCCACACGCGCCTCTAAGCCAATTATATTAAGAGTTGACAATCACAGAGCTTTCTAGCGCGTACCAGATGGACCCCACTCTTCACAGATTCGAATTTTAAAATAGTACCACGAGGTTTTGCTAATCTTACATCCTGTCTCTCATCCCTGCTCCAAACCTTCCTTCTTTCACTGCCATCCACCACCGACGCCTACTAAAGTACTAATACCTCAATCGCTTTCTTCTTTTATCTTTCTCTTTTCTCGTTTGTTTGCCGAGAAAACCTCAGGGAAATTTATGGAATTTTTCTTTTGCATGGGATTTCTAATTTTTTTTAATATATTCAGTTTGGGTTTTTGTCTAAAACATATCAGCCAAGCATTTTTAGGAGGTTTTAAAAATAATTCAAATTTCAATTTCTTCACTTTCCCACCATTTTTCTCAGCAACCAAATAGAACAAGTACTTCAAAGGCAAAAATTCCAAATTTAAAAATCCTTTTTTTCCTTTCGCCACCTTTCTCAGTCACCAAACAGAACTAATTAGCCAAAAGAAAGTTAAAAACATTCACATTTGCAAAACTTGATTATAATGGTTTAAAATTTTAAACCTATATAAATATTACACTTCTGTACTGAAAAAGAAAAAGAAAAAAGAAAGGTGTAAATGATACAATTTGCAAAGAGAGACAAACCCCACCCAAACCTATCAATCATCATCTTCTCCTGATGATAAAGAAACAGACAAAGGTGAGGATGATGTCGAATTCTTACAAAACCCAGACTTTTTACCATCACTCGCTTCTTCTTTTTCCACTACAAAATGTCCTAAAGAATCCACAGTTTCGACCAAGTTTTCTTCACACAAAAATTCGTCGCTAAAAATACTTTCCAAGTCCCTCTCAAAATCATGCACAAAAACATGCGTTTTCCTACCTCTCTTCTTGCTCCTTGCCAACACTCCCGACGTAAATATCGGAGCCATCCTCCCTGGAGCATTGGGGAAGTAGCCACGTGGCCCATCGATTAAGATTACATCCCAACTTAAATCGTAAATATGGTTTGGCATGTCGTTGATTGCTAGTTTACAATCAGAAAATAGGAGGTTTTGGACTGGTTTGCACTCGTTTTCGATGTGAGATTTGGCTTGGAATAATAAATCTGACATTTGGTTTACTTTGGTGGTGTATTGGATGTCGTATACTTCGATTTCGGGGTGATTGCGTTCAAATGAGGAGACTAAGTACTCGCTTTCGTCGAGGAAAATGGTGTGGCCGTGGATGTTGAGGGAGTGCCATAGGAGGGATTCGTGGGTGAGACCAAAGACAAGGAAACGGCAAGGCGAGGAGGGGCAGTTGTGGAGGGTGGAAGCAATGAGGGAGAGTTCGGAGGACGACATGTGGTGAGTGGTGGTGTTGATGGTGGCAGTGGAAGCATAGTGGAGGAGGGCGGTGGTGACGGAAGAAGGAAGGGAGGAGGAGGCGGCGGATGAAAGCGAAGGGGTATTGGATGAGTTGGAAATGGTGGTGGTGGTGAAGAGAGTGAGAGTGAAAGCTAAAGCTAAAGCGAAGAAAATAATGAAGAAGAGGAGAAAGAAGCGGTGAGAGGAAGAGGATGATTTGTGGATAGAAGGGTGGAGGAGAATTAGCTTAGTATTAGGGTTGCTCTTCATTTCTCTTTCTCTTTTGAGAGAGAAGGTGAGAGTTAATTTGGAGTTCTTTTATATTTTTGGGGCTTTTTGGAAGGTAAGAGAGGGAGGAAAGAAAGGAGAAGGAGGAGGAATGACGGAGGAAATTGACAAGACCAAACACGAATCCCAAGGGAAGGGGAAAGGGATGGACTGAAGGAAAATGAAATAGTAGAGGAGCAGGGTTGGACTTTTTTTTTTTATTGGGGAGAGGTGGTGGAGCCGAGAGCCGGGGACCGTGGTGGGGGAGAAAGGATTGGGTTAAACGATTGTTGTTGTTGGTTTAAAATTTAAATATAACACTTAATGTTTTAATTCGAAATTTAGTTCGGTTGCAGTCATTTTAGATGATATTTAATGATTTTTGAATTCGAATTTCAGCATTTACAACAAGTGAATATCATATTGGAGGGCATACCTTTTTGTTCTAGTATTGATAAGTATAGATATCGATATATTTCGACGTATTATTTTGGATTTTTTAAATATTTTTTCATATATATATTTATATTAGATCTATTTTCAAGTTTCATAATAAAATATATATCATATACATATACATATGCATATGCAAATGCAAATGCAAATATACCTCAATTATCTACATAAAATATATATTTATATGTAAATATAAAATTTTAAATTACAAATATTTAATATCCAAAATTTTTAAACATCAAATAAATAAAATATTATTAATTAAGTTCAATAAATTAATTTAATAAATATATTTATTTTTAAATGTAATTATGAAAAAAAATAAAAATGATAATTATAGAGAAAACATTAGAAATTGATTTAAGATAATCAAATAAGTGAAAAAAAATTAAAATCTTGTACCAATTGGTACGTGCCGGTATTGATCGGTATTAACCGGTATAAACTGGTACAGGTCAGTACGATCGGTACGGACCGATACAAAAATCAAAATGGTACACTACTAGTACCGTTTCGTTTTACCTTAAAATCGGTACGTACCGACCGGTACGATATCGACTATCCTGATTTGCAATCCCTTCCCTATCCCTAAGCTCTGACATCTTTTATATTAAAAAAAATAATTTGAATTTTAATATTGAATAATATAAAGCTTTCAAGTTCGAATTTTAATAATTTTTTAAAATATTTTTTTATTCAATGTCTTGTTATTCATCTGACTATACATTGCTGTTTTAATCTTTCTTCATGCATTTTTTTCTACACTTAAATCACGTAAAAACCTATTAATTATTCAACTGACTTGCATATGAGAGAACATGTTAAAATTTAAATATAATAATTTAAAAAAAATTTATTAGTTTAAATTTATAAAGTAATTGATCATTTAATTTATTATTTTAGATTAATAGTTATTAATAATTAGGTGACAAATGGAGGAGGGGCGAGTAAAGGCCAAAGAGCATGACAAATGGACAAGCCAAGGTAATTGATGAAATATATTATTTTTTAAAGAAAGCTCTTTAAATGAATTTTAAAATTACATATAAATTATATATAAATATAATAATTTTATATAATTTATTATATTTATATATAATAAAATTTATTTTAAGCTTATCTTAAGCAACTTAACTAGAACTCCCCAAGAGGATGTTGGAACACTACTCTTTGTTTCACTTTTGAAATTGATGCAGTTGCTGTTTTCGTTGATGAGTCATCGTTATTTTGCATTATTATCAAATAATGAGATTGGAGATTTGGGTTTAACCAAGTCCAGCTTATAATAATAGTCTAATTGTAAGTAGTAAAGTCATGGACTATAAGAGGCAATAACTTTAACGAGTCATCGTTATTTTGCATTTATTATCAAATTTTCTGGAATGATAATATTTGGTAAAAATTGACATATGCTATTTAAAATGTCAATACTATATATATATATATATATGTATAAAGAAAATGTAATAAAAAATTAATGAGAAATTATGTCATTCACTATCAATGATATTTTTAAATTTTACAAATAAAATTAACAAAATAATATATGTATTTAAAATATATTGAAAATAATTAAAAAAAAAAAAGAGATGGGCGAATCGAAGGGGATTGGTTAGGGGCCTTGACCTCGCTTGGCTCCTCAAAGTTTTTTTTATCTCAAGTATTTTTGCATCCAAAAAATAGTAAATATTTATTTTTGTCTCAAAAAATTTATAATTTGACCTCATTTTTTCCCGACTCCAAACACAAGTTTTTGGTTCGCCTATGTATATGTGACAATCTCTTAATTTTGAAATTCGAACTCAACTCAAAATATTTAAAAATTAATAAAAATATTTTGTTATTTAATTTTAATTTTAAAATATATTTAAATATTACTTTTTATTTTTTAATATTTTAATATATATTTTTAAAAATTCAAGCCTATTAAGCTTTGAACAATAATTTTTCAAAACCAATCGAATCTGATTCGGCCCGATTGAAAACATGGATAGGTCTACTTCTAATTATGTTATAATATAATTTTTTTTATAAATAACTAAATATCACAAACTCAAGTTGTAGATTTCCCTTAATTTACACCCACTTTATTTTTTTTTTATTTTTTTCGGTTAAATGCTTGCATGATGGAAAATAGTGGGTTTTTTTTATTAAAAAAAAATTATGAAAACAAAATTACAAATGAATTTGAATATGTTTTGTGGACCTTAGAACCTTACCTTTTGCAATACCCCATGTTACATTGGATTTGACAAAGATATGGTCGTTTTTAAAACATCATAATCAAAATTGTTAAGAGATGCCAATAAGTTGTTACAACTCAATTAAGCATTAGCAAACCCATGAATTAATGATAACAAAAACATAGTGTTTGACAAAAGTTTGTCTTGATTAAGGAAAAAGTTGGAATTAATGGTTGGTAATGCTAACCTTTGTAAAAGTTGTTGGCATCTTACCCTACACTTGCCCCATGTATGAAGCAGAGCTCTTTAGTTGTAAAAGTGGAATTTGGGCACTTGGGGAGCTGGAAAACATCACCTTCTTAGCCACACCCTTTCTAGGTCACGTTCTCAAAAGGTTTTATTTACATATATAAGGTAGCTTGTTAGAGAAGTTATCTTAATTAAGCGATAATTAATCACGGTTTAGATTAGTATTACTATAAGCAAGAAAAATAAGTTATTTTTGACAGAGCAAATAAGGCGTTGAGACTTTTGTATGCATGAGAGAAACATATGGATAAAATATTCATATGCTTAATTAGTAATATAAGAATACATTCTATAATTAACCACTTCTCACAATTAAAACACCAAAAAAATAATTTGAAATTACACTTTATCGTAGATCTGATAATTTATGTATGTCGTATGTGTATCGCATATCATTTTTTTTCTCGTGTCAGTCATAACATAAATACAATATAAATTATTAAATGTATAAAAAATTTAAACACAAATATGATACGTGTATTAAATACGTCGTGTTTTTGTATCGTATCCAACATTACCAAATCTACTCTATTGTTAACTTCGTTTTTTAAATTCTACTTATAGTAGATAGTAGATGAGATAATTTTCTTTCATATTTTTACTTAATCTTATTCTAATGAGGTGTGTGAAAACTTCTTAATAGAGTTTTTAAATTGCAATATAGCAGATGAGATAATTTTCTTTCATATTTTTACTTAAATCTTACTGTTTTTATAATTTGGAAGAGAGGGAATGGAGGAGAAGGCTTGCAAAAAGAGAATATGATCCAAGTCCGGACAGAAACTTAGTTGGGCTAATAGATCTTTGCGGGGCTCAACGCTATATATAGGGAGGTCGAAAAGATGTAAATAGGCCTAATAGTAGGCACTCCAATCCAGATAGCCCACTCTCCTTCGGCCATTTCATTTGATGAATTTCTGCAAATTAAACCCAATAAGAGACTCTGGATAAGGCCTAATCTTCTTGCTTCTTAGCTTGTTTGATTTTGCTCTCCCACAATAACAATGTCAAAAAGTTTACAAATACTAGAAATTAGAACACCCAAGATGTCAGTGGAAGGAAAAAAAAAAAAGGGTTAAGATATGAGTAATTTTTCTAAAAAAGAGTGGCCAGTTTTTAGAAAAAAAAAAGAAGGTATTTTTTTAAAAAATTATTAAATAAAAATCAAAAGACATGAATATCTTTACTTTATTATTTGATATTAAGATTTAATTTATTTTTTTTGTAATTATTTTTATTGAGTTGATGTCATTTGACTCGTGACACCGGATTTTGTATATAACTAGAATATGAACACTCATTATGTGAATGTTTTCGAAATAATATATATATGTTTTAAAATGGAACAGGAAGTAAAGAAAATGTGGTTATTTTTTGAAGTAGATAAATTTTTTTAAATGTGTTTTTATTTTTTAAAAATTGAATAACATATATATCTTTAATTTCATATATATATATATATATATATATAATACCATTATTGGTTTTTTTTATCTATTCTCTGATTGAGTTGTGTTCAATTCAGTTAGGATTTTGTATAAGTAAATTGTAATCAATGCCTCTCTACCAATAGTAATAATAACAATTGTATTAAACCATAAATCTATCTATTTATAAATTTGCACAAAGTTATAGTTATCAAAGAGCAAAACAACTAACAAACTCCAACATGCATAAATTACTTTCAACATCCAATTATGGAACTACAAATACAATGGATATGCAAAAGTATGAATTGCCTCTTCGCCTCTTGATTCAACGGCGTCGCAAGCTCAGTTCTTCAATCAGAGCATTCAAATCACAGAAAGATGAACCTCCATTTTCAACAGCCCTTTTTGCCATTTCTCCTAGTGCCTTGGCTCTGCTTCTCATTTCCTCCGCTCTTTCACCCACCATTATCTCCTTCACCGCCTTCTCTATTGCATCCCTTTTCACAAACTCCCCCACTACTTGAACCCATTTTGTTACTCCAACTCCTATGCCGATCTTCAGAACTTGAGTCACTAGTTTTTCATTGTAAAACTGCTCTGCAAACACTGGCCAGGTGACCATAGGCAAACCAGCTGAAACACCTTCTAAAGTTGAATTCCATCCGCAATGAGTCACAAATCCTCCAATTGCTTCATGATCAAGAATCAACACTTGTGGTGCCCACCCTCTTATTATAAGTCCTTTGCCTTCCATTCTCTTCTCAAATCCTTCTGGCAACCAATCTTCTTCCTCTTCTTCTTCTTCATTGTTCTTTTCTTTCCTCACAACCCAAATGAATTGCTGCCCTGTCGCTTCAATGGCAAACGCTATCTCCATCAACTGAGAAAAATTGAAATTGGCTGCACTTCCAAAACATATATAAACAACTGAATTGGGTTGTTTTGAATCAAGCCATTTTAAACATTTGTGTTCATCAATCGATGATTTCTTCCCTCTATCTGCTTTATCTTCAATGGCCCGATTGCATAGTGAAACAGAGCCAATATGCCATGCCTTTCTTCCCAAAACATTCCTGTAGTGATCAGCATAGGTGGCCTCTAGCTCATAGAAACTGTTGACGATAACCCCATAGCTTTTCAACTCTGTTTCTCTCCATTCTTTTACCAACTTGATAAAGTCGTTTTCTTCATTTTGTGTTAAAACTTTAGGCATCTGATTTTTTGTCAACTTAATATCACCAGGAAGGTTAGGAATCACAAAAGGTTCAGAATCTGACTCGACTTTCTTGTATGGTTCATATAGAGTAATAGATTCTGATATACATAACGAAAAGAAACTGCCACCGGTAAACATTAACCTGGGAATTTCAAACTTGTCTGCACTATCCGAAGCCCAAGTAAAAAACATATCAGCGACTAAGCAATCTGGTTTACATTCTTGTATCAGCTGCTCAAAGGGTTCTTGAAACATGGCTGTGGCCATGAAAAATTTGCCGATCATATCCATGTTGTCGTCTCCTTGGGAACTTGTGATGAAGTCCAGGTTTTCACAGCCCTCAGGCAATCCAGCCATAGCACAAGGAAACTTCAGGATTCGGATATCGATACCGATGCCTAAATTCTTGCTTCTTTCGATTGTCGTAGAAAGGAAAGGAACATTAAGTGGAGTGGTGACAATGGTTGTCTTTAAACCTCTCATTGCAAACAGCTTGTGTTAGAATCCCACATCGGTGGGAGAATTGTTAGAGTTCCTCCTTGAAGGCTATATAAAGAGCCTTAAGGAGAAGTATTAAAACCATCCCAAGAATTATCTCTTCCTCTCTTGTATACTTTCTTATATTCTTTGTGAGGTTGTTCTCTCCTAGTATTTAGAGAGAGGTGTTGTAATATTTTCTCATAGTGAAATTCTTCTAGTCTTGCCCCGTGGTTTTTCCCTTTATTCATTGAGGGTTTTCCACGTTAAATTTTGTGTGTTCAGTTCCTATTTTCTCATCTCTTATTTTAGTTGTGAGACACTATTCCGTCACTCTGGTACCTAACAGTGGTATCAGAGCCATTGGTTCGTGGTCCTTATTCCGCTGCAGTGAAAGTGTTGGTTCTTAGTATGCTCTGTGGTTGCAGTATTGTCTGATCTTCCACATCAGAAAAGAATTATTCTTGTTGCTGGAAATAAAGTGTGGTAGTGTGAAAGTGTCTAGGGAAGTTCTGGCTAGGAAAGACTTGGTATTTAAGTGTGTCTATCAGTGACCCACCTCTCTTTCCTGGGAACCTACCTGGTGCACTATTCACGGGTTACGGTCACTGTTCCAGTATACGGTCACTGTCCAGTATACGGTTACTGTCCAGTATACGGTCAATGTTCACAGATACGGTTACTATTCATACGTGTGGTTGTATACTTTTGCAGTAATTGTTAACGTATACTGGATTTGTTCTAGTGTACGACATACATACAATACTGTTCACGTATACGGTACTATTCATGGTGAAATAGTGTAACTCGCTTCAGTTCGTGTACAACCATGGCAGCAAAATTCGAGATAGAGAAGTTCAGTGGGAGAAATTTCTCCTTGTGGAAATTGAAGATAAGAGCAATTTTGAGGAAGGATAATTGTCTAGAAGCAATTGAAAGTAGACCCACAGAAATGACTGATGAAAAGTGGAAAGAGAAGGATGACAATGCTGTTGCCAATCTGCACCTAGCAATGGCGGATTCAGTTTTGTCAAGTGTTGCAGAGAAGAAGACTGCAAAGGAGATTTGGGATGTTCTAAACAAATTGTACGAGGTGAAGTCACTTCACACCAGAATATTCTTGAAGAGGAAACTCTACACTCTTCGAATGAGTGAATCCACGTCGGTAACGGATCACATCAACACTCTGAATACGCTATTTGCTCAACTCACAGCATCAGATTTCAAAATAGCGGAAAATGAACGTGCGGAACTTCTACTTCAGAGTTTACCAGATTCGTATGATCAACTCATCATCAACATCACAAATAACAATGTTAGTGACTCTCTTCACTTTGATGATGTTGCCGGTGCTATTCTTGAAGAAGAATCCAGGCGCAAGAATAAGGAGGAAAGGTCAGAAAATTCAAAGCAAGCAGAGGCTTTAACGGTGATGAGAGGCAGATCAACAGAACGTGGCTCCAGTGGGAGTCAGAATCATGGTAGATCAAAATCTCGAAGAAGGAAGAATCTTAAATGCTACAATTGTGGCATGAGAGGGCACTCGAAGAAGGAGTGTTGGCATAATAAGAAGGGTGGAGAAAAGAATTCTGAAACATCAACCTCCCAAGGTTGTGTTGCAAGTACCTCAGATGATGGAGAAATCTTGTATAGTGAAGCAGCGACTAGTTCTAAAGGCGGAAAGAAACTCAATGATGTCTGGATAATGGATTCAGGTGCGACATGGCACATGACTCCACACCGAGATTGGTTTTGCACTTATGAACCTATTTCGGAAGGATCTGTGTTCATGGGAAATGATCACGCCTTAGATATTGCTGGAGTCGGTACCGTCAGATTAAAAATGCATGATGGTACTGTTCGCAAAATTCAAGGGGTACGACATGTGAAGGGCTTAAAGAAGAACTTATTGTCAATTGGACAATTGGATGACCTCGGGTGCAAGATCCACACTGAATGTGGAATATTGAAAGTAGTGAAAGGAAACCTTGTGGTGATGAAAGCAGAGAAGATCACAAGCAATCTATACATGCTTTTGGGAGAGACGTTGCAAGAGGCAGATGCATCAGTTGCAGCAGCCAGCCAAGAAGAAACGACGATGATGTGGCATCGCAGATTAGGCCATATGTCAGAGCGAGGCTTGAAAGTCCTTGCAGAACGCAATCTCCTGCCCGGGCTCAAGATGGTCAATTTACCTTTCTGTGAGCACTGTGTGATAAGCAAGCAGCATAGATTGAAGTTTGCTAAAGTAACTACAAGAAGCAAACACATACTGGACTTAATCCATTCTGATGTGTGGGAGTCACCAGAAATATCCCTGGGTGGAGCAAAGTATTTTGTATCATTCATTGATGACTATTCCAGGAGATTATGGGTGTACCCAATCAAGAAGAAGTCAGATGTGTTTCCAGTATTCAAGGAGTTCAAAGCACAAGTAGAGCTTGAAACTGGGAAAAGAATCAAGTGCTTGAGGACAGACAATGGAGGAGAATATGTAGACGGTAACTTTCTAGCATTTTGTAAGAAAGAGGGTATTATGAGACAATTCACGGTTGCACATACGCCTCAACAGAATGGTGTAGCAGAGCGGATGAACAGAACTCTCCTAGATAGAACAAGAGCCATGCTGAGAACAGCGGGATTGGCCAAATCTTTCTGGGCAGAAGCAGTCAAAACCACCTGTTATGTGATAAATCGATCACCATCAACGGCGATTGATTTGAAGACGCCTATGGAGATGTGGAAAGGAAAGCCAGCTGATTATTCTTCTCTACATGTGTTTGGATGTCCTGTGTACGTGATGTACAACTCCCAAGAAAGAACAAAGCTGGATCCAAAATCCAGAAAATGTATATTCTTGGGTTATGCTGACGGTGTTAAGGGGTATCGCCTGTGGGATCCCACTGCCCGCAAGGTTGTTGTCAGCAGAGATGTAGTTTTTGCAGAAAATGAACTGCAAAGTGAGCAAACAAATGACAACACTTCAAAAGAGACTGCTACAGTGCAGATGGATAGAAATTCTCAAGAAGATGATTCTTCTGAAGCAGAACCAGAGCATGAGGTACCAGAACCAGTTGAGTCCGAGGCTGTAGAAGTTCGACGGTCAACTCGTGAGAGAAGGCCTCCAAATTGGCACACGGAGTATGTTACGGAGAGCAATGTTGCATACTGTCTTTTAACAGAGGATGGAGAGCCATCAACTTTTCATGAAGCTACTAGTAGCCCAGATGCTTCTCTGTGGATGACAGCAATGCAGGAAGAAATTGAAGCTCTTCACAAGAACGAGACATGGGAACTGGTGGAATTACCACGTGGCAGAAAAGCCATTGGTAACAAATGGGTCTACAAGATCAAGCGGGATAGCAATGATCAAGTAGAACGATATCGTGCTAGATTGGTTGTAAAAGGATATGCTCAGAAAGAAGGTATTGACTTCAACGAGATATTTTCTCCAGTTGTCAGACTTACTACTATCAGAGTAGTGTTGGCTATGTGTGCTGCATTTGATTTACATCTTGAACAACTAGATGTAAAGACGGCTTTTCTACATGGAGAGCTTGAAGAAGAAATTTATATGCTCCAACCAGAAGGTTTTGTTGAAACAGGCAAAGAGAACTTGGTTTGCAGGTTGACCAAATCTCTGTACGGTCTAAAGCAGGCGCCCAGATGTTGGTACAAGAGATTTGATTCTTTCATAATTAGCCTTGAATACAACAGACTGAGTTCAGACCATTGTACGTACTACAAGAGGTTTGATGATAATGATTTCATTATTTTGCTGTTGTATGTGGATGACATGTTGGTGGTAGGCCCCAACAAAGATCGAATCCAAGATTTGAAGGCACAGTTGGCTAGGGAGTTCGATATGAAGGACTTGGGACCCGCAAACAAGATTTTAGGGATGCAAATTCACCGAGACAGAAAAGACAAGAAAATTTGGCTTTCTCAAAAGAATTATCTGAGGAAGGTCTTGCGACGCTTCAACATGCAAGACTGTAAGCCAATATCTACCCCACTTCCTGTCAATTGTAAATTATCCTCAGGTATGAGTCCTAGCAATGAAGCAGAGAGGATGGAAATGTCTCGAGTACCGTATGCATCAGCGGTGGGAAGCCTTATGTATGCTATGATATGTACAAGACCAGACATTGCACAAGCAGTGGGAGCGGTCAGTCGATTTATGGCAGATCCTGGTAGAGAGCATTGGAATGTTGTTAAGAGGATCCTTAGATACATTAAAGGAACCTCAGATGTTGCATTATGTTTTGGAGGATCAGAACTTGTTGTCAGGGGTTATGTTGATTCAGATTTTGCAGGTGATCTTAATAAAAGGAAATCCACTACTGGCTATGTATTCACACTTGCAGGAGGAGCGGTAAGCTGGTTATCTAAGTTACAGACTGTTGTAGCTTTGTCTACTACAGAAGCTGAGTACATGGCAGCTACCCAAGCATGCAAGGAAGCAATATGGATACAAAGGTTAATGGAAGAACTCGGGCACAAGCAGCAGAAGATTATTGTGTATTGTGACAGTCAGAGTGCCTTGCACATTGCAAGGAATCCAGCCTTTCATTCCAGGACAAAGCATATAGGTATACAGTATCACTTTGTTCGAGAAGTAGTAGAAGAAGGAAGTGTGGATATGCAAAAGATTCACACCAAAGACAACCTAGCAGATGTTATGACAAAGCCAATCAACACTGACAAGTTTATTTGGTGTCGATCCTCCTATGGTCTATCAGAAACGTAAGCAACATGGAATGGCAAGACAGAAAGAGTGGTGTGAAGATATGATTGGTTTAATCAAATCTTCAAGTGGGAGAATTGTTAGAATCCCACATCGGTGGGAGAATTGTTAGAGTTCCTCCTTGAAGGCTATATAAAGAGCCTTAAGGAGAAGTATTAAAACCATCCCAAGAATTATCTCTTCCTCTCTTGTATACTTTCTTATATTCTTTGTGAGGTTGTTCTCTCCTAGTATTTAGAGAGAGGTGTTGTAATATTTTCTCATAGTGAAATTCTTCTAGTCTTGCCCCGTGGTTTTTCCCTTTATTCATTGAGGGTTTTCCACGTTAAATTTTGTGTGTTCAGTTCCTATTTTCTCATCTCTTATTTTAGTTGTGAGACACTATTCCGTCACTCTGGTACCTAACAGCTTGGTCATGTCAAGCATTGGTATCATGTGGCCATGACCCATGAAAGGAAAGAAGAGTACGTGAAGCTGAGGATTCTCACCGCTCATATTCCCTTATAAAAAGACTTCAGAGTCAGAGCAGAAAGAAAGAAAGAAAGTTCAGATTGTAGAAATTTAAAGAAGAGATAAGAAATGGCAATGAATAAAGGAATTGAAAATGAGCTTGGAACCTTGTTTGTGGTTGTTTGAAATCGATCATGACGTGAATATCGTCGATAAATGTACAGGCTAGTTGCGTGAAGTAGTACAAAAAGGAACTTTGGATTATTCTAAGAAAGCCATTCGTCTTGTTGCATTCATCACTTTCCATTTTCCGTTTCATATCTAGAGAATCGTGCGGTTGAGAGTTTCCAGACCGTCAGGGTCTTAGATGAAGTTCTTTAGTTTAAGTTTTTTAAAAATTTATTAAAAAAGAGGAAAAATTGTTAATCTTAGATCTATCATATTGTGGAATAGATAAATTAACACATACATAAAAGATAAAGGTTGCATCAGAAAGAAATTTTTACCAGTAACGTTGCTAAATGAGAATACTTCAATATATCAAATCAATGATATTCATAGTGATGCAAACTTACATATGTATACCTTTTAACAGTTAAACAAAATGACAGTAAAAATAAATATTCAGATATAAAACTTCTGGTATATGGTTACTGCAAAGGCATTTCAGATTCTACCAATGTTGCCCTATTTTAACAGGCCTATGTATAAAACTTGAACTAAAAAATAGAGGTTGAACTTGAAACTTATCATCAGTAAGGCTCACAAGACAGAATTAAATTTCTCACTTCGTCGCCGTGGAAGTTGTACGTAACAAATGACTGAAAGGGAGAAGAATACTTGTATGATCGGTATATTATGATCTACTGCAGATCAAGGCATCATGTCTAGCTTTCACTAGCACGTTTTATCTGCAGGGCAGCTCTAACAACATTTCCCCTTGTAATGATTCCAACCTATGAGATTTAAATAGAAATCAATCAGAAATCATCCATAGCTAATATGTATCCGAGAAGCAAAATGTAATAGAGACCATATATTTACGAAAACATAGAAAGAACACGATATAAAAATTCTTACCAGCTTGCCATCACTATCTACCACTGGTAGTCGACGATACTTAGTTTCAAGCAATAACCTAATATAAAAACATTGGAGTAAGAACATCCACATAACAAACAAACAAACACATTCAACAAGGGAACAAAAAAACATACCTTGCAGCATCTTCCAGGTTTGTTGTTTCACGAACAACAAGAGGTGAAGGTGTCATCAAGTCCCCAACGACTTTTCCATTATTTTTGCTAATCAATTTCTGTATTTCGTTGAATGTCTGCCATGATTACCCAGAATTAGAACAAGCAACAGTTGTGGTGCCACACAATTAAGAATTACAGAGCTCTTTTGCCTGAAATCAGGCATTAGATATACAAAGAGAGAAAAAACAGAAAAACGAAAGGCAGGGCAATGGATAATGTGAACATGCCCAGGGGCAGGCACCATATGCTGTTAAGTAATAAATATTATCAGGGTCACAGCAGCAACATTGGAATTTCTAAAATGTGAGGGAAACCAAATTTAGGAAACAATGCTTATTAGCACTCAAACAATGCTTCTAGAGATTACAAAAAATTCCAACCAAAGAATCAGAAAGCAGAATGCTTACGTACTTTCCAAGAACTATCGACATTAGGAAACATGGTTGTGTCATTTTGACTGCTACCTGATAGTCATAAAAGGAACAAATCAGTAGCCATTTCAGAGCAATTACAAGAGAAACCAAATTTAAAACCAAGGTGACAAAACTCCATTGTCAGTTAATCAATAATGAGCAACAAAAGGAGGCCAATAACATAAAAGGCAATATCTAACAAAATTTTGAACTTAAAAGTCATTGATATATCATCCAGCTTGCATGTGGATACTAGATAATAAAAACTAAGAGGGAAACTAATAGGCAGAAAAAAAAAATCCATCTGAACTCTGAAGTAGGTGTAGCATTCACCTCTCATTCCATTTTTAAGGCGCACTTATTTCTCAATACTTTATAATATACAGGATAGAAACACTACTCCACGTGAGCCTCGTAATAACTTGTTACAAAGCAACTAGAAGCAAAGTTTATAGATAAAATCGAGTTTGTGAATAATAGTGAGTTAGTGACCTTACACTCTGTGTGTATATATCAGAATATCAATCACTTACTTTTCAATATAATTTTAATGACAATCTTTTATAACAGAAAGAGTAAGTTGTTTTAAAAAGATGTTAAAAATTGATCTCAGTAAATTTCTTTCCCAATTACTTGTCATAAATTTAACAATCCACTAGCAAACGGAAAGGAGAAAAGGCCAATTCAGGAATTAATAAACTCTTCTAGAACTAATGAAATGTTAGGATGTTAAAAATTGCCTCCTCCAGTATTTCAAATTGATCCCTTTTCGTCCTTAGAGAAACTCAAACAAATAGTAAGGAGAAACACCAAAATCAACCCAAGAAGTTCAAATGCAGTTTCATAATCATCATATAAACTACCTGAAATAGAGTCAAGTGCCAACAAATCATAATCAGATACAACGCCAACCTGCAATAACAAAACAAGTCAGTATTGATTGGAGGAAGAAGATGGAAGCTCAAAATCCTCATTGATTGACCATTTTTAGACTGGAAAACTGTCTTCTTCTCCAAGAAAAAAATAGCTATCCAAAGAGACCATGATCATTAAGAACTGAGCATTTCCCCAGTCCAGTTTAAAAAATAGCAACTTTATGCATTCATATAATCATATATCAATAACAAACATATGTCAGAATGTCATAATTCTGTCTCTGTCAAACCAATGTCTCCAGACTCCAAGAGACATAAATGCTCCTCAGAAAAAGTAAAGAAACAAGATCTTAGCTCATATGTGAGGTAAAGCATGGGAACAGACAATATTTTCTTAACGAGTTTGAAAAGAATAGAAAACCCAAGTTATAAATGAAGAAATAGTAAAACTAAACTACTTCAAAAGTTACCAATTTCCAGTCATCATCAATCACAGGAAAACCAGTAACTCTCTTCTCCACAAGTGCCTCCAATGCTACAATTACAGAATCAAGTATAAAATTAAAAGTGAAAATAAAAAATAATGACAATTAGCATAAATATGATAAATAAGTAGGGTTATCAAGTATCAGTAATACCTTCATCCACACTTGTTGTAGTTTTGAC
Organism: Fremontodendron californicum; assembly: GCA_030761205.1. Classification (NCBI taxonomy): domain Eukaryota; kingdom Viridiplantae; phylum Streptophyta; class Magnoliopsida; order Malvales; family Malvaceae; genus Fremontodendron; species Fremontodendron californicum. Next base: position 2,985,098 of record JAULJL010000013.1, on the reverse strand, counting down.
AACATGTAAATCCTCTTTTCTGGTCATAAAATCACCCACCGTATAATTTCCGTTTCTTGACTAAAAAAAAAAAAAAAAAGCAACACGAAATCATAAATAAATAAAAAAACCCATGTAAAAAAACAATCTTTTTTAGCAAAAAAAAAATCCCCAAAAAGAACAAGATAAGAAAAAGGAGGATTACGGGAACAGAGTTGGCGATGAGTCCAGAAGCACGGCGAAAAGAGCTTCTTTTAAAGAGAGACAAAGAAGGTACTACTTTATGGGGATTATGGTACAAGGAGACAATGCAGGGTTGCTTAGAATGAAGAAATGAGTTGAAAGAAGGGAATAGCCTCAGGGTTTGATAATTGGCAAAAGAAATGGAGCCCATGTTTGTTAAAAAAAAATAAAAATTGCAGTGACAAAACAAGAAAAAGATGGTACTATAAACTTTATGTTATAACAAGTTTGTTGATTTAAGAGAAAGAAAAAGAAAAGGAAAAAAGAGAGGAAGCTTTGGCCTTTGGATGTTGAATAAATATGGGAAAACTGAGAAGTGGAGATTGAAAGAAAGAAGAAGATTCAAGGAAAAGGGTGATCAAGTTGTTGTTAGTTGTTACTTGTTCCGCTCAAACAGGAAAGTATGTTCTTTTAGAAGTGAGAAAAAGGTAAATAGACCGTACACTGTAGAACTTTCCCCTGTTATTCAAGCCCCCCATCCCACGCGCCAATTATGCTTTTCAGCTACAAGAAAATTGTGAGTCGTGAATAGAGGTGCTACGGGTCCGGGTGCGATCCGAAATATATATATATATATATATTTTTATTAAGATTCGGTTTTGGCCGGTCCAAGGCTCAAATTATTGTTTATTTTTTAATAAAAAAATTATTTTTTATAATTAAATTTTAAAAGATTATTATTATTTTAATATGTGAAAAGTGATCCGGATCGAGTCGAATCACAAATATTTCTGTTCAGGTCCTGTTCAGTAATGGTCGGACGGACTGTCCGATCCTTAAACAGATCTAGTTGTGATACATCTTTAATTCAATAGTTTTTTTTTCAGAAATTCAACCAGTTGATTTTTATTTTAGGATTTTGTTTATAAATACATACTAAATATAATTAAATTATTATTTTAAATAATATTTAAGAGAAATAGTACATTAATTATATAAAGAGAAATATTAATCAGTGTGATACTGATTAAAGTGATTATATAAAATAAAAGTGTAATTAATATAATTTTTTTAATTTAATAAAAATAATATATTAAATGCAAAAAAAAAAATGATAAATAATTCTTTAAGCAGACTCTGATATAAATATCATTTTAATTGATTTATGATGGAATAACATTTTGGTTTTTATGACAAATGGAATAACTTTAAGAAACATTAATTAAATTTTTTGTTTGAAAAAAAAAATGATGAAAACATTAAGGTGTACCCACAAAATTTGATGTTTAGGATCTCAATTCCTACCAAAATGTGAGGAGTTTATTTTTTCTTTAAGGAATTATTCAAAAAAAAAAAAAAAAATTTGAAGCAAATTTTGCTTCTATGGGTGGGTTTGGACTTTGACCCCTAATCTAAATGCTAAATTGGAAATTACATTACATGCAAAAAAGTCAGACAATATTTAAATGTTGAAAAACTATAATTCAAATGTTCACTCATTAGTTAGTTGCTTCTGGAAAGGATTGCTATTAATCTCATCTCATAAAACTCATAAATGCATAATCTCTTAGCTTATACAAAGTAAATTAATGTTAAAAACCAATAATCGGGTGATTTTTAGTAGAATATTAGATTTTTAATTTTAATAGTTAAATTTGATTTTTAATAGTTTCAAATTAATTAAAAAAATTTGAAAAACGATTTCATGTAAATATTTAGTATCAAAACTTTAAAGCAAAATGCAAAGTTTTGTTAATAAAAGGTAAATCTGACAATTCGTATTTCGTATCGTGTTCGTGTTATTTTTTTATATCATAATCGTGTTTAAAATATTATATATTTATATAAATTTTGACATGTTAATAATTCGTGTTATATAAATTTTGACACATTCATATATTCGTGTCATATTTATATTAATTTTTTACACCATATCATATTTTATATCATATTTTAATTATTTATTATATTTATGTGACGTTCAAAATTATCAAATTTAATAAAAAGATGTCAAAAAAGTTTTTTTTCTTCCTAAATGATTGGTGTAATTATTGGGTTGTGTGCATGAGTAATTGGGAACATGTGGGCTGGCAATCAGGTGGTCAGCATTGGCTACCGTCCGATTTAATGAATTTTCAATTCTTTTGGGCCATTGAGTTCGTAATGCCCATAGTTCAAACCCAGTGATTAGTCCAATGCAAAGTTTCCACACTCCCTCCGGCCCTACCTCCCAATAAAATCCCTTCAAAGTTCAAAAAAAAAAAAAATATATATATATATATATAACGTCAGTAGATCTTATAGTATATTTAAAAAAATTAATTAAAAAAAATGTAACAGTTTTTTAATTTTTTTGTATAGTTTAAAATTTTCACTGATATTGTATGAAAAATAAACTCATATATATATATATATATATATCATCGGTGAAGTTTTTAAAATTTCACAAACAATATTAAAAAAACCGATAAATGTGTTTTTTTGTTATATTATTTTTTAAAATATTTTTCACTATATCCCACAAAAACATTTCGCTCTGTTAAACCTGCGTATATACATATTATATATAAAATGCTTGATCGAACTATTTTAAAGAAATATTTCATTCAAACAACAAACTTGTGTCAATCTCATTATTTTTAATTAAAAAATCAATGAAATTGAAATATAATGAAAAAAATAAGAAAAGTAATGGAAATCTTTTGGCAGTAATAAGTAAGCAGAATTGAAGATTCATTAGCCGATTGAGATTGATATTACTTTGGTTTCCACTGCTTTAAAAAGCAGATTCATGACAGTATGATGATTTTTATATATGAAACCTAATAGAGAGAGAGAGGAGGACAAGCATATATTATATAAACAAATAATAATTTACTTTTATCTTCTAAATTGCTAAAATTTTATGACAAGCCCCTAATTGCTAAGTTGACATGTATTCTATGCACAAAAAAGAGCAGTAAGCCAGTCTTGGCCACATTACAAACACTACCTAACAGTGTAATACCAGCTTGTCAATAATATTGGAAACATGCATTCATATTTCATACATACAAGCTTTAAATCATCAGAGCATCATTTTAATTAGCACGCCTCAATCTCAACCCCACATCAACCTCTCGGTCATGCCGGATTATTCCAGCTCTCCGGAGATCAGAAATCTGTGTTTCAGAGGACGCCCCGACCTCACTTTGCCTTTCTTCCGAGTCTTCCCTGAAGTTATGAAGTCGACGACCAACAAGATATCTGTCATCCCTTATAGAATTATGGAGGTTAGTGAACCAGACATGAAATCTCTTTGCACAAAAGCACAAGAAGCTGAAGCAAAGACTTCCTAGCCATGCGAATCGGTACACAGCTGAGTTGATCACTAATGGGTAGCCAAGCACCGGAAACACCCCTCGGGCTAATACATAAGGTACACACAAGGCTGTCAGCAGCTTCATTATGATGGGAAATACAATCTCCCGCAATACCCAAAGGCCATGCAGTCTGGAGAAACCATCTTCTCTCACCCTTACAAATTTTATTCGCCAGCTTTCATCTACCAACGGCATCATATGATCCAAGCATAACCTGTGCATATAAAAGAAATCAACTTGACCTTGTGGTGGAATAATCTCCTCATTACAAAATACTAAGATTCTAAAAGTTTTCCGTATGTTTAGCGTCTTTATTGCAAAAACCAAAGATAACCATGTCACAACAATTTTTTCTGCTGCACATCACAAATGTTGGTATAACACTTACCAGTCTAGTCCAGATCTTAAGAAAAATGAGACCCAATGCCCAATCCTGATAGAGGAGGAAAACTGGGCTCTCATCCGCAGGCACCCGCATTGGCACAATCACCAAAAGTTCAAAGAGCAGACCAATAAGAACAGGAATGACAAAAATCTGGCATTACAGCACCAATAAGGATTTAAGAGTTAGATATATGTAGCTCTGAAACAAGTATAAAAACAGATTACTCTAGATGATATACCCATATTGATAAGAGCACAGAGCTCTTGATGACAATGGCACCCCATTTCCAAATTTGGCTAAAGAGAACAGAAGCCCTCTTTGTTCTAATGTGCTCAATGGAGTATCTAGCTCCAGCTATGGCTGTCCAAATGACATAGCTTCCAATGATGAAAGCATAAAGGTCTACGATGAGAAACAAAACAATAACCAATTAGCACTGAAATTACAAATGAGACTTTATAACAAGAAACAAAAAAAAGTCAAACCGCATTACCATTGCACTTAATGCCATGAGTTATTGGGAGAAGAGGAATGGCATTGAAAAGAGCACGTCCAAGTGATATCGGTACTACTATCAAGGCAGAGTTAAAGATAAGCAAAGTCATCCAGGCAACCACCAGCAAGAGGACAATACGAAGAACAAAGCTGTACCTGCTGAAGAATGCATCAATAAAAATTAGACAGTATAAAGTGGAGCCAGATACCAGCAAAGATATTCAGGTTTAACAAAATGTAGCAAGAGATTATGAAAAGAACAAAACAGAAATTCAGTTAAGTCTACAATAGTTAACAGACTTAAATGCTAAACATCAAAACATGCCATTAACCAAAAACATTAATAACTTCAATGATAACTATCCATTCCGTACAAGAAAATAACTAACAATTGACATAAATGCCGATCTTTGCACATTGACAGGCACATAAAATCCAGCCTTTATAGCAGAATTCAGCACTTAACTACTTAAGCAAATTTCATTTGGATGAATTAGATATAAAAGAATAATTTGAATACTCATTCTCCAAAAATGGTAAATATTAGGAAATAGTATATGAGAAATTCATATTGTTCTAATGTGTCTAAACAAAATAAGTAGTTAAAATCCCTTGCACTTAAATTTAAAACCTATACAATATCTAACCTCAAGAATAACTTCCTTGCAAGTGCAATTTCAATAACCATATTGATCTTAATGTTAATACTTAATAGTGTAAGTGAAACCTAAAAATTCTAGTCATGAAACTACAATCTTAGAGCGAAGGTGTATGCAAATATACCACAAAAAAAACCTAAATATTTTCACACCACAATGTCAATCAGACCCATTTTGTAATATTGTAAATCAAAAGCACCATATAACTTACTCTGAATCAGTTTGTTCATCCCCTTCAAACTCCTCCACAGCATTAGAGTTCCCTGATGCAAGGAGGCCTCTATTTGGATCATCGGCAGCAGCAAATGCAACCATGGCCTGTTCCTGTCCACCTAGCTGCACAACCTGTAGTCTATCCAGCCGTCCTGGTTCAACATTGGCATTTTCCTGGCCACCATTCTCCTCAGGTCTAGGAAGTAAAAAATCCGTTAAGCCTAATGCCCAACCAACTGCCGTAAACCAATAGCGGAGCAGGGACTTGATTGTTGTCCGCAATTTAAAATGCTCAATGGCAAATGGAATGCATATTTGAAAGAGAAGCATGTCAGCTGGAATCTCAGTAAATGGATCAGATACCCTGCAACAAGCAAATCATTTAAATGTAAGCTATCAAGAAGTATACATAAGTGAAGGAATGAGAAAAAAAGGTATGGCCAATCTTACGATATATCAAGTGGGAAAATAGAGTGCGCCATCCTCATAGCAAGCTTGACTGGCAAAAATACCAGCATCACAATCAAACTACCATAAACTGCAACCGATAACAAGACCCTCCGAGCATGCTTGTGTACAGGATCATCGATTAAATCACGGAAAGGATTGTAGTTTGGATCAGCTGGGTCTCGAAGGAAGTACAGAACTCCATTACGTAAAACCTGCCCATAACAAGAACAACATTAACAGACTCATGCTACAATATGAAAACAGCTACCAAATTAACACTTATATCACGGATTGAAAAGAGGATTACCCCTCGAAGATGGCTGACAAAGATACTTATTTGTAGCATGTACACAATTCCTACAACCCAATGAACCAATGAGCTTGCTAAAGGTGAAACTGAGAAGAACTGAACTCTTTGAGACATTGATTTCCCAAACATCCTTATTGTACATACATCTAGCCACCATCCACACATCAAAGGAAACACCCCAAGCTCAATTACAAGCAGGAAAGCAACTTTAATCATTGTCATCAAATGCCTCATTGCTGCCAAGAACTGCCTGAAGAGGGACGGAATTGTCTCGGCTACTGAAGCAATTCCATAGAACCTCCCCATTGTCAAAGGCTCGCCCCTAGTGTACCTAATCAAAGTGACAATACCCAGGTAGAAGAACACTAAGGAGAATATAAACATGTATCCAAAAGCAAGAGTTGTAACGTCAGACAGCCTTGATGCTCCAATAGTTGCTCCTTTTAAGAGATCGGCTGAAAATAGTGCGCTTGTGTTGCTTGAAACTTCTCCTATTGCACTAGAGTTTGCTTTCAACATTTCTGCAACCTGGCCAAGCATGCCATTTTCTTGGCCTTTGGATGTCAAATTCGTAACAGCAGTTAATACATTCTTCAATGTGATGTTTACTAAGGAAAGGGCAGTGCCTGTCAGTGGCATGACTGCTGACAGCACAGGACCACTTGCAGAAGAGAAAAGCCAAGATACATAATAGAGAATAATACGGCCTAGAGAAAAAGGCACAAAAATAACGACACCAAGGAATATCATATTACTTGCTAAAACCTGCAGAAATAAACATCAAGTCATGAAAGAATATCGTGCTAACCAAGGAAAAAAAGGCTAAAAGTTTGCATTTTGTTTCTTTTCTAAGTATCTACTCTATTGCAGATTGTCACACTTTAAAGCTCTAAAAGAATAAAAGGTTTAGCATTAGCATATGTAGACAACTGTGCAAATTCTACACCTAGAGATCCAAGTTCCTAGCTGACATCATGCAGTTCGAAGTAGTAAGATATAAAGCAACAAACAATAGAATTATAAGATTATAATTAGAGCCAGAGTCATGCATAAAATTATAAAACCAAACACTGCCATCTAATGTCTGTATTTGGGAAGTGGAAAAATTTAAAGGAACAATAAGAGAGGCAAGAATTGCACTCTCTAACAAGGCAGATGATTCACGGAGAAATTTCCCCCCATTAAAAACATACCAAAGCAAACAACCAAGAAAACAGCTGAAAAAATGCTCAAGTTTGTTTGACACAACAAAGTCTAAATTGATGTAGGAGCATAGAATTAGGATTATTCTGCTATGCCTATATTATTTAGTTATTATTTTGAGTTGATGTTTTTATGCGTTTTAATATTTTATTAGGTCGTGTGACTAGCATGTGACTTTTAATGAGAGAACTAGTATAAATACCCTAGTAAGGGTTAATAGCCGCCTAGCTTATGATTATTATTGATTGAAACTCCTTTAATAAAGGTTTTAAAAGATCTTAAACCTAATTCTCTTGTCCTGTTTCAATTAGAGTTGTTATCTCTTTCTCTTTAGTTGTTGTTTTGATCTTACCCTGCATCAAATTGGTATCAGAGCAAAACAAATCCTAGTTTTGTTTCTAGATTCAAAATTAGCCATGGTTGGACGTGGAAGAGGGAATCAAGGTCAGCAAACAGAATTGACTGAGATGAGGCGTATGATTGAAAAATTGTCGCGAGCTGTACAAGCCTTACAGCGACAGGGACATGTGGGAGCCCGAATGGAGATTCCGAAAGGTGACCACGACCCTTTTGACATGCCGGAAGGTGGTCTTGAGGATGAACTTGATGAGGGAGGCAAGGAATTGTCGGATCCCATCTATGATGAATATAATGACGACGGTGATGATGTAGATATCTATCTAGTACAAGGAGAATCATTGATGGTTAGGAGGGTGCTGACAACAACATCCGAAACTAGCAAATTGAATGGGTTTCTAATAGCTGAAGAGTTGAAGGATGAATGCACGAAAGCAGGACTGGTGTTCGCTGTTATCAACAAGGTTATAAATAGCTCTGGCCGTGATGGAGACCTCAAAGAACGACCTATTGTTGCTCAAAGGTTGTTGGAAGAGTTCGCTGAGTTGGTTGGTGACACTTTGCCACAAGGCTTACCACTAATGAGGAGCATTCAACATGCCATAAACGTAGTACCTGGAGCATCTCTACCTAATCTACTAGCATATCGAATACTACCTGCACAACGACTCGAGATGCAAAAGCAAGTTGAAGAGCTGATGGAGAAAGGACTGGTGCGTGAGAGCAAAAGTCCATGTGCTTGTCCGGCCCTGCTTACCTCTAAGAAGGATGGTTCTTGGAGGATGTGTGTTGACAGCCATGCCATAAACAAAATTACTATCAAGTATCTGTTTCCAATTCAATGCTTGGAGGACATGCTTGATTAGTTGGCGGGTTCTAAGATATTCTCTAAGATCGATTTGAGAAGTGGATATATGCAATTTAGAGCTGGAGTTCCTCGACATGCCATCATTAAGAAGTTTGCTAGTGAGGAGATATCAAAACTTGAGGATTTAATCTCTTTTCTATCTAAGCTGTCTCGGGGTGCTCGGGCGCCTTTAGAATATTAAGCTACATGGATCGTCATCGGAGAAAGTTTGTCTTGGTCAAGGTTGATCGCCATGAATGGTATGCACCTCTGTAGATATACACTCGTGATGACAGCTCAGGTTTATGGACAACAAAGCCTGCCTTTCAACTAGAGTCCATGCTGCCATCATCTAGTGATAATGGCGAGGCTACTCATATGGAACACATACATCAAGATAACCACCAAGAGTTGACTGATGGTTTCACTAGTATGGAAACCAGTTATGAGCATGCTTCTGCGAGATTGCATTCTCAGGATGAAAAAGGTATTGGATTAAAAAAAAAGACTAGAAGAGGATATGTCTTCTGATGGAGTTGTTACTGACTGTTCCTTAAATGAAACTGGTGAAGTTAAGTTGGAGAATAAAATTGCCATGGAAAATGCTGTGTTAAGGGACTATCAAGGTGTGACTGCTGCAACAGCTAATGCTTCAATTGCTGAATGATTAATAGAGTCTACTCTTGTAATGTTTGAGGTTCATGTGCCACCATCATGCATTGCTTGATGGCATCCATTCACAACATTTTTTCAGGATTGGTGTCATTATATATCATTCTCGTAGTATGGGTTTGGTTGCTGTTGACAAGAATACAGTTGCAATTTCTGCTTCGGATGTGATGTTGTCCTTTGCTACTTATCCAATTGAAATTCCTGGAGAGGTTGTTTTTCTTCGCCCTGTTCACAATTATGCTCTAGTTGCATATGACCCCTCAGTTCTAGGGACTGTTGGTGCTTCTGTGGTTCGTGTTGCGGAACTACTTCCTGAGCCTGCATTACGTCGTGGGGATTCAATCTATCTTGTGGGATTAAATAGAAGCTTACAAGCAACATCTAGGACATCAGTTGTGACCAATCCAAGTGCTGCATTGAACATTGGGTCTGCTGACTGTCCACAGTACAAAGCAACAAATATGGAAACAATTGAGCTTGATACTGATTCTGGTAGTAAATTTTCAGGTGTGCTAACAAATGCGCACGGAAGGGTTCAAGCAATCTGGGGAAGCTTTTCAACACAACTGAAGTTTGGTTGCAATACATCAGAGGATCATCAACTTGTGAGAGGTATCCTCGTTTATGCAATAAGCCAAGTTCTTGACAAGATCATATTTGGTGCTTATGGACCGCCTCTTCTCATAAATGGTGTCAAAAGGCCGATGCCACTTGTTAGGATCTTCTCTGTTACACGGACTCGGCAGTTTCTACCACTGTACCCGTGTCGACACGCAACACAGATATATGTGTCGGACGCCGTGGTTGCAATAGGGACTCGTCTTCATCTCCTCAGGCAAATCAAACATAAAATATATATATATATAATTCACAAGAAAATGGTAGATTATTGGTCTGATATTTGTCTGATAGGTGGTTTGAATATGGAAAGAAAATTTTGTTTTCCTTGACTCTGACAATCTCAAAGCTGTTGATCCAAGCTGGGTTTCAGTACTTGCTAAAAAAAAAAGATGGAAAGTTTAATCGAGTTTATATTTCATAAACAGAGAGGGAGATAAGCTGAGAAAGGCTTTTGTGTTTGCGGCTAGAGAAGTTTGGAGAAGATGAAGAAGAAGATTAATGTTTAGCAAAAACGACATAGTTTTCTTTTTATTTAATTCAAGCTCAAAATCTTCAAGCCCATTGATGTTGGATTTAACAAGTATTTTTATACTTTCCATGTTGGATCTAACAAGTGATTAGTCTAGCCCAACAAAAGCAAAACGATAATGTCTTGGGCTTTTATATTTTTGAGCTCTTGCTTAATTTTATATTACCTAAGTGATGGGTGTGTTTGAGCCCTTAAGGTTTTTAAAAGTAAAGAAAACAAAATAAAATTTGTTTTTTTTAAAGGGTAAAATATAAAAGAAATTTTATTTAACAAAATTATCTTATAAAATTTTATATCCGCGTACCCGTATCTTATTTTTGGACACTTTTTAGCCGACTCCGCGAGTCCAAAAATTTAAGCAAATGGCGAGTCTGACACTTAGACACATACCAGTATTGGATACCCGTACCCGAGTCCATGTAACATAGAGGATCTTAGAGGTTGAACTTTATCCTACTTTGCTTTCAAAGGCCAGAAGCTTTGGATTGAGCGATGACTGGATCCAAGCTCTAGTCAAGAAAGATCCAGTTCGTCATCAAGTTTTACATGTTAAAGGTTGTTTGGCGAGATCAAGAGCTGAAAATTTATTAGAACAAGGTGACATGGTTTTAGCAGTAAATAAAGAGCCGGTTACTTGCTTTCGAGACATAGAAAATGTTTGTCAAGCATTGGACAATGGTGACAATTGTGGGAACCTTAGCATGACCATTTTTCGACAGGGATGTGAAATTGATCTTCTTGTGGGGACAGATGTGAGGGATGGGAATGGCAGAACACGAGTGATTACTTGGTGTGGGTGTATGGTTTAGGATCCTCATCCAACCGTGCGTGCTCTTGGATTTCTTCCTGAAGAAGGGCATGGTGTTTATTTGGCACAGTGGTGTCATGGTAGTCTTGTTCATAGATATGGGTTATATGCTTTACAATGGATTATTGAAGTTAATGGGAAACCTACTCCTGATTTAAATGCTTTTGTTCATGTGACAAAGGAATTGGAACATGGGAAGACTGATCCTGAAGTATATGCAGAAGCAGCAAAAGCTTTCTCAACAAATTCAGTTATCTTTCAACCTGGGGAGATTGATTCAGGAGCATAGAATTAGGATTATTCTCCTATGCCTATATTATTTAGTCATGTGACTAGCATGCGACTTTTAATGAGAGAACTAGTATAAATACCCTAGTAAGGGTTAATAGCCGCCTAGCTTATGATTATTATTGATTGAAACTCTTTTAATAAAGGTTTTAGAAGATCTTAAACCTAATTCTCTTGTCCTGTTTCAATTAGAGTTGTTATCTCTTTCTCTTTAATTGTTGTTTTGATCTTACCCTGCATCATAAACTATAAGTCAGCTATCAAATTCCAACTTAGTAAAAGCAGCCTATGCCACTCAAAAACATACACACAAACGCAAACACACAAATCACCCTTTGTTTTGAGGATGATATGTTGATAAGCTAATTTCAGCGCCTAAAGGTTCCCAAGAAAATCCCTAACAAAAAGGCAAGGCAAGGCAAGCACTTAAATAAGATTGGTAAGAGTGTCAATTAGAAGTTAAGCATAGATAGTAAAATTGAAACAACCAAAGCGACTTACAGTGAATGCATTCTCAACCAAATGGAAAACAGGACCCTGCATGCCAACAAGCTCATCAAAAGGTACATCCTCAGCACCATCAGCATCGTCCAAGCCATCAAACATCTGTTCGACATGAGCTTCAAGACGAGCTGCCTGCATTTCCCAACGAGCAGCCACATTTTCAGCATTCCTTCTGATCATTTGACCAGCTCCACCAGCATCTTCACCATTACCATCACCAGCAAAATTCCTATTAGCTTGTCCAGGAGGTCGCCTAGCAGCACGAGCACCATTCCTATCCCCATCATCTTCTCTCTCAGCATCTTGCCCTCCAAGCTCTCGCAAGTGCCGAAAATAATCCCTCAAAGAAGTGGCTCCAAGAAAAATAAACACAATGCTAGCAGAAAGTAGGAACCCATGCAAACAATCAATAAGAATGATTGTGGTTGAAATATGGCTTAAGAATAATCTCTGAGCTTCACCAAAACTCCTAACAAATGCCAACCGCCATATCCAAAAGGTAATGAAAGGTATAATAAGGAGCCAAACAGAAAGTACAAAACTAAGGCGCAAAAAGAGCTGCAGAAGATGACAAGCTTTCAATGCCATCCCAACAACAAACTCTTGAAAAGGAAGCCTTGCTGGAGCATTCTCAGCATACACAGGGGAGAAAGAAAATGCATGCTTGCAAACCTGCAAAGAAAGTCAAGTACACTTAAAGCATTAATATCACAGGAAAATCTACCTGATAACTCGTATAATTATATAGTTTTTAGTTATGTTTTATTATTGTTTTGTGTCAAATACGAGTTATTATTGTTTAGTCTAATTGTGTTTATGATCTTTTATATTTTTATGTAATTTGGTGTTTTTCACAAGTTTCTTTGAGTGATTTCAGATTACTAGAATTAAGGGCAAATCCAGTTCAGTTCCAGTTCCGACACATTTTGCCATATCAGCTATATCTGGAGTTTCACTGAAGCAATAAGGCTGAAATTTGTAGCCGTGCAAAGCTAAGAGGCATATCTATCTTTTTCATGTTTTATACTTCTTGAAACGGAGTCGTTTTCCCTAGCGAAATCGACCATCAAGTTGGCTGATGTGCAATGACGTCTGTGCTGACCTGTTTTCGTATTTTGCCCATATCTGCTTATCCACATCAGCAAATGAGCTGATTCCAATGGCTATGGATCCGTAACTGATACGGGAACCTTTGTCTAGAAGACCATATGATCAGATCAGGCCTCTAATATTGACGAAATCGACCATCAAGTTGGTTGATGTGCAATGACGTCTGTGCTGACATGTTTTCGTATTTTGCCCATATCTGCTTATCCACATCAGCAAATGAGCTGATTCCAACGGCTATGGATCCGTAACTGATAGGGGAACCTTTTTCTAGAAGACCATGTGATCAGATCAGGCCTCCAACATGGACGAAATCGACCATCAAGTTGGCTGATCAAAATTGTCATACAATATGACGAAAATTGTTAGAAAAATTCACCCACCTATTATACCTACCTTTGAAATTTGTAAAGCTTGTCTCTTGTCATTTAGCCTTCCAAAATGTGTATAAATAGAGGGCCTTGGATGATTGTAGAGAATCATATTGTACATAGGTAGGATATTAGCCATTTTAATAAAATTCTCTAAGTTTTCTTCTTCTTTCTTTTCTCTAGTTTTCTTTCTTTTCTCTAGTTTTCTTTTTCTTTAGAGAGAGCAAGAGGTTGGATAATTAATATTCTTCCTCTTCTTCTTTCTTTCTTTTATTTTCTTCTTAGATTTTCTTTAATTTTATGTTTATGTTTACAATGCCTATGCTAGGCTAAACTTCTATTTGGTTAAGGGTGATTTCAAAGCTATAGACATGTTTTATAATTGATTTTCAGATTCTATCTATCATTAATTTTCTATCAAAGTTGCTTATGTTCTTCTACAATAATTGTTCATGATGTTGTCTTGATTTGTTTAGGTGTACAACTAGATAGATCTTGATAATTATCTATTGCTAGTTTAGGAGTCTTGATCCGTGTAATTGTCTTGATTTCCTATTCATAAGTGGCAATTTGTGATTAATGATTATGGTCAAGTTTTCAATAATTGCAAAGTGGAACATAACCTAAGTTGAACAATCCGAGCTTATGTGTTTGTTGCTTAGATCAACCTATCTTTCTCATCATAAAGCTGCCATTAAATTGAATCTAGAGAGCTTATTCTAGGTTGTTTGATGGTTAGAGATTAAATAGAGAGCTTGTTCTATTTAACGACAAACTAAGGAAAGATTGGGATAACAGAACTTGTTGTTATCTACGGTTGTTAACTTTGATAGTTGGTTGATATTGATAGATCTAAAATTGATTCTTAATGATGTCTAGTGGTGGAGAATGAAACCTTAACCATATGTTTCATATTTGATTCTTCTTAGTATATTCATTTTTATTGGCTGGTTATACCGCCTAATTTGTATATTAACTTTGTTTTATTTTTATTGGCTGGTTATACCGCCTAATTTAGTATATATATTTTTATTGGCTGGTTATACCGCCTTGCATCTTATTCTTATTATTTACTTTAGTTTAAATCTGGCTTCAAAAACCCCTTTTCTTTAATTGTTCTTGAATTTAAGTTTTAAACTATTAACTTATAAACTAAAACCCAATCCCTGAGGACTCGACCCTTGCTAACTACTATACTTACAATTGATCTTTTTAGTGCAAGGTTAAATAAGATACACTCTTTTGGGTGCATCAAGTTTTTGGCGCCGTTGCCGGGGATTGTTTTCTTTAGTTTATTTGTTACTTGGTTTATTCTTATTTTCAGTTCTAATGAGTTTTGTTTTCTTGTACATACGGGTTTTTCTTATCAAATTTTGAAAAAAATAAAATAAAAAAAATTAAAAAAATTAAAAAAAAAACGATGGAATTGAGCAATCTAACACTTGAAGAGTTGGTGGCATACATGAACATGGAGAATCAACAAGCCAATCTCACCTTCCCAGTTCAACAATTTGCCATGGGAGGATGTCAAGGCCATCAAGTGTTCCAAGACCAACTGCATGATCATTACTCAAACACTTACCATGAGGGATGGTGGGATCATACTAATTATGGCTACTCAAAAAATTTCCAAGAAGTAGATCCTTATGCCAGTTACACTCATCCATCTATCTTCAATCAATTATGGTCTCAAGAATCAGATCTTTTTCAGCCATCACATATGACTCAAAACTCAGGTACTTCTTTAGAAGATCTTGTCTATTCTCTTGTTACTAATACTTTGCAATTTCAACAGGAAACAAGGGCAAGCATCCAGAGTTTGGAAAAGCAAATGAGCCAATTGGCTAGTAGTATGGTGGGATGGGTAGCACAAAGATCTGAAGAACTCCCTGCCCAAACGATGATTAAACCAAAGGAGAATGCTACTATTGTGACCTTCAGGAATGAGGAACAAGATGAGGATGAGACAAAATTAGAGATGAATTCTATTCTTGAGGATAATGAAGCTAATGATCGAAATAAGAGTATTTCGGCACCTGAGGTAACGTTTGAGATTCCAATTTTTACTAATGTTTCTTCTCCACCTTTTCCTAGTAGATTCGCAAAGTTCAAGGAGGATGAACATGAACAAGACACGCTGGAAACCTTAAACAGTTTGTTTGTGGATGTCATTCAACAAGTACCAAAAGATGCACCATTCCTCGATGAGATATGCACCACCAAGGATGATGGAATAATACTTGTAATGGAGAATGCATCCACTGTTGTGCAAAGAAAGTTTCCTCTCAAACGCATAAATTTGGGAAATTTCATGTATGAGCCTTACAAGCCTAAAAAGCCAAGAAGGGGTGTTGGTTAGATTCAAAACACTAACTCAAGTGTTAATTGGGAAGGCAGCCCAATTAAAGATGAAATTGCCAACCTTCCATATTCAGATTTGCTTTCTCTTTCTTTTCTTTTTTCTTTTATTATTTTTGTTGTTTTTATTTTTATTTCTTATTTTTCTTTGTTAATTGTGTTTACTGTTTTTAAGTTCATTTAGGCTGCATAAGTTTCTTTTGTTTAATAGTTCTTTTCTCTTACATATAATTTTTTCATTTGGGATTAATAGCATTACATTAATGACAATGTAAGAATTATGTTTGGGGGGAAGAATTTAGGATTTTATTTAGAGTGTTTTGTTTTTGAGTTTTTTTTATGCTGTTTTTCTTTCTGATCCTTGTTTTGAAAATAACTAGATGTAAATATAATTTTTATTTTTTTTAACCCCGGTTAAATGGCGGATAACGGTACTCCGTGATTATTTAAATCGGTTCCATCAGCTACCCACAAAACTGATATTGTATATAAATTTCTCTTTCAATTTCTCTTTCATTTTTTTTTTTCATTTTTTTTTCAGGATGGATGATATTCTCACAAGATTGCAGAAACGATTTCCTCCTTTTCCTCAAAATATTTTACTGAAGCTTTACCAAGTTCGATTTGAAAGATTAAGAATGCTTATGCACAAAGGGATTCCTGCAGACATACGTTGGATAATTGAAGCCAAGGTACGTGAAGATGAATATCTTCCTGTTTTGCATTTACCAGGTACAGGTAGAAGCACTTTTGCAAAGAAGCGACGAGCAAAGCGCATGAGTTCAAACTGCCACAAATGTGCACGATGGACGTGTAACGGTAAATGTCGTTCTATTGGGATTCCGTCCTCTAATCGAGATGATAAAATTGAATTCATTAAGGATGGACTGAGTAAGGAGAATTTGGGTAATATCCAACTTTCTCTTGAGACGCATCCTAGTGGAGACGTACAAAGAGAAATTCTTGATTTATGGCCGCAATTCCAAAGGGAATGGCAACATCTTGGGAATCTGATGTTAAAAGACCCTGTTTGCCAGCTTGTAAGAAAACTGGATGGGAAGCATATCCTCGACTCATAGAAGGCGTTTAAGCCGTTTCTGGACGTAAAACCAGAGGAAGATGTGAGCCACAATCACAACTACAATAAATGACTTCTCAGCTTTTGGTTTGATTTGCAATAACTTTATTTCGGTTTAATTTACGTGTTATTCGATTTGTGTAATTATTCTCATTTTTTTTATTTGTCTTTTACGGTTGATTTTTCTTCTCTTTTTGATTTTCTTCCTGAAATCACGCGAAAATCTTTTGTTAGGTTAACATTTTCTTCTGACAGGTCAAATACACTTTCGGCGACATTATTACTCTTGAGTTTTACGGTTGATTTTTCTTCTCTTTTTGATTTTCTTCCTGAAATCACGCAAAAATCTTTTGTTAGGTTAACATTTTCTTATGACAGGCACTCGAAAAAGAAAAAAAAAATGGAAAGTACTTCGTCCCAACGCATTAAAAAAATTTGTGTCTTTGGAGGTGCTTATCCAGGGAAAAATAACATATTCGCTGATGAAGCCATAAGAGTTGGAGTAATACTTGCCCAACAAAAGATCCAGTTGATTTATGGAGGCGGTAGTACGGGTTTAATGGGAGCAGTCGCTACAGCAGCACACGCCGGAGGAAGTCCAGTTCTAGGAATCGTGCCAAAACTATTCACAAGTTTTTGTGGACCTACCGTGGGTAAGGAAATACAAGTCTGGAGTATCCCTGAACGGATGACAATCATGTACCATTCTGCCGATGCATTCATTGCTCTACCAGGAGGTCTGGGTACATTGGAAGAAATAGCTTGCGTGGCTTCTTGGTCATCTTTGGTCACAAATAAGAAACCCATTGGTTTGCTTAATATTAATGGTTATTTTAGTAATTTGCTTTCATATTTAGATAATGCTGTGGATAATGGATTCATGTTTTCAGAGGCAAGGAGAACCATAATTTCTGCTACAACCATTGAAGATTTACTCAAAAAGCTCAAAGCTTATGAGTATTTATCTGCTACGGTTGTTTCGCAAACGCTCGGAAAAAGAAAAAGAGATATGGACGAGCAAGGAGTGGATTGCACTTTGTCTTTGTGACATTATCTAACATTTTGTTTGTTGTGTTTCAGTTATAATAAGTGGTTAGCAACCTCTACAGGTAATATCTCCTAAATTTTACCTTCTTAAAAAAAAAAAAGTTTGTTGTGTTTTAAGCAATTTAGAAGTATTCATTCTGAACAAGGTCTGAGTAAGGGAGACTTGAGACATACCTTGTCAGTTTGATTTCTTCTTTTCAAAAACAAAAAGAAAAAAATTTGTTGTGTTTTAAGCAATTTAGAAGTATTCATTCTGAACAAGGTCTGAGTAAGGGAGACTTGAGACATACCTTGTCAGTTTGATTTTAATCTTTTTACGTTTACTTGTTAATTTTTGTTTAGTATTTTAGGATTATTTAGGTTGCATGAGTTTGTTTTGTTTTTAGTCTAGTTATTCCTATTCTTATGTTATTAGTTCTTTTCTCTTACACATGATTCTTTCATTTGGGTTAATAGACTTACATTGAGGACAATGTAAGAATTAAGTGTGGGGGGAATGATTTAGGATTTCGTTTATTTTTGTCTACTATTTTTTTTATGAGTCTTTATTATTATTATTATTATTTTTTTTTTAGTGTGTTTTAGTTCCTTTTCAATACAATGATGAGATATGAATTGCATAAGTCTAAAACATATTTATTAGTGAGAAGATTTTCATGAGAATTGAGCTTGATGTCAACCTTTTTATGAGCCAATGTTAATATGATATGTTGATTGAGAAAGAAGCATGTTTAGACTTAATCTGACTTGTATAATCATTCTTGTGAGTTTTTGAGCCTAAAATGATTGATGCATTATACAAATCAATCTAATTTCTTTCTTGAGTGCTCTTATGATTACATGATTCTCTAGAACTTGCTTTAAACCGTTTGAGACTATATTGATGCATGTGACAACATGAATATGATAGAGGCATTAGGATTTTTAGCCAGGGCCAAACAACCATCCCTTATTGATGTTCCAAGAGAACACACCCTTAGTGAACCAATTTGAGCCTACATTGAATAAGCTATCTCTTTGGTAACCATAACTTGTCCCTAACCTAAATATACTTATATCTTTACCTTTGTTCCAAAGATGAATTAGCATGATTTGAGACAAGTTGCAAAGACAAGGGATATTTTTTGGTTAGAAACAAGAAATAAGTGTGGGGGGAAAATAAAAGAAAAGTCAAGAGAAAAAGAAATCGAATACTGGCAAATACATTCCTATATAAAAAAAAATGAATCATCTCTTGAATTTGTGGAAAAAGAAAAAGATGTTACAAAGTTGTTTAGAATGAAGAAAAGGCCCAACATGAATATCCGGCCTAGGTGACTATGTACTTGTAAAGAGTTTTGAGAAGTTTCTTTGTATAATCTTTTTATGTCTCTAAACTTTATGAACTCTTTGGAACCTTTGTGATATCTTTATCTTTTTGTTCTTCAACCACATTACAAACCCCTTGGCCCCATTACAACCTTGATTAAAGACCTCTTGATTTATGAAGTTGCATGATCTTTTAGTGGAGAATAGGTGGACAAGCAAGCATATGGTAGAAGTGTTTTCATGAGATTGATTGAGTGTAAACACTTTACCACTACTTTAAAGAGTGAAAATCAAGAGAGTATCCCATGTGAGAAGTTGAGATTAAATTTGAACATGCACTATTTTGATTGAGATATGTTATGCTAATATTGGCTTAACTCAAACAATTTACATTCAAGCATGATTTTTTGTGAAATTTTTTAAGCTATTGATTAGTTTATAAGACTTGTTCAAATATTGTCTCTAATTTGTATTGAAAGGATTAGGAGTAAATATTTTTAGTATATGTAGTTTATTTATATGAAGTTTATTTATATTTTAATTTTTCAATGTTTGTGGGTATCGTTCTAGTAAACCCTCACGAGACTAAACTCGTCCACTAGGGACACCTAGGGGTTTAAAGGCTTGTGTCACATGCTAAGTGCCACCGTAATTTCCTACGAAAGTGGATTAGATTAGATTTTCTTATTTTATTTTTATTGAGTCGTTGCTAGGGACTAGCAACAATCTAAGTGTGGGGGTGTGATAACTCGTATAATTATATAGTTTTTAGTTATGTTTTATTATTGTTTTGTGTCAAATACGAGTTATTATTGTTTAGTCTAATTGTGTTTATGATCTTTTATATTTTTATGTAATTTGGTGTTTTTCACAAGTTTCTTTGAGTGATTTCAGATTACTAGAATTAAGGGCAAATCCAGTTCAGTTCCAGTTCCGACACATTTTGCCATATCAGCTATATCTGGAGTTTCACTGAAGCAATAAGGCTGAAATTTGTAGCCGTGCAAAGCTAAGAGGCATATCTATCTTTTTCATGTTTTATACTTCTTGAAACGGAGTCGTTTTCCCTAGCGAAATCGACCATCAAGTTGGCTGATGTGCAATGACGTCTGTGCTGACCTGTTTTCGTATTTTGCCCATATCTGCTTATCCACATCAGCAAATGAGCTGATTCCAATGGCTATGGATCCGTAACTGATACGGGAACCTTTGTCTAGAAGACCATATGATCAGATCAGGCCTCTAATATTGACGAAATCGACCATCAAGTTGGTTGATGTGCAATGACGTCTGTGCTGACATGTTTTCGTATTTTGCCCATATCTGCTTATCCACATCAGCAAATGAGCTGATTCCAACGGCTATGGATCCGTAACTGATAGGGGAACCTTTTTCTAGAAGACCATGTGATCAGATCAGGCCTCCAACATGGACGAAATCGACCATCAAGTTGGCTGATCAAAATTGTCATACAATATGACGAAAATTGTTAGAAAAATTCACCCACCTATTATACCTACCTTTGAAATTTGTAAAGCTTGTCTCTTGTCATTTAGCCTTCCAAAATGTGTATAAATAGAGGGCCTTGGATGATTGTAGAGAATCATATTGTACATAGGTAGGATATTAGCCATTTTAATAAAATTCTCTAAGTTTTCTTCTTCTTTCTTTTCTCTAGTTTTCTTTCTTTTCTCTAGTTTTCTTTTTCTTTAGAGAGAGCAAGAGGTTGGATAATTAATATTCTTCCTCTTCTTCTTTCTTTCTTTTATTTTCTTCTTAGATTTTCTTTAATTTTATGTTTATGTTTACAATGCCTATGCTAGGCTAAACTTCTATTTGGTTAAGGGTGATTTCAAAGCTATAGACATGTTTTATAATTGATTTTCAGATTCTATCTATCATTAATTTTCTATCAAAGTTGCTTATGTTCTTCTACAAGAATTGTTCATGATGTTGTCTTGATTTGTTTAGGTGTACAACTAGATAGATCTTGATAATTATCTATTGCTAGTTTAGGAGTCTTGATCCGTGTAATTGTCTTGATTTCCTATTCATAAGTGGCAATTTGTGATTAATGATTATGGTCAAGTTTTCAATAATTGCAAAGTGGAACATAACCTAAGTTGAACAATCCGAGCTTATGTGTTTGTTGCTTAGATCAACCTATCTTTCTCATCATAAAGCTGCCATTAAATTGAATCTAGAGAGCTTATTCTAGGTTGTTTGATGGTTAGAGATTAAATAGAGAGCTTGTTCTATTTAACGACAAACTAAGGAAAGATTGGGATAACAGAGCTTGTTGTTATCTACGGTTGTTAACTTTGATAGTTGGTTGATATTGATAGATCTGAAATTGATTCTTAATGATGTCTAGTGGTGGAGAATGAAACCTTAACCATATGTTTCATATTTGATTCTTCTTAGTATATTCATTTTTATTGGCTGGTTATACCGCCTAATTTGTATATTAACTTTGTTTTATTTTTATTGGCTGGTTATACCGCCTAATTTAGTATATATATTTTTATTGGCTGGTTATACCGCCTTGCATCTTATTCTTATTATTTACTTTAGTTTAAATCTGGCTTCAAAAACCCCTTTTCTTTAATTGTTCTTGAATTTAAGTTTTAAACTATTAACTTATAAACTAAAACCCAATCCCTGAGGACTCGACCCTTGCTAACTACTATACTTACAATTGATCTTTTTAGTGCAAGGTTAAATAATATACACTCTTTTGGGTGCATCACTACCTTTTTAAGCATAAATATATTTAAATAAATAAGAGGAGAGAGAGAACCACCCATAAATGTATCTTTTAAAATAATTTAAAGAAAAAAATAATGAGAGGGGAGGGAGAGAGGCAGAGACATAAACAAAGAAACAGAGAGAGGAAGAGCCGAGGAGGTAGATAACTGGCTGACACATGCCACTATTATGAAATGCCATACAAAAATATGAATTGATGAGAAGTCATGGTCACAACATGGAAATAGAAAGTATATTAGAGCTGCTAACTTCCCCAAAAGGCAAAAGCTATAAACTCCATTCACATGGCTTTGCAATGTGGTACTAATATGGAAGCAACACTTGTACCTTATGCATAAGTTTTTAGCATTCAAAACCTAAAGTTCAAGGCTAATCTCTAACAGCATTAAATTTGTTTCTTCAATCATGTGTTAGTGACACTTAAAATAAAAATAAAAAAAATGAAGCTTGATTGCTTCACAAGAATTATTATTGCCACCGGTGTTCATTCAAACTTAAAGAAGTTAGTTGTAGCTAATGACATCTCCAATCATTAGAAACCCATGAAAATCATCATAAATCCATGTGTTTAATTCACTTTCACCCCGTATAACTGCAAATAGCATCGAGTTGGAGACGTAGCTTAGCACATTCAATGCAAAATAAGTTGTTCTTTTCAAAATTTCAGGACTCCAGCAATGGAAAGCTCTCAAGATTAGCAACTTCAATGACATTCTTTGTTATAAAAATAATCGGCAAAAAGAATCAAAAGAAAAGCCCAAACTTCTCTTCATTTCTTAATCAACTTTGTTAATGATTCAATAATAACACCTAATTCAAACAGCAAATCAAGAAATTTAATTTTTAAAAAAAAAACCAAAAACCCTAACTGAAATTAACCTAATTTACGAAAATACGTATCATTCATACAAGAAATAATTAAAAAAAATTAACCTCGCATTGGCGAGCATTGCTGTGATTGAGCCACAGAAGAAGGCAATCCTGGTGGACAAATTTGATGCTGCCGCTACACGCGCATGGGTATTGAAGTGGATTCTCTGTATCTCCCGGGTTCCGGCAGATTCTGCAAACGTCTTCCTCTTCTTCTTCCTCATCCATCTCCGCATCATATTTTGCCACCGCCGTCGCCGCCAACGACACCGATGACACCGTTGATGACGTCCCTTTTTCTTCCTTCTCTGACGAAGTGGACGATGTTGATGGCGACGGCTTCATGCTGTCTGTAATAACGGCATCTGTGGAGAAAGTGGGGTTTTCACCGCCTAGGGGAGGATAAGGCGGAGCCGCGGGGGCGATCTCCATCGGGTTGAGTCGGCTCAGTGAGTTCGCGGGAGAGGAACCGAATCGGGTGAACTTGTAGGATTTTATAAGTATTTTACTATTTTTTCGTCATGGTGACGATGGTCGAGGCGAGTTCCTTGAAAATTGTGCTTCCGAGTTTGCCCTTAGAAAACGTTTTATCCCTTACATTTTCTTTAGTAATAATCAAAAAAACAATTATTACGAATACATTGATCCGTTAGAATGGAATAAAAGGAAAATAGAATAGAGAATGAAGACAATGAAAAATGAATGAATAGAGAGAGAATAGATATTATATAATTTGATTGATTAAATAAAATAAAGTGAAAATATTATTATATTATTTGGTCGGTTAAATTTGTATTGAAGAATATATAAGGAATAAATATAAAAATATTATTTTATCTTTGAATTAAATAATAATATTTTATTTATAAAATTAATTTTAAAATATTATTAATATATTTAAAATATTATATATTAAAATATTATATTTATTAGTTATAAGATATTATATTAAAATAATATTTAAAAATAAATCTTAACGTATTATATTAAAAACAAATATAATATAATTTTTATATTTTATATTTTTAAATATTTTTTTTAACCTCATTTTCTCTTTTCCCTCTCTCTCTAACCATCTCCTTCTTTAGCCATATTCATAATTTTCCAATTTCTGGCATTTTGTCGTCGCCGGCCAACATCAGAATCTCCCGAAATTTCATCCGTAGCTTCCTCTTAACATTATATTTCCTATTTTCCACTTTATTTTTTCTAAAAACTCAATAAAAACCTTAGATCTACAAAATCAACCTATGACTTCCACTTCATTTTTGCCGTCCTCCGCCACTCCAAACCCCTCCATTTTTGGATATGTTCATCCTCTTTGTTAAGTCTTCCTCCTCCCAAAATTTGGAGTCTCAAAACTCTCTATATCTAACCTATTCATAAAACCATAGGAGAGAGAAAGTTTCTCTCTCCTTTTTTTTTTTTTATGTAAAATGATTCAATGCCCTAAGATTTGTATGAAAAGAGATGCAAAGTGTGGAGGAAAATGACAATATGCAGTGAAATGTGATGGCTGGTGTAATATAAGGGATATTAAGGATAAAGGGTGATCAGATTTTAGTCTGAATTTATTTTTGCTATTACAGGATGTGGCCGTATAGCCATTCAGAGGCCTGTAATATGACTTGCATCCGAATGAACAATTCGGCGTTCATTTTTGAACGAAACGGAGGAGTAATTAGGGACACCACCGAATAAGCACGGAACCGTAATCTTATTCATGTGAACCAAACGTAGTGTAAGATAAATTATCTCGTCTTTTAAATTTTATAAATGAAGTTAGCAAAATAAAATGATATATATTTTTTAAAATATATTTAAAAATAAAATATGTGATAATTTTTAATTTTATTTTTGAAATTAAAAAAATTCCACGAGATCATTAAGTAAAGTAGTGTCTTCTTTTTATATTCATCAAAAGTTTTATTTGATTTTAGCAAAGAGCAACAAATTTGCCTTATCAATTATCATGCTTTCCTAGTTTAACATACGTTATTATAAATAAATAAAAAAAATTATAAAATAAATATCTGATTGAAGTTTGTAGATTCGAAGTAACAGGATGACACATATTTCTTAAAATATATTTAAAAATAATTTAAAAATTTACACTTATGAAGTTAAAATTTTTATTATCAGTGTATCAAAACGAACTCTTATAAAAAAATGTTATTATCAGTGTATCAAAATTATAGGTGTTCATAGGCCAGGTCAAGCTGGGCCTATATATGGTATCAACACCATATATACTTGTCCAAGCTCAGTTCAACCCGAAATATGGACCTCAAATTTTGTCCAAGTCCGTCCATATTTGTAAATTGATAGCTCAAGCCCATTTAGGTCAACCCATATTAAATATATATATATATTATTTTTTTTATTTAATTTTTAATAATTTTATATTTTTTTATTAAGTTTTTAAACATGTTTGCCGAATAAAATATATATATATTTAAAAAGTAGACTTTCAAATCAATTCTAAGCTCTAAAGATCATACAGATGTATACATAGTTTTTAGTTTTACCCTCACTGTCGGAATCATACAGATGTATACATAGTTTTTAGTTTTACCTCATTGTCGGCGTCGTCTTCTTCTTCTTCCTCTTAACGGTAAAAAAATCACATAACAATACAATCATTAACTCACCAAATCAGAATGTATGCCTGCCTTGAACATCCATTTTAAGCAAAGGTTGTTGCTATCTGTAGAGGGTTCTTTGGTAGGGAGAGAAAGCGTTGCAAACACGTGAAACGAGATGTTGCCGAGAGAAGGCGGAGAGGAAGACTGGAGCAGACCCTGAAGTGTTAGCGCAGCGGCAGGTGGTAGTAAGTAAGGTGAAGGAAGTGGAGAGATGGTGGAACAAGGTTGAGTATGACTGAGAACAATGTTGAGAAGAGATCCAAATAAGTGAGAGTTGCAGAGAGAACTTTAGAGAGAAAAATTGCTCCAATAGGCAAAAATCCCAAATGAGCTATGGGAACTCCTATTTATAGGTCTCAAAATAGGAGTTAGAAAACTAAGTATTGAATAGGAATAATGGTAGAAACTGTCAATTACTAAGGTGTTAATGTCTTATTCAATGGAGGTTTAAATTATTGTTGGTAATAGTGAATAGTGAACAAGAGTTCACTATTTGTTCTGAAAGAAAGAGAGAAGCACTCATACTTCAGGAAAAGGTTAAGAGGAGACCTCTTAACTATCTCCATATCTGATCCACCAAGCCAAGCTCTCCAGAACATCCCAATAATGAAATTAACCCGAGAACCCTGCCATATTCCGAGGTTATTTCCACTTATTCTATTTCGGTGAAGTAGTATCAAGCGGAACGTCCTCTGTAGAATACTTCTCGGTAAAGGTCTTTTTCCATGAGAGTGTCGTTCTGTGAATGACTTGTTCCATGAAGGTGCTGTTTCCGGACAGGAGCTATTCTGAACAGAAGTTGTTCTCGAACAAGAGCTGTTCCAAATGGAAGCTGTTATGAACAGGAGCTGTTCCGAGCAAGAGCTATTTCGAACGGAAGCTGTTATGAACAGGAGCTGTTCCGAACAAGAGTTGTTTCGAACGGGAGCTGTTCCGAACAGAAGCTGTTCCGAACAAGTGCTGTTCCGAATGAAAACTGTTCTGAACAAGAGCTGTTCTGAACGAAAGTTGTTCTGAACAGAAGCTGTTCCGAACAAGAGCTGTTCCGAACGGAAGCTGTTTTGAACAAAAGCTGTTCCAAACAAGAGTTATTCCGAACGGAAGCTGTTCTGAATAAGAGCTGTGCAGAACAAGAGCTGTTCCAACTTTGAGAAGCTAATTAATCTCTTCCTTAATCTAGCATTCAATCTCGTGGTGAAACACTCTAGCATGTTGTTTGATAGGTTTGCTTCTAGAAGCAATATGTAACTCATGTGTAACGAGATTATCCTCTATCCCAGGCATCTGTTCATACTTCCAAGCAAATACATCTTGGAATTCTTTCAAAAGTTGGATAAGACCAACTCTTTGCTCACTTGAAAGATTCTTGCTAATGAAGAGTGGTTTAGCTGTCTCTCCTTCTTCAATCATGTTTATCTCTTCTAATTCATCTTCTTGTGGCTTAGGCTGGTTTTGGAGTTGTTCTGGAGCAGGTACAACATCTTGTATCTCTTATTTGTTTGCTTCAACTTGTAAACAAAATGGTTGCTCATTTAGTGGTTCCCATAGAATGGGTTCAGAAGAAAGTGTTTCTCCAGACCCAGCGTCCCATCATAAACAGTATACAGTTTTTCCATCTTCACGAGTGTAAGAACTCACACCAGTATTCTGTCTATCTTCTTTCACTACGTCATCTCTAGAATTGTTTCCACGTCTTCTTTTTCCACCTCGACGCTTCTTCTTCTTCTCATCATTTTCATCTTTCTTTCCAGATAGCTCTTCCCATTTTGGGAGTGGAACACCTATAGGCCTAGCAATAGCTGTTTCTCCATCTTCTGCTGGATCTTCGAAGAAAGATGCCTCTGTGTAGTTTACTTCATTCTGCTCAAATGGTGCCTTAGTAGCAGGAATGAAGATTTCTTTCCCCTTCCAGTAGCCTTTGATACACTGATGACATGATGATGGAATGATATTGTGAGTGTGTAGGAACTTTCTTCCTATAGGAAGATGATAGGCTACATCAACATCAATCACAAGAAAACAAATCTAATCTTGAATTGACCCCATTTTGAAATTCACTGTCACTTGTCCCAATGTCACAATCTCCTTATTATCAAAAGAAGAAATAGTCATAGGACGACGTAAACTCTTCACATCAATATTCACTGCCTTCAAAGTAGACAAAGGCATGAGGTTCGCAGAGGATCCATCATCAATAAATGTTCTTCTGATAGGACATCCATTGATAGTACTCTCCACATAAAGTGGCTTGTTGTGATGAGGATGGGAAGTACACATATCTGCCTCAGTGAATACTATGGCATTCTCATATCCACTTGCAATATTTCCCATAGGCCTTCCTACCAAATTGCTCTCCCCATATTGTTCTCCTGCTATCTGAACAAGTGCAATAGCTGCTTCTTTTCTTGATTCTTCTATAAACCCAAGTTGGTCGAAAAAGTGTTTGAAATTTGGAGTTTTCATAAGTGAACTTGAAATGGAGGTAGTAACTATAGTACTTGCTTGTGCATCTTCAAATTGAGTGATTAAGGGAGAAGGATCATCATGGTGGACATGAATAATAGCGTTCACATGCCCTCGAGGGTTTTGATGAGCTGGGAATGGATTGTTCTGAACCTCATTGTTCCCAATTAACACCTCTATTGTTTGCATTCTCCGGTGGAATATTCTTCGAAGATTCCTACATTCAGAAACTGGATGGCCAACCATTTGGTGATAGTCACAGTACCTTGGGTTGGACTTTTCTTCTGTTGTTGGTGGTCGTGGAACATAGGGTAGGTTCACATTTCCATCTCTAATCCATTCTTGGAGAAGCGCTTTTACTCTGTCCAATGGAACTGGGAATGGTGGAGAATCAACATCATTATCATGTCCTCTTCTTAGATCATCTCTTCTAGGACGTATATTAGGTCGAGGAGGGCCTCTTCTTTCTCTTCCTCCTCATTGAATTGCATTCACTGTAGGAGTATTCCTTCGAGTGAAACGACTAACTCCTCTTTGCCTAAGAACCATATTATTGGTCCTTCTTACAGCTTCAACCAATGTAGCAAAGGTTGAAAGAGGTAAATTCTCCAAGTGCACCCTATACTAATCGAACATTCCCTGGATGCACGCTTTCACCAATCCTTTTTCATCATGAGAATCTTGAATGTCCAACACCCTTTCCCTGAAGCGTTGGATAAACTTCATGAGATCCTCTCGAGACTTCTGATATTCTCTTCCTAGATCAATAAGAGTAACCTTCTCCTGGGTGGAAAAAAACTTTTCTCCGAACATCCTACACATTTGGCTCTAAGATTCCACAGAGCCCGGAGTAAGGTTGACATACCAGGTGTACGTCTTTTCAGTTAGAGATTTGGAAAACTCTTTTAACTTCAAATCATCATCAAGTCCAGCAACTCCAAGAGTTTTCACAAATTTCATTACATGTTCACGAGCATCTCTGGTTTTCCCATTGAATTGCTTGAACTTAGGACTAGTGTAGTCTTTAGGATATGGCTTGGCAGCCACACTAATTGGATAGTGTAATTTGAGATCAAACTTAGAAAAGTTCAAACTCTTATTCTTCTGCTCAAGTAACCTTTGGAGCTCTTCCTTATTGACAAAACCCTGGGTAATGGTTTGAGCAGCAATTGCGGTAGAGATACCAGCAACAGTGGTGGAAGTTCCAGCAACAGTGGTAGAAGGATTGACCATATTGGTATTTCCAGATGGTAGAAGGTTATTAGTTGTGTTTTCTCCATTATCAATGTTTGGAAGAGTAGCTCCGTCAGAAGTATTTCCATCTCCATTGACATTCACAGGTTGAACTTGAAGAGTTGTGGTAGAGGATGCAAGCTTGGAAATGGTTTCCATCATTTGTATGTTGTTCTTTTCTAAAGTTTTCATCCTTTCTTGGGGAGGCTTGAATCATATTCATCAGTTCTTGGATGAAAGCAGGAGCAGGAGCGTTCTGGTTTTGGACGAGATTGTCCATATCTTCTGGTAAAACAAGTGTTGAAGAATTTCACCTAATGCAATCACTCCTCCCCAGTGGAGTCGCCAAAATGTAAAGGGTTCTTTGGTAGGGAGAGAAAGCGTTGCAAACAAGTAAAACAGGATGTTGCCGGGAGACGACGGAAAGGAAGACTGAAGCAGACCCTGAACTGTTGAGTGCAGCGGCATGTGGTGGTAAGTAAGATGGAGAAAGTGGAGAGATGATGGAGCAAGGCTGAGTATGGCTGAGAACAAGGCTGGAAGAGAATCAGAAAAGAGAGAATTACAGAGAGAACTTTAAAGAGAAAAGTTGCTCCCTCTAGTCAAAAGTTCCCAAATGAGTTGTGGGAACTCCTATTTATAGGTTTCAAAATAGGAGTTACAAGACTAAGTATTGAATAGGAATAACGGTAGAAACTATCAGTTACTAAGGTGTTAATATCTTATTTAATGGAGGTTTAAATTATTGTTGGTAATAGTGAATACTGAACAAGAGTTCACTATTTATTCTGAAAGAAATGGAGAAGCACTCATACTTCAGGGAAAGATTAAGAGGAGCTCTCTTAACTATCTCCATATCTGATCTACCAAATCAAGCTCTTCAGAACATCCCAATAATGAAATTAATCTAAGAACCCTGCCATATTACGGGATTATTTTCACTTCTTCTGTTTTGGTGAAGTAGTATCAAGCGGAACGTCCTCTGTAGAATACTTCTCGGTAAAGGTCTTTTTTCCATGAGAGTGTCGTTCTGTGAATGACTTTGTTCCATGAAGGTGTTGTTTCCTAACAGGAGTTGTTCCAAACAGAAGCTGTTTCGAACAAGAGTTGTTCCGAACAAGAACTGTTCCGAACGGAAGCTGTTCTGAATAGGAGCTATTCCGAACGAAAGTTGTTCTGAACAGAAGCTGTTCCGAACAAGAGTTGTTCCAGTGAAAGAACTTCCAGTGAAGCAACGTTGTTACTTGTTCTAGAATACTTTTGCTATTGTACGCGAAAGTGCAATTTCCTGTAAAACAATTTTATTTCTCTCTAAGAAGAGATAAAATGTTAGTAGTCGAATCAAGTATCTACATTTTGTGAAGCAACTTTTAGTGAAGCGACTTTATTACTTGTTCTGGAATACCTTTGCTATTGCATGCGGAAGTGCAATTTCCTGTAAAACAACTTTATTTCTCTCGAAAAGAGGTAATATATTAGTATCCAAAATCAAGTATTTACACTATCAAAAGAGAGCAAGAAAAAAATAACAAAGTTCATAACTAGAAATAAAGACTCGAGAATGGTTAAAATATTTATATAAAAAAAAAAAGTCTATGAACCTTATTATTTTTTTAAAATAATTTTTTATATTTTTATTTTATTCAAATAAATTTTTATTTCAAATGAAAAATTGATATATGTTTAAAATTTATTTAGATATAAATTAAAAGTTAAAAATTTATTTTAATATAAATTAAAAATAAAAAATTTATTTAAGTATAAATTAAAATTTTATTTAAATATAATAAAATATCTAAAAATTTACTTTAATTTTTTATTTGTTTGTTATTTTAACTTAAAAGTTTTGGTGGATGGGTGAAGGGCTGGAAGCCACGTAATTTGGTAAGCTACATATATTAATATAATGAAAATAATTGAGTTGATGTCTCGAATTAACTGAACATCAACTTAATTAAGAAAATTATTTAAATATTTATTTAAATTAATAATATTAAAGATAATTACGTTTTTTTTAATCACTCACATATATCTAAAAAAATACCCATTTTTCTTTTATAAATACTATATTTATCATAAATTACTCAAATTTTCCTCTCTTCAAAAACATTTTTTTCACATTTTTTTTTAATATATTTTTTTTCCACCGACATAATGTGGGTGTACATATTTCTAGTTTAATTGAATAGAACAAAAAGTTAGAACCGCACCATGGAATAAATCTGTGACTCTGTTCACCTTTAATACATTCTTTTATCTTTAAAAATATAAAAAAGATGTTTCCAAAACAAAAAAAAAATTCCAAAAAAGATAAAATTGAACTCGAATATTCATAGATTGAGAAAATAATTATGATTTGATATGGTAGATAGGCAGGCAAGGCATGTTTAAAAATACCAAATTAAATTTACACCATATTAATATGGCATTCTTCAATCATCCATCGTACATTATGATAAAATACACAATATAAAGATTTTCTAAAAAAAAAAAAAAAAGATATTATTATTAATGTCAAATATTTTTTGTGCCGAATGGGATCGGTGGGTGGTTCATTTGAGCCGACGGCAAAGGGTGATTCCATCGCCAACAGGGAGCATGCAGATCTCGATCCTGGGGTCAACAGCAAGAGCCTTGTTGAGTTCCAAAACAAAGTCTCTGTAATACCTGACGTACTTCCTAAGAGGAGCGTCAGGTGGTGCTACCACTGAGCCATTCCATAGTGTATTGTCGTAGCCGATCAAACCACCTACTTTCACTAGCTCAATTAGCCTCTTGTGGTAGTTTATGTAGTTGTCTTTATCAGCATCCACAAAGATGAAATCAAAGGATCCGTGATTCTTTTCCTGCCATTTTTTCAATATAAAATATATATATATATAACTCAATTATTAACAAATTCTGAGGAAAAAAAGAAAGAAAAACATGGATGGGGGTTGCTGAAATTTACATCTTCGACTAATTGATCAAGAACTGGCATAGCAGGGCCCTCTTTGAAATCAATTTTGTGTGCAACACCAGCCTTTTGGATAACAGGCAGACCCAACTCATAGTTTTCTTTGTTAATATCCATGGCTAAGATCTGCAAACATATAAAAAAAAAAAAAACATGACTTTAATGAGTTTCCCCTGTCATTTAAGGATAACTTATTTTTTTGTGTTTTAAATTATTATTAACTACCTTTCCATCATCAGGGAGAGCAAGGGCTGTGGCTAAGAGAGAATAGCCAGTGTAGACACCAATCTCCATGGTGTTCTTGGCATTAATCAACTTAAGAAGCATGTTCAAGAATTGGCCTTCATCAGCTGATGTAGTCATAAGGTTCCTGTTTCCAATCATTCCAATCAAATCAACAATAGATAAAATCTCAATTAGAGAATCTGAATCAATTAGAAAACGAACCATGGGTGGTTGGCAGTCAACTCTCTGAGCTCCTTCATGGGTTCAGCCTCCCTCGGATAAACACTAGTCTCAAGGATATACTGCAAAACCAAAATCCCATTAATAAAATCAAAAACTAGTGTCAAATCATCGATTAAAAATTAAATTAAAGATTCAAAAATAAACAAACAATACCTGGTAAAGAGCATCACTTTGCAAAAGGCTCTTGTGGCCAACTTCCTGGTGCCTACCAGCCTGAGATTGCTGCTCTTGTGTATTGGTTGCCATTGCTACAAATCTTCAAAGGTTCTTTCTTTTGCTTTCCTGTTTTCTTGGACCAGAGAGTTTCGATTGCCTTTGAATGGAAACCTGAGTTGAAAGAGGAAATGCAACGGGCTTATATGGAAGTTGAAAATCCGGGTTGGACCGAGAATTTTGGTGGTTGGACCGCCTGTCAACCCGGTTTGGGGTTGGTGAAGTCCCAAAATTGCAAGAGTATGAATTGGGACCCAGTCTTACCCCCACTGTGGCATGGGTCGAAAGTAGGCCACTGAGTCACGACTCGATGATGAAGTCAGGTCAATCCATGAATTATGTTATAACCTTTCTTTCTTAAGCTTTACCATCTTATCTTACCAAACTTGTAAGTAATTTTGAGCTTAATTTACTTATTGCGTTAAAGAGATTTTAATATGGATCATTGCTTTAACATTTATGATCCATGTAAAGGATTGAGACCATATAAGTCAATTTAGTAATTTGTGTATGCATGTTGTATTTCATAATTTTTTTCGTATCAGTCGTGTAAATATAAACACGACACAATTTATTAAATATGTAAAATCCTAAATATAATACATGTATTAAATATGTCATGTTAATCATGTTTATTAAACTATTTTCGTGTCTATTAAACATGTCGTGTTCATATTTTATTTTTGTATTTAAATTTATTATTAATTTTAAGTCAAATTGGTGGTTAGTTATAAAATTAAGATACCTAACCTAAACTAAGTGTGTGAATATCTTTGATGGTAATATAAAAAAAAGTTAAATAGAAATAAAGATACCAATATGTTTAGGTAGTCGTTTTACTAATTCATCTTACTTAAAATATAGTCTTAGTGCTGTAATGACATGTTAGTTGATTAGTTCTTAACTAGCAAATAATTAAAGCATAACATCCTAATTTTTATGGATAATTTTGTTTTCAATTAATCCAAAATTGGTATTAAAAGGATTTCGATTGGATGGTAGTGGTGGGATCCACCAACTTTATAATTGGTTTATGTATATTAGAAATTTGTACACTGAGATTGTGAGTAGAAGAAAAATAATTGTATAAAAAAGTGTTTTGAAATATAAAAAAAAAAAATTATTTATGAATAATTTTTTTTAAAAAGCAGTTAATTATTTTTAAAAAATAGGTGCATTTTTATCGACAGTCAAATTTTTTAAAATTTTATAAGTAAGAATAAAAAGCTATTATTTTTTTAAATATACTTAAGAGATATGTATCATTTTATTAATATCGTTTATAGAATTTAAATAAGATAATTACTCAAAAGAAATTAACTATATAGTTAAACAAGAATTACATCTTCCAGAAAAAGAAAAAGAAAAAAACAAATTGACTTTTATAGTATTTGTTTTCGAAATTTCCCCTTTACCAACTACGGTAAAACTTTAAAATTTTGTTTTACTATTTTGTAGTATTTATTTTCAGTCACTTAAGTTATAGTTTTTAGCTTGAATTCCACGTTTGAGCAAGTCTTTAAGGGTTGAAAATTCATAACCTCGACCAAAACTTCCTCCAATGTAACAATCACACTTGTAAATATTATACTTAAGTGAATGAAAAAATGGGTATAAAAAATAAAAAAAATGAAAGAGGTTTATAAAAAAGTTCATAGATCGAACTGAACATAAATTCGAAATTTTATTTTATTATTTAAAATATTAAAAAATTAATTTTATATTTATTTAATTAAATTTTAATAAAAATATTTTTATTATTTAAATAATAATTTAAATTAAACTATTAAAAAATTATTTAAAACTCAATTCAACATGAATACGTAAACAGGTTTACCCTTCCAAAAGACAAAAGTTTATTTTGAATTCTTGCACTAACAGAGTAAAGGCATGCAACGTTTCTGACCAAACGTTAATTTTTATATTCTAAAGAATTCTTAGCTCAACAAGTAATCATGGTTATAAAATAATATTAATATAGGACGCCGTACATTTCTCAATATTAAATAAAATATATAAAAAAGAAACCTAGGGATGTTAATTTTTTTTTTTATTATAAGAATATATGCCATAAAAACTAATGCCACGTATATACTAATACTACCACGTTTTTTAATAAAGCATAATTGTTACAAATTGTTATATATTTAATTTTGTTTCTTATGTTAATTATAGTACAAAATGAAAATTTTCATTTTTCTCACCTCCTTCTAATTTCATTAGTATATTTAAATTAAATCTTTCTCAAGAAGTACTATTGAAGAGTGATACAAATTAAATTACAAAATTTGAATGCTAATAAAATCTCCTCCCTTTCCTTATATATATATATATTGTAGGTAAGGTATTTATATCTATATTATTAATAATGTTATTGATTGAATTTTATGCCACGAGTCAAGTAACATCAATTCAATTGGTATAAAATTATCGAAAAATTAAGTAAAATATTAATAATAAATATAAAATCAATTTTTTTGTTGTTGTAATTTTTAGTCAAACATATTTTTCCTCAAAAAAACTACCCACATCTTATTAACCTAAGAAAAACTACCCATGTAATTTTTTTAAAAGAAGAAAAAAAAAACTACTTACATAGGAAGTGTACCAATTTTTAATTATTATTAAATTTTTTTATTGAATTTAATGTTACTATTCAAATCACACCAACTCAATCAAAAAAATTATTAAAAAAAAAACATAAATATAAAACTATGAATATTTATATTATTTTAAATTTTACAAAAACTTCCAACTTTTATCATAAAAATTATTTCAATAATTTTTTTTTAAAAAATTCACCACATCGTGAATGTACCAAATTTTAATATATAATTTATAATATTTAATAATGAGAAGTTGTGGAGGTTTATCAAATACAAAAGTTGTTGTAGGAAAAAAAAAAATTGAATACCGCGTTTGGTGAAGTTGCTGAGAGAGTCCATTGCTTTGAGTCAAAGCTTTGGTGCTTACAGCCCTTTGCCCGTACCTCCCTCTTTCTTCCTTACTTAAAAAAAAAAAAAAAAAACAATTCTTTTTATTTCTTTGTTGGTTTCTCGACCTTATGGATTTAATTTGCCAATATTTATGTTTGTAATATTGATAGGCAACCAATACAGCAGCTGTTTTGTCTATTTGTTCATTGATAATGAAGTTAGTTGGCTCGTAATGGTAGCTTTTCCTCGAAGGGACCAGCCCGCAGCCCTCAGCCACTCATCTTTTCCCTTTACCTAACACATTACCATTAGCCAGACTTTTCAATGGCATATTTTGGTAATGAAGCTACCCCCGTATTCCTTTTATCCTTACCTTTTTCTACTTCTATAAAAAAAAAAACGATACTTCATAATTTCTCCACAAAAAAAAAATAATAAAAAAAATCAAATAATCTTTGATTGAACTCTTTGTTCATTATATTATCTCTATTTGAGCCAACAGTCGTGTGATCTTTTGATAAAATATTGGATTCTTTGTTCTCGCAATCAAGAATCATAAAAAATATTATATGTATTTGAAAAGAACATTTGCATTATCATCTAAATATGGAGAGTTCACAAAAGAAAGGAGCGGTTTAAGCATATTGAAGAGCAAAGTTGAAAGTCCTTGCAAGGTTTTTGGTTATTCCTTTATTTCCTGACACCAGATTAATTGAAGAATCCTGGTTTTTTAGACTTCAGATGTTGCAATTGAAATTTCTTTCTACACTGCTTTTCTTAGATTGTTGGTTCTATTTGTAGGTAGATTATATCACTAAATACAGATTAATCATGAGGGCTTAGTCTAATTGGTTCATGCAGCCTTCCTTAAAAGGTGGCATCCAGCACATCTGGTATCGAATCCTAGTATTTGCAATCCCTTTTCATATTCGCAGTTTATGGCCCTATGTACAAAAAAAAAAAAAAAAATACAGATTAACCATTAATTCATCCATCCTTTTCCACCTCCAGGTTCAAAAACAAGGTAAGTTTGGGGTATGGGCTGAATGCAGCAACAGTCGTTCAGAATCAGATATCTCTTTCTGTCAACAAAGACAGTTCACACAATTGCCTAAGTTTTCCAGAGAAGGAGGAGAAGAAGTCTGATCTGTAAGACATTCCTTATAATTGCTACAGGTCACCAACTTTTGGATGAAGAATGAAAGTTTGTGAAATTGGATTCAGAAATGAAACAAGCTGCTGATACATAATAAGACAAGTCACACATTTAATAGCCGCAATATCCTACTCCTAGCATTAAATGAGTTCCCTACAGGATTTTAATCAATGAGTTTAGGGTCATCATACTTTTCCTGCAAGTTCAGTCGTTTGTTACAACTGCAAAAAAATCAAATAATATACGATATTTTTAGCAATAAATCTCCAAGAATACTTGTCTGCATGTCACCCCAAACTGAATTGTAGTCTAGAACAAAGCACTCTGCTGCATGAGATTCTTGTTAGGTACCAGAGTGACGGAATAGTGTCTCACAACTAAAATAAGAGATGAGAAAATAGGAATTGAACACACAAAAGAAACACAGATATTTTACGTGGTTCGGCCAATATACCTACGTCCACGGGAGGAGGAGCAAAGCTTTGTATTTAATCGGAGATGGAGTACAAACCGGATATAAACCGGCTACATATTACAAGTGCTCTTTCTAGCACACACTCAACACCTCAATACACAAGCATCTAACAGGCAGCTACTGCCTCTAAACTCTCTCATCACCTCTACCGGGAGGGGCTCCCTCTGGAGCTCTCACTATGCCTCAACCGGGAAGGAGCTCATGGAGCTCACCTTTGGAGCTCTAGCTCATTTCTCCTCTGCTGCTCTTCTCCTCTCTCTCAAATACTCAATGCCTTTATATAGGCATTTCAAAAGTGTGAACACTGTTAAAATTGTGGCTTCCTGAATTCGGCTATGCAATTACTTGAAGAATTTGGCTTTGGCTGCCTTTGTTGATTTTCAAGCCACTTTTCCAACAGTGTTCAATATTTGGCTTTGGCTGCCTTTGTTGACTTTCAAGCCACTTTTCCAACAAATCTCCCACTTGAAGATATGATTAAACCAATCATATCTTCACACCACTCTTTCTGTCTTGCCATTCCATGTTGCTTACGTTTCTGATAGACCATAGGAGGATCGACACCAAATAAACTTGTCAGTGTTGATTGGCTTTGTCATAACATCTGCTAGGTTGTCTTTGGTGTGAATCTTTTGCATATCCACACTTCCTTCTTCTACTACTTCTCGAACAAAGTGATACTCTATACCTATATGCTTTGTCCTGGAATGAAAGGCTGGATTCCTTGCAATGTGCAAGGCACTCTGACTGTCACAATACACAATAATCTTCTGCTGCTTGTGCCCGAGTTCTTCCATTAACCTTTGTATCCATATTGCTTCCTTGCATGCTTGGGTAGCTGCCATGTACTCAGCTTCTGTAGTAGACAAAGCTACAACAGTCTGTAACTTAGATAACCAGCTTACCGCTCCTCCTGCAAGTGTGAACACATAGCCAGTAGTGGATTTCCTTTTATTAAGATCACCTGCAAAATCTGAATCAACATAACCCCTGACAACAAGTTCTGATCCTCCAAAACATAATGCAACATCTGAGGTTCCTTTAATGTATCTAAGGATCCTCTTAACAACATTCCAATGCTCTCTACCAGGATCTGCCA
This sequence comes from Fremontodendron californicum, assembly GCA_030761205.1. Lineage (NCBI taxonomy): Eukaryota > Viridiplantae > Streptophyta > Magnoliopsida > Malvales > Malvaceae > Fremontodendron > Fremontodendron californicum. Next base: position 2,946,681 of record JAULJL010000013.1, on the reverse strand, counting down.
TAAATCGACTGACCGCTCCCACTGCTTGTGCAATGTCTGGTCTTGTACATATCATAGCATACATAAGGCTTCCCACCGCTGATGCATACGGTACTCGAGACATTTCCATCCTCTCTGCTTCATTGCTAGGACTCATACCTGAGGATAATTTACAATTGACAGGAAGTGGGGTAGATATTGGCTTACAGTCTTGCATGTTGAAGCGTCGCAAGACCTTCCTCAGATAATTCTTTTGAGAAAGCCAAATTTTCCTGTCTTTTCTGTCTCGGTGAATTTGCATCCCTAAAATCTTGTTTGCGGGTCCCAAGTCCTTCATATCGAACTCCCTAGCCAACTGTGCCTTCAAATCTTGGATTCGATCTTTGTTGGGGCCTACCACCAACATGTCATCCACATACAACAGCAAAATAATGAAATCATTATCATCAAACCTCTTGTAGTACGTACAATGGTCTGAACTCAGTCTGTTGTATTCAAGGCTAATTATGAAAGAATCAAATCTCTTGTACCAACATCTGGGCGCCTGCTTTAGACCGTACAGAGATTTGGTCAACCTGCAAACCAAGTTTTATTTGCCTGTTTCAACAAAACCTTCTGGTTGGAGCATATAAATTTCTTCTTCAAGCTCTCCATGTAGAAAAGCCGTCTTTACATCTAGTTGTTCAAGATGTAAATCAAATGCAGCACACATAGCCAACACTACTCTGATAGTAGTAAGTCTGACAACTGGAGAAAATATCTCGTTGAAGTCAATACCTTCTTTCTGAGCATATCCTTTTACAACCAATCTAGCACGATATCGTTCTACTTGATCATTGCTATCCCGCTTGATCTTGTAGACCCATTTGTTACCAATGGCATTTCTGCCACGTGGTAATTCCACCAGTTCCCATGTCTCGTTCTTGTGAAGAGCTTCAATTTCTTCCTGCATTGCTGTCATCCACAGAGAAGCATCTGGGCTACTAGTAGCTTCATGAAAAGTTGATGGCTCTCCATCCTCTGTTAAAAGACAGTATGCAACATTGCTCTCCGTAACATACTCCGTGTGCCAATTTGGAGGCCTTCTCTCACGAGTTGACCGTCGAACTTCTACAGCCTCGGACTCAACTGGTTCTTGTACCTCATGCTCTGGTTCTGCTTCAGAAGAATCATCTTCTTGAGAATTTCTATCCATCTGCACTGTAGCAGTCTCTTTTGAAGTGCTGTCATTTGTTTGCTCACTTTGCAGTTCATTTTCTGCAAAAACTACATCTCTGCTGACAACAACCTTGCGGGCAGTGGGATCCCACAGGCGATACCCCTTAACACCGTCAGCATAACCCAAGAATATACATTTTCTGGATTTTGGATCCAGCTTTGTTCTTTCTTGGGAGTTGTACATCACGTACACAGGACATCCAAACACATGTAGAGAAGAATAATCAGCTGGCTTTCCTTTCCACATCTCCATAGGCGTCTTCAAACCAATCGCCGTTGATGGTGATCGATTTATCACATAACAGGTGGTTTTGACTGCTTCTGCCCAGAAAGATTTGGCCAATCCCGCTGTTCTCAGCATGGCTCTTGTTCTATCTAGGAGAGTTCTGTTCATCCGCTCTGCTACACCATTCTGTTGAGGCGTATGTGCAACCGTGAATTGTCTCATAATACCCTCTTTCTTACAGAATGCTAGAAAGTTACCGTCTACATATTCTCCTCCATTGTCTGTCCTCAAGCACTTGATTCTTTTCCCAGTTTCAAGCTCTACTTGTGCTTTGAACTCCTTGAATACTGGAAACACATCTGACTTCTTCTTGATTGGGTACACCCATAATCTCCTGGAATAGTCATCAATGAATGATACAAAATACTTTGCTCCACCCAGGGATATTTCTGGTGACTCCCACACATCAGAATGGATTAAGTCCAGTATGTGTTTGCTTCTTGTAGTTACTTTAGCAAACTTCAATCTATGCTGCTTGCTTATCACACAGTGCTCACAGAAAGGTAAATTGACCATCTTGAGCCCGGGCAGGAGATTGCGTTCTGCAAGGACTTTCAAGCCTCGCTCTGACATATGGCCTAATCTGCGATGCCACATCATCGTCGTTTCTTCTTGGCTGGCTGCTGCAACTGATGCATATGCCTCTTGCAACGTCTCTCCCAAAAGCATGTATAGATTGCTTGTGATCTTCTCTGCTTTTATCACCACAAGGTTTCCTTTCACTACTTTCAATATTCCACAAGGAGAAATTTCTCTCACTGAACTTCTCTATCTCGAATTTTGCTGCCATGGTTGTACACGAACTGAAGCGAGTTACACTATTTCACCGTGAATAGTACCGTATACGTGAACAGTATTGTACGTATGTCGTACACTAGAACAAATCCAGTATATGTTAACAATTACTGCAAAAGTATACAACCACACGTATGAATAGTAACCGTATACGTGAATAGTGACCGTATACTGGAACAGTGACCGTAGCCCGTGAATAGTGCACCAGGTAGGTTCCCAGGAAAGAGAGGTGGGTCACTGATAGACACACTTAAATACCAAGTCTTTCCTAGCCAGAACTTCCCTAGACACTTTCACACTACCACACTTTATTTCCAGCAACAAGAATAATTCTTTTCTGATGTGGAAGATCAGACAATACTGCAACCACAGAGCATACTAAGAACCAACACTTTCACTGCAGCGGAATAAGGACCACGAACCAATGGCTCTGATACCACTGTTAGGTACCAGAGTGACGGAATAGTGTCTCACAACTAAAATAAGAGATGAGAAAATAGGAATTGAACACACAAAAGAAACACAGATATTTTACGTGGTTCGGCCAATATACCTACGTCCACGGGAGGAGGAGCAAAGCTTTGTATTTAATCGGAGATGGAGTACAAACCGGATATAAACCGGCTACATATTACAAGTGCTCTTTCTAGCACACACTCAACACCTCAATACACAAGCATCTAACAGGCAGCTACTGCCTCTAAACTCTCTCATCACCTCTACCGGGAGGGGCTCCCTCTGGAGCTCTCACTATGCCTCAACCGGGAAGGAGCTCATGGAGCTCACCTTTGGAGCTCTAGCTCATTTCTCCTCTGCTGCTCTTCTCCTCTCTCTCAAATACTCAATGCCTTTATATAGGCATTTCAAAAGTGTGAACACTGTTAAAATTGTGGCTTCCTGAATTCGGCTATGCAATTACTTGAAGAATTTGGCTTTGGCTGCCTTTGTTGATTTTCAAGCCACTTTTCCAACAGTGTTCAATATTTGGCTTTGGCTGCCTTTGTTGACTTTCAAGCCACTTTTCCAACAATTCTAGAATTGCAAAGTCATGGTATTTGGTATAGGGATGTAATCAAGCTGGCTGAGCTTGAATTCAAGCAGTAAGAAGCTCGAGCTCGACTCGAAAGAGTTTCATTTTTAAAGCTTGAACTTGATTTGAGACAAAAACCGAACTACAATGGTCAAGGACTGTAGGAATTGGAAGTCAGGGTGTCTGTCCAAACACACCTACTGTACTTTCAGTCGCTTTAAATCATAAACCAACTCAATCACGTGTCTATCTTGGAAAAAAGTAAGAATCAAAATATGAAGGAACTCTAAACAGAGAAAACTGACTGCAACAGCCAACAGAATGAGTTTTACTTTTTTTTTTTTGGGCCAGAGACAAATCAAATCACTTGATAAAACTAAGGCAATTCTAACAAGCACTACAACAGAATGAGTTGACCATGCCAAATTCTCTTCATCTTATGTCATATTTCAGTTAAATCATGGTCACAGTCATGTTGTTCCTTAGAACAATATATCTTGAACCATTACAATCTTCAGCAATTTCCTTTATTTATTTTTGAACAGATTGTCTTTACAAGGAACCATGTCGCTAACTTTGCAATGTGTGGTTCATAATCTATCATTCCAATTCTCAGTAGAGAGTAAAAGAGTTTGTTGCAGTAGAAAACAAAGAACTTGCTTTCTATTGAATTGAAAATAGCTGCCATCCAATAAATACTACTACATTGTCCTTTGATATCTATGGAGGATGCTGAAATAGATTCATCTTCAAAAATCAATTGGTAAACCAAAAAAATAAGAGACAAAGGGAAAGAGTTCCTTGCTGACATGAATGAGTAATGCCAGGAAGAAAAAATGTCTAGTCCAGATGGAATTATTTTCGTTTGAAATGTGCAAAAGAATTGTCAATTACCTATTTCAAAATTGTTGAATCATGAATGGTCCCAATCCGGTAATATTTAGCCTCTGAAACTGAATCAAGCAATCTAGTTGAGCTACAGTTATACTCAACTTCTGGGATCCCCTCCCAAACTTGAAACATGAGCTTCTCTAGCTTCTGTTGCCAATGCATCTCGAATAACAAAAGCCTCTTTCCCAACTGAATTCTCATCCAAGCTAGCTTCCTCACAGTACTGATATCTCTGATTATGCACCAAGTAATCTCCCATCCATTCACACAATGCAGAATCATCCTCTCTCATAAGCAAAACATTATGCAGAATTGAACAAGCTCCAATAATAGCGACCGCAGCCTTAAATTCTTCTTGCATTGGTTTATTCAAAATCCCCCAATTCTTCAAACTAGCAATAGTTTTCAATGCTGAAACACGCATTGCACTATGTGCCACATTGAACTTCCTTTCGCTTGACCCTGGAATCACATCAACGAAAGGTACCATTAACCATGGAAGCAAAGGGTACCCTCTATTACCAACCAAATATTTACTTATAGCCACTCCATTAACCAGAATTGGGCTTGAATTGAGTAACCTTCCTTTCTCAATATCTTTATACAGAGTTGAAGATTTAAGGACTCTAGAATCGCCCTTATCTCCCTTAAAACCAGCAACAATGCTCAAAATTCTTGATGATGAATGAATCCACCACTAACTGAGCAGCAATGCTATCAATGCTTCCATTGTTTTCATTTATAATATTGAATCTAGTGCAATCAATAACACCGCAGCAATTTGGCAACCCCGTGAATTGTTCGAAAGATGAAGATACAGATTTTAGCTCCTCTGGACTAGGAAATGCAACCCAAAATCGAAAATTGGTGCAAAGAACGCGGCACAAATGTTTAGCGCAGAAACGAGACACTGACTCGGAAACCCCAAATCGTTGAGCGATTTCAGGGTAATTTGAACCGGTGGCTAACCTGAATAAACCAATACCGAGCCGTAACTGACCCGATAGATTCAACGGTGAACCAACCGGGTCACGGCACTCTAGCAGCGGCTCGAGCAACCCAGCGAGCCACTGAAAAGTGGAAGATTTCATTCTAAAGTAGGCTTTGAACGAGTCAGGATTCCGAGTCAAGCCGAGTCGATGTCCGAGTTCGGGTTCCCCGTCTTCACCAATTGTTCAGAATCAGAATCAGATTCTGGACAATGGGTTCTCTTCCGTTTCCTGCAAACAGAAACGAAGGAAAGAGTAGCGGCGATTTCTTGCGATGCCAGCAAATAGTTAAGGATGGAAAAGAGGTTGCCATCGGAAACGAAACGATTGGAATTGTTGGAATTGAAGAGAAGGAGAAGCAATAAGAAGAGTTGAGAGACAAGGGAAGAGAGTAAAGCTGACAATTCCCGGGGATCCATAAATATGCCTTTTTGTCGGGGAATGAGGAATTTGGTCTTCTTGGGAATCGAGATTTGTGTCAGAGAGTGTTGGGTAAGTGAATCAGAGAAGACCAAATACTTAGACACACCTGGCTACACTGCTGAGTGCTGACTGCTTGCTTGTTTGTACTTTGTACTTTTTGAAACCTTGTTTCGAAATACGTTTTATGTTGGTTTATTTTATAGTGTTATAATTATATTTAAGATATTTTATATTTATTTAAATTTTGATATTTTAATAATTCGAATTATATAAAATTTAAAATATTTATATATTTATATCGTGTTCGTATTAATTTTTCATATCGTATTTTTTAAGTGAATGTCTAAGTTTCTTTCAATTCCACATTTCCATTGCATTTTTTTGCTCACATTTCATTTTTTTTGGGTTGTGCTTTAGGATTTTAGAAGGGTTGGATTTAGTCATTTAAATGATCCAATGGGCTTTTCTTGTGACCCAATAGGATTTAGTCATTTAAATGACCCAATACTATATCTTTTTAAGCCCCCCAACAGCTATGGCCATAATGTTGAAATGATGTTTGGGTGTTGGCACAACCCAAAACCATTCTTGGCTTTCTGAAGCCTTGTTTGCTTCCCCACCCAAAACTAAAGATTGGTTGGCCCAATTTCATCTTTCTATCATTATTAATACCCATCACAAAAGTGAAAATCAATTAATTGTCTTTGCCTTGCTAAACTTTATCCCTTCCTTCCCTTGCTGGCTTCCAAATCATCAATGGCAGATCCCTCAGGGTTACTAGTACTTTTATTTTTTTTTTAATATCTACATCTTTATTAGACAGAAAATAACAGTAAAATTATAAAACAAAAGAGGAATGGGGCTTTTTTATACTAATATAGCTAAAAAAGAAATTAAACCCCAAATTATCGTTACTTTTTGATTATTTCCCAAAATACGGACCTTTTTTTTTCAGCTGGGAAATCGCCATCCCCCATGGCGATTTCCCAGCGTGTTTTTTTGCAAATTTGCAAAAAAATACCAAGGGAAATCGCCACCCCCATGGCGATTTCCCTTGATAATTTTAGCAAAATTTGCTAAAACCATGAAGGGAAATCGCCATGGGGGGGTGGCGATTTCCCTTCATGTATATATATTTTTTTTAATTAATAAAAAAAATTATATTAATACAATATTTTATTTTAATTTGATAAATTTATTTTTAAAAATTATAAATTAAATTAAAATATTTTTTTTATAATTTAAAAAAATTTAAAAATTCGTAAAATATATTTTAGGTTTTTTTATAATTTAATATTTTGAATTTTTTTTTAAAATTTTGAAAAAAAAAAAAAATTCAAAGGGGCAACGGTCATATGACCGTTGCCCCCATCCCCCTCCCCCCACCCCCCACGTCCCCCCTCCCCCCCCACACCCCCCACCCTCTATAAATACCCCTTCCTCTTCTTCAAATTTTCATTCCTCTCATTCAAATTTTCATTTTCTTTCAAAATTTTTTCATTTTTCTACCAAAAAAAATTTCTTTCTACAAATTATTTTTTTCTACAACAATATTTTGAAATGGCTTCACTATTGAGGTTACAAGAAAATCACATCTCGGAGGTTATATTTAACGAGGTAAGTAAATTGTTATATTATTATTGTTTTTTATATTATTATTATTTTTTATATTATTATTGTTTTTTATATTATTATTGTTTTTTATATTATTATATTATTATTGTTTTTTATATTATTATTGTTTTTTATATTATTATTGTGTTATATTATATTATATTATTATTGTGTTATATTATATTATTATTGTTTTTTATATTATTATTGTTTTATATTATATTATATTATTATTGTTTTATATATTATTATTGTTTTATATTATATTACTATTGTTTTTTATATTATTATTGTTTTATATTATATTATTATTGTTTTTTATATTATTATTGTATTATATTATATTATTATTGTTTTTTATATTATTATTGTTTTATATTATATTATTATAGTTTTTTATATTATTATTGTTTTATATTATATTATATTATTATTGTTTTATATATTATTATTGTTTTATATTATATTATATTATTATTGTTTTATATTATATTATTATTGTTTTTTATATTATTATTGTTTTATATTATATTATTATTGTTTTTTATATTATTATTGTATTATATTATTATTGTTTTTTATATTATTATTGTATTATATTATTTTATTATTGTTTTTTATATTATTATTGTTTTATATTATATTATTATAGTTTTTTATATTATTATTGTTTTATATTATATTATATTATTATTCTTTATATTATATTATATTATTATTGTTTTTTTATATTATATTATTATTGTTTTTTTATATTATATTATTATTGTTTTTTTATACGAAATTATTGTTTTATATTATATTATTATTGTTTTATATTATATTATATTATTATTGTTTATATTATATTATATTATATTATATTATATTATATTATATTATTATTGTTTTATATTATATTATATTATTATTGTTTATATTATATTATATTATAATATTATTTTGTTATTTTATAGTTTTATTTATTACTTTTTAATTGTTATAGTTTTATAATATATTAATTTTTATTATTATAACAGGAAACTCGTCGCGTATTACGTTCGAGGAAATTTACATTGGAGGACCCGCATCCTTATATTATCGACCACTTAAGAAGAGCCGGATTTTATCACGCAAGTCAAATTCGACGACTTGTGATACAACCCGATTTAATCTCTGCGTTGGTCGAACGATGGAGACCCGAGACGCACACTTTTCATTTTCCATGTGGTGAATGCACGGTCAGTCTCGAAGATGTTGCGCTGCAACTTGGACTTCCGATCCATGGCGATGCAGTTACAGGCGGAAGCCTGCTAGATTGGAATGAACTGTGTCAAGATCTATTGGGTGAGGTACCTCCAGAAGACGTCGTATCTGGCTCAACGGTGAGACTGACTTGGTTGAAAACGTTTCAAAATCTGCCATTACATGCAACCGAACAACAAATACAATATGCTGCTAGAGCATATATTTTACGTTTGATTGGAGGATTACTGATGCCTGACAAATCGAGCAGTCGGGTACATTTAATGTATCTTCCATTGCTACGTGATTTAGAGGAAGCAGCAAATTATAGTTGGGGTTCTGCGTGTTTGGCAGTTTTGTATAGAGAACTTTGCCGAGCTACAGTTCCAAAAAACCATGACATAGGTGGATGTCTAGTGCTTCTACAATCATGGGCTTGGTATCGGCTACCATTTCTTGCTCCGCGCGTGGATATTTCGGCTGTATACCCCCTTGCAAGCAGGTAATAATCTTTACTATTTTATTAATTTTGTACGAAATTGTATTTTTATAGGTCATTAAGATATTATATGCATTTTAATAGGTGGAGTAGGAGTACGGGTAGAGATTTTACAGAGACTCCGAGCGATCTTGCAAGTATAAGACTACGACTAGATCGACTAGGATATGATAAGGTAAATATTTCGATTGTTACATTGAAGTTTTTTTTTTTTATTTAATCCTTTTGAAACTAATAATTTGTAATAATTATTCGCAGTTTCTGTGGATGCCATATTCCTCGAGTGAAATTATGGCATGCCTCCCATCGGATGCCTACAATAATTTCAATATATGGAAAGCAAACACAGCATTGATATGCTTTTCATATGTAGAGTGACACTGATGCACCCAAAAGAGTGTATCTTATTTAACCTTGCACTAAAAAGATAAATTGTAAGTATAGTAGTTAGCAAGGGTCGAGTCCTCAGGGATTGGGTTTTAGTTTATAAGTTAATAGTTTAAAACTTAAATTCAAGAACAATAAAAGAAAAGGGGTTTTTGAAGCCAGATTTAAACTAAAGTAAATAATAAGAATAAGATGCAAGGCGGTATAACCAGCCAATAAAAATATATATACTAAATTAGGCGGTATAACCAGCCAATAAAAATATATATACTAAATTAGGCGGTATAACCAGCCAATAAAAATAAAACAAAGTTAATATACAAATTAGGCGGTATAACCAGCCAATAAAAATAAATATAAAAAATAAGCAAACTAAAAGTAAGAAAACAAATAAGTAAGAAGAATCAAATATGAAAAATATGGTTAAGGTTTCATTCTCTACCACTAGACATCATTAAGAATCAATTTCAGATCTATCAATATCAACCAACTATCAAAGTTAACAACCGTAGATAACAACAAGCTCTGTTACCCCAATCTTTCCTTAGTTTGTCGTTAAATAGAACAAGCTCTCTATTTAATCTCTAACCATTAAACAACCTAGAATAAGCTCTCTAAATTCAATTTAATGGCAGCTTTATGATGAGAAAGATAGGTTGATCTAAGCAACAAACACATAAGCTCGGATTGTTCAACTTAGGTTATGTTCCACTTTGCAATTATTGAAAACTTGACCATAATCATTAATCACAAATTGCCACTTATGAATAGGAAATCAAGACAATTACACGGATCAAGACTCCTAAACTAGCAATAGATAATTATCAAGATCTATCTAGTTGTACACCTAAATAAATCTAGACAACATCATGAACAATTCTTATAGAAGAACATAAGCAACTTTGATAGAAAATTAATGATAGATAGAATCTGAAAATCAATCACAAAACATGTCTAGGGCTTTGAAATCACCCTTAACCAAATAGAAGTTTAGCCTAGCATAGGCATTATAAACATAAACATAAAATTAAAGAAAATCTAAGAAGAAAATAAAAGAAAGAAAGAAGAAGAGGAAGAATATTAATTATCCAACCTCTTGCTCTCTCTAAAGAAAAAGAAAACTAGAGAAAAGAAAGAAAACTAGAGAAAAGAAAGAAGAAGAAAACTTAGAGAATTTTATTAAAATGGCTAATATCCTACCTATGTACAATATGTTCCTCTACAATCATCCAAGGCCCTCTATTTATACACATTTTGGAGGGCTAAATGACAAGAGACAAGCTTTACAAATTTCAAAGGTAGGTATAATAGGTGGGTGCATTTTTCTAACAATTTTCGTCATATTGTATGACAACTTTGATCAGCCAACTTGATGGTCGATTTCGTCAATGTTGGAGGCCTGATCTGATCACATGGTCTTCTAGAAAAATGTTTCCCTATCAGTTACGGATCCATATCCGTTTGAATCAGCTCATTTGCTGATGTGGATAAGAAGATATGGGCAAAATACGAAAACATGTCAGCACAGACGTCATTGCACATCAGCCAACTTGATGGTCGATTTCGTCAATATTGGAGGCCTGATCTGATCATATGGTCTTCTAGACAAAGGTTCCCGTATCCGTTAAGGATCCATAGCCATTGGAATCAGCTCATTTGCTGATGTGGATAAGCAGATATGGGCAAAATACGAAAACAGGTCAGCACAGACGTCATTGCACATCAGCCACTTTGATGGTCGATTTCTCTAGGGAAAACGACTCCGTTTCAAGAAGTGTAAAACATGAAAAAGATAGATATGCCTCTTAGCTTTGCACGACTACAAATTTCAGCCTTATTGCTTCAGTGAAACTCCAGATATAGCTGATATGGCAAAAGGTGTCGGAACTGGAACTGAACTCGATTTGCCCTTAATTCTAGTAATCTGAAATCACTCAAAGAAACTTGTGAAAAACACCAAATTACATAAAAATATAAAAGATCATAAACACAATTAGACTAAACAATAATAACTCGTATTTGACACAAAACAATAATAAAACATAACTAAAAACTATATAATTCTACGAGTTATCACACCCCCACACTTAGATTGTTGCTAGTCCCTAGCAACAACTCAATAAAAATAAAATAAGAAAATCTAATCTAATCCATTTTCGTAGGAAATCACGGTGGCACTTAGCATGTGACACAAGCCTTTAAACCCCTAGGTGTCCCTAGTGGACGAGTTTAGTCTCGTGAGGGTTTACTAGAACGATACCCACAAACATTGAAAAACTAAAATATAAATAAACTACATATACTAAAAATATTTATTCCTAATCCTTTCAATACAAATTAGAGACAATCTTTGAACAAGTCTTATAAACTAATCAATAGCTTAAAAAATTTCACAAAAAATCATGCTTGAATGTAAATTGTTTGAGTTAAGCCAATATTAGCATAACATATCTTAATCAAAATAGTGCATGTTCAAATTTAATCTCAAGTTCTCACATGGGATACCCTCATGATTTTCACTCTTTAAAGTAGTGGTGAAGTGTTTACACTCAATCAATCTCATGAAAACAGTTCTACCATATTCTTGCTTGTCCACCTATTCTCCACTATTTAGATCATACAACTTCATGAATCAAGAGGTCTTTAATCAAGGTTGTAATGGGGCCAAGGGGTTTGTAATGTGGTTGAAGAACAAAAGGATAAAGATATCACAAAGGTTCCAAAGAGTTCATAAAGTTTAGAGACATAAAAAGATCATACAAATAAAACTTCTCAAAACTCTTATAAAGCACATAATAACATAGGCTAAATATTCATGTTGAGCCTTTGCATCATTCTAACCAACTTTGTAACATCTTTTTCTTTACTTTAACTAGAAGTTCAAGAGAAGATTTTTTTTTTTTTTTTTTAATATGGGAATGTATTTGACAATGATCCCTTTCTTTTTCTCTTGACTTTTTTCTTTCTTTTCCCCCCACACTTATTTATTGTTTCTAACCCAAATTTTCAATAAATCTTCCTTGTCTTTGCAACTTGTCTCAAAACATGCTAATTCATCTTTGGAACAAAGGTAAAGATATAAGTATATTTAGGTTAGGGACAAGTTATGGTTACCAAAGATATAGCTTATTCAATGTAGGCTCAAATTGGTTCACTAAGGGTGTGTTCTCTTGGAACATTAATAATGGATGGCTGTTTGGCTCTGGTTATAATCCTAATGCCTCTATCATATTCATGTTGTCACATGTATCAATATAGTCTCAAACGGTTTAAAGCAAGTTCTAGAGAATCATGTAATCATAAGAGCACTCAAGAAAGAAATTAGATTGATTTGTATAATGCATCAATCATTATAGGCTCAAAAACTCACAAGGATGATTATACAAGTCAGATTAAGTCTAAACATGCTTCTTTCTCAATCAACATATCATATTAACATTGGCTCATAAAAAGGTTGACATCAAGCTCAATTCTCATGAAAATCTTCTCACTAATAAATCTGTTTTAGACTTATGCAATTCATATCTCATCATTGTATTAAAAAGGAACTAAAACTCACCAAAAAAAATAATAATAATAATAATAAAGACTCATAAAAAAAAATAGTAGACAAAATAAAAGAAATCCTAAATCATTCCCCCCACACTTAATTATTACATTGTCCTGAATGTAAGTCTATTAACTCAAATGAAAGAATCATGTGTAAGAGAAAAGAACTAATAGCATAAGAATAGGAACAACTAAGACTCAAAACAAAACAAAACCATGCAACCTAAATAATCCTAAAATACTAAACAAAAATTAACAAGTAAACATAAAAAGATTAAAATCAAACTGACAAGGTATGTCTCAAGTCTCCCTTACTCAGACCTTGTTCAGAATGAATACTTCTAAATTGCTTAAAACACAACAAACTTTTTTTTTTTTTTTTTTGAAAAGAAGAAATCAAACTGACAAGGTATGTCTCAAGTCTCCCTTACTCAGACCTTGTTCAGAATGAATACTTCTTAAATATTTTTTTTTTTTTTTTTAAAATTAGCAAAATATGTCCCTTACCCCCTACTAAAATCTGATATTGTCCCCAATGTCAAATTTTAAAGGTAGAATTTAGGAGATATTACCTGCAGAGGTTGCTAACCACTTATTATAACTGAGACACAACAAGCAAAATGTTAGATAATGTCACAAAGACAAAGTGCAATCCACTCCTTGCTCGTCCATATCTCTTTTTCTTTTTCCGAGCGTTTGCGAAACAACCGTAGTAGATAAACACTCATAAGCTTGGAGCTTTTTGAGTAAATCTTCAATGGTTGTAGCAGAAATTATGGTTCTCCTTGCCTCTGAAAACATGAATCCATTATCCACAGCATTATCTAAATATGAAAGCAAATTATTAAAATAACCATTAATATTAAGCAAACCAATGGGTTTCTTATTTGTGACCAAAGATGACCAAGAAGCCACGCAAGCTATTTCTTCCAATGTACCCAGACCTCCTGGTAAAGCAATGAATGCATCGGCAGAATGGTACATGATTGTCATCCGTTCAGGGATACTCCAGACTTGTATTTCCTTACCCAAGGTAGGTCCACAAAAATCTGTGAATAGTTTTGGCACGATTCCTAGAACTGGACTTCCTCCGGCGTGTGCTGCTGTAGCGACTGCTCCCATTAAACCCGTACTACCGCCTCCATAAATCAAGTGGATCTTTTGTTGGGCAAGTATTACTCCAACTACTTTCCATTTTTTTTTTCTTCGAGTGCCTGAAAGAGAATGAGTACATGGTGTAATATAGAGAGGACTGAGTAGTGAATCAGACAAGAGTAATAATGTCGCCGAAAGTGTATCTGACCTGTCAGAAGAAAATGTTAACCTAACAAAAGATTTTTGCGTGATTTCAGGAAGAAAATCAAAAAGAGAAGAAAAATCAACCGTAAAAGACAAATAAAAAAATGAGAATAATTACACAAATCGAACAACACGTAAATTAAACCAAAATAAAGTTATTGCAAATCAAACCAAAAGCTGAGAAGTTATTTATTGTAGTTGTGATTGTGGCTCACATCTTCCTCTGGTTTTACGTCCAGAAACGGCTTAAACGCCTTCTATGAGTCGAGGATATGCTTCCCATCCAGTTTTCTTACAAGCTGGCAAACAGGGTCTTTTAACATCAGATTCCCAAGATGTTGCCATTCCCTTTGGAATTGCGGCCATAAATCAAGAATTTCTCTTTGTACGTCTCCACTAGGATGCGTCTCAAGAGAAAGTTGGATATTACCCAAATTCTCCTTACTCAGTCCATCCTTAATGAATTCAATTTTATCATCTCGATTAGAGGACGAAATCCCAATAGAACGACATTTACCGTTACACGTCCATCGTGCACATTTGTGGCAATTTGAACTCATGCGCTTTGCTCGTCGCTTCTTTGCAAAAGTGCTTCTACCTGTACCTGGTAAATGCAAAACAGGAAGATATTCATCTTCACGTACCTTGGCTTCAATTATCCAACGTATGTCTCCAGGAATCCCTTTGTGCATAAGCATTCTTAATCTTTCAAATCGAACTTGGTAAAGCTTCAGTAAAATATTTCGACAAAAAGGAGGAAATCGTTTCTGCAATCGTGTGAGAATTTCATCCATCCTGAAAAAAAAAATGAAAGAGAAATTGAAAGAGAAATTTATATACAATATCAGTTTTGTGGGTAGCTGATGGAACCGACTTAAATAATCACATAGTACCGTTATCCGCCATTTAACCGGGGTCAAAAAAAAAAAATTATATTTACATCCAGTTATTTTTAAAACAAGGATCAGAAAGAAAAACAACATAAAAAGACACAAAAACAAAACACTCTAAATAAAATCCTAAATTCTTCCCCCCACACATAATTCTTACATTGTCATTAATGTAATGCTATTAATCCCAAATGAAAGAATCATGTGTAAGTGAAAAGAACTAATAAACAAAATAAACTTATGCAGCCTAAATGAACTTAGAAACACTAAACACAATTAGCAAAAAAAAACATAAGAAAAAGATAAAGAAAAAGAGAGCAAATCTGAGGATGGCAGTTTGGCAAAGCTTTCACTAATTAGGCTGCCTCCCCCAATTAGCACTTGATTTAGTGTTTTGAATCTAACCAACACCCCTTCTTGGCATTTTAGGCTTGTCAGGCTCATACATGAAATTTCCCAAATTTATGCGTTTGAGAGGAAGCTTTCTTTGCACAACAGTGGATGCATTCTCCATTACAAGTATTATTCCATCATCCTTTGTGGTGCATATGTCATCGAGGAATGGAGCATATTTTGATACTTGTTGAATGACCTCCACAAACAAGTTGTTTAAGGTTTCCGGCATGTGTTGTTCATGTTCTTCCTCCTTGAACTTTGCAAATCTACTAGGAAAAGGTGGAGAAGAAACATTAGTAAAAAGTGAAACCTTAAACGTTACCTCAGGTGCCGAAATACTCTTATTTGGATCTTTGGCTTCATTATCCTCAAGAATAGAATCCATCTCTAATTTTGTTTCATTCTCATCTTGTTCCTCATTCTTCAAGGTCACAATAGTAGCATTCTCCTTTGGGTTAACCATCGTTTGGGCTGGGAGTTCTTCAGATCTTTGTGCTACCCATCCCACCATACTACTAGCCAATTGGCTCATTTGCTTTTCCAAACTCTGGATGCTTGCCCTTGTTTCCTGTTGAAATTGCAAAGAATCAGTAACAAGAGAATAGACAAGATCTTCTAAAGAAGTACCTGAGTTTTGAGTCATATGTGGTGGTTGAAAAAGATCTGGTTCTTGGGACCATGATTGATTGAAGCTAGATGGATGAGTGTAATTGGCATAAGGATCTACTTCTTGGTAATTTTCCGAATAGCCATAAGTAGTATGATCCCACCATCCCTCATGGTAAGTGTTTGAGTAATGATCATACTGTTGGTCTTGGAACACTTGATGGCCTTGACATCCTCCCATGGCCAATTGTTGAACTAGGGAAGTGAGATTGGCTTGTTGATTCTCCATGTTCATGTATGCCACCAACTCTTCAAGTGTTAGATTGCTCAATTCCATTGTTTTTTTTTTTTTTTAAATTTGAAAAGAAAAACTTGTATGTACAAGAAAATAAAACTAATTAGCACTGAAAATAAGAATAAACCAAGTAACAAATAAACTAAAGAAAGCAATCCCCGACAACGGCGCCAAAAACTTTATGCACCCAAAAGAGTGTATCTTATTTAACCTTGCACTAAAAAGATAAATTGTAAGTATAGTAGTTAGCAAGGGTCGAGTCCTCAGGGATTGGGTTTTAGTTTATAAGTTAATAGTTTAAAACTTAAATTCAAGAACAATAAAAGAAAAGGGGTTTTTGAAGCCAGATTTAAACTAAAGTAAATAATAAGAATAAGATGCAAGGCGGTATAACCAGCCAATAAAAATATATATACTAAATTAGGCGGTATAACCAGCCAATAAAAATATATATACTAAATTAGGCGGTATAACCAGCCAATAAAAATAAAACAAAGTTAATATACAAATTAGGCGGTATAACCAGCCAATAAAAATAAATATAAAAAATAAGCAAACTAAAAGTAAGAAAACAAATAAGTAAGAAGAATCAAATATGAAAAATATGGTTAAGGTTTCATTCTCCACCACTAGACATCATTAAGAATCAATTTCAGATCTATCAATATCAACCAACTATCAAAGTTAACAACCGTAGATAACAACAAGCTCTGTTACCCCAATCTTTCCTTAGTTTGTCGTTAAATAGAACAAGCTCTCTATTTAATCTCTAACCATTAAACAACCTAGAATAAGCTCTCTAAATTCAATTTAATGGCAGCTTTATGATGAGAAAGATAGGTTGATCTAAGCAACAAACACATAAGCTCGGATTGTTCAACTTAGGTTATGTTCCACTTTGCAATTATTGAAAACTTGACCATAATCATTAATCACAAATTGCCACTTATGAATAGGAAATCAAGACAATTACACGGATCAAGACTCCTAAACTAGCAATAGATAATTATCAAGATCTATCTAGTTGTACACCTAAATAAATCTAGACAACATCATGAACAATTCTTGTAGAAGAACATAAGCAACTTTGATAGAAAATTAATGATAGATAGAATCTGAAAATCAATCACAAAACATGTCTAGGGCTTTGAAATCACCCTTAACCAAATAGAAGTTTAGCCTAGCATAGGCATTATAAACATAAACATAAAATTAAAGAAAATCTAAGAAGAAAATAAAAGAAAGAAAGAAGAAGAGTAAGAATATTAATTATCCAACCTCTTGCTCTCTCTAAAGAAAAAGAAAACTAGAGAAAAGAAAGAAAACTAGAGAAAAGAAAGAAGAAGAAAACTTAGAGAATTTTATTAAAATGGCTAATATCCTACCTATGTACAATATGTTCCTCTACAATCATCCAAGGCCCTCTATTTATACACATTTTGGAGGGCTAAATGACAAGAGACAAGCTTTACAAATTTCAAAGGTAGGTATAATAGGTGGGTGCATTTTTCTAACAATTTTCGTCATATTGTATGACAACTTTGATCAGCCAACTTGATGGTCGATTTCGTCAATGTTGGAGGCCTGATCTGATCACATGGTCTTCTAGAAAAATGTTTCCCTATCAGTTACGGATCCATATCCGTTTGAATCAGCTCATTTGCTGATGTGGATAAGAAGATATGGGCAAAATACGAAAACATGTCAGCACAGACGTCATTGCACATCAGCCAACTTGATGGTCGATTTCGTCAATATTGGAGGCCTGATCTGATCATATGGTCTTCTAGACAAAGGTTCCCGTATCCGTTAAGGATCCATAGCCATTGGAATCAGCTCATTTGCTGATGTGGATAAGCAGATATGGGCAAAATACGAAAACAGGTCAGCACAGACGTCATTGCACATCAGCCACTTTGATGGTCGATTTCTCTAGGGAAAACGACTCCGTTTCAAGAAGTGTAAAACATGAAAAAGATAGATATGCCTCTTAGCTTTGCACGACTACAAATTTCAGCCTTATTGCTTCAGTGAAACTCCAGATATAGCTGATATGGCAAAAGGTGTCGGAACTGGAACTGAACTCGATTTGCCCTTAATTCTAGTAATCTGAAATCACTCAAAGAAACTTGTGAAAAACACCAAATTACATAAAAATATAAAAGATCATAAACACAATTAGACTAAACAATAATAACTCGTATTTGACACAAAACAATAATAAAACATAACTAAAAACTATATAATTCTACGAGTTATCAGACACCAAACTGACCGGGTGTTGCGACAATTTGGGATGCAACAACCAATTCCTACAGCCCCGATGAACCTTGATAAGCTTCACAAGGTCGACATGCGTGGTCGTAATGATGAATTCTGGCCTGCGAAGCATGAACGTTGGAACCAATGGTGGAACATACGTTTTGAACGAATTCCGACAGGTTACCCGATTGTTGGTAATAATTTCAACCCGTCTGCTGATTACATAAGATGGTATAGAAATGAAGGTCGGCCTTTCGTTTGTCCACCGTCGATGCACGAGGATGTTAGGAGTATGCCATTTACCGGACAAACTTCAGCTCCAGTCCCTCCTACACAGGATATGGATGCTCCTAGACCTCGCCGACAACGTGGGCGAAGGCGTCAACCGACCTCATCGGAGTTCACAGCACCGAGGATGTCATTTGATCATCCTGAACCTGAACGGGATCATGGAGTACCATCCAGCCATCGTTATTCCGTAAGTCACCCCGGATATGACGTTGATGAGTGTTACCGACCATCACCGCCAAGAACGAGGTTAGATGACCAGCTCCCCGTCCTAAGTCCAAGTTCAGCATATTTAACATCCATGTATCAGTTTGGAACCCCTTCGTCAGCATTTGATGCTACATCATTTATGGGTGCATCTAGTAGTCAGGTTCCCGTTATGGGTGAACTAGGTGTTGGCTCATCCAGCAGTGGGTTTCAAATTTTTGATACGGATGAAACGACTGATGACATACAACCGGAACCAGTGGCGGTTATAGCAAGAGGTCGTGGTGGACCGCGAATACGTGCCACTGACGAGGTTGAACGACGGGTGCAACCACCACGCACTAGAAGAACTCGACACTGTTGCTCTACACCACGCAATAATTAGAATAATTGTAATGTGTTTTAAATTTCTAATATAAATTTATATGTTTTGCATTTCATGTAATTTGTTCGGAAATTAATTGTTATATTTTATTTTAATTTATATCTTAATGTTGTTATTTAATTTTAATATAATAATCCAAATTACATGATAAGTTGCTTTTCTTTTTTTCATTTTAATTTAATTTTCTTTTTAAATTATAATAAGAAAAAAAAAATTAATCAGAAATTAAATTAATTTTTTTTTT
Organism: Fremontodendron californicum; assembly: GCA_030761205.1. Classification (NCBI taxonomy): domain Eukaryota; kingdom Viridiplantae; phylum Streptophyta; class Magnoliopsida; order Malvales; family Malvaceae; genus Fremontodendron; species Fremontodendron californicum. Next base: position 2,926,925 of record JAULJL010000013.1, on the reverse strand, counting down.
ATCAAATATCCAGTTTTAAACTGTAACAATCTATATTATTATTAAAAACAATGATTAAATTAATGTCACGAGTTAATCGAATACCAACTCAAAAAAACTAATCAAATTAAAAAAATTATTTTACGATACCAACTTAAAAATAACTTCTTTATTTAAAAAAGTGACTCGATAAATTTCTTTTAAAAAAAATTTATTTACATTTTACATCATTAAATTATTTTTGATATAAATTAAATTTTCTTTTTTATAATATTACAAAATTATAAAAAATAAAATTTTTGATATAAAAATTTTATTTTTTATATAATCTTCTTTTTAAATTTTAATAAGAAATATATTTTTATTTTTTATAAAATTGTAATAATAAATTAAATTACATTTTTAATATATATTTTAAAAAAATAAATAACCAAACCTATAAAAAAATATTTTAATTTAATTTATAATTTTTAAAAATAAATTTATCAAATTAAAATAAAATATTGTTTTAATATAATTTTTGTTTATTAATTAAAAAAAAAAATATACATGAAGGGAAATCGCCACCCCCCATGGCGATTTCCCTTCATGGTTTTAGCAAAATTGGCTAAAATTACCAAGGGAAATCGCCATGGGGGGTGGCGATTTCCCTTGGTATTTTTTTGCAAATTTGCAAAAAACACGCTGGGAAATCGCCATGGGGGATGGTGATTTCCCAGCTGAAAAAAAAAAGTCCGTATTTTGGAAAATAATCAAAAAATAACGGTAATTTGGAGTTTAATTTTTTTTTTTAGCTATATTAGTATAAAAAAGCCGAGGAATGGCAGCCATGGTAATACATGAAAGCTTAAGTGTCCAACAAAATGCCTCTTTAAGCACTTCAGACTTGACACCTCCCTCCCACCACCACCACTACTGAATACTGATCTCACCCTCTAATCTTGAAAATTACACAAAAAAATCTTTTAATAATTCTTTACTATTAAAAAATTGTACCTATTTTTTAGATTTTTTTTTTTTAAGAAAAGGAAAAAAAAAAAAAAACCAATATTACAAACAAAATACACTTGCTCTCTTTCTCTGTCTGTCTCTCATCCCTTGTTTCAGTGGTTTGTTCTTGTCCTATTCTGGTAATCAGGTAATCTCCTTGTCTTTTTTTTTTTTTTTGTCATCAGAAATAATAGTAACTGCAACAACAAAAAAAAGCAAAATAACAAGGAAAAGGACAGAAAAGTCCAAAAACTCCCAAAAGAATAAAATAAAATAAAGAGGAAAAGAACCGAAGAAACGCCCCTGATTTCTCTCTTGACATCTGTTTCTCTTAATCCCTTTTAATCTCAAAGACCTTTTTTTTTTTTTTTTTTTTTTTTTATCGCTTTTCGTTTCATCATCTCAGCTTTCTTTTTTCAGGTATTTCTCTTAATCCATGCGATTTTTTGATAAAATATATTAGATTTAATGATCTAAAATATTTTTCTTTTTTAAGATCGTTTAATTTTATCCTTTATTTGGATTTCTTTGTTTTTGCTAATTTTATGGTTATTTACTTTATTTTTTATTCGATTTTTTGAAAGAATACGAGGGATCGATGTCGACCCTTGTTGGATTCATTGCAAAAGTTTTTTTTTTTTTTTTCAAATGGAATAAAATTTTGGTCAAATATTTGGATATGAGCATTCTTCAATTTAATCATCTGATGCTAAATTTTTTTTTTTTTTTTTACTAAATAGAGGAAGAAATAGGATTGGCTTTTCTTGTTTTGTCGCATTTTTGTCCAAAAACCAAAGCTTTACTAGTGCAAGAAGCGGCTTAGATTATTTTTAGAAAACCTTTTTTTTGGGGTTGTTTCCATTTAGTTTAATGGGTTTGTCAATGTGTTAAAGTTTGTGTAGTTTTCTTGATGCAGATGCTTAGTTTTGCATACATAGATAGCTGAGATCCTGCTTTTTCAAATTGCATTTTGTTGATTTTGTAATTTGAGGCTTGAAGAATCGACATTTTGATCTCCGGTTCCTGCAATCTCAGCATTTTATTCCTTTTGATCTGCAGGTATTGCCTCAAAGCATTTCGTGCAAAAGCCTGAATGTTCTTCACCAAAAGATGTTAAATAAGGAGCACATTATATGTGGTAATAATTTAATAGCATTGTGCTTGTATCTGATATTACTTTTTCAGTGTTCATCAATTGTTTCTTTATGCTAGTTCTAGCTTGCAGCTGGTTATGGATGATAATGCATGAAAATATTGATAAATTTATGGTTGAGTTGTAGGTTTGTAGCAATTGCCACTTGATTTGTTTCCATTTGGTCATGGTGCCGTGAATTTTACTGCTTGATTCTGCACTTAATGTGAATCACTAGTTATAAAGCTTTGAGATTTTGCACATAAATAGAGTGCTTGTGAATACAGTATCTTTACATGTCAAAATGAAGGCAGAAAAGATGCTGGAAGAGAGATTGATTTGCTAAGCTGGCTTAAAGTTGGCATCTTTTACCCAAGTATCTAAATTTGCATTGTATTTATATTTATGTCTTGAAGTCATCTTGAATATGAATGTCCAGCAGATGAGTTGATAAAAAGGCTGGGTTAGTTAGTGCTGCTAAAAATTATTTACAGAAAATTTGAGCTGGTCAGTTCTGGTAACATGGTTTTGCACATGTTGAGGTGCATTTGCATGTGTGTGGTTCTGAAATGTGAGTTTGAGTTAGTATCCTGCGTGTTTATCTATGTTGCATGAGAGGGACTATACCAATAAAAGAACAAAGTAATAGCCACACGTATCTTGAATCTCAAGATATTAGGATCTGAAAAGTAAAAGCAATAATAATATCTTGTTCAACTGGTTTCAGTCATTTCAGTATACTGATTAAACAACAATTATAATGTATAAGGGAGGGGGGGTTATGAGTGGGAAAGACATAACAGTCGTTCATCTTGGCATATTGTCTTAGACTGCATGATTTATTGGAAGAACATTTTATCCTTTATCAGTGTGTCATTAGGTGATGCTTGGGATAGACTCAGAGGCGATCTCTTGTAAACATTCTCTCTTAGCTTGTTAGCTTCTGTTAATGCTCTTGTTATTTGCTGCTTCCTGCTTCCTGCTTCCAGAACTTCTATTTTGTGGATCATCTACTATTTATGCTTGGAATGTCCTGAACCAGAGAATTACTGCCTTATGCATGCCATGCAGAAAGTCTCTCGGGATAAAGAAGTAGTCAATCAACTGCTTTCCTTATAACCAGAAACCTGTCAATTGATATAAGTTCATATATTGATCTCTGATTGAGCTGGCATGTTAGAAATTAGAACTATTTGTACTCTGTTTTTGTTTTGATAGACCAACATTCAGTAATTAACTTAGTTTTGAATTTTGATCTACTTAACCTCTTAGAATTTCATGTTGCATGCTATGTAACATAAAGTTATTCTTCCCTGCACATCCTCTCAAAAATCAATATTTGTTGTCACTGACATAGTTGTTTCTTTGGGTTCAAGATGTTACTGGCTGGGGCTTTCGCTTGCTGACATACGTGATACACTAAATGCTACCGGTCAATCCTATATGACCTGGGAAAGCTAAAAACTTCGGGAGTTTCAAAAATTATTTTGTAAGTTGGGGTTGCAATATTGTGGGTTTTCTTTTAAATACTTTACAAAATTTTCTTCCTGCATTGCTTTGTAAAGATCAAGCCCCAACCGCTAGACCAAAAGCTTTAACTGCTAGTTAGCAGGAACTTTATTTCCTTTAAGCTAGTAGCGCAGAAGTCAGAACCCTGCGTGCGGGCCTGAGGGGCTTCGCAAGGCACGCTTGGTACCTCGGCGGGTTGGGTTGTCAAGCCCCTGATGAGTCGAGGGTGATCACTAGCCCCCATAAGCCAACATGCTTAACCCCTCTCCCTCTTCTTTTTCCCCTTTACATAACTGAAATGAGAGTTTGGACGTTGTGCTTATCTCTTCAGATTTCAACTACCAGTCTGAGCTTGTGCATCTCTTTCATATTTTGACCTGAGAAGTGCGTAGCTTGAACAGGCATTTGTTTTGGAAATTTGGAATAATATTTAACATCTCTGAATTATTTCTAGGTAGAAGATGTCATCCCTGATGCAAGGTCAGGGGGGCACCATTGATTCCTTCCCTGAAATTGTTAACATTGATGAGGGATCAAGTCCCAATAACACTAGTGTTGGTCAACCAAATTCTTTGCATAATATGCTGAATCCTGTGGAAACTCGGTTATCCAATTATACAGTGTCTTCTGGTGGGACAATGCATGGAAATGCTATTACTCCCGATGTTCAGAGATTTACTGGCTGTAGTTCTGGTGAACCGAGCTCTAGATTGAGACTGCAAAACCAGGTGATGCAGGATGTTCTAAATCACCATCTTAATGATGATGAAATAAAAATGGAACGCGGTTGGTCTTCTTCTTATGGTGCTCGTGTTGGGGCTGCTCCAAGGTCAGAAGAAAGGCGGATTGAACCACCAAATGTCTTTTTTCCTGGGAGGCTGAATAATGGACGGAGTGGCAATCAGGTCAGAAGTGGGCCCATATATTTGCAGAGTTCCAGCTCTAATCATATCGCACAGAATGTGAATCTAAATGAAGGATTTATTAGCCGCAGTGGTACTGAAGGGTCAGGGGTGGAAACTGGTGGAGGTCCTAATCTCCACAACTCAGGTGGACTAGAAAGAGAACAGATATCTAATGCAAGTGTTTCTTCTGATAATGTTGGTAGTTCATCCGGAAGCTCTAATTATGTGGGGGAGGAAAATAATGATGGCTCAGGCTCTTCTTTGGGCAGTTGGGGTTTATCCTGCAAGAGGAAGGCCCTTGAAGGTACTTCTGGACAGTATTCTGCTGGTACTTCAAGCTGTTTTCAACAAACTGAAAATGCTGCATGGCATGCTGGTCCTGCTCGTACTGATTCTTCCAGCAGCTTGAGTTTATCTACACCCTCTCGGAATTTCCTTAATGTAACTCCTCCTGATCAACCGAATAGAGTTGGGCTTGGTATGAGAGGAATAGTTAGTGATGCATTTCCTTCTTCAAGTGAAAGAAGAGCAAATCCGGGAAATCAACAAGAATCTTTACCATTTAGTTTATCGTCAACCGGGGTGGCTGGGCATTCTAGTTTTGGCTCTCCGAGTCACTCTCGAGTTGCCCTATTTAGTGACTCTTTAGACTTGAGATCAACAGCAGCAGTAGCAGGAAATTCCGGCTCTCCCTTGACTCAACCTCATATGAGGACTACTTCTATTGTGCCAAGAAATGTGCATCCTATCCCTTGGAATGGTACTTCCAATTCAAGAGTTGGCAGCCCATCAATTTCTATTAATTATGGAGAGAGAGCTGCTGCATTACGGGAGGAACCAAACGTAAGAAATATCCCAAGAAACAATGCAGAGCATCCCATGTTTGTACCAGCAACAGAGATGAGAAATGTGGCACAAGATCCAACAGGTTGGAGTTTGGCTTCTGGAAATATTAGCACTTCTGGAGGTATTCCATCTTCTAATCGACCTGGGCCTAGTTCAAGCATCCATCCTTTGGCCGCTCCTGCCTGGATTCCTCCTCACAACCCTCCAATACATAATCAACAAAGACAATCAGAATTTGCTCCTTGGTCTTTATTTCCTGTAATTGATTCTGAATCTGGCAGTCATAGTGGCCATTTTCCACCATTGTCTTCTAGCCCTTCCGCTTCCTCACAAGAGACAGTGGTGCCATCTGGATCTAACAGCGGAGGGAATAATCAACCATACCCAAGGTTAGCATTCATAATGGAGAGACATGGTGATGATGTTCTTGGGATGGCCCACTCATTGCGAGCATTGGCTGCTGATATGGAAGGGAGACACCGGCTAATATCTGAGGTTTGTGTTCTAAAGGTCTCTTTGCTAATTTTTAACTGCATTGCCTCTGTACATTTATCTGTCGAATGCTACCAGAATAGATTTTGCTTTCAATTAATTTTAATACTAAATAGTAACACATTTGGCTTTCTAGATAATGATGATTTGTCGCATTCTAGAATTACCGTAGTTTTCCAATCCTATGATGTGCATCCATATGTAGTATTGTGTTTATAGGCATATAAACTTACACCCCTGTTTGCACACCACATGGTTTATATACTTGCACACACAAACTTATAAATCATAAATCAATTCTAAGACATAGTTTCATTCCTGAATTGCTATTATAATATTCTTTTTATTCTTCACATTTCATATTTGATGTTCTTCACAAATTCATTTTGGATAGGACATTTAGAATGTACCTTGCTTTTATTTATCCATTTATGTTACATTGAACTGTCAATGCAGATTCATGGATTCTTTTCTTTCTTTTTTCATTTTTGATATTCTCCTCAGAGTATCAGTTTGTAGGTGTTGTTTTATCTCAAACTTGCATCAACCTAATTCTTATCAAAATATTTCTTCAATTTAAATTATATCACAATCTTATGCTTATTTTGTGAAAAATTAACTTGTCTTGTTGTCTAATTTCCCCCCTTTTCTTTGCAGTTTCATACTTGATATCATTATCATGGCAACTGTTTATGATTTGCACTTTCAGAATTAATCAATGCAGTTAACATGTCATGTTAGTGCTTAATCATATTCTTATATAAATTTTCCCTTTCCGAAACATGTAATCTTCAAATATCTGAACATAATTCTAAGTTTATATGATATTCTAGCATTAATTTAAGAATGTTATTTATTTTAGAAAGAAAAAGAGCTAAGGGAAAACATGAACATGATTTTGTTCTAAAAAGAAATAAGACAACCTGTAGTAAATCAGGCTTATTATCACATCATTCATATGAGTGTTTATGCAAGCTACTTGGATCATCTATATGAATAATTTTGGCCTTTCAACACTTTATTCCAAGCTTTATACTCCATTAGATCCCTGGTGATGTTCACTTTCATATCTAGTCCGTATTGAGTTTGTATCAAATTATCAGTTGTCATTATTGCTTTCTGTCCCATGCACATGAGTCATCATTTCACCACTTTTCGTCCCCGACTGTTACCTGTTGCCACCTTAATATTCGATTAAGATATTAAGTCTTGAGTAATACATGGGGCAGTTTGGCCTTACATTCATGCAATTTTTATAATAGATTGAAATGTCATGATGCAATTCTGGATGCTGTGGCTTTTTACAAATATATTAGATAGAAATTTACAGCAGTCATATGCCTCTTATTAGTCTCTCTCTACTAAAATGTGCCATCTCTGTAGTTCTCAGGTTATGTTCATTTTTTTTTTTTTCATCTGTTTAATGCGGATAACTTCTATTTTACCTCTTTCTTTGTTATTAACTTTTTTTCAAGAAAAAACTGCTGAAACCATCTCCATTTTGCTCAATTCCTAATTATGCAACCCATATCTGTTACATAATCTGCTTATACTTTTTGCTTCTTAGCTTGTTAATTTATCAATTTTGAGAAAACCATGTCTATTACATAAGCTGACCAATTAAATTTGAGAAAAAAGATACATGCCAGCAAAATTAGTGTTTTCTAATTTCTATAATGGCAATTGAACTTAGAAAACATTCCAATAACTTACTGCTCATTTTCTTCTCCATGTGTCAGATTCGCCAAGTCTTGAATGCTGTGCGTAGGGGGGAGAACTTACAAATTGAGGTTTGGTTTTTGATTCGTGTAATGGTTATGTTACCATGACAGTTCCATAATAGGTTGTGAGCTTGCAGTAGAGATTTCTTTTCTTCGGCATATAAAATATTAAAAGACATAATTATCCATGTTTTATTTTTTGATTTTATATTTTGATTTGATATTTTTTGTACTTTCACTAATTGAGTTGGTGTCACCTGGGTAGAAGCCTAGGAAGTGCTTTTTGTCTGATAATAATTCTTTGTCCTTTCCTACATTATATGATGTTTTATGAAATTTGATCTTTACGTGACTCCCTTTCAGGATTCTATGCCGATTGATCCATTCATATATCATGGTATGTCTGAGATGCATGACAGACATAGAGACATGCGTCTTGATGTTGATAACATGTCTTATGAGGTAAAAAGGGATTGCTGTTTTATGTTCCATCACTTGACATTGGAGGTCATTCTTCTCACATAACAATTGGAACATTAGGAATTGTTGGCATTAGAAGAACGCATAGGAGATGTGATCACTGGACTGAGCGAGGAAACGATTCTGAAGTTGATGAAACAGCAGAAGCATTCATCCGCTACAACAGAATCCCCACAAGAATTGGAACCATGTTGTATCTGTCAGGTACGATACTAGACGAGAGTAAATAAGCTGCTTTTAAATAGCTTCATTCAGCTTCTCTGTTGGTTTAGTTTTGTTTACCTTGTTTGAACTTTTAACTATGGCAGGAAGAATATGCAGATGGAGATCACACTGGGACACTAGATTGTGGACATGACTTCCACACAAACTGCATCAAACAGTGGTTAATGCTAAAGAACCTGTGTCCTATTTGTAAGACGACAGGTTTGCTTAAATGATAGCGAAAGCCGTTGTTCGAGCCAGGAAGTTTAATTTTCTTCTCATGGGTCATTAGATCCAATAATAGGATGGATTATATCCGATTTAAACCGGCTTTTGTTGCTCGTGAACTATTAACTTTCCAGGCGATGGAGCAGCTGTTAATATTATGAATTTGCAGGATGAGTTTGTGGAATAACTTTGCATAAAGCATCATGACAATGATAACATATTTGAAATAACATTTATGACATTATCATGCTTTAAGAAGGTCAACAGTAGTTCTTTATTTTTCTGCTGGAACTTATGAATGTAGCTAGCATATTATTGTTTTGAACGTTTGACCATTTATATGGGTTTTTGACTGTATTATTCACTACCCAAACCAGTCCCCTGGGTTTTCTTAGCTAACACTGGAAAGCTAGCCTCTCCCCTCTAATGATCTGAGATGCTTAGCTGCTACGCCCACTATGGGCTTTCAACTGTAAATATCTTGAAGTCATTTTTTCCCACTAAGCTGGTGATATAATTAGGCATTGGCCTGGGGTTATGCAAGTGAAAGCTATCAAGTACCTACTAAACTATTAGTCTTATATTTCAGAATTCAATTTCACCTATGTCAAAAATGAAGATTTTAAAACGTTTAAGAAAAGCAGGTGTTGCTCTTAGTCTCTTACATTGTTCACAAATCACAACCTTGAATGGATAAACATTGATAATTACTTCATCGTTCTACTCCATTTGCTTCCATGCAACACAAAGATAACTGATCAAATCAAACTTGAAGTAAAAAGAATAATGGGGGAAAAAACTGTAAAAAGCGAGGGAAACTTATATTACTAAAAGCAATTCCTGCAATTGTAAACCACAATTTGGTCCCCAGTTGAATCATCGTGTGGACGCACTTGACAGGCCTTGGCATTGGTTCTGGTTCTGGCTGTTTTTGAGTAATGTGTCAACACTCAAAACACACTAGTCAACTTGATGAAGCTTTTCTATGGTTGTCGTCTGCAAACCATTTCCAGGTTAACCCCCCCCCCCCTCTTGATTTGGCAGCACATGGGTAATTCAACAAGTGCCAAATTCAAACAAAAAAAAAAAAAAGAGTTAAAGAGGGAAGACATTAATGGTTGGGACCCAAATGCTGCAAAAAGCAAAAGAGCGCCCAAAGACAAACGAATTTCTCAATTGTTGTTATGACCAAAAGACTAGGAACAAAGTTGGTGTTTGGGGCATGTGAGCACTAGTAGCAACCACTCACAGGGAGGAAGAATATGAACCAGCCCATGTGATTCCATGGTTTTATTCCCACTAACAAGCAGTGACTCATTGTGTTACCCAAGTTTTTCATTTTTTTTAAAATATTTATGTTTAACATATGTGTTTACATATTCTGATATGAATATAAAATACAATCTTTTAAATAAATTCATATTTGACATCATCTCTCCACATCTTTAAGCCACACACCTATTTTTCCATTTCAACATTGGGGTGGGATGGGGGGTCCTTCAGGAGGGGACCCTACCCTTCCCTGTTTCCATGCCATGATTCATCTGTGGACCTCTAGCATGCACGCTGCACGCGATGATGAAAGAGCTAGCTTAGCTATCTTTGGCAGTCCACAGTCAAAACGCAGTTTCAAGTTTTCATTTGATGTGCCCTCTCAAGCCACAGCAGAAAGTGAGACAAAAAGAAATAAATAAGCCAGGAATTACCCGTGTACCCCCCAAGGCCCAAACAAAGAAATAAATAAGGAAACCGAATTTTTTACTGTCAGACCTCTGGAGGAAAAATAGGAAAAAAAAGGAGAGAAAAAAAAAATTGAAGGAGGTGGTCTGGAGTCCAGGGGACAAAGTTTGCAGGATTTGAATGTGATTTATGAGGATCAGCTTTATATAACCAGTTATCAGTTACTAGACCCACGTTTATTCCCCCACTCTAAACTTAGACATTTGTTACATTTGATTGCCAGAAACTGATTCTGTACTGTGTTTGTGATTTGTAGCCAAAATTATTGTAACAACTCAACCTTAAAACAAAATATATACTACAGGTTGGATTAATTACGGGCTTTAATTCAAATCCAGTAGCTATGGTCGGGACCTAATTTTTAAGAATTTTTAAAATCAGACAGTCAAGCTCTTTCACAAAGCCAACGTTCAACCCTAATTTTCAGGAAAAGTCTGCCGAACAGCTATGAAACATGTGTCTCACTCACCACATCAAATCAAAATTTCATAATTATTGAAGATTTTGCAAGCTAATGTCACCCATAAATTAATAATCCTGATCAAGAGTTCCTGCAAATATGTAAGTAAAATTCTTACGTACAAAATTACACCAAGAACAAGAACAAATCTATCTTTTCATTTGCTTTCCTTAACAAAAATTCTTACGTACAAAATTACATACAAGAAAATTACAATCTTCCTCTATTTACGCATCTAGGACTAGGACCCTGAAATTTTAAACATTTTTCTTTTCATTTAAACAAAAATATCAAAATTAAAATCTGTAAGTAAAAATCTATCATTCAAAAGGGTACGACTTCACTGCAAGCAAAATCACCCGAATTCCCAATAGAATGTTCAGGCCACGAATCCCGGAGCAACTTAAGCAGCATTTGAGCCTTCCTCTTAGCCCTATCCGTACAATCACTTTGAACCAACAATAGCAACTGCGTCAGAACTCCCGCACTCACCGCGTCCCTTTGACTCTGTTCCGACTCCGAACACAGTGCCATGAGCGCACCAGCTGCGTACTCCGTTGCCCTCTCCGAAATCTTCAATATTGTCTTAACCAACAATGGAACCGTAAGCGCGTGTGCCGCAAAAGCAGAACAGCCTGAGGGGATCCGACATAACAATTCTATCGTAGCTAAAGCTCGTTCAGCATCGCACTTATCCAAATCGGCTAACCGTTCGATCAACGTCTCGGCAGCTCCGGCTTGAACCGCTTTATGCCTGGTTTGTTTTACTAAGCACAAGGCAAAAAGAGATCGAATGCTGATATTTAACGCGCGTGGATAAGAGTTGAGGCTTTTTAATATGTCGGTGACGCCTTCGAAAATTTCATCTACATTGCTTATCTGAGCTCGAAGATCTGACGATCTTGTTCCGGCCAGAACAATTTCGATCAGCGAAGCTGAGTTGACTCGGACTTCAATCGAGGAATGGAACAAAAGGTGTGATAAGTAGATTACTCTGCTTGAATCCGAAGCGATTGAAACGCACTCGGACTCGGTGAGTTGAAACATTACTAAAAGCGCAAGTGCCTCCTGGTTCAACTCCGACGAACCGGAACTCGTCTCTGAAAACAACATACGTATGAGTATTTCACGTGCGTTATGGGAGGAAATCACGGAACGATTATTGTCGGAGTCGCGGGCGAGTCCCTTGAGTCGACGCATAGCAGAAAGACGATATTGAAAAGGATTCGAAACGGAAGAAGCTTGATTCAGTAAGGACCGAACCATGGTAGGATCAGCAGGTTGTTTAGGTGTAGGAATTCGTTCGATACCAAAGGCCTGGTTGGAGACACACCAATCTTGAATAAGGCGGCGAAGGGTATGGTTAGGGATGAGAGTGAAGTCAGAGAGTGAGGCTCGAGTAACAGGACAAGTGGTGTTACCAGTAGCAACCCAAGACTCGATGCTGGTTCGGTCGTAGGTTTGGCCGGTGGTGACGGTTACAGGGTCACGCATGAGCTCAAGTGAGATAGGACACCTGAAATGATAAGGAACTTGCACACCAACCAAATCTAATGGATCTATATTTCCAGGCATCTCCAGGGTGGGATGAGGACTCTGAAAAATTCTCCGGGGAATTTTACACTTGTATGAAAATTTTGGAACAGAGAGACAACTCAGACAAGTACCCAACAGCTATAAGGGGGGTGGTGGGACTGGGAAGGGGGGCTCCTGGGGGTCTGCTCTTATCTGACTAAGGGCCACACGTGTGGTATCTATAAGTCTGGACTCTGGAACCTAACCAAAGAGTTGAATTGGGGGAAGGGTTTGGTTGGTCAAAGGAAATGTGCGACTTGTTGGGTCCCACTTTTTTCAGCCTAAGATTAGATTAAAATTAGACGAGTAATCTGTATATTCGTGTGTGTGTGTTTTTTTTTAATGTTATAATCTTATTAAATATGTTTATATATTTATAAATTGATTAATATTTGATGTTTTGATAGTGTATAAGGTTATACACTATCAATGCATCTTAGGATGTTACTTATTAAAGTTAAGTTGTAGGGATTAGTGGTTAGAGTTAGGAATTAATGGTTAGGATTAGAAGTTAATTTTTTTATGAAGTGTCTATAGAGTTTATACATTGACAATGCATCAAGAAGACAAGAACGATATCTTTATAAAAATTTTAATACGTTAATAATTTATATTATATAAATTTAAAATATTTATGTATTTATATTATATTTATATTATATCGTATTTTAATTATTTTTTATTATATTTATATTGTATAATTATATCGTGTTTAAATTACCGGTTCAAACCAAAATCTAACTTCTGTTTACATCAATAACACAACTAGGCATCATTAATAATGGGTTGGCTTTCGTTTTGCAAGCCCTTAAAGTTTGGTGTTTTTCTACATCATGCACTATTTTTTTAAGAGAATTGATAATGTGAGATATTGAAACATTGCTTCTCCAGCAAATAACCTGTTCGAAGGTCGAGCGAAGGGCGATTTTGAATAAATATATATTTTTTAATTTTAGACAGTTTGGATTCGATATGAATTATTGTTTATTAATAAAAATATATATATATTTTATTTAAATTTAATTATAAAATTATTTTTTAAATAATAATATGAATTTTTAAATCGATCGGAACATAAATAAAAAAAATTGGACTCCGACCAGCCCAGCAAATTTGATTCTTTTTCAATTTAACTCTAGTTCAAACTTCAAAAAGTAAAACTCAAGACTTGTGGGTATAGTATATTTTGTTTTGAGTAAATACATATATATATATATATATTTTTTTTTTAAAACCCAATGCATTTAATTTTTTATAAAGTATATACTTATTTTATATTAACCAATGACTTTAATCTAATAATAACATGAAAATCTATTTTATAACATTCAAAAATTTGCTCAGTAATTAAACTACATCTTTTCTCTACTCAATCCAATATAAAAAAATGTTTCAAATTCTTCCATCTCTCTTTTTCTTTTGGTACATCTATATTAATGGTTAATTTGTCATTTTAACTTAATTAAATAAAAAATAACTTGATTTAAGAAAAGACAATAGTTTGGTTGTGATACTTCGGTTAAAGACAATTTTTTTTTGTGTGCCTATTTTCCTAAAAACAAAAGGTGTAATTAGATTTGATAATTTTAGACACGGTACGAATATGATTCGTTTAATAAATACTTAAAAAATATAATAAATATGACATGATAGTAAAACAATTAACAAGATACGTTTAATACACGTATCATATTCGTATTTATGAGTTTGACATATATAACAATTTATCTTTTTAGGTGCTGTATTCATGTCTACGCTTTTACTGGTTAGTAAGAGAGTTAGAAGCTTTATGCATGCTTTTATGGTTTGCATGTCCTATGGGAATCATGAAGACAAAATTATGTTAGGGCACGCTTTACAGTCTGGTGGGGGATGTCAAATCTTTGCTTTGTGAGTGAATTTTTTTCAAATATATATGAAAAAGGAAATCAAACCAATGGTAACCTCAATCTTCAAAGTGCATTACCTTTAAAGCTTTTGTGCCTTAAAATAGGTAGCAAAGACTCAAATTTACTACATGTAAAGAAAGGTTTTGATTTTTGAACAGCACCAAATGGAAGCCAAACCTTCAATTTGAAGTAAATTAAAGGAAAAAAACTTTTAGTTAGTTGCATTAAGACCCTTGAACTAGATTTTGTTTTTTTTTTTTTGTGTGACAATTTAGCTATAATTAGTTTGATAATAACATTATTAGGATTGCTTTTAAAAGCCAACAATAAGAAAAGAAAAGTGACAAATATTTATTATTCATAAAAAATCCTTAATTTCTTTATATTATAGTTTTCAAGTTTAAGCCTAGAATTTGAGTACTAGATCAATGTGGATATTGGAGAATTGTAAAATAAGAGTTTGTTTGTTTCGTGCAAAATAGTTTTTGAAAATTTATTTTTTAGAAAATAAATTAATTTTTTGAAAAAAGTTAATAGTTTTTTATATTTAGATGATTTTATGAAAAAATATTTTTTTTACTTTTTGTTTTTTTTTTTCGAAAAATCAGTATTGTTATGAAAGAATGATATTTCTCAAACTATTAAAGATAAATATTGTACATTTATTTAAAATAATATCCAAAATATATAGCATTTGAATGCTTTTGCTTTCATATTCAAATGTCCAAACTTTTTTTACGAAAAATGTCTTATATTTTTTAAAAAGTAAAACATTTTTCAAAAAATTAGTTAATTTTTTATTGATTAAATTATTTTTTGCAAAACAAACATAAAAAAATAAAAATCATTTTCAAAAACTATTTTTTGTGAAACAAATGGATCTAAATGAAAATTTCACATGCATTTTGTGATGGGAAAGAATATAGAGAAATTATGAAGGAACAAAATGAAATATGAATAAAGTTTGATAAAGAAGGGAGGGGAGGAATCCAATTGCAAAGAAGAAATTGGAAATTCATCATTAGGTTTCAATTGTCTGTTACTAATACAGTAGTAGTGGGTAGTCAAAGGTCAAAGAGAAAGAGATAAACATAGGAATGTGTGGGTCCAAGTTGTCTCTCCACCTCTTTATTCGAGCAATAGAAATTAGAAAGAAAAAAAAAATTATTTTTAAATCTTTTAGATGGGGTGGGGTGGGACCGAACATAAGTGGACGGAATTGAACAAAGTGGGCCCCCACCAATACTCTGTCTACGTTAACCAAAATTCCCTTTCCACTTTCCAGTCCCCCACTAAAAAAAAAAAAAGAAAAACCTAAAATCTTAAATAAATAAACTTTTTAGAGACCTTGATGTACGCCATGGAATTTGTAATAAGGTCTGGTTTAGCATTGCTTCTGACACAGTTTTTGAGTCAAAAACTGTTTTTCACCGCAAACGCAATGCTAAACAGATAAAAAAAATTAACTTCTACTGTTGAAACCATTGTTTGAAAAGCCAAACCAAAAAGTCAAAAAATATAGCTTTTGGGCTTTAAAAGCTGGCTTTTGGATAAAATGACTTTATTATTCTCACATCTCTACACTTTTATTATTTTAAACATATTTTTTTTTGACATTTCAATTTCCAACAACACTTTTTCACAGCAATGCTAAACATTTAAAAGTTTTTAAACCATACTTTTTCACCACACTTTATAAACACACTTTTTCCAATTCGAGCTTTTCTCGACTCAAGTTTTTTCAACAGCAATGCTAAACTAGCCCTAAGTGGAGTGAGAAACAGGGAATATGTCACATGTTTTTATTTGGGAGGCAGCAACTGATTTGGAATTTTCTTACCTTTGGGAGGCTGCTCAGCTACGTTACTTGGGAGTCTCATTTTTATTAGTATATGTAACCATTTAAAAAAAATAATATTTAATAAATTTAAAATTTAAAATTTAATATTTATAAAAGAAAAATTAATCAAAAAATAAATAAAAGAAAGCAATGAGAACTTTTAAAATTGAATTAAACCATGGAGTATTTGATTCACTAATTGAGCAATTGAAGCCCTCCTAATAGTATCAGATTACTATTTGAAAGTATTATGCCTTAAAATAGTGCAAAGATGGGGAGGGAGAGAGAGCTGGAAAAGTCGGTGTCGTTTAGAGGCGGAAGCACACACGCGTGTTGTGGGACAGTGCGCCCCACAAGCTACGCCCCCCTGCCCTGCGACCCTGCTGTCTCCGGTCAACCGAGCAATGAATTGCCGCTACAATATTTGCCCGCCCCAATGCACGTGCGAAACAGCACGTGTTTCCAGCTAATAAAATCAAAATCCTTGAGAGAGTTTTTTTTTTTTTTTTTCTTTCCTCTTTTAAGAGTCTGCTGTTACAATCCGCGGTTTCTGCCCCCAAGTACGGAATTCTCTGATTCAAACCAACATTATCCAATGGGGTTTCTGATGACTCGAGACTTTTCATGGATCTCCATTGATTTGTATGTTCTTTCCTGAGAGATAGATCAGTTCAAAGAACGAACAGTTCGAACTATTCATATTAGATCGGATTTAGATAGAGAATTTTGTAATTCAATTTGGTCCGCATTACAGTTTAATTATTAAAATAATATTATTTTATTTAAATTTAATTATAAAAATATTAATCAAAATTGAAATTTTAATTTATATATTTATATAATTTTTGACATATTAATAATTCGTGTTTATATAAATTTTAACACATTTATATATTTATTTCGTGTCATATTTTATTTCATGTTTTAATTATTTTTTTCATATTATGTTTATGCCAAGTTTAAAATTATCAAATCTGCATGTTAAGGTATTATTAAACCTTGAAAGACTTAAAACAAAGGGATTAAGGTTTGTTGAGCTGTGCGCAAACAAAGGGATTAATTATTTTAGTCACGTGGCATTTTTTTAATTAGTGATTTTATCTTTACAGATTAAATCTATGTCAGCTTTTTTAAGTTACATCAAAATAGTTATTTTATCTTTTTCTTCAATTTTAAAAAAATAAGAATTAAATTATCCAATTTATAGTAAAATGATTAATTTACGCTAGATGATATAGTATAAAAACTTCTAAAGTACTTTGATCCCCACTGCCCTAATTGTCATTTTCTTGACGTTCTTGACCGTAATTGCATTCACGTGATAGGAATCAATTAGTAACATGGATGTACAAAACAAACAGAAGATGAAGGCAAGAAGCGAACGATCAAGAAACCACCATTTTTAAAGACATGACTGAAACTATTGCATCAATGTCCTTTACAGCAACAAACTTTAGTAATTAGTAGTTCAGTTTATCATAATCAATGATTAGTACACGAACCAAACGAAACAGAAATAAACAGAGAAATGTAAAGCAAAACGAAAAAAGATCCAAAAAGAGAATTTTGCGAGACATTTGCAAAAATCAGGGGTAAAATGCAAAAAAAAATAATGGAAGAAAGTGACAAAATTGTTAATTTAAACATTATTAAGGGCATTTAGGTCATTCACTTTTAATACTTTTAGAATTTAACATGTAAATTATATATTTCTCAATAATAATAGATATTAAAAATGTAATTAAATTTTAATTAAATAATACATAATATAAATTTATTTAAATTAATAATAAAATTATAATATAAAGATTTTAAAGATTTTATTGTCAATAAGTAAAATGATAGTAATAATAAAAATTAATGTAAAACAATAAAAAAAAAAGTAATAGGTTAAGTAAAGCTCAATTTTGATATAATGAGATAAACTAAGAAAGTTGGTGAGGCTAGAAGCTAAATTTACTATAAATACTAATAGTTTGTTTCACCTTTTTTTAGATACCAAATTATAAGTTATTATATTTTTTATGTTTTTATTTGATTTTACTAATCAAATATAATTGATACTCCAAGCATCCTATATTTTTTTGTCCATTTTCCATTTTTTAGGATGTTTCAAAATGAAGTCATTTTTATATTTTAAATTAATTTTTCAACTTTTAACTTTTTGGCAATAAATAGTATTGTACACAATATTATTAGACAATTTTGAATTTATGATATTAAATATTAAAAACAAAATTAATATATATGAAAGTCAATGAGAGACAAAGAACGTGTGACATAGGAAGTATTTCAAATTTGAAATTTTAAAAAATACTATGCATTATTGTAATTGTTACATAATTTTCTTTTCAATCTTACATATCGTATTTATATAATATTTTTATTATTGTATTCAAAATTATCATATCTACATTTTTACATGTGAACTTTGAGGCACTAAGGCAGCAAATATCAAACATTCCCACAAAAAATTTTAGTGGAGCACTTCAATAATTCCATTTTATAATCAAATCAAGTTAGGGAAATAAATGACTTTTTTTTTTTGTCATGCATTGTGCTATCAACTCAAATCTGATCAAAATATTCAATTAAAAGCAGCATATTTAAACCTTTAATTAAACTAAAATTTTGATGGAACCTTTAATTAAACTAAAATTTTGATGGAAGAAATGTTGAGAATATGCCATCTTCATCACATAATTGCACTACTATTAATTGTTTATCCCACTTTTAATGGATTCTCCCTACTTGCCTATTTGCCTACAATTACGTATATTTTAGTTCCCATTTCAATTAAGCTCTATTTGAAAGTATGGATCCAATCGTAAAATGGTATTTAGTGTACAATCGGAGTTAGTTAAGTTTGTTGAATGCAAATTTGACTATTCGTATGTATTTGTATTATTTTCATATGTTATAATTGTGTTTAAAGTATTATATATTTATATAAATTTTGACATGTTAAAATTTCGTGTTATATAAATTTTAACACATTCATATATTTATTTCATGTCATATTTTATTTTGTGTTTTTATTATTTTTATCGTATTATATTCGTTTAAAATGATCAAATCTAATGTATCATTAAACCCAAATCTAATGTATCATTAAACCTTGAAGGACTTAAAATAAAGGGATTAAGGTTTGTTGAGCTGTGCGCAAATCAACTGGCAGCTGGCATGCCAACTGAGTTATCGATAGATTTTTTAAAATTATAAATTTGAGAGGGTTTAGACAAGTAATTGATTTTTAAAATAAGTTAATTAGATAAGCATCGGACGGTTAAGAGTAAATTAGGAATTAAAAAAGCTCAAGTCATGGACCAATAAGAAAAAAGAGATGAAAAAAATGGGAAAAACCGAAAAAGCCAGAAACAAAGAGAAGCTCTTTGTCACGGCACTGCTGATTGGACCTAATAAATTTAAGTAGGCGGGATGGGGGAACCAAAGTGGAAGGCCCAGGCCTACTTTTTCCAAATTAAGAGATTGCTTTTACCCAATTTAGTTGTTTTAGTATTAATAATAACACACCCATATCTCATAAGGAAAACTAAAAAGTAATGGGGGCAATTGGAGTTGGGACTTGTTAACCCATTTGGATTCAGTAGCCCAAACTGGGAACATAAGACAGGAAAATGTTCCATATTTACTGTTTTTTGTTCAATTTCTTTCTTCTTAGATTCCTGTTTTTTTTTTTTTTTTTTTGTTGTCATTTTAATAATGCAGTGGCTTCCACATTACGTTCAAGTTCATTGATTGTTAAATGGCAGGTGACAGGAGAAGAGCCAGACAGTGTGTTGTGAGCACACCTGAAAAGGAAGACAAAGATTCTATAAAACAATCACATGATATCCACTCATACTATAAAAATCTGCTCTAATAATCATTGAAATATAGAAGAATAAATACCAATAAAGCTGGAGAACAAGTAGAAGTTTTAATTTCATGTTTTACAGTTGTAGGAGAATTGTTACTAAAACTATGCCAAGCAACCACTGCAATGGAACTGGTCGACTATCCAAATAAGCAAAGCTGGAATCACGTACTACTGCCCCTGGTGCAGGGGCAATACCTGCCTCAGGTATGTCGCATACTCCAAAAGTCATATTTGCCTAAACACAACAATTAAATACCACAGTAATCAATCAGACGAACATTCAAATTCATCATGTTTTTCTTAGTTAGAATACAGAAAACTTTTAATAGAGTTGTAATTTTCCAGGGCTTTAATCAACCATTTCTTACATATTTATGAGTCCTGAATTCAAAATATTTATAGAAGGAAATGGAAGGGAGATAATAGGTAGAAGTATTATTGTTACAGACCTTGCAATAGACAATGTTTTCGCATCCACAAACTAGATGACCATTTGCCACGTCTATAGCTTCCGGAGCACCTCCACTGTCACTCCTCTGAAATGTTCATGCGAGTATCAATGAATGGAAAACCAAATCTTAGGTCAAATCGTTGAAAAAAAACGGATCGTAAGTCAAATTGTTGAAAATTTCAGGTCCTCGATATATGACAAAAAGGTTAAAGGTTTAAATCTCATCGCTTACAACTTTTACCGGTTTAATCCGGTTCTTTTACCAGTTGAATCGGTTTTCTACCATTTTTTTATATGTATCAGACAGGACAGGCCATCGGTTCTCGATTGAATCGGTCCGACCGGCCAGTTCGATTATTTCAAAGCCCAGTTCAGCACCATTAGAATTTTTAGGCTGCTAATGCTTTAGTGGTTTCAAATGACAGTTATGCAACATTCATACCTTGTAAAAATCAACAGCAATGAAGTTAGGCCACCGGTTGCCAGCTGCTACATAACATGTGTTCACCATGCTAATCAGTGGAGCTGAATTGTGTTTGCAAGCTTGGGTTACATCTGGTCTATCAGGAAAGTAGTTGAATAAGGCCAGCGACCTTGATGTTGCGTTCATGGCAGGTGATTCTGCTCGGTTTGGACATGAACCAGTTACCATCCCACCATTGCCATCTGTTATTTCCAAATGCATATATCAATGTCACCTCTGGCTTTGAAATAAGTATAATTTTCTGCTTCTTTTAATGAACTATTTAAAAGATGATGGTAACAGTACTCACATTGATTTTCTACCATGTATCTCCATTGATAAGCTATACCTTCAGAGGCCTCCTTAGCTGACTTTGAAGTGAAAACCACCAGGCGCTGATTCTTTTGTACCATATCATCAACCGTTGGCCAATTTCCACCATTTTTTGGCATTCGAGATACCGGAAACCAGAACTTCCTCAGGCCGGCAGCATCAAATACTTTGCTCAAGCCCCTTGGTGAGGTAACATAGTCTTCAATGATAATGGTAACAATTTCTGATGGCTTTGCTTCAAGAAATGCTTGAACCTCTTTCAAAACATTAATTGCAGGTTGCTGATTAAAAGCAAAAAAAACCTCATCCATTAAGGCCATGGAAAAGAAATTGTTAAATTCACATTTTGCAAGAACCAAGTCCATATAAAATGTGTATTGGCTTTAGATGTCCACTCAGTGACTCAGACTTACAAAAGCTGTATAGTTGAAGCATTGTCCTCCAAAGGAGTGACACAACCAGATGTCATTCTGGAAATCATACATGTCCAGCATAAAACCTCTAACTCCATTCTGCAAGAGAGAAAACCACTTCTGAACTCACTAATTATTGAAAAACCACTGCTATTCCATTAATATTTAGCAAAAGATTGGACAATTCAGTAGGGATAATAAGTATATAAAGTTCAGTTAGTGGCAATTTAACAGTCAAATTGCATAGTTAATCTGATCATTGATAAGTAATATATAATTTATGAAAGCCATTGCTCTGCTTCTTAGGGGGAGGGGGAATCTACATGAGGGAGTGTAATGACTGTTGACATCAAGAAAACAGTAAGAAATTAGGTTTAGCCTATCAAGCAGGTTACCAAGCTGTTTATTCATTAACCTGATCATTTTTTGTACTAATAATGCTGCTGGGATCCGACAGAATATGGTTATGAAGCAAATGCGACATGAATCATAGGTCAACCGCAGTATTGATGTTATGCAAAGCACATGAATTTCATTTTCGCCACTAGGTTATATATTTTTTGAAGGATCACCTCACCTAACGTACTTGCCTAACATGTGGGGAGATTAAAGTATAGATGTCGTTTATACCTAAATATAATGATGCTTAGCTTATTATAAGAAAAGAAGCATGTTGCTCGGACCTACTTTCCAAGTTTAAGATAAAATAATGTTTAACTTCCCTGATTAAATTAAGAATCACATGTGAACAAAAAACACAGATTTCAAAACATTCCAACTAAACTAATAAGAAGACTAGAGGGGATGTCTGACTCTGACTCTTGACATGGGCTTGGGAGGCTTTCTTCTTCATTTCCCATCATAAAACATACCTAACAGGCTAACACACCATTTTCATTTGAAAACAGAAACAATTGGTGAAAAAAGGTTTTTCACATTAGTTAAAAGTCTACCATCAAATTGAAGTATTCAACAAAAGTGTACGCAAGTATAAGATAATATGGGAAAGCATGGTTTCTATATAGTTTCCTTTTAAGCAAAGAAAAAACCATAATTTTATGATTGGACCGTTAAGTTAACAACAGTAGTCAAACCTCAAAGTCATTTTCTATCTACCTCATACTAATCATCCAACAACGTCTAATTAATTTAAATCTAGTTGGTAATCTCATAATATAAATAAACACCACTATTACTTTAATTTAATCAAATTCCAAGTTGTATAATTCACCCAAAACAGGTTCTTGTCTTTTTGAACGCAGCTTCCTCAGAAATCAGATAGTACCCAACAACTATATTCAAGCACAAACAAACATATCCCTTCCCATAAAGACTTGGCTTTAAATAAATCCCACTTTTTACAAGGAGATTCTAGTCTTTTTAAAATCATATCAAAATTTTACTTTCCAACCAGTAGAACCGACATTCCTTAAAAGCAATCAATTACAAACACTGCCAAACCGCCAGCAACCTAGTACACTACCTTGTTTAATTCACTGAAAAGTGAAAAACCAAACCCAAATGTAAATTAAAAAGATCAACAAGGGAGTTATTTTATTTTGTAAAAAAAAAAAAAAAAAAAGAAGCTGAAACTCATTGCATAGGATTTGAGAACTGCATTGATTAGAAAGTTAAGCATAGAACAATTATAGCTAATTTTGCTCATATTGATTTAAATAGGGATCGAGAAAAGAACATACATTAAGCTGGTCGGTGATGGAGTCCTGCTGGTTCGTAGGAGCTAAAATCAAAGACCCAGTTGCAGACCTATCTCCTAGCCTTGCAAACGAGTTGTGGGTAGTCAACCAGGAGTATCGGTTATATGGAAGTCCCTTAACCTATTTCAACCATCACAGCCACAGAATTTATGTCTATATCCCTCCCTTTTTACATGTATACCAAAATGTGCATGGTGTCGAAAATGGATTAACTGTACGGACCTGAGAAGTGGGGTTTACAGGTTGGATTCGGGTGCATCTGGGCCGTACATTTCCATTTGCTAGACAGGTTTCACAGTGCAACCCTGAGTCACAATTGCCATTTGCTACGCATGTTTGTCCCTCCTGTTCAAGATATATATGTTGAAAACTGACATTTTAAGGAAAAACATAAAAGAGTCTCCTCCTGATAAGTGACATGGGGCTGGGGCATACCTTGAGAGCAGAGCAAAAACCAAAGAGAAGAGAAGTAATGATCAGAATGGTAATCAACTGCAAATGAAATATAGAATATTCTGTCAGTTTTCCTTTGATGACAGAAGAGAAGAAGACGAAGAGCAAGAAGATAAAGAGAAAAGATAATTCAAACTTGCCTGCATTGATTGGTTTTTGGAGTTTGCTTCTTTTTTTTTATTGAATTTTCTTTTTGCTTCCCTCTCTCTTTATATAGGATCAGAATTTGTACTCCATTAAGTTTGTGATAGTAGTATTTGTTTGTCTTATATAGGCATCAAAGCAGGCAAAAAGAGGAAAAAAACTGCAGGTGTTTCATGCGCCTGCAGTGGGGTAGTTTAACAAGGCATGTTTTCCTCAGCTAGTTAATGATTCTCTTTAATCAATGATTATTACCCAAGTTTAAAAAAAAAAAAAAAAGAAGAGAGAAAAGCTATGAGGGTAACAAAAAGGAAAAAAAAACTGCAACCCCTTTTGATAATAAGGATAAATAATGATAGATAAACTTCAAATTTAAAAAAAAAAAAAAAGATAAATATTGATAGATAAGAGTGTGATCCTTCGTAATAGCATAAAATTCTAACAGGGAATAGCTTCCCAAGAGTGCACTGAAAATTTGTTTCTTAAAGTCTTTCTCTTCTATTTGCTTGCAATCATCAATCAATAAATTCTATTATATTATATTCCTAAGTCTTACAATTGTAACACCCATTTTCTCACATTTTAATTGTTGTATGATAATTTTCTGACTTTTGTTTGTTGGACTCTAGGAATTTTCCTTTCACATTTCCTCTGCTTAGACATTATAGATTTGCCATCCACCATAGACTTTATTAAAATGGTGTTATCCATATTTAGTTAAGTTTTTGGTTTTTTGTGATGGTTGGATCTCTTCATCTATTATTAATTAATTTTAAATTGGATTCTTAATATAGTATTAGAGTCTAAATTTTTGTTACGTAGTAGGTTTCTATATCTCTATCTATACATGATGAGTCCTATTAAAATAGTGTTTTACCGTATCTGTTAAATTTTGAGTTTTTTGTGATCTTATATTTAAATTAAATTTTTTTATCGGATTCTTAATAAACTTAAACTGCATTTAGTAGAAAGAAAAAAAAAAAAAAATCTCAGTCTCCATTGTCAATACGCAAATTGAGAAAAATGTCACTTTAAGAGTGCGAGTTCAGCACCATAAACAATGTTAGCTTCATCAAGCAGCTTTAAAATATCTAAGACCAAATGTACAAATTTTAAAAACAACATATTTGTAATTTCTTAATGTCTTTTAGCCCCGAAACAAATTGCCAGAAATCCTCTGACTTTACAAACCTCTACATGCAGAACTCTGTGCTGCAAGAAGCATTTGATCTGAGGCAAAGCTGCCTGACGAATGATTTTAATTTAAGCCATTTTCTTTCACATTTAGCTCATGCATGATAATAGCTCTAGCAGCCTTTCTCGGCACGTATAAATGCCAGTAACCCAAGCCTGCTACATGACAAATGTGGCTATTCCATAAATCCATTGTTTGTGGTCCTCCTTAATCCTGCCTTGAACCTTTAAATCTCCTATATATGGGTCGAACTTACCATTAAAATATTCAAATCTCGCCAATCTGAATAACTAAAGTCGAATCATGATTCATGATCAGCAAAGAAGTTTGGGCCGCTTACCAAACACCCTATTTACTGAATTTTGATTTGGCCCAACCTCACAGCAAAGAACATAACCGGCTTGAAGTTATTCAATCAAGTTTTACTTCAGATGATTAGTTAATCCTTATCCAACAAATGTTAAATACGAATGAGGGCAACTGAACTCGAAAAGACAGATTTTATTTAGGTTCCAAATTCCAGCTTCCGACAATAAGATGTGGGCATCGACAGGGAAAGTTAAAGCCAGCGAAGCTGCAAATTGTAAATCAGGTGTAAAGTCCATTGTCTTAATGTTCTAATTCACACTCGACACTTCAATAATAGAGACATGTATGTATCAACAGATGGGAGACATGTACAACAGGCTATACTGTAGACTGGACATTAAGCTTTGAAGTAGTTAGAAATTTTCGCATGCTTGGAATTACTCCTTTAAAAGACATATATGAACTAGGACAAAACCATCAATGTACTAGAGTTTCATCCGAATTCGATTGAATGTCGGATATAGTATGTATTTGATATGAATATATTCAATTTTTTTTTTTATATATTTGAAGAATCATACCTTCATATTCATATTCTAATATGTATTAGATACAAATGTCGATTACGAATAATTTAAAAAAATAAAAAATTCAAATAACATAACAAAAAAATTTCAACTCTAATTACAATTCAAGAATTGCTTAATATGAATATATAGTTTGTGCAGAATAAACCTTTATATCTGTCATTAATGAACTAGGCTCCTTTTTCATTTTCTTCATAAGGGTGATTTGTGATGAAAATTAAACTCATCACGTTGAAGATAGAATTCTAATTTAATTGACTCAATTTGATTCGATTACAAGGTATTCTTCTTTAAGCAGAATCTTCTATTATAAAAAAAAATAAAATAAAAAATAAAGATAAAGATGAAGAAACCAAAGCAAATGTTCCAGGCGTGGACTGCAAGGATTAAAAAAAAAAGGCATTGCCTGTCTGTCCAAAATTAACACATAAAGCTGTTCATAAAAGTCAGTATCTTCAGTAAAACCCTTAACATTACCCAAAGTTTTTCATTAAAAAAAGCAGTAGCTCCCACCCGTGCAGGATAAAACAAAAAAAAAAAAAATTGTAAACAAGTGTTTGTACTATATTTTTTAAAATTAATTAATATTTTATTTATAATAATAATAATATTATATTAAATACAATAATTGATAATTTTATTCATATTTTTAATGTATTTAATGAAAATATTATTATATATAATAATTTAAAAAAATACATTTAAAAAACTTGTTAACAAATTCGATACATCCAATTCTCTCTCTCATTTAAGATCTGTTGCAACTCTTTAAACAGTATACCTTAACCTTAAACATAACCATATCTTTATAAGCATAAAAAAACTCTAAACTAATTATCAAAATTAAAAAGTTAATTATAAAATAAACTTGCTAAGTAAACAAAGACTAACAGTTTAAACAGTATACTACTAGTAATATAAAACTTTATCAGTATTATTACAGTGAAGATTAGGTCTAATATTGAAAAAAAACTGATTGATTCCAAATGAAACCCGTGCCCACCAAAATACAAACATGTTCAAGATTCCACTGTTTTGGGCTTTGGCCTTTGCAGTATCCTCACGCCTCTCACAATTAATGTTGGTCCCACTTGATTTATTACCATAAAATTTCCAAGATAATTTAGCTCACACCCTGCCAATGGCATTCCCATCTGTTCTTTTATAATAAACTCTGTTAATCATCTCAGCTAAAACCCGATTGGAATAATCAAAGTACAGAATAATGCAGTTGTATTAAAATAATATAGGTAATTTGAATTATAGTACAAAATTTAGGGAGACTTTGAGCAGCTGAGTGACTAAAGTTTGCAAGTTAATTTGCATATCTATTGCAACATGGGGAGCACATGTTAAGGATTCTTCTATTGCAACAAGTTTATCTTCTTCTTTTTTTTTTTTTTTTTTTTTTTATCTTATCCTCCATGTACAAAGCTCAGAGTCCTTTTCATCCTGGAAGGCCAATTTCTGTCCCATGTTCACTGTAATCTTTGTCCTGTTAAAATAGATGTCACATTGTCTGTTACATATATGCAATTCTGCAAGAACTTTCACTTTTCCAAAGTTTTCTATAAAAATTTGGTTTCACATTTTCTTGCCTCAAACAAACAACCAAAAACATTGTTTTGTTTGTAAAGAAAGCATCAAACAACCTTCTGTTTGAGCAGCTGATTTCTTATTGAAGAAAAAAGAAGGGTAAAGTGGCTTCAACTTATTACTATTATAGCTTAAATTTAAAATTTATTTAGAACTGTTTTAATATTTCAATACATAATAAGCTCACATTTTAGTTAGTAAGTAATTAATATTTGTGGGTCAATGTAGTGTATGAAAACGGAGTTTCCTTTACTAAAATGAAGTCACAGTCTAATAAAGAAGAAAGAAACCCCAACTGACCAACAATGAATCAGAAATACCTTTTTTTTTTTTTTTATAAAATAAATGAATCAGACATACCTAAAATTTGAACCAAATACTTTAGATATCTCATCAAGAAAACAACTGTTATTACACATGTAATAAAAAGAGTCCTAAAAATAATCTCAAAACTGACCCACTTCAATGTGATTCTTTGGGACCACACTCCCTTCCATTTTTCAATTATCCTATTTCAATGATAAAATTAGTCTGAGCCGTTCAGTTGAGATTTGAGAACACCTACACTGTTTAAAGACTTGATAGAGAGAGAGAAAGAGAAAGAAAGAGACGAAAGAGAAGGGTCAAAAGCCGCACTCACTGCCCCCTCTCTCTGTGTCACTCAGTTCTCTACGGTTCCCAGATGTGCTGACATTGCTCCATTACTTAGATATCTACTTTCCTTCTTCACATCTTTTTCTCTCCTGTTTCTTTGGGCAAAACTTGAAAAAAAAAAAGTTTCTTTCCTGGTCTACCATGGTGGTTTATGCTAGGGCACTGATGGGTTTCTTGGCTTTTCTTGGTTTGCAGCTTCCTTTGATATTGGCAGGTTATGATTGATTACTTTCTTGTTTCTAAAGCTGAACTCTACTTTCCTTTTTAAGCAAGTTTCAGATTGTTGTTATCACTTCTTTTTCCGTATTGTAAAGGATGTCATTTTGGGCCATTTATTATGCTTTTCTTTTGTTTTTTCCTTTCGGTCTGGGTAAGACTGGAATCCTGAAAAATGGGTTTTGGGTTTTGAAGCAGAAATTTTTGAATTATGATTTGCATTGATATAAAAATACACGCTTTTAAAGTTTATCCATTGTTTTTATTTTTTATTATTATTGTAATTGGAATTAGAATGTTTGAGCTACCTGCACTTTGTACCCAGTTATGTGGTTCAGATGATTTATGGGTATTTTCTTTTCGCTTACTGTTTAATGAATTTGAATGCCATGCTCAATCCAGTATCTATCCAATTTCTGGATTTAGCTTAATGGATACTTAGAGCTCTGTGTGAAGAATTAATGGCCAAAGTGGTGTCGTTACAATGGATATTTCTGGGTTGTGTATGTTTTTGCTTAGTAAAAATGATGTGGCAATGTGATTCCTATAGTATAGTGTCGATTTGGCACTGATGTAGATTTTCAAATAAGGATTGTCGATGAGTATGCCAGAATTTAGGTACTTTTAGCTAGATTCAAGTTGATTGAATTGGGTCCTTTTCCTTTATAATCACCAGTAACTAGTAATTCAAAGGTTACAGAAATTTGACTATCATCCTAACACTTTCTGTCAAACATATTTCTGGTAATTGTCAGTGATCTATTTTGCAAGTGATGGATTGCAAAGCAAAGATGATGATGTTATTGTTGCTTGAGTCACTCATATCTGATCAATATTGGTCTTACTACTTTTGCAGATTGCCCCTTAGATTTGAGTGGGTCAAATTTTACTCTTGTGGCTTCTTTATGCTCTAATAAAGATGACAGAGGAAAGTGTTGCCACTATATGAGTGCTTTCGTTGCATTTTCTGTTGCTCAATATGCAAATGTGACAAGCAACCTAGGAGTTACATCAAATTTATCTGACATCTGCATCCACTCGATATTGCAAACCATGGAACTGTATGGAGTGCCACGAAATGCCACAATTTTCTGTGGGTTTGGTACAAAAATTCCCATTAGTTATGACTGTAGGGGTCGAACAACTGTAACACAGATGCTTGAGTCTCCAAAATTTATGGATGTCACAGAGAACTGCAAACTGCCACTTTTGCAGGAAAATGATTGCCGGAAATGTTTAAATGCTGGCATTGTCTACCTTCATCATCTAGTTGGATCTGAAGATAATATGACATTGAGTACTTGCCGAGATGCGACCTTTGCTGCACTTGCAAGCCAAGTTGACAACAATTCAGCTGTTGAAATTGCAAGTTGCTTTTTCCAAGTTCATGGATTTAACATCCCACCAGGTCTGAAGAGTTTCATAAAAAACAGTGATTTGATTTTGTACTAAAACTGTGTGTATATCTGTTGTCATGTGGATAGCTTTTGTAAGATTTCTCCCACTTTTGCAGTTTCTTACATGGCTCAAATGTTTATGATTCTTCTTTACTTTGTATACCCCTCTTCCTCTCCTTTCCTCTTATCAGTGGTGATTAGAGCCAAGAAGCATTATTGATACATTAAGTTTCTGGTAGTTAAAATAGGTGGTGCAGAACAATCATCAAGCTAAAATTGAGTGCTTTTATGGGGACTGATAATATACATTGTAATGATTTGGTGCCTTGTTCAAGAAAAAGAAAAAAAAAAAAAAAGGAAACTTAAGTATGCCTGGAAAAACGGATGCTCCTAATATAATATTGCGTCAAAATGTGCTTTTGCTTTCCTGTATTAACTGCATCAAGACATTAGATATACGAGTATGTTTTTCATTGCTTATTTTCTGTAAGTAAATGAACTTTTATGTACTCATTAAGCTAGTAATTTGTTGCAATCATGATGCTAGTTTCAGAGTCATCTCCATCTCCACCTGCCCCTAAGGCTTCTCCTAGTCCATTGGTTGCTGCTAGTCCAAGTCAACTCATGTTGGGAGTACCTCCAAAACAAAAGCACCATGCGTACCATCTAACGCTTATTCCTGGCGTTGGCATAGCAGTTACAGTAGCTGCTGTGATGATGCTTATAATATTGGTAGTTTTGATTCGTAGGAAAAGCAGAGAGTTGGAGGATTCTGAGAGTATGGACAAGAACTCTTCAAAACTCTTTCCTTCTCCTCGGCCCATGCGTAAATTTCAGGAAGGTTTGTTTGATACCACCTATTCTCCTTTGATAATGGCAAGTTTTGAACATCATTTTCTTTCAAAGGGCAGTTGCGTGATCTGATGGGGATTTCTATTAAATGCAGGTACTTCATCAATGTTTCGAAAATATAGCTACAAGGAAACAAAAAAGGCAACTGAGAATTTTAACACTGTCATTGGACGTGGAGGGTTTGGGACAGTATACAAAGCTCAATTTAGTGATGGCTCAGTGGTAGCTGTGAAGCGGATGAACAAAGTTTCAGAGCAAGGAGAAGATGAATTTTGCAGAGAGATAGAACTTCTTGCTAGATTACACCATCGTCATCTAGTTGCTCTAAAAGGATTTTGCATTGAAAAGCGCGAGAGGTAGTTCATTCTTGTATGTATGTCCAGGTGATTGATCCATCTACCAGCAAAATTAAATGCTTTTGCTTTGTGGCAGGTTTCTAATGTACGAATACATGTCAAATGGAAGCCTAAAGGATCATCTTCATTGTATGCTTCTCCATTCCTTTAATTCACTTCTCTAAAGTTTGATATTATCCTTAAATAGGTTTGTGAAGGGGTTCTTAGGGGTAGTTGAAGTCAGTTACATTAGTTTGGTTCGTAAGAAGAATTTCTTTCCTCCATATGACACCGTATTAACTTTTGTGATAATTGTATAATAAATTTGTACGCTCAAATGCAGTAGAAGGCAGACTTAATCAACTGCTTTCCCATATTATTTTTCTATGTGCATCATTGTTCATTGCATGCCCTAAATGGATCTGATCTCATATTGTGCAGCCCCAGGAAAAACCCCACTGAGTTGGGAGACCAGAATACAAATTGCCATTGACGTGGCTAATGCTTTGGTAATAGCAGTCGATTGTGATGTTTTTTGGATTTGCAGATTTGTTTATACAAAATTATCATCTTGCTAAACCGCTTATGTTTCCTCATCTGTGGTTTGTATTTGCAGGAGTACCTTCATTTTTATTGTGATCCACCTCTGTGCCACAGGGACATCAAATCAAGCAACATTTTGTTGGATGAGAATTTTGTTGCGAAGGTATTGTCTCTGTTGAATGCTCATTTAGTCTATGTTGCTTCGACTCTTCATTTTTCTTGAAGTACCCGTGTCCGATGCATATCCGGACATGAGTATGGGGATATGATCCTCCAAGGACCCTCCAAATACATGGAAATCTTGGAAAAAATTGAACATACCCGTGTCGGACTCACACCCGAGTCCGAGTAACATAGCATTTAGTTGTACTACCACTTGTATTTTGCTCTCACGTATACGAGGAAACTCCTTATGGAATATAATAAGTTCTCTCCAGAATGCTGATAGACGCGCACACACAACTTGAGAACTTTTCATTTCCTCATCATTTTCTCAATATATTGGTTTTAAAATAAAGTAAATAATAGTTTTTTTTTTTATTATTATTTCTCGGTACATATGTTTGGATAATAAAAAATGGAGCAGAACTTTCAATTACTAGAGCAAATTGGAATACAACTTTCAATAACTAAAGGAAGCTGAAAGCTGGTGAAAGCACAAAAGTCCATTGTAAAACTAAGAGAACAGTTTGAGAAAATGAAACAGTTTCTGAAGAAATCCAGGAAGAAACCTTTCATATGAGAACTTTGAAGAACTTTTATCTTCTGGTAAAAGCATCAAAGTACATTGCTTTAAAACAATTCCTGCTTTCTGCTTTACTGTATCCTCTAGGTTGCGGATTTTGGGCTTCTGCATGCTTCAAAAGATGGTTCTATTTGCTTCGAACCAGTAAATACTGACATCCGTGGAACTCCAGGTTAGCCAATAAATCATTGGAAAGGTTTAATTGTCTCATGTTTACTAAAGATCTAAACGTTAGACAACTTTCAGGTTATATGGATCCTGAATATGTGGTCACTCATGAGCTCACGGATAAAAGTGATGTATACAGCTATGGTGTGCTACTTTTGGAGATAGTGACTGCAAAACGAGCTATACAAGATGGCAAGAATTTGGTAGAATCATCCCAGATACTGATGGCATCAGAGTCGAGACTAATTGAGCTAGTGGACCCCCAAATTAAGGACTCCTTTGACTTAGACCAACTACAGACAGTTGTGACCATTGTGAGATGGTGCACCCAGAGAGAAGGGCGGGCTAGACCTTCAATCAAACAGGTCCTTCGACTTTTGTATGAGAGTTCAGATCCGATGCAAAGTGGGTTTTTACAAGCTGTTGAAGATGAAGATTATGAAGGTGGTGATGGAAGAGGAAGGACAAGCAGAGGGAAAATCCCTAGGAGTGGATCTCTTTATCACAGTGGGGATGGAAGATATCTTGCTTCATCTTCAAGTACATCAAGGTCATATTGTAGTAGAAGCTTTTTACTAGAAACTGGGTCACCACAATCTCCTCAAAATATACTCTCCCCTTGAGGCCAATCATTTGTTTTGCTTCATCCTACTATAAGAGAGCTGCCTCTATATGATTAAGCCATAGTTGAGACTTGAGAGATTGGTTGATGTGATTTCACTCATGAACTAGCAGGTATGCTTGGTCTTTGTTATGCAGAATCCTCCTGTTGTAGAGCAACTGAATGCCATCAAGCTTGTTACTCACTCACTTGTACAAAAGGGAAAAAAAAAGATTCGAAAAGCGGTCATCTTATAATTTTCCAGTTTATGTTGCCCTAAATTTTTTGGATAAATGAGACATAAATGTATTTTTTTGCTTGTATCATGATACAGAGATTAGGATATTGAAGCTAGTCATCAAGATTGTCCTTTATTGGTTCAAAAACTGAGAGAGATGCCTAAGTGCAATTGTTTTCTTACCTTCTAAAGGAGTTGCTGCTTTTTTGTATGTAGGGGTTTTTTTTTTCCTCTCTTTTTTGATAGGTTATGTGGGAGTTTGAAATTTCATGGAAAAGTAAATTATTATATTCTTGTTTTGCCATCAAAATCAAGTACCATATGGTTCAGTAAGCTCAAGGGTTCCTTGCTTGCTATGGTTGAATTCATTGGCGGCCATGTATTTAAAAGTTGATACTGCAGACACAAACTAAGGGTTCCAATGTTTCCTTAGGCCACCCCATGCTTGTCTGGATTAAAAGGCTAGGGACGGAGAAAACCAAACAAAATGGAAAGATTGTCAGCAAATCTGATGATCATAATTGAGGTAATTTACATTCTAGGTCATTGAATTTAGCATCAATTTTCATATAGGTCATAGACTTTTAATTTCATCAAATTATATGTAATAAATTAAGTCATTTATACTAACGTCGTTAAATAATTTTAAGAAAAAAAATGACTCAGTATGATTTAGCATGTATTATAAACTCATTCATCGCTAGTATTAAGGGGTGAGATGTAAAAAATAAACTATGAATGCATACTGAGTCATTTTTTTCGTTAAAATTACTTAACAGAGTTAGTATAACTGACTTAATTTATTAATAATAAAAATTGAGTGATGTAATTTGATGAAATTAAAGATTTATGATCTATATGAAAGTTGATGCAAGTAAAGTGACCCATAATGTAAATTACCTATCATAATTGCTACAATCACTCTTGCTTATTTGTTTGGACGATTCAAAAGTTAATAACCCATTTTGCCAGCTAATTATTAAGGTCGCTATCCGGTATACAATGATGGAAAAAATCGTTGTTATCGACTTGGAGTCATCTCACGGTTACAAGGAGTCCGGCCATAGGAAAATCAGAAAATTCACTGGTTTACTCTATCTCTATGATGTGATCTTCATTTTGTCGATCATATTAACTTCGGGATGATCCATGTATATATAAGATCCTGTGAATCTTCAAATACCATATCCAGGTGGTACTATTGATCTGAACAATGGAACAGCTCACTCCATCAGGATTCCTCATTTCTCTCTTCCTTTTCTTCTCTATTGCCACATCCTTGCCTGCATCAGGAAGTCCTAGGACCTACATTGTCCACATGGACAAATCAGCAATGCCAGCTGTCTTTTCAACCCGTCACGATTGGTACACGTCAACCCTCTCATCCTTGTCATCACCAGATGGCTTTTCCCCATTGCATCTCTACACTTACAACCATGTAATGGATGGCTTTAGTGCTGTGTTATCACAATCCCACCTCGATCAACTTCACGAATTGCCTTGTCATCTTGCCACATACCCTGAAACATTTGGCCACCTCCACAGCACCCATACACCAACATTTCTTGGATTGAAGAAACATACCGGGCTATGGTCTGCAGGTGGATTCGGTGATGACATGATCATCGGCGTCCTTGATACCGGCATCTGGCCTGAAAGCGAGAGTTTTCACGATGAAGGCTTGCCGCCAGTGCCAGAGAGATGGCGTGGTGCATGCGAAACCGGTACCGAATTCAACTCATCTTATTGCAATAGGAAGCTGATTGGGGCAAGATCCTTCAGCAAAGGCATGCAGCAGGAAAAAAAGAACATATCAAAAACAGAAGACTATGATTCACCGAGGGACTATATGGGTCATGGTACCCACACATCGTCCACAGTAGCAGGCAGCCGGGCCGTAGGTGCTGATTATTTTGGATATGCAAAAGGAACAGCTATAGGAATGGCACCAAAGGCTAGGATTGCCATGTACAAAGTTCTGTTCTTTGACAACAGTTATGATGCTGCAGCAACTGATGTACTGGCTGGCATGGATCAAGCTATAGAGGATGGTGTGGATGTCATGTCATTGTCTTTGGGTTTCATTGAGACTCCGTTTGATGAGAATCCTATTGCAATTGGAGCTTTTGCAGCTTTGAAGAAAGGGATATTTGTTTCATGCTCAGCTGGCAATAATGGCCCTCATGCATATACCATTCTCAATGGAGCTCCTTGGATCACTACCGTTGGTGCTGGAACCATCGATCGAGACTTTGCAGCTCATGTCACGATTGGTGATGGAGAGTTAACTGTAACCGGAAAATCTGTCTATCCCGAAAACTTGTTTGTCTCGGACATTCCTATATATTTTGGACATGGAAACCGAACCAAAGAACTCTGCGATTTTTACTCTCTGGACCCCAAAGAAGTTGCTGGAAAGTACTTATTCTGTGACTTCGACCCCAGCGGCCAAATAAATGCCTTCAATCAACAAAGTTATGAAATGGACACAACTGGAGCTGCTGGAGCCATCTTTAGCTCGGACGATGGGCAGTTTTTCCGACCCAAAGATTTCTACAAGCCCTTTGTGTTAGTAAACCCGAAAGATGGAGAGTTGGTAAAGAATTACATAATCAATTCCAAGAATGCAACAGTCAGTATCAGGTTTCAAACAACCCTTTTGGGTACTAAGCCAGCTCCCCAAGTGGCTTACTTTTCATCTCGAGGACCTGATAGAAGATCACCAAGGATACTGAAACCCGATATTTTGGCTCCTGGAGTCGACATTTTGGCTGCTTGGGTCCCCAATAGAGGCTTTGCACCAATTGGTGACGATGATTATTTGCTTACAGATTACGCTATTGTATCTGGAACATCCATGTCATGCCCCCATGCAGCTGGCATAGCCACACTGCTTAAAGCCGCCCACGGCGACTGGAGTTCGGCAACCATCCGATCAGCATTGATGACAACAGCCGATGTTATTGATAACGCAAATGGCCGTATCATTGATATGACCACAGGAGTTGCTGGGACTCCTCTTGATTTCGGAGCAGGGCACATAAATCCTAACAAAGCTCTGGACCCTGGCCTCGTCTACGATATCGAGATTCAAGACTACATCGACTACCTTTGTGGGTTAAACTACACAAGAAGACAGATCCGGACAATCACGGGAATGTCGCACTTTACATGTGATAATGCTAAACTGGATCTTAATTACCCATCATTCATCCTTCTCTTGAACAATACTAACACAACCAGCAACACCTTCCAAAGGGAGCTGACAAATGTGGCTGAGGGTAGCTCGGTTTATCGAGCAGTGGTGATTGCTCCTTCAGGCATGAAAGCTGTAGTGCAACCAGCAACAATTACATTTGCAGGAAAATACAGTAAAGCCAAGTTCCAACTCACCGTGGAAATTGATGTCGGAGTAGGAACTATCCCTCAAAGTGATTACTTTGGGAATTATGGATTCCTGAGCTGGTACGAGGTTAATGGGAAACATGAAGTTAGAAGTCCAATAGTCTCTGCATTCGCACCTTAAAGCCGAAGTGGCTGGAAATTCCATCTATTTTTATGTTTTTAAGAAAAAAACAATGGAGCTATATAAAAAAAAAAAGAAAGAAAGAAGGATTTATAGCTCGAGATTTTAATTTACAACAGAGTTCCACATTAGTGGTTGATCAGTTACAAATGACAAGGCATGAGAATTACATGGAAATTTTAAACTCCAAATCCATGCATGATGCACAACAAAAATAACAGTGCTCCTATTTTTATGTTTTTAAGAAAAAAACAATGGAGCTATATATATAAAAAAAAAAAAAAAAAAGAAGGATTTATAGCTCGAGATTTTAATTTACAACAGAGTTCCACATTAGTGGTTGATCAGTTACAAATGACAAGGCATGAGAATTACATGGAAATTTTAAACTCCAAATCCATGCATGATGCACAACAAAAATAACAGTGCTCCCAGCCTCTCCTATCTATCACTTATGAAACCTTGGCAAAAAAAAATTCAGAAAAAAAAAAAAAAAAAAAACGAGACAGATCAGATCAGAGACCAAGCATTGATAAGCATTTGCTCAACTGTCTGATCTATTCAAGTTAAAAAAAGAAACAATGGTTTACAAGAAAGAACCTGTCCGATTCTTCTAGCTGCCCACTGCACAGAGAAATTTCCTCTTGCTTACTGGTTCTTCATGCAAGACCACAACATCCCTCACCTTGTCAAACAACTCCTCCAGCTTCTCAAAACCGAGCTTTCTATAGTCCAACGATTTCTTGTACCGCTGCTGGTATATGTCTTCAAAGCAACCCAAGAAAATCCGGCAAGAATAACTCACAAGAATTTCCTGCAACTCATATTTAAATTGCTCGAGATTACATTCATCAACATCACATCCTGCTGCTCCAAAGTTAGTCTGTCCTTCATTCCTCCTCTTATCACGTTCTTCAATTACCACTCTTTCCTCATCAGAAGAGCCAGCACCTGCAGCAACATCCATGATTTCCTCCTGATTCCCCTTCCCCTTCTTATCTTTCCTTGCCAGAACCAAAGGAGGTGCATTTGGGCCTGCTTTCCAGTTTCTAAGGTAGACAAATTTCTTTTGACCTTTTCCATCAGTTGCCAGAGTGTCACCCATCTTTTTGAAAAGATTAACTAGTTTGAATGCCCCATACTCTGCCACGTAAAGAGGCCTCCCAAAAAACTTTTGATACTCAGCAGGAACACGGGCAAGAGGCATGCATCCTCCTGAAAGTTCAAGCAATTTCACCAGTTGTCCCTTCAAACCATTTATGTCTCCAGGCTGTACCCACATAGTATCATCCCGATCATAAAAACCAGGACATCCTGATGCTTCATTCAAACCCGATGGGAGACTATGTGACCTCAAAGTTGTAGGGAAAGAAGGTATGGCTATTGAAGGGTTACTTGTATATTCTGATAATGGTTGCGACACCACTGAGAAATCTCTCGAGTTGTAATAGCTTTGTGAAATGCCCCTATAAACTATTGCCTCTTCCTCATTTTGGCCATCTGGATTGTCACTAATATGGCACCCCATAAAATACCCACCAATATCAGCTGGTCCTCCTCGAGGAGGCATTAAGGCCTTTGAGGGAGGTACAAAGCCTTCCCCGCGAGCAACACTAGGCCAGTCCCAAACAAATTTACCAGCATTGCTCAGCGCAGATGAAACACCCACCCCAGCAGGAATAACAAGAATGACTGTATAGCCACGTTGACCAAGTATGTGAAGAGCCGGAGCGAAATCAACATCCCCTGAAATCAGCATGATAGATGAAGGTGGAGGGTTATCAAGGGCAAATAAAAACATGTCAACCAAGATAGCCTTGTCAGCAGCATCCTTCCTTCCATTTGGGACATCTATCAGTTTGACACCAGTTCTCTGGCAGCCCTCCCTGAGCCTCCTGGGGAAGGCATTAAAATCCCCATATGCAGAGAACATCATAACAGCTCCTTTAATTACAGGATGCACTCGCAAAGCCATTCTTATATTCCCCGCTACATCTTCAGGACGGACATCACATGGGACAGGGCAGTTCTCTATATCCCAAAGGATAGCCACAGGACCATCAGAGGAGGTTCGGTTTTGCTGGTTCATAGGAGGTTGAAGCACATTCACGTTTGAGTCCATCATAAGAGTTCCCCTTTGTTCCGAGGATTCTGAAGGAACTACGGATGTTGATGTGTTTAGGTTGGCCATCACTCTCTTTTATCAGAAAATCAACCAGCAGAAATTTTATGGGGAAAATAACGAGAGCCAATACAAGGATGTTATGACAAGTAATCCTTAAGGCTGAACAAAGCAAATTGCGTGTATGTCACAGACCAATCCAATATCTGAACAAGAAATGTTCACAAACTAGTCAAGTGCTAGAATTAATCTTGCTAAGTTCATTGCAGAAACGGTATCCTACAAGAGATATTAGACAGAAGTTAACAATGTATAAACATAATAACTTGCAATAAGGGTTGATACAACAGAAAACCAAAAAAGTATCAAGGACCCAATGGCAGGGATGCAAGTTATATATAAAACTAAGGATAAAAGGGTATAGACAAAGCACCAAGTGGTTCACCATGGGCCACCCACATGCAAAAAGAAAGAGGAGGAATACAACACAACCAGTTCTCCAAATGGTTTAAACCATAAAGATTGCCTTACAATTGGTAGTATACAATCCAGAACTTTCCAATTTATGCCAATGTTTAGCATGTCAATGAAACTACCAACCATCTTGATGTTTCCCTCAGCATCTGTTCCAGATACTCGCCAAATAATCATTCAAAGTAAAACCGAAAATGTATATTAAAAAGAACCTAATAATATAGCGCTTGAGAGGAAAAAGATGGTGCCATAATTTACTTTACTACAGGCTGTTAAAACAACATTTAAATGTTCAAATGTTTATTTATAAGCACTCGTTCAGGAAAAGATGTCGAAAACAACAATGTAAAAGTAAATATGCCTCTAAAGAAGGACTCCTTGGATGCAGAAAGCTGAATATCAAATATTTCTAGGAATTCCCAACACCAAATCAGTTTCTTAATTCTTGCAAATGAAGACCACAACTGAAAATTGTTTCCATTCAAGTATTGCCCTAAGTTCAAAGTTTTACAAGTTAAAATTGACAAATTTTATTCTATCACATATTGAAGGTGAGAATCCTGCGCACACAAGACACCAAAACTCCTAAATTCAATCAGCAAACTCCATAGCTAGAACGAACTCAAAAAGGATTAATCTAATATCTATTGAAAACCCAATTTTTTCCCCGTGAAACACAGCAAAACACAAACAAAAAGCAAAATATCCAATGATCACTCAATCAAGAAAAATAGAAATGAAACAAGAATTAACACCAAAGATAGAGAAAAAGGGTACCTTGTGTCAAGACCATAAAACCATAAATTACGCCCTGTCCCCAGAAACCAATAATCTCAGATCCTGAAACCAAAAAAAGAAACAAAAAAAGATCCAATATTTATTAAAAAGAAGGATCTTTATTTCAAACCCAGAAAAGCATAATTAAAAATTAGGTTCACTTCAAGAGAGAAAAGAAGAAACCTGGGGAAAAAGGAAGGTATTTCAATTGATGGGTTATCTTATTTAAGGGGTAAAAAAAGAAATTGAGATAATATGAGAAAACTGAGAATGGAGAGAGAAATTACAAAATCATTGCTGTGGAAGAACTGGTTGCTTTCTTAGTACAGCTACTGTTTTTGCTTATAGATAGATTTTGGGCTTTCAAGAAGTAGCTTTGCTTTGTTCTGTTTTTAAGAGAAAAATATATTCCAAACAGTTTGAAGGAAATAAACATAAAAATCGTGCGTACGGAATTGTTTGTCTAGTTTTATGGACGGCTAGATTTTGTTCTTGAAAGAACACAATGAAATTCTTAACCCTTTTGCATCAGTAGTAGGTCGGTGTAATTAACAATTTAACATTATCGCTTAAGAAGTTAAACTCAAAAATATGGTAAAACTAAAAGGATATAATAAAGGTTTGATTATGTAGTTCATAGGGAAAATAGTAAATGTTGGTTGTTTAGCTCAAAGTTATAAAAAATTGAAGTAAATTTGGATAGAGATTAGCTCAAATTTTATTGCTTCTTCTGTAGGAAAATTTTAAAATTACTAAAAGATCAAAGCTTTAAATGATAAACAAATGGAATTTTTTTGTTTTTCTTATATCATTATTTGGTCAAAAAGAAATCATTCATTCTTAAGTAAATAAAAAAAATGTGTGTCAAGATTTTGGCTTGACTGAAAGTTTGATCAGAAACATCCTCATCTTTGATTTATCGTTCGTGATTGAAATTAAGATTTAATCATAAAACGAACCCGATAATATACCTTAAACCGAACACTCATACTATCATTTTATATCGTTTTATAATAAAAAAAAAGGACAACCCTGAACCAAAAAGGATCATTCCAACCATTTCCAAGCTATGGTGGTAACAGCAACCAGCAAGATACAACTAAAAGATGTACAATTTATGCACTGATAATCCAAAAAACATATATATGCAAGAAAAGCTGAAACCTTTACTGGACATTCTAGTTATGAACTGTCTCATTGTTTATGACTTCAGAATCCTCTCTATGGCAGCTATATAAAAGTCCTTTGGCATGGTACCCACAACAGTCTCCTGCTTCTCTCCATTTTTGAACAGCAACACCACCGGTACAGCCTTAACTTCATAATCCTCTGCAATCAGCAAGTCATCGTCGGTATTGAGAACGAAGCAGCTGAGTCTCCCGGCATACTCTCCGGCGATCTCATCAATAATCCGGTGGACCATTCTACAGGGGCCACACCAGCTTGCATAAAATTCGACAAGAACAGGGGAATCACTGTTCAATATTGATTTCTCCCATGTGTCTTTAGTAACTATTGCAGCTTCACATAATCAACGAAACATGGTCAATTTAGCCTTCAAATGTTCGGTACTATAATCAGTAAGATCGCAGCATAACTCAACAGGAAGAAACTGAAAGCAATGTACCGAATCTAGACACACAAGCTTTACAAAACTCATGTTGCTCTTAATACTGAAGCAGCTTTAGATCATTAGTGAGACACCTTGTTCAATTCTGTTACTCGTTTCTTACAGCTTCTAAAGCTTAGAAAATAAATTGATATCCTAAGTACAAAAGCTCTATTCCAAGCTGCTCATAATATCTCAATTGATACGATCATTACGATGCATGACAAAACATTGATCACCCCAAACATCTGCAATTATGAGTTTACAAGGAAAACTCACCATCTCACCTTTCCAAAATACCTTCTCTTCTTTTTAGTCTATTATTTCAAGCTTAAATTTTAGTTAGAGATTAATTGGTCCACAAGGAATAGCATCCACTGAATAAAAGACGACAAATACCCTTTCTTCTATCCAGAGCACTGGCAGTAAAGATTTTATGTTGCAGGACACTGGACACTGCTACAAGCAAGTTTTTCGGCTGATAGATCATATCCATTTTAGCGAAATAATCACCTTTGAAAACTTAAAAATCACATTTAGTTATATAGTAGTAACCTTTACACCATGTGAAAATTTCCCTGAGATCTAATCTACCAGGACACAGAGCAACAAATCTTAACGGAATTGGTTTGAATCTACACATCTCCAAAATGAATAAGAATCAGTCAAATGGCTCTTCTATCGTTTCTGTTTGAATAATAAACCGAAATCCACTATCTATTTTGAAAGAAAAGAAAAAACACATTCAAAAAAAGGTGAAGAGGATATCTCTTAACTATCTCCATAGCTAATCCACTAAACCAAGCTCTTTTATACATTTCAATAGTGAAATTAATCCAAAAACTCTCTTATATTTTAAGGTTATTTCTACTTTTTCTGTTTTGTGAAGGTACTGTTCAGTGAAAGAGCTTTTCTATGAAAGAGCTTTTAATGAAGCAACATTCAGCGAAGTAACTTTAAATGAAACATTACTTGTTCTGAATTAACTTCTTTGTTGCATGCGGAACCTGTAAAGCAACTTTATTGATAGTTGATCTTTAGTTAGTATCCAAAATCGTATCTACACTTTCTAATCTTTTCAGAGTATCAAAATATTAATTAACACCTTGACTGGGAAGCTGCATTACTTGGGATATTAGGATCATCTTTTTTCCAACCAAAACACCAAACATTGGGAAAAGTGATCTACTAGGCTCACAGTTCTAAATCAATCCTTTATTGAGGGTTAACACTCGTTTGAAAGCACCAAATCTTTAAAGTCAAACTATTTCCTAGACTTGGTCGCTAGTTGCTACAATTACGATCAACTGAATATTTTAACACACAGACACACGCACCCCTTCTGATTGCTTTAAGTTAGATGTTTGTAAATTCCCGGAAAACTTTTGCCTGTTTTCTTTCCTCAAATTTCTAGGCAACCAATCAATCAAACATCATCGGATATGCCACCATCCAACAAATATGAAATAACATCCCAAAAAACATAAACCCGAGTAACATAGTAAGGCAGAATCAGATCAAATCAAAACCCACCATTTCAAACAGTATTTAAAAAAAAAAAACTCGAACAAAGAGAAAGAGATTACCTTTGGGTTCACGGGTAGAGAGGGCCTTGAGAGTGAGAGAAGGCGCATTACGAAGCTTAAAGGACCCATTTTTCAAAGGAAAGGAGATCCTTGAAGGGTTTAGCTTAAAGGGGAAGTGATAAGAAATGGCGTGTGGGTAAGCGCTTGTGGAAGCAAAATAAGACGGGCTAATCGAAGTAGAAGAAGCCATTGAAGAAACAAAGAAAGAAAAATGGAGGTTTTAGTAGAGAGGAATCGGATGCTTTATATTAAAAGGAGAGCCGTTTGGTTTTGGCAGATTTCTTATTTATTCGTATCAGCAGCCACTCAGTCTCAGTCCGTCTACCAGAAAACCTAAGAAATGAATTGAAAATAAATCAAATGGAATTGCAGAGAAAAACAAATGCACGTTTTTTCTGTTGATTT
Source organism: Fremontodendron californicum (assembly GCA_030761205.1). Taxonomy (NCBI): domain Eukaryota; kingdom Viridiplantae; phylum Streptophyta; class Magnoliopsida; order Malvales; family Malvaceae; genus Fremontodendron; species Fremontodendron californicum. The sequence goes on along the minus strand of JAULJL010000013.1, from coordinate 2,883,148 downwards.
TTCGATCCGATCTAGGACGAAAGGTGGGGCCCCATTGGGTCTGGTTCGTTTGGTGGTGCTGGGGATGGGCCCTAATAGGCCCGGTTTAGTACTTTATTATTATTTCTTTATAAAAAAAATTCGGAGTTACGACTTACGAGATAAAAGATTTTTTTTATTATCACAATATAATAAAAAAAATTATTTATCGAAATACTATTGTTTCAAATTAATTTTTAAAATTCGTTTATTTTTAACAAGTTGAAAAATCATCATGGGCCATGGCGATTTTCCAACTGTACTTTTCAAAAATTGCAAACGGGTATAAAAAAAAAATTAAAATCCACTAAAATTTTATAATTTATTTAATTTTATAATTTTATAAATAATTTAATTTAATTTCTTATTGAAAGTAAAAAAATATATAATTTCTTATTGAAATTTTATAAAAAATAAAATTTAATTTCTTATTGAAATTTTATAAAAAGAATAAAATTTAATTTCTTATTGAAATTTTATAAAAAGAATAAAATTTAATTTCTTATTGAAATTTTATAAAAAAAAATAAATTTTAATTTCTTATTGAAATTTTATAAAAAATAAATTTAATTATTATTGAAATTTTAGGAAAAATAAAATTTAATTTGTTATTTTAATTTTATAAAAAATAAAATTTTTGATACAAAAAAAATTGAGTTTCTTTGTCTCTAAATTTAAGTATTAATTAAAGTTGAATAAATAATTACATATTTATGCTCATTTACGTTAATGTTAAGCTTATAAAGTATCAATAATCCGATCAACAATAAACCCTTTGATAACAAAATATAGTGTTGATGTACAATATTTATTAATGAATCTAGACTGTTTCATTTTTTTAAAATTTCTAATCTACTTTAACTATTTGAGAAAAATATTGTAAATTTAAGTTTTTTTTTTTTAATTTGCAATATCTAAAAGTCAGATCAATATGCATATAATTTGAAGTAATACTCAATTGATCCCTTATTTCATTATTGAACAGTAATATAGTATCATGGAGAAGTTATAAACATTAAATTTTAAATTCATGTCTTTGTCTTTCATTTTCAGCAACCAAACTATTGCAAAATTCAACACAAACCAAAGGTTAGAAGCGTAGATCTAAAATAATTCAGAATAAAAGGATTGGCCTAACAAATGAAATTCTCTCCTATCGTCGTCAGAAACTAAAAACAACATATTCAATAACTATTTTGTAAATTGGAGAACTTACATTGTCGTTAGAGAGTTTTCTTGGGATATCAATAAATGCACCATATCCATCAAGCATGTTGAAGTTCAAGGGTTAGGAGAAAAGCAAATATCATCAAGCATGTTGAACTTACTTTGTCATTAGAGAGTTTTCTTATTTTTTATAAAATTTTAATAATAAATTATTTTTTTTTTAAATTTCAATAAAAATAAATTTTTTTTTATAAAATTAAAAAATTAAATAAATTATAAAATTTTAGTATATATATTTAAAAAAAAAAACCAGGAAATTTTTTTTAATTAATTTTTTTTATACCCGTTTGCAATTTTTAAAATTAAAATACAAAAAATGAAAAAATCAGTTGGGAAATCGCCATGGGCCATGGTGATTTCCCAACTGATTTTTTCATTTTTTTTTTAAAAATAAAGTTGGGAAATCACTATGTGCCATGGAGATTTCCCAACGGTATTTTTCAATTTTTTTAAAAAATTCAATTGAAAAATCACCATGGCCCATGACAATTTTCCAACTTGTTAAAAATATAAGCGGATTTTGAAAATTAATTTGAAAACAACGGTATTTTGATAAATAATTTTTTTTTGCTATATTGTGATAAAAAAGCCTAGAAGAAAAATTATAGATAATAAAATTCAAATTCTAAATTTTTTAATATCATTTTTTAAAAATGATTATATGAACTAATTGGTCTAGTCCGGTCCGGAATAAGCCTACCACCACTCCTCGATCAAAGAGTCTGAAGCTGGGAATCTGATAAAGGAGTTTTAAAGTTAAATAATAAATTAACACGGTGACGCCAACATGTTAGCCGTGCCTAATTTTTTGAGTAACAAGCTGGCACAATGAAGGTCTATCTTGCAAGGAAAATCTGAAGTTAGTAAGCTGGCACAATGGCGCCACAAGCATCATGAACATAAACTTGTTCTTGTTGACTTCAATGAAATACACTGAAACCTTACAAAAGTTAAATGTCTTTGCTTGCAGCATTTGAACATTTGAAAACAATGCATTAATGATTATGAGCTGCATGCATTTGGCTGCATTGCATTCTTATACAGATTTTTTGTTACATTATCTTTCCTGTTTTTCAATCTTCCTTTTCGGGTTGGAAGAGGACGGATTCGCAAGTTAATGATTATGATTACATTCTAAATACACCATATTTGGTATCTTCTAATGGGCGATTCATGGATGCAGAGATGCAGAGCCCAATAATTTTCCTGGTATCAGCAGGATCAATAATACCATCATCCCAGAGCCTAGCTGTGGAGTAATATGGATTTCCTTCTCTCTCATATGCCTCCACAACCTTAGCCTTGAACTTCTTTTCTTCCTCTATTGTCCACTAGAATACAAAAAATGTGCAAGCACAGAGAAATAAGCATTTATTCATAAGTGCTTGGATGCAATAGAAGAATAACAATCATTCACTCCTTGAGAAGAAGTTAAGTTTACCTGAATTCCTTGCCTTTTCTTGTTGGCCCCTTCAATTTGAGACAGCACACCAGCAGCCTAATTGTTTTCAGGAATAATTTAGTAATCAGCCACGACTCAGAAAGTTCAAGTAAACAAAAGTAACAAAATAATTTAACAGATATCTGCATAACTATTAAAATGTCTGGCTACCTAAGCATAAGAACTAGCATTCATGACATGAATGGAAGATTCTGGAGTTTATCATAATTTCAATGGAGCACATCCATTCATGTTTAGATAGTGATGAAATTTAAGGCATATTGTATACAAATATAGGATGACAGAAATGCTACTTTTAAGATTAGGATAGACTTCTCTTTCTTATTTAAACTCAGGATATCATATATTGTTGGCAAATAGATCATATGTAAGAAAGTGTTGATCCACCTGTGCACCGCCCATCACAGATATTCTCGAATTTGGCCAAAGGAACAAGAAATTTGGGTTAAAAGCACGACCACACATTGCATAATTTCCAGCACCAAAACTTCCACCAATCATAATAGTCACCTTTGGTACCTGTAAAATCATCATTCAAGTGAGATGCCGAGGTAAACATTATAAACATGTGTGTCTGTTGGTTTGTATCCAAGTACCCCATGATTGTATGTCAAAATAGATGATGAAACATATTTATACAATAAGGAGGTGAAAGAAAATAATGCAATTTGTTTATGTAGGGTTCAATCAGTGTATATCATAAGAATAACACAGAGAACCGATAAACAATGTTGGAAGACGGTACCTACCTTTGCACAAGAAACAGCCATCACCAATTTTGCTCCAGATTTTGCAATACCATTTGCCTCAGATCTTGAGCCAACCTAGCAGTTGAAAATAATCAGTATGGTTTGACAGTGCTAATAGCTGCATCAACTTTAGAGCAAAAAAGAGGGATAGACAATAGTTGACAGAATTCAGTCAGTTCAAACCAAGTGCATAATATTCTACTAAATCATTTTGATGAGCAACACTCTGCATGAATCATGAATGACACAACACATTAGATAGGCTTCATAAAAAAAGTAATGAAGGAAATTGTGGGATCATGTACCATAAACCCAGTGATGTTCTGAAGAAAGACCAAAGGAATGTTACGTTGACAACAAAGTTCAATGAAATGGGTTCCTTTAAGTGCAGATTCGTTAAATAATATCCCATTATTACCAAGGATTCCTACAGGTTGTCCGAAAATTCTAGCGAAACCTGTTACAAGTGTCTGCACCAACATGATCAAGGTTAGAAGATTCATGCATATTATAAGGAAAAAACAAATTTGAAAATCCAAGAGATACGCAAGTCCTCACAGTTCCATACAGTTTCTTGAACTCATCAAATTCACTTCCATCAACAATACGAGCAATGACTGATCGGACATCAAATTGCTGCTTGTGGTCTACTGGTGCAATGGAACGAAGTTCCTTCACATCATACAATGGTTCTTTACATTCAAGGTTTATGATAGGAGATGAATTCAACATCCATTGTTTCCCAGCCAAGTGCAAGTTCTTGACAATATTCCTCCCGAGAGCAAGTCCATGCATTTCATCTAGAGAAAGATATAAAAAAATTTTGTAAATCCTCACATAATGCTAAATTCAGAGATTCCGACAGTGGTAACAGAGGATAAGGAAACAAACAATACCTTGAGCAAAATAATCTGAAACCCCTGAGGTCTTACAATGAACAGTAGCACCCCCTAAATCCTCTGCAGACACTTCCTCTCCTGTAGCAGCCTGTCAAAACTTCCCTTTAAGTATTATCTAATCTAAACAAACACATTGGAACAGATAACTGCAAGGAAACTAACCTTGACAAGAGGTGGTCCAGCTAGAAAAATGGTACCATTTCCTTTAACCATCACACTTTCATCAGCCATGGCAGGAATATAGGCACCCCCAGCAGTACAAGAGCCTAATACCAATGCAATTTGAGGAATGCCTTGAGCAGACATGGTAGCTTGATTATAAAAAATTCTACCAAAATTTTCCTTGTCTGGAAACACCTCAGCTTGCTTTGGAAGAAAAGCACCTCCACTATCAACTAGATAAATGCAAGGTAATTTGCATTGAGCAGCAATTTCCTGTGCCCTTAGATGTTTCTTAATGGTAATAGGATAGTAAGTTCCTCCTTTAACAGTTGGGTCATTAGCCACAAACATACAAAGTCTCCCATGAACTGGACCAATTCCTGTTATTATTCCACCTGATGGTAAAGACTCTTCGTATAATTCATGCCCTGCAAGCTTTTTACGTTAAATGTTCAATAAGGAAGCAGAAGACACAGGAAAAAAAATGACCCAAATTAAAAGAGAAGAAATGGCACCCAAAAAAAAAAACCTGAGATAATTCGAGGAAAGAAGAACCAGGATCAAGAAGACGATCGATTCGTTCCCTAGGGAGAAGCTTATTTCTGCTCCTGTTCCTCTTCACAGCAGTTTCTCCTCCTCCAGCAAGAACCTTAAATCAAATGATTTTTTAAGTAATAGCACTAAGAGAAGAAATGGATATAAATTTTGTTGGGAAAGAGGGAGGAACCTTGTTGATATGGGATTGGAGTTCAGACAAGAGATGTTCCATGGCATCGGAATTTTGGGCATAAGTGTCGGAGCTTCGGTTGACTCCATCGGGAAGGAGTCCTATGGAAAAGTGTTTCGTCTGGAAATGTTGGATTCGATTAGCTATTAGACATGGGGCTGAATTTACACTCCAAAAAGCTGTAGCTGAAGCTGCCTTCCTCACCAAAGCCCTTAGCATTTCTCTCTCTTTTTCTTTCTCAGTTGCCAAAAGGAAATCAGAATTTGCCAAAAGAAGAGTTTATAGGATGTAGTGCATTTTAATAGTTTATCGTCTTCGCTGGCTTTGCGTGTAATTCATATCCATTTCCATTTTCACTGGATCATAAAAACGCAGCGTTCTACTGACTCTCCCTGTCCTTTGGGTGCCAAACGACACCGTCGGGGTCACTGTGGAGTGTGGGCGCAGCAGATAAGATAAAAGCGTCACAATTTCTTGTTTTCAAGTTTTGCAAGCAGCTGGAGAAGTAATTCACTTTACACACTCAAGGATTGCGAGAAATGGGGAGTTTGTCGTGTCTGGTGTTGAAACCAGCAGCTCCTACGAGGTTATTTGGTTCTAGGCTTTCTCAAATGGCAGCTTCTGGCTCTGCAACGTTTCTTTCTAGCTTAGCTTTTCCTTCTTCAATGGATTATCAACTTCCAAGAACAACTGCAAAACGCTCTTTAAACCCCACCAAAGCGTCGTCTTCAGCAGTTCCTACAATCCCATCAACAACTACAACTGTTACAAGCACAACCACCATTGTCTCTCCCAAAAAGGTGTCTCCTTCCTTAAACCCTGTACCCTTCCTTTTATTCAAAAGCCAAATTTTGTTTTTTCAATATGCTATATTTTTCTTTGCAATTGATTTTTTTTTTTACTCAAAATCTGCAAAACCCTTTTCACTGGAGATTCACGGAGTGACTGTGCTTAGCTTGCTCACGTTGTTTAAGCACTTAGCTTCATGGGTTTTAATTAGTTTTTCTAATTTTGATATAGAAAGTTAAAAATTTTATCTTTTTTTTTTTATGTGGATGAATAGGTTTTGGTTCTAATTGGATTTGGTACAGAGGAAATGGAAGCTGTTATATTGATTGATGGCGTGCTGGTGCAGAGGTGATTGTGAACCGCAGCTTGAGATTCAAGCATCGGGTGGCACTAGAATGGTGGCTGATACCACCTTCTCCACCTGTTCTAATCAAGTTTTTGATCTCGTGGCATTGCCATTTAGTTCTTCAAATCTCTGAATTTCATGTTTGCTTAAGATATAATGTCACTATGACTGCATATTCATACATTGTTAGTTGTCACAAGTAAAGAGTACTAAGGGATGTGTTTTTATTTGTTGTGACAATGAACACTAGGCACCTGGTTTAGGGGTGTCAAGGGCGACAATAATAGTGTTGGAATTATACTCTCCGACTGTAAATAACCTCAAACACATATGGGATTAATGCAACACTTCTTCTTTCTGAGAATATGGCTGTGCTTCCCCCAATTTGTAATTTTACTTATCCAGGAGATTGATTTGTTGCTGATAGTTCTTCTGGTAAATTATTTTTACTATATAGTTCATGCAGCAGCTAATGTTTTGTGTACTATTTGAAGGGAGGAATGCCTGGATCCGCACGATTAGGAGATTGTGAAATTCTCAAGAAAATTACAAGCAAACAAGCTGAGGAAAAGAGGCTGTATGGAGGTATATCTGCTGCTCCTGCAGTTACACTTCTCCCTTGGGGACTCTTGAAGAGAAAGCGGGTGAGTACTGGTTTATATTAAAATTGGAGTTTTGTGCTTATCAATGTATTTTGATTCCTAAATTTGATGTAGTTTATCATGCAAGACAACTTGCCACCCTGCATTCTTTGAAAAGCTTCCAACCTAACTGGGCTGTCAAATCAAATATTTAAGTTTCAGGAGAGCTTACAACAAGCCAGGGCCCCGGAACTTGTTTTCTGTTTGGTCTGTCCTTAGTAGAACAGTTTTTTGGGGAGTTTGTGGCCAAGGAGATTGCAGAATTGTTGGTAAAGCTTTTTACTCTGTTGTTTTCAAAAGTCTCTTTATGGTGCTTCACCCTTGCTTGTTGATCCTCCATGATAGACAATCACATTGATTCATGTACATGGGATGATGTGGGCTTATATTTATTTTGATTTCTTTTTTAGTTTCTGACAAGACTTCATCTGTAATATTGAATTCTCAGCTAAAAACCATTTTTCATTCCCAACTAAGGACAATGGCACGCATTTCTCTCTGTATGATTACTGTTTCCGGTTCATGCATTCTGCTGATGATAAACCGAGAAAGGAAGAGTTCAACAAAGTTGACTGGGCTGTTGACCACACTCCTCATGTGAGTTATTACTTGCTTTAGTTGGATACTTTCTATGTTGCTACTCTGGCTTCAACTATGACAATATCTTGCGTATTGTTATTATAACCTCATATGGAATCTTAGTTTTGGCCATATGTTTCTTCCCCCACATTCTTTTCACTGTCAAAATATTTTTGACATGTTATAGTTCCAGTTGCAAATGGTTTAGAGGAGATTGAAGTAGTTACTATCGTAGACATTCTACGTCGAGCGAAGGTGGATGTTGTGGTTGCTTCAGTTGAAAAATCGGTTAAGGTTACGACATCTCAGGGTGTAAAAATCATTGCTGACAAGCTAATCGGTGATGCTGCAGGGTCAATAAATGACTTAATATATGTTGATCCGACTCTTCATTTTTCTTGAAGTACCCGTGTCCGACACCCATGTCCGACGCATATCCGGACATGGGTATGGGGATATGATTCTCCAAGTACCCTCCAAATACATGGAAATCTTAAAAAAAAAATTAAACATACCCGTATCCGACACTCACACCCAAATCTGAGTAACATAGGACTTAATCATTCTTCCGGTGAGATAAACAAACTGCCATTCTAATACAAATACTTTTGGATGTATTTTTCTCAATATAAAATTGGGATAAGGACTTCTATTATATTTAGTATCCCTTTTGGTATTAATATTTGTCTTTTAGTTTGAAAATTCATAACTTGGGCTTGGAAGATTTTGTTTTCTCTTCAACCCTGCATCTGTGAATAGTGAAGATTTTTGGTTTATTTTTAACTTGCAGGGAGGAGTTGCTGGCGCTGAACGGCTACAGAAATCTAGGATTCTCAAGAAGTTGCCCAAAGAACAAGATGCAGCTGGAAGAATATGTGGAGCAGTTTGCTCTTCTCTTGCAGTCCTGCACAAACATGATGTAGTGAAAGTCAAGACTCAAGATAAACTATTTGACATTTTCCTGCCTATTAATTATCATATGCTCAACACTGATAACCTCTGCCAAATAGAGGAAAAGAAAGCCACTGCTCATCCCTCTACCATAAGCGAACTCACCAATGTAGTATATGGTCCCAAAGTGGTTATTGATGGTAAACTGATCACAAGCAGGGGCCTTGCTACTGTTTCAGATTTTGCACTGGCTATTGTGAGCAAGTTTTTTCGGCTATTCAAGGGCTGGAAAGGGGCCTTGCTACTGTTTCAGATTTTGCACTGGCTATTGTGAGCAAGTTTTTTCGGCTATTCAAGGGCTGGAAGTGTTGCAGAAGGCCTCGTTTTTAGTACCCCAGGAGTTAGAAGATATGTTACTCGGGCTCGGGTATGACTGTCAGATCAGATTCGGGTATGTGTTTGACACGGGTATATTCAATTTTTTCTTAGTTTTTTCATGTATTTGGAAGGTCTTTGGAGGTCATATCCTTATACTCATGTCCAAATAAGTTCGGACTTGGGTGTCGAACATAGGTACTTCAAGAAAAATGAAGAGTCGGAAGCAACATAGGTTAGAAGATCTAATTTTGAGTCATACCAGATGCCATTAAGATATAAAGATAAGGTTAAAATCTCTCAACTTGGACAGCTATTGGAAGGAGAAAACAATCACAAAAACATGCTCAGCCAAATCCTAAATGCTCCATGTTAGAGTTAGTTAAGTATCCTCCCTTTTTTGTGTATGTGCCATGCCATAAACAGAGGTCACACTTGCCTGTGAGGTCCAAAGCAGCAAAATGACAAATGTTGACTTGTCAACTGTCATAGCCATATTCAGGTGAGGAGCTGCTACTAAATCTTCAAATATCTACATGCCGGCAAACCAACCTACAGGTAATTTGATATTTAGTAGAAACTTACTATCAGTAAAAGGTTATGTTAATGAGTTCTGATACTTTGCAATTCAATATTTTTTTCTCAATGTAGATCATATGTATGGCCTGACGTGAACTGGAAATTGCAATTGCACCTAGGCCTTTTTCCGGGAATCCGGATAGTGTAATATTTTGGTTTGGGGAAATGAGGAGAATGAAGGCTGCAGATTCTCCACTGTTATAATATTGTTCGACTCTCTTCAACAAGATGAAACATGTTATTTAAGGGTCTAATTTGACCTATGTTACTCGGACTTAAGTGTGAGTATCGGATACGAATATGTGTCCGATACGAGTATGTTTAATTTTTTAAAAAAATTTTATGTATTCGGAAGATCATATTATTATACCCATGTTCGAATATAAGTCGGACACGGATGTCAGTCACAGATACTTCCAAAAAAAAAAAAAGTCGAAGTAACATAAAATCTAGCTATGATATAACCATGTTTTAGGCCTATTTATGTCTGTTAGGAGCACGTAGATTTCTGTAAGCATCGGCATTCTTGGATATTTGGATTTGCTTTCACCAAACATCATGTTTCTCTGCAGTCGTTTTCTTCCAAAGGTTTCTGTAGTCTCCTTATGCTTTTGGGGGCCGAACCAAATTAGAAAGTGGATGAGACATCCACGTAGGTGGGTTAAAGGGATTCCGATGGATGAGGCTGGGATTATTGCCATCTGTTCCATACGTGATTAGAACGTCTCCCAACACGACAAAAATATAATGACCTTTTCTGTTGACTTTTAGAAAGCCAAACGTGCACGACTTTTGTTCTTTTTCAAGGTTGTTCTAGAAAAACATAAACCCAAAATATCAAAATCAGTGAACTGGTTTCAACCCAGAAAAAAAAAAAAAAATCAATGGAACAATTGTTTTTTACTATCTATGCACCAGGAGTCACCAGCACAAAAAAAACAAAATGTTAAACCTTTTAGTCAATTCATAAAAGGAATTTACAGTTTTAATGAGTTGTCTTGAATTTATAAGTCAAATCCGATGGAGGTTAGAGACAAACCAAGTCTTTGGATAACAATCCTACTACATGCCTTGTTGTCAAGGTTATATCATGATAAGCAAACAGAGATCAAGCCAATAAGAAAGTCTAATCTACAGAGTGAAACTAATAGTATTAAGTTCATAATTTACAACTCAAAACCCTTTTCTCCTATACATACAGCTATCTACCCCCTCTGCAGTATGAAGATATAGATAATAGATGCTCACCGCAATACTTGTAACGTACAAATGGCCAAGATTGTGTATCAAGTAACATTTATACCATCAGCAGTTCCAACTCTACCAAGGGCCTGTAAGTGTTCTTCTCAAGCATTGCCTTTTACCTCCCCATGGTCGATTCAGTGTCTCTAACATCTGTTCGATTTAAGCAATAGAGAGAACAAAGGAAATCAGCATTGTCGTTTCACAGTGAGATTAGCAAAGAAAAGGTTAACGTTCATGTCTTGCTTAAGTTTCTGGTCAACTTAATGAAGAATAACCAGATTAGAGAGAGAGAGAGGAGTTGGGGGGGGGGGGGGGTAATTTGCAACAAATCAAACTAGACTTGGTGCAAATTCGACTATAAGTTTGTAACTCGTATTGACTCTTGAATCCTGCAATTGCTATACAGCATGCGTCAGCCTAGATAATTATCAGATGTGATATGGTCGACTAATTGTTAGCATAAAAAGAAGTGTAAGACAAAAGGAAAGCTGGATGGGAGAAGGAGATGAAGCAAAAGAAATGTACTTGATTTTTAAGTTAAGCACATTCTTTACGTAATGACAAATTGGTCTTTATTGATCTTTTTCAGCTAATCACCCTGTAAAAATCTAGTTGCCGCGTCCAATTATACAAGAGAAAACGTCTATTATTATCATTTTAATCTCAAATCATAAAATACAGATTTTGAGTATAACATCTCAATGAGTATCCATGAGACATTATACTATGATTTGCAACAATCTCTGTATCTTTAGGCTTTGGAACCCATCTAAAAGCTAGTTGCTGTTATGAATGCCAATATAAATGCAAGGTGGAAATGGAAGAAATGAGCATTACCTGATTTTTCTGCTTTTCCATCATTTCTTCCTGCACCAACCAAAGTACAGTCAAGGAGGGCCATCCACACAGTGTTTTCAATAAAAACACAAAGAATCTTAGTCAGTGAACAGTACTTACCTGTTTCTTCTGCAATTCCTGGTTCATTTCTTTAAGTTTTGCAACCTCATCTTCAAGTTCCAATGTATAGGCCTGCCAGAAGCTCAGAACAGTTAATTCAATCAGTTGTTTAATACTTGGAGCGAAACTATAAATTCAATAAAGAATACAACTTATACTTCTGTAGTACTTTTCTATTTAGAATTGGGTCTAAAAAGACAATTAAGGAACTTCTAGGATCACCAACGTTTTGCATTCAAACAATTTTCACAGAATTATTTTTAATTTCCATATGATTTATGTGATTCATAGAGCTAAATGATAAACAATACAACTGTAACAAATGAGTCAATATATAAGATGTCTGCTCCATAAATTTGTCAATTTACTCTCTACTGCAGGGTTGTACAAGGAGTTAACTGAAACAGCTGTGGTATTAATTTGCATTTCATGGAGTTAACTTCAGCCATGCTCCAATATTGATGCACAATCAGTAATCTTGTCAGTAAATAGGGTTTGGTTTGAGTTTCTTACACATCTCACAATCAAAAAATAGTGTAGTTTACAAGAATAATAGGTAGAAATGAACTCAGGCTGCAGCATTTCATATTGACACAAACAAAAACGATGCACTGGACGAGATTGGTTAAAATTTGTTCCAAACAGTAGTTGCAGCAACCTTTTTTCATCATAGTTCCTTCAACAGAAAGGGCCACAAACCAACAGCAATTTAATGAGTGCTTTTAAATAGGCCCATATCACATTATCAGAACGAAAACAGCCCCAAGAAAGAGAGATTCTTCTAAATGGGAACCTGATTTCACGCCAGTCATAATAGTGCAACTAGAAACCATACCAAACCACTATTTTCACACAATCAATGTAAGGGGATCGTCCTAAACCTTATTCAGTAGCATGTTTTTAGCAAGTAACAAATTTAAAACTTACTTTTTAAACAAGAAGTATCCACATGAATGAGCTCGAATTTATACATGAAACGAAATAGTATCTGATAACTGTTTTGAGGGAAAAAAGAAGTGTAGGGGCTCAACACCCAACTCACCTGCTTGCGAGCTCGTGATCTTGCAGCTGACTCTCTGTTCTTAATCATTCTCCTTTGCCTTCTCTCAACCACTTTCTCCAAAGCTGCACTGCGTTTTCTTCCCCGGCCAAATACATAAGGAACTGGTGACAAAGAAGTGGTATCTAGGCTGTTCTTTGAAATGACATCTGAGGTTATCTGGCTTGCAGGAGATCCTAAACCGACTATTCCCATCCCACCGCTCTGCAGCCCACTAGACTGAACAAGATTACTATTCATAGAAGGGTCAGCAATTCCAACCACTGAACCCCTAGCACATGGACTAGCAAGCTGTGTAGTGTTTATTAAGTGCATAGAAGGAGCAAATGCAACTGTCTGTTGCTTGGGAAAGAGTGGCCGTGGCTGTGGTTGCTGCTGCTGCTGTTGCTGTGGTTGTTGTTGTTGTTGCTGCTGCTGCGGCTGTGAGGATTTGATTCCAGTCATGTTCAATGGTAACCTTGGAGGCTGACTAAGAACTGAGTTATTGTTACTCAAAAACCCATTGTTTCTATTTGTCTGTTGAAATCCAAGAGCTAAACCAGAGTTGTTACCAAAGAATCCACTATTATTTGGCACTCCAATCTGTTGCATATCTTCTCTTACTACACCTGCCCTCACCAAGAATTCCTCCAAAGTCATCTCTCCCAAAGTCTGTTGCCTCTGTGGCAAATTTGCACCTCCTCCACCACCACCAGCATCACCACTACTTCCATCTTTAGCACCATCATTTTCTTTCATCAAGTCTCTCCATACTTCATCAACCGTTTTTTGACTCAGAGTCCTTGGCAACGTTAATGATCCTTGCCACTGCAAATTGCCACCAGAAAGGCTTCCTTCTCCTCCAGGAACTGAAGCTGTCATAATTGGCTGAGTCTCTTCAGCAGTTGATATGTTTTTCAAGAGTTCATCCATGTTCATTGATCCAAAGTCCTTTCCAAGTCCACCAAAGGTGTTATGCAGCTCATCAAAAGTCAATGAGTATATGGATGACTGCCTATTCAATGGGAAATTCCCCAGTGGCTTTGACTCGTTTCCTTCCATACTTGGAGCATCACTAAAGTTCCTGAAATTCAGATGAGATCCCATTTCTTGTTTTGAACAGCAGCAAACACAGATGACCTCAATTCAAATTGCCCTATAAATTCATCAACTTAAGTAGATGAGATGATTATGTCATTCACTTTCCTTTTTATAACTTTTTTTTCCTTTAACTTAAGATCTAATAAATGTTCACCAAATCAAGTAAAGTGTAAGTTAATCATACATAATATTCTCATCATATTTCCAAATACGGCCATACTTTTTAATTCCAATTCCATTAAACCATAAATATCTAACTAGCAATAGAATCATAATCCATCACAACTTTCAAAACATAAAAAAACAAAATGACAAAGTAACGGCTTAGAAAATATGGTAACCAATAAAGATTAAAACTTTCATGTTAAATCTCGCAATTTCAAGATTCTCCAACAAGTAGTACAAAGTATGCAATCATACACATAGCCAAACAAATTGTCCAGCAAAACCATTCAAATTACGCTGATAATAAAGAGTAAACTGAAAATATTTTTGTTATTTTATTTTTCTCCAAAACCCAGATCCAAAAAAAACTAAAAGGAAAAAAAAAATCAATCTTGGAGCTAGAAACTAATCAACAACTAACAAGTGTCAAACTGCCATTTCTCATAAATCATAATCTAGTAAACTTTCATGTTCAGAAAACAGCACAAATATTGAAGCTTTAACAGAATCTAAAACCAACCCATTATTCCAAATCATAAAATCTATCAACAGCATGTAACATCAAGAAAAATAAATTCAACCCAAGTAACAAAAAAGAAATCAATAAAATAAAATAAACTTTCTTTATAGAACAGAAGAAAAAAACCAGCTAAACTAACTCCAAGTACAAAAATCTCTTCCTTATAACCCATTCAAAATGGCTTCCTTAATCAAGAAAAAATGAAAAAATAAAAAATAAAATTACAAGCAAAATAAATAAATAATAAAAGACAACAAAATAATAAAATAAAATAAAAACAGTAGAAAACAAATAAAAAACAGAAAGAATAAGGAAGAGAAGAGGAGAGGAGAAAAGAAAAGAAAGAGACGCTTTCTCTTTTTTTACCTTTTAATTTATTTTTTTTGCGAGTATTTAATTTTTGGTAGGAAACCAAAAATTAAAAATAAAAATTGCTGAAAAATCGAAAGTGAGAGATTGTGCTGTTTCTCTGAAGAGAAAGGGGGAGGCTTCAGCTGTGTGGAGGCGACAAGTGTCTGGTGCCGCCTCGACACGAGTCGAAATTTAAGGAGCTTCCTCTATTTTGGTGGATTTAATTGTAATTTTTTTTATCTTGTTTTTTATTTAATTTTTTATTATAATATTTACGTGGGAGATGCTTATTGGCGGTGATCGCACAACGTGGACCAGTAGAAATGGGGTTGAAAATTTTGATGTGACGTCTGGCCCATGGAGAAGAGAAAGATGGGAGATTAACAACCGTTGGATATGCATTCCGACAAGGTGATCGGATGGTATTCTTTTTGGAGTTGGGAAGGCTTTGGATTAATTGTTCATGCTAGGTGATGAAATTATGTGTGGTGTGGTGCACAATTGCATAAAAGCATGTTTTATATGAAACATGATTTTCATTTTCTTTCCTTTTTATTTTTTTATAATTTAGTGAATTATCATATTAAAATTAGTAATAAAGTTCAAAATTAAAAAATGTATATTAATATCCAAATAAACCTTCAAACTTTGCTCAAAAATAAAAATAAATCTTTGTTTTTTATAAATTGAAATTACGGTTATAAACTTTTTATTTTATTATAATTAAAATATTGAAGTTATAAAAATTTTAATTTTTTGTTAAGATCTTCTTAGTTTGATAATATAATCTATAAACAAATATTTATTTAAATTTATTGGATGAGCTAGATGACAAATATTTAAGGATAACTGGACTTTATTCATCTATTTTCCAATTTTAGTGGGTATAATTATAATGAAATAAAAGTTTTTACCCTTAATTTCATGTAATAAAATATGAATAGTTTGTTTTCGTTTTTAATAAAGATAATGGTTTGTTTAGATATTATTCCTCAAGAAAAATCTTATTTTATCATATAACTTATAATTAAACAAACATGTTGTATTATATGATAAAATAAAATTATTAACCCATAAATGAGTAAATTTTACACACTTTTATGAATGAAAAATTATTTCATTTATCGTCAGTGAAAATTTTAAATTTCACAAACAATATTAGCAAGATAACACATATTCTTAGAGTATATTAAAAAATTAATTAAAAAAATGAGACATGTGATAGATTTTTAACACCGTTTATCAAATTAAAAAAATATATATTACTGTCAATGTATAAAAAACGAACTCGTTATGAAATATCTTAAATTTCAATAACCATTCAATTATATTTGATTTCATATACAGCCCATGGTTATATGTAATAATAGGCACTTATAACTGTGTGGTACCACAATCTTATAGCTATTAGCTAGTGTGACTCTGGAGTGATTTTGTACTAAATTTTCATATTTTCAGTACAAATGTGATTACAAATTAACCTAATTAATCTTTTCACTTAATGGTTTTTCATTAATTTTGTATACATCCTTCGAGATGAAATTAAGATTGATTAAATATAGTACTAACTAGTAATAAATACTAATTAATTGTGAAATGTTAGACTTCCTAACTAAATTAAAGTAATTAATTCACATAAATGAAAAGAGTTGAAATTCAAGTACTAAAAAGCTAATCTCAAGTTTTACATGGTTTTTGAATTATAATTAATAATGAATTTATAAATTAAAGAACCTACAATAGTAGGGTAGATTGTTTTAGCAAAAAAAAAATAGTAGGGTACATTTACATACCAAAATTACACGGTTTTAGATTTAGATCATAAAGGAATGACCTTTTATAAGGCTAAAATATTTATTTAAAAAATCTTTGAAGTATTTTAATTTTTTAAAGTAAATTTTTATATTTTTATTATATCTAAATAAGATTATTTCAAACTAAATACTTATTTATGTTAAGATTTATTTATGTACAAATTTTAAATATTTATTTGGATATAAATTAAAGGTTAAAGGTTTATTTTGTGCAAATTAAAAGTTAAACGTTTATTTGAGTGCAACAAAATATAAAAATTTATTTAGATAAAATAATAAATTTTTTATTAATTTTATCTTTTTAGAATCATTGAAAGATATAACTCTTAATCAAACATAATATTTGATATAAAATATCTGAGCATTTGTTTTATAATAAACACATTATTTTACTTAAAAAAATGAGTATGAAATCTCCTTTATCTAATATATATGTATATATATATATTGAATAAAATGCTTATGTACTCAACTAGCTAGTTGAATTGGGTTCATCACAACTTCACAAAATCACAAGTACCCTTCTGTTATAAATTTTTTTTTTTTTTTTTTCAAACTTTACCAATAAATGTAGCATTATTACTTTTGAAATATATAGAAAACGTTTATGTGATACAATAAATGCCTGAATTTGTTTGATAGTGCAGTAATTAAAAAAAAAGTAGTAATGAATTTTAAAAATTAATGCATTACTTAAGAACATTAAAATAAATTTAAAATTAAATTTAATAATTTGAACAAGATACGAAAAATATAACACACACAAAACATATTTAATAAATATAAAAATAATATAATAAATACGATATAATAAATTTAATCATGATTAATATAACAAATTTAATATATATATATATATATTATATTTATATTTAAACTATTGATAAAAAATACAAAACAAAAAAGTACGATAATTATCATATTTAGTCAGAAAAAAAAAAGAAAAAAAGAAGACATTTAAAATCAAAAGTTTAGTTAAAAACGAGGATTTTTTTTTTCCATTCAAATCCCGATTTTTTTATTAAGATATAGCAACAAAAAAAAAAAATTCCAAACTACCGCTGTTTTTGGATTATTTCCCAAAATACACTTTTATTTGGTCTAGCTGGGAAATCGTCATCCCCATGGCGATTTTTCAACGTTAAAATTTGAAAATTTGTAAAAAACACCAAGGGAAATCGCCATGGGGGTGGCGATTTCCCTTGGTGTATTTTGCAAATTTTGCAAATTTACCTAAGGGAAATCGTCACCCCTATGGCGATTTCCCTTGGTTAAATTTGCAAAATTTGCAAATTTGATGAAGGGAAATCGCCATGGGTGTATATTTTTTTTTTAATTTTTGAAAAAATATGAAAAACATGCACCAATAGTGAACTTATTGTGAAATGGTATAATAAATAAAAATTATTTAAAAAAGAGAAATAAATAATTAAAAATTATTATAAAGGATATTGTAAAGACAAAATTACCCTTAATGAAAAAACTTATTTTTCTTTTTTCTTTCATTAAGGAAATATTATTTTTTTTTTAAAATTTTAATTGAAAATAAATTTAAAAAATAAAATATTTAAATAAATATTTTTTTTAAAATTTAAAAAATTTTAAAAAAATAAATAAAAATTAATTTTAGGCATATTATTTTTATTTTTTAAAATTTTTTAATTAAAAAAAGTAAATAAAAAATTATTTTTTTTTAAATTAAAAAGTTTTTATTTTCATAATATTTATTTTTTAATTAAAAATTAAATTAAAAAATAAAAGAAAAAGGGAAGAGAATAGAAGGTTTTTTTATCAAGGATAATTTTGTCTTTACAATATCTTTTATAGAGGTGCTCATGGGCCGGGCCGCGGCCTGTTTTTTTTTTTTCTTTTCTGCCCAGGCCCGCCCGTTTAGGCCCGAATCATTGTTCATTGGAATAAAAAAATAATTTTTTTAATTAAAATTAAATAAAATAATATTATTATAATAAAAATCACTGTTCCGGGCCCGGAACATAAATTATCCTACCCAGGCCCGGCCCAATACGGGCCCGGCCTGCCGGGCCGGGCGGGCTGCCCGGCCCGTGAGCAGGTCTAATCCTTTATAATAATTTCTAATTATTCATTTCTCTTTTTCAAATAACTTTTATTCATTATACCATTTCACAATAAGTTCACTATTGAGTGCTGTTTTTCATATTTTCCCAAAACTTAAAAAAAAAAAAAAACGTAAAACCCCTTGAGAAATCGACACCGTGGGTGGCGATTTCCATGGGAAAAAAAATTGAAAATTTTTTGTTGGGAAATCGCCATGGGTAATGGCGATTTTTATTTAAAAAAACGAATTTTAGGAATTAATCTGAAAACATCTTTATTTTGATAAATAATTTTTTTTTTGCTATATTAAAATAAAAAAACCTTCAAATCCATCACTTTTCTTACCCAGGTGTAAAAAGAACTTAAAGGAATAAAAAAAGGGGGTGTGATGTGAACGAAGTAAAAGATTGTGATATGGTTAACATTCTTTCGTACACGCCTACGATAACTTTCATACGTGGGATTTCACATCAAATAGGTGTCAATTCCATCACGTTCACATGTCATATACGATAAAAATATATATATATATATATATATATATATATATGAATATGATATAAAAATATGAATATATTAAATTTATATAATATAAATTATTAACATATCAAAAATTATTTAAATATAAAATATTTTAAATATAATTATAACATAAAAAATATAAAAATATATCACGAATATATGAATTATCATATCTCTTTGTCATACAACAAATGCAGATGCAACTCTGCCTCTTTTTCCATCTCACATTTCAAAATGAAGACCAAAGTTTAGTTTCGTTTGGTGGTAGGTTTATTATCAAAACAGCATCCCTATATACTTCACCCTACTACCAAGTACCAAACAAGCTTTATGATTATTTCAAATTCATCTTCTAGCAATAACTAATAATTAAATTAAAAAGCTCTTTTGTTTAATGTTAGTCGAATTTGATATGAATTATAAACGTTAAATATGGATACATATTTAATATGAATATTTTTTAAAAAAAAATCATATATTTAGAAATTCATATCTCGATCTATATTCATATTTAAATATATATTAAATACATATCGAATACGAATATTTTTAAATCCGACCACAGGGAGAACTCTTACTATACTAGGCCGCACATCCAAATGGGTTCTTACTTACCCAATGATATCCCACTCTCAAAGTTTCCTTCATGCTTTCCATCTCAAATTTAGCTATGATAATCAAATATGAGCAAAATGCAAAACATATATGCTTAAACAATCTAGGATATATCCACTTTACTTCATCTCCATTAACCAAGTCTTATTTTTCCTTCACAAATATTTGTTCTTAACTATCAGGATCTTTATATATATAGAGAGAGAGAGGAGAGATCCATTTATATTAGTGTAAAATTAAATTAAATTTATACACTTCATAACATTTTATACGAGTAATATTTTAACAAACCGATCATTGAATTTAGCAATATAACTGTACTCGTTGTGCACCTAAAATTTTGAATCTATCCGATATCTCTATCATATCGATCGAGAATATTGTCTTTTTTAATATATATTTAACGGTTGAAAATTTTTTATATTGAAAAAATAGTTAGACATTTTTAATTTACTCAGAATTCGACGTGTATAATCTACGTGAATAAAACATAAAATAGAACGACCGGATTGTTAAAATATTAATCATATAAAAAGTTATTAAAATATATATAATTAATTTAATTTTACACTAATATAAATGAATCTTCATAAACAATTCTACTATAAAATTTGTTTTTAATAAGTGATAGAGTATTAATTGAATCTAAAACTATCTCATAAATAAAAATTATATTTCATCTTTTCTTTTATGCGTATGCTATGCGATCAATATTATTTATTTCTTTTTCTATGAATCGATATATTCTTTTATTTGTAAACACATTACTTTTACTTCTTTTCAAGTCACTTTTACTCTTTATTGCTTTATGCTTTTATAGTTAGACAAGATTTTTTTATTTGGTATTGCACGAAGTGCATTTAATTGAAGAAAAATGTTAATCAGTATTTAATAATATTGGTTAAAATGATATATATATATATATATAAATATAATTAGTGCATCATTTTTTTTTAAATTCAAAATTTAGTAAAAATAATATATTAAATATAAAAAATATTTTTAAAATGATAAATAAATAATTCTTAACTGATACGTTAAATACTAATACAACCTTTTTTTTGTTACGTGAAGTACTAGTACACCTTTTGTTTACCTAATTAAAATATATTTAGCTTAATTTTTTCATATCTAGTTTAAAATATCTAACGAGGTTTCCTTTTTTTTTTATTTTTTTGTACAAAAAAGATTGCAATTTGGAGATAAACTGAAGGATTGCAGATGCTAATATTTGAATTACAAACTTGTTGGATTTCATCTTTTAAAAATAATTACATGAACCAACTGAATTAAATCTCGAGCTTCATTTTTTTTTTTTTACCAATTAAGCAATCAAGTTTATGAAATGAATTTAATTAAAAACTTTAATGTCTTAAATACTTACTAATGTACTTTCCAAAATTAAGAGACAGGCTAAAATGTTAGTATGGAAATTTGTCCATAAACTATATTCTTTTTTATTTTTTTTATTTTCATATTATAGCTTACAAAATTAAAAGCCCAATCAAAAGTTTTTAACATTAAATATATATAAATTTAATAAACAATGGAAAACAAAAAGAAAATACAAATACTTGGTGATTAAAAAAAATAAAATTTTAATCGAACAAAAATTCTACCAAAATAATTAATTAAATTAAATATTTTTGTAAATGTAAAAATCCGGTGCATCCAATAAGCAATCTGCACCAATGGTGTGGGTTCCGGAGCACCACGTGGCTGCCCATGAATCCTTCGTATGCACACCATATTATATCATGGTGGGCCCGCACATACGCAGTCCTATTCTCCACTTCATTCCGTCACATGTACATCCTCTTCACTTTTTTTTTTTTAATTTTATTTTATAATAACTAAAATTTCACACGTTAATATATTTGTTATATTTTAAAAAAAGATTTTGTTAAGGAGTGCCCTAAGGGCACTCTTTAAGGTTACTAAATATAGTAATCTATTTAATCAATGCATTAAAAATGATGAATAAATTTGTTAACTTTTGCATTTAATACAATATTATTACTATAAATAATATATTAACTAACCTTAAAGAATGTCTTAAGGACACTCGTTAGTAAAAACCTTTTCCATTCTCAAATTACAGGTATTAATATTATTATCTTATCTTATACTACTGTTAGTATTTATATTAAAAATATTATTATCTATATTATTATTAAAAAAATGATTGAATTGATGTCTTAAATAAAGTGATACCAATTCAATTATAAAAATTATTCACTAACAAAAACTATTCTTTTTATATTTAATTTTTTAAAGGGTTTTTTTAATAATAATATAGATAATAATATTTTTAATATAAATACTAACAGTAGTATAAGATAAGATAATAATATTAATACCTGTAATTTGAGAATGGAAAATGCTAAATATCGCAAGTAAAAAATTTTATTACTGAATTCGCGTTAGGACAAAGCAAGGTTTACCACTTACCAGTAGTAGAAGTACAACTCAATTTAGTTAATATTCACTTGCAGTACAAACACAGAGACAAGGCCATTTTTCACACTTTTTTATATATTTATTTTTAATAATTTTAAACTTTGGATATTCCTTATTCCACTAAGGAAGTCTCCTGCAAAACCACCAGTTTCTGACTTTCTGTCTCTCTCTTTTCTTTTGTCATCGGAGCCCATGCCATGGTGTCCAAAAAGGCAATGCAGCAATATAAAAGGTTTTTTCTTTAATATATATTTATAATAATAATAATATTATAAAATAAAATAAAATAAAATAAATGATTGAGTCCAACTCAGTTAGATAATTAATTGAAAAACCAAATATTTAATAAGTTAAATAATATATTATAAGGGCATTTATGTTTTTAAATTTTTAATATTATATATATATTTTAAAAATTATTTATTATCTTAAAAAAATTATCACTCTTTTATCATTCTTTTAAAAAAATATCCTCACTTAAAAAATTACATTATCTTAAAAAACTATCACTCCATTCAAAAATTATTATTCTTTTAAAAAATTAACATTCCATTAAGAAAACTGATTATATATATATTTTCTACACAGTTTTTTTTCCACCCACAAAGTGGATGTGACATTATCTAATATATATGAAAAATTATCTCTCCTTAGTGAAATTTTTAGATTCTACAAGTAAGAATAATAGTATGATACATACTCTTAGTATATATTTTCAAAAATAGATAATTTTAATCTTAAAATATAAGTTTTTTATTTATTTAAATCCTAAAACTTTTAGGTGTTAACATTCAATCCTAAAAATTATTTAATGTGTTAAAAATTAATCTATCATTTTTTGTTTTAACGAAAACGTTAACAGAGCTGGCATATAATGAGCAAACGTGACGGCAGACATCGATGGTTACTTTGATTTTTTGGTTTTTTTATTCTTGTACAAAGGTTTTTTTGAAAGAAAAAAAAACTAATTTGAACATGACAAAGAGCACAAATAAGTGGTGATGGCAGGCGATGAATTACGACGGATGTAAGATTTTCAGTGTTTTGTGGTTTTTGTAGAAAACGAATTTAAAAAAAAAAACAAAACAAAACTAATCTAAAAAAAAAAAAAAGAGCGTTTATTGAAGGTGGTGAAGAACTTTTTTGTGTGAAGAAGACAAAAGCGAAAATAGGCAACAGGCAACTAGTGGGAGGTGCGCTAGTTTTAGTGAGACATGGAGAAGGGCGGTGGGTTTAGTAAGAGAAAGAGAAGAGTAAAAAAAAATTTTAAAAAAAATCTTTTATTTGGAGTTTTTTTTTGACAAATTTTTTTTTTAATATTTTATAAATTAATGAAATATCACGTAAGTTTCACATCATATATGCCAAGTGCGTTTTTCATATAAACTTTTCGTTAGTGTTTCTATTTGAGGAGCGATCAAAAAACTAACTTTTAACATATGATAACTCAATATTTACAAATAAAAGTTTTAGGACAAACATAAAAAACTATTCATGTTTTAGAACCAAAATTATAATTACCTCTTTAAAAATAAAATAAAATTTTAATTTTAAAAAGAAATGAGACATATGACAATTTTTTAATACCGCTTGTGAAATTAAAAAATTTCACTATATCAAAGGCGAACTCTCTATATATATTTGTTTGGCCACCCTTTTTATTTATTTTTTCACTTTTATCTTTTATTAAACAAAGTATAAAATTGTATAACAGCCGCAATACAAATTGTTGACAATGGTCACGACAATAGGAGATGCTATATACATCGTTTTCGGATTCGATTAATTGATATTTATAAGTAATGTTATGTTGGAGTTAACAAATAATCACCCTTGACTATAGTTGATTCTGTAGATATTCAGACTTAACTATAGTTGATTATGTAGATATTTAGTTTCCTTGTATGATTAAGATATTCTTGTAATCTGGCAGATAATCTGATATCCTGATTATCTGCCTTAGATAGCGATTTTATTTTTTAATTAGTTTATGTCTTTATGACTTATTACTGTATATATTGGTGACCTTCTTTGTGAATAAGATATCAAAAAATTCACCAATCACTCTTTGCACTTATTTCTTCACTGCGTTTATCAGTTTTAACATGGTATCAGAGCTAAGATCTTAGAAGGCGATCTTTGCTAACCCGACAATCCGAAAAGATGGCTACACCAACTGATTTGGTGGAGTTGGAAGCATAAGAAGAAAAGTCTACGACGGTTATTTTTGAGGACTTGACAACCAGGATGGCTCAAGTTCTTACCTAGAACTAGGGCTGTAATCGAGCCGAGCCCGAATAGTGATGAGCTCGAGCTTGACTCGAAACTCGCGGCTCGAAACTTGGCTCGAGCGAGTACTATTTTCTAAGCTCGAGCTTGGCTCGAGATAAAATCGAACTATTCTAAGCTTGGCTCGATTAGGCTCGTTTATTCAATTTACAAATTCGACCTCGAGCTCAAATTAAGCTTTTTCATATGTAAATTTTTTATATTAATTAAATTTAATAAATAGTGAATCTTTTTCAAGATGATATAATAATAATAAAATTTACACAACAACCAAATGCAAGCAAAAATTTAGTTAAATATCATCAAGGAAAAGTTTTTATAATAATACCCATAATTTAAACTCATCACAGCTTTGTTATAGGCTTTGAAATTGATTACCAATTCATCACAAACTCTTCAAACTAGTGGTGAAATTTGTGAAGCAAATAAATATTTTCAGTAAAACTTGAGGAGCCAAAAAAAGACCATTAATGTTGTAATACATCAGGAGCAGACAAAAAAATTAAACCATCAATGCATACTCAGAGAGAGAAGGCAGTTTACAACTTAATCTATGCACTCAAAAAATAGTTGTTTTGCCGAAAAAGATGCACCTGTAGCAAGAGTTGTTTTGCTGCAGGTTGGAGGCGCAGGCTGGACTCTACTGGCTGGAGGCGCAAGGGGATTTTATTTCGGGAGAGAAGGAATGGCTGGGAGTAGATCTGTGGGAGAAAATGTGAGATTATGTGAGAAAGAAAGAAGAGCCGTGAGGCGCTGAGAGGAAGAGAAGGCGAAAAATAGGTTTTAGGGTTTTTAAGTTTATATATATATACATATATATATTAAGGGTGAAATGGTAAATTAATAATAAAAATATTTAAAATATATATTTTATAAATAAAAAGCTCGATTAGGCTCGCGAGCTACTCGAATCGGGTATTAAGATGCTCGAACTCGGCTCGAAAATGACCGAACCGAGTTCGAGTTTTTTTCGAGTCGAACTCGAATAGCTTGCGAGCACATTTGTCTCATTTACACCCCTATCCAGAACCAGATCCAGACCCAAAACCCAATCACCAACTACGAAACTGCTGGTATCAAATTGAATGGTACCAACTATGCTCTATGGCCCAAAGTTGTCGAGATGTATATCTCGGGGAGAGACAAAGTGGGATATATTAACGGCGATCTCCCTCAACCAACACAATCCAATCCAACCTTCAGAAAATGGAGGACAGAGAATACAATCGTAAAAGGATGGTTGATCAATTCCATGGACGCATCATTAATTAGAAATTTATCCGATTTCCAACGGCTAAACAGGTATGGAATTCAATTGTCACAACATATTTTGATGGAACCGATACATCTCAGGTGTATGAATTAAAAAGGTTTGTGACCCGAATGAGACAAGCTGGAGGATCCCTTGAATCCTACTATAACAACTTTCAAGGTTTGTGGAGGGAAATTGATTTTCGTCGTCCGAACTCAATGGTATGTGCTCGTGATATACAAGAGTGGAATATCCTACTTCAAGAAGATCGAGTGTATGCTTTTCTGGATGGGCTCAATGACAGACTGGACAAGATTCGAAGTGATGTGCTTCGATTGCAACCCTTTCCCATGGTAGAACAAGCATATGCCTATGTTCGACGGGAGGACACCAGGCAAACAGTAATGCTTGCAGGCGCAGAGGCTACAACAGGTACTATGATGGCATCTAAAGGACTACAGATAGTCAAATATAGATCTTCATCTTCAAATGGTGGAAGAACAAATGGACCCACAAAGACCAAGGGGTCAACTGACGGTGGGGGAAGTGGTTGTACTCACTGTGAGAACATGAAATATACCTGTGAAACCTGCTTTAAGTTACATGGGTATCCAGAATGGTGGAATGAACTTTAGGCACGAAAGCAGAAAGAGGCTCTCGACAAACAAGGACGAGCAACCTTGGTGAATATAGAACCCGAACTATCTCTCATTCCACAGTTTGAATCAAAGGATGAACCAACAACCACTCTTGGTGATCAAGGTAACTGTAGTTATGCATTTTATACTTCTACTAGAGGTGAGTACACAGATTGGATAATTGATTCAGGAGCTAAAGATCACATGACTTTTTCTTCCAATGACTTGGTTAAGACTACACAACCTAAATGAACAAGTATCGCCAATGCCAATGGAGTGAAATATCCGGTTACAGGGGGCTGGAACTGTTACATTATCACCTTCTCTTTCCTTGTCAAATACTTTACTAGTACCGTCACTTTCAAACAAGTTATTATGTGTGAGTCAAGTAACTAAAGAATTAAAATGTGTAGTTTTGATGTATCCTACTGTATGTCTATTTCAGGATATTCTCACGAAGGAGATCATTGGGCGTGGTACTAAGAGAGAGGGGTTATATTACATGGATGACTTCAGTTTTGGCCAGGTGAATAATATGCAACGTCACTCGATTAGAGCGAAAGAGAAACAGATTTGGCTATGGCATTATCATTTGGGACATCCATCGTTTGGATATATGAAGCATTTGTTTCCAGATTTATTTTCAGATGTGCATGACTCAGACCTCAAATGTGAGACTTGCATCTAAGCTAAAAGTCATCGTGTACCTTTTCCCATAAGTTTTAATAAAAGAGAAAGTCCATTTGCTTTGATTCATTCTGATGTTTGGGGACCCTCCCCTATTACTACTACCTATGGGATCCGTTGGTTTGTGACTTTTGTTGATGATTGTCCTCGAATGACGTGGCTGTATTTGCTAAAACACAAATATGAGGTGTTTGGTGTGTTTCAAGCATTCCATGCCATGGTTGAAAATCAATTTTCAACTAAAGTTCAGATACTTCGCTTAGATAATGGAGGGGAGTATGTTAATCAAGAGTTAAGGCATATTTTCAAAAGAAATGACTTTTTCATGAAACCTCTTGTGCTCGAACTCCACAACAAAATGGTGTGACTGAACGGAAGAACATGCATATTTTGGAAACAACAAGAGCCTTGTTGATTGGAGCACATGTGCCAAATAGATTTTGGGGTGATGCCGTTGTTACTGCGGTACATCTTATGAATCGAATGCCTTCAAAAGCATTAAGCTTCTAGACTCCATTGCAGGCTCTATCCAATCATGTCACCTTACCATCTGTGATGTTCCTTCCACCACGAGTATTTGGATGTGTTGCTTTCGTTCATCTTCACAAAGAACAGTGGACTAAACTCGAACCTCGTGCAGTTCGTTGTATATTTGTGGGGTATGACACGGACAAAAAAGGGTATCGATGCTACAATCCATCTACTAAATGGACCTATGTCACCATGGATGTTATGTTTTTGGAGTCCGATAAGTTTTTTCCGTTCACCATAATCTACTTCTATTCTTCAGGGGGAGACATGAAATGAAGAACAGAAGTGGTGAATTGTACCGATATTGAGGAGGTAATCAGCGATGCAGAAAATCAAGAAAACTCGCTCTCTCATGTACCAATCGACCCTTCTCCTGAGAATATCCTGGTGAATCTCAATTCGGAAAGTCAGATTGCTCGAATGGAAGAAGAAGCAGAAACAATAGACTCTGCGCCGCGGTGCAGCGCCACAAATTATGGCCTCGACGTCCATCTCCTAGCGCCGCAGCGCCCGACCTCCCTCTTTGGGAGCCAAATGAGGCAGAGGCCTCGGCGCCGCGACGCCATCCTGCCAGCGACGCGGTGCTCAACCAGACAGAATACTTGGCCCCGCAGCGCTTGGCCAAGTTCTTGAAGACCCCGTTTTTGAGGTAAGTTCTGAGACGCCGTCTTCCAGTACTGTCTTGGATACTCCTATTGGTTATCACTTACCTTTCAGGCATAATAGGGGTAAGCCCCCAGCTCGATATTCTCCTGAGATTGAGGGA
The DNA here is from genome assembly GCA_030761205.1 of Fremontodendron californicum. Classification (NCBI taxonomy): domain Eukaryota; kingdom Viridiplantae; phylum Streptophyta; class Magnoliopsida; order Malvales; family Malvaceae; genus Fremontodendron; species Fremontodendron californicum. The sequence goes on along the minus strand of JAULJL010000013.1, from coordinate 2,854,676 downwards.
AAATGATCAAAATACTCGATTGCTAACCATGTGAACACTCAGAGATTATCTGAACCTCTCAAAGCCTTTGCACTTACACTGTCGTCTTGCCGTGTTCCTTGTGGGATACATGAAGCTTTGTCAGATCCAATGTGGTCCCAGGCTATCCAAGATGAGATAGAAGCACTTTAGAAGAACAGAACTTGGAGTATTGTTCCACTGCCTAAAGGAAAGAAAATCGTAGGATGCAAGTAGGTGTTTTCTATTAAACATAAAGCAAATGGTTCCATTGAAAGATACAAGGCAAGATTGGTGGTTAAGGGATATACACAGACATATGGCATAAATTATCAGGAGACTTTTTCACCGGTAGCAAAATTGAACACTGTAAGAGTCTTGCAGTCACTTGCAACAAATTTAGATTGGCCTCTACTCTAATTTGACGTGAAGAATGCTTTTTTACATAGAGATCTTCAGGAAGAGGTGTATATGGATATCCCACCAGGTTACACTACACCATTAGAAACAAAAGTTGTCTGTAAGCTGCAACGGGCACTGTATGGATTGAAACAGTCACCTCGTGCATGGTTTGGATGATTCAGCTCGGTAATGAGAAAGTATGGGTTTCAAAAAAGTAACTTAGATCATACCTTGTTCTTGAAACATACAAAGGGAAAGGTAACAACTTTGATTATATATGTGGATGACATGATTATTACAGGAGATGATGGAGAAGAAATTTCCAAACTTCAGAAGCAATTGAGCGCTAAATTTTAGATGAAGAATCTTGGCGGTCTTAAGTACTTTCTGGGAATTGAGATGGCCAGATCAAATCAAAGTATATTTTTATCACAAAGAAAATATGTCTTAGATTTATTAACTGAAGTAGGAATGATTGATTGCAAGCCAGCTGAGACACCAATTGTTCAGAATCACAAACTTGGTGAGTACCCTGATCAAGTGCCTACTAACAAGGAGAGATATCAGAAGTTGGTAGGAAAATTGATCTATTTATCTCATACTCGTCCAGACATAGCCTATGCTGTTAGTATAGTAAGCCAGTTCATGCACAATCCTAGTGAAGATCATATGTTAGCAGTGATTCGGATACTACGTTACTTAAAGTATGCTCCAGGAAGAAGACTTATGTTCTCTAAAAATAATCATCTGAATATTGATGGGTATACTGATGCTAACTGGGCAGGAGCTGTATCTGATAGATAGTCTATAGCTGGGTACTTTACTTTTGTTGATGGAAATTTAGTGACATGGAGAAGTAAAAAACAAAATGTTATGGCATTGTCAAGTGCTGAAGCAGAATTCAGAGGAATGGCTAAGGGACTCTGTAAATTTCTCTGGCTGAAAAGGTTGTTAATCGAGATTGGTTTTCCACCAAACTCTGAGATGAATTTGTTCTGTGATAACAAAGCGACAATAGAGATTTCTCACAATCCAATTCAACATGACCGTACCAAGCACATTGACGTGGACAGACATTTCATCAAACAGAATCTTGAAGAAAAGATCATTAAATTTTCGTTTGTCAGATCAGAAGATCAACTAGCAGATATGCTTACCAAAGCTGTCTCTAGTAGAAGCTTCCAAAGCTTACTGGACAAGTTGGGCATCAAAGACATTTACGCACCAACTTGAGGGGGAGTGTTGGAGTGAGCAAATAATCACCCTTGACTATAGTTGATTCTGTAGATATTCAGACCTTAACTATAGTTGATTCTGTAGATATTCAGTTTCCTTGTATGATTAAGATATTTTGTAATCTGGCAGATAATCCGATAGCCTGATTATCTGCCTTAGATAGCTATTTTATTTCTTTAATTAGTTTATGTCTTAATGACTTATTACTGTATATATTGATGACCTTCTTTGTGAATAAGATATCAAAAAATTCACTGATCACTCTTTACACTTCTTTCTTCATTGCGATTATCAATTTTAACATGTTACTCAAATTTGGAGTACATATTTGATATAGATATATATTTTTAAAAAAATTTCATATATTTAAAGAATTAATCTATATCCGAAACAACTTGCCTGGTTTATTTGATTTCCAAGTCAAAAGAGCCTCTCTTGAAAGTTGAAACTCTACCATGAACAAAGATCTTGAGAGACAAGAAATTGCAATCTATTAACAAGTTTGAGTCAGGTTTTGTCATTTGTGGATCATGCAATTCCTGACCCAGAAAAGTATTTTCAATCACAACCTTAACCCAAGCCCAATTCAAACCCTTCCTCTGCATCTCTAAAATCAAAAGACAATCTTTAATTCATACGCCAAATTGGGTGTTATGGATTCTGCAGGTGCAGTTTTTGAAGCCCTCCCAGTCCCAGTTAAAGATGTGGTGGGATCTTGGAACACTTTGATCTCTGGATATTGAAAAATTATTTCATAGGTTCTTCACATCATGTCAATTATGATCCCAACCAATCAAATTACATCATATTAGATTTTTCTTCCACGTCATGCTTATTGTTTTATTTATTTTGCTTCATTCTTTTTTTTTTCCTGAGAGAGAGAAAGAAGAAGCGAATAACGTAACTTTTTTTTTTCTTACGAGAAATAATTCGTGTTTTACATTGGAGGATAAGTATGACGTGAAACAGAAATATGATTTATTTTAATTTCATTGACCGAGACCATGATTAACGTAGTGGGAAGGGTCCATAGAATAATTTTTCTTGGTTATGGCTCAAAAAGGTGTTGGGCAAGTGAGGCAATTGAAGCATATAATGGCGTGATGACAAGCTCATTCTAATGTAGGAGCCTTGCATTGCAACAAGGGGTGAGAGTTCACGGACAGTTGATGAGTTGATTAAGAACTCTCTCTATTTGGATATCTTTGTCGGAACCTGCCTCATTGACATGTATGGGACATGTGAGAAATTACATCCTTGTTCTTTCAAAGTGCCCAAAGAAAAAATATATATATATATGCTATGTGTCATTTTTTTTAATTTTGTAAATTTTCTTTTAAAGGTATATATATTATTTAATACTATGGTTTTGTTTTTATAATTTCCTTTTTAAATTCGTTTTATCTTTTGATACACATCTCCTAATTTTTTTGATTCATGAGTAAAAACATATTTATATGAATCCGAGGTTTAGTCTACTTTGTTCATGCAACCAATCTTATGAGATGACATCCAATAGGTCTGAAATTCGAATTTCAGCATATATAATCCATTCTCTTATGTAAAAAAAAAAAAAAAAAAAAAAACATATTTATCTTTTTTTTTAAATGTTTTTTTTTCTCTCTCTAATAAGGATGTTAATCTATGTAATAACAAATAAATTATTATTTTTTGATAAAAAATAACCATCTACTTAAATACTTAAAAAATATATTTTATTAACTATTTGAGTAATAAACTTTTTAATATATTCAATCGTAAATTTAGAGATAAATATTCGTTATTAAATCAATTAGAATTGTTAATTTGTAGTCATTATTAAAAGGATTTTGCTAACAAGTGTCCTAAGAACACTCTTTAAGGTTACTATAAAGTAATATCTTTATTCAATACATTGAAAATGATTAATAAAGTTGTCAACTTTTGTATTTAATATAATATTATTACTATAAATAGTATATGAACTAAACTTAAAGAATGCTCTTAAAATACTCGTTAGCAAAACCCTTATTAAAATATTAAAAAATAAAATGATATATATATATATAATATAATTGATGATTTACTTTTTCTTAAATTTAGTAAAAAATAATATATTAAATGAAAAAAAATTTTCTAAACTTAAGTAGTTCCTATAGCTATTGGTTAAGCAATTCCATAATAATATTTTCATTCAATACATTAAAATGATGAATAAGATTATCCATAACTGTATTTAATACAATATTATTATTATAAATAAGATTTTGCTAACAAATATCATAAGAGCACTCTTTAAGGTTAGAATATATAATAATATCTTTATCTAATATATTGAAATTGATGAATAAATTTATAAAATACTGTATTTAATACAATATTTTTTCTATAAATAATATATTAACTAATTTTAAAAAATATCTTAAAAATACTCATTAACAAAATCCTTATAAATAATATATTAATTAATTATAAAAATATAATCATTAGCAAAACGCGTTATAAAATGTTCAGTTTGTTTTCCCATGTGATAATTTTACCGTTACAATATTACGCGATCAGCTGTCGTAGAGTCGGAATAATACAAATGGCGAATCCTGCAAAAATGCCGCCGCACGCAAAATGCACAAAAAGACTAACAGCGCGTGAAGCCCAGTTGCGAGTAAACGAATATTCCAATTTGCACGGCAAACAGCCAAAGCCTTGAGAGAGGGGAAGAAAAATAAATAGGGTAAATATGAAAAACATGCTTTGCAGTGTTGAATAATTGGTAAATGGTTTAATGACAAAAAATTATTCATAAAAAATAAATGAAAAAATGAAATTTTTTTAAATGGAACATTGTAAAGACAACTACCCTCTTCTTTTTCATCATTTTTCTCTCCTGATCTCACCAAGCTATGCCCTTTTTTTCTCTCTCGTGAATTCATACTCAAACAATAATCAAAGCTTGGAGAACCCATTTTTGTTTAAAATTCAAAACTTGCTTTCACTCTTGTCTTTGAAGCACTTTCTTAGAAAGCCCCAAACATTCTAAAAAAAGAGTGAAAATATTTTAAACTAATTGTTTCTTCACCCAAGTAATTAGAAGTGATTAATGAATTACTATGAAATAAATCAAAGAAGCCACGTCATGTCAATTTTTGTTGTGTTTGACAGGTGAAATTTTTGCTGTGTTTGGGGTAAAAAAGATGAGAAAGGAAAGAGATGTGACGGAATACAGGTATATTTATCTTCACAATATTTTTTTTAATAACACAGCATGTTTTTCAAGTTTACCCAAATAAATATCTGGTTGACATTGGCCAAAGATATTATCGTTGTTGACGACGTGGCATCTATATGATGTATTGACACGTGTAAAAGCGTCACCATGTGGAGCCTTTATTGGCCCCAACAACCGAGCAACACCGCCTCCCTCTCGATTTTCTCTGCTAAATTGAAGGAACAATTTTTTCTTTCTGAAGTGAAATAATTTTCACGTTTTTGTTCGATTTGAAAGAACAAAAAAGAAAAAGAAAATACAATGGGAGATAGAGATAATCTCCGGCGGAATTTTCCCATTCCGGCTCCGTCTTTGGATCCTCAGGCTTGTGTAACTGAGTTGACTCGAACGAACTCGGACTCCTCTGACTCTGATGTCACCATTGAAAGCTTCAGAGATCCTACTGCAAATGCAAGACCGGTAATTCCCTTTCTAATTTAACTTTCATTTTTTTATTTGAATTATGGCTTTGCATGTGTTATTCTTCATCAATAAATTTTAGTATTTAGTTTTTAGTGATATGATAATTTCAGAATATATTTTGACCGCAAAAAGTTTATTCTTTTTTTTTCTTCCTTTTTTGAATAATGAAGGTTCTATTTATTTTCAGTTAGAAAATCAAATTAGGAAAACTAGAGAGAAGAGATCTCTTCATTGAAGAAGAAGTTGCAGTTAGTGTTATTTTTTCAAATTTTTATTTTTCAATAATGAGGTTTTATTGTTAAAACATGAAGATTATAATAAAAGAATTTTAATAAGATTTCTGTTTGTGCATCTGTTTCTTTTTGGAATAGACAGTCACAGTCTGTTGAGTTATTTTGAGTTGCTTAAAATTTTGGAATCTACTGATCTTTAACCGAGAATCACAGTTTTTATAAATCTTAATGAATTGGTATGATTCACGGTTTTGGAGTGGGGAAATGGAAATACACAGAAAAATTATAACTAATTTCTTTATTTAGCTCCAAGTAACAGCTACTTGTTTGGATCAATTGTTTAATGGGGGCATCAGTACTGCAATATCTTGTAGTTCTATAGAAATATACTCTATGATTCAGATATTGCACTGGGAATCATACTCTTAAAATGCGAATCATAGAGCAAAAGTTTTGGTGTGTCATAGCCTCATACTTGCTTGAGATATTTGTGGGGATCAAAATTGTTGGAAGCAATTCCTACTGAAATGTTTAAGAGAATTTTGTCATCAATATTAATGAAAAATGTGATATAATTTCAAAGAGTTGCCAGCAAAGCAAAAGTGACGAGCTCCAAACAGTTTTTTTTTTTTATTATTATCAGGCTGTGATTTCTAGCATACCAAATAGAGCCTGAGAGAACATAGCAACGCTTTGTCCCCTCTACATGCATGTCGGAAATATGATAATATGGATAATTGAGGTGGCTTACTTCGATAATTTGGAGTTCATTTTTCTTTGTCTTTCTAAAAGAATATTTAGTTTCTAATAATTTAATAGTGGAAGGCTGGAAGCAGGTTTTAAAGTTCTATTTTCCAGTTTATCTAGATAGAATTGGTTACATTTTTGTTCAAGATTGGTCAGTGGTAGTTTTTCTATACTATTTTAATCCATTGTCCTGTTCTTTTATGTCGCAGAAACTTTTTTAAAGTAAAATCTTAAGTTTATATTAGACATTTACCATTGGACAAGTATCTCATCTTTTCTTAACAGGTATGAAAATAAAATGGTAGATTGAGATCAAAGGTTGGGTGGATGATCTGGAATATTCCTCATTCTTGTTTATAAGATATACTGAGGCTAAAATGCGAGAATTTTGGGGAAATATCCTATATTTCCATTTCCCCACTCCATTTGATTCTCAAAGTGTATTAAGATACCCTTAATGGAAGTAGAGGGTTTTCACTTGGATTAAGTGATTATTAAATATGTTTTACTTGATTTATCTCTTGTCAGTTCTCCCCTCCCCCTCCTTGCTATTTCTATGGATCGTTATGTTATTACAGAGATCTGTTGTTTGTCCTTTTGAGAAAGAAAAAGCACGTACTTGTTGTTTATGACTCTTGGATCTAGTTCCCTCTAGATTTGCAGCATGCTCTGGTCCCCTCTTTTTATGTACAACACCTCCATTTCCTTATTTCGTTTACTATATAAGATGGAGTTCTCCTGGAGGTGGTTAGGTTCCCTATTGAATGCCTCAAAAATGTCTTGTTCATTCTTTGTTTTCTATCAATATATTTCTCATGAGCAGCTTTAATTGTCCAGTCATCTCCAACTTCCTCATGTAGTTTTAGTATTGCAATCCTGGATTCCTTTGGTTAGTATTGCAATTTCCTCTTGCACCAGGTAGTGCTTCCAACCTAGGCTTAAGTATTTGTTCAGCACCTTTTCCATCTGTTTGCCTATAATAAAATCTATCCGAGAAATCCAAAAAGGTCGGGACGATTGGGTAGAACCTAGCAGAATCGTCCTTCAGCTATTTGGAGTCACTGTGGATTGGATGGTAAGTTAAAGATTGTCCTCTTGTTGTAGGAAACCATTTTTTCTTTATTAGTTAGTCTTATGTAAATAGTTTAGAAAAATTCCCCTGCATTTTAATTTTTCTCTTTATTGTAGAGCTCGCTTTTCCTTTTGGTTCAGCTTTAATCTTTTCCTTTGTCATTTTAATTTTTAACTTAGCAGGGACAAACTCTGGTTTGGACAAATGAGAAGCACAACTCATATCTTGATTTCTTAGAAGCATCATTTGTTAAGCAGTTGCATTGTTCTATGAGTTTGCGTGGCTGTCACCCACAAGTGGGAATGTGGGAGCCATGTCCAATCCCACAACAGCCAGCAGAAGGACGTAATTCTTCTCATCAGGTCAGAGACTTAATCTGCTTGTCATCTTCACGTTATGGTGTTATCTCAATCAATTGCCTTGCTTCAATTAGTTATCTTGATTATCTTTTCAGTTTTCGGTTCTAAAAGATGGCTGCGGCCAGAAGATAAACTATAAGAGCAATGACCCTTTCTTGGACAGCACTGCTGATTCTGGTGATATCCTGGGAAGTCCATGGTTACATCATTTTATGTCTGCTGGCAAAAGCAGCTCAGCAACATTTCCTGTTCCAAGAGAAAGTGTGGTTCCCAATGATGGAATCTACTTGAGAAGTAATACAAACTTCTCTCGCAAATCAGCAAGAAGTTCAGAGCAGAATCCCATAATTAATTCCTGCAATCACAACTTGGGTAGCTGCACCACTGGTAAATCTAATTAAGCCTCAATCTGCTAGTATGTTTTCCTCTTCTTCTTTTTCCTTATTCACATCTGTTATGGGTTTCCCTATTCCATGCTAACTCGTGCATACTTCTAACCTATGCATTGCACATTCCCATGAGCATGCATCAATTTCCTTGAAAATTTATGCAAACAAACGTGTTTTCTTCTCCTACTATGCTTTTGATGGAAATGTTTCAGGAATGAGCCTTTTGGGTTATGTTACTGGGAGTGTTGTTAAGGCGTTGCATCTTAGCGTCATGCAACAAAGATGCCTCAGACCCTTTCGGGCGAGGCGCATGTCTGGTGTGTCTAGGCATGCTTTTTTGTAAGGTGATAGGCGCTAAAAAAGCCTGTCTAATTGAAGTTCTCTTTAATTTCATTTATTTTTAATTTTTCAGTAACTGTAATTTAACTAGTAAGAAATGTGATAATATCAAACTCTCTACTTCTCAATATTTGAGTTTCGACAATAGTCATGGGAGCAAAAGGAAATCATGCATATTGGCCAACCAAAAAAAAAAAATTTGCATTTTTGTAGGATAAACTGGACCACTCTTTAGACTTCATTATCATAATTATATATCTTAAGCTTATTGTATATATATGCATAGACACATACGAAAACACGCACATATACATATTGCGCCTTATATCACTCAGGCGAGCGTTTTTTTTTTGCGCCCCTTGCGCCTCAGGCAATATAAGGGTTCTAGCACCTAGAGTGCGCCTTGCACCCTTGACAACACTGGTTATTGGTTTAACACCAATGAAGGCCTGTCAGTTTTGACTCTCTCTAAACTTTGCATGATTAGTGAAAGCAACTTGATCGTACAGATTTAAAGTCTTGTGAGTAGTTGCCTTTGTTCTGCTGTGCTTCCAAATTTCACAGTGAATGTACAATTTTTTTTTTATTTTATATATGCCTGGATTTTGTTGTTTGTTACTAGTAGCTTTAATGATGGATTCCGGAGGAAGGAAGACTTGCAGAGGATGTCATTTGTTGGATTAGAATAGATTGGACGAAGTACTTGTTTGGCTGGGAGGCACAATGTGGTGTGGACTGGGGTGGCCCCCCACCACAATGAACCCCAGTTTCTCACTGGACCATCCATCCAAACAGACTCGAAGTGGAGAGATGCCATGTGGGGAATTGTGTTTTAGTAAGATCAAGCTGAAAGGAACATAATGAAATGACCAGGTTTTGCAGTAATAACTACTAAGTTGAAAGGAAAATTTTATAAATGGTCGTAGAGGATCCCTGCTTTATCTACTAAGAGCTGGACAATTAAAAAAAGTAAAAAACATCTCCATAAGGTCAGCTTATAGGAAGGATATTGTGCTTATACGAGAAAAGACAGGATAATAGTGAAATGTTTAGTAAAAGCACCACCTACTTAGTCTTTTAGATGTTTTTGTCATCTTTAGTTATTGATCTTAAAATGCTTTTGTTAAATAAGAATGATGAGTTGAAGTACTAAAAAAAGAATTGGAGTTTTCGATATTTCATTGGCTTTAGCCCTAAATCTTTTTTTTTTTTTTAATGGGGTGTCTAAATGGGTTACTATGAGAATCATCCAAGTGACTTGTGATCAAGCATCTCTAATTCCTTGTGCGGTAGCCAGTACCTGTTGGATATTCCTTTATTTCTGGTAATTCTGTTCTTATTTTCTGTGACTTTAGAATTTCTCGCCATCTGGAAACTTTTTCCTTTGCTAGTTTTTGGAGAGGAACTTGTTTATATTCTTTTGTTTGCCCCCTGAGAGAAATTTTCAACCTTTTTTTTTGTTGACGTGGATTGGTGGCTGTATTTTTTGTTTAACTAAAGTATTTGGTCTTTTATAGAGGTCTCAGATCAGAATTTTGTGGATGAGGACCAAGGAGAAAAGATCAGCTGTGTATCTGGGACAAAACGCTTGAAGATGATGCCAATGCCTGATGCTTCAAGCAACAGTCAAGTAATGTTAAAATTTAACTTTGTGTCCGCCACTTCTATACGAGATTTAAGTTATTTGATGATGTTTCATGTTTGGAAATCTCACATTATTATCCATGAAACTCTTGTTCAGGTTGCGCCACTTGGAAAATTACGTACAATAGATGACTCAATAATCAGCAATATATCTGCAAAAAGAGGGAAAAAGAAATTGCTGTCGGATCACCTTGAGAGCTTGACCTGCCCAAAGTCTGACATACGTTACTTTCTAATGGAGAGTTAAATTGCTACTTTGAACACATGTTTGCCCCAACGTATGAGACAAATTCAGCAAGTTTTCATCCACTGCGTGTTTGAAGAAGAATGCTGGGAGAGAATGCAGTAGCAAGAGTTGATTTCTGGTGATTGTCTTGCTAATGGCTATACGACTAGGTGGGCACGACATGGTGATTGTATGCACTCAGAAGATCTGACATAGATTTAAGTAAGAACTCTTTTGTTCTTTTTTCCTCTTTGTTTATGGATCTGCATTGCGAATTTGCGATTTACTTATTATACCTAAACTTGCATGCTAACTAACGTCTGCGGGATACCCGAACTGGTTGGCTATTGAGGATCTGTTTATACTTTAGATAGGCACAATGAATAGATATAGACGATGGGGAATGCAATTTACACACAGACACATCTAATAGGTTTGTCGATGATGTTAGTCCTTGGTGTCTAACCTGTATTTTTCTCTGAGATGTATCATAGTTCCTATTATTTTGAGGTAGTGCTTATAAATTCAGAATCTTGATGACATATTGTAGATGTAAACACAATTCAAATTTCTATGCTGGTTTGTCTATAAGTTCCTTTTAAGTTTTTTCAACTTGTAATTTGTTAGGTAAATTCCCATGGCTGAAATGTTGGGGAAGAACAAATAATCAGACTTCCTTATATGATTTTTTGTTTTGGGCCAATAAAAGAAATTCTTCCTTATATGAATTGAATATGTTTTTTCTGTGTGCCACTGGCTTGTTCTTTGTCCTCTTTCTTTTTAGTTGTAAGAATGAGGATTTGAACAAACTAAACTTCAAAGCAAAGGCAAAACTCAAAAAGCTACTTAAAAAAGGGGGAAACGAGATGAGAAGCTACTTGGGTTGGGTTGTTAAGAGTTAAAACTAAAGCTGCTTAGTTTGGACCAGACCTGTTTTTAGTTCAAGGGTTGGTTTATTTGCTCAAGTTCGAAGACTCATCTGGTATTTGGAAGAAATTGAAAAGATTGGGTTTGAAAAACGAGCTTAGACAAAAAAAAAAAGTGGAGTCTTGGCATGGCTTTTTTTGTTTAGGTCTAGTTTGACCTGATTTATTATTATTAATATAAATTTTTAAGAGGGCTTGATCTTTCTGTGTATAAATTTGAGCAAGTTTGGGTGGATTTGAGTGTTTTTATATAGTCGAGCCAAATTTGGATAAATTTTTTTGTCCATATTTCAAGTCGAGCTTGAACAATCATAATACTTGTTAATATGACGTCCGAATGCGGCTCAAACCCGATTCGACCTATCAACATATCTACTTGAAACCCACAAATCATAAAATTATAAAATTACGGATGGAATTCCTATTTTAAAAAACATGCAAGCCTTTTTCATATCCTGCCTGCTATTCTAAATATTTGGACACTCAATTTTGATCTTATGGATGGACTGGATTTGGTCCGGCAATATGCGGAAATAATAAAATAATATATATATATATATATATATTTAAGGAAGAGAATTTTGAACCTATTTTTTAATAAAAAAAATAATGCAAAAGCCACTGAAATAAAGGCTAAATAAACTTAACAATGAGTCTTTATGAATGTATAAATATTTGATATGATATAATGCAAATACAGTACAAGTTTAACAATAAGAAATTTGATTTCTAACAATACAAAACGCAGGGATTTTGGAAAGAAATTCCCTCTAGGTATCTCGGCAAATAATTTATTGATATTTAAGTATAATAAAAGAATTTATTACTTAATATGCAAAGAATTTTTTTAACCTCTAGTTTTTATCCTTCTGTATTTTATGTGCCACATCACTTGAAACTAATTTATACCATTCATAATCTACTTAAAACAAAATTAATTCTAATTTGCACAACAATGACCAGAGCATTTGCTTTGGTTTATCAGCCTGATGGCGACGCGTAGGCAAAGTTCAATATTCCTAACAATGCCAAAACAAAATGTAACTAAGATATTTTAGGAAAGTGTAACTTTGAATAGACTCTCTACATTAAAACAAATAAACAAACATTTTAAAATATTAAAATATTGTAATATCAATTTGGCCTTTGCTAATAAATGTTTTAACAGTAGATGTGGCATTTCTTCTATTATACGATACCGTGGAAATGAAAATGAAAAAGAAGTGCCTTCCTCTCCTTACTCGTCAAGCCTTAGGTCAATAAGTCCCGTCCCTTTCCTTCCCAACGTCTCAGGCTAAAGGCACATTCAAGGAAGCAAGCCGGTTCGGAAAGATTAGGGGTGTTCATTCGGTTAATTCGGTTAATAACCGAATCGAATTACCCATAACCGAATTAATCGAAATTATTTTTTTATTAACCGTTAACCGAACCGAATAGTTAGTTCGGTTAATTAACCGAACCGAAATTATTTCGGTTAATTCGGTCGGTTTCCGAATTAACCGAAATAAATAATAAATTTATTTTGCTAACCTGTTTTTTTACATGATTTTGTATCCAAATTATCCATCCAAGTCCAACCATTCAAAAAAAAAATATTAATTTATTAATATATAAATTAATTTTAAAAAAAAATCCAAAAGCATTAAATAATGACTTTTTGAAGAATTTCGGTTAATTTGTGTAATTCGATTATTTTCGCTTAACCGAACCGAATTAACCGAAAACCGAAATTTTTCAAAACCTTTAACCGTTAACCGAACCGAAATTTATTCGGTTAATCGATTAACCGAACCGAATTAAATTTTGGTCGGTTAATTCGGTTAAAACCGAATAGTGAACAGCCCGAAAGACCATTCCTTGAGTTTTATCTAGCTTTGATAGTTGACTGTAACAGCAACAGACAAATACGTAAATAAAGAGATGTTCTATTAAATGTAATAGTTAATAATTTTATTTTTTATTTTTAATGTATTAAATGAAAATATTATTATATAATAATCTTAAGAAATGTTTTTAGTGTTTGGTATTGTTTTTAAGATTATCAAAATGATTTGATCACTAGTGATCTTAAATTATTATATTTTGTATAATATTATGGATGCTTATGATCTTAAATTGCTGTGCTTGATATTGCATAAAATAAAAATTATTAAGTAACATCCAAAATAACCGTATTATTAATAATAAGATAATTTAATGAAAACAATAATTTCAATTTCAATTTTCATTGAATGAATAATTTATAAAATAAAAACTTATTGTTTTTATAAAAATTTATAAATTATGAATTAGTATTTATGAGTATAATTTAAAGTTATTAACATGTTCATATCTAATGGTCACATAAGTTATTTTGTATAACATGATTAAAAATTAAAGATTTGTTTATAAAAATTAAAAATTTATAGACAAATATATTTTGGTAGACATCATTTCGAAGATAAATTTGTCTTTAAATAATTTTGAATATCATTTTTGTTCGGTGATAAATATTTCTTATTTTTTTTAATGAATAGAATGATTTAATCATTTTCGATAATTTAAGATCAGTATCATATAAAATTTTTAAAGTTATTATCAAACACTATGATCACACCGTACCAATCCCATACCAAATAAAGTAATTGTTGGAAAAATTCTATTAATTTCTCTAAAACATGTATGTAATTTAATAAAAAAAAAGGAAAAAAAAAAAAGAAGAAATCAAACAAGTTAACAGAGTCTTTTACCCCTCACTTAAGTCCCCTATGCAGCTACACTTAGGGGTGTAAACGAGACACTGGTGCTCGCAAGCTATTCGAGTTCGGCTCGAAAAAAACTCGAATTCGATTCGGTCATTATCGAGCCGAGCTCGAGCTCGAGCAGCTCGAGCTATCGAGCGAGCCGAATTCGAGTATCTCAATACTCGATTCGAGCGGCTCGCGAGCCTAATCGAGCTTTTGATTTTATAATATATATTTTTATAATAATTTACTATATTACCCTTAGTGTATATATATATTAAGGGTAATATAGTAAATTAATATATATATATATATATATCCTTAAAACCCTAAAACTTAGTAAATTTTTTCACTCACCCTCACCCTCAGCCGCTCCTCACCCTCACCCTCAGGAGATCGAAACCTAGGAGCTTTACATGGGCGTTTTGCAGTGATGGTTGATCCATCAATGGAAAAAAAAACAGAGGAAGCTTTGTTTTGTTTTTTTGGGTTAGAGAAATAAGAGAGCAAGATCCTGTCCCAGAAAATGTAAAAAAATTGTAGATCCTGTTACTGGAAGGGACTTAAGCCTTGCTATAGATAGTGTTCTTAGTGGCCAACCAGTACCATCAATTCAGAAACCAAGTGTTGGATGCAGCATAAAGTGGCATCCATAAAAAAAAGGTTCATTGTCTGCAACAAATTTTTTCAGTTATCTGAATAACATAATCTGTGAGTGTACGTTTTCTCAGAGAAGTGACATTTCTTTTTAGTGCACATAGATAATATTGGAATGTAACTTATTTTCTTGTCATAAATATTCCATAAACCAACTGGTTTCTTACTTTTGATTCCTGACAGCACGGTGGATATCGGAAGATTTAATGTGTAATTTTGTTCTGGCTTTTAATTTTGTATATATAATTGTTTTGCATATGGATAAAAAAGCTGTTATAAATGAGTACCGGTTACTGGCTTCAGGCTTATCAAAAAAAAAAAATTCTGCAAACTTAACTTTTTCTCTCTTTTTTTTCCAATGTTTTTCTAGCAAAGGATGTCAGTCTTTTTGTTGTTTATTCTTTCTTTCTTGCATTTGGGTGTGTGTGTGTGTTTACCACTCTGAATCTATCTGCCCAGGTCATATGTAATAGAGATGCTATTAGGGTTTTAAATTGTTTTCATTCTCGCTTGTACTGGTTAACCTTAATAATAAATATCTTGAGATTACAACCTATGCCTCTTCCTTTGAATATTTCCAGCCGTGATGATGCCGCACAATATGGAATTAGTGATATTTTACATGTTTCTTCTGCAGCAGCACATGCTACTGTATGGTGGTGAAACGAGCTCGAGCTCGAGCTCGAGTACATAAATTGAGTAAACGAGCTTTATCGAGCCGAGCTCGAATAGTTCGATTATATCTCGAGCCGAGCTCGAGCTTGAAAAATGGTATTCGGTCGAGCTCGAGCCGAGTTTCGAGCAGCGAATTTCGAGTCGAGCTCGAGCTCGAGCAGTTCACTATTCGAGCTCGGCTCGACTCGATTACAGCCCTAGCTACACTATCGCCTAGCGTCCAATGTCCAAAGGCCGAAAGGCCAAAACCCAGAATAATATTCAACACAAAGTCAAAAAAGTAAATTTGAAAAATATACCTTCAACAATAATATAATTGTTTAATGATATAATAATTAATAATAATTTGTAAAAAGAAAATAAATAAAAATTATTATTAAGAAAATTATATAAACATTTTGACCTTAATAAAATAAACACTCTTCCTGTTCCTTATTCCCTATTCTCCTCCGAATCTTCCCATTTTGTCTAAAGGCATGATAACCACTGCCTTAGTCCTGAAAAGAGATAACAACAGAGTTATTGGACAAAGCTAAACACCCAGCTACTTCCTTTAACCAGATAAGACACAAAAAGAGATGACTTAACTGAGAATATAAGCTTCTGGTTTATGATAAATCAGGCTGTGAAACACATTTTTCAGCAGCATTGACAATCTCTATGGAACCCATTGACCTTAAAACTTAATTCTACTATCATTCCTGACATAAAAAAGGCAAGTGATAGTCTTATTTAATTGAATTGCTAAGCAATCTGGAGAAGAAATATGTCAAATTCTTGTTCATCCATTTTACTAGTACCTGATTAGATTTAAGAAAAATGTGTTAAAATCAATATCTGCCATATCAGTGGGTATCTAACCAAGGCATGAGAAAGTTTTGATAGTGTAGTGAAAAACTCAGAGAAGATGTAACGTGAAAGATCGAGAGAAAAAAATATATGTGAAAATGGAGGAAAGAAGGCTGAGGGAGGGAAGAAAAAAAGGGAGAAGATTGTTTCATTTAGGGTATTTAGGTTTTTAATTTTAATTTTTTTAATAATCTTTTCTTCATTTTTTTTTTTTAATTATTAAGTCATTAGATGATTGAACAAATAAGCTCAATAGAAGGCAATGTTTTTCAGATTCTCCCAAGTAGAAATTAACGCTCCTTCTAGAGTCTGGACCCCAACCCCAATAGACCTCTTGAACGAGGAAAGTCTTTGCCTGGTGCATTTGGTCCGGTGAAATCCAATTTTTTTTTTGGGGATTTTTTCTCATTGACATGACATGCATTTTTATTGGAGATGCATTTGGATGTACTTTCAGAGGACGTGCAATTGAATTGGGTTCAGTTCTTGATTTTGGGTTCATTTGAATAGATGATAAAATTAATTTTGATGAGATTAAAAACAGCGATGATGATGAGATTGAATACTGTAACGGTAAGATTAAAATCAATGATAAGATATGTGTTTGGATTCAAACGCAGCGGTGACGGTGAATAATAATATAAATTTTTTTTTAAGGATATTAGATTAAAATGTGTATATATATATAATAAATAACTAAAAATAATTAAAAATATATTTATATTAAATAATAAAATATATATTAAAATTATATTTATGTTAAATAATAATTAAAAAAATTTAAATATATATTTGTTAAAAAATAAATTAAAAATAAAAAATTAATTAATTAAAAACTTAAAATAAAAAATAAATAATTTTAAAATTTTAAAAAAAATTAAAAAAAAAAACAGTGGAGGGGGTAAAAGGGGAATTACCCCCTGTACTGGAGCTCTAATCCGGTCAGTGCCCCACTGGGGTGGCATCCAATGCCACCCCAGTGGGGGGGAAATATCCCACAATTTTCTTTGGATTCGACGTGATGAAATCCAAAGGGAGCCTGAACCTCCAAGGGTTCAGTCCATACCTCCATTAGAGGAGGTAATTCTCCTTTTATCACTCTCCACTATTTTTTATTATTTTATTTTTTTAAAATTATTATTTAATATAAATATAATTTTAATCTATATTTTATTATTTATTATATATATACAAATTTTAATATAATATTTTTAATGATAATTTATTTTTTAACATAAATATATATTTAAAAATTTTTAATTATTATTTAATATAATTAGAATTTTAATATATATTTTATTATTTAATATAATATATATTTTATTATTTATTATATATAATTTTAATATATATTTTAATTTTACTGTTATCATCGTTGCATTTAAATTCAAATACATATTTCATAATTAATTTTAATCTTTACAGTAGTCAATCTCTCTACCATTGTTATTTTTAATTTCAACGTCCATTCAAATGTTCAAATGGACCCTAGTCTCCCAAGTTATTGACTTTTCCTGTTTTTTCTGGGATAACTCTCGGACAACTTTTTCTGCAAACATAAAACCCTTAAAAAACAACCAAAATTTATTTTCTTTCAAACTTCAAATTTCATTTCATTAACGTCTTAACATTTTAAAAAAACAAAACAGGTTTACTATCTGCTTTTTTTTTTTTTTCCTGTCTCCTTAAACATAGAGCTAGATTGAGAGAGACAGACACAAAGACTTCGTTTTTGATTGATGGGTATTGTCTCCAATCTAAGAGGACCAAGAACCCGAGAAGAAGGGTTGCCCTTATCTGATGGTTTGCCATCTTCTGCATCTGTTTCCAACAAGAAAAAATTGTCCAATTTGATGCCTTTTGCGTTTCTGGGTCGTCTTGACATGGCCAAAAACGTTGCCTTTTTCGATTCATGGCCTGAGATGTTCTATAAATCACACTCTTCTGGTGAAGTAAAGGTTGCTGGCTTTGAAAAGTTTGGAATTGAAGCTTTGAGTGGTGATCAGAACTTAGTTACAGAGAGCTGTGAGGAGTGGCTTGAAAGAGAAGGTGCCGTGGTTTATTCAAGGGATTTTGGCAAGGATCCCATCTGGGTTTCTGGTGCTGAGCAGGTTTCTTCACTATTTCTACTTCTTCTTCTTCTTTTTTGAGGTAAAATGATAGTATGATCAAGGTTTTTTTTTGGTCTTTGCAAGGTCGTTAGATAATAGAGCATATTGAACACTATACTGATTTTTCTGTTTCAATTTTGAACCTTTAGCTTTTAAGATTGTGAATTTTTCATATTTATTTGTCTATGAAATTGTGAGGTTACTGATAAGTGTTATTTGCCCATTTTATCTCAATTTGACAGAATAATAGGAAATGCAGATAACAATAATGTTTATGTATTATAGTTTTTGAGTGAAGATCATGTCTTCATAATATTTCTTAAGGCCAGAGGAATTATCTTGGAAGTCAGATAAATATATATAAGTTTATCCTAGACCTCTCCCTCCATTTTTTTTTTATTTTAATAATATTACATTAGGAGTTAAAATAGTACTGATGCTAGTCCACTCTAAAATCTTCTTGTCATTTTGCATATTATTCTTCCCAGCTTTGATGTTGTTTAGAAGTCGAACTTCTTAGTTGGCTTTGAGGAGTTTAGTAAATCCAACTAAGTGGTTTTAAGTTTAATTATGTCTCGTTGTGTATTGCTGATTTCCTCTTCATGGTATGTAGGAGTGGGAAACTTGTTCTGTGAGTTGTACGTTTGCATTTGATCCCAGTAAGAAACCTGATGCTGCCTTTGGCTTGCCTCAACAATCTGGAGTAGCTAGTGTGTTGCGCTCAATGGAATCAGCTTCGTACTATTCGGAGAATAATATTGCTCAGGCACGACGGTGGGTAAGCACGATCTATAATATGACTTGGTTGCATTTAATATTGTGGGAAACAAACACAGATTTTGCCCTGAATATTGTGGGACTTCTTTGATGCTCTATTAAGTACTTTATTTCTTCCCAATATTCTCTTTAACAAGCTTTTGCCTCCTCTATACAAGTGAATTTAATATTAAATAAGATATTTTCTTTGAATTACTCTTAGAAGCTATGATCTGTGGACACTAACATTAGTGTGACTGTGACACTTCAACACATATATATTCCCAAGAATCTAGGCTCATCGACATGGCTATACACGTGTCCTTATATTTTCCATAATATTTAACACTTCTAATATGTTTATGTAATTAATAACAGTTTGTAAGATCTCTACCAAAAAAAATTCAGTAATTCCACTAGCTTCTTTTGGTAATCAAGCTGGCTTCTGTTCTGGAAATGTTCGGTATAAATGAACTCGACTATTCCCCTTCAAACTGTTGGACATGTGCCAATTGTTTTATTGGATAAGTGTCCTTCAGAGCTACGCTTAAAGTGGATTCTAGTTAATTGGGAAGTCTCTGTAAAACTAACAGTTTCATTTTATTTTTCCTTTTGAATTAGGAGGGGTTATGATATTGTAATGACAACTAGCCTCTCATCAGATGTTCCTGTTGGATATTTTTCATGGGCTGAGTATGATATCATGGCACCAGTGATGCCAAAGACTGAGAAGGCCGCTGCAGCTGCTTTCATTTCTAACTGTGGTGCCCGTAACTTTCGTTTGGATGCTCTTGTTGGGCTTGAAAAAGCAAATATCAAGATAGATTCTTATGGTGGTTGCCATAGAATCGCGATGGAAGAGGTGAGTTTTGGTTTTCTTATGCTTTTTGATATTTAAACTAATTATATACTGACATGCACTCTGATGTTAAACTGTTAAATGTTGTATTTTTCTAATTTGTGGTACTTCCTATAGGTAAACTGCAGGTGATCCTTGTCTATGTTTTCTTTTAGTTTAAACTTTAAATATTTTCCTGCATTTCTGAGGTTACCAGTTCTCTATACCTGAGGTGGAACTTTTATATTTCTTACCTGGGTGCACTACTCTTATAATGATTATGGCTTCTCAAAAATAGTGAGAGATCTTAATTTTTTTTTTTCCAAGTGGTACAACTCTAGCCAACTCAGCATTTCTGCTCAGCCATTCTGGTTTCGCTTCATGAATCTGTTTTCTACCTCTTTATCTATTACCATTTGTAATATTCTATGCATATATTCAACACAGTACACGTGCTGTATCTATATCTATACATATGAGTTTCTCTGGATATCAATTCCAGCTTGTTATTTCAATTGCTATACAAAAGTTATAGGCCATTTTAGCAAAAGACTCTTTGGGGGAAATTGTTTTGCTCAAATGAGGAGAAGTTTAAAGAGTGGATTGAGGCACAAACTTCAGCGACTAGTTAATGTCTTGTCACCTTTTGATGTGCTTGTGCATTGTGTAAAGTAGTTTATGAGTATATTTCATGTAAATTTTGCAGTTGACAAAGTGGAAGCTCTGAAAAGCTATAAGTTTAGCTTGGCTTTTGAGAACTCCAATGTGGAGGATTATGTCACCGAAAAGTTTTTCCAGTCTCTTGTCGCAGGTATGAACATTATTTCTAATGGCACTTCAAACATTATATTAGGACAAAGGATTTGATAGACAGAAAATATTTCTTTTCAATACTTGGTTCCTTTTTATTGATGTTACAAAACTCCATTCTACTTGAGTCTCTTAAATTGAACCTAAATGTCTCCATAGGGAATTAATTCTGGTTTTGGAATAAAATCAACGAATTCATAAAGTTTTGCCAAAAATTAGAAATTGTTATAACTAATTTCTGGAAGAGTTTTGAGAAATTTGATCCAGAAAATTGTGATCCGGGCTGGAAAGAATTCATATGTGTTTTCATTTTGGGACCTGAATGTTTTGATACCATTGTTTTCAGTTTCACCATTTGATTAATGGAACTATTAAAATTTTGTAGGAACTGTACCTGTGGTGGTTGTTGCTCCAAATCTTGAAGATTTTGCTCCTTCTCCTGGTTCAATTTTACATATTAAGGAATTGGAGGATGTTCAATCAATTGCAAAAAGAATGAAGTACCTTGCAGAAAACCCTGATGCTTATAATCAATCATTAAGGTGTGGCTCAATCCCAGGAATAAATATGCTAATTTACCGGAAACCTGTTTCGTATTATGGAATAGTTACACACACCCCTCTCCCCTTCTTATGAGGTTTGTTGATGGTTTGAGTTATATTTTGGTTTCTTCGTGTCGAGTCTTGTTGACAATGAGATATCCATGAATTAGGTGGAAGTACGAAGGCCCATCTGATTCCTTCAAGGCCCTTGTGGATATGGCTGCGGTTCATTCGTCATGCCATCTGTGTATTCACTTGGCAACCATCATCCATGAGAAAGAAGAAGAGAGCTCTGACTTCAAGAAACGCCCCTGCAAGTGTACCAGAGGATCAGAAACTGTGTATCATTTATACGTAAGAGAGCGAGGGAGGTTTGAGATAGATTCTATTTTCTTGAGGTAGCCCCCCTTACTCTTTAGCTATTAGTACATTGTCACAAAACAATTTTATTGATCCTTTTTATCCAGACTTGATTTGACTTTCTTTAAACATAAAAATGGAAAACTAGTTGAAATCTATGTTGCTCCGATTCTTCATTTTTCTTGAAGTAGTCGTGTTTGAAACCCGTGTCCGATGCATATCCAGACATGGATATGAAGATATGATCCTCCAAGGACCTTCCAAATACATGAAAATCTTGGAAAAGATTTAGCATACCCGTGTCCGACACTCATATCCGAGTCCAAGTAACATCGGTTGAAATCATCTAGTGTTACATTCATTTCACCTAATTGATGATACATGGCTATTTTATCTTTGACTTCTTCTGCCTTTTTAAGTCCTATGTTGTTTCGACTCTTCATTTTTCTTGAAGTACCCGTGTCCGACGCATATCTGGACATGGGTATGAGGATATGGTCCTCCAAAGATCCTCCAAATACATGGAAATCTTGGAAAAAATTGAATATACCTATGTCCAACACTCATACTCGAGTCTGAGTAACATAGGTTAAGACTCATGCATCCTAATTCTTAAGCATGAGCCAATTTGTCAATGTGGTGATAGGTGGTAATTCAATCTCCACTCAATGGAAGCTACTTTTAATCATTTCTTCAATTTCTGAAACTGGAGGAAATCCTTATTTCTGACATTGATGAGCAGGTCTGGCAATTTGACTCTAGAGGCCTTGGAGGCTGCAGTGCTTACGAAGTTTAAGTCTCTCAAAGACGTGCCTGTTTGGAA
This sequence comes from Fremontodendron californicum, assembly GCA_030761205.1. Taxonomy (NCBI): domain Eukaryota; kingdom Viridiplantae; phylum Streptophyta; class Magnoliopsida; order Malvales; family Malvaceae; genus Fremontodendron; species Fremontodendron californicum. The sequence goes on along the minus strand of JAULJL010000013.1, from coordinate 2,832,295 downwards.
ACAGGAAAGACCGAAAAGCTTAAGAGGAGGGGATGAACTAAAAGTATACAGAATATATCCTATTGGCTTGAAAGAAAGACAGGCTTTATATACCTTCAAGTTCAACGGGGATGCTGATCTTAGGAGCCACATTGAAAACAACCCTTGTGCAAAGTTTGAAGTCATATTTGTCTAGATTGAAGGTTGCATTATCTCAACTTTGTGCGTAGACGATGGATTCCGAATTTCAGCGGTATTTGCTGAAAATATTTCCTGAAAGATCAATGCAACCTCATGCAGGTTATGACTTTCATCAAATGCTTCTTGTAAGAATCCCATGATTTTTTTTTACATTGATGAGCTGCTAGGTTATATCTGATAGGAATGAACAATGGTTAAAATTTACTGATGGCTCAATTAGTTTTAGCTCACGCCACAATGCATCTGACCCTTTGAATTTTAGCTTCAGAATTCTTCCAAGCATATGATAAATTATTGGATAAATTAGTTTTAATTTAGATATGTTAAAGAGTCATTGTGTATAAGTTGTTGCTAGAGAATCTTTCGCTGTTATACCTAGTGTGAATACTTATGATCTATGTTACGCAGGATGAATGTCAGATACGGATATGTGTCCGACACAAGTATGTTCAATTTGTTTAAAGTTTTTTATATATATATTTGGAAAATTATATCCATATACTCAGTTCGAATATCTAAATGAAAGTATGGGCTTAAAGTTGGAGTCTCTTGTGATCCTTATCTCTTTTTTTGTGCGGAATTCAGCCATATGAGAACCATTCGAATAAAATAAAACCTGTCAGCTGCCAGTCCTGGAAGAAAAAAGTAAGGCAAGTAAATGACGGGATCCTCGAAGAATCATCCAATTTATCTTTCTTGGGTGGTTAAATGCTTGCAACCTTTTTTAAATACTTGTATAACATGCAGTTTCTTAGGATGTGGAAGACAATTTCTGGACCCTCGATCTCCATTATCCCTTATCTTTAGACATTATAATTTTAAACACGATATAGTACGAAAAATAATATGAATGTGACAAAATTTATATAACACAAATTAAAAGTGTGTTAAGATTTATATAAATATATTAAAATTTAAATATAATTATGATAAAAAAAATAATATAAATATCATACGAATTTACAAATTATTAGATTTATTTATCTCTTTTTATGAATTATTATTCATCCATCCTGAAAATTTATAAGACTACATGATTTATTTAATAATGTAAGGAATGTCCATCTTGAGTTGGCTGGTGTCTCTTTAAAATTAGCCCAAAGTAACATTTTTCTGGAAGTTTGTGAAATATTTTTCCTTCTCAAAGGAAGGAAAAAAAGGAAAGCCTTACAATCTTAATTACAAATTAAGCAAGAGCCAACCAGATCAAGATACTGACAAACAACATAGAATCATAGAAAGACAAATGTAAAATGTTGAATGAGGAAAAAAGAAATAAATATGAAAATTTATGTTTAATTCAATTAATTTATGTTATTTTTAAAAATAAAATTCAACAAATCTGAAATTTAAATTTATAAATAAAAAAAAAATCTATCTCAAGAGTCAAGACTACTATTTTCTTTTATTTATATATATATAAAAAAGAAATCATGTGAGAGGTTGAAAGAGTACATGAGGGAGGAAGGATTGTTTGACTTTAGGCCACGTGTTTATTTTCTATTGAAACCAAAATCAAAGATTGATCTTAACTTGTGGCGGCCAGTCAAGCTAGTGCCTCTTGGCTCATTCTGGAGGATAATAAACCAAATCTGGTTCTGGTTTCTTTAACTCTCAGACTCGATTCTCATTCTTTCCCTTCGCCCCTTCCCGTTAAAGAAACCAAATGAGTAATTTGTTAGGTACCAGAGTGATGGAATAGTGTCTCACAACTAAAATAAGAGATGAGAAAATAGGAACTGAACACACAAAATTTAACGTGGAAAACCCTCAATGAATAAAGGGAAAAACCACGGGGCAAGACTAGAAGAATTTCACTATGAGAAAATATTACAACACCTCTCTCTAAATACTAGGAGAGAACAACCTCACAAAGAATATAAGAAAGTATACAAGAGAGGAAGAGATAATTCTTGGGATGGTTTTAATACTTCTCCTTAAGGCTCTTTATATAGCCTTCAAGGAGGAACTCCTTCGTTGCTCCCACCGATGTGGGACTTTCTTATATAAGTTCTAACAATTCTCCCACTTGAAGATTTGATTAAACCAATCATATCTTCACACCACTCTTTCTGTCTTGCCATTCCATGTTGCTTACGTTTCTGATAGACCATAGGAGGATCGACACCAAATAAACTTGTCAGTGTTGATTGGCTTTGTCATAACATCTGCTAGATTGTCTTTGGTGTGAATCTTTTGCATATCCACACTTCCTTCTTCTACTACTTCTCGAACAAAGTGATACTGTATACCTATATGCTTTGTCCTGGAATGAAAGGCTGGATTCCTTGCAATGTGCAAGGCACTCTGACTGTCACAATACACAATAATCTTCTGCTGCTTGTGCCCGAGTTCTTCCATTAACCTTTGTATCCATATTGCTTCCTTGCATGCTTGGGTAGCTGCCATGTACTCAGCTTCTGTAGTAGACAAAGCTACAACAGTCTGTAACTTAGATAACCAGCTTACCGCTCCTCCTGCAAGTGTGAACACATAGCCAGTAGTGGATTTCCTTTTATTAAGATCACCTGCAAAATCTAAATCAACATAACCCCTGACAACAAGTTCTGATCCTCCAAAACATAATGCAACATCTGAGGTTCCTTTAATGTATCTAAGGATCCTCTTAACAACATTCCAATGCTCTCTACCAGGATCTGCCATAAAGCGACTGACCGCTCCCACTGCTTGTGCAATGTCTGGTCTTGTACATATCATAGCATACATAAGGCTTCCCACCGCTGATGCATACGGTACTCGAGACATTTCCATCCTCTCTGCTTCATTGCTAGGACTCATACCTGAGGATAATTTACAATTGACAGGAAGTGGGGTAGATATTGGCTTACAGTCTTGCATGTTGAAGCGTCGCAAGACCTTCCTCAGATAATTCTTTTGAGAAAGCCAAATTTTCCTGTCTTTTCTGTCTCGGTGAATTTGCATCCCTAAAATCTTGTTTGCGGGTCCCAAGTCCTTCATATCGAACTCCCTAGCCAACTGTGCCTTCAAATCTTGGATTCGATCTTTGTTGGGGCCTACCACCAACATGTCATCCACATACAACAGCAAAATAATGAAATCATTATCATCAAACCTCTTGTAGTACGTACAATGGTCTGAACTCAGTCTGTTGTATTCAAGGCTAATTATGAAAGAATCAAATCTCTTGTACCAACATCTGGGCGCCTGCTTTAGACCGTACAGAGATTTGGTCAACCTGCAAACCAAGTTCTCTTTGCCTGTTTCAACAAAACCTTCTGGTTGGAGCATATAAATTTCTTCTTCAAGCTCTCCATGTAGAAAAACCGTCTTTACATCTAGTTGTTCAAGATGTAAATCAAATGCAGCACACATAGCCAACACTACTCTGATAGTAGTAAGTCTGACAACTGGAGAAAATATCTCGTTGAAGTCAATACCTTCTTTCTGAGCATATCCTTTTACAACCAATCTAGCACGATATCGTTCTACTTGATCATTGCTATCCCGCTTGATCTTGTAGACCCATTTGTTACCAATGGCTTTTCTGCCACGTGGTAATTCCACCAGTTCCCATGTCTCGTTCTTGTGAAGAGCTTCAATTTCTTCCTGCATTGCTGTCATCCACAGAGAAGCATCTGGGCTACTAGTAGCTTCATGAAAAGTTGATGGCTCTCCATCCTCTGTTAAAAGACAGTATGCAACATTGCTCTCCGTAACATACTCCGTGTGCCAATTTGGAGGCCTTCTCTCACGAGTTGACCGTCGAACTTCTACAGCCTCGGACTCAACTGGTTCTGGTACCTCATGCTCTGGTTCTGCTTCAGAAGAATCATCTTCTTGAGAATTTCTATCCATCTGCACTGTAGCAGTCTCTTTTGAAGTGTTGTCATTTGTTTGCTCACTTTGCAGTTCATTTTCTGCAAAAACTACATCTCTGCTGACAACAACCTTGCGGGCAGTGGGATCCCACAGGCGATACCCCTTAACACCGTCAGCATAACCCAAGAATATACATTTTCTGGATTTTGGATCCAGCTTTGTTCTTTCTTGGGAGTTGTACATCACGTACACAGGACATCCAAACACATGTAGAGAAGAATAATCAGCTGGCTTTCCTTTCCACATCTCCATAGGCGTCTTCAAACCAATCGCCGTTGATGGTGATCGATTTATCACATAACAGGTGGTTTTGACTGCTTCTGCCCAGAAAAATTTGGCCAATCCCGCTGTTCTCAGCATGGCTCTTGTTCTATCTAGGAGAGTTCTGTTCATCCGCTCTGCTACACCATTCTGTTGAGGCGTATGTGCAACCGTGAATTGTCTCATAATACCCTCTTTCTTACAGAATGCTAGAAAGTTACCGTCTACATATTCTCCTCCATTGTCTGTCCTCAAGCACTTGATTCTTTTCCCAGTTTCAAGCTCTACTTGTGCTTTGAACTCCTTGAATACTGGAAACACATCTGACTTCTTCTTGATTGGGTACACCCATAATCTCCTGGAATAGTCATCAATGAATGATACAAAATACTTTGCTCCACCCAGGGATATTTCTGGTGACTCCCACACATCAGAATGGATTAAGTCCAGTATGTGTTTGCTTCTTGTAGTTACTTTAGCAAACTTCAATCTATGCTGCTTGCTTATCACACAGTGCTCACAGAAAGGTAAATTGACCATCTTGAGCCCGGGCAGGAGATTGCGTTCTGCAAGGACTTTCAAGCCTTGCTCTGACATATGGCCTAATCTGCGATGCCACATCATCGTCGTTTCTTCTTGGCTGGCTGCTGCAACTGATGCATCTGCCTCTTGCAACGTCTCTCCCAAAAGCATGTATAGATTGCTTGTGATCTTCTCTGCTTTCATCACCACAAGGTTTCCTTTCACTACTTTCAATATTCCACATTCAGTGTGGATCTTGCACCCGAGGTCATCCAATTGTCCAATTGACAATAAGTTCTTCTTTAAGCCCTTCACATGTCGTACCCCTTGAATTTTGCGAACAGTACCATCATGCATTTTTAATCTGACGGTACCGACTCCAGCAATATCTAAGGCGTGATCATTTCCCATGAACACAGATCCTTCCGAAATAGGTTCATAAGTGCAAAACCAATCTCGGTGTGGAGTCATGTGCCATGTCGCACCTGAATCCATTATCCAGACATCATTGAGTTTCTTTCCGCCTTTAGAACTAGTCGCTGCTTCACTATACAAGATTTCTCCATCATCTGAGGTACTTGCAACACAACCTTGGGAGGTTGATGTTTCAGAATTCTTTTCTCCACCCTTCTTATTATGCCAACACTCCTTCTTCGAGTGCCCTCTCATGCCACAATTGTAGCATTTAAGATTCTTCCTTCTTCGAGATTTTGATCTACCATGATTCTGACTCCCACTGGAGCCACGTTCTGTTGATCTGCCTCTCATCACCGTTAAAGCCTCTGCTTGCTTTGAATTTTCTGACCTTTCCTCCTTATTCTTGCGCCTGGATTCTTCTTCAAGAATAGCACCGGCAACATCATCAAAGTGAAGAGAGTCACTAACATTGTTATTTGTGATGTTGATGATGAGTTGATCATACGAATCTGGTAAACTCTGAAGTAGAAGTTCCGCACGTTCATTTTTCGCTATTTTGAAATCTGATGCTGTGAGTTGAGCAAATAGCGTATTCAGAGTGTTGATGTGATCCGTTACCGACGTGGATTCACTCATTCGAAGAGTGTAGAGTTTCCTCTTCAAGAATATTCTGGTGTGAAGTGACTTCACCTCGTACAATTTGTTTAGAACATCCCAAATCTCCTTTGCAGTCTTCTTCTCTGCAACACTTGACAAAACTGAATCCGCCATTGCTAGGTGCAGATTGGCAACAGCATTGTCATCCTTCTCTTTCCACTTTTCATCAGTCATTTCTGTGGGTCTACTTTCAATTGCTTCTAGACAATTATCCTTCCTCAAAATTGCTCTTATCTTCAATTTCCACAAGGAGAAATTTCTCCCACTGAACTTCTCTATCTCGAATTTTGCTGCCATGGTTGTACACGAACTGAAGCGAGTTATACTATTTCACCGTGAATAGTACCGTATACGTGAACAGTATTGTACGTATGTCGTACACTAGAACAAATCCAGTATACGTTAACAATTACTGCAAAAGTATACAACCACACGTATGAATAATAACCGTATCTGTGAATAGTACAGTACAATTGAATAGCCCGTATACTGGAACAGTGACCGTAGCCCGTGAATAGTGCACCAGGTAGGTTCCCAGGAAAGAGAGGTGGGTCACTGATAGACACACTTAAATACCAAGTCTTTCCTAGCCAGAACTTCCCTAGACACTTTCACACTACCACACTTTATTTCCAGCAACAAGAATAATTCTTTTCTGATGTGGAAGATCAGACAATACTGCAACCACAGAGCATACTAAGAACCAACACTTTCACTGCAGCGGAATAAGGACCACGAACCAATGGCTCTGATACCACTGTTAGGTACCAGAGTGATGGAATAGTGTCTCACAACTAAAATAAGAGATGAGAAAATAGGAACTGAACACACAAAATTTAACGTGGAAAACCCTCAATGAATAAAGGGAAAAACCACGGGGCAAGACTAGAAGAATTTCACTATGAGAAAATATTACAACACCTCTCTCTAAATACTAGGAGAGAACAACCTCACAAAGAATATAAGAAAGTATACAAGAGAGGAAGAGATAATTCTTGGGATGGTTTTAATACTTCTCCTTAAGGCTCTTTATATAGCCTTCAAGGAGGAACTCCTTCGTTGCTCCCACCGATGTGGGACTTTCTTATATAAGTTCTAACATAATTTACCTTACACCTAGTAATTCGTATATGTGTTTCAAGTTTTGTATTTTTTTTTCGGTATCATAAATATAATAAAATTTATTAAAAATATTAAAAGTTTAAACATAAATGAATGCACGTATTAAAAATATCATATCATATTTATTATATTATTTTTATTTTTATTAAATATGTGTTTTTATATTGTGTTCAAAATTTTAATTACTTTACCAGTACATATGCAACTTTTTTTTTCTCATTTTTTATGTTAATATATTTTTGGATAAAAATAATTAAGAATTTGCTCCATTTGATGTCATGTAAGGATGGCGAAGAAATCTTAGGAATGAAGAGATCACATTATTGTTACTTTTAAATTTTCCTATAAAATTAGGTATAGTATTTTTAAGGATAAAAATTAGTGTACATCTTGTGAGAAAAGTGACCTTTTTAGATTCTAAGGTCAAAGCTTAAAAGAACAAACAAGCAATATTAAAAAAAATCAAATCAGAAATCAAATCGATCAGATTTTCGATTTTCGATCTAATCTATTCAACCGATTAGATCGACCGGTTCGATAAAGCTTATTTTTTAAATATTAAATATAGTTAATAATTAATAAAAAAAATAAATTTATCTTAATGGTATGATCTTTAATATAATACTATAATATAATACTAAGAGGTTAAATGTTCAAATCTTATTAATTATAAATAAAATTTTGAAAAAAAAAAAATATAAAATCAGTTTTTTATCGGTTTTTAACCGGTTGAACCGATTCTTTATTGGTTCAATATAAATCTGGTTCTAATATGTTCACCAAACCGGATTGATTATTGATTTTCAGTTTAATCGATTTGACCGACCGATCAGATCCGATCCGTTTTCTAATCACTGCAAACAAGCAATCAAATTTACGAAAACAAAACTCAATTTTAGGTCAGTTAATTTATATAATTATTTAAAAAAAATATTTAATAAATTTAAAGTTTAAATCTTAATTTTTTTTTTTTTTTTTAAACAGAGACGTCTTTTATAAAAAAAAAATTAATTTCGTTGGATTGGATGAATCTTGGAATATACCCTAATGCAGAAACCAGAGGCCGAACCCATTGGGCTTAGCTGTGTGGTTTCCACGGTTGATATAAGAAGCAAAAAGCCAATCAAAAACTTGTTAAAGATTTTAAACACAGTATTCAATTCCTATACTCATCCCAATGCATGCACTATAAGACAACTAGTTTGATAAACAAATAATTAGTCAAATACTATCAAATATTTATAAGAAGAAAAAGAACATGATCACCACCTGGCACCAGCCCCCTTATTTTCTTGTCTTTCTTTGTCGTCAAGAAAAACACAACCTAAAATTTTCTATCTCAAATGACAAATAAATATAGGGGGAACTCGACAGAAAATAATTTTTGAATATGAAAACAAGAATTGATTGCTTTATAAGTCATTTATAGGTGTTCTCTTACAAATTTTGTATCCATTTTTTTTCTAAGAAACAAAGATAAAAAGATAGAAAGAGAGAGAAGAAAAAAAAATGATCACATGAAACTAAATTTAGAAAGAATAAAAAGTTGGGCTAAATTGATAGGAATATCAGTTGAAAATTATGTTACTTGAATTTAGAAGGGTGTTGGATAGGATGTGTTCATACGGATATATTTAAATTTTTTTATATATTTGAAAAGTTTTATTTTATTTTATATATATATATATATGATATAAATATATTTTTTAAAATATAAAGATTAAGAATAATATGGATGGAAGATAATTCTAAACTATTTAAAAGTAAAAGATAAACCTCATCTTCTTCCTACAATGTACTTCTAACCAAACTGACCCTTGACACCATCCAAAAGTCCCCTCTTCCACCCCCCAAAAAAAAAAAACCTCTCCTCTTCTCCTAAGGTCCCCTTCTTTCCATTACAAAAATGTCCAAACTCTTCTCTCCCTTCACTTATCTTTCCACCACCACAATTCTTGCTGTTCCAAACTCTTTGTATCTAAGTTTCAGTTTTTCAAACAACTATCCCAGATGTCTTCCTTTTCTGTTCGTTTCCTTGCACCACAAGCATTGCCATCTACTTCCTCTTCCAGGCTTAAAACATGGGTTTTTGCCGTTCCAACGACAGCACCAGCATCAGTACTGGAGCTGGATGCTGGAAGGTTGGAGCCAAGGGTGGAAGAGAGAGATGGGTGCTTTGTGTTGAAAGAGAAGTTTAGAGAAGGCATCAACCCTCAAGAGAAAGTGAAGATTGAGAAAGACCCCATGAAGTTTTTCATGGAAGGAGGGATAAAAGAACTTGCTAAGATGTCAATCGAGGAGATTGATAAGGCTAAGGCTACAAAGGATGACATTGATGTCAGACTTAAGTGGCTTGGTTTGTTCCACAGGAGGAAGCATCAGTGTAAGTTCTAACTTTCTATTGCTTGATTTGGATCTTGGTTTTTACTTTTTAACATGAATTTCTTAGATTTTCTCTTTTGACGTTGACTCAGATCGGTTCCTTATAAGATTTAGAAATGTTCTCTTTTTTATTTACTACTCCTGCATATATATTCCATAAAGTAACAATCAACTGAATCCCTGTACTTTTCCGAGCTGCTTGCTAAATCTTAAGAAATCATGGAAATTGAACCGGGAAATTACATGAGATTTCAATCTCATAATAGGACGAGAAAGAGAGGAAATTGTAGTTAAACTTTGAGATTTCAAGTAAATATGAAACCTGGAATTAGGAAATTACATGATTCTGATGATTAAATTTACAGCACCATAATATTGATGGGGTTTTGCAAAATTGAGGTATAATTTTGTTGTTGTTGTTGTTTGTAATATTTTTCTATTATTGGCGGTAGATGGTAGATTTATGATGAGACTAAAGCTACCGAATGGTGTAACGACAAGTGCTCAAACACGATATCTAGCTAGTATGATAAGGAAATATGGGAAGGATGGGTGTGCCGACGTGACAACCAGGCAAAACTGGCAAATTCGGGGGGTGGTTTTGCCTGATGTGCCGGAAATACTCAAAGGTCTCGAAGAAGTTGGCTTGACAAGTCTGCAAAGTGGCATGGACAACGTTAGAAACCCTGTCGGCAGTCCTCTTGCTGGCATTGACCCAGAAGAGATCGTTGATACCCGTCCTTACACCAACTTGTTGTCCCAATTTATTACCGCCAATTCCCGTGGCAATCCAACCATCTCTAACTTGTAAGTTCCTTTGAATACTGCCCTTATTCCTAGTGGAAAATAATGTGTCTGATTCTATGTTACTCGAACTCGGGTGTGTCGGACACGGATATGTGTCCGACACGGATATGTTCAATTTTTTTCAAGATTTTCATGTATTTGAAAGGTTCTTGGAGATCATATCTCCATACTATATCCAGATATGCGTCGGACACGGGTATTTCAAGAAAGCAACATAGGTACGATTTTGAACATTATGTTTTTGTTTGAACAGGCCAAGGAAGTGGAATGTTTGTGTTGTTGGGTCTCATGATCTTTATGAACACCCCCACATCAACGATCTTGCTTACATGCCTGCCACAAAAGATGGACGCTTTGGGTTCAATTTGCTGGTAGGTGGCTTCTTTAGTCCCAAGAGATGTGAAGAGGCCATTCCTCTTGATGCTTGGGTCTCAGCGGATGATATGATCCCTGTGTGCAAAGCTGTGCTAGAAGCCTATAGAGATCTTGGCTTCAGGGGCAATAGACAGAGGACAAGAATGATGTGGCTGATTGATGAACTTGTGAGTAACACACTTTTTGTCAATTGTTATGTTACTACTTAAGATTACATTATTTCCATTTCTTTTGTATTCATTGTTACATGAAAGGTTAATATGTAAATTGGCTCACAAACTACTAAGTCACAATCAAGTGTTTGAACTTGTATTCCGTCAATAGATTACTCTAATGGACTAACGTCATTTCATAAAATGCGGACGTGACTTAATTGACCAATACTAAGTCAGCACTTGTCAGGTCAATGCCAAGTCAGCATTTAGAAAAATATTTGACTTGACACATGGCGACTTAGTACTGATCAACTAAGTCACGTCGGCATTTTATGTATCGACGTTAGTTCATTTTGTTTGACGGAAATAAAGTTCAGATACCTGATCGTATTTTTTTTTCTTTAGATACCAAATCGTTAAAAAGTGTATAGTTCAGGGTCAATTTAAATATATTAACCCTTTCCTAAATGAATTATAGGAGCAAGTAATCTTTGACCGTTTCAAAAAATTTGTCAAAATGCAGGGCATTGAAGTATTCAGATCAGAGATAGCCAAGAGAATGCCTCAAAAAGAGTTAGAGAGAGCATCTTCCGAAGACCTGGTTCAAAAGCAATGGGAAAGGAGAGATTACCTTGGTGTTCATCCACAGAAACAAGAAGGTTTTAGCTATGTTGGTCTTCACATTCCAGTTGGTCGAGTCCAAGCAGATGACATGGATGAATTAGCTCGGTTAGCTGACACATATGGCTCAGGCGAACTCAGGCTTACCGTGGAGCAAAACATCATAATCCCAAACGTCGAGAACTCGAAATTAGGAGCCTTGTTTAACGAGCCTCTACTGAAAGATCACAAGTTTTCACCAGAACCAAGTATTCTCATGAAAGGCTTAGTGGCTTGTACTGGGAACCAATTTTGTGGGCAAGCCATTATTGAGACAAAGGCTAGAGCCTTGAAGGTGACTGAGGAGGTGGAAAGGCTTGTGGCTGTGACTCGGCCGGTTAGGATGCACTGGACGGGCTGTCCTAATACTTGCGGACAGGTTCAAGTTGCTGATATAGGTTTCATGGGTTGCATGGCGAGGGATGAGAATGGGAAACCTTGCGAAGGGGCAGATATCTTCTTGGGAGGGAGAATTGGGAGTGACTCGCATTTAGGACAACTTTATAAGAAGGGTGTTCCTTGTAAGAACTTGGTGCCTGTTGTTGCTGACATTTTGGTGGAACACTTTGGAGCTGTCACTAGAGAGAGGGAAGAAGGGGAAGATTGATTCAATCAAGTTCCATTCATCGCTTTTAGATTTTTTTTTCCCCCAAATTGGATGATTTGACAAGTACTATGCACGTGATTGTTAGCCAAATTCTAATTATAATACAATGAAATAATTTTAATATTTTTTATAATAATGAAATTGAAAATGTAAATTTAAGTTTAAAAGAAATATAAATATAACAAAAATTTTAGGTTAAATTATGTTATTAGTCCCTCTATTTATGTTAAAATGCAGATTTAATCCCTTAAGAATAAGTTGAAGAAATGCAGATTTAATCCCTTAAGAATAATTTGAAGAATTTTGATGCTTACCGTTTAGAAATGAACCAAAATTTTAAATCCCAAAAAATGTAAGTATTAAAATTCTTTAAATTATTGTAGAGGATTAAATCCGCATTTTTTATATAAGTAAAAAGATTAATAACACAGTTTGACCAAAATTTTAAAGTGAAGTTTCGATAGAGAATAAATATGTAATCTATTTTTATTTTCTATTTATAAATATTTTTTCAATTCTTCAAGTGTTAGTTCATCATCTTCATTCAATAGCAAAGTAAATGATGGATGGTGACATGAAGATAGAGATTTTTACAAGCAAAAAAGCCTACCTTAATTTTTATTTTTTTTGGGGAACTTTAATGTTTAAATAGTTGCTCATGGGCCATGGCTGGCCTTTTATATCTTGTGGAAGTTTCAACATAATTTGCAACATTGTCCCATACTCATCAAAGTTCTTTTCCAATATTGTCCCATTTCTCTTAAAACGTCATATGCTTTTTCATACTATTATAAAGTAGTAAATCAACTCCCATGATATTCATGACTCACTAACAAATCTTTTGAGATTGACAATGGAAAAATAAATTAATAAAAATAAAATAAAATCAATACTAAAAATAAACATGTTTGTTTAGATTATTTAATATTTAAATTTATTTTTATTGGATCGATCGATTCAATTTATCAAATTGATAAAATTAATAATTAAAAATTTTATTAATTTAATTTTTAATTCAAATTTTTAACCATCAATATACTTGTATAAACGAAAATGTTAAAAAATAATTGGTCAAATTATGGTATTAGTCCCTGTACTATAGTTAAAATGTGGAGTTAGTCCCTCTACTTTAATTCGAATAAATTTGGTACCTCTACTTTCGATATTTTGAATTTCAGTCCAACTTTAAACGGTGTTAAATTTTCACCGTTAAGTATGTTGACGTGGCGTTAACCATGCTGACGTGGCGAGCTTAGTCAGCAAAATTTTTTGGAAACTGATGACGTGGATTTTTTTTCCCACGTGACTTATTAACTTGGATGATGTAATTAATCCCTGTACTTATATCAAAATACGAATTTAGTCCCTCTACAATGATTTGAAAAAAAATTGGTACCTGTATTTTTGGGATTTCAAATTTTGGTCCAATCTTCAAAATATTAAAAAAATAATTAAAAATATTCACATTATTAAAATATATTGTTTTTGTTAATATTAATATTTATTATTAAAATATAAAAATATTTATGTTTAGTTTAATAATATTAAAGATAGAAATATTTAAAATTAAAAAATTAAAAGATTTTTTATTTTAACATTTTAAATTTTTTTGAATTAAAATTAAATAAAATTATTTTTATTAATATAATAATTTATTATGTCGAATCAAACATAAAAAGAGATAAAAATGAAAAGTATTCTCAAATAATCAAAGAGAATAAAAGGAGTGATGAGCTTCAAAGAGAAGCTTGTCATGGGTAGTCGGGTCAAATAACACAATGTTTTTCACCTTCACCCTCACCCTCTCCTTTTGCTTTTTCTTTCTCCACCTCTGTTATTACAAAAAAAAAAAAAAAAATCACTTCTTATCTAACTCTAAAAGGCAAAAAATAATTCCCGTTAAAATTATAGTCTAGGAAACATATAGTAAAGAAAATGATCTTTTTTGCTTGTCACCTCCAGACTTTGCTGGCTTGGAGGAATGAAGAGGGGTTGTATTTTTTCGAGGCCTGGAAAAGCAAACAAACAAAAAAAAAAAACTAAGTTAGATACAATCTAAAGCAAAGTTGGATTTAAGTTTTATTGGTATAAAAAGGACTGATAAATTTAGGAAGATGAACATAGAATGATATTTGGTGGAAGTGAAGAAAAAATGAGAAAGAAAGGAGGCACAATTTTTGGGTTCCGAGACAGAAAAAATGGGAAAGTAGGGTGAAAGCTTTTTCTAACCCTAAGATTTGATTGTTTGCTTTCCGACACTTCCAAAGTCTCCTTACAATTTTTGTGTTAATTTTATCTTTGAAATTATTATCTCTTTTAATATTTGAGGTTTGATTGATTTTTTTTGTTTGTTGATATTGTTTGAGCATAACTTATAAGCCAAATAAATGTTACTGTTTTAACTTTTAATAGTATAAATATTTTTAATATTTTACGAATAAATATTACTCTTTTTAATATTTATATTAATAAAATATTATTTTAATATTATTTAAAATATTATTATTTTTTCAAAAATTATTTTTCAGAGCTGATTTTTGCAAAATAAATGAACTTTAAGATTATACCAAAATTTGAAATCCTGAAAAATACAGGTATCAAAATTTTTTCAAATCATTGTAGAGGGACTAAATTCATATTTTGATATAAGTACAAGGACTAATTACATCATTTGATCATCTAAGTTAATAAGCCACGTTAAAAAAAATCCACGTCATCAGTTTCCAAAAAAAATTGCTGACTAAGCTCGCCACGTCAGCATGGTCAACGCCACATCAGCATACTTAACGGTGAAAATTTGACACCGTTTAAAATTGGACTGAAATTCAAAATATCGAAAGTAGAAGTACCAAATTTATTTGAATTAAAGTAGAAAGACTAAATTCACATTTTAACTATAGTAGAGAAACTAATACCATAATTTGACAAAAAAAATCCATACGATCATCCAATCAAATCTAATTAATAGTTAACGATTGAAAATCGCAATTATATAATTTCTTTTTCATGCGAGTGCCACGTGACACGTCGTGAATAAAGGAGTTAGAATTTATTTTTTATTTTATCAAAATGAATAAATTTTGATCAAAATATTTGAAAAGTCCTTGTATTATATTATGTAGTATAAATTACTCTTTCTATTATAAAATTAAGTAATTTAGTCTTTATTCTTTTAAAATTGAAATAAAAAGATAAAATAACTAAGTAATTGTTAAAAAATCTGACGTGACATTTAACTTGTGTTTAATTGATGATGTTGATGTCAAATGTTGATATGACATTAATAAAATATATTATTTTAAAATAACGTGGACAAAATAAATAACTGAATTATTGAAAATACCATATCAAATGTTGAAAATATATTATTTATTTTGTCCACGTTATTTTAAAATAATATATTTTATTAGTATCACGTCAGCATTTAACATCCACATCATCAATTAAATACAGATTAACTGTCACGCCAGCTTTTTAAATGGTTTATTTAGTAATTTTACCTTTTTGTTTCAATTTTAAAAGAATAAGGACTAAATTATCCAATTTTATAATAGAAAAATTAATTTACACTAGATGATATAATATATGGACCTCTCAAATACTTTGATCAGTTAGTGGGCTCACAAGTAGTCATGTTTAAAAGTTAGGTAATTCGTTCAATTCGATTTATATTGAATTGAGTTTGAATAGAAATATTTTTATCCGAATTATTGTTTAATTAATAAAAAAAATGTTTTTTATTTAAATTTAATTATATAAATATATAAAAAATTTAAAATTTTATTATTATTTAAATAATAAATCTGAACTCATCCAAAACCAAATGTAAGAATAACCCATTAACAGATATCTACTCACAAGTCACAA
Source organism: Fremontodendron californicum (assembly GCA_030761205.1). Classification (NCBI taxonomy): domain Eukaryota; kingdom Viridiplantae; phylum Streptophyta; class Magnoliopsida; order Malvales; family Malvaceae; genus Fremontodendron; species Fremontodendron californicum. The sequence continues at coordinate 2,816,422 of JAULJL010000013.1, read as the reverse complement.
GAAAAACGTTCCGTTGTTATTTGTTAAATAAAGCACGCGAGATCCTAACCTCCACTCCACTCTCTCATTTTTTTTTTCTTTCTTTTTTAAGATTTTTCATTTTCACGTTGTTTAAAACAAGAGCTCAAATCTTTTCTTTATCTCTCAACGTTTTTTTTATATTCCTTCATATTTCTTTAGTTGCAAAAAAAATTAGGGCTAGAAAATCAGATCTCTCTTATTCTCCTCCAATGGAACCTCAATGCATTGGATTCTTGCAATAAGAATCGGATTCTTGGACGGATTTCGGACCTTTTGATTGATGCTTTCTCTTTGAAACTGGTGTCCAATGGAGTCATCTATTTGGAGCAGCAATGCCAAGCCAGACGCGTGGCATTTCCTCGTGGCGGTTTACTTCGCGCTCGGTTTCGTTGTCGCCAGGTTCTTCTTTGACAAATTCATTTTTCGCGTAAGATTTTTTTGCCTCTTTCTTTGTGTTTTTTTCATTGAATGTTGATTCCTAAATTAGTTTATTGTTTCAAATTTTTAATTGCTTTTTTAGTTTTATAATATTTCGTTTGGCATGTATAAGCTAAATAAAGGATAGGAAATTTTCTAATTCAAAAGAAATTCATCGTATCCCAACAAAAAAAAAAAAAACCGTTTTCAATTTTGGTTGATTAGAAAGAGGTTGGTTCCTTAAGTTTTTTTTTTTTACAATTTTATATGCATATATTTGTAAAGAAATTGAACTTTAGTGGTTGATCTTAATTAATAGCGCGTTGACTTGAGTCTGCGTCTAGATATGTTAATGAAGTATGTCACAACTGAAAGAACAAGATCAAAAAATAATTAAAGAACGAAAGAATTGAAAGAATAAAGAAGATAAGAAAGGGCAAGAGACGAGGGTTTAATAGCAATAGAGTGGCCCTGGGAATGGAATTCAGGATAATATGGTCCCATCCAAGGTGTATCTTTTGGAGCTTTACATATGGATGAATTATCTTTTTTATTAAATCATTAGATTTAGAGAAAATTCTGCTAAGTCTTGGAAGTTTATAGAAGATGGGAGAAGAGGCATACGCTCTGTTAATCGAAGTGTGTTAAGGTTGTATTTGATGCATTGGATTATGAATAGGATAGGATAGGATATGAGTAACTATCCCTTTATTTTGTTACATCTCTTTCGAATATGCACGACTGAAATGTTCACAACTTATTTTGCATCAATCCTCGTTTTGTTGAATTATGCAAACCTATGGAGAGAAAGGTAGGTTTGTAAAATTCTACATGGATAGGATTATGTAGGATGAGAACATTTAGTCATAAAGAAAAAGACAAAATGTGGATAATTTACTTATCCATATTGTATTATCCTATCATAACCATAACCCGTTACACCCAATTCAACCTAAAAATGTTCTGCTATAGGTCAAAGTTGTTGCAGGGAAAGAATTCATCATCTTCTGAAAGTCAATGTGCAACACGTGTGTGTCTGTGGGGGGGGGGGGGGGGGGTTGACAGCTTCTACCATATTAGGAAAATCTATTACCATTTTTGTTGGCAGCCTTGGAGTTGATTTATGCAAAGTTTCCAGAGCAGAGGATTTTGTTGCAGTGTGTTAAGCAACAATGTCTCCAAAAGCCTAAATCAGTTGCCACTCCAAGTGTCCTTGTGTCTCAGGGCTTAGGCATGCATGAGTTCAACTATACTTGTTACACTATAATTAATCTTTTGCATAAAAGCTCTTGCTAAAATGAAATATTTTTTTACCAATAAGGTGTATCCTCATGATACGTCCTATATATTTCAAGAAATATTGTGGGTATGTACATTTTGATTCAATTGAAATTGAAGAAACATTTCTGTTCCTAGATCTTGTATTAATGACTTGGGTGCCATATGGTCATTATTCACATTAATAGTTGATTGGGAAATATAGGTGTAAGAGATTCTAGCATCAGAGAATTCTCTTTCTTGCAATTTCCAGTTGGATGCCTCAGAACCATGATTTTACAAAGTTATAAACATTATTACCAAGCCTCATCAAAACAAAATGCAAAAATATCATGGAATTTATAGTAGAGGGACAAAAAGAAGTGTCAGGCCACCACGATATTTGCTATTCAAGGATTTGGTAACTGCTCGGAAAATCCTCTCATGCGAGCAACATTTTGTGAGGCGGAAGTTAAACCATTTGTATTTGTCCACATTGATTGAATCCTACACAAACAAGATGTAGTTGTAGAAACATTTATGAAGTACATCAGGATGGTGTTAAATAACTTTTGGAGGCAGTTTCTTAATGGAGAAAAATGCTCCTCCGTGAATTTTAACCATCATGTTATCAACTACCTCCCTCCTTTTCCAGCCTACGCATTCATCTTATACTTTCTCCCTCTGCTCTTTAAATCAAACATGCTAGTAAATGGCTAAGTGGTTTTGAGGTTGAGGACGACGAGAATAAATATTTTACCAGCTTTGCCTATATTGTGCTTCCCTTTTGAAGCAATTTCATTTTTTAAATATAAAATCTTGCAAATGTACATGGTAAGAAAAAATAAATGCTGGGTAGCTTGGACTGGTTTAGGTAAAGATCTGTACCAAAGTATAGTGACATCAATATTTTGTTGAATTCTTCTTGCTTTTGCTAGCTTGTAAAAACTGAATTTAGGGTCATTGATGAGCATTAAGTTGCTTAAAGTGTTTTCTAGAAGAATTTCTCGAAGGTGATTTTGCTTTTTCACGTGAAGTTGCAAAAACATTTCAATTCAAAGGGGCAAGTGTAGAGAATGGAAACCTGGAACGAGTTTTTATCAGCTAATAGCCAACAATCATGCTTCTGTGTTATGTTGATTGTTCTCTAATCTTGATATTTGAAACTTCTACCTTCATTAGAAATGATGTGCATCTATTTGAAAGTCATGCTTGGAATGTAATAGTAAAAGAAAGCGATGGTTCTGTCTAGTATATCGATGGTAATTGGTAACAAATAGTCGATCAAATTTCTCCTTTTAATAGTTTCATTTCATATTTATTATTACATGCAAGTGCAAGTGGAAAATATAAACTGGGTATACAAAACACTTGATCTTTTGTTAATACATTTTAATTTTTATTCACGTTCGTTTAGAGGTTGGCCATCTGGTTGTTGAGTAATGGATCTGCTGCTTTTAAGATGAATGAGGCTACTCAGGCAAAAATTGTGAAATGCTCAGAATCTATGTGGAAGCTAGCATACTATGCTACTGTTGAAACATGTGTCCTCAAAATCACCTACTACGAGCCATGGTTCAGAGATACAAAAGGGTACTTCAGGGGCTGGCCAGATCAAGAGTTGAAGTGAGTAACCTATATTCCTGGACTTATATCCAACTGTTGTATTTATCAATCCCATATCTTGTGCTATATGCAGTCTTATTTACCTCTTTACCAGGATATAATTGTCTTTGTCATTAACTGACAGAAAGTTACTGTTCCTCTTCAATGCCAAGGCTCTATGTTTCTGATCTCTAAATTGACATTGCATGAAAGGCTCTTCTCTTGTTTATAATTATTCTTTAAGAGATAATGACCAAATCTATTATTGTTCATTTTTTTAGTGGTTGAAATGCTTTGAAACTACTCTCCTATCTCCAGATGAAGGGATGTATCTGCACTCAAAAGGAAAACAATTGTTTCCTGTCTTATTTTCCTTTTGTTTTAATTCAGACCAACAGTTTTTTTTCCCCTTTTGTGAAATCTGTGCATTTTATGTCTCGATTTTTTCCTTTTTTTTTTTACTTCATTTGAAATTAATTGCGGACAAGTTTGTAGAAAAAGATGGTATTCATTCCTGTGCACCTCTTTGTAAAGCTATGTTGAATGCTTACTCATTCTTGTATTAATGTATTTGAAAGCAAATTTGCATCGAATATCTGATTATTGTTGTTGTTGTTGTTGCCGTTCTTGTTTTTAGTTCCCTTGTCCTCCCATCTGATGATACTAATCTTAACCTTTTGTCTTTCACTATTAGCAGATAAGTCTAAGTTAAACTCGTACTTATCAACTGCAAACAAGTTTGTTCACTTGTTTTATTGTGCTTTGATTTGATCTTCTATTTGCATTGGTGGTGGTTTAAGTGTTCCCATTCCCTCCTTCAAGTGAACGTATCGGTCTTGTCTATGAAGTATCTTGCTAGTCAACATCTTGATGGAAAACAATTTCTCATTTGATATTTTCTACTTTCAAGGAATAAATCTGTTTTATTAGTATTTTATTGAAATTTATGTGGTTTTCTCTTGATACATACCCCAACATGTTTTGTTATGTTCTCTTTAAATTTCCCTTTTTCTTTAATTGATGGGTCCTGCATGGTGGGAGGACTAGGGCTTGTTATACCTGCTGACAACCTACTTTAAATTTAACTTCTTCCATTTTTTTGTTCAGGCTTCCCTTAAGCCTTTTCTACATGTGCCAATGTGGGTTCTACATCTATAGCATTGCTGCACTCCTTACTTGGGAGACTCGAAGGAAGGATTTTGCTGTGATGATGTCTCATCATGTAATTACTGTTATCCTGATTGGATTCTCATACATTACAAGGTAACTTACCCTTTTCTGTGGAAGTGCACCAAATTCCCAGTCATTACTATATAAAAGAGAGGCAAATATTCTTTTGGTAATCATTGTTGCTTACCTCTTGGCATCTTCTGGAATCTCATCATTGGACCATTTATCTATAGATTGAAGAGCGTTTTTAGTATTCCTTGTGTGTTGTTTACATTTTCATTTTTGAAAATTTTATTATTATCTTTTAGTCTATACATATGGTCTAAAATTCGTTTGCTTTCTGCATGCGTATATTGTTTTCCCTAGTTCAATGTGCTACGCAATTTGTAGTTCTTTGAGTTTACTTTCAGCAAGCCTCCATAAGCTACATGCCACTATTATACTCTTATGGTTTTAAAAGTTGTGGTATATTGCTATCCTTTGGATCATTAGTAGTTTTTGACAGAAAGGTAACCTGGAAGCTTTGCTATTTGATATTCTAAGAAGAAAGTTTATGCCTTCTTTTAAAATGTCCTGAGATATGTTAATTTTTTCATCAACTCATGGTGAAATGTAGGCATTTTTCACTCTGCTAGTATTATGTTCTCAATTGTTGTGATAACATTCTTAGCTATTGCTTGCAAGTTTTTGGAATAGATGTTTACATCAGAATTGAGGATATTTAATAGAATTCTTGTGAGGGAAGAACATAGCCTTTGAGAATTTTAAACTTTTCTTTGTAATAGTTGGTTTGATAAATTATATTAACTTATAGATATCAAAGTGGGAAGAAGATTATAATTTGCTTTGTTACAGCTTTTTCCGCATTGGTTCAATTGTCCTTGCCCTACATGATGCAAGCGATGTGTTTTTGGAAGCGGCTAAAGTTTTCAAATATTCTGAAAGGGAGCTTGGTGCTAGTGTGTGCTTCGGATTATTTGCCATCTCTTGGCTCTTGCTACGTCTAATATTCTTTCCATTTTGGGTCATCAAAAGTTCAAGGTTTGCCCTTATGGTTAATAATTTGGTTTCACGACATTATCTGCAGACTGACTGATTACTTGTCTACTTTTGTGGTTGGCCTCTAACAGCTATGATTTTAAGGAGTTCTTAAATCTTTCAGAGTCATATCCCACATCCCTGTACTATGTTTTCAATACTATGTTGCTGATGCTACTTGTGTTCCATGTCTACTGGTGGATTCTCATATGCTCAATGATCACAAAACAATTGAAAAATAGAGGAAAAGTTGGAGAAGACATTAGATCTGGTAAGCCTTTTTTTTTTTTTTCAAAATAAAAGAAGAAAAATCAACATGCCTCTTGTTTTATGATATTTGGGATTGTTTGCACCTTGATCTTTTTATTCCTTGGAAATTTTAAAGCATCTTTGCAGTTGTCATTTATTATCCAAAATTGTTAAAATATCTCTCCCCCAAACATAAGTCATAGAAGGAATGAGGGCAGGGCTGATGCATGAAAGTGTTGGAATTAAAAAATTCTCTCAGTAGTAAGACAGTTTTTAGAGCACCTTAAAGAAATATTGATGATTTGATACTCCGTAAAATAGAATAACAACGTTTGAAAATATACCTACTATACTGAATGCATGTGGTCAGTGGTCACATCATTTAAGTTTCAATGTCGAAGAAATAAAAATGATCAAATTACTAGTTCTCCTCTAATTCCGTGGTAGTTGCTAAATATGGCTTCATTGTTTGATAAAAGAATCATTAATAGCATGCATACAATAGTTTGACCCTAAATGAATAAGAAGGAAACATAACACTTGATTTTGCATCCTTTGTTGGCAGCTTGTCCATACTTCGAACTGTCTCCGAAGATGCAGAGTTGATATTAGACTTGTAAAGCAAGGAAAACTTTGTAATATTAGTCTTAAAAAGATTAGGCTTGTAAAATAAGTTAAAAAAAAAACTCTTTGAATTATAAAATTAAATTTCTTGAATTCAGTTTGTCTAATTTGCAAATTCTTTATACATAGGCTCTCAAGTGAGCAAGTTCAACTCTTCTCCTCTTGTTACCCCATTTTCATTTCTTCTGAATGTGTTGCTGACTTGCTTCTGTTTGTTGAAATGCAGATTCTGAGGATGATGATTAGACTGAAGATTTCATAAAAAAAAAAAAAAAACTTTTTGTTGGTGGCGATGTTAAGCCATGAGGAGATCACATATTGTAGGTTTGTCTCTGCACTCGATTGGTCATTACATTGGGTAAAAATTCTGTATTGGTTTCAATTTTTGATCGATTCTTCTCGGGGGGTACAAATGAGGGAAGTAGGATGATGAAGGCATATATATGTCTTGATTTCTTTTTGCTGTATAAATAATAGGCAAATTACTTTAACTGTTTTCTCGGCATCGTAACTCGTAAGGGGAAATAAATACAAGGGATGAAGGGCAGGGAGGGAAGCAATACTTTGCGTAAGTCAGTTTGGGTTGCATGATATACCTTAATTCAAGTGAATAGAATCAAAGAAAACATTGTTGATGACAAAATGAATGCCTTTTTAAATTTAAATTTGGATAGGCTGCCCATTTTCTTCGCATCTTTCCTCTGTTAGGTCTATCTTTTGCCAAGGGTGGATGGCTTTTCACCAAACATATATTTCTAAAGGAAAAGTTTGGGGTTCTTTTATGGCCGCTCGGCTGAGGCTGAAATTGATGTTAGCGAATTGGATATTTTTAACTTTGAAATATTCGAATTCGCTTAATTTATATGGCATTCGTTTATTATTCGAATATTTTTATCCGAATTCGCATTCGACTTAAATAGTAATATCCGTCGAATTAAATATCTGAAATCATTAAATCAATTTTTTTAAAGATAAAAGTATAAAATTGAATAAGAATTAAATATGTAAATGGATATCGGATTCGTATATCCGAATCTGTTATTTGTATAAGTAAAGCGAATTCGGATAACGAATTCAGATTATATGAATCAAAATCAAAGTGGATTCGTATATCGAATATTTAAGTGTTTTTACTTTTTATTCGAAATTATCTTGAATTTGTTATATATGATAAATCTAATATTCAAATTCAAAAAAATAAATAAATAATATTAAATATTCAATTTTTTATTATTTATTGTCATTCCTAAACTAACTTGTCAATGTCAAAAAACAATTAATTGTCTGGGCAGATGCCGTATTGCTTCGAAGAAATTTCTCCAACAATGTGACATCTTTCCTGAGGGAGCATTGCCTGTATTCGATGTTAGGTTGGATACCACTTTTTTTTGTTTGTGGGATACCTTCTTCCGGACAAGGAATGACATTTTTCTTGTCCAAATTCATTTGTTATTTTGGTTTTTGCGATAAGGAAATGGACAAATTTAATGTGTAAATATAGGGGGTGTAGTGGAGGAGTTGACAAGACAACTATAAATGGACATATACAGCTTGAATCATCCTGGTGAGGGAAGTGGGGTCTAGGCAGGCAGACCACCGATTATCTCTTGTCAAAGGATTGTTAATGTGATTCTTTTCCAGGTTCAAGCTGTGCCACATTATTGGTATATTCTTTCCCATCACATCCTACAAAATCGTCGTTTTAATCTTTTATCAACAGTTGAAGGCGTTGTTTTGGTGGAAAATTTCAAGAAACTACTGTTGAAAACCACTTTAGAAAGAACAGGAGAAAGTTAAAACTCTTTTTAAACGATCTTAATTCTTTCTTAGCATCAATTCTCTCTTTATTTCTTTAATTTGATGCATTTTCCATGTATCTAGTACTACTTTTTTTTTTTTAATGTAGAATTTGTTCCTTCCCCAAAAAAAAAAAAATTCTAAACTTCTAATTAAAATGACATGTGCTTCAATCATGGGTATAATTTAATTAGTTCATGCAATCACGCTTAAAATATGACATTCAGCAGGTTTGAATTTCAAATCCATGAATTTACAACCCCTTCATCTATGTTCTTAGTGCCGCTCTGTACCAAAATAAAAAGACATGTGCTTAGATAAAATAAAGAGTAAATAACAAATTGTCGTGTAATTTGTTGGTAGACTACTAGATTTTTATTTTTTTTATCAGAATCAAATTCTGATAATCTCAACTATAAAAAAAAAAAAAATAAAATAAAAAATGTTTTTCTTTATCAATTTTACTTACTTGAGTACGAGTAATAGCCACACTAACACTACATCAAAATATTATTGAAGAAAAGGATTGAAGGTTCTCATCCTTATTTTATATTAAAATAAGTACTAAACTAACATTTATAATGACGACCTAAACAAATGTGAACTCACACTAACAATATATTCACATCTGTCTACTTATTCTAGTTATTAACATTTAATAGTAAGAATAATTAATAATTAAATTTCATGAAAATCATATTTTATCTTTTTGGTACATAAATTATATTTTATTTATTTATTTTTATAATACGAAAGTTTTGGTCAGATCTAATATTCTCTCCAAAAAAATCTTAAAACTTTTCTCCTAATGGAAAGAACTTTATTTTTATTAATTTCTAATTAAAATAAATAAATTTTATATATAAAAGATTTGTAATTTGAAATAAAGAAAGGAATTGTAAGTACTATTATTTAAAGTCAAATATGTTATATCTCATAAAGTTCTAAACGCAGCGTTTGCGTGTTTCTCCGACCACAGCCTCGACACAGATTTAAATGTTCGCTTTCACAGCCCAGATATTGACTTGTTCTTTTGATGTAGAGACAGACAGACAACCTGTTGCCAGTTTCCAACTTTGTTTTAATTTCTCCTGGGATGGGCGACTTGGCCAACCTTCGTTTTTTTTTCTTTCACTTATATCCAATTCCTGAAGAAAAGAGGTTCCAGAATCTGACCTATAAAATCCCAATGGTCAAATCCTTAGTATATCTTTTGTTTATTTTCTGTGTTTTGTTCTATTTGATCGTTGACTTTGATCCCTCGGACGTCCGAAAGTTATATTTAACTTTCAATTTAAAAGGTGTGAAGTTATAATTTTCAAAATATTTAAGACAGATCCGTTTAACCGGTGTCTATAAACACCGGTTAAGAATTATTTATTTACCATTAATTTTTTTTTTATATTTAATATATTATTTTTACTGAATTCAATAAAAAATAATAAATTCATTATACTTTTTTTTTTATTATTTATAAATATCACTTTAACAAGTGTCATTACGTTTGTTAACATTTTTCATTTAAGACATACATGATATATTCTACAAATATTAATTATGATCTTATTGGTGATTGGCTCAGTAGAGTTTCCGTTAGACTGGAGCTCCAAGGATCACTGGACCCTAGTGGAAGAGAGAAATCCCTCTTTTATCTCTCCATTATTTATTTATTTTTTAAAATTTTAATTCTTTTATTTTAATTTTATTAATTATTTTTTAATACTAATATATTTTTAATTATTATTAATTAACATTAATATAATTTTAATATATATTATTATTTAATATAAATATAATTTTAATAATTTTAAATTATTTATTATATATATATATATACATATTTTAATCTAATATCTTTAATGATCATTTTATTTTTTCATTATAATGCACCTCACTGCCATTGCTGCTTTTAAATCTAAACACATCTAATCACTGATTTTAATCTCACCGCTACAGTAACTAATTTCACTATTACCGTTGTTTTTAATCTCAAAGAAACTAATTTTACCGCTCATTCAAATAGAACCTAAATAGATCAAAGATAGTTGTCGATATGTTTTTGAGTTGTGGATGCAAAGTTTGGAGGAGCAACAAAGAAAAGGACTGACAAAATGCATGCTAAAAAATACAAGCTCCATAACTTGATATTCTAAGACAATCACTTACTAGCCAAAATTTTTAAAACAAAAACTTCATCATCAACAAAAGCATGATAATTAATGACAAACTCAGAAACTAATCTAATCGCCAATATGATTTCACAAGTAGCTAATAATAGCATGCTAGAACATACCTAATAGCAACCATAATTCAATTAACACAAGCCTTGCAATAGGCTTGAAGGAGGTTCGCTTTATAACTCTTTTCGCTCTTGGACAATTTTTATTCCCACTACTCACTTGAGCCATTGTTGTTTTTTTGAGCTCTTTATCCACAATCCAAAAACATATAAACAATAGTTATAGAAAATATTAAAATATAAACTAGATTTTTTCAATTTGAAAAATCAAACTTTAAATTGTGGTTGAATGTTTTACCTGGTCAAAAAACTATAAAAAATTGAGAAGTGTAGAGAAATATAAAGAGAAAAGGAAACTATGATGAAAGAAACAAACGACAAAAACCTTTAACCGCCAAGTCCTTATCACTAGGCTTTGGTCGAGCGAAACTTCTTGGGCCTTTGATCCAGACACTGGAAATTGTCACTTTGTTTACTTGACACGTCAGTCGCTATTTTTTTGCTTTTAATTTTCAGTGTCATAAATGACGTTATCTGTCACGTAACATGATGGACCACTTTATTTCATTTGGCCTCTTCGCTATCTTTTGAATTAATACCACGTGCCCTACAAAAACCTTTTTAATCCGTGTATTAACGGTGTTACCAGCTGGCATGCCACGTTGTCATTCTTACAGGTCTCCGTATAAAACCCTTCTTTGCTCTCTTTTTCTTGTCCCAAACAAACCGAAATCTGGAAACTCAGAGAACAATCGAACCAAAGTCAGAGCCCAAGTCAGAGACTCGAAAAATTCTCGAAATTCACCTTCCACGCTTATGCGGAGTCCCATGAAAAGGCAGAGACTTAGCCCAGCTGCGCCTTCAATGCCGTCGCCGCCATCACCGCTTCGTCGTCTTTCTCCTGAACAAGAAATCTCCGTCATGGTCTCCGCCCTCAAAAACGTCATCACTGGTTCCACCGCATCCTCCTCCTCCAACGCCGCTGCCGTTGATTTTCCTTTCGATTTTGGTGTCCCCGGGGGTTCTACTTCTACTGTTACTGATGGGTTCAACGCCGATACTGGGAACATGGTATTTCAAGCGAGTGAAGTTCTGGATAAGTGCCACGTGTGCAAATTTGACGGCTGCCTGGGGTGCAATCTTTTCCCGCCAAGTCAGCAAGAAGAAAAAAAGAGAACCACTACTTCCAAAACTAAACGAGTAAAGAAAAACTACAGGGGAGTTAGGCAAAGGCCATGGGGCAAATGGGCCGCGGAGATTCGAGATCCAAGACGCGCCACACGGGTCTGGCTTGGAACCTTCAACACGGCGGAGGAAGCAGCTCGCGCTTACGATAAAGCAGCTATCGATTTCCGTGGACCAAGAGCTAAACTTAACTTCCCATTTCCTGATAGCAACAGCAACAGCAATGGCAATGTAACAACACCACCACCACCACCACCAGAAGCAGCAAGAGCAACCAGTATAGGTACCCCAACACCACCAACAACTGCAGTTGAGTTTGATCATGAAACTAATAGTAGCTCGTTAAATGTGCAACAAGAGAGTGAGAGCAATCATGTGAGCATGGAAAGGGGATTCGGGACAGAGTTTTGGGATGTAATAGGCGAAGATGAGATTCAACAATGGAATGACAGATTTTGGTGGGGACAATAATTTGTCAGGTTCTGCTACTACAACTACCGGCGGGAATGCTAATAGTTCTTTATCAGTTTGACCAGGCAACAGTTACGAATCCGCTGCTTTCCTGCAACTTCATCTATTTGTTCTATTTCTACCTCACGGCTTCCAGTAAAGAACTGGAAGTTGAATCTTGTGTTTTTCAGAGGGGGTTTTATGTAATTAGATTTCTGCAATAGGCTCTTTCTTATTTTATTAGTTGAAAGAAAGAGTTCAATGAAGTTGATGGATGAAATTATTTTTTTAAGATGATAATTAATTACTGTGCAATTGTAACTTCTCATTGTCTACTACTACTCCTTCATTAGATGAAATTCAAGATTAATAATCAGTAAGATGTTGAACTCCTTTATTTGCCAGATTTGGGTTCTAAATTATGATGGTTTTGGCTTTTAATTTGACATTCATGTTGGTGGGAATAACGCTGCAAATTGCAAAAAGAAAACTCGGTTCGCTTTGTTTGGCTGCTAGGAAAATACAGTAGTACTGAATTCAAAGACGAGTTGGGACCCACAATCCCTGATTGGATATGAAAGCTTAGTTTCATTTCACCTGACGAAAGCAGCACAAAGGGAGTTACGCGAGATGGGACCCTCAAAGGATCAAGAATTCAACATCCCTTTAGTGACGTGTACAAAAGAATGTTGCTAGGCGAGAGGAACCCTCTAATTTAACATGTGCAAAATGCAACTTTTGTCCCAAACCGGTATAACTAAAAAGATTTTGCTTTTATCAGCACTTTTAAGATTATTATTATATAAATATATAATAAAATAAAATTAATATAAAAATTTGTTAATTATTATATTTAATACAATATTATTTATAACTGTCTAAAAATGATTGTTAACAAAACACTAAATAAAAAATATATATATATAAATATAGACATATTTGAGTGCAATATAACCCAATAAATATATAGTTAAAATTTTAATCACATTTAACATGTGTGCTCAATTGAATTAATCACGTGGTGATATAAAGTTAGTAAAAAAGAGAATGACGATTGACGAGTTGGAGATTATCTCATATCTTAAAGGTTAAGAGAGAGAAAGAGAGATTATCAGAACCCCCTTCCCCCCCCCCCCCAAAAAGTTAACTTAAATTGTACGTGTTACTTGTTTAGTGCAGTGTGGGGTCTAAATCTAATTTAATTTAATTATTATATGTTGTTGATTTATTTATTTATTATTTATTTTAAAGAGCAACAAACTCGCTTCGCTTGCTTCACTCGCTTCATTGTTGACCACTCGTTCTCGTTGTCGCCAACCGCGTCTGCAAGTTTCGTATCATGTTTTATGCACTTTAATCATTCCACAATAAATATATATCGTTTTTGTTTCATTTCTTTTTTTAAAAAAATTGAGAGTTAGGGAATGTTTTTAATTTAAGATTAATTAATATATTATATTAAATATAATAATTGATAATTTTATTTATTATTTTTAATACATTAAGTAAAAATATTATCATATATAATCTTAAAAAATATATTTAGGTCAATTATTAGCAAGATCTCTAAATGATGGCTATAAATAGGACAATTTCCAAGACATAATGAATCAGTTCAATAATACCTGCACTCAGCTCAAATTTCGTTAGTGTTATGTTTGAAAATTTGAATTTGAAAATTTAAATTTGGATTTCATTTGTTATATAAATTGTGAGAATGAAATGCATACATTATGTATAAATTAGTTAAGATTCATTATAATTATATATTTGAAACGTATAAAAACATGAATTTCAAATTCACAAATAGCTATACGTATTTCAAATTCACCACTAAATATAGACATCCAACAAATCCATGGATTTGAAAAATAATTATCAATATTACATTTACATGTGTTTTTATTACACAATTTATATTATTTTTGAAATTCAATCCATTTTTTAAAATTCAAATTTTCAAACGCAATCTAAAAACAATCAGAGAAAACCATAGCAAAACTCTGCTGAAATCTTTTCGAGATAAAAAAAAAAAAAATTCATTGTAGTTACTCTACTGCAATTAGTATTCAAAATTTTGCTTAGTGTTGTTCTTTAAAAGTTAGGCTTTTAAATCTTCCTACATGCAGTAATATCTTTCTCCTTTCCCAAATCATTTTAATATTTTGCATCTCATTATTCTTTTTATATGGTTTCATATTGTTAATTCCATTTTCATCCATAAACATTTTTCATATTTCCCTTTTCCCATTTATTTACTCTATAGCCGAGAAAACTAATTTTTTTTATCGTATTTCATCATCTTTAGGTCAAGACTAGTTGTGAGCTTGATTCGAACCCAACAAAGGGAGACATAAATCCAACACTTTTGACAATTCTATGCCAATAACGACTCCATCTCACTTCCAGCTAGAGCTGCTCATGGGCCGGGTCGAGCCGCGGCCCGATTTTTTTTTTCTGCCCAGGCCCGGCTCTGGGTCGGCCCGATCCGCCCGTTTAGACTCGAAACACTGTTCATTGAAATAAAAAAATATTATTTTTTTTTATTTTTTTATAATTAAAATTAAATAAAATAATATTATTATAATAAAAATTGTTGTTCCGGGCCGGACCGGCCCGGAATACAAAATATCCTGCCCAGGCTCGACGGGCTGCCCAACCCGTGAGCAGGTCTACTTCCAGCAATGCTCCACATCAGCAACATTTTTCTACGTCAGACATCTCAAAATTTATCCTCAACAAATATTTAATGATAAAAATGTTTTGTTCAATGCACAAAAAACATGCACATATTAAAATATATTTTTTACATCTTTATATTTTAACAAATTTGAAAACCTCCCACCTTGGTCTAATCCTGATCTTATCATTTAATCTTGAATTTTCTTACCTATGTTATTCCAAAAAATAAAATAAAATTTATGACATTTTAGAGTAAAAAATATATAAATTTTTTAAAGAGTCATGTTAATTGCTCACAAAATTTGTTTCAAAATTTTGTAGTCCATGACATAACATATTATCATTAGTCAAATTCAAATATAGGGTCTACCAATTTATTGGTAAATCAATTAATTTAAATGAGATATTATAACGATATCTATAATTATATATCATGTCAAATAGTACAAAAATTTTAAAAGAAAAGTAGTGATTTTCCAAAGTTACTATATCAATATTGACCAAAAATTGACCAAAAATTGCTATTTCAAGACTGCTGAATTACCATATGGGCAAATTTATTTGGTAAAGTTTTTTTTTTTTTTTTTTTTTTTTTTTTTTTTTTTCTATTTTGTGATAGTATATATCTAAAGAAATAGAGTGGCGAGGGCATTGGCTAAGCCAAAGGGAGTTGGGTGGCTTTGGTGCTGAATTGCATCAGCAATGTCCCATGTTGAGGAGACCAAGCAAAAAAAGAAAAATTGGTAGTTTGGTACCTCATATGGAGGAAACATGGCCAATCTGGAACTTGTCTGTCCATGCTAGGGGTGTAAACGAGACATCTCGGCTCGCAAGCTACTCGAGTTCGACTCGAAAAAAACTCGAATTCGATTCGGTCATTATCAAGCCGAGCTCGAGCTATCGAGCGAGCCGAGTTCGAGTATCTTAATACCCGATTCGAGCAGCTCGCGAGCCTAATCAAGCTTTTTGTATTTATAATATTTTTATTATTAATTTACTATTTTACCCTTAATATATATATACATACTTAAAAACCCTTAATTCGAGCTCGAGCTCGAGTATATAAACGAGCCTAATCGAGTCGAGCTCGAATAGTTCGATTTTATATCGAGCCAAGCTTGAGCTTAAAAAATGATACTCGATCGAGCTCGAACCGAGCTTCGAGCCTCGAGTTTCGAATCGAGCTCGAGCTCTGCTCGGCTCGATCACAGCCTTAGTCCAGGCAATCCCCCTTTGTAATAACCTTAGGATTATTCCCTTATTGAGTTTTCCACGTGATCAACGTGGAGAGAATATTATGCCAACATTTTTCTTCAAAATATATATATATATATATATATTCTTAATCTCCTTAAACTTCTATCTACTCAATTTTCTTGAGAAAGATATTACGCGTTTAAATTTTTTCAAATCGGCAACCTTCAAGAGTCTATCGAGCTTGCATGTCATTTGAAGTAATACTCGGTTGACATTTTTTTTCTTCAATATAGTTAGTGTTATTGCTTGGATCAAAATAGAAATAGAAAAAAAAAAAAATCATATTGTCGACCTTAACTAAGATGAATATCATCAATGAATTGAACTTGGAGATTGAAGACAGAGAGAAGAAATCTCAAACATTTTGGTATTCAGAATTTGGGATTGATTTGTTTAATGATTCACGGTCTCCCTCAGAAATTAGGATTACAATTTGGATGAGTTAAAACTATGTTGTCTAAGATTTGATTTGACATTGCAATTAAAATCGCAAATCTATAATTTAAGCAAATCTTTATCTGTAGATTCCCTCAAGTTAGACCTATGGGTCATCACGTGGTCTTTAGATTTCAAAGTTAAGTTGCCGGTTAAGCTCTAGTCATTTCATGAGTAGAAATTTAAGCAAATCTTGATCTGTAGATTCCCTCAAGTTAGACCTATGGGTCATCATGTGGTCTTTAGATTTCAAAGTTAAGTTGCCGGTTAAGCTTTAGTCATTTCATGAGTAGAAATTTTAAGCAAATCTTGATCTGTAGATTCCCTAAAGTTAGACCTATGGGTCATCATGTGGTCTTTAAATTTCAAAGTTAAGTTGCCGGTTAAGCTTTAGTCATTTCATGAGTAGAAATTTAAGCAAATCTTGATCTGCAGATTCCCTCAAGTTAGAGCTATGGGTCATCATGTGGCCTTTAGATTTCAAGGTTAAGTTGCAGGTTAAGCTTTAGTCATTTCATGAGTAGAAATTTAAGCAAATCTTGATCTCTAGATTTCAAAGTCATTTCTACTCAATGCAAACATTTCATGAGTAAATGTGAACAGACTTTTTTTTTTTCTCGTCATGTTTCCTTTGTTGGCATTGGTTGTCAACATGAAGCTTTCTGAGGATTTGATAAATATTGTATGTTGTTTTGACACATTTAATTAGTATGAATTTAGATGCTTTTTGAGAAATTTTGAATCATATGCTTCTGTTTTCTGTGATTTTATTACTGTTTTGATAATGTCTTGAATAGTTTTCTTGTTGCTAGTACTTAAAGTTTGATTGGAAGTAGTAATGCTATCCCCTTTTACTGTGTTTTCTAGGAGATATTGGAATACTTAATAACATAGCAGGTATTGAAAATGTACTTTAGCTTATCAAGAAGCTTTATCTATAGGGTGATTTGAAGGCTTTTAATTGAATCATTATCTGATTACTTTTTAGATTCGAGCATTTTGTTCTCCAGCTCTGTGTGCAGACCTCAGATATTTACCTTCCTAGGGATGGCAGTAGGCTGGTTTTAATCGGATATCATAGCTGTTCAAAGCTGTTTAAAGCGGTTTTAAAATAGCTATAAATGGATACGAGTAGGTTATGGATAGTGAAAATGATATCTTTCATGTTTTGGATAGGTTTCGGTTTGAAGGCTTGGATATCTGTTATCCGTTTAACTTAAAAGATAATTTTTTGAAAATAGAGAGATTTAAACCTTTATCAAACCATTCATTCTTTTCACGCTTTAAGCAATTAGGTTGAATTGTAATTTTGTTAAGTATAACAATATAATGTGTGTAATTCATTACAAATTGAGATTAAAAAAAATAAAAATAAAAACTAAAGTAAATGGATTAAAATTAAAAAAAAAAAGAGTTAAATTTTGATCAGGTCAGATTCAGATACGGGTTTTTAAACGGATATCTGTAAAATAAATGATTTTTGAATAGTTAATGGATATCAATAAACGGTTTTGGATAGGCTATGGCCTATGGATAGGTAGAATAGATTTTTAAACAGTTTTGAATAAAGTTATGGATATCTTAATATTAAACGGTTTCAAATATGGATATTTGAAAGGAAAAAAAAAAAAAAAGAAACAAATATCCGAACCGTTGTCCTCGCTAAACATTCCGAATTTTTAAGTGATATTGCTTTAATTATTCGTTTCTTTAACTTAGGTTTTGAATGTAGACACTGAAAAAGGTGCTGAATGTGATGAGTGATGAATAATTCTCTTTGATTGTCTGATGACTAAAGTAACTAGTTTTTAGTTTTGCTTCAAATAGTGACCCGAACATTACATTCAATATTGTCATCATTGCAGGTTACTTGCAGAAGATAACAGCTCGGAAGGATATTGAAGTGATGGAGGATTTGGATAATGGAAAACCACCATGACTATAATGAAGCTTTTTTTTTTTCCGGCAGGAATAATTTGTTAACAACTTTTTCAGAGTTGTATTTTTCTAACACCTTTTTCCAACATTTCATGTAGTTTACCCTTGACAAGGATAGAATTGAAAGGCGGCCTCTTTCAGAAAAAAAAAAAAAAAAAGTTTGGTTAAAAGGTTAGTCTGGATGAAACTTAAAAGAGGGGAAAGGAATTGCTTGTAAGTTTATCAAAGAATGTATCTTATGGTTCTCTTCTCCAGCCAAATCTTTTCTTCTCATCCTACTTTGTCACTTTAGAATCTTTTGTTCATTGGTGGCTTGCAAGCTGATAAAAGAATGAAACAGTAACCTCAAAATGCAATTTATCTCTTGCTTTAGAACTAGAATAACACAAATCTCATATGTGATGAACAGCCTATAAAGTAGAAAGGTACCTGATTTGCTCAATTCCTATAGTATTTCATCTGGATTTCAGCAGCAGCAGCAAATATGTCAAATGTTAGTTTTCTTGAATTCCAATACAAGCTTTCAAAGAACCAGTTCCTGCGCAAACCATCTCGCTTGTTTTCCAGGGACAGGCAAAACTCTGGCTTATTACCTGCTTTCCAACCCGATTTAAATGAACTGAGGGAAGTTTTTGATAAGTTTGATTCCAACAAAGATGGGAAGATTTCTCAGATGGAGTACAAGGCCATATTGAAGGCTCTAGGGCAGGGAAACATGAGTCGAGATGTACCCAAGATCTTCGAGGTGGCAGATTTTGATGGAGATGGGTTTATCAATTTCAAAGACTTCGTGGAAGTGCACAAGAGGAGCGGTGGGGTTTTGACGATGGACATAAAGAACGCTTTCCGCACATTTGATCTGAACTGTGATGGGAAGATAAGTGCAGAGGAAGTGATGGAAATGTTAAGGAGGCTTGGGGAAAGGTGCAGCCTCGAAGAGTGCATGAAAATGGTGAGAGCAGTAGATACTGACGGTGATGGTATGGTTGACATGGATGAATTCATGACCATGATGACTCGCACTATTAAGTTTTGATTAAATGGGGCGCATTCTGTTGGGATCCGGAGTTTCTCTTTTAACAGTCCAATGTAAAAATGCCGTTTCATTGGTACCCTTTGATTTCTCTGTTTAGCAGAAACAGTTTGTATATTTCAAAGAACAATACTAGCAATGCTGTTTCTATGGTGTTGGTCTAATAATCATCATTGTTCTGAACGCTGAAAACATAATCATTTTTATAACTCTTCAAGTCAATCAGCTCTAAGTAGGGGGGTGTAAACGAGATACCTGTGCTCGTAAGCTACTCAAGTTCGATTCGAAAAATCTCGAATTCGACTCGGTCATTGTCAAGTCGAGCTCGAGCAGCTTGAGCTATTGAGCAAGCCGAGTTCGAGTATCCTAATACTTGACTCGAGTTGCTCGCGAACCTAATCAAGCTTTTTTATTTTTTAATTAGTATTGAAAAATCTCAATTCGAACTCGAGCACAAATAATCGAGTTTGAAATCGAGTATGAAAATAGAGCTCATTTTTTATTAGGTAAACAAGCCTAATCTAGTGAGTTCGAGCAGTTCGATTTTTATCTCAAATCGAGCTCGAGCTTTAAAAGTGAAACTCGATCGAATTCGAGTCGAGTTTCGAACCTCGAATCTCGAATTTCGAGTCAAGTTCGAGCTCCTTACAATTTGAGCTCGGCTCAGCTTGATTATACCCCTATCTCTAAGCATTTCATTTACCCAATTTTCTAAATTAAATTTTCAATATATGCACTAACAAACACAGAGGAAGGTAACTGATGTTGTCATTCTTACAATTTGAGCTCGGCTCAGCTTGATTATACCCCTATCTTTAAGCATTTCATTTACCCAATTTTCTAAATTAAATTTTCAATATATGCTCTAACAAACACAGAGGAAGGTAACTGATGTTGTCATTCCTTGTCAAATTCTTACATTAATGGACATAACTGCCGAAGGAGCTCCTTACAGTTATTACACTTCTGATTCCTGGAAAAGTACTACAGAGCCAAAGTTAAATGCCATCTCACTAATGAACTAGTTACCACTTTTTGAAAGTTTCTACCACTAGCTTCTAATCTTATTGGAACTGAAATTGAATTCACAAATGGTTGTGTAGAAGGGCAGTCACTAAAAACTTCATAAAAGTTTATACTAATTGAGTAACAGAACAAGCAGAAGAGTACATAATTAAAAACACTAGCAACAGCAGCAACAAGTAAATAACAGCTCTTCTGTTCACAGCAATGCATATCGCCTAAAATTCAGGAACTTTGCATATCAAATCTAAATAGGAAGAATTCACAACATTGAAATGAGGTGCTTTTACCAGTAATCACCACAAGAACATAAGCCATCCTTAAAATGATGGAAACGCTTGTTGTCTCTAATAATCAATTCCCTCCCAACAATCCTAGATATGATCTTGATAGCATTGTGACAGTCACCACATACACGGAGGTTCTTGATGATCCTAAGAGTTTGCCTTGCAGGGGTACTGATTAAACCAAATGCAATTGCCAATCTCTCACTGTGGTACAGCAGAGCTTGTTCTTTGGCCTCTTGATCAATGTCATGAAGCACATACCTTGTGTCAGGCACATAACCTCCTTCTTTCATTGCTCTCATCGCCTTCAATTTCTCATCGTCCTTGTAAAGGGTTGGATTTCGAAATTCACTGATTCTGTTCTTTCCATCCAGCATGCTACTTGCAGTACGCTTCTTAGGTGGTGGTGTGGGGATTTTATTAGCAACAGCCTTTGATTGGTCAAGATCAACCATCAACTCCTCGGCATAATCTTCAAGATCAACATCTCCATGTATTCGAGCATAATTCCTCAATGCCTCCCAAACTTCAGCAGTTGGCTCAAAAGGCAGTTTTTTCTCAATATACTCTTTAGCTTCATAAAGATGACCAGATTTTCCAAGAACACCTATAAGCCCCATATAATGCTCAACCCCTGGAGAAATTCCATACTCACTCTCCATTGATTGAAAATGTAGAAACCCTTCTTCTATTGCTTCTGCACTACCACAAGCCGACAGAACTGCAAGGAAAGTCTGTTCATTCGGTTTCAACCCCAATTTCCTCATCTGCTCAAACAACTGCAACCCATCATCTCCCAAGCCATTGTCTGCATACCCATTTATCATCAAATGCCAAGAATCCATACTCCTATCAGGCATGTGATCAAAAACTCTACGAGCATCAGTCATGCTAGCACATTTTGCATACATTTCAATCTCCTTATTGTTCAGTCTAAGGTCACTCCTACAAGTCGACTGCAAGAAGTAATCATGAACTTTCTTAGCATCCTCAAGTGACTTGGGACTGTCAATTAACTCAAACAAAGACGAGAAACAATTAGCATCAGCTTTAACTCCTTTATCCATCAATTCAATAGCTTCTTTAACTTTCCCCTCATGACACAACCGCATTAAATTTACTAGTGAGGGAACTGGATCAGGCTGCGTATGCTCCGCCATTTGCCCTTCATTCAGGCTCCCTTGGCTCAATTGACTAGGGTTTTGACTCCGTGGAGCCCTTTCATTAAAATTTCTACCTTGAGGGTACCCTTGATTTTGGTTATTCCACTGATTTGGGCTTCTGGGCATTTGTGTATTCATCGGATTAGCATTTGGGTATTGAGGATAGCTCCGATTCTGCTGGGGATTCCACTGATTAGGGTTTTCTCGTTGAGAATAGCCCTGTCCTTGATTAGGATAACCTTGGCCCTGATTAGGAAATTCCCTTCCCTGATTTTGATAATTAAACTGATTATTACCAGGACCTCCGCGGTGTTGTTGAGGATGATCATAACCCTGGTTTTGTTGAGGATGATGGTAATCCTGGTTTTGAGGGGTCCATTGTTGATTATTAAAATTAGGGTTTCGTTGGCCATGAAAAACCCTAGGGTCAGATGAAAGTGGGGGTTGTTGGTTTTGGTGGTGTTGCAGCGGTGGTCTCTGGTACTCGTCTGGGATAGCGGAGGTGCTAAGGGATTTTGCGCTTAAGGTTAAAATCTGGGTTCTGTAGAAGTGGCGATCGAAAGTGAAGTGAGAGTAGTTAAGGCGTACCTTGGAGAAGAGAGAAGTGAGAGTTGGCGTTGGGCTCCGTCCGCGACGTATTGCCATGAGAGACGCCATTTTTGTTTATTTTTCTTTGGCTGGTTTTTCCAAGTGGAAAATGGAGACACCTGAATAAAACCCCTAGTAAACCCTAGAAGAAAGGACGGGATAAATGGTGGTTTGTGGCTTATTTTTATGTTTTTGGGTTGTCAATTGGGTACCCGGGTTTGAGGGCTCACGATCCATTTGGCTCCGTTTCCATGCAAAAACTAACACAATGATGAATTATCTTTGTTAATTTAAGGCACGAGTATTTGATGAACTGTTATAGACTAAGGGAAAAAAAAAGTGTTTTTTTTTTAATAAAAAAAAAACTCGCAATTTTAAAAATTAAAAAAAAATATGAATTTTACATTTTAAATTTTTCCATAAATCAATTAGATTATATTTCAGATTGAAAAAAAAAAAAAGAAGCAAAGGACAAAAGTGTTGATGTTTTTAAGCTTAGAAAAATTTAAAACTTGTAGTTCAATTTTACAATTTGTAACTTGTAATAAACTATTGTTTTTTTGGCCAAATATAAGAGACTATAGTTTATTTATAAGCTTCTCAGTGGGATTAAAGTCATGTAAACATACTGACCCTTGTTGTTTAGGCTTAATTCCAGTTCGAGCTAGGTTGCAATTGTAGGCAAGTTAAGCATAAATGTTCAATGTCACTCGATCGACGAATAAATTATGCTATGTTTAAAAATATTAATTTGAAATTTTGAATTTGAATTTTATTTGTTATATAAATTGTGAGAATGAAATGTATATATTATGTATAAATTAATTAAGATTTAATATGATAATATATTTGGAAGGCATAAAAATATGAATTTCAAATTCACAAATAACTATAAGTATTTTAAATTCACCACTAAATAAGCATCCAACAAATCCATGTATTTGAAAAATAATTATCAATGTTATATTTACATATGTTTTATTACATAATTTACATTATTTTTGAAATTCAAATTCATTGTTTGAAATTCAAATTCTCAAACGCAACCTAATGTTATATTTGGGAACATGAATTTGAAAATTTGGATTTAAATTTCATTTGTTATATAAATTGTGAGAATGAAATTCTCACATTATGTATAAATTAGTTAAGACTTAATATGACTATATATTTAAAAGGTATAAAAACATGAATTTCAAATTCACAAATAGCTAAGGTATTTCAAATTCACTACTAAATAAGCATTTAACAAATCTATGTATTTGAAAAATAATCATCCATGTTATTTTTACATATGTTTTATTACACAATTTACACTATTTTGAAATCAGAACCTATTTTTTGTAATTCAAGTTCCCACAACCTTTTTTTTTTTTTTTTTATAAACCAAACCATGATTCGGCATATTCTCCGTGTCCATTTTCTTAAAATTGAAGTTATAAATACTTGAACAGGTAAATTAATTTTTCTAAGTAACGCATATGTAAATAACTGAATTGATTGTTCTTGTTTTTCACTCTTCACTATTTTTTCTTCTTTCTTATTTGGTCTAGCTCAAAAGAAACGATGAAGAAAGAAAGGAAAAAAAAAGTTTGATCTTACGATTATAACATACTCTAATTCTTCTCAAGGTATAGCTTAGTCATGTGGTAATACTTTTTTACCTTTTTTCCAGCAATTCGTAAAGGCCAGCATAGTCGGATGAATTGATTAAATCAATTGAAAACGATTTTAATCGATTCATTCAGTTTGATTTAGTCAATTTCGATAAAATTCAGTTAGATAAATTGGTTTAAATAGATTTATTCAGTTGATTTACCATTTTTTATTTTTCAAATTGAACCGATCGAACAAATCGACACTTAATTAAAAAATAAATAAATATTTTTATTTATATTAATCATACCTAACCTAATTATCATAACCAACTGGCCAACCCATAATCATAACCATATTACCCAATTTTACAAACCCAAAACAAAAATAACCAATAAAACCGAACTGATTAATTTCGATTTGATTATTTTGATTTTTTGTACAGAGTTTAATCGATTCGGTCGATTTTTCAAATTTGATAAATTTATTTGATTTTTTAAAATTTTAAAACCGAATCGATTAAACAAATAACAACGAAAAGAACATCCAACTTTTTCTAAAAGCTTGCAAAGCCCAACTGTTAGGAAATCAACAAAAACTCCAGACCCGAGTAAGGAGGCCCAGAACCTTAACACCAATAACACTGTGACAGTGTCAGTTTTGACGAGGTAAGGAGCTGCAGTTATGGAGGAAACATGAAGGACCCTTTTTTTTGGCTTAAAAACTGAAAATTAATACTCCACAATCCATATAGAGAATAGATTTTTGGTTATTTAAGAAATGATTGAATTGTTGTGTGCGATTACAGCGATGTTGTTCCTCTTGACCCTGGATTATTTCCAAAAGATTTAACGTTTTGAAAGAGAATTGAAGAAACATTTCAGAAAGTAATTTTGAGGGAACCTGTTTTTCTCAAGGTATATATCTAGTTTCTAGTATTTGATATTTCTGTTGCAAATATTATATGAATAGTTAAGTAGACAGCAAACATGAAGCAAATACTAGTAGCAATTCACAAGCACACAAACAGAGGCAGAAAGAAGCAAGCAGCAGAGTAGAAACAGAGCCAGAGCCAGTGCCAGCGATGAGATGAGACTATGGAAGATATCATCTAGCCATTCCAGGGATCACTATCGGAGCCACTGTAACTCCACGATTTTGTCTGTCAATGTTGGCTTCCCAACCTTCATTTTCAAACAACCAAAAACAAAACAAAAAAAACCATATTCAATTACTAAGTTTCAAGTCAATGCATGACGAAACTAACCAAACAAAAAAGAAACATGTTATCAACCTAACAACATGTGGTTTTATTTATTTATTTATTTAGTTTAAGACAACATGGGTGGTTTTCTGTTTAATACTTATCGAGACAAATCCAAATATAATTATTAAACTAAGGTATATCAATATGGGTTGATTTTATGATTAGCAGATAAGATCGTAACACGTGGATAAGAAATTGATTTGTAAATAACTTCAAATATTTTTTAAAAGTGGTTTTATGAACTGAATTAAGCACCGGATTCAGATGTCGTCATTCTTGAAGATGCATAATCAGAATTATGTTAACCTAGTCATCGTCTTCACATGGTTGGTTGGTTTCTCATGCATCAGAAAAATTCAGTTTTGACGGCAAAGGGAGGGGAGATATCTATTAGCAAAAGTGTTACACATATTCTTACGAATCACTACTCACTGTCAATAAGCTAGAAAGAGAAATTATTATAATATTTATGATCATGATGAGCTGAAAATATTGTTTACCTATTCCCATGTCAAATCCACGATTCTTGAGCTCTCTGTATTCTTGACAGAGAGCACATGTGACACAGCAGAAATGAACCAAGCAGTCAGTACAAGGTTCCTCTTGTAAATCGTATTGGCCCCTTAGTTTTGAGCGATAGAAGCATGAATAAAAACATGCACAACCAGTTAAAGCCAGCAGCCCATACAGAAATCCCCTCGAAACACATGCTGCAAAAAAAAAAAAAAAAAAAAAAAAAACACCCGATATATAGCCAACAAAAATAAAAATTTAAACTAATTGAAATATTTCAATATGTAAACTTATTACATTTCGATCCTCTGTTCACGATCTCAGTAATCTGTCCAAAAGTGATGCAAGGACAGACGCAAGTAATCGCACCTGATAAATTTAAAAAAACACAAAACAAATTAAGGGTTCAGCTGAAATACATATAAATGGTCAAGCAAGCAAGGTAGTAAGTATTTTATCTGCTTACAATTTACAGGGTCATCGAAACAATGGCAAAGACCAGAAGTCCACTGTCCAGGTACAGGAGCAGAGGGTTCCCGAGAAAAGCTGTTGGAAATATATGGATGGTGAACAGGATAAGGCTGTGTAGGGCTAGGACCTGGAATTCCTGAAGCTAGGATAGAACCCTTATGGCCGTCAGCTGAATAGCTCGGAGGATCTTGCATTGTGGGATACATTTTGTGGGATTCAATTTGGGTTTAGGTTTAGTCTTAATATATACAATATTATACCGGTGGAAAGATCTATGGGTGGAAACAGTCAAGTGGATCAAAGGTTTAAAATGCTTAATATTAATTCAGATGATGATGCTTTCAAGTAAATATCATTGTAAAATGTTCTTTTCAGATGTTTTAATTTTAACCACTAGAAACATAAAAATATTGCAGCTGCTTGTTCTTCATTGTCTTTTAAATTATAGGAAGTAGGAAGTTGCATGGTATCTCTCTCCTTCCACATGTATTCTGTCTGCGTTCGATGCAAGTTGCTAGGAGAAGACCATCAATATTATTTAATTATAACTGACCAAGACTTTTGGAATTTAAATTTAATATCAGCACATGCCAAGACTCATAACAAAAGTAGGAAGAAGACCATCAAGATGCGTTCGATGCAAGTTGAGGTGTCTATGGCCGGGTTCGGACCGGATTTATGTATAATCTCAACATTATATATGTTTGTCCAAGTCCAGCCTGACTCGAAATATGGGTCTCAAATTTTGTCCAAGCCGTCCATATTTGTAAATGGATAGCTCAAGCCCGTTTAAACCCGCTCATTTTTTTTTTCTAATTTTTTTATAAACATTATTTTTATTTAATCTTTAATAATTTTTTATTTTTTTATTTTATTAAATTTTTAAACATTGACAACTTAACATATTTTTTAATGTTTACACTATAATATTATATATATTTAATCTTTATATGACATAAATAACATATTATATATACAAATAAAAATAATATATTATTTAATTAAAAAACGGGTCGAGCTGGCTCAGGCTCGAGCCTTGAATGTTGGAGTTAAGGCTCGGCCCATTTTTTAAATGGGCCTCATTTTTTTGTCTAAGCTTATTTTTCGGGCCTAATATTTTTGTCCAAACCCTTTCAAATATGGGCAGACCTTCGAGTTTGGGCAGATAGCTCAGTCCTTGAATAGGTATAAACTAGAGTTGGTTGAAACAAATTTGAGTTTTTTTTATTTTAGGTTTGGGCTATTTTAGTTATTTGGTTTCCAATCATTTTGAGGATAAATTATTAAGTTTAAATTCAAATCATTTTAAGTTTGATAATTTTAGATTAATCTTTCTAATCATTCGGGTTTGATTAGATAGATTCGTGTTGTTAACTTTTTATAATCAAATCGAATTAGGTTGGGTTCATATCTACTTTGTTAACCTCTATTTGGCATATAAAATCAATAATCTCAAAATATATTATTATTTTTTGACGTATTTGTTAGTAATTTTTATGGATATTCAATAACATAATATTTCTGAAATATTAAATCTGGAGTTACTGAATTTTAAAAATATATTTATAGTTTTTTATAACCATTTTAACTTTTCTGATAATTTTAATATGAAAAATCAATAACTGCAAAATACAAAATTATTTTCTTCATTCAATTTTAGTAATATTAGACATACTTGTCAATAACTTTTACAGATACTCAACAACATAAGGTTATTGAAATTCGAAATACATTTATAGCTTTTTTTTTTTTTATAACTCGTATAAATTTTTTGATTATTTTGATTTGCAAAATTAATAACCTCAAAGTATATTATTATTTTACGTAATTTTCATATAATTTTTAATAATATTGGACATACTTATTAGTAATTTCCATTAATATTAAGTAACATAAGATTACTAAAATATTAAATATGGAGTTACTAAATTTAAAAAACCTTTTTAGTTTTTTTGATAATTTTGGTGTGCAAAATCAATAATTTCGAAATAGAGAATTATTTTCTGTAACCTTCATATAAGTTTTAGTAACATTGGATGTAGTTGTTAATAAATTTTATGGAGTTACTGAAAATTTTAATATACTTTTATAGTGTTTTTGATAAACTTTTTTTTTTATATATATATATATATAATCTTTGATAACTTTCATATGCAAAATTAATAATTTTAAAATACATGATTATTTTAGATAACTTTTATTATCTAATTTTAGTAATATGTCTAAAGCTTAGCGATGTAAGAAACAAAGTTTATGGGCTAAATACAAGAGCAAAGTGATCATAATTGTTGATGTCTTTTGTTGGTAAGGTGTTTATTTTGGTGGTCTGAAATCCTGTAGAAGAAGAGAAGGATCAGAGGGCGTCAGAGACTGATATTCGAGATGCCTTCTGATACTTTAGTCAGTAAGTGAAGGGAAAAGAAAGACTAGATAGTGGTATGAAGAGTTAAGTTTGGAGGATGTTTACTGTTGGTAGGGGTGACTTCGGTTCGGGTCAAGTCGGTTATTTCGGGTTTTACAAACCGAATCGAGGAATTCGGTTTTTCCAAATGGGTAACCGAAATCGAATCGCAATAGCCAAAAGATCGATTATAACCGAACCATCGTATCTCGGTTCGATTATCGGTTTTCCATATTTTTTTGGGCTTTTGAACTTTTGGGCTTTATTACATGCTATTTTAACAAGTTAACATGTTATTTCCACAATCAAAATATCTTAGTTTTTAAAAATTGTCTTTTTTTTTTTATAGTATTTTTAATTTTTTTTCACTAATTTAGAAATAAAATATTTATTTTTATATTATAAAAATAAAAAATCATTAAAAAATAGAATTCGGTTTGATTCGGTTAATTGCGGTTTTTTGACTTATGAACCGAAAATTGAACCAAACCGAATAAATCAAACTAATAATCGAATCGAATTTTAACCGAATTAAAAAAAAAAACGAACTGAAACCGAACCGAACACTACGGTTCGGATCGGTTTTCGATTTTCTCGATTCTTTTGCTCAGCCCTAACTGTTGGATAGCCCCAAGGGGCTATTTATACCCGTTTGGAGCGACCTGTCTCAAGTCACATGTTTGCTTCTGATTGAAATTTGATGGTCGACGGTATGAGCGGCCCTGCATGGTGGTTATGGTAGTTGGAGTCTCACGTGATTACTGAGGTGTCAGACGACGTAACTACTAGAGAGTTTGGGTTATTGAGCCTTATGAATTGGGCTCCTAATCTGTAAGTTCTGCCGGTGGGCCTAGAATATGTTGAGCCCAATGGGCTTATAACTAATCATCATTTACTTTGGGTTACAGGTTTTTAGAATCACCAAGTAAAAAAATATATATTTATAAAATGAATTGCAATTATTTTTAACTACTATTTATTTTTTAGAACTCGCATTTCTTACTCAAAAGCCGAAATAATTAATTTTATAAACTCATTCCTCTGATTAGTTTATTATTGTTAAGAAACATTTTGGAGACAATTCAAGTCTAATGCAGCTTCCCGGAAGATGCCTTTTTGGTTTTCTAGATCAAAATCTTTTCAAGGTTTTTAATTTTATACTTGTGAGTCAGTCAACAAATACTGAAAGTCAACTTCTTCAGTTTCCTTGCAGGCCATGAAGGGACCCGTCCGTCGGGCGTCCGGTCCGGTCCAGTTTTATCAACTCTTCCAAGAAACTTCAAGGACGCTCCAATCTAATTTCTTTGAAAATGTTATAAATACAGAACATATTTAATAAACATAAAATATATATTTAATAAATATGATGCGATACATTTAAATATAATTATTATTTATTTATAGCATGGATAATAGCTACTTTAAATGATAATAGCTACTTTAAATGATACCTTCTCCATGCACAAAAACTTCCTATATTTATAGCATGGATAATAGCTACTTTAAATGATTTGGATGACATAACAATATCCCACCAGTCTCCACTTTGTTGGGGGATTTTTTTTAATATTTATAAAATTTTAATAAATTAATAAATATAAGTTGAATTATATTATATAATTATTATTTATTTTAATAATTTTTTATGTTTTAATATTGTAAGTAAATAAATTTAAAGTTAAAATCGAATCACTATGATAAATTATACAAAATATAAGATGAATTGAAATACTGACACAAGCAACGAATTCTTTTAGTGACAGAAGAGCTGTAGTTTGTAGGAAAAGAAACCATTTAAGCCCCATGTTCTAATGGCTATGGTAACGGAAATGAACATCTTGCACATCTGTCTTTGGGCCCTGAAACGGTTTGTTTCTTGGCACTCTTAAAGATTCATCATTTTTTTTTAAAATATCCATATTTGACACATATTTTGATATTGGTACGAGGATATGACCCTCTAAAAATATGAAAAAACTTAGAAAAAAAATATTGAACATACCTGTGTCGGATACATATCCATATCCGACACTCACATTCGAGTCCGAGAAACATAGTTGTTCATCATTGAGAATCATGCAGTTCGGTTTTGGTAGAGGTTTTATGTACCTATTTTGTATGTGTTTATATATGTATGTTTGTGCGTGCGTGCATGTGTTATGTAGATGCAATTCAGAAATGAACATGTACTGTTCGAAACAATAGTAGGTAACTGCCCATTAGGACATATTACTATCGGTCTCTATATGGATTTGATTTGGGTATAGTTTTGGTTTTGGCACTGACAAGCAAGATATTATTTTTAGAATGAGCATGTTAACATTTGATTGTGGATTTCTCTTCTTCTTATTCATTGTAATTGGCAACATGAGATTTTACTTTGTAATTCAGAGAAGGGGTTCACTTCATGTTTGAATGTGTTTCCTGGTTATATATATAGTGCTGCAAACATAAACGGATGCATTCTTGCTGATGATATGTGGTAAATATCTTATCCCTTCACACTGAGTTTATGGCTTAAGTTATTGTGCTCTTGATTTTATTTACATATCCTTTATATTTGTAGTTTGGGAAATACATTGCACTACATACTCTTCTATGTCAAGGGTTTGATGGGAAGCCGATGGTTAATAAGGCCATAACTGTCACCCGGTATATAAATCACAGTCAAGCACAAGACGTAAACAATGTGAGACTTTTGACACTTCTTGACAGATATTTGATGAAACAAGCGCAGTACAGGCAACCCAAGGTAAGGAACTAACTTTGGTATCAAGTTAAAAAACCTAAATTCAACTTCAAAAGCTAACCACATTCAGGTACAAGAGGCATACAATGTAGGACTTTTGACTTGATAAATGGCTGGATTTTGGGCTGTTTGTGCCCTGTCGAGGAAAACAACTATCTCTGGCTAAAACTTTGATTCTAAACAACATTTAAGACAAAAAAAATATGGGAAATCAAAGCATCCTTCTTAGTTCTTATTATACCTTTCTGGCATTTTGACTAAGATCAAGAGTAGTTCGTGTTTTATTATGGTATAAGAATAAATAGAAAGAGAACTTACCTTAATCTGGTTTACATTCAAAATTCAAAGCACCTAAATAAGAAAGTGAGGTTTTATTCTTCGAGATCCAACATGGTAAATCAAGCCTTCTTTTGAACACAAATAATAAGATAGATTCTTCTTAGATTAAGAGTACAAACGACAAGTTTGCTAGCAAAGTGGGAGACCAAAAGCGACACACTGCCAATTAGACCAACATTTTCTCCACTAATCCATGAAGTTGGCATTTGCCACATTTTCTCTAGCTAATCCATAGTTTCTCACTATCAAAATGAGAATCCAAACACTTGTCAAATTCCCATTTGAGGGATTCAATGGAAAAAATTCCATTTCGATGAGAATGAATGAATGAACCATGTGAAGGTCAAAGGGGGGGGGGGATTATTGGTAGTCAAAAGAGGACTAAATAAAAGTTTTCTGGTTTTGTTTGTATAGGTAAGAGTCGAGAAACTTTATTTCTACTTAATCTTTACACTAAAGATCACACCAGCAAAGGTCTCCACATGGGGCCTTTGGAAGTCTTGAAAGACTTAAACCTATAGATTGATGGAAATGGCAGAACATAAACTTAAATATATAGGACCCCTAACATGGGAATTGGGAAACCAGCCATGGTAATCTGGCCATAGAAACACAAACAAAGTCCACGAATATGTAAATAAATCATTTAAAAGAAAAATTAAGAAACTTGGTTTTTCATGGATAAATCTTAGATAACTTAATTGATTCTAACCTCAAATGATCAACCGACTTTAATAATTATGCAGTTATCTTTAAAAGGTGACATCCAACTGGTTTGAATTTCGAATCTTAATAACTGCAATCCCTTATCTTATCCTGTAAAAAGAGTTTACCCATATATATATATATATATATATATATATATTAATCACTAGGTGAAAAATCCAAGTAACATGAGACGTTCAGAGAGGAGAATAAAAATGCAAGCATCTGCAAGTGGATTCTAACAACTGCGAGAGAAGGAACAGCTTTCTAAGTTTGATTTTGAGTTTTTGTTTCTGAATATCTGTAGCATATGCCTAAAGATGTTTCAACAGTGAACAGCTGCAGCAAGGTCTGTTTAGTTCCAGTATGGACTCAAGAATTTCCTTCTCCAATGATTTTGCAGACCCTCATCAAGGAGGGATCAAATATGAGAGCAACTATAAAGAAGCTCCTGTCTCTTCAGATTTCAAATTCTCTGTGAAAAAACTATGCCATGATACCTGCAGATGAGATCTTCGGTTTTTATTGCCTTTGAAAGGTAATAATGGGACTGAGCAAGGGACAAAGCTGACTTTGCGAGATACAATGCTTGTAGATGATGATGATGATGATGATTTTGAGAACTCACTCCCAAGCTTGCAAAAGGGTTCAGGTTGGTGGAAAAATCCTATGTTGCTCCGACTTTTTTTTTTTTTTGAAGTATCAGTGTCCGACATCCGTGTCCGACGCATTTCCTGACATGAGTATGGAGATATGATCCTCCAAGTACCCTCCAAATACATGAAAATCTTAGAAAAAATTGAATATACCCATGTCGGATACATACCCGTATTTGATACACCCGAATCCGAGTAACATAGGAAAAATATGTTGGGGCTCAAAAGGACTAACCTAGTATCTAATAAAGGGTTTAGGGTTGAACCAATTCTTGAGAAAGTAGTTGAAGAGAAGAGTCTTATGTTTATCCATTATGAAGATTTTATCAGCAAAAAAATTATAGGTGAGATTGCAGATTAGAATTTCTGTTTTTTTTTATCGAATTTTAAACCTACTGAAAATTATCTTTTAAATAACGGCACGAACCAACTGGTGGGTTCGTATATGCCTTTGCATCAGTTAAAAAGTCTCAAAGATGTGGGTTTTCTATTTCTTTCTTGATTTCCTTTCTTTGGTTATGTGTTTACTCTGAAGAAACACCCGGTTCCCTACTTATTTCACCCCCGGAGGAAGTAGACAAGTATTTTTTGTTCTGTATAAATGTCTACATTTAGGGATCTTCACTTAAGATCCATGGATTCTATTCGTTTGTTTCCATACTCATTTTTCAGATTATTTTTTTTCGAGTTTTGTTCATCTATAGTGGGTTTTGAACCACACTTTTTCTTTACCCTCTCGTTTCTTTTTCTTTCTTTTTTTCTTAAATATAAAACAGAAAAGAAAAAAAAAAGTTCACTTTACTGTACTGAAATTCAATGAAAACGATCATGCACCGAAATTAAAAAAATCGAATCAAAAATCAAATAAATAAGACTTTCAATCACCGATTCAATTAATCCGATTAATTAAATCAATCGATTTAATTAAAACAATTTCAAATATTAAATAAATAATTTTAATATTAAATAAATAATAAATATAATAAATAATTAATAAAAATTTACATTTGGTTTAAAGATATGACATTTAATATAAAATTACGAGATTAAAGATTCAAATCTCATCATTTAAAAAAAAAATGATTTTGTTTTGTTTTTACCGGTTTAATAAAACTTCGATTACCATACCAAATTGAATAGACCTCTGATTCCCGATTGAATCGATCCGACCGACCGTCCCGTTTTTTCATCCATGCAGTGCACTAATATTGAAATAGTTGAGAAGAGAAAAGAAAAAAAAAATTTTGTTTAAACTTTAAATCACAAGTATAGGTAGAAAAGAATAGCAACAAATCCTTTCACAGAGAAATTGGAATTTTCTTTTCCTTTTCTCTTTTTTTTTTTTCCTTTTCTTTTTAAATAACAAATATGACAATGAATTTATGTACAACAAACAAACAGAAGCAATATGTACAGTGCCTGAAAAGAATAACAATGTAAACCTCACTATTTTAGTGGGAGGAACGACCATAATTACAAACAAAACAAAACTCATCTGTGAAGCTAAAAACTGGCTCATAATTACCAACAACATACATATTTACATTTTGTACAAAAATTTACCTCCTCAATCCTCATCCTATTCCGACGGCAAAGAATCAGTGTGATGGCTTGATTAACTATTCTGTACACCAGGAACACGTAGATTAGCAAAAACCAGGCAGTGCATTTCATGAAACTGGATAGTAAATCCAGCTAACAATGTATAAATTTTGATATCAGGTCTGGACAGCAACTTGACTAGTGACCGCACATGCCCCGGTGGATCATAACCTATGTTACTCAGACTCGGGTATGTTCAATTTTTTCTAAGATTTTCATGTATTTGGAGGATCATATCCCTATATCTATGTCCGGATATGCGTCGGACACAAGTACTTCAACATAGATCATAACTGATCAGAATAGCATGTTCATAACAAAGTATAATTACAACAAAATGGATACTCAAGCTGTAAGTAGGAACAGAAACATTGATTCACTTCTTTCAACACCAAAGAAAATGCATTACTGTTTATTATAGGGTGGGATAAACTCTAAAAGGCTCTCAACTTACATGAAAAGTAGAACTCTCGCCGGGCAAGATCAAGGTAAATGGGAATCCCTGTTGTGTTCAGGAAATAATACTCTTCAGTCAATCACAATGCTCCTGTGTACCAACAAGAAGATGAAATAAGGAACTGCAAATTTCTTGCTATGCACAAAGGATAAGCCATAGATAAATTTCACTGTAGAGTAAATACTGGTAAAATACCGGAATTGATACTGTTGGCTACACAATTAATTTGGATCCTGCGGCAGAGTAGGACCAAAATATTTCTCCATTGACTCTTTTTTGCGTTCAGGATCAAGGCTGCGACCAAAGATACCGGCATTAATTGTTCATTTCAGATTTAAAATGTCACTTACAAATCATTTTGTCAGAACAACTTAAAAGAAAAGAACGAATAAATGATAAAAGGGGGCAGAACTGGGTTTGTATTAAGGGAGCCAAAGCAAATGTACTGATATTGCTGCTCAATTAATCAATACTGACATATATAGAAAAGTAGGATAAGTTATAATCAAGGTTTGTTTGCATATATAGCATAGATTTTCGCCAGTTAAAATTTGACTCTGGATATTCTAACACGTATCCAAGGATTGCAGATAAGAAATATCCAAACATATATGTTCCTTTCTTCTTTTCTGCATGATCAAAAAAGTGAAAACTACGGTTAAGCTGCTCCAATTATACTCAGAAACACACAAGGGATTCCATATTTGAGAAAACTAGCATGCATCAATAACAGTGTTTACTTAAGAAAATGAAGGACATATTAAAGTTCTTTTATCTTTCAGCTATACCATCCATATTTAAAGCAACTTATAAGATTGGTTAGATTATTAAGGAAGTTCAAATTAATATAATAAATCTTAAGGGTATTTTGAAAGCTTAAAGGGAGCCCATTTTGGTATTTTGAAAATCTTAGTCAACTAAATTGGTAATTAATTGAGGAGCTGAAGAACGGGGGGAGGGGTGGAGAGCCATGACTCCTTTGACATAATTCTAGATCCTTGATAAAATACCTATTTCTGAGTCCAAGGAGAGCACAGTGCACTGCATTTGCACAAGCAGAAGCTGGAGCTATAGCAGCTGTAGGAACTGCCCGAACAGCAGTTGCCAATGCAGAACCTGCACTGGCTCCACGTTGGTATTTTTTCAATGGAGTCTGAACTAAAGCAGATGCAGATTTCTCAAGCCCATCACTGATGCTCTCATAAGCCTGCCAAATTTAGACCGTCAAAACCTTCTTTGAAATATAATTTGCATAAAACATGTATTCACATTTTGTTACCCCACATACTTTTAAGACTAGAAAACATTTGTCTCAACATTAAAAAAATAGGGAAAACCGTTCATTTGAAGACAAGTATCTAGGAATTCTCACCTGTTGAATACCTTGTTGGGCATCTTTAGGATGATTATGACTGACATTTGTATTTGTCTTGCCTTGTGAAGGCCATGATACAGGAGCAGGGATACTTGTGAACATATACTCAGCCTGACGCAGAAGGTCACGAGTCCCTGCTGCCAAATGCACACCAAGTCCAACAGCTTCAAGTGATATACTTCGAAGGAATGCAATTGTACCTGAAAAGCACATCTTAGCCTGCACATAAGCGGAACCCAAATTTAACTAAGCAAGACCAAAGAAATTTTGCTCAACACAACCTACCTCTTTGCATTCCCTTCAGTACCCTCTGATCTTTCCTGTAGCTCTCAAGTGGCAAGGAAACCAGCTTTGCAGCAGCACCACCAACAGCAACCAAGGATCGGACAGTAGGAAGGCCACGCAATACTTTATGAATCTATGTTATGAAAAAGACAGGGAATATTATGAATAAAACATTTGCAAGATGGCCAACGAAATTGGTAGCCTCAATAAACATTCAGAAGGCTGGCAAACCTGATTTTGGGAAATATCTTCCAGCCACTCCCCTATAATTGTTTCACAAACACTGCTCCAACCATAGACACCAACCGCATGAACATGTTTAAGTTCTAGCTCAACTCCCTGCATCAAAATTTTATTTCAGTATGATAGATACATGCCAAACACATCTCTTTGAACTCACACATGTGCATCTATGAGGGGAGAGAGAGAGAGAGAGAGTCAACTACATTTTAGTTACAAAGAGGACTGCAGGTATAAGGTCAAAGCAAGACTGTCATTATAGTTATATCGCCAAAGAGAAAACTCAAAAACATGACAACGGATAAGCAACAGCAGTAACATCGAATCTTGGCAACTAATTATGAACACGAGGGTAATGGAACATTGTTAATCCAACACGTGATTTATCCAGGCAGCAGCTGGAAGTACTATGAGGTAACCAATACAAACAATAACATAAGTAGACAGCAGAAGCTGCGTTATTTTTGAAATTCAAGGAAAATGAATCATGTAACAAAATGCTAGGAAGATAGCACAATCCACAACATTTTTTTAAATAAAAAAAATCAATAAACAAATAGAAATAGAAAATTAAAAGCACTTCTGTTGATAGTAATATATATTATTCATAGATAATATAAAAAGCAGTGAAACCACATAAGTAGGATGTCTAGCATGTGTTTGGAGCGATAACAAACTAGAAGGACACTTTATAGGGCCAGAACAGAAATCACTAGACAATGACAATGCCATTGTCTTCATGCATAGCTATCATGAAGTGTGAGAGCTAATTTATTAATAGTTTAATTAAGAACATGCAAACTATTCAAAAGATAAAAAGCCAAAAACAAAACAAGCAAAAAATGGCAACATCAAATGTAGCATTGGGATATACATAACAATATTATTGCAGAAAGGTGGCAAAAGGAAGAAAAACTTCACCTTCCATGGAACAATGTTTACAAGTTCCACATATTTCCCACCTCTCAATGCTACCAGATCAACATGGTGGGGACTATAGTCAACTCGAACAAGAATGGGCCAAATATCAAATTTCTGGAACAAATTTTCCTCAATCAGTATTCAGTAAATAAATTAGACAAAATAAGTAAATAAATAATCCAACCAATACCCTCAAGTTATACTACCCATAAATTATCCAGCAAAAACTATTATCATAGATTAGCCCTGAAGCCCAACATTGAATCATACAATTATTCATCAAAAACCATACCAGAAGAGTATCAGAAGAACACAAATAATGCCTCAAAAGGAGAAAAGATAGGAAAACAAATTCTCTCGCCACCTCTCCTACAATAACTAGAATCATATGATAATAAATGTTCATACATTCAGACCAAATGTGCAATTTGCTACACCAATCACCAAGATGCCAACACAAACAAGAAAAAAATGGAATGAAAATATGCAATAAAAATATGAATTTGTCCACACTTGCCTGAAAATAAGGCAGCAATGCCTCATTTGGAATGGCATGGCCAGCAAGAGTAGAGCTCTTCCTTACCAACAAATCAGAATCTTGAGGACAACCTAAAGACTGGTCAATTGATGAGCTTTTTTCACCAAAAAAACGGATGAGAAAATCAAGTTGGCTTTGATGAAGTTGTAATCGCATAGGAAGGAAAGCAATGCGTAACCTGAAAGTAAACAAAAAGCAGAAGCAACAAAGTTGGTTGATCAAAAGCAAGTGATAGAAATTCAGAAACAGCAATACAACATGCAGAATAGTGACAACAAAGAGTGATTCTAATATTTGCTTCTGTTTTCAATTGCATCTAACACAATAACAATTACAGTGAAACCTGTCGTGGCAGCCTCCACAATTTTAATAACACAAACTTTTTTCTTCTAAATAAAAATAGTAAGCAAAGCAAGGCTCCAAAAAAATGCAGCACAAAACCTCAAAATACTACTTCATAGAAAATAAAAATGTTGACTACTCAGTGCTTCTAAATTTTTCCTTCCATTATTGTAATACTATGATAAATAAATTAGTGCACGTATAATAAGTAATAACAAGAGGCAGTTACTTAGGTCCCAATCAGATCATTATCTGAGATTTTGAGCAGATGGACCTAGATCCATGAGTGACACACCAGCCCAAAACCTGAAACTATGAAAAGTAAAATGACCACTTCTACTAGAATACCAGTCCTCACCAGTCTAACAATGACCAACTAAAATGATAATTAATTTAGGACATGCACATGGCAGAGATTTTCATGGAAGGGCTAACACATAAGTTCCCTCAATGGAACACCTCATAGAAAATATTCAGTGCTAATTCAGTTATTCATATATATATATATATATATATATATATATCAGTAAGTATACCGGTACTCCTCAAGAGGTGTAAAAGGATCAGGTCTGACAGCTTCTAGGTCCAGTTTGAATGCCTTTGAAGAGGATTCCCTAGGATGATCTTTTGAATCATAGTATCTTAGCACCTACAAGTTAAACAAGGATAAGAGAAATTCAAAATTTTGTTTATACAGGATAGGTAAGGTAAATTAGTAATAGTAGAAGTACAATGGTAATGCGAACATTACCAGTTTCCAAGGTGCATCTGTGCTCTTGTCACAAAGATGAAAATCATGAATTGAAAGAGAAAGCTTGGACACAGATATTCCACCAGGTGGAAAAATGTCATATTGACATTCCACCCCAGATACTGCAAGCTCTAGACATACAGTTGTATCCCTTCCATGAATATTTTTGGACTGCTTATAACTCTTTCTAGTTTCACTCCAGTCAGAGCCAGCATACATTCTCCATCTAACATTAATGTTCTTAAGAATTACACGTCCAACGATGTTTACTGTGTCAACAGGACGATATGAAAGCTTGCCATCCACAATTTGTTTCAAACCGGCTTGTCCACTTGTTTCTGAAATGTGATTTTCTACAATTCTTAAAGAAGCATCCTCATACCATCCACTATTCCCTCTTCCAAGATCTCCCTCCCCCACATGTATGGATTTGTATTTTAGGACCTCATGTGATGATTTTATTCCTGTAGATAATTCAGTAAGGGGGCGTAACTCAGATAGACAGTAACTTTCGACGAATTCTGGGAAGTAACCTTGTTGTAGAAAGGAAGTTTGACTACTTTCAAGACCTATCCCATTAACAGGTAGATCGTGAAAAAACATCTCAGCATCTTCAAAGCTTAAGCTACAAGCGTCTTCAGCAACACTTTCCTCAAGGGGAAGGTCAAATTGTAACTCAGAAGAATTAAACTGGAAGGTCTCATTTCCATCCAAGTGAAATGCATCTTCAGATATCTCATCCATCAAGCCAACCACCCCACATTTACCCTCTAAATCTACATTAGCACTATGAATTTGAGAAGTTGATGGGCCAAAGTCCCAACTTAGGACTCTACTTTTCTCATCATTCCTCTGTTGTGCCTGCTGAAAATTATCCCACCGTGTTTGTAAGTGCACAATAGACTCCTCCACATCAGGGGTAAATAACTGTTGGAGTTGAGCAGCCAAGCGAATCAAACCAGATGTGGTATCATGGCAGGTTTCCACATCAATTTGAGATTTAGAACACCCTGCCTCCCAGAGAAGGCCATTGTTACAGTTAGTTTTCACAACAGCTTCAATAAGTGACTCCCGAGCAACTTTAACATAACCACCCTTATTTAGTTGTTCAGCACTATAAGCACCCCCAAGTTCGTCACACTCAGAGACTACACGAAGAAGAAGACCCAGATCTTGTACTCTAATTCTATATTCATTATCCAGGGAATCTGCCATGGTTGAATTTGAAAGACTGAAGGAAGATGCAGCTAACAGACAAGCTACATAGGGCTCAGACATGTCTTCTTTGGCATTTGAAGAAGCAGACTCTGAATCAAGAACTTCACTATGAACAGCCAAGTTCTTTAAGTGGGGCTCGTAACTCAAGGCAACATCAACCAATTTAAGAACAAAAGAAGCTCCACGAGGGGGTGTGTCTAAATCTCTCTTTGGCAAACTATTATCAGCAGATTGTTCAGGATCCACTGAGGGCAAACTAAAAAAGGAGCATATCACATCCATCCAATCCAAACGACCACCTGTTGCAACAATTGTGCTGCATCTCACAGTTATAGATGTAGAATCTTGGCAACTCTCTGGCTCCCAGAAGTGGACAATATCTGAACCAGCCAACCTAGAAGATAAAGCATTTGAACCTCCTCCATCACCGCGTTTCATTGTAGAGTCACTACATGATATTAAAAGAAACTCCTGATCTTGAACCCCAGAGACTGAACCCCATAATGTACCTTCACTATGGGTTAACCATAGAAAACTGGAACCCTTAATACCCCCAATATTTGAGACAGATAGCAAATCGAATTTCTGAATTTTCAGTTTTAGACAACCCCATGAACCTGGAAGTTCACTCTGCATAGGACCTTTTACATTTTCAATTGGATCTGGTCTGATCGAAATTTCTACAGAATCACATTCCAGAAGAACTGACGTTTGAGGCAAGGAATCCTCTTCTTTGCTAATAGTTGCATCACATGAGAAATACGATAATCCAGTAATGATCTGGTTTAAAAGGTTATGCAAGCCACTATATTGTGAACTGTCTAGATCAACTATAACAGAAAACAGATGAATGTGAACAAAACATGTGCTGCTCAAAATTATCTCCTGGCGAGTTTGAGCACTTACATCTTCAAGATCTTTCAGAGTAGTAACAGTGGCAACCTCATAACCTTTTCCCATGGATTTATTTCTGCTCCTGCTTTCTTCTAGCGTTGCTAAGAACTTGGCTCTCTCTGCTATCCAAGGGCCAGTCACAGGACCTTCCTGCCAAAACATTCTAATGAAAGAAAGACACCCAGTCCTGTTGCTGACAGATAAAATCTTTTGAGCAGAAAATGTATGCCTCTGCATACCACCATAGTCAATTCCAATACCATCTTTATGTGCAGATGTGACTGAGTAAAAGCAAAGATTACCAAAGTTCAAGTGCAAAGAACATGTGCCAGATGAGGAAAATTGTTTCTGCAAACTTCCATCAAAATGTGGACTGTTGTCTTGCATTCCACCCTTCGATGGTGATGGTGAAGAAATATCAAGAACAATAAATTGATTCCACGAAGAGTATCCTCCATCGTCTTCACCATTCTTAAAAGGGAAACATAGAATTACTCTTGCATTGGGGATTGATATGTTACCTTGCAAAGTTTCTGCTGAAGATAAGGTTGTAATGCTAGTGCCAGAACCTCTTTTCACATGGGGATGAGATGATTCACACTTATCATAGCAAGCATCAGACAAGAGTTTGTTGTTATTATTACCTACTTCAATAGATTTTCCAACTTCCTTCAAGAGATCTGATAACATCTTTAGCAAGCAGAAGTTAAACCAAAAAATAAGAGGTGGCAGTTCCAATGAAAAAGATGTT
This sequence comes from Fremontodendron californicum, assembly GCA_030761205.1. Taxonomy (NCBI): domain Eukaryota; kingdom Viridiplantae; phylum Streptophyta; class Magnoliopsida; order Malvales; family Malvaceae; genus Fremontodendron; species Fremontodendron californicum. Next base: position 2,773,893 of record JAULJL010000013.1, on the reverse strand, counting down.
CGCCCTGAAAAACCACCACTGGATGAGCTAGAACTCCAAGTACATTGGCAATGAGTGACACCAGAGGTTGTAAACAACATAATTTTGACCATATCACCCTTGTCTCTGAGTGGAAAATCAGTAGAAACTAACCCGCAAAATACATCTGACGATCGATTTCCAGCAGATGAGGAAAACAGAGGGAGAGCACGTTGAACTTCATCTTGCAGGTTTCTGATTGAAAGGGTTTTACTGTCAATGTTATTGCTACAATCCCCTCCATCCTTCTTACAGCACAAATAATCAGCAGCTTCAACATGCTCCATTGTTCCTTCAAACCTCATTTTTTGAGGACATACCTGTTGACCTTATGCATGTTTCGAATTAGTGTAGATATATCATGAGCAACAAATATAAAATTTATGTTTCAAAAATAGAAGGGAATGGAAAAGGGATTCTCCGAGCAAAATATTACCTGCACAACAAGAGAGATAGCCCTGCATTCTATGCCCAAATAATGAATATTGGAACTGGTATTTATTAGATCACAAAAATGACCCTGATCTTCATCATGAAAGGACAACACAACAGAAATTCCAGCAAAGGCTGCTTTAAGATTAGTTTGAACATGCTGCTGTTCTGTTTAGAAACAAGGGAAAGTATATGTTAAACCAAATTAAACGTCAAAGACTGAAATAATTGTTCATGATGAAGTACAAGAAAACAACAATGATAACAAAAAATTTCCCACTACTTGGGTGTCAACTACATGGATCAGATTACACTCTTAAGCTCTATTTATGACCATATGTGAGCAACAATATTAAATCTCCAACCATGCTCAAAGTGCATTAATATCTCCTGGATATTAATCAAAGGTCTTACTAACAAACATCAACAGGATTGTTGATTAAAAATGGATGTACATAACCCTAGCTTATTTGGCTTTTTCTTTTTCTACACCAGAATTATTACTTAAATCCCTTCAACTACGTTCTAAAAGAATCAAACTTCAATCAGGAACATTGGAAGATGAAAGCAGAACATACCAGAAGAAACACGAAAAGATCCAGAAGCAAGGCTGGATGCAGCAGTTATTGCACTAAAAACAGAACATGTCCAGTTCCACATTCCACTGCTTCCCAAAGCAGATTGCGAATTTCTCATTCCATCAAAACACTCAAAAAATTGGTCCACACTATAAAAAGGCCAGATATTCAATATGTTAGAAGAATTATATTGGAAAAGATTATGATACGAGATCTTAAAAGGTAAGTTTCAGCATTGAATTCCCCTTCATTCATATGTAATACTCAGTAATAAAAGATTCAGAAGCATTGAAGGAAGTTATAAAAAAGGTCTACAATTCATTCTCGTTCATAAATTTCTAGAAATGCTTTTCTCAAGCAATTAGGTTTAGATGCTACTTAGAAATTCTTAAGACTCCAAAGAAAAAAGTAATGGATAAACAGAAGATAATACGTAGAACAATAACTGTAAAAACTACATGCAAGCTAGGATGGTGCTTTTTTCTTTGGCATTCTCTAAAATTTTGTTACTTGTAGATATGATATATAGGATGCTAAATAAAAGCCTAGAAGTTCTGACATAAGTTCCTAACAATGTCCCTTTCACAAGAACTGTACATAAAATTCAGTTGTGAAGAAACTGATACCAACCTTGCACCAAAATCAACTTCTTCTCCTACACAGTCTCTCTCGTTTTTTCCGACAGAAATTGGTATCCAATTAGGTATAAGATGAGAACCAGGAAGCATAGATTCAGCTACAGATTCTTGCACATGCAAGGAAGTACAGTCCGCAGAAAAACTACCCTGATTTGCCATCAGTTTATCAATGGCAGTCACAGCAGAAACAGGGTCCGCTGATTGGAATTGAGAATTAGAATTTAAGTACATAGAGTCTGCTGTCTCATAGTGCATAATATTCTTCCCAACCTTGTCAAAGTTCTTATAAGTTTCCCATGAAAGTAAGAACCATTTAATTATGCTAGGTTGAAATCTTAATTCTACTGGATCAATAGAAACATCAACATCTACTTTGCGAATGTCCAAGGAACCATACTTCCAGGGAATACTTAGCTTCAAATTCCCTGAAAATCCACCTCTTTTCCCTGACATGATTGGAGTAGCAGCATTTGATAGCGAGCAATTCGAATATAATCCAGAAAAAGTCATTCCTGATTTGCGAGGAGCACAAGATTGATTGTCAACATCATCCATCTGAAGGAGCTCAAGTACTGCTCCTTGGAATTTAACAAAGTTTGTAAGTTGGCTAATTCCAAGAAAACTGTGAGCTCTAGCTTCATCACCTAAACCAGCATCTTCGGAAACAGAGGTTCCGCATTCTGTTTCTGAAATTCGAAGCACCAAAGTCTTATGGAAGCCCACTTTTTCACCATTATCTAGAGACGGATCAAATGCAACTATTAAATTTTTAATCTTTACATTAAAGCTTGTAAGAAACCATTTTACCATCTTTGCAATTGTCTTTACACCTTCATGGACATTATCAGACTTCCCAGGACTTCCTGCCATGTCATTTGAAAATTTCCCCAAGTCGCTGTGCATATAATGGTTACCATCATCACTGGAACTACAAGTTTCATCTGCACTTGGGATATGATTCTCCGAACAAGGGGCAAGCAACAGCTCAAGTCCATCAACCTCAACTTGACATCCTTTACCCTTCCAAGGCATTTTAACTAATAAGGAGCCAATAGACCCCTCTTTTATAAACAAAGATGCTGCTGGACCAATCTGGAAATCAAGCAAAGAAAGAGCAATATAACCATGAGAAAGCAAATGAATAATATAAAAATTAAAAAAATGAGAATACTGCCCTTAGGTACCCTCTACATTTCATTAATATCCTTAGTTACTAGGTTACAAAGGCACACTCATAACCTAGAGCCTCATGTATCCATGGCATACAACTTGAACTCTACTCTTACAATATTGCCATTTTTATCTAAAAGAAACACATATGTGTACTTGGTTACACTGATCTTCATTTAGGATCTCCTTTTCTGCTCCACAAATAGATGTAAAGCTTGTATCCTACATGCAGTACATGCTCTTTGAAAATTCAAAGTAAACCAATATTGAATTTACTTAATTACCATAGTACTATTTTGTATTTCTTCTTTTCCTTTTTTTTTTCCTTTCAATTTACGCACTACTTAAAATTTAAAAAGCCCAAATAAACAACCGAAGCACCCCATATCAAATTATACCAATAAAACGGTCACAGCATTTAAAACTTAATGATAATCAAGCATACTTCCTCTTCAGCTTCATGAAAATTTGTTATTTAAAATTGAAGCAAAAAACGAACATAAAGCCATGGCAAAAGGTGGCGTACCTTTTGGTTAAGATAATCGACGTTGAGGGCGAGATCATAGAGCTGGATGGTGCCTTCAGTGAGCTGAACATCGAGTTGGTCTAAATCAATATCCTCTAAAATAATTTGCCCAAGTTTCTTCTTCAACAAAAATTTAAACACCCTCTTCACCGCCCACTGGGAAGCCGATTTCGCTATATTATTCCACGCGCCAAACATCTTGTCTTTTCGCAAACTCGCTGCCGTTTCAATCCAAATTCGCAGCGAACCGGTGAAGCAGAAGGCCAGAGGGTTCCTTGTTCATTTTTTGCTTCGATTTTGGGGTTTAGGGTGAAATTAGGGTTTTGAAACGGTAAATTCTGTGCTCGTGATGGAAGATTGTGACTTCCATCAAGAGCGCGAAACGAAGAGAGAGAGGAATTGGGATTTCCGAGAGGAGAGACAAATAAAAGATTTAATCTGAAGGGATTTGATTGATTTTTTATGAGAAATTTAATGACTTTTGTTATAGTTATGGGGTGTTTAGAATTGGAGACGAACTTGTCCCTTATGGTCGTCGCGAATTGTAATATGTAGCTGTTTTTTTCTTTTTATTTGGTCAAATAAGCGACGAGCTAATTTGGGTTTAATTAAGGGGTACGTTTTAAATTTGGAACCATCATTGAGTTTATCTATGATTCTTTTTTTTAAAATACCTTTTAGAAATTTAATTTTTTTTTTATTTAAAAATAAACCAACCTTATATCTAGAAATACATACTTTGAAATTCAAAATCTTGACAATTACTAATAATCGTGTATTCTATTGATAGATTGTGAAATTTTTAATTCTCGTGATCAAAATTTAAACTTTGATAATCTTAATTATCAAAAAAAAAAAATTGGCAATTTTTTTATTTGGATGAAAAGAAATCCAAAAAAATTCATGATTTATTTACCGAATACTTGAGTCAAATTCTTGAAAGGGATGATATTTTAAATTGAGTCAAATTCTTGATATCAAAATCTTGACAATTTTTGAAAAACAACTTAAATGCAAAGTCATTTATAGAACATCAATAAAAATGTGAGATAATTAAGATTAATTTATCTAAAGTTATAAATATTATAAGTAACAACTCAGTCAATATCATTTAAAATATGATATTAATTAATGTATTAAATTCATCCATCCCAATCTAATTATAAATTTGATAAAGTTTTAAGACAAACTTTGAATTTAATCTATATGGTTAGGAGGTGGATTTTTGTAAAGTTCAACTTTGATCTCATACTTGCAATAATTTTCTTTCTCCTACCCTCTAAACTCGACTTTCATTGTACAAAATAATAATAATAATAATAAAGCTTTACGCCATGTAAATTTTTTTTTTTTAACTCTACATTTGTAATGAAATTTTGCCTTGAATTGTTTCATAATCCATAAAAGCAACAAAAGTAACAACTTTTACAATATTAACAACGATACCCTTTTTGTCGCTTTATTTTGATATCTTGCATCATATTTAGTTGGATTGTTGGATGATACTGATATATACGTAGTTACTAAGTTATTGAAAGGAAAAGCCCATGTCGTCTCCTTTTATATAGGCTGAAATTGGAAAAGTTTGCACTTTTTGCTCAATGGAAAGCTCACATCTTTCTACTCATCTTTAGTAAAGCCTACCAAATATACAGCGACGATATGATAATTTAAAAAAAAAAAAGAAAAAAAACGTCCTTTAAAGTTAAATACAGGCATCTTTTACTCTTTTCGGCTTTGCTTCTAACGAAAGGATTCCTTCAACATTAAAAAGATAGATCCCTTCAAACAAAAGACTACTGCCGTGTCACGAAAGCGACCAGCAATGAAGAAATAAACTTAAATATTGTCGTTTATCTCATGTTGTAAATTCTAAATTTAAAACTAGTTAGTGATTCAGTGAATCGATAAGGTAGAATTAGGTATTATTTATATTATTTGTTGTTATGAACCTATATTATCCAGATTTAGACTTAATATTCGATATAGATATGTATCTAATTTAGATATATTTGATTTTTAAACAAAATTTTATTTATTTAAAGAATTATATTCTAATACTCCTGTTCGAATATGTGTGAACATAATTATAAGACACAAATATTTAAAAACAAAAAATCCAATTAACATAGTCAGAACATCAATTCAATAAAAAAAAATTATCATACAAATTTTAAAAATAAAAGTAATCATATTTTTAATTTTTTATATACTAGTATTTTTTTATTAAAAATAACCCACTTAACAAAACTATCCATACCTAATTTGTTTTTTCTTTTAAATATTTTGTTTATATAATATTTTTTTTATCTATATAATGGGTGTATATTTTTATATTAAATATTTGATTCAATAATTAATATTCGCATTTTTGTTTTTTGTTTAAAAGAAGTTGGATTCAAACATCTTTCTCAAAAAAAAAATTATATACTAAAATGCAATATTAGATTGCAATAGGCCTTGAAATTCAATAAGAATGAGTAAATAATCTTTAGCCGGTGCTTATAGACACTCGTTAACCGGACTCAAATATGAAAAACACCATTTTAACTATGCAAAAGCACCCACATATTAACATCCAGAAAGAGAAAAAAAGATCCAAACTCACCAATAAATACACAAAAATTCATCTCCAATTCTTGTTTGGTGTCGGTATACCGTGATAATTCTCCTCAAACTTGATCCGTTGGAGCAAAGGTTTGGTATTTAGCAAGCCTATTCAACATAGAAATATAACCAACCCATATCATATTCGTAAAAATGCTGCTTTGAAACCCAGAAAAAGAAAATTTTGGAGCTTAAGGAAGATGGGTTAATTAGTCTTTGAGGTGGCAAGCAACACTGACCGAAACCTTCCCTTCAGACTGAAGAATAGTCACAGTCTTCTTGTTTGCTAGACCAGACCAGAGTGCTTGTAAGCGAAACAGTTGTTTTTCTTCACCATCTCTCAAATCAACTGCCCTGGAAGAGCAAGAGAGAGAGCTGAAAAGAAGGGTTTAAATAAAGATCAATTAAAATTGCTATATGCATTTAAATGTTCAGATCAAACTGAAGCTACTCAATTGACTGAAGAAGAAGAAAAATGAAGAAAAGAATTAAGTCTTTACTATGAGCCTCATTGGTAGCATTAGCACATACCTGCAGATTATTTCGTATTTGCTCTCATCAGGGCTTCACTACAAGTAAAGAGAAGGGAGGTGTGAACATGACAACTTTGTACAGATCTTGCTACTTTAATATTTACATCTTAAAATCCCCCAAATCTGAGCCTAGTTGATGATCTTTTTCTTTCTTCCAGGGTTTTCCATCTGATGATCATCATGACTGCTTCTTAGCCAAAAATAAACTGTCAACTTATCACCTGTACAATTTCATAAACATGATAAACTATGCTTCATTCACCATCTGGATGGGATTGTTTTGCTTGCAATATGTCTTGACAGCATTCCCCTCAAATTCAATTCATAAGGGACATTACAATCTTGAACGACGATTGCACTTGATACCAAGGAAAAGTGAATGCCTACGAGCAGACGCAAAAGGCTGTCCCTTTACTGGACCTGAAAATCTAATATCCCAACCTTCAATATTCTTGGGCACACAAGCATCAAAGAGAATTTGGCCAAGGACACTATGAGCCTTGATGCTTGGGGGAACAGGTAGAGAGATTGGTCTTTCTCTTTGTTCATTTTGTAGAGACCCAGACTCTCTACTAGGGTGATATTCGGCTGAACTTGGCAACAAAAAGTGGTCACTAGGCCCAAGGGCAACCTTCCTAAGGCTTTGGTTTGAGTTTACTGCTGCTTTCTGCAGGTCATAGATTAGCTCAGAGATCTCATCATGCATACCATTTCTTTCTCCAAGCTTTTGGATCCTATGGGAATAGACTGAAGTCGCCTTCTCAAGAAAACTGGCCACAGCAGCCCTGTACTGGATAGGATAATGCTTGTAGTGTTCTGAAATAGCAAATAATGACATTAGATCAGTTTTTATGTGTCACAAACATAGAAGTAACTAAAAGTACAAAACACAGATTATGCTTGCGTGCAATTTAGAGCAAGGCAACCCATGCTTTTCATAAATCTAGAAGAAGATAACATAAAATGAGCTATTATTACATAAATAAGCTGACGATGCCTCTACTTTCTTATTGATCAAGCAAATAAGATGTTATGTCTTGAATTTACTCTTATCAATGTCCTTAATATGGGGTTGATAAGATTAGACGTGCTCATGCTGTTTAGCTATCAGCCCTTCAGCTGAATTGACTAGATAAGTTTAAAAAAAACCCAATGGAAAATTGTAATTTAGAGGGGAAAGAAATACTCAAAACTTGATCTTAAATAATTGCCAAACATGGCTGTTCAACTTTTGGGGTCTGCTGAAACAGTAGCATTTTCATTATCAGCTGATGGCAAAAACCATAATATATAGTATGTGCAAATACTCCTGATATTTATATATGGTAATTGATAATAATTTATGGAAGCTATAATACTTGGTAGTAATAACAAACCAAACATGGTTTGGGACAGACCTAGGTGAGCAGAGCCATTCCACTTTACAACCTTAATATCTGCCCCAAGATCTTGCAAGCATCGAGCAAAGTTGCTGATAACTGGATATGAGGCGAGGTAGTCATTCTCTGAGCATAAAATGAGATATGGAGCATCTAAGTCCTACGAGTTGAGGGGAGAAAATTAACTGATGGAAGCATACCAAAAACAACTTAACAAGCTACAGGGATTATAAACTCACAACTGAGGAGTAAAGGGTCTGCCAATACTCAGCACGTTGAGACTCAAAGCCAGTTAGATAAAGACCAACCAGACCAGAAGCAACGCCTTTAGCAATCTAAGAAAAAATTTTGATGGTCCAGGCATTTTACGTATGGAGGGATGTAAAGCGAATTGGGCATTCAGATCGCTTGCAAAATCTACTGGACTAGAATCATAGATTTGTCCAGAAACACAATTTCTAATCAACTGACTTCCATCCTTTACAAAATGAAAACATTAACAACAAAACTTCATTTTAATTTATAAAAAGTAGAGATTTTAGAAAAAAGATTATATATGACTAGTAAATCACTACAAGAAACTAAGAGAGAAAGAAATGATACCGAATTAAGCTGACCTTCACCTGTTCCTTGAATAATCTACATCAAAATAGCTAAATTATTGCAACTGCAACAATGTAAATTAAAGCACAAAAAGTGTCCGACTCATTTGAAATTGGAATAAGAACTAAAGTTTCAATAATTATACCTGTAAAACCTTGTACATACAAGCCTTAGGACTCCCAGAGAAAGCAACAAAAACTACAGGACATGTTCTAATCTTTAGCTCCTGCAAACCCAAAACCGACAGGTACTTTACGTTTAAGATCTTCTTGAAACGCCAGAAGAAACATCTTAACGGATAGTAGACCTTAATGAAACTGACCTCAAGAAGCTCATTTAGAAGAACAAATGCTAAGGACATAGCCCTCTCAGGATAATATCAGCACAAAGAATACAACATGAAAGACTTAAATACATTAAAAGAAACAAGAAAAGCATCTTGCTAAAAGTGCAGCAAAAAAATGTCAAGCTCAAGATCTTAAAATCTGACAAATACTATCCACAGATGTCAAATTTCTAACCTGTACAAATCAAGACATAACTTATACAGCCCACAACTCCCACCCCTTCCCACAAGGCCCATCCTCTATGTGTTATATATAAGCCAGCAGCAACTCATTCTTCATACCAGTAGTGAAAATTCTTTTCAGCCATCATTTTACAAAGAGCCCCAACCCAAACCAAACAACTTCTTGCTGATGTCCTTACTTTCCCACATCTTCTATCTTCCCATCCTCAATTACTAAAATTACATCTTCCTTTTTCACAAACAAATACTTTTGATTGCCAAAATATTCTCCTAAAATAAACCCATTCAAACACCCCCAATAATCCAACTATCACAACCATCAGCATGAAAAAAAAAAATAATAATAATAAAAACCTCTAATTGAACTTTAACCATCAAAATAGAAGCAGAAGCTCACCTACAAACACCATTTTATGAGAACCCTCGACCAGAGAACCACCAATAAAAAAAAAAAAATCTAAAATCTTCTTATCAATATGATAAAATTTAGATAATTGAAACAGCTTTCCACTCTAATTTACTTTCTAACAGATAAAAATATCCATGAAAAACTAAAGAAACTTACGCGTTGAGAAAATCGGCACGAGAAACGAGGGAATTACAAATTAGTATTTTTTTTTTACAATTATCTGAGTTTTTGAAATTAATAATCTAGAAAAAAATATATATCTAATATAACATGAAAAATAAACTTTATTGCTATGATCATATAAATTAATATGATAAGATTAAGGATAAATTTGAACTATGAGATTAATTTCATATAAATGATAAGAGCATTATTGTAGTATAATTTCATATAAATGATAAGATCATTATTGTAGTATAATTGTAAATGGATTATTGTACTATAATTTATGGATTATTGTAGTACAATAATCCATATATTTTACATTATAATTGAGCAAATAGAAAAGGGTAAGAAACCAGATCTGCTACTGCGACTCGGAGAAGACAAAGTTTCTCCACGTGGCAAAACCCTATTGGAAGAAACAACAACAAGCTTACGCTCATTGGCCAGTTTTCACAAGAACACGTTGCAAAAAGTTCAGTGGTTTAGTGGGTTCGCGGCTCAGACTATCATAGGGACGGGCCGCCGGAAATGCGCCATTGCTCGCGTGGTTCTCCAAGAAGGAACCGGAAAGTTCATCATCAACTACCGTGACGCGAAGGTAAAATTGAAGTCTTCGGTTTCTGGGTTATCTTTAGGCGTCAGTATCTGGTGTTCTGTAACAATTAATTAGTTGTCTTCCAAGAAGGATCGGAATTGAAGGAGGCGGAAGTGGAGAGAGGTTTGGAGGAGGAGGTACGGCATACGGCGAGGAAGACGTAGTAAGCGGTGAGTCGGAGGTCGGAATCGGCGAGTTGAGAGGCGAGTTGGCCGAGTGGAGATTGGAGATCGGTTGAGGTGAGCTTGCTCGGCATTGGTTGAGGTTTAATTTGCAGTGGCGGTGGCGTTGACTCTCTCTTTGAGTGGCAGAGTGAAAGGTCTCTGAAAAAAAAAAAAGTCTAAAAAGCAAGAAACTTTTTCTCTCAAAAAAGTAGTCGTTACCTTCCTATCGTTGCAGGCCCTAGTGCTCAGCTTCTGATATGTCCTCTAGTTCTCTGCGTTTGCATGGGGACGTTAGTGACTCTTTATCCACTGAGGAGGAAGATGAGCTATATCGCAGCACTAAAAAGATAGACGAGCACCTCTCGACATCATCAAACCAGCAACAGCCAAAGGTCTCCTCCTTCAAAGAGTCTTTGTTGGGGGCCAGTTATGGGGCGTATGAGCAAGGCTTCACTCACCAAGGAATGGAGTCACCTGAAGCCATACCAGAATATACAAGCATGGAGCAGGACCACACTGCCAGCGACGGCAGTATTAACATTGTTCTCAGCAAGGATGAGAAGCTTCGCATCAGAAGTAAATGGTCTCAAACTCTCATTGTCAAAGTCTTTGGCAAGACCATGGGCTACCATTTTCTCTCTAACAAGCTCCACTCTCTTTGGAAACCTCAAGGTCGAATGCTCTTTATTGACCTGGGCTCCGATTACTTCCTTATTAAATTCCAAACAGGATCAGATTATGAAGCAGTCATTAAGGGAGGGCCTTGGTTTGTCGGGGGACACTTCCTAGCTGTTAGAAACTGGGAGCCAAACTTCAAAGCCTCTGAAGCCTCCTTCTCTTCAGTTGCAGTATGGTTAAGACTTCCTGAGCTCCCGATCGAATACTACGATGTCGAAATCCTCAAGAAGATTGGCAGGCACATCGGACCACTGCTAAGAGTCGACAGCCACACACTTTCGGGAGAACGAGGGAAGTATGCCCGACTTTGCGTCCAGCTCAACTTGGACAAACCACTCCCAAAATACGTGATCATTGAAGGGCTCAAGCAAGCCATTATCTATGAAGGCATATATTCCCTATGCTTCCACTGTGGAAGAATCGACCACCGAACAACAATGTGTTCAGCAAAATCACCTCCAACAAATACCGACCAGCCTGCCATGGTCGACAGCATTGAAACCCCAGCTCCAGCTCTGGCCAAAGAGGATGAAGGCTTCGGTCCTTGGATGCTAGTGCAAAGGAGACGCCCCAAGAGCCAAGCAGGTAAAACCATTGTCCAAGAGACAAAGACCCCCCTGCCAAGGACCACCCCAACGGTCAACCTAGAGGAAATGTGACAGACAAAACCCACAACCCCCCAAAAACCGTAATAGGCGTTGACATTGGTGCCATGCACAGCATGCAAGCTCAAACAAGGGCAGCACCTCAAGCTGGCATACTGCCAAAAGCAACCAAAGCCTTACACGTCAATACCATTAAGGAAAGTGGCAGCTCCCAAATCGCACGTCAGGTATCATTGGCCCCCACAACCGCTCCTCAAATGCTTGCTGGGGATAGCCAAACTCATGATGGTATGTGTGTCGACACTTTATCTTCCCCCAATAGCAATAGCCCCACCTCCATGCAAGTTTGCTTTAATCCACAACATCCTCTCGTACCCCAAAGTAAGACAAGTTATAATACCCCCATGCAACAAACAAACGAACCCTTTCCTTCACGACCTAGCTCCTCCACTGCCCCTTGCACTGATAACCCCACACCTTTCTTTACTAATGGCCCTCCGATGGAACCACAAGCGCCTTCAGAGACCCGAGTACAGGGGCCTCAATGCCAGCCAAAGAATGAGAGTATGCTTGGAAATGAGGCAGAGAAGGGACCGTCTCAGGAGTTCCACCATCTCCCAAACAAATGCTCCATCCCTGCACCCTCCATCATTCCCTCTACTATCACTGCTTGGCCAAGCCCACGATCCATTGAGACTAGCTCTGAACGAGATGAGACTCGCCGAAAGTTTAGAAGATCCGTTTCACCCAGAGACCGTAAACCAAGCGGGTATTCAACCCCCTCCTCCACCAACATTAGCATGCCTGATCTTGCCGCCTTCACTGCAGCAATTGCAACTTCCAAGCTCATCTCCCTCAGCTCCAACAACATGGACCCCCCACATACCAGTCTACCAGCTTGCAACCCACCCATTGGAAATTCACTTGCGCAACACGCAGCCCGCAGCCTTGCTTTTGCTAGTCAATGTGAACCTCCATATTCTGAAGCTCTATGCCAGCACTCTCCTCATCCAGGAAACGCAATCTCTCCTTTACAAGGTAGAACTTCTTCCAAAGATAGATCAAGTTCAGGGGCCCAGCCTAAACAGGACTCACCAACGGGTCCTGCACCAACCGAATCTTAATCCCATGTCCATTCTAATATGGAACTGTAGAGGTGCCAAGCACCCTAACTTTATTCGCACTGCTAGAGACCTGGTCCATACTCATCATCCGGATATTATGGTCATCACGGAAACGAAGGCCCGTGGGGTGGATGTCCGGCACATCATCGATAGGCTGCCTTTCGATGCTTGGAAGGACACCACTACCATTGGGCTCAAGGGTGGTATTTGGATGCTATGGAGCTCAAATAATGTCTCTATTCAGAATCTATGTGACACTGAGCAAGAAATTCATGCTACTGTTAAGGTACTTTCCTCAAACCACTCTTGGTTATTTTCAGCTATTTATGCAAGTCCACGTTTCCATGAAAGAACTGCTTTATGGCATAACCTAGAAACTGTTGCTTCACATCACTCTCTTCCTTGGCTTGTTGTGGGTGACTTTAATGAGGTCCTTTCTTCACAAGATAAACTGGGAGGACTCCTCCTCTCGGCTTCTCGACAGAAAGTTTTCCATGAGTGCCTTGACGCTTGTCAGCTGACCGACCTTGGCTTCACTGGCCCCCGCTTCACCTGGTCGAATCTTCGTAATCAGAATTGTCTCATTCAGGAAAGAATTGATTTTGCCCTTGCAAACCCCTCCTGGAGAATTCTTTATCCTGAAGCTTCTGTTAAGCACCTTCCTAGAACCCACTCCGATCACTGCCCCATCCTTCTTTCCCTCAAGACAAATCGCTTTTTTTTTGGCAAAAAACCCTTTAGGTTCCAAAAAATGTGGTTTGATCACCCTGATTTCTCCCGCATTATCCACAACAATTGGACAACAAATGACCTGTCACTTGGATCCTCTCTTGCAAATCTGACACAATGCCTTAGAAACTGGAACCATTTTGTCTTTGGTAATGTGTTGTCCCGAAAGCGCAAAACCCTGGCTCGTCTTAATGGGATTCAAAGATCTTTAGCAATGCAACCGAACCCTTACCTGGTGAGCCTTCAACGCTCCCTGACCGAGGAATATCAGTCTATTCTCAAGCAGGAGGAAGATCTTTGGGTTATGAAGTCCCGTGTCCACTGGCTTATTGAAGGAGAGAGGAACACTAGATTCTTTCACACCACATGTATGATTAGGAGGAAGCACAACAGAATCTCTTCCCTGAAGGACAGCTATGGCAATTGGATCACTAATGAAGCCTCCCTCGGGTGCTTGATTAACAATTTTTTCAAGGATATCTTCACCACATCCAATGATTCGGAAGCTTTCACTATTGAACAAAATTCGCTAAACTGGGCTCGCCTGTCAACTGATGCTAAGGCTACTCTCGGACAACCAGTTACTGATATTGAGATCCAAAAGGCCCTATGGTCTCTCAAACCCCTCAAAGCCCCGGGTCCTGATGGGTTCCACCCTATATTTTTTCAAAGATGTTGGCCTACTTTACAGAACAAAGTCTGTGCCGCGGTTAAAGCTATCTTCACCACAGCTACAATGCCGAGCGAGCTTAACCGAACTTTGATTTCTCTCATTCCTAAGTGCCAGAATCCAGCCTCCATCACCCAGTTCCGTCCGATAAGTCTTTGTAATACCACTTACAAGATTGTTACAAAAATTCTCTCTCTTAGGCTAAGACCCCTTCTGGACAAGCTAATCTCTCCTCTCCAATCCAGTTTTATCCCTGGAAGGCAAACGTCTGATAACTTCATAGTGGTCCAAGAAGCTATCCACTCTATGAAGAGCAAGAAAGGAAAATGGGGTTCTATGGCCATTAAGCTTGACCTGGAAAAAGCATTCGACAGACTCGAGTGGGGCTTCATCCGTAAGGTCCTCACCTATTTCAATTTCCCTTCAAGCTGGATCCAACTTATTATGAGTTGCATCTCATCTTCTTGCTTATCCGTCTTAGTGAATGGTGGCCAGCTCGAAAAATTTTATCCTTCTCGGGGAATCAGACAAGGTGATCCAATCTCACCCTACCTCTTCATCCTTTGTATGGAATTTCTAAATCATAAGATCCTGGAAGCTGTGGACAACAAAAAATGGTTCCCTGTCAACATTGCCCGATCCAGCCCTAAGCTCTCGCACATTTTGTTTGCGGACGACATTGTTCTCTTTGCAAGGACTGATAAGAAAACAACTTGTACCATTATGAAGGTTCTTGAAGACTTTTGTAAGGAATCCGGTCAGAAAATTAGCAACCAAAAATCAAGAGTGTTTTTCTCTCCAAACACCAATGAAAATCAAAAGAGACGGATCCTGCAGACTCTCAACTTCACCGAGACTGATGACTTAGGAAAATATTTGGGCCATCCGATCCACCATAGGCGTATGAACAAACAAGATTATGCCTTCATCATTGAAAAAGTCCGCTCAAAGCTTGCGGGGTGGAAAGCAAGTTTGCTCTCCCCAGCGGGGCGCCTTTCTCTCATCCAATCTACCACTGCTGCCATCCCTTCTTATTACATGCAATGTAAGAAGCTCCCAAGTAGTGTTTGCGAGTCCCTTGATAGAATCAATCGCAATTTCCTTTGGGGAGGTACTGAACGATCTACCAAACTGCATCGTATCAATTGGAGAGTTGTAACACTTCCAAAAGGTGAAGGGGGACTTGGCATTAGGCAGACAAAAGCACAAAATCAGGCTCAACTTACAAAGCTCTGTTGGCGGCTCCTAACGGATCAGGAATCCTTATGGGCACAACTTCTCAAATCAAAATACCTTTCAAGGAAAGGACATAACAACAGAGCTTCTGTTACTTGGCGAGCTTTGAAAAGTGTCCAGCATCTTATTGAAAAAGGGATCAGATGGGTTGTGAGAGATGGGTCAAGCATAAGTTTTTGGCTGGATAACTGGACGGGCCTTGGTCCCCTTAGAAGCTTTGTTGCTGGTCCATTCAATATTAATGAAGAAGCCTTCACAGTCAAGGAGTTTAGAACGATCTTAAACGATACTGGCTCCATCTCAATTTCTCTCCTCCTACCGACCCATATTGTTGATTCTCTCTTGGGTACCCCCTACTCCCTGCATACTGGAGCTGACTCCATTTGCTGGAATTTCTCCAGTAAGGGCGACTTCACCCTTAGTTCTGCCTATCGCATTGCTCTTGAAGCTTACACCTCCTCTCCAACAAAGGACACGAACACGTGGGATTGGGTTTGGAAACAGCGTCTGATCCCCAAACTGTCTTTCTTCCTTTGGGAGTGTGCCCACCAAATTTTACCAACAAAAACCCTCCTTCACAGGCGCGGTATCATCGACAATTTTCTTTGCCCCCTCTGCGGTCTTGAACCCGAAACCATCAACCACCTCTTCCGAGACTGTCCCTCTACACAGTGTCTGTGGCTCTCTCTTCACCCGCCTTCACAGCTCTCTAACTCCACAAACCTCTCTTTTATTGACTGGATCAAGACCAATATGTCCTCTAAGCTCTCTTTTCATGCGCATAGAATCCCCTGGAGGTTGGTGTTCATCTACTTTCTCTGGTGTGTCTGGCTCTCGAGAAATGCTGTTGTTTTTGGCAACCCCGAGCACCACGACACCATCATTCATCGAGCCGTCTCTTTGGCAGCTGAGTTCTTTGCCATTACCTCCAGGCCTTCCTCGCCATCCCTACCTACTTTTATTCAGGTTAAGTGGAACCCCCCTTTGCATGGTTGGTTTAAGCTCAACACTGACGGTTCTGCTATTGGTAATCCGGGACGAGCTGGTGCAGGTTCCATCATAAGGGATCATGATGGACTGTGGGTTATAGGCTCTCATAGGTCCATCGGCCACACCACCAGTGCTATTGCCGAGCTCTGGGCTCTTCGTGATGGTCTCATGTTGGCAAAACAAAAGCAGATCACTCACCTTGAAATTGAGCTTGATGCGCTGTCTGTTATAAGCCTTGTTTCAAATCCATTGTCAGTTAATCACATACTTGATCCTTTAGTTTCTGATTGCAGGACTCTGCTGAATGAGCTTCATCACAAGAAGATCCTACATGTTTTCCGGGAAGGAAATAAGTGTGCTGATGCCCTTGCTAGAAAAGGCAGTGACACTGCTCCTACCGTCTCTCCTCATGACAGGACTTATGTTCCCTCTTTTGAGTTGTATTATGAAACTCCTGCTTTTATGTTTTCTTTTGTGGCTGCTGACGCAGCTGGACTTTATATGTATCGCACTATTCCTTAATCTAATTATGTTCTTTTTTCGACCCAAAAAAAAAAAATATATTTTACATTATAAACTAAATAATATGATAAGAGCATTTAGCAGAAACAAAATTTGAAGGTAAAAGTTATTCAAAAAATACTTGTTTGGAGTAACATATATAAAATTACTGTAATTATTGAAACTTTAAGGTATAGATTTCATTAAACAACAAAAATTACTAAAGCATTAGTTAATCAATTACAAAGAGAGAGCAAGTGAACATATTTATAATAACATAAATTTTAAGATGATTAAAAATATCTTTTAAAATATTTAAATTTAAAATTTAAAAATAATATATTCATAATCTTATCTCTTTACAAATCCTTTCATTCTCTTCAAAAAATTATTATCCATATATTATGTGGTTAAATTCAAAAAGAAAGATAAATTATAAATATGTTTGAATTTAGAATTTGTAGATAGATTTTTATATTAGATTTAAATAACTTTTCAAATGGAGTTATTTAATTTGATCATATTTATTTTAAATATTATCCTACTTATTATTAATATTGAATTGAATTGATAATTTGTCCACGTAGATAAGGAATATTAATATCTTTTATTATATATCATAATTATAAAATATGATATATAATAATCTATAACATAGTTTGCGACAATTATATTCATTTTTTGAGACACATAGTTTGTATCACATCTTTTAAACATATTCAATATTATGATTATTATATCTTTAAGTTTTTTTTTTTTTTTTTTTTTTTTTGTTTTGAAATAAGCGTGAACTTGATTAATTAGGAAGAATTACAATCGTCAGATATAATTTCAACAATTACAGCAGATGTTTCTTCCATCCAAACCATATCAGTCTAAAGTTGAAGTCCATATTTTGCAAGAAGGTGAGCAGCCATGTTCCCTGTTCGTCCAATGTGGCGAATGCAGCAGGATTGAAAAGATGCAGCTCTGAACTTACCATCAGCAATTATAGGGCCAATCTGGGAGAGATCTGAATCCTAAGCTTGGAGTTTGTTGATGATCCCCAAAGCATCTCCTTCAAGTATTATCCTTGTGAAACCCATATCATAAGCAAAATCCAAAGCCATTTTTTATGCAATTGCTTCAGCCATAAAAGAATCTGGGACTGCCAAAGCTTTAGCAGATAATGCCCCCATAACTTCACCATTCGAGTTCCGAATCACAACCCCAATCCTACCAATCCTGTTTACCCCATCAAATGCTCCATCAAAATTCACGAGGAACTCATCACTGTTAGGTGGCGACCACTTCTGGGGAATCAATAGATTCTGGGTAACTGTTTTTGCACGAGCTTTGTTAAAATCCTCAATATATTTTCTAATGAAATTATGAGTTTCTGATAAATTCCTTCTATCTTCACCATGCAGCTCACTGTTTCTTCCGCTCCAAATAGACCAGAATGTAACCATATACAATTGCAGCTGGGTAAAATCTGAAGATGCAACTAGTTGACCAAACCACTTCGCAAAAATGTCTAGAGTTATAACATCTCTGTTCCAGATTATGCCCATTTGTGTCTAAATGTGCTCTGCATTTATACAGTCCCGTAAGGCGTGAAGAATCGTCTCCTCCCCATTGTTGCATCGAGGGCAACCTGCCTCCTCCGAGACTTTTCTGTTGTGCAAAATCGCCATAGCTGGTAAGATCCCTTTGCAAGCTTTCCATATCAGAATTTTAATTTTTGTTGGCACCTCTACTGCCCATAATTTTTTCCACAGAGCTTTAGAATCATTTAGGAAAGGATTTAATTGATCATATGTCTGTTGTTGTGCCTCCTGACTGAGTAATATGTATCCACTCTTAATTGTGTAGGTTCCCTTCTTATCAAAATGCCACACTAACATATCCTGTAGACCCAACCTGCTAACTGGTATAACCTCAGCCTCACTTGCATTAAAATTACTGTGTATGAAATCCCTTTTCCACTGCATCGATTGCTCGCAAATTAGATATTTGACCAGCATCTCTTCATCCATTGAACCTCTAGGTGAATCAACCATAAAAGGTTATGTTGTTGGCATCCATCTGTCCCTCCACACTTTGATTTTCTGTCCGTTCCCAAGTCTTTTTTTTAGGACATCTTTTGCTCCCCATATGCTTCGCCAAGTAAGCGAAGGCATCCTCCCAAGTGATGAGTCCAGGAAAGAAGTAGTAGGGAAGTATTTAGCTTTTAAAACTTGGAAAGCCAGAGTGTTGGTCTCTTGAAGAAGACGCCACCCCTGTTTTGCCAATAGAGCTTTATTGAAAATCTCCATGTCTCGGAAACCCAATCCCCCAACATCCTTTGCCACACACAGTTTTTTCCAACTAAGCCAATGCATCCCTCTTGTTTCTTTCCCATAGGGCTTCCACCAATATCCACTTATTATACTGTTCAGCTCCCTACATAGTGATTTAGGAAGCATGAAGCAATTCATAGCATAACTAGGAACAGATTGTAGCACGGACTTGATAAAAACCTCCCTTTTCCCCTTGTGATAGGCATCTGTTACTCCAGCCTTTGAGTTTAGAGTTCAGCCTTTCCTTTAGATCCCTGAAAGCACGTTTTTTCCCTCGACCAATCAGACTAGGCAAGCCCAGATATTTCTCCAGATTTGTGGTGGCTTGAATGTCAAACATATCCTTGAGGACCTCTCGAAATTCAGGGGTAACATTATTGCTAAAAAACAGGGTTGATTTGTCAAAATTGACTTTTTGGCTCGAACCCTCTTCATATAACTTTAGCACGTGCTTCACCCTCTTGCTTTCGCTCCTATTTGCCTTCGCAAAAAGCAAGCTATCATCCGCAAAGAAAAGGTGAGTTACGCTCGGACCGTTACGGCTAGCTCGTACACCACAAAGTGCACTATCCTGTTGTGATTTAGCAAGTAATGCTGAGAGTCCATCTGTGCAAATCAGAAAAAGATAAGGAGATAATGGGTCACCTTATCGGAGACCACGTTTAGGCCAAAACTCATCAGTGATACAACCATTAATATTAACCGAGTAAGAAACAGTAGTAACACAGGACATAATAATAGAAATCCATCTAGAGTGAAAGCCTAGAGCCTCCATCATAGACTGAAGAAAATGCCATTCTACTCTATCTTAGGCTTTACTCATATCCAACTTGAGAGCAAAGAAACCAGTCCTCCCAGTCTTTCTTTTTTTTAGAGAGTGTAAGAGCTCATAAGCTACCAGAACATTATCTATAATAAGTATATTAGGGATAAAAGCACTTTGAGACTCGCTAATGCAAGAAGGAAGCACTAGTTTGAGTCTATTGGCAAGCACTTTCGCAATAATTTTGTAGATGACATTACACAGACTGATTGGTCTAAACTGAGTATTTTTTTTTTTGGGTTTTTGGTTTTTGGGATCAAGACAATATTTGCCTTGTTGATAGACTTCAAGTCTCCTTCGCCATTCAATATAGAAAGACAAAAAGAGATAACATCATCACCAATAATATGCCAATATTTCTGATAAAACAAAGCAGGCATACCATCGGGTCTAGGAGCTTTGGTTGGGTGCATCTGTTTTATAGCTTGTAGCACCTCTGTTTTGAACTCTGCTAGTAGAATGGAATTCATCTCATCCGACACCCTGTTTACAACAACCCCAAGGATTTCTTCACAGCTGCTAGGGCCTTGAGACTGAAATACATCTTTGAAGTAACTTGTAGCTATCTCCTGTATTCCAACCTCATCTTCACACCATTCTCCATTAGTAGTTTCTAACCCTTTTATAGAATTGCAACGTCTTCGTTGGTTAGCCTTTGAGTGGAAAAATGCAGTATTTCGGTGATATCTTTAAGATTAAATATGATATATTTGTCTTCTCATCTTAACATATCATATTTTATAGATTATTAGAATATATATCATAATTATTTACGACAATTATAAATTATTAGAATATATTTTAATAATAACTGTATATCAATTCAATTCAATGTTATGTTTTTTTTTTCCTTATTAAATGATAACCTAAGTTTGTTATTCAAAGATAATATTATTATCTTTTATTATATATATGATTATTCAAAAATATTTAAATTCAAATAATTTGAAAGGATAGAATAATTATCTTGAATTTAAATAATTTATTTATTAAATATATTTATCTAATTTAAAACTTATTTTAAATATTATTCTAAGTGTCATTAAAAGCACATGTTCACCAAAACATTCATGTCAGCACACACTTACCTAGTCAGTTAACCTCTTATATTATATTATAATATATATATATATGATAATAATAATAATAATAATAATAATAATAATAATAATAATAATGATAATAATATAAAAGAAAGACCTTTGATTTTGCCTTTTTGGGAACTACAAACGCTTGCACTACATTCAACATTGTACTCTCAGCTGTCTTTTTTTGGATTTCCAAAACCAAAAAAAATCATTATTATTAATTTCTTATCTAAAATCAAGTAATTAACGACAAAAAATATAGTTTTTTTTAGTGTTGAGATAAAAACATGAGAATTTGAGTTTCAATATATACTTTGAAATTAATAATAATAATAATAAATTATTTGATAAAATTTAAAAAAAATTATCAGCAAATTTAATAAGATTATGCATATTCTTAAATAAACACATTAAAATTTTAATTTATTTATAAAATTTAAAAATTTTACCGATAGTAAAAAATATTTTATAATATATATATATATATGCTATGACCCGTTGTTTGCTTCGCGTTATTGATGTAAATAGTAATACTCCAATTTTTAGTTGTCGGAAAACCCAAGCTTAACCCATTTTTTTTTTTTTTCATCTCTTTGAGTATGATTTAGTACGTAAAATTAGTCAATTTATTCATGAACTAATTGCGACCAAGTGAAAGTTTCGAACTTGACTCGTTTAGTATTGAATTAAGTTTGAGCTTGAGTTATTCAAATAATGAATTGAGTTTAATTTTAATACTTTAATATCCGAGAAATTTATAAATCTAATTAAGTTTTTATTTTTTAATATATATGTATAAATAAATGGTAAAAATATATAAGTGAAAAGTAAAAATATATTATTTAATATCTATTTTTATAATTTTACCAAGTTTAATTATTGCATCGAATTCAATCAATTTAAGTAAATTATAAGTTGAATTTGAATATGAAAAATGAGACTTAATTAAACTCAAATCAAAGTTCAAATCTCAAGTTTTCAAATTTCAAGTTTTTGAATCAAATTAAGCTTGAACTCGAATTTAATAGCTTATAGTTCTAATGCAATACAGGTATTTTATTTTATTCAATTATGACTAAAATTATATTAAAAGCACTCTTTAAAATTATTATACATAATAATATTTTCATCAAATATATTAAAATAATAAATAAAATTATGAACTTCTATATTAAATATAATATTTTATTTATACTATTATACAGTGAACGGCTGAGTTGGTGTCACTGAATCAAGTGACACCAATTCAGTTGGTGAAAAAACAAAAAAATCAAAACTGATATTATATTAAAAAAAATACCAAGATTATTGATGATTTTTCAATTTTTATATGATTTTTATTTAAAAAAAAAAAACTATCCATACTTACAAGTTACAAATTATCCACTAATAAAAAATTTTAAATATAATATTTTACCTATTTTTTTTTTTTTTCATTCACCCACATGATGGATGTGTAATTATAAATAGTTCAAGGCCCAAAGGTGTGTCAAAGGGTACATAAGTTAATGAAAGCTTTTGGTGCTTTCTTTGTGATTTGCATTATTGCATACTGAAACTCGTAATGATTAACATGAGTTTAGGCATTTTGTATATAATTGATACTTAAAAAGATTAGCATAAAAGTTAATCTCTAAAATGACTTTTTTTTTCCTGCTTACAGATGCTTTTCTTTCTTAATGGTGGCCGACAGGCACGTTAATGTGAAGGAATCATGTCCTGATATTTCAAACAAATAAGTAATTTTGAAAGTAAAGCGGCCTAAAAGGAAAATGCTGAATACAGAAAAGTTATAAAGATAAAAACGAAGAATAATAATAAACCTGCCGAAAGGGGAAGGCTGAGAAAGAATTATAGACCAATTCAAAAACAGCCAAAGGAAGCTCAAACAAAAAAACACCTTTCAAACATAGAATCAAATCCCCATCAATGGTCTACATTTCTAACCGAATCCTCTTCAAGGGAAAAAAATGTAAAATTTTACTAACAGTTACTGCCCGACAACAATATCAGAAAAATGGATATTTACTCAAATAGAGATAAAAGTTAGTAATTTTTTATTTCTAAATTGGTCTTAACTTCCAAAAGGATTCTTAGAATAAGCTCCTTTCAATATTGTAATGTGAATGTATTAAGGAGCTCATCTTTGTTAGTCGGATTGAGATGTAAATATCGGATACGAATATGTGTTTGACATAGTTTAAAAAAAATTTCATGTATTTGAAATATTTTTGAAGATTCATAATTCAATACTCATATCTGAATATGAATCAGACATGGATATCAAATATTAATACTCTAAGAAAAATAAGAGTACGAGCGAGTTAGTCAACAAACCGAACCCATTGGTATCGACCGTGGAGAGGCACATCCTTGACAATATCATAATTGTACCTGCAAAAAAATAGTGTAGAAATACACAAAATAAAAAAGTTTGTTAGTTAGAGATTGGAATTTCCTGATTCTGCAAATGTTAAAATGCGCCATTTTGGTGACACTCCTTATCCTACGCACATAAAAAGGAAAGAACGCAGCTTACTTCTCTGCAAATCGTTTTTGCTCGTACTTTTCAGCGACAGAGAAGAACTCGTCGATCTCCGTTTGTGATGGCATCTTCGGCGGCTTTTCCGGTGATGGTGGTGGCTTTTTCTCGGGCGATTCCATTTCCTCTGAGTCACCACAGAGCTCGCTTAATGGAGTTGTTTCTCTACTGAAAAAGAAAAGGTGAAAATGGAGATTATAAAAACGGAGAGTTAAGGGAAACGATTCGTTTTTATTTTTAAATTTATTTTGAATTTTGATGGATAGAAATAGAAAAAAAATAATAATAGTAGTAGTAATTAAGGAAGGAATTAGTGAAAATTAACCTGAATTTGTTGATGTTGATGCACGTTGAGATTTCAGTTTCAAAACTCTTGGCCTGCAAAAGCACATCCATGAACTAATTAATTAATATATCTACAAATATTAAAAACGATCAATTAAAGCTCATGCGAAACGGCAATCTTTTGACGAATAGAGAGGCTTTCGCTTTCTTCATTTCCTTTCTATTTCCTTCTTCTTCTTTTTTCTCTCAGCAACCAAACGGGAAAAAAAAGCAGAAGAAAAACGAAAAAGGAATTCGAAATTCACCCCTAGATTTACGAATTTCAAGCTATCCTTGACAATATCACAGGACTCATTGCTCGAACAACGAGAAGTCGAAGACTCGCAGGAGCAGAGGCTGGAACACATGTCACAGGCGAGCACTCCACCGGAATTCGAGGAAGTGGCAACGGTAATAAGCTTGTCCTGCGAATTTGAAAGGAAGCTAGGGTTTTCGAGCTCAATGTCCGGTGAAGTTAACTCCAATTCTTGAAATTCTCGAGAACCAACGGCTTTTTTACTCTTTGATAATGAGAAGCTTGTGCTTGAAGCTTCCATCTCTGCTGTTTCTGCACTTCGTTTACAGCTCCTCATACAATCAACCATTTTTGTTATCTTTTCGTTGTTTTTTTAATTAAATTAGCTCTGTTTTCCTTTTTGGTTTTGATATTTTTGGGGTTTAGACGGAGGAGAGTGTTAAAAAGGCGATCGAGTGAGCAGATGATGCAACATCAGCCGTTGATTTTTCAAACGGTGGAGATTTGTTCTTTTTCTTCTTTTTTTTTTTTTTTTATTGTGTGTGGTCCTAACTCGGCAAATTTATCAAGATATTGATTTTTTTTAATTATCAAATTATCTATATTTTTTAATTATTTATCAAAAAATATATATTTTTTATCCGTTGATATGGCGACTTCCCAACTTCAAATTTTATTTTTTAAAAAAATTTAGGCTCGGAAGTCGCCATAAATCGCCATATCATATGGCGACTTCCGAGCTTGAAATTGAAACAAAAAAAATAAAAAACACTGGGAAGTCACCATATGACATATGGCGACTTCCCAGTGTAATTTTTTGACTTTTTTTTGTTAAGGTGTTGGGAAGTCGCCATATTATATGGCGACTTCCCAACACCTTTTTTTTAAAAAAAATATTTAATTTAATATTTAATAATTTAATTTAAAAATATATATTTTTAAATTATTTTAAAAGCCTAAATAATATATTTTTATAATATTATTATTTTATATATAATTATTTATTTATTTATTTATATAATGATAAATAAGAATAAATCAGCATATGACATGGAATGTGAATATGTAAATATTACGAAATATGTAAATATTACAAGTGCAGAACATGTAATTGGTTCATTGTTGATGCGAATTCTCCTCCAATGTGCCAGGTTGATAAGGATATTTTCGACGGCTATGATCTTCATTTCTGCATAATCCACAACGTTTTGGTTCGCCTTTCTACCTGAGGTCCATTTAATTACAAATACGACTTGATTTTGGCCGATCATGTGGATCTCTTCGTATTTTAGGATTAGGACACACTTCTGGTCCATTATATTGAGGCCAATAACATTTATTTGCAACTGCTTTAAACTCATGCCTATAAACATTGAATATAGTGTCAAGTTTATACCACATATTGCATGCAATCTACATGGACATGTGCACAAGCAGCAATTACATGTGAACAAGGAAACCTTTATGCTTGAAACTTCTCACAGTCACACCACATCTCATTAAGATTAACTTTGTACTTCATTGCAGCAACTCCTTCTTGTGGGTCAAGTAACTCTTCAATAAAAAAATATTGATTTGCGCCCGTAAAATTACGAACCGAGTGGGAGTTAGCTTTCCTACGATTTTCTAGCATTTCCATTGTGACTGTTTCACAGTATGTGTGCCCTCACTCGATCATTGTTTGTTGTTTGTTGCCCATCTTAACAAAAAGTTCAGCCAACCTATAATATGTTGCCTGCACCAAAGCAGTAATGGGAAGATGGCGCATCCCCTTCAACACTTAATTGATAGATTCAGCTAGGTTGGTTGTCATATGCCCATAGTGTCTTCCTTCGTCATATGATTGGGCCCACTTCTCCTTGGGAATCTTATCAAGCCAATTAGCCGCCTCTGTGTTTTCTCCACGAAGAATCTCATACATCCAATGAAAATGGGGTCGCCTCAACTCGTATCCTGTTAAATTTTAAAAAGAAAAAACTTGTTAATTTCAGTATCATTTTATATATTAAAGGAAATATAAGAGATAAAATAACTATGATCCGATTCCATACCCATGCTGAAAATTTGTCGACGCAATTCTTTATTGTTAAACCTTTGCATGAAGTTAGCTGCAATGTATCGAATGAAGTACACAGAGTATGCATTTGGAGGATTCCATCCTACCATGGCGTCTAATTGCAGCTTTGATGGATTCATGTTGATCAGACATTAAGCATATGCCAGGTTATGTTATCACATGTGTATGCAAATTAGTGAGAAAGAATGATCGAGCCTTCGCTGTCTCACCCTCCACAATGGCAAAGGCAATTGATAGTATATTTCGGTTGTCATCTTGTGCAATAGCTAACAACAATGTTCCTTTGTATTTTCCATATAAAAATGTACAGTCTATTTGCACAATATGTTTACAATACGGAAACCCTTCAATGCACGACTTAAATGTCTAAAAGAGTCGATGAAATATTCTCTTACTCTGGACCATTCGATCACCGTGATATGCAAGTACCGTTTGCAATTCCACAATTGTATCAGGAAAGAAATGTTGCATTGCACCCAACCATTTAGGTAGATCATTGTACGATCTATCCCAGTCGCCAAAGACTCAAATAATTGCTTTTTGCTTTGCATTCCATGTGTAATAACCAATTTTCGTCCGGGTCGGATTCGAATCCGACCCGGGCCAAGTACGAACCGGGCCTGCTATTCAGCAGGCCCAATCTGCTATCCAGGCCCATTGGCCCATTTCCGGCCCAAACCCTAATCCCCTAACCAGACCTCTGCCACCAGCCTCCCTGCCAACCCAGCCCTACCTCTGCCACCCTGACCAACCCCCCTGCCACACGCCAAAACCTACCCCTGACCACCGACCCTTGCCCTGCCACAGCCACCCCACACGGTAGCCCCTCCCCACACGCAACCCAAGCCCCCACGCAACCCCTCCATAAAACAAACCTCAGATCAGGAAAAAAGAAAAGAGGGGAGGAGGAAGAGGAGGAAGGAGACCCCGGATTCGGATCCCCCTAGATTCGAACCCACCAAAAAAAAGCCAAGGAGGAGGCCCCTCAGCTAGCAAAAAAAAAAAACCAAAAAAGAGGGAGGAGGGAGGCCCGATTCGGAGGACTCCCCACTGTTCGGACTTCCCCGGAGCAAGGAGGAGCCAGATCGAAACTCCCCCCTTTTCAGCAGATCCGAAAAAGCCCCCCTCCTTCGCCAAAAAGGCCGGATCCGGGGTCCGAAAGCCAGATTCGGACCCTTTCAATCGGCTTCCCCAAACCCTTCTTCAACACCCAAACCTGCAAAAACAAAAAAACCAACATCCAGCAAACCCAAAAAAAAAAAAAAAAAAGAAAAACCTAGATCTACAAAATTCGGTGGGGATCCGGGCTAAACGGAGCCCGGATCCGTAACGAGGGGGTCGAAAACCCCTCGGATGTTAGGTTTTGGAGAAAACCGGCCGCCGTTCGACGGCGGCCGGCGACTGCGTACGACGGCCGGAGCGGTGGCCGGCCGTCGGATTCTGGGTTTCTGGGGAGGTTCTGGGCTGAGAGAGAAAAAGAGAGAGAGAAGAGAGAGAATTCAAAAAAAAAAAAAAGAAAAAATGAAAAAAAATAAAAAGGGGGCTATTTATAGCCCCCGGTGCGGGTCAAGGTGACCCGCGCGTTGACCCGCGGGTCGACCCGGGGTCCGCGCGGGTCACCCGCTTTTTTTTTTTTTTTTTTTTTTAAAAGGGTCGGCGTCAAAACGACGCCGTTTTGACCCAGGGTCCGCGCGTGGACCCGCGGATCGACCCGGGGTCCGCGCGCCCGACCCGAAAAAAAAGAAAAAAAAAAAAAGAAAGGCGCCGAAACGACGCCGTTTTGCCCGAGGAGGATCCGCGCCTGGACCCGGATCCGACCCGGGGTCCGCGCGGGTCCTCCCTTTGGGCTAAAAAAAAAAAAAAAAAAGAGGGAAAAAAAGAAGCTGGGCCGAACCTGGCCCAGCAGGCCAGGCCAGAACCAGGCCTGGCTCAGCAGGCCTGGTTTTGGGCCAGGCCAAATAAAAAAAAAGAAAAAATTTTAAAAAGTAAATAAATAATAAAAATAAAAAAAGAGGAAGAAAAAAAAAATCAAAAAATCAAAAATATTAAAAAATATAAAAATATATAAAAAAAAGAGAAATTCACAATTATCGTTTTTGACTTTTTTGGATTTTTGACATTTTCAGGTGATTTTACAAAGATCAAGTACGACATTTTAATTTTTGGATACTCGGTATTTTTCAGGTATGATTTTAATTTTCTTATTTATTTTTGTTTATTTATTTTTTCTCAATATTCGACGTATTTTTTTTATTATTCGGTTTCGGTTTAAAAAAATAATTTTATTAAAAGCATTTTAACTTTCGCAAAAAAAAAAAGATTTTTAATAAATGCGAATAACCGACGACGGAATTCGAAGGACGTCACGGTAGTGATTCCTAAGATATCTTGAGGTACGAGAATTTCGTTAAATATCACCACGAGTGGTGGGAGTGTTTAGCGACATGCTCGATACAAAAATTCGTTTTCGTTTAAAAAAAATGGAAATAATCTAAATACAAAATGAATAAAGAGCGAATGTTTATTGCGCTCGATATTTTGCCACGCTCGTATTTTTAATATTATGATTTGCATGTTTAAATTTTATAGTTATATGCTAAGTCGTATGCGTCCGACATTTAAATATTCGCATCATACGCATGAATAAAAAATGGATGTAAATTGCCGACGACGGAATTCGAAGGATCACGGTTGTGATTCCTAAGATGTCTTGAGGTGAGAAGATCTCGTTAAATACCACCGAGAGTGTCGGGAATATTTAATGAGTATTTTCGATAATAAATTTATGTTCACTTTCGATTTTTAAAAAAATAAAAAAAGAGTTCAAGAAAATCCAAAAAAATAATAAACATGTTTTTTTAAGAATAAAAAAATAAAAGATAATTATTTTTAAATACCGATGTTAAATCCATTAAATCGAGATTAAAGATAACACGTGATTAAGTGGTACCGTTTTCTAACGGGCGTTACGGGGGTGCTAATCCTTCCCCGCACGTAACCGACTCCCGAACCCAAATTTGTTTGTCTCTCTGGTTCAAAGCGCGGACTTCGAAATTGGTTTTAAAAAATGTTTTAATTAATTTTAAAATATTTTACTAAAATCGGTTTTAATAGGTGGCCAATCACACCTAGCAAAAAAGATTGGTGGCGACTCCATTTTTTGTGTTTTCATAAAAAACGTCGTAACGGTCAAAAAAATCGTTATGACAGCTTGGCGACTCCACTGGGGAACTTTGAGAGTCGAGCCACAAATTGATCATGTGTTGTTTTAAAATCTCGAATTAATGGATTTAATCGGTATTTAATTTTAATTCTCTTTATTTTCTTTCTTTCTTTATTTTTATTTTGCTTGCAATCACACTTTGATATTTGTTAATTCTTGATTCATAATTTTTTTTATGTCGTTTATTTTTTAAAAAATCATGGGATGATTAGAATAAAGAGTCGTAAATAAATAGTCGAAGGTTTGCTTGTTCCTTCTCACACACGAGCACGTACATTTCATACATAAGCTCTATACCCGAGCTTTATCCCTTTAGGTGAAAGTAAAGTACCTACGCTCTCGTGAGGCAATAACCTCCGCATGGGCTAGCGAAACACTTTCGGAGTAATAAAGTTCCTACGCTTTCGTGAGGCAATAACCTCCGCATAAGCCTGAAAAATATACTCAAACAAATTGAACCCGTTTTAAATCGGGATGCCTTACTAGCCTTCACGGGCGACAGTAAGGAGCAATTTGGAGCCTTTTAGATCCTAACTCAACCTCATGTAGTGAACTTGAGTAGAGCCATATCGAATTTCCGATCGGATATCCTCGAAATTAGGAAGGAACATTGTGATCTTTCGCTATTTGTTTACACTCCGAACAAACTATAAATCGGGTAATGATGAACGTACATCGTGCTACCCGCAATAAGTTTTATTTTTCGCTCCGAAGGCACCGTGGTGCTTAAATAAGTTGATACTGTCGGAGCAAATGTTCGTTAACTTTTTGAGTTTGTAAATATGAAAATTCTTTCTTTTCGTACATCTCGTATATTTCATGCACTAATGCACTTGTAAATAAAACATGTACATTTATAGTTGTATTTTGATTTCACAATGATAATAATCTCATTTGAAAAATTGCATAAACATTTGTTGTTGATTAAATGAGAATTGCAAACCGGTAGTGTTGAATAAATACTCGGACAGTTGTGCCGTAATAAGACCCACTACCACAAAAGTTTTTGATAGAAATTGGTTTTTGAAAATAACATTTTGATTTTTACGAAAAAAAATTTTCAAAAAAAAAAAAAAAAAAATTTTTTTTTTTTTTTTTGCGGATCGAATTTGGGGGCAAAGTTTGTGCAATAAAATTGTTGAATGATCAAGTTCAGTCCAAATCATGAATAGTTTTCTGTATATATTCATGCATTAATTTGTTTATTCTTTAGACAAATCAAATTCGCATCATATTGCAATCATGACATGCACGGTCATTCATTGTAGAATACATTAGTGACATACATGATCATTCTCTGTATATACCAGTATATCATTTTATTTATTCTTTACATGCATCATATCGACATCGTGATTGCAATAAGGTCATGCATTCCGTGACATACATGGTCACTCATTGTATATACTCATGCATTAATTTGTTTATTGTTTGCATGCATCATATGGGCATCGTGTTACATTCACGGCATTCATAGCTCATGCATCATGAAGCACACTTGAGAGGAATAAAAAAGAAGTCGGTTTAGCTTTCAAAGGTTTTCTCTTCCAAATCAGAGAATCACTGCGTGCCTCTATGACACAGGCCGGAATCATGGAGGATGAACAAAATAGACTGGATAGAGTGGAAAGAGCACAGAGAGAACTACAAGAACAGTTAGCCAGATCTCAGCAAGAAACACGGGAACAGATCATAAAATCTCGAGAGGAGTCACGTGAGCAAATAGACAAGATGATTGAAATGATGACTAGGCTGACTCGAGGAAAATGGGTTGCTGAAGGATCGATCATAAGGGGAGAACCTCGACCTCGAGTAAACGACAACGAAGATCCGATTCACCTATCGAGTCAACGAGGCCAAGGACAATTTCAACTGAACTCGGAATTTCACCCCTCAGACTCGGTTGTTATTCCAAGCCAAGATGGTTCACTAGAACAAGAAAAGCTGAAAAAACGTGTGGCAGAGCAAGTGAAAGACGCAGAGGTGCAACAGAAGTATGATCTGTTTGAAGAGAGACTCAAAGCCATAGAAGGGATAGACATTTTCGGGAATATGGATCCGAATGAGCTCAGCTTGGTCCCAGATTTGGTGATTCCGCCAAAATTCAAGGTCCCTGAATTTGAAAAGTATGACGGATCGAAATGTCCATCAATCCACATCATGATGTTTTGTCGGAGAATGGCTGGCTACACCAACAATGACAAGCTGTTAATCCACTGCTTCCAAGACAGTCTAACAGGATCGGCTGCGAGATGGTATAATCAATTGGATCGGGTCTGTATCCGTTCTTGGAAAGATCTGGCAAAAGCTTTCAAGACTCAGTATAAGCACATGATCGACATGGCACCAGATAGGTTGACCTTGCAAAATATGGGGAAAGAGGCCACTGAGAGCTTCAAAGAATATGCTCAGAGGTGGATGGACATGGCCACCCAAGTACGACCGGCTCTGATTCAAAAGGAAATTACTGTCCTTTTTGTGAGTACACTACACGCTCCGTACTATGATAGACTCGTTGGCAATGCCACAAAGAATTTTGCAGATATGGTAACCTCAGGAGAGATGATTGAAAATGCTATCAAGAACGGAAAACTCGAAGGAGATGAGACATCCAATACCGAGGGAAACGAGACACCTGAAAGGAAGGAGGAACATGTCCAGACTATGGGAGAATTCACTCCGTATCCCCGGGTCTCTCCGTATCAATCATGTTACTCTACCAATGTCTCTTCAAGTCATTATCCTTACCTTCCAGATATTCAAACACATCATTCTATGCCAGCCCTTGCAACTAGGCATGCTTCCCAGAAACGACCGAGGGGCAACCAAGAGAAATTTTCAGTCCCAATCTCTGACCTGTTGCAATTACTAATAAGGAACCGATATCTCACCCCTGTGCCTTTGAAAACAGCTCCAAATCCATCAGCAAGGAGTTATGACCCGAGCAGCAAGTGTGAGTATCACATGGGGGCAATCAGACATTCAACTGAAAAATGCAGACAACTGAAGGAAAAGATTGAAGGTCTTGTCCACAATGGCATTTTGACTCCAGAGCTAGTCGAACAGTGGAAATTCGCTTTGCCAGAAATCGGTTTCTTCGCCGCGGGTTTTGAGGATGAGAATGGTTACCTTTGAAAGCATGTCAACAAGCATTGAGGAATATGCATGTAGTTCTATGCCTCATCATGAAAGCACTTGTCTTATGTTGGCATCCTCATGAAATAAATAAATTTTGAATTTCAAAAGCTTTGTGTTTATTGTGCTTTAATTTGAATTTGCAAAAACAAACACTAAAGAAATTCTTGATTTTTGAAGAACGCGTTCTTAAAAGAAAAAATCTTTCTTCACATTAAGAAATGATGGAATGTCTTGAGATTATTGATGATCAATGTTTAGAAATGACCCAACACCCTTCTCCTCTCTTTCGGACTTGCCTATGCTTGAATACTTTGAGTTTGAAACAGTCAATGCTTCCAGGAATATATTGTTGAATTCCAGAAACCTGTCAGTGCAATAAGAAAAATGCATATCCTAATTTAGATTATGAGCAATGGAACAAACTTTTTGAAAGAAAAAATTCGAGTTTTTTTTTGGTGTCTCAAACAAGTGAAACCTCTTTCAAGAATCTAGATCATGGTAAATTGATGTGTGTCAAGGTTATGCCAAAACCATTCACATCCCTTTTCGTAACCACAAAACAAGAGTTGCCCAGACATCACTTCATGATTAACGTCTCGGGTAACAATGATTAAACCTGATTTTCTCGTGTTCCTAGAAAAAAGCTGTTTTCGAGCCATATTCTTTCTTGTCCCTTCGGAGAGCAAAAAGACTCGAGGTGTTCCTCGTTATGATACGAAGTCTCATTTGTATGACCAATCAAATGGTGCATCATTTGTAGATACGAAAGACGCGTGGTGGATAAAGATGGAGTAATTTTCGGAGCATGCATCAAAAAAAATGAAAAAATGAAAAAAAAAAGAAAAGAAAAAATGAAAAAATGAAAAATGAAAAATGAGTGTGACATCATGCATTCATGAAATTCAAGATGGTTTCAAGAAAGAAAAAACCTTTTCGTTATTTTCCTCTAAGGAATAACTCTTCGATTTACGTGCTTGTGTTCGAGATGAAAAATGGCCATCTTTCATCATCCTTTCACAAAATAGAAAATATCCTTTTGCTACCCCTTTTGAGCCTAATGAATACTTTCGTTCTTTCAACCCCGATCAAGGATCACCCTCCACGCTAGGAGGTAAATGCGGGGAAGGATCTCTTCGAAGGTCACAGATAGTGAAGTCTTGGTTCAAAGACGAAAGAAGAATGTCGTGAATCAAAGAAAAATCTGAGTTTCCAAACAATTACGGGCTCACCTCGTCAAAATGAAAGAAAAAAAATGGAGATAAAAAGAAAATTGAAAGCAAAAAACAGAAAAAGAAGAAAAGAACGGATGAAAATCATCGAATAAAGAGAATGCTCAGAAAAGACGAATGTTTCGAAAAGAATCCTCCTCATGAAATGATCATTGATTTGATCACCTTAAACACGTGTTTGGGCCTATTTATCTTTCTTTCAGTACCTCGAACCTCGGCCTACATTACGTACCTGGAAAAGACCATTTCGATCGAGCATGGTCATTTAAATTGATGAGTCTATTCTTAGAGAAATGCATGAGACTTCGGTCTCCTTTCTGGTTAAAAATCTTTTTGGATAAGTCTTGATTTCTTGAATGCATGGTGAAACATTTAAGAAAAAAAAATGAAAAAATGGAAAGAAGGAGACTCTATGGTGAAAACCCGACATGGGCAGTCTAGAGTAAAATGGGAGAATTTCGGTGTTGCTTATGGTATCGTCGAGGCCATAACAAAAGAAGAAGTCATTTTGAAGAACTTAAGGAACATCTGGGAATTCCAAAATATTCCAAAACTGTCAACTCTCGTTTGGAGGTTTGACTTTAAAAAAACTGAGACCGTTTTCCTTTCCAGAATTAATTCTCCAGTTTGAACACCCCAGCTAGCCTTGACGTATGTCAAAACGCTATGATTTGGAAACTAAAAGAAGGTTGAATTTGTTTGAGTCCAAAAAATCATGTTCTATAAAATCTGTTCCATTTGTGAGTCTAGAAAGGATATACATTTTTCCTGTTGCGAAGTCTCCTTGGATCAACCAAAGTCCTGTGGTACCAAGCCTTCCGACTCAATTTGAAAAATCCGAATTGACACTCAGAAAAACTTCTAACAGTGATCATCAATCTTCAAAAGATAAGGATATCACAATATCAGACGATGACATTTTCAGCTCAAAAGTTTTCAGTAAATAAGCAAACATTTTTCAAAAAAAAAAAAAAAGAAGCAAGCAAAAGCAGATAAATGAAAATATTTTTGGAAGAAACCATTTCCGATGTTGGCATAAGACGAAGGTTTTTCTGGCCCAGAGGTATGGAACCATTAAGGTAGAAGAAAGGAACACTCGGATTCCAGTTGATCTTGAAAAAACTATCGGGGCAAAGAGATAGGTCCAAAGTGAAGAAAAGGGTTGATCTCTTACATGGCACGAGCGTTTCAGGATACGCTCTGTCTCGGAGAAGAAAAACAATTTGGAAAAGCTAAACCAAGATCAGAAAAAAAAACAATTGGGGGCATTCGCATCATTCATGAACATTCGCATATTTATTAAGTTTTGGCATCTACATCGTGTCGTAAAATGTGTACAGTATCCGAAGGTACTTGCACATGCATCATCAGGGGCATACGCATTGACATCGCATGACATTCACATTTCATGCATGACATTGATTATCTGAAATTTGACATTTGAATTCGAACATCCAGTGAGATTTTCTTCCAAGATATGATCTTCAGGTATGATCACCAAGACCTCCGGACACCTCTTTTAAAAAAATCCGGGTTACATTTTTAAGACCTCCGGGCACAGCAAAAGAAAAAGGAAATTAGAAAAAAGAAGACCTCCGGGCATCTGTTTTAAAGACCTCCGGGCAACTGTTTCAAGACCTCCGGGCACAGGAAAAGAATTTATTTTCAAAGTTGTGGAGCCTCTGATTAGAGGAGCAATTTATTTTCAAAGTGATAGAAAATTAAAAAAAGAAGACCTCCGGGCACCTCTTTTAAAAAAATCCGGGTTACATTTTTAAGACCTCCGGGCACAGCAAAAGAAAAAGGAAATTAGAAAAAAGAAGACCTCCGGGCATCTGTTTTAAAGACCTCCGGGCAACTGTTTCAAGACCTCCGGGCACAGGAAAAGAATTTATTTTCAAAGTTGTGGAGCCTCTGATTAGAGGAGCAATTTATTTTCAAAGTGATAGAAAATTAAAAAAAGAAGACCTCCGGGCATCCGTTTTAAAACCTCCGAGTTACATTTTCAAGACCTCCGGGCACAACAAAAGAGAAGGAAAGTTAGGAAGAAAGAAGACCTTCGGGCACCTATTCTAAGACCTCCGGGCACCTCTTTCAAGACCTCCGGGCACTATTCTCGAAAAGCATGGATAAGACCTCCGGGCACCATTTTCAAAGAAAAGACATTTTTAAAGTCCTCCGGGCACCTGTTTCAAGACCTCCGGGCACTATTCTCAAAAATCACGGATAAGACCTTCGGGCACCATTTTCAAAGAAAAGTCATGTTTTCAAGACCTCGGGGCATCATTCTCAAAGTCTAGAATAAGACCTCCGGGCACCACTTTCAAAAAAGTAACATTTTCAGACCTCCAAGTATCTGTATCCAAAAACCTCCGGGTAGCATCTTTCAAAATGACATTTTTCAAAACCTTCGGGTACCATTTTCAATTCTTGCGAAGTCAAACTCAAAGGTCGAGCCTCGATATGATTAGTCGAGTGGCGATATCCGAAGAATCTGACAAGGAATTTCAAAACTGAACGAGAAAGAGATTTGATGTCAAGAATTAGTCTTCACTTTTGTAAGACTAAGGTAGTAAGTGAGGTGATGATCTAAGTTGTGTTCAAGCTCATTGTCAAAAAAAAAAAAAATTTATTTTTCAAGTGATGGAGCCTCTGATTAGAGGAGCAATTTATTTTCAAAGTTGTGGAGCCTCTCATTAGAGGAGCAATTTATCTTTCCAAGTGATAGAGCCTCTGATTAGAGGAGCAATTTATTTTCAAAGTTGTGGATAGGGATGGCAAAACCCGATCCGACCGATGGATTTCGAACCGATCCGATCCGAATGGAGAGGTTTTTTTTTTTTGAACAATGGAGGCGGGGCGGGGCGGTTTTTTTTGTCTGAAAGGCGGGGATGGAGCAGTTGTGGTAATTGCCTGCTCCGCACCGCCCCGCCCCGAATAGTGAAATTACAATTTTACCCTTACATATTTAGCTTTTAAATGAATAATAAAATAATATAATTAAACTTATTATTTTTATGTTTATATTTAATTTATTTTTAAAATGCTTTATTATTTGAAAAAAATAAAAATAATTAATAAATATCAAATGGGGCGGAGCGGGGCGGGGCGGTTATGGATGTAACCGACATCCATGGAGGTGGTAGTGGTATTGAAATTTCAACATCCATGGCGGAGCGGGGCGGGGCGGGGCGCGGAGCAGTACAATGGCGGGGCGGGGGCGGATACTGCAAAATCCGCCCCCGCCCCGCTCCATTGCCATCCCTAGTTGTGGAGCCTCTGATTAGAGGAGCAATTTATCTTTCCAAGTGATAGAGCCTCTGATTAGAGGAACAATTTATTTTCAAAGTTGTGGAGCCTCTCATTAGAGGAGCAATTTATTTTTCAAGTGATGGAGCCTCTGATTAGAGGAGCAATTTATTTTCAAAGTTGTGGAGCCTCTGATGAGAGGAGCAATTTATCTTTCCAAGTGATAGAGCCTCTGATTAGAGGAGCAATTTATTTTCAAAGTTGTGGAGCCTCTCATTAGAGGAGCAATTTATTTTTCAAGTGATGGAGCCTCTGATTAGAGGAGCAATTTATTTTCAAAGTTGTGGAGCCTCTGATTAGAGTAGCAATTTATCTTTCCAAGTGATAGAGCCTCTGATTAGAGGAGCAATTTATTTTCAAAGTTGTGGAGCCTCTCATTAGAGGAGCAATTTAGTTTTCAAGTGATGGAGCCTCTGATTAGAGGAGCAATTTATTTTCAAAGTTGTGGAGCCTCTGATGAGAGGAGCAATTTATCTTTCCAAGTGATAGAGCCTCTGATTAGAGGAGCAATTTATTTTCCAAATGATAAGAGCATCGCTAAAAATAGATCTCAATAACCGGACAAAATTGGTTATACTATCTTTGCCCTATTCCTGATTCTCAGCAATGTGCAAAGAGGGGCAGCTGTAATAACCAATTTTCGTCCGGGTCGGATTCGAATCCGACCCGGGCCAAGTACGAACCGGGCCTGCTATTCAGCAGGCCCAATCTGCTATCCAGGCCCATTGGCCCATTTCCGGCCCAAACCCTAATCCCCTAACCAGACCTCTGCCACCAGCCTCCCTGCCAACCCAGCCCTACCTCTGCCACCCTGACCAACCCCCCTGCCACACGCCAAAACCTACCCCTGACCACCGACCCTTGCCCTGCCACAGCCACCCCCACACGGCAGCCCCTGCCCACACGCAACCCAAGCCCCCACGCAACCCCTCCATAAAACAAACCTCAGATCAGGAAAAAAGAAAAGAGGGGAGGAGGAAGAGGAGGAAGAAGACCCTGGATTCGGATCCCCCTAGATTCGAACCCACCAAAAAAAAGCCAAGGAGGAGGCCCCTCAGCTAGCAAAAAAAAAAAACCAAAAAAGAGGGAGGAGGGAGGCCCGATTCGGAGGACTCCCCACTGTTCGGACTTCCCCGGAGCAAGGAGGAGCCAGATCGAAACTCCCCCCTTTTCAGCAGATCCGAAAAAGCCCCCCTCCTTCGCCAAAAAGGCCGGATCCGGGGTCCGAAAGCCAGATTCGGACCCCTTCAATCGGCTTCCCCAAACCCTTCTTCAACACCCAAACCTGCAAAAACAAAAAAACCAACATCCAGCAAACCCAAAAAAAAAAAAAAAAGAAAAACCTAGATCTACAAAATTCGGTGGGGATCCGGGCTAAACGGAGCCCGGATCCGTAACGAGTGGGTCGAAAACCCCTCGGATGTTAGGTTTTGGAGAAAACCGGCCGCCGTTCGACGGCGGCCGGCGACGGCGTACGACGGCCGGAGCGGTGGCCGGCCGTCGGATTCTGGGTTTCTGGGGAGGTTCTGGGCTGAGAGAGAAAAAGAGAGAGAGAAGAGAGAGAATTCAAAAAAAAATGAAAAAATGAAAAAAAAATAAAAAGGGGGCTATTTATAGCCCCCGGTGCGGGTCAAGGTGACCCGCGCGTTGACCCGCGGGTCAACCCGGGGTCCGCGCGGGTCACCCGCTTTTTTTTTTTTTTTTAAAAGGGTTGGCGTCAAAACGACGCCGTTCTGACCCAGGGTCCGCGCGTGGACCCGCGGATCGACCCGGGGTCCGCGCGCCCGACCCGAAAAAAAAAAAAAAAAAAAAAAAAGAAAGGCGCCGAAACGACGCCGTTTTGCCCGAGGAGGATCCGCGCCTGGACCCGGATCCGACCCGGGGTCCGCGCGGGTCCTCCCTTTGGGCTAAAAAAAAAAAAAAAAGAGGGAAAAAAAGAAGCTGGGCCGAACCTAGCCCAGCAGGCCAGGCCAGAACCAGGCCTAGCTCAGCAGGCCAGAACCAGGCCTAGCTCAGCAGGCCTGGTTTTGGGCCAGGCCAAATAAAAAAAAAGAAAAAATTTTAAAAAGTAAATAAATAATAAAAATAAAAAAAGAGGAAGAAAAAAAAATCAAAAAAATCAAAAATATTAAAAAATATAAAAATATAAAAAAAAAAAAGAGAAATTCACAATTATCGTTTTTGACTTTTTTGGATTTTTGACATTTTCAGGTGATTTTACAAAGATCAAGTACGAGATTTTAATTTTTGGATACTCGGTATTTTTCAGGTATGATTTTAATTTTCTTATTTATTTTTGTTTATTTATTTTTTCTCAGTATTCGACGTATTTTTTTTATTATTCGGTTTCGGTTTAAAAAAATAATTTTATTAAAAGCATTTTAACTTTCGCAAAAAAAAAAAGATTTTTAATAAATGCGAATAACCGACGACGGAATTCGAAGGACGTCACGGTAGTGATTCCTAAGATATCTTGAGGTACGAGAATTTCGTTAAATATCACCACGAGTGGTGGGAGTGTTTAGCGACATGCTCGATACAAAAATTCGTTTTCGTTTTAAAAAAAATGGAAATAATCTAAATACAAAATGAATAAAGAGCGAATGTTTATTGCGCTCGATATTTTGCCACGCTCGTATTTTTAATATTATGATTTGCATGTTTAAATTTTATAGTTATATGCTAAGTCGTATGCGTCCGACATTTAAATATTCGCATCATACGCATGAATAAAAAATGGATGTAAATTGCCGACGACGGAATTCGAAGGATCACGGTTGTGATTCCTAAGATGTCTTGAGGTGAGAAGATCTCGTTAAATACCACCGAGAGTGTCGGGAATATTTAATGAGTATTTTCGATAATAAATTTATGTTCACTTTCGATTTTTAAAAAAATAAAAAAAGAGTTCAAGAAAATCCAAAAAAATAATAAACATGTTTTTTTAAGAATAAAAA
The DNA here is from genome assembly GCA_030761205.1 of Fremontodendron californicum. NCBI lineage: Eukaryota > Viridiplantae > Streptophyta > Magnoliopsida > Malvales > Malvaceae > Fremontodendron > Fremontodendron californicum. The sequence goes on along the minus strand of JAULJL010000013.1, from coordinate 2,733,727 downwards.
AATAAAAGATAATTATTTTTAAATACCGATGTTAAATCCATTAAATCGAGATTAAAGATAACACGTGATTAAGTGGTACCGTTTTCTAACGGGCGTTACGGGGGTGCTAATCCTTCCCCGCACGTAACCGACTCCCGAACCCAAATTTGTTTGTCTCTCTGGTTCAAAGCGCGGACTTCGAAATTGGTTTTAAAAAATGTTTTAATTAATTTTAAAATATTTTACTAAAATCGGTTTTAATAGGTGGCCAATCACACCTAGCAAAAAAGATTGGTGGCGACTCCATTTTTTGTGTTTTCATAAAAAACGTCGTAACGGTCAAAAAAATCGTTATGACACCATGCTTTACTATAAGAAGTGATGTATCTATACTAGATTCGCATCTCAGCGACCAAAACTAAAACGTAAATCTCCGGATTTGCTTGGACAAATGACAGAATGCATGAACAGATCATGTTAGAATCTAATTTGCAATGATCCTGTGAAATTCTTCCCGATGTGCAAGTATGAGGCCCATTATATTTTCTAATCTCCCATACTTGTTTCTTCTTCATAAATGTTGCCATTATTCTCCAATTGCACCCTTTTCATACATTGGACACTTGCCATGATATTTGGTTGGCTCGGATTCAATAACTCTGTAATCTACAGAGTTTTTGATGTTGTAGTACTTAATAGCTGAAAGTACAGTCTTTTTCGTTGGAAATTGTAACCCTACATAGAGATCAACTGTAGATGGATTCCAACTCAGAGGTGCAGCAAATGTATGACCATATTTAGGAAATTCTGGCACTTGCTTTGCATCCAGATCCAGGGTGCGCATATGGGATGCAGGCTCATAAGGGGGAAGAACTCCATAAGTGTTGATATGAGGGCCAACGTCTCGGTCAGAATCATTGCTCTCATCAATGTCATTTGCGAATTCAGCATACTCTTCTTCTTGCTCACCAATATATTCACCATGGGCTCCACATGACTGAAGAAGATCATCACCAGCTGGCACATCATTCAAGGCAGTAGGAATTGTTGGTGAGACAAATGAAGTATGAAACGTTGTTGCTTGAAATGACACTTTTTCTATGGGAACGTTGTATGAAGTGTGAACATAATACAACGGCTAAGAATCATCATCTTCTGAAAGCCCACAATCCTCAATGTCAGCATATAACTCAAGTACACCAACATTTTGAAATGTCTCGTGAGCATGAAACATTCCTCTCACATCATCATCACCTTCTAGTGAAAAAGTCCTATATGGGACACATCCTTCACCTATAGAAACAGGAAGCCTATACTTAATCTCTGAAACTCTTTTTGTATTTTCAGCTTTGATTTTTGTATGAATTATCACCTTCAGTTCCTCTAATGTGACGTATTCACCAACACGGAAGCTTTTAGGATGTTCACAGTCAAAGGTAGCACCTTCATCAGTATTATGAATTTGGCCATTATAGTAAACCAATGCGACCACTTTGTTGCTCATGTTGTGTAGTAATTAAAATGAGAATGATGAGAATGAAGGTATTATCACTCAGCAAAAGAAATAAGAAATAGAGAAAGATGAGAATGACAAAGTATTATCATTAACACCATAAAATAACAACTAAGATTGAGAATGAGAAAAGAAATATCATATTTATAATGGTTTATTCAGTAAAATATGGTGAAAAATTATTGAATCTGATTCCCATTTTTCAGCTGATAAGTCCCATCCTTTGAAACTGTTGAATCTGATTCCCATTTTTCTGTTGATAAATCCAATCATAGTGAAAAACTGTTGATTCTGATTCCTATTTTTCAACTGATAAATCCCTTCTTTTGAAAATATTGAATCTGATTCCCATTTTTCAACTGATAAATCCCATCATTTGAAACTGTTGAATCTGATTCTCATTTTTTTGCTGACAAGTCCCATCTTCTGAAACTGTTGAATCTGATTCTCATTTTTCTGCTGATAAATCCAATCATAGTGAAAAATTATTGATTATGATTCCCATTCCCATTTTTCTACTGATAAATCCAATCATGGTGAAAAACTGTTGATTCTGATTCTCATTTTTCAGCTGATAAATCTCATCTTTTGAAACTGTTGAATCTGATTTCCATTTTTCTGTTGACAAGTCCCATTCTTTGAAACTGTTGAATCTGATTCTCATTTTTCTGCAAACTCTTCATTGACTGAAAAACTGATTAATGACTCAGCAAAAATCTACTAATATATCACATCCTTGAAACTGTTGAATCTGATTTTTATTTTTCTTCTGATAAATTCAACCCTTTGAGACTGTTCAATCTGCTGATAAATCTCATCATTTGTACCAAAAAAAAATTAATTATATATATATATAAAATAAAATCTACTGATAAAATCTAGGCTTATAAAAAATACAATTTACATATATAATTAAAAATAAAATTTAGGCTTATAAAAAAAATTAATTCAATTTTTATTTATATTAAATTAATAAAAATTTTATTTATATATATAATTAAAAAATAATATAATTATAATACAATTTACAAAAAAGAAAAAAAGAAAAAGAGAAGTCGCCAAATTGTAAATTTTTTTATAAATGAAACACATAAGTCGACATATGATATGGCGACTTCTCAACGGGTAAAAAATTGACGTATTTTGATAAATAATTTGAGATATTAGGCATTTTGATAAATATTTTTTTTAATTAGTATTCAAATAAAAAAACTTCCTAACTCCGTTATTCGTGACACCTTGACCAGGAACATGAATGACGCCGTTACCGTCTTACGCTTTTACTTACACGTAGAAAAAAAAATTGAATCCCACAGGCCACAGCTTTGGATCTGCTATATCATCTCCTTGGCTACAGCCAAACCTGAAGCAATGATTCAAAATTTCCGAAATTGATGGTAACATTTTTTTAAATGAGTTAATATATTATCTATAATAATTGATAATATAATTTATTATTTTTAATATATTAAGTATGTTAAACCTAATTAGATGTAATAGGTCTCTCATGAAGGTTTAATGGCCCAGATTAATCATCAGACTCAACAAATCTCTCACTACGGGATTTAGGAAGGAAAACTAACTCGGGCTCGCCAAGTTCGAACCACTGGGTTGTCGCCACAGTTAGGCGACCTCAAGTACTTATCACTTCAAATGACCACGTGACTTACCCGACAGTCGTCCTACCTATCACATCGTCGTCCATCACCTCAAAGCTCACGTGGGGTCTTGATCACCTGTCTCAAACCAAACCTTAACACGTGGTGTACGGCGACCTGTCAGCAAAAACTATAAATAAGCCCCTTGAGATCAGCTGATCTTACTAGACACCTTCCACTACCAAAACTCATCATTGTTGCTATGCCTTTGTCATTCCCTTTACCTCAGGACAATCCAACCCCAAAAAAATATTATTATATAATAATTTTTAAAAATACCCTTAAAATATTTGTTAGCAAAATTTTATTACAAAAATCAATAATTAAGTTGTTTTGTTGATATTTTTATCTTTTATTCATCTTTTGTTAAATCTATTTAAAGTTCGGGTTATTCGTTAGATCTAGCAGATTTGGCATGAATAAGATTATGGAATATGATATTTTTTATTTGAGTTAACTAGATCCGATTCAATCCGGATTATTAATTAATTACAAAATTCATTGATTTAAATGTAAAAATAAAATATAATCTTTTAAATATATAAAAAAAAAATTAAAAATAAATATAATTATATCAAACACATTTTTATTCGACACCTTCAAATCCGAATAACATAGCATTAAAATAACATAAAAAGCATGCTAACTCAAGCGTCAATTTCACTCCATCGGTCCATATATTTCATTACTCCCATCGAAATAAAAAGAAAGAATAATAGCTCACATATCTTTCTTTATAAAATCAACCATTTTGTTCTTCAAGACCTCAGCGTTGTCATTGTCAACGAAAACATGGAAGCAATGATCCTCTCCTTTGGTTTCGAAGAATTCCACATTTCCTTCCCACCCACTCTTCACCAATGTTTCATAGTAAGCCTCTCCTCTACGTCTCAACCCATCTTTTTCTGCTACCAAAACAATTACCCTTTCAACTGCCATTTGCTTCAAGTTCGGATCCACTTCCGGGTTCAATTTCGGGTCATGTTCGAACCCGGTACTCGTTGGACAAATGTACTTGTACATTTCATTTTCATTACTCTCTTTAGTACCGAAATATGGATGTACAATAAGCATCCCTTTGATTTTTAAACCAACCAATTTGGTAGCACCAGCTTGGACTGCGACATAGTGGGCAATGTTAGCTCCGGCACTTTCACCCGACAAGAAAACCCGCCGGAGATCCGCATTCTCATTGAGCCATGGTTCGGGCCCTTGTCCGTTTGCGTGAGTAGCAACCCATTGTAGGGCAGCCCATGAATCATCATGTGCGATCGGTAGAAGGTGCTCAGGGGCTAGCCTGTAATCAATCGAAACGACAATGATATTGGCTTGTTTTACTAGTGGGGTTAGTAGTTTTTGGGTCACGGTGTCGAAGGCTGATCCAATGGAAAAGCCACCGCCATGGTAGTGGACAAGCAGCGGAAGCTTCTGACCCGGGGTTCTAATTTGTGGCATGAAAATCCTGGCCTTGACGGCGCCAGGTGAAACCACAACATCTTTAGACTGGACGCCGGTCTTTGGGTCTAGCCCCGCCGGAGCAGGCTGTGTGACTATGTACCTCTCCACTCGGCCATCTTTGTAGACTTTAAAGAACGGTGGACAATCATGGGTTATCTCATTGGTGCTTGAATCCATTGCCAAAAATTAAGAAAAATTGAAAGAAAGATGGGAGATAAGAAAAAAAAAAAAATTGCTAAGCAGTCGGCAGTGGCTAAGCAAATTTAGAAGTGGGTTTTGATTCTCTACGACCTTAGAAGGGTGTGGTTATATATAGAGCTGAAACTCTGAAAGTCATGGTTGGAGACTCTGCCATTGGATGGAAAGGTTGGTGGAATTTATTTTTTAATTTATTACTCAACGTCCGACTTGCGACATTGGAAAAATATCTAATTTGTGTGCTTCTCAGTTGTCTTGCGACTTAAACTTGCTTTTTCTTTAAATTATGACAGTCCAAAGGCAGAGGATATTTCAATATCTTATAGGATTAATGCAAAAATTCTACTGAATTATACACTCATATTTATTTTGATATTTAAAAAATTTTTAGTTTCAATCGGCTATTTATATTATAATTTCATCAAATAAATTGATACCTGACACTAACACCGTTAAATAAATGCTGACATTACAAATAACAACAAATGACAGCGTGACACATAGCACAAATATCATGTCAATCTTAATTTTATGATGCCACATCATCATTGAAATAAATAAAAAAATTAAAAATTCAAACAAAATAAAAAAAATTCACAATTTTTTTTTTAAAATTTAAAATTTTTTTAAAAAAATCATAAAATTATAAAAAAAAAGTTCAAATTACAAAAAATAAAAAAAAAATTCAAAAATTGTATTTTTAAAAATAAAAAATTATAAAAAAATTTTAAATTTTCATATTTTTAAAATGAAAAATACACAAAAAATTCAAAAAAAAAAAGTTAAAATATTTCAAATATTTTTTTAAAAATTCAAAAAAAAATTAAAAACTAAAAATTAAAAAAAGATTTTATTTTTTAATTTTATTTTTTAATTTGGAAAAAAAATAAAAAAAATAGAGAGAGAGAGAATGAGGGAGGCGTCGGTCGAAGGCAGCCTGGCCAGCTAGGGGCAAATCGACGTCGGATTTGCCCCGGGTCGGCCAGGCTGCTGTCAACCGGCCTCCCCCTGTTCTTTTCTCTCTCTTTCCCTCTCTCCCTCTCTCGATTCGCTCTCTCTCCCTCTCTCTAGTCGGCCTGAGGCCGAATGGCGACCGACCGACCCCCGCCCCTCCCTTTCCTCTCTCTTCCTTTCTCTTATTCCTTTCCTTCCCTTTCTCTTCCTTTTTTTTTTTCCTTTCCAGTTTTTTTTTTCTTTTTTCTTTTTTACAAATTTATAAAAAATATAGAAATATTCATTTTTTTTTTATTTTTTGATTTTTTTTAAAAAAAAGTGAGTTTTTTAATTTTTTGAATTATATTTTTAATTTTCATAAATTTTTTTTTTTTTTTTTTAAATTGAGAATTAAAAAAAAAATCTATCATAATTTTTAAATCCGTCATAATTTTTTCTATTTTTGAATTTTTTTAAAAAATTGTGAATTTTTCAATTTTTTTCAATTTTTTTGATTTTTTTAATTGTGATTTTTTTTAATTTATTCCTATTTTTTAATTTTTATAATTTTTTCCGAATTTTTTAAATTAAAAAAATTATTGTGAATTTTTTATTTTTTTATTTTTTTTATTTTTTTTAAAAAAATTGAATTTTTTCTATTTTTTTTAAATTGACTTTTTTTCTTTTTTTTTTTAATTTTTAATATTTTTTTTTGTTATTGATGACATGACATTATAAAGTTAGTGTTGACATGGCATTTTTGCCACATGTCATGCTCTCATTGGTTGTTATTTTCCATGTAAGCATTTATTTAACAGTGTTAGTGTCAGGTACCAATCTATTTGACGAAATTATAGTATAGGTATCTGATTGGGATAAAAAATTCTTTAAGTACCAAAACGAGAAAGAGGGTATAATAGACCTGGATTTTTTTTTAATTTCTTGCCCAAGCCCATTCGGGTCAGGCCCAGGCCGGCCCGTATAAGTTCGTTTTACTATTCAAATATATTAAAATATTAAAAAATATATTTTTTATTAATATTTTAATATATTTTATAATTTAATTTAAATAAAAAATGATATTTTAATACTTAAACAGTGATCCAGGCCAAGCTGGTCCGGCCCGGATCATAAAAAATCATGTTCAGACCCTACCCAATATGGGCCGGACAGATCGGGCCAAACGGGTTACCCAGCTCATTGACAGGTCTAAGGTATAGTTCATGGGACAAATTTTTAATTAAACCTATTTTATAGTACTAGAAATTTGCATAGACGTCGTGGGTGAACAAATATATATAAAACAATGTTTTGAAAAATAAGAAAAAAAATTATTTATAGTAATTTTTTTATTTAAAAAAAGTAAGTATTTTTTAAATATATATAAATTACATAAATATCTTTATTATATAATTTGACATTATAATTTTTTTTTTGGTTGTAAATTTGCATAGATAAAACAATTTTCTAGTGAAGAATATACAATGTGAATTGACAGTGATAATGGAAACAAATTTTCCCATAAGCAAATTAATTTGCTTCTAGAATAATTTTGAATATACCAAGTCCTATTTTCCTAAAATCCAATTTTCAACTGCAGCTTTGAACCGTTATCTACTTTCTAATATGTCATATATCCTGAATAGAAAATATAAAACATAAAGTAAACTAGTCTCATTTCATTTACTTATATGTTTTCTTTTAATTTAAAAGATGAATTCTCTTTCTTCTTTTTTTGTCTATTTTCCTTTTTCTCGTAAAGTTTTTTTGAATTAACGAAATCTGATATAAGATCGTAAAAGAAAGGGTTGCAGATCAAGGTAGTCAGTATCATATCAGTGGGCATATCATTTTTATTCTGATACAGCTACGTATCGATACCAGTGTGTTTCGACGTACTGTTTCGAATTTATCGATATTTTTTAAATATTTTTTCATATATCTATATGTATAGTCTATTTTCAAGTTTTTAAATAAAATATCTATTATATATACATGCAAATATACATCTATTATATCCATATATATATATATTTTTATACAAATAAAATTTTAATTACTTAATGTCTAGAATTTTTAAAAATCAGATAAGTAAAATAAATATTAAAATGTTACAAAAATATAATAAATTGTTATTAATTATGTCCAATAACCTAATTTAATGAACATATATATTTTTTAAATATAATTAAAAAAAATATCATAACACAAAAAATATTGAAATTGATTTAAAAATTCAAATAAGTGAATTTTTAAATTAAAAAAATCAAAATCTTGTACCAACCAGTACGTACCGATACTGACCGGTATTGACTTGTACAGGCCGGTATGATTGGTACTCGTCGGTACCAAAACCAAAACAGAACGAGACTGGTACAATTTCGATTTACCTTAAAAACAGTATGTACCGACCGGTACGACCGGTATCGATATGATACCGATAACACTGTTGCATATATTAAAATTCTACTTGCAAATTTTTTAAATGTCATCTTTTAATAATAATTACATAAACCAACGCATTAAATCAGAATTCTCTTTCTATTCAATTTAGTATCTACTTATCCTTATAATGAAAGTTAAATATATGGTTTGGAATAAATTTTAGGTGAAGCGGCACTTTAAATATTGCAATTTAATATTAGAGACTGAGGTGAGAGTTCTTGAGGTGTAAATACATAGAGATATTATGGTAAAACTTAATTTATTTATTTAATTTTAGATTTTAATTCATAGGTTTATAGTTGAGTTATAATATATATTGGTTTTATTAAGTGGCTTGACAAAATGAAATGAAATTTTCTTTTAAATGTAATGAATATTAAATTAGGATAGTACTCGAGAGTTTTTGATGTATAGACACGTAAAGTTGTTTTGATAAAGTTTAATTTAATATTATTATTTTTTAATTTTTAATTTTAGATTTTGATTTAAAAATTTATATTTGAATTATATATATTAATTTTATAAAATGACTTCACAATTTTAAATTTGCCTTGCTCATTAAACAAAATAAATAAATAAATAAATTACATTTACATTTACATTTACATTATATAAGTGTTGAAACGAAGTGCGAGCCTTTGTCCTGTTTAGAATTTTAAGTCTAAGATAGGAAGCAACTGAGAATTTCTCTAAGGAAAAAATGTGTGCACATATCTTTGAGGCTGACGTTTTGATTTTGAAGGCTATTTAAAAAAAAAAAAAAAACTTTTATACTTTCTTAAATTTATTAAACAAATTTTTATCAATGGCTCGTTATCTAATACAATGTTTAATCATGGCCACATAAAAATACTTTTTTTTTTACAAACTAATAAAATACAATGACATAGGAGGCTCTACTAAGTGAAATATAGTCAACACTCAACAAACGAATCTAATAAATTTGATAATTTGTTTATTGTGTTTTATTTTTTTTATTAATTATATAAATATAATAAAAATTATTAAATATAAATACATATATATTAAAATATTATATTAATCATATTTAAATATATAATATCATATTTATTAACAGTATCATATTTATATCAATTTTAAAATTTAATAACAACCTCACGGATTTTCAAAATGGCAAAATATTATCATTGATTCAATGTACTACTTACAAAAAACTTATGATTCTGGTCCTACAATTTCATATCATAGTTGTCCTTTTGAAAACAACTTTCATTGATTATTTCATTGGTAAATTTGAAAAATATACCATCAACAATACAATAATTATTAAATGATATAATAAATAAGAATTATTTGAAAAAAATAAAAAATTATTAAGAAGAAAATTGTAAAGATAAAATTACCTTTGATAAAAAAAATTTCTCCTCCCTTTTTCTCTTATTTTTTAATTTACTTTTTAATTAAAAAATAAAATTTTTGAAAATAAAATTTTTTAATTTTAAAAATAATTTTTTTATTTACTTATTTTAATTAAAAAAATTTAAAAAATAAAAACATTTTTTCTAAAATTAATTTTTCTTTTTTTTTTAATTTTTAAAAAGTAAATATTTAAATATTTTATTTTTTAAATTTATTTTCAATTAAAATTTTTAAAAAATAATATTTTCTTAATGGAGGAAAAAAGAAAAAATAGGTTTTTTTATTAAAGATAATTTTATCTTTACAATATTCTTTATAACAAATTCAAATAACTTTTATTTATTAAATTATTTAATAATTATTTACTTATTGACAACATATTTTTCATACTTACCCTTCATTCATCCACACTCTAAACAGATCCTTATTCATTTATATCTCTCCTTAGCTCCTGCATTAGGCCAAAACAAACAGATTGGAGTAGAGATGTCTATAAATTTCGGGTCATCCGAATAAATTTTTTTTTATTTGTTCAGATTCGATTTAATCAAAAAAATTTATTTTATTATTTAAAATATATTTAAATATATATATTTTTATATTAATATTTTATTATTTAAATAATAATTCAAGTTGAATTTGATCAATTTGAATTATTAAAAATTTATTTCAAATTTGATTCATTTTAAATTAGGCGGATTAGACGAATAGTTTGACTTATAAATAATCTCGATTGAAACCTTATATACGAATTTCTAAAACTTCGAAAATTATGAAGAAACGATAGCAAGGCAACAGAAATACAAAGAAAAAACATGACCGTAAGAACAAAATAATTATTTCATTGTTTATAGTGAAAAATATTGAAAATGAAAACAATAACAAGTTGTTTAAGTGCCTTTTTGTATTGCATATCTTTAAATGGAATCTCTCAATTAGCCATTAAAAAAAGAAAAAAAGAAAACAGAGATGTCTTAATGTTGCTTATTTTAAAAGCAAGCCTACATTGATGATTGAATATGGTTGCTGTGGAATATCTATCATGACTCATCTGCCCTTCCCCTTAAGAGTTGATTAGATAATTGTATTTAATAAGGTTGGTAATAAAGAAAAAAAAAAGCTTTTGATAATAAAAAATCATTAATTAAAGCAACATTATTAAAAAACAAACAATTCTTTTCATAAAGTAAGATTATTAAAAAGAGGGTAAGCAAAAAATAAGTCTGTTACCATATTTATAAAAAAAAATATTATTATATAAATAATAAAACCAAAAGCATAAGTCAAAAGTCATAAATCATAATCCTCACAGGCACAGCAGCTATAATTAAAATGACAGTAGCAAACCCGATTCCCGAATAATTAAGGAATTTGTCCACGAAACGTCATCGTTTGGTTGTTCCAGAGTTCGAGTCGCTGCATTCGCAGGGTAGATTATAAAAGATATCTATAATTATATGAAGAAGCAAACACGAAAAAACAGAGTTAGCGTTGCTTCTTCAACGGTCTTTAGGAACAAACAGCCTAATCACTTTGTTCTTCACGAGAATTAATCTCGTTTTTTTTTAATAAAAGAATTGGAATTTTATTTGAAAGAAAGGAGAAATCAAACTAAAAGCTTTTTTTTCTTTCTCTCTTTGAGTGAAAAAGAAAAACCCATAGACAAAGCAGTTGCCAATGCCTTTTGATTGCCTTACTTTTTGAGCTTTCAAAGCCATGGCCGACGATCTCTGTTTCTTCAGTAAGGTCAGTTTTTTTCTTTTCCTTTTTGGGTATGTTTAGTGGGTTTCATTGTCGTTATCTAGAGTGAGATTGAAGATTCTATTAATTAATTACTTTTTTTTTTTTTAATATATATTTTAGTGTCATGCGAATATACTGATCTAGTTTTCTGTAAAAAAAAGGATCTTTGTTTTATAGACCCATGTTTTTGGGGGGTTTGTTTTCTTTAGTCAATTTGCAACACCCAGATTTCATTTTCATGAAAGATGTGTTCTTTGATTGTAATATGCATGTTGGTTTATTTTTATACGTTAAACGTGATTAATCAATTAATTAATGCTAATTTGTATATTAAATTAAAAAAGTAATGTCTTATTCAACACACAGCTGAGTTTTTCTAGCTAAATCAGATCAGAGTTCAGTGCTATAGCAATGCCCATATCATATCTTTCTCAGAGCTCCATTTCATGAATTATCAATAACGAAGTGATCTGTTTTGTTTTTGGTTTAATTTGTTTTTAACATCTGGGCGATTCATTAAATTTCAGGATTCTTTCATCCTAAAGTCGCCAAAGAAGTCTCCATTGGTGTTGAGGATGGTTGTATTGTTGTTTGTAATGGTTTGTGGTGTCTATATATGCTCAATTTGTTTGAGGCAAATAAGCACCAGCAGCACCACTGAGTTTTTGAACATTGGAGTGGTTCAAAAGCCGTGTCCGGAACCTAATATTCAGCCATGGGAAATTCCTTACGTACACTATCCGAACCCCAAAACTTATAGCAGGTAAGAAAATGATTTTATTGCTCCTGAGTTTGGTTTTAGTTTTAAGATTTAATTATGGGATTTCTTGTGCGTGATTAGGGCTGAATGTGCGTGCAATCCTGTCCGGTATTTTGCCATTATGTCGATGCAGAGATCTGGGAGTGGATGGTTTGAGACCTTATTGAACAATCATACTAACGTAAGCTCAAATGGGGAGATATTCTCTGTCAAAGTTAGGAGGAGTAATGTGTCAACGATTTTTGAGACTTTGGACAAAATTTATAACTTAGACTGGTTGAGTAGTGCCTCAAAAAATGAGTGCACGGCTGCAGTTGGCTTGAAGTGGATGCTTAATCAGGTGAGTATCTCATGGATGAAATGTAATTTCTAAAGTTAACCGCTATTTGTAATATTGTTATAGCAGAAATCTTCGGTCTTACTGAAAATCTCTTATGTTCTTCCCCTCATGAGTCTGTGAACAGGAATTGAGTACTAAATGGTTCACTCTATCGGCTACACAAAGCCTTAGTTATACCAGTTAGATTCATATTAGGAATGGCTAATTTAGCGGCCTGAACTGAACTCTACAACCAGGTGATCAAAGATGAAGCAGAAGAAACCCAAAACATCCTTTATTTATGAAGACACTTGTGCTTTTAGTATTTTTAGTGGTATTTCGGTGAATGCAACTTTTGAGTTCCCTGGTTTCTGGAGCATGGTCATGAACTCATGATCTCTTTGTGTGTTTCATTTCCTTTTTCTAAATGATCCACTATCTTTGTTTCTAGATCCAGTTTTATGTAATTCTCTTAGCAACCAGATGCTTCTGCCCTGTAATTAGAAACCAAACCCCTACTGCTCAAAAAGAATTATATGACTATCCTAGCATGCTTTCCCCACAAAACAACCCTACATCCTGTTCATTTTGTTATTATTCCAAAATACCACCAACCTTATATTCTTAACACAGCCAATGGATTTCTGTATAACTGCCACTAATTCGAGCCTTATTTACATCTAGACACTCCTTTTACTTGGACTGCTGGTTCTGGGTCTTCTTCTTTTTGCATGCATGTTTGCATGAAGTTGGGTATGATTATTAGATTTTCCTAGTGCTCCACATTTCTGAGAATAATTCAGGGAATAATTCTTAAGTGCATCACAAAAGAGAGGAGAGCTGTTGCATAAGTTCTTGGGAGTTTTCTTTTTCTTCATGCGTTTCTTCTAGTTCCTGAGTTAAGGGGGTAAAATTGGGACAAACGTAATGTCTCTTCTAGGCTCCTAACGTATTTGCTTACCATGAGGATCATTCATGCTTTCTGGACGTTCTCTTTCCCAGCATGATAATAGAAGAGGGGGCATCGAAAGTTAGACCTGATGTGACTTCCTTTTATGAAATGGTTGGGTGTACATTTAGGGACAAGGGAATTCAAAGTCTCTATATAGGCAGGAGAGATTGGAAATCAATAAATAATATTTACTGTTGATAAAAATGTAATTGTTAGATGTAGATATTTTAAGGGTCCATTCATTTTTTAGTGAGAAGCACAATTATTGGTAAATATTTACCATTACATCGATGGAGAACAGATATCGATTTTATGTAACCTTGAATGAATGTAATAGGGGACTTAACCAAAATTATGAAAAAGAAACAGGATATAAGTTTCTGGTAACAAATAAAAACAGGGGAAAGAAGAGATGGCAGCTTATGGAATTGTGAGGGATTAAGGTAGTTGAAATCTGTGTTTAGAAGTGGAGAAAATGCATATCAAACAGGAGATTATCCCCTTATATGATGATTTGGATATTCAAGAGAACATTTGTTTAATGTTCTTAATGAGGTCATATTTCTTTAGATTTTGCCTATCCTGATATGCCTTTGAGATAAACATCTTCTTCATGATTTGAGAACAATGGTTGGGACGCAATATTCATTAATGAACACAGCTTTCTCCATGTTTGAAAATTTTATAAATTGCTCTAAGTGTGGAGTTTGTAATATGAGTTTGTGATTATGCTTGTCTCTGTTGTATTCATGGTCGTAATCTTTTTTGATGCAGGGATTGATGCAGCATCATAAAGAAATAGTAGAATACTTTAATATTCGGGGTGTTTCAGCTATTTTTCTCTTTAGAAGGAATCTTTTGCGCAGGATGATTTCAATACTAGCAAATTCTTATGATCGGGATGCTAAACTACTAAATGGAACCCACAAGTCTCATGTTCATTCACCTCGCGAGGTTTCCATCCCTCTCCTTCTCTCTCTCACATATATCTAAAAGTTTTAACTTTTAACTCTTACGTAATGATTTCAGGCTGAGATACTTGCTAGTTACAAGCCTGTAATCAATGCAACGTTGCTCATTCCAAATATGAGGCAGGTTGAAGAGACAACTAAGAAAGCTTTGGAGTACTTCAAAAGCACCCGGCACATCATTCTTTATTACGAGGATGTAGTAAAGAACCACAGTGTAAGAAAGAAAAATGTTTCAAAAAGCTGATATTTTATCTAAGCATGGGTTCTTAAGAGAGTCATTTCTGTTTATCGTGCAGAAATTAGTCGAGGTTCAAGAATTCCTAAAGGTTCCAACGAGGGAGTTAAGGAGTCGTCAAGTGAAGATACACAAAGGATCATTATCCAATCACATTCAGAATTGGGTTGATGTAGAAAAGGCACTGAATGGAACGCAGTATGAAAGGTACCTATATGGAGATTACAGGAAGTAAAAGCAGTGGCATGATGTACATTCTATTTTTGACCCTTTTTCTCCTCTTTTTGTTTCTAATCTCCAAATGGGCAGGAGAGCCAACAGGGAACCTACCAAGCTGCACCCTGTTAGAATTTTGGTACAGCGTTGCATCATTTTGCTTTCAACTTCTGAGAAACCTGATTTTCATTTTCTAGTTTTTTTTTTTTTTTTAACCTCACAGCTACGTATTGTATTCATTCTTTTGCTCCTTTGTTTTTCCATTGATTTACCTTAACAGAGAAACTCTGGCTGTATTTATGCCCAATCAAAGGTGAAAATTGTCTTTTTGTGAAGTTTATGTCTATATCCGTTATTTCAATAGAGTAAGTCCTAATATCAGTTATTAGTTACTTCCATATTTCCCTTCCATTTCTTGCAGTTGCAGATAATATTAGGTCAAAGTATCTCATAAGACCTCCTACTATAATGAAAGGAGTAATTTAGTTCATCTACCTTAAACTTAAGCAATTTAACCCTTGTACATTCATATTTGAAAGCAATTAAGGATAATAGCTAACATCATTAAATGAATCTGTTAACTTTGCTGAATGTGGCATTAATGTGGTATTAATGTGTAATATTTTGTTCACAAATCAATGATGTGTATTTTAAATATTCTTTTTTATGCGGACATGGATTTTTTCAATAAAGATAAATTTTAAAATTTTGTAAATTATCTTTTTTTTATTATTTTTATTTTCTTTTTTCTAATTTTTTTATTTTACTTTTTCTTTCATTTTTTCTTATCTTTTTTTATTCATTTTTTCTTTCTTGTTTCATCAAATCAAAACAATATATTTTTTGTTCTTCGATTCTTATTCAATCAAATCAAAACAATTATCTTTTCATAAAACTTTAAGCTTTGGAGTTAAATATCTTATTCTTCCTGCAATTACCGGTTCACAAGCAATTTCCAATAAACAATTTCTGATAAGTGAAAAGAATTAGCACTAAAAAAATTGAAAAAATCACAAATGAACTCCCAAAACCCTGATATTGCACAAAAGAGTTCTGATAAGGAAAAACAATTAAA
This sequence comes from Fremontodendron californicum, assembly GCA_030761205.1. Taxonomy (NCBI): domain Eukaryota; kingdom Viridiplantae; phylum Streptophyta; class Magnoliopsida; order Malvales; family Malvaceae; genus Fremontodendron; species Fremontodendron californicum. The sequence goes on along the minus strand of JAULJL010000013.1, from coordinate 2,717,892 downwards.
ATATGTAGACATCCGTTTTTATCCAGGTTGTTATATTGTTTAAGTTTATTTTTTAATTTTAATCTTAATTTTTAATATTATTTTCGGATTTTTAAATTAAAAAAAAGGAGAAAATAAAAAAATTGAAAAAAAGGGTTTGGATCAAATTGAAACTCTTCCTCATATTTGGATTAGGCTTAGGTGTTTTGATAAATATAAATTTTTTTTATTTAAATTAATTAGGACTCATTACTGAAATGGACTAAAATTCTTCTAGGATTTTTTGCTATAAAAAGAGGCTTGGGTTCGACGATCAAAGGGGGGGAAATGGACGACAGTAAACACAAATACTTCAAAGAGCATGAAACCACATGCTTCCAGATAACTTTTTTTTTTTTTTTCAATGATCTGGTTCTTCTCCTTCTTTGTGCAGCTAGTTCTTCACAAATCATGGGCAATACTCGGATGGTAGCCTAGCTTGGTAGGAAAATTGGGAAAGAGCGACAACCACAGCAACAATAAGAATTTATGTAGGAGATTTGGGGCAGGGCGTTAGCAGCGATGATCTCCGGAAGTTTTCTTTCTCGGACATGGAAAGGGTGGAAGGATTGGGCATCATTAGGACCAAGGACCATGTTTTCTCATGAATCTTGACATCAACTAGGAAGGCACATGTATTCTCATGCATATTGACACCTTGTGTTTACATAAGCCAAATCATGTTTTATTCTCTTTGCCTTGTAATGCTTTTGCATGGCATTCATTAATGAAGCCAAATCCATGCACATGACAATTTGCTACCATGCTTGGAGAACTTGACAGCAAAGTCATCTCCAGGATTTTTTGCGCTTCTCAATCCCTCTAATGCTGCGGGGTTCATTCCAAGCGAACCAGTAGCAAAGCGGTCTGTTGGTCCCACTCTTGGTATTTCGGACAAGCCCGATGGTAGTCATTCCGGTGTTTATTGTAACTTCTTGCCTAGCTCCTGTTTATTTATGAACCGGATGTGAAGTTTGTATTTTCTATTTTTTTTTTTTATATATATATATATATATTTTTTATTTAATATTATTTGTTTAATTAATTAATTAATTATTAATTATTTTTATTTTTGGACTAATGTGATTTTATTTAATGGTTGCAAGTATATTTTTACGAATAAACTTTGATAGGATTATTATATTATTTTTTATTAACTATTATATTATTTTTATTAACTATTATTTTTTACTATTATATATATATATATATATATTTTTGACCATTATTATTTATTATTAATTATTTTTAACTATTATTTTCATTATATTTTATTATTAACTATTGATTTATTTATTAATAAGATAAGTTTTTTAATTGATGATTAGTTAGTTTGAAATTAATAAATTGAGATCTTTTCCAATGATGATATTAGAGGAGATCACGATTGGTTGATTTATGTGAAAATTCTATGTGAGAGAACTCTCTTAAAAATTCTCTAGAATGAATGGAAGGATTTTTTAAGGGATTATTTTCGATATCAATAAAGGTCAAAATTTATTCTTTTGAAATAATTAATTTTCAATCTCTTTTTCAAGATAATTTTCCATAATAAATGCCTAATTAAAATCGAAGGATAAATTAAGATTTTTTCGATGATGAAATTCAAGATAGTTAGGAATGGTTGACTTTTAAAAATTTTCTAGATGAGAAAAATTCTCTTAAAAATTCTTCAGAATGAATTGAAGAATATTCTAAAGGATAATTTTCGATATTAAGATCAGAATTTATTTTTCGAACAAACATTAATAAAATGTGGATTAAATTTAAGAGAAATAACTTTGCTAAATAATCTAACTTTTCTAACGACGGAACCTCTTAAATAGAACGAATGGTTTCTTTTGAATACTCTCGAGGTGAGGAAGCGTTTTTTAGTAATTTCTCCAAATTGAATAGAAAGAAGACCTAAAAAAATGATTTCCAAGATTTCTAACTTTAACAATTAAAATGAAGATAGGATAGAGAAGAAACTAATTAGGTACTATCTCTTAGATACGCATCGTGAGGGTGCTAATCCTTCCTCACACGTAACCGTACTCCCGAACCTAGTTCTGATAATTAGACCAAAACCCTTTCTTTTTAAGGTGCCTTAGTCAAGCTTAGGATTACTTTAAATAGATTCGTATAGGTGACTAATCACACCTAGATTAGATGATTAGTGGCGACTCCATTGATTTGCGTCTAGCATGCTGAATTCGTATTTGACACGTTATGACAAAATAAAAAAATAATATATAAGAATCCAAAGAATTTTTCTTAAAATAAAATCTATTAAAAGTAAACAAGGAAAGGACTTGAAAGTCATGATTCTTGTTGCAGAGGTAAGAGTGAGACAACGAAAATGAAGGGTTGGTCTCGGTGCTAAAAGCCTCTCCCTTACTGTACCTAGCACCACCGTGCATTCTCTTACCAGCTTTGCCATAGTGAACATTTTTATCATGTTCTTGATCTTAATTATTTGTCTTTTTTTCTTCTTCCAGAGAGTGAAAGAAGATTTTTTTTTTTTTTTTATAATTTTTTTGAAAGGCTTTTCTTTTTATAAAAAAAGTGAAGAGAAAGAGAGAAGCTTCGGGTATCAAATGGGAAGGAAGGAAGAAATAAGAGGGACAGAGAGAGATAGAAATAGGGGTTTGGATTGGGGGAAGAAAGCTGTCGACCACCGGATCTGAGGTTGGATGGCCAGAACGATGGCTCGTCAGCCTTGATCCATCGGTTGAAGAGTCATCTTGGTATAAATGGAAACAACACAGTAATGATTTTTTTTGAGTTCAATGTGAAGAAGATGAAATTGATCAGGAAAGAGAAAATGAATAATAAAATAAAGAGAGAAAAAAGTACATAATAAAATAAAATAATTATACAAAATAAATACAATATTTCAAAATTTGTTTTTATTAAAAATCCATGTCAGCATAAAAAAATATTTAAAATACACATCATTGATTTATTAGCAAAATATTACACATTAATGCCACAATAGTGCCACATCAGCAAAGTTAACAGATTCATTTAACACTGTTAACTCTTATCCTTGCTTGCTTTCAAATGTGAATGTATAAAGATTAAATTGCGTAAGTTTAAGATAAAAAGACTAAATTACTCCTTTCACTATAGTAAGAAGACTTCTCACATACTTTGACCGATAACATTATGATGAATGTTTGAGAAGGTATATTTATTATTCATGTCATCTTCTTTTTATAGAAGGTTTGGCAAATTGGGCAAGTGGAAAGGCAGCCGCAGCCAACTAAAATGCTTTTGGATCTTTACTTTCTTTTTTGAGTACAAATGAAAATATTCGAATTTCGAGTCGTTAAATGTCATTTTTTAATAATATAATTATATAAATCAGCTAAATCTCGAGTTCTTTTTGGACCTTGCTTCGTATGAAGAAGAGTCATTAAAGTTTGTCAAAGTTCAAACACATAACGCGCTAACATTTTCAAAGTTCCAGCCTCCAGAGTCCAGGCTAGGGGCCTCCGCCAAAGGCTTTGACCGGCAAAAACCTTGACCCTTTTGGTTTTTTGTTTTGAGCCCACCACCCACCACGCCCCTCCATTTTGACCCATCAATCCCAAATGTGAACTAAAAAAACGTTGGCTTTGTCTTATTCATTTCCTCTGTCTCTGCCTCTACTACCTAACTTGGACCCTACGATTATTCAAATCATACTCATATCACCGGTGGATATTAATAATCCATCGTGTATATAAAAATTTTATTAACGAATGTTTTAAAAATATTTTTTAAAATTATTAAAATAATAATATTTTTAATTAATATATTAAAAATAAAATTATTAATTTTTATATTTAATATAATATTATTATTATAAATAATATATTAACTAACTTTCAAAAATATTTGAGAATCTTTGTTAACAAAACTCTGTATATCCGACAAATTAGATGTATTCACGACGGCAAGTGATGATAGAATCCACTAGGTTTAGGCTAACTAATGGGGTTTAAAGTTTATTAAACTTTAATAAATAGAAAAAAAGCTCAAGTGGGGTTTAACAATTTTGTGGTTGTTGGTTTGACAGTGAAAGACTCAAAAATTGAACATCAAAATCTATGGTTTCCGAAAATTTCAGGATTTTTTAAATCTTTTTTTTTTTTGCACTTCAATCTTCTGTTGTTTAACCTCAAATCTCAAGTTGTATAAATAGCAACTCCATGGCTATCAAACTGACTTTATTAAGATCCTGTTTAATATTGTTGTTGACATAATTTTTAAAATTAAAAATTATGTTTCATCGCAATTTTAATATTAAACAAATAAAAATTATAATTTTTATTATTAAAATCATAATTTAACAATTCAAATCAAAAAATAAAAATAATAATGTTTTTACGATTTAAAAGTTGACTCTTGCAATAAATAATTTAAGTATCTTTGTATTTTTAAATTTTTATTATTTTAAATATATCATATCACTTTTTCACAACAATATCAAACATTTAAAAAAATCTAAACAACATTTTCCAATCCAAATATTTTTCAAACAACTAACACTAAATTAACCCTAAATCTTGAAATCTGTTAATATATAATAAATTTACAACTATGGCAGTGAGGTTATATTTATGGCAAGTAAGGATCTTCAATAAATATTTTCCAAATGCAAGAAGCGGAAACCTTCCTAAATTCTATTTCGTCAACTAACTAATTAAATTAATCATTATATATAATTATAATCATATACTACTTAGTATTAAGTATAAGTAAAACATGGTCTAATTGGACCGCCGGTTGGATCTACACCGTCCAGGTCAGCATGACTTCCCCACACGACCATCAAGTGGGTCCCTGTCCAAAACTCACGGGAGGACGGCAACAAAACACGCAAACAACCACCAACGTTGTAAGTTGTACTTGTAACCAAGGTTTTTTTTAGGGTAAATTTGAAAAAACATATCATTAATAATATAATAATTATTAAATAATCTAATAAACAAAAGTTATTAAAAAGAAAAAAGAAAAAATTATTAAAAAAAATTATAAAGATAAAATTATCTGAATTTTTTTTAATTTATTTTTTTAATTATAAAATAAAATATAAAATAAAATATTAAAAGTAAATATTTAAATATTTTTTAATTAATTTTTTTAATTAAAAAATTTTAAAAAATAATAAAAATAATATTTTTTATTTTTTTAAATTTAAAAAAATAAATAGTTAAATATTTTATTTTAAAATAAGAATTTTTAAAAAATAAAAAATAATATTTCTAGTTAAATAGTAATTTTGTCTATTACTTATAAGAATAATTTGATTTTTAAAATTTTAATTTTAATAATTTTAATTTTTTAAATTAATTTTTAATTATTATAGCATTTAATAATTATTGTAATGGTGATAGTATGTTTTTCAAATTTACCCAGTTTTTTACCCCATAACTCAGATCCACCGCCACCCTTTATAAGCGTACATTTCATTATACCAAAGTTTTCTCTCTGTTTTTCTTTTTTCTTTCTCTCGTTTGCCTATTAACGGAGAGAGAGAAAGAAAAGAAAAACACCCAGAGTTTCAGATCAGGTTGTTATCTTTACTATCAAGAATTCAAGATGCAGTCAACCAACGGTCCTGATCTGAACTCAAAACAACAACAACAACAGCCGCCACAGCAACAAAGCAGACAGCAGTTGCAGCAACAACAACAGCCACATTGGGTGCCAAACCAGTGGATGGGAGCCATGCAATACCCGGCGGCGGCTGCTATGGTAACGATGCAACAGCAGATGATGATGTACCCTCATCAGTATATGCCTTACAATAATCATCATTTCCAATATCAACAATATCAACAGCAGCAGCAGCATCATCAACAAAAACAGCAACAAGGATGTGATTCGGATGAGGTTAAAACGATCTGGGTTGGTGACCTTGTTCATTGGATGGATGAAACTTATCTTCATGGTTGCTTCTCTCATACTGGAGAGGTAAAAACAATAGTAGTAATAGCATGAAATGATAGATGTATGTCTTGTTATGCATCTTACATTAGATCTTTTTGATGGTTTAAGGAATCTTTTGGTTTTAGTACTTTGTTGTCATTTTTTGTTTGTGGGGTTTAAGGATAATTTGTTTGTGGGGTTTAAGGATAAGTTAAGGTTTGAGGTTTATGCTAGATTAGAGGAAGTAATAATTAATTAAAGAGAATTTATGAAATGGGTTGCAGTTAAAAGTGTGTTTCTTCCTAGAATTAAGTTGGTCTTATTAATGTTGGGATAGAGGAAAATGCGCCAGAATTAATCATTAAAGTGTATTGTAGACGATTTGTGGTTTAATTCATTTACAAGATATAAGGAAGGTTAAGTTTGTGGTTTATTGTTTGTTAATGTAATTACAGTAATTTATTTAGAATTGTTTATTTAATTAATTTGTATATGTTTAAGATAATTTGCATTTGTGTCCTACACTTTTTATCCAGAACATTAAAGTTGGTTAATTTAAAGAAAAAGATTGTTTTTAATTGAAGCTGAACAGATCAACAGACTATTGTTAATTGACATAATAAGATAAAATTGAATAATTGCCAAAAGTCCATTTACGCTGTTGTGTCAACTGTCTAGATGATTAGGTTTTGGTTAATGTCAGCTCAGTTCACATTTCATTTAATAAACATGAAGTGGAAGTGATTTAATTATAAAAATCCACAGTTCTCCAAAGCTGTGCTGCTGAAGCAGTAGCAGAGCCTTAGGTTGTTCTAAAACTAGATATGTAATAACTTTTCGTGTTGGGTGTTAATTAGGGGGATTGGCTAGATTACAAAATCAATTTTGCTTTAATGAATTTTCCCCTGCTACATGGACTCCTCTAAGCCTTTGAGAGTTTAGACTTTTTTGTTCAATATAAGATTTTTAATGTAGATAACTCGTTGATGAACACATGAATATAACCCTCTTGATTTGGATTCAAAAGTTACTGAGATGGTTATGTGGTAGTGTAAAGTTATGGACACCATTTTCAAGAAAGTGCTCGGGCCTCGGCTCATATTGGCATTTACTTATGAGAAAGTTCTCATGTACCCGTGATCTTGTTGAAAGCTTTCTTCTTTTCTTTGCTTCTGTCACTTGAAAAAATTCCTAACAGAAAAGAAGCAGGGAGGAGGGGCTAAAAAGACTTCGTATCTTTTACTATTCTTTAGAACCTCGAAATCTTGCAAAGGACTTTATTAGTTTTAGTTTCTTGGAAGATTAGCTGCTCACTGTGCATCATACTCTTGATGTGTAATACCAATACCTTTTTGAACAGTTTACTTGATTATCCAGATGGCAGGCTCTTCTAGTGAATATGTTATTTCTTGTCATCATAATTATACCCTTGCTTACTGACATTTGGTATTTCAAAATCCAGGTTTCTTCGGTAAAGATTATACGCAATAAGCAAACTAGTCAGTCTGATGGATATGGATTTGTGGAATTTTGCTCACGGGCAACAGCTGAAAAGGTTTTGCAAAGCTATAACGGCTCTCTAATGCCAAATACGGAGCAGCCTTTTCGTCTGAATTGGGCTTCATTCAGTGTGAATGAAAGGCGATCTGATTCTGGTTCTGACCTATCTCTATTTGTAGGAGATTTGGCTGCAGATGTAACTGATACAATATTGCATGAAACCTTTTCTAGTAGATTTCAATCTGTCAAAGGAGCAAAAGTTGTTATTGATTCAAATACTGGTCGTTCAAAAGGTTATGGTTTTGTTAGGTTTGGTGATGAAAATGAAAGGTCAAGCGCCATGACTGAAATGAATGGTGTGTATTGCTCTAGTAGACCTATGAGAACTGGGATTGCTACTCCCAAGAAAGCATCTGGATATCAGCAACAATATTCTTCACAAGGTACCTTAATATTTTGTCCTTACCAAATTAGTCCAGTCGTTTCCCTTTAAATACAATTGTGAGGGATAAAAATGTAGGGGCCCTTTTTGGGTCCTGTACGATTTCTGCCATAAGGGTGATGGTGAGGTGATTGATACTTGGGTGGCCTTCCATGTAACTCTTCTCCTTTTCCATCTTAGTGGAGCATCCTGATCTATACATCAGTGAACACTGGCATTTATGGAGTCATATCTATGTTACTCGGATTAGGGTGTGAGTGTCGGATATGGGTATATTCAATTTTTCTAAGTTTTTTCATGTATTTGGAGGATTCTTAGAGGGTCATATCCTCATACTCATGTCCGGATATGCGTTGGACACGGGTTTTTTCAAGAAAAAATGAAGAGTCGGAGCAACATAGAGTCATATTGTGATTTTTTATCCCTTTTATTTCTTTCTAAGATTAAAGTCTTCATCTCAGGCTTGTTTTAATATGGTAAGCTATTCTATTTCAAATGGTTCATCATCTGCACTTCTTTTTTTGTGGTTGGAGCATGGAGGTCTCAGAATTTTCCTTATTCCTCGGAGAATCCTGTTTTTGTCATCATGTTCTCATGTCACTTGAATAAATGACTGCCGAGCTAGTTATTTCTAAAAAAGTAAAATTGTCTTTTGAATGTATTATATTTTGCATCTTAAATCTTGGTGTGAATTTTAATTGAATCATTATAATTTATATTCTTCTTTTTGTTCGCTTTGGTATTGGCTGGTGATGCATCAAATGGTGCTGTAGCCCAAGGTTCTCAATCTGATAACGACTCAAATAACACCACCGTGAGTCCTTCTCCTTCCTTGTATGCGTTCTTCACCCTTATATCTACCATTGATCACTAAGTTATGTTTCTTACAGATATTTGTTGGAGGACTTGACTCAGATGTTAGTGATGATGATCTCAGACAACCTTTTTCCCAGTTTGGTGAGATCATCTCTGTGAAAATACCACCCGGAAAAGGATGCGGGTTTGTGCAATTCGCAAACAGGTGCCTCACTATATGTACTTCACCACATTGTATTCTACCTTATGTTGAAGTGTGGTTACTATTATTAAGGATTCTTATTTAGAGCTCCATTAGTGATAATACCTTCACAATATTGATAGACATTTTTAAATAAAGTGATGCAGAGTGATAGGTTTCTGGCAGTTGGTATCTTGGTTATTATTATTATTATATCATGATGCCTGTAGTAATGTAATGTGTTTTCTTTTTAGGAAGAATGCTGAGGAAGCAATCCAGAGTTTGAACGGGACAACCATAGGCAATCAGACTGTCCGTCTTTCTTGGGGTCGCAGTATCGGAAACAAACAGGTAAAGTTATGCTAAAGTGGATATTCTTAGTAAGCAACTGTCTTATGGCCTAATGTTGCCTTGCTCTTTGCAAATGCTTGGAGGGTTTTGAAATTCCTAGGTCTAAGCCCAGGCATCTAACATTGGAGAAAAGGAATGGAAGAAAGTTCTTTTTATTTTTTTGATGAAATTACTCGTACAAGGAAATTACAATCATATTCAAGTATTACATATAAGAAATCAATGAATTACATCAAATAGACAAACCAACACGAAAAACCAGCATATAGCTAGATAAATATATTATAAAGCTGTACCAAACCTACACATGGTGGGACTTTAACCTGGGACCTTAACGTTCTAGGGCCTCCTTCTTGCCACTGAGCCAAGGACTCATTGGCTAGAAGAAAGTTACTTACACATCTTTTGGATCGACAAAGAAAAAAATGAAGTTCTTTGCTAATTCCTAATTAATTTGCCCGCGGTTGCATAATTTTATAGTATAACACGAATTATACTACAGTCTATTGAAGGTGGAAATGCATACCCTCTTTTATTCCCTCCTCCCTTCTGCTATTGTTTAGTCTTTGATTTGTTTCCCTGAAATAACTCAGCTTAGTTTCTCATCTAAGTTATTTATTTATTTATACATTGTAGCTTACTTCTTAAAACCGGTTTTTGACAGTGGAGAGCTGATTCTGGTAACCAGTGGAATGGGGGATATTATCGAGGGCAAGGCTATGGCGGTTATGGCTACGGCTATGCTACACCACCAAATCAGGATCCAAGCATATATGCTGCTGCGGCTGCTGTTCCTGGTGCTTCTTAAGAGGGGTGTTTGACAATTACCAATGGCTTGTAATCTGAACTTGCAGGAGAAGTTTTTAAGTTCATTCATCAGATTCATTATTATTTAAGTAGGATGGGTTTTGCTTGCTGCTTTAGCTGGATCTTTCAGGTTACAGAATTTTGTAGCTGGATTTAATCTTTAAATCTTGGGAGTTGTTTTAGAACTGTATTAATATGTCATTTTACAATTTAATTTTGTGCTTGAGAGGTGTTTTTTTTCGGGAAGCTTTTCTTTTGTTTCTTTTAGGTGTTTATTTGTTCAGAACTGAATTTACAGACAATGAAAAAGTATGGGCTTATAATCACCAATTTCTACATGTTGGAGCAAATAAAAGTTTATATTGTTATGGTGTTTGCAATATGGACCTTGAAAGTAAGTGTCATATAGGAGTATATATTCGATTAGGATATGCTTAATTTTTTTTAAAAAAAATTCATATATGAAAGATTATATTTTCATATTCATATCTAAATATGTGTCAGATACAAATGTCGGATACGGATATTTTTAAAAAAATCAAAAAATTATTTTACCGCCTAAATACAATAAAGAAGCATGCAGTAGCAGTCACAGGAAAATGGAAGTCTCAATCTTTGTCTTGCATTTAGGGGGACAAGATTTGATCCCCTTGATAAAATTATGAAAGCTCAACGATCAAATGGGGTGTACTTTTTCTTCTGTGTCTTAAAGGATACAAAATTTTCAAATGTTAAATGTCTAAGGATGCATAAAGTTAGCTTGAATGATGCCGACAAAATTAATGTTTTGCCAGGGCAACCTGATGGTAAAAAGAGAGGAAAAAACAGTTCATTTATAGCAGCATAGTTTTATAATGTTAAAACAAAGATTGCATCAGCCTATAATATAAACAGAATTTAGAGTAGATGAAAGCTGTTTGATAAATGTTTAAATTTATACATTTGCATATATCATTTTTTTTTATACTTTGTGCTTCGATTCTTAAGTTTCTTGATATTTTATTAGGTTTTTATGCTTTATAGGTATTTTGAAAGAGATGAAGTCAAAACATATCAATTAGGATGTTTAAGAACTTATAAAATCATAATCACAATATGGAAAAAGACTTGTGATTATGATTTTATAATATTGTCGCTTAAGATTAACCTATCTTTCTCATCCTAAAACTGCTATCATTTTGAATCTATAGATGTTTATCTTAGGTTATTTGATAGTTAGGGATCAAGTAGTGGCTTTTGTCTTGCTTAATGACAAATTAAGGAAGGATTGAGGTAACACGGGAGGTTTTTATTTACGGTTGTTAACTTTGATAGATAATTGATGTTGATAGGTTTGAATTTGATTCATAATATTGTTTAGTGGTGGAAAATAAAACCTTAACCATATTTCTCATATTTAATTGTTTCTTATTTACTTGTTTTCTATTTTTCTTATTTTATTTACTTTTAAATTATTTCAAAAATTCCCTCTATTTTGTTTTCTTTGAATCTAAGTTATAAACTAAAACTCAATACTTGAGGACTCGACCCTTACTAACTATTATACTTTACAATTGATCTTTTTAGTGCAAGATTAAATAAGATATACTCTGTTGAGTGTATCACTGTCATAGTAGAGTGAAAATGACTACGATTCTGTAAATAAATAGAAGATCAACAAAAACCCTTTGATTTATTTTAGTGTTATTTTTCATAGCAAATGTTCTTACTATAAAATTATGCTGCTATGGTTTGACCACAACTTAGAATTTTTGGGCTTTCATTGTTCAATCTTCTATACAAGCTACAGTTCTTACAGGCTATAGCATTAAAAAAATTTGGTTTTATATTCACTTGAAAATATAAAATGTTATAAGCACACCCTGGCAGCCTGAGTACCCAAAAAATGATTTTTTTCAAGCACAATTGCTAAACAGTGTTAGGTCAAAAATCTTGTGATTAACAAAACATAAATCTTGTGAGAAGTAAAAACACTGAACAGGAAATGCTTGTAAAAGACTTGACTGACTCCATTACCCAACAACCCAATCAGAATATAAAGTCAAAAATCTTGTCATAAATGAGAAATCTGCTGAAAAAAAAAAAAGTCTCTGTTCTTGCTAAGGCTAAGATGTGTCCACTAAAGATCAAATTGTGATTAACAAAACATAAAACTGTTTGGCAAAGAAGTATATATTGCTGCAAATATGTCAAAAATTGGACAGAAAAATCATTATATATAGGTAAGGCTTAGACCTGCTCATGGCCGGGCCGCGATCTCGTTTTTTTTCATTTTCTTTACCCAGACTCGGCCCTGAGTTGGCCCGGCCCGACCCGTTAGGCCCGAATACACTGTTTATTGAAATAAATTTTTTTTTTATTTTTATTTTTATAATTAAAATTAAATAAAAGAATATTATTATAATAAAAAATTATTGTTTCGGACTAGGACGGAACACAAAATATATTATTCAAATCCGACTCAATACGAACCTAACCTGTCGGGTCGGACGGATTGCCCGGTCATGAGCAGGTCTAGTAAGGCTTCTTATAGCAGTACTATATTCACAAAGCTTGAAAGCAAACTGAAATTTACCAGGATATGTGTCAACATGCTTTTTTGATTAAACTGTGTAAGGGCCTGGACTGCCAGTTTGAAGTGCTTGAAATGGAACTTTTTGTCGTAGTTTCCATGTTTGGATCAATCAAGATGTGCCAAATAAAGCATTTCTGGCACTCATTTTGTCCAACCTAATGAAACCCCATTCCAACCAAATCATGCAGTGATGCCCAGACTTTAAGGCTTTCAATTTCCCTTTTCCCTCTTTCAAAAAAAAATTGGTCATTTGTGTTTGCATATAAATATATTAAAATTTTAAATATGAATATGATAAATATATTATATTATATTATTATATTATTATTTTTATTTGTTAAATATATCATATTTTTATCTACTTTTTATTGACGTACACACTGCACAATGATGAATGAATAAATATTAATACCAGTCAAGGTAAAAATAAGTACTTATCTATTTTATTACGCCAAATCGGTATTTTAAATTTAATACCTAGGGCCTTCTAGGGCTTTATATATGGCTGGCTATTTTTTAAACGTCGCTATCAAATTAATCATCATAATTTATCGTTTTCATTAAATCCACAAATAAAGATTTAAAGGAAAAATAAACAAAGAAATATTCTGCAGCCATTTTGGTAGCTTCAATTTTTTTTTTTTATAGAAGGAAGGTTTTTCTAATAATAATAAAAAAAAAATTGATATTTCTATTAGGGCACGGTTGCCTGTTTAAATATCAGGTAATCCATTTAATTCGTATAAGATTGAATTTGAATAAATATTTTTGTGATCCAAATCGGTCTGATTCAGATCATTGTTTATATATTAAAATAATATTATTTTATTTAAATTTAATTATAAAAATAAAAATAAATATTTTTATATAGGATGAACAATATTTTTGAGCCAGCCTAAAATCGAGTCTGGACAAAGAAGTTACAAAAAATTCAGGCCGCGATCCGATCTTGCCCATGAGCAGGTCTAGCTGCTTTCATTACAATTTTTATTAATATTTTTTTAATTTAATATAACAATTATCCCATTGACATGTGAAAAATTCATAATTAATAACTTCATCTTATATATGCATGATTATCATTAATAATGAGATGAAATCCCAATCCATTTCATGTAGTATAAGCAACTAAGATCCCATTGAATTTAATTTTAAATATCAGCTAGTGTGAGACCCGTGTCACGGGATTATTTTTTAATATTAGTCATCAATAAAAAAAAATTTAGACTAATCTGAAATTAATAGTTTACCTTCAATTATAAACTTTTATATTTACTTGATAAAAATTATTTTAAAGTAGTTACTTAGTAAAAAAAAGTACAATTTTCTTTATAAGCTAAAGTACAAAATTTTTATTATCTATATGAATAAATAATATATATTTATAAAAAAATTAATTTTTTTATATTAGTGTAAAATTAAATTAGTTGTACACACTTTCATAATTTTTTATACGATTTATATTTGTTTAATTCGATCATAGTATTTTATTTTCTATTCACGTAGATCATTCACGTCGAGTTTCGAGTAAATTAAAAATATCTAACTAATTATTCGATGTAAAAAACTTTTAATTGTTAAATATATATTGAAAAATATAATTTTCTCGACAATATAATATCGAATCGATTTGAAACTTTATGTACATAATGGATATAATTATATCGTTAAATTCAACATCATATAAAAAATTACAAAAATATATAAAATTAATTTAATATAAACGAATTCTCTTACAAAAATTAATATAAAATAATGTTTAATGTGAACAAATTCATTCAAATCGAACGCATAATTAATAGTAGGAAGATTTATAAAGGCAGCTCTCTCGCCAGTCATAACCAAATTTCCCCTTAGGACTTAGTCAATTTTACTCTCCTTCCCCTCTCCTTCCTCCTTTTCTTCCTTATAAAATCCTCTCATTTCTATGTTTATCATTGGTTCTTCCTAAACCCGAATTTTGAGAGCCCAAGAAGCCAATGGAGATGAAAGTGGCGGTGCTGCCGGTCCCTGCAGTGGATTTCAACTTCGATAGCACATGTTCATCTCCATACATGACTGCTCCTTCAAGTCCTCAACGCTTTGGCAATTTCTTCTTCAGTGCTCCAACCAGTCCTACTCGTGTTTCTTCTTTCTATCGTGAGCTTAACGACGATTTGTCTCATTTCACCAATTCTTCATCTGCAGTTCCTTTTCAATGGGAGGAAAAGCCTGGTACCCCCAAACGAAAAGGTTTTGATGATGATGATGGTGGTGATGGGTGTGAAGATTTCGAGTTCAACTTTAGTGGGCAGTTAGAGAGAACTTCTTTGTCTGCTGAAGAGCTTTTCGATGGTGGAAAGATTCGGCCTTTGAAACCCCCGCCTGGTTATGAACAGTTTTCAAGTACCGTTTCTTCTCCAAGATCTCCAAAATCAAGGGCTTTTCGGAAGAAAGATTTTGATCCATTTGAAGCAGCGATCGAGAAGAGTAGTAAAAGAGTAGTAGTACTTAAAGAACCACCACAACAGAAGCAAGAACGAGGGAGAGAAAGAACTTCTGGTTCTTATTCTTCTTCTTGTTCTTCATCATCTTCAAGCTACAACTATGTTCACAAGAAAAGCAGATCTTTGTCTCCTTTTAGAGTATCTGACATTATGTTCGAGCAAGAAGAAAGTTCATCACAATCCGATAAAAACATCGCTTCAACGACAAGCAATCCTAAATCTTATGTTTCTTCAATCCTGTCAGCTATTTCGTTTTCAAAAAGTAACAGAAAATGGAAGTTGAAAGACCTTTTATTGTTTAGGAGTGCATCAGAAGGCAGAGCAACAACAAGTAAAGATCCCCTTACAAAATATGCTCTCTTGGCTAAGAAAGAGCCAGAGGATGTTAAAAATGCAAGCTTCCGGTCCACCGAGAGTATCGGTTCGGTGTCCGGTTCTTCCAGGAGGAGAGCACCGGTTTCAGCTCACGAGTTGCATTACACGGTGAACCGGGCTGTCTCAGAGGAGATGAGGAAGAAGACTTTTTTACCTTACAAACAGGGCCTCCTTGGATGCTTGGGGTTCAATCCTGGAATGCATGAGATTTCCAAGGGTATTGGGTCTTTGACACGTGGATGATCAAGATTTCCTGATCTGGTGCCTCTTTTGTTGAACATACATATTTCAAACTTTCCTTTTTTTTTCCTTTTTTTTTTTTTTATGTTCCAAAAAAGAAAAAAATCTATTTGTTTGTTTATATTTAGTGTCTCTATCCATGAAATGGACTCAAAACTCAAAATTGTATGAAATTACATCACTGATAAAAGGACAGCTATAGATTAGATGCTTTAAACTACCCTTTTTGTTGGGTTTATTTGGGAAAATAATTTTACTAGTTATTAGTTAAGCAATATGTTTAAACAAAAGGCACCAACCTTGTTCTTTACTGTTTATCAAGTAATTGACGGCCTGCCACTAACATTAATTTCTTTCAATATCAACTAAGCAGCTCACAGTATTTCCAAACAGAGCCAACAATATTGGCATTTTCTGACATTATCAAATGATGAGAATTACTAATGTTTTAAAGCCAGCTAGATTTCCACTGCTTAGAAAACAGGTTAGTTTAAGCAGCCACTGGTTTGGTTGAGTTGAGTTGGTTCGAAATTGCGTCTAGTCTGGTTTCTGGTGAACTTTCAATTGAGATTTAATCAATTACCTGAAAATTAGTTTGCTTGGGGTTGTAGATGTAATTCAAATATCAAATCTGTTAAATATTATTTATTAAAGATGATTGGATGAACTAACTAAATTAAATCGATTGAAATTAATTTGTTTGTCTTAATAAAAACATTAGTTTACGCATTCCAAGCTAGATCTCAGGAAAGTTGTAATGTTGGAGAATAATATCACAACGCATGGTTTAGCTAAAAAGAAAAGGAGAAAAAAGAGAGAAAAAGGAATATTAGCACCACACATGGGGTTTGGAAAAAGCTAGTTTTATACCATAATCATTAGGTTTTGGAATAATGATGTTAATGATGATGCTTAAACAGTGTTAAAGTAGTCTAATTGGGGTTTTTTTGCAGTCAAACAAAAGGTGGAAATAATCAATCAAAACTAACAAAACTATGGGTTTTTTCATCACTCCAAGCTGCAATGATGAACTGTTGGCCAAAACGGCCTTTCTTTGGTAGGCTCAAAGCATGTGCATTGCCTTAAAAATTCAATCAATCTAATTAGAAAAGTTTCAAAGAAAACACGAAAGTTTAACAAACAATAATAAGAGTAAAGAATGGTAAAGCAGGCATTTAAAAAATTTCTCAGGATTATCTCAATCTGCCCTAATTATGGCGAAGTGTTTATATTCTGTTGTAATGCTTTTCAGTCCGTACTATTCTCGGTTTTAAAACTAGGAATGAAAAGGAATCAAAATTGGATAATAAAAAACTTCCAAATGGCCACTTCAAACATTTTATATCAGAAGTAGAGGTAGTTTCTATATTATTCGGATTCGGATGTGAGTGTCGGATATGGGTATGTGTCCGACACGGATATGTTTGATTTATTTTAAATTTTTTCATATATTTGGAAAGTCCTTGAGAGATCATATCCTCATACCTAATATGCGTCGGACACGAACATCAAACATAAATACTTCATGAAAAATAAAAAGTCGGAGCAATTTCAGTTCCACCAAACTTTGAACATAAATGTAATCATTTAGTAGGTACTGGCTAGCAATAACTCAAGTGGTAACTTCGACTTGCTCGCGAATCAATTTAATTTTATCAGATGTTCATCGTTTAAGGGCGAGCCTTGGTGTATTACTGGCTGGTATAACTCCAATTTGGCTGCTTATTACAGCCAGATGTAATCAATTACCGTTAGGGAAATGAGAAAAAAAAAAAAAAAAAGAGTAAAGAGAGATCAGAGGTAGATAATTAGTGTACAATGTCAGGCTTTTGTAAAAAAATTATATCTTCCTGTAGGGAAAAAAAGGAGCGACCAGCTAATGCATACAATGCTAGCTTTACAGAAAGTCTAGCCATGTCAATTATATAGGAGACCCACAAGAAATCCTGGAATCATGGTCACTTTCCTTTATTTCCTCTTTTAATTCTTTGAAGGTGGTTTAGAGTGGAAAAGGTGGGAAAAAAAAAAAAAAAGGAAAGCTATATGATTGACTATGGCCTATGATATGTGATGCAATAATGACTCATTAATATATATATTATCCGGATTTGGGATGAGTGTATCTTACATTAATTTACTCAAAATTTTTATGATTTTTCATATATTTAAAAGATCATACCTTCATACTTATGTCCTAATATGTATTCGATATAGGTTTCATCAAACACGAATATTTTAAGAAAAATGAATAATTCAGATAACATAATA
Organism: Fremontodendron californicum; assembly: GCA_030761205.1. Taxonomy (NCBI): domain Eukaryota; kingdom Viridiplantae; phylum Streptophyta; class Magnoliopsida; order Malvales; family Malvaceae; genus Fremontodendron; species Fremontodendron californicum. The sequence goes on along the minus strand of JAULJL010000013.1, from coordinate 2,699,932 downwards.
TATATATATATATATATATATATATGCAAATTTTTCTACATTCAAATGAAAAAAAAAAAAGCTTGTCTCATTTATGACAATGATAATGAGAATGATGTTGATGATGTTAAAATGGCAAAGAAAATTGGTGCCTATTTTTGTTCAGACTTCAGAGTTCTTGGCTTTGCATCATGGCTGTTGGTAATATATATATATATATATATATATATATATATATATATATAATGATATTAATTCATGATTGTTGATGACTGCTAGAGCCGCAGATTAATGGAAATTCTTGCTTTCTTTCCTTGGAAAGTAATTAAAACTTAAATTAGTTTGAGATTGGAAATCATATCATAGATGGGGATTACTAAGCTCTTTCAAGGATTTCGTTTTCTGATATATATTTCTAAATTGCAGCTCTCATCAATATTCTGCACTTTTTGTTCATCAAGAAGAAACGTTTCTTAATTGATTTACTTGCTATTAATTAAATATATCACCCTGATCGTTTGAATATTATTTATATGCATGGAAATTTTCGTTTTCTATAGCCTAGTGGGTCTTTTTCAAGCATTGTTTTCCAAGGAGAGAGAATCGTGTTTAAGTTTATCAAGTGATTAGTAAATTTAATTTGTAGAAAATTTCCCCACAACTAATCAATGACATGGGAAAGCCTAAAGCGCAAATGGCAAACTTTACTACTTTAGTCAATGGTGAAAACTGGGCACCCTTAACAAAATCTAGTTTAGGTACATTAACAACTAATGCATTTAATTTGCACCAAATTCTTTGTTTAATTAACAAGTACGTTCGCTTGACTAAGCTTAATTTGCCTTTACTTTCATCAAATTTTCATGATCAATTTCCCTTGGCTGGCCTGGAAAGCAATCTTTTGACTAAATTTCTTTGGCTACTTTCTTAGAAAATGGTTGAACTTCAAAGATTGGGTGTTTATCCTCCTCTTGGAGGAGGGAGAGAGAGTGAAAGAAAGAAAAAAGGATTTGGGAAGTTAAAAAAAAAAATGCAAGCAATACATTTCAAAAAGTAAAAGAAAAAAAAAATTACTCACATGCATGAAAAAGATGCAATACCAAACCATTCAAAACATTGGATCATACATTAGTCAATAAATAAAGTACAATTCAAAGTGATAATGTATAAAATTATGAAAGATTTTGTTAACTATTATCTTTAGGTACTTTTTAAATTTATCATATTAAATAAGTTATAATTTTTAATGCATTGAGAATAATCAAATTAATTATTAATTATTATATTTAATATAAAAAAAGTATTATAAATAATAATTTAATTAATTTTAACAAATTTATTTAAAACACTCGTTACCGAAACTCATTTATCAATTAAAGATGCCAAATATGTAGTCGTTTGAATTTTTTTATTTTTTATTTTTAAGAAAAAGCAATTCCTTTTTGTTCATGAGAATCAAGGAGATAAAATTTGTTAATTTATATTATAAATTAAATCATATAATTGTATACTGGATGCGTACGTTTGGTAGACTCAAGGCACTATATTTTTTACTAAGGCCGTTCAAAACAATTAAAGGAGCTATCATTGTCCGCCACGTGGTCAATGAAAATGAATATTTAATGTTACGTTATCTTACTGACCTTTGCCGTTTTCTTTGACTTTATGAGCCGAAAATGTGCTAATTTGATAAATTTAAATATAATTTCATTATATAAATATGTTATAAAAAATTAAAATATGATACGACATAAAAAAATATAAATATAAAAATATATTCAAATTTATATAACACAAATTTAAAACGGTAATCGCCACTTTGTAAACGCTAGGGAAGCCGATACCATGTCACATCTAGATAATTGCTTTTATGTCCGTCCGGAAACATAAACCTAACAAAATACTGCAAGACAGCCCAATCCTTTGTTACCCTAATCTTATGTTACCCGAATTTAATAGAATATCAGATATATAAGTATGTGTATTACCCAAATTTAAATGAATATAAGATATAAATATGTATCCAATACAAGTATATTTAATTTTTAAAATTTTTTTTCTTCATATATTTAAAAACTCATACTCCATACCCATATTTAAATGTGTCGGACATAAATATTTCAGAAAAAATAAAAAGTTCGAATAACATAAGTCTAAACTAGAACCAACATATAACATGTTTTGGCACAAAAAAAAAAAAAAAAAAAAGAATCATATTAACATGATGTTTCTCTGCTGCTCAAGGGTCTTAGTACAGACAGTTACTGAAGCAGCAGAAAACATCCAACAATCAGGTCAGTTTAGGCAGCCATCAATCAGATGTGGATACACATTCCTGTTGAATCACAAGCATCTTGCAAGCCAGGCTCCATTCTGGGTCACCTTTTTGGAATAGCCCTGGATGAGATTAATCTAGGTCATCAACTATAAGCTACACAACTGGCCCCTGCTCAATCACAATCTTTTCACCCATTCTCCAGTAATAAGAACCACATTATCTACTAATATTCCATAAGCAACATACTTAACTCTGATCTTAAATAGCGAACCTCATGATGATAAATGTTAATGATTTGGCACCACTAAACTATGTTATTCGGACTCGGGTCTTAGGGTCGGATACGGATATATGTCCGACATGGGAATGTTCAATTTCTTTCAAAATTTTTATGTATTTGGAAGGTCTTTAGAGGATCATATCTCTATACCCATGTCCGGATATGCGTCGAATACGGATGTCAAACACGAACACTTCAAGAAAAATAAAGAGTCGGAACAACATAACCGCTAAATGCCAGTCTTGAATGAGCCTCTAGAGTCTAGTTCGAGCAAACATACATGAAAAAGTAAATCCCAAGAATTATATAAACAGATACACAAATTTGGCTCAAATTTTCTTGGTTAAAATGTTGCAATGAATAAAAAGATTCCATCAAAGTTGAATTATAACTTAAATTCCAAAACAAAAGCAAAAGTAGAACGAAGGCATGAATATAAAATGTGCAGGAGTGTACTAAAGTTGCACCATTTCAAATCACTGGACTTTCTATCAATTAAAAAAGAAATTGATAAAATTTCTCAATAGATCACAAACACTTACAGAGATCACGGGCTTTTAGCACACAACACAAGCTCTTATTAAAACCATTATTCTACAATAAACGGAATGTGATGAGAGCGGCCATACGGTTTCATTCTTTCACAGCAAAACAGCACGCATGTTACATAATATATTTGTAACCTGCTACGACATGTTCCTAATATCTGCAATGAAATACAATTAAAGTAAATCAATCTAAAGCCATAAACCAGTTTGGTATTTGAAATTGTTACAAAGAGATTATAAAAAGGAAAATTATCTAATATACCGGTGGTAGAGTTTTCAGACTCTACCAACAAGGTTAGAGGGTAGACATGTGTCCTAGTAAGGTATAAATATGAATATTAAATAATTAATTAATTAATATACACATGTCAACTCCTTAATTCTGCTTGTGAAGTTTAAAATTTCTAGCGCCATTGGAAAGAAAACAAACTCTTATAAAAATGCATGTTAAAGAAAATGAACACTTTCTCTCCATTCCATTCTTCTCACAATTAAAATCTAAGGCCAGGGGGGCTCATCTCAGTGTTTTCTCCTCTGAAGTACAATTTATTAGCTGATAGTATTATAAGACAAATAAAGTTATTTGAACTTATCTAACAAAAACACACACTCAATATTGACTCCAGATTTCCAGCTTAAAATATCATACAATCAACAGACTAAGACAAACAGCTCGGACAACCAATTACTTGGCTATACTACAGCCCAGTTTGTGCCATCCACTCCTTGAGAAATTTTGCTTCCATTGTCAATGCAAATTAAGGATAAATGAAAAAAACACGACGGTCATAATAGCCATCTAGCAGCAAGAGAGATTGAAGACTTCAATTATATATATATATATATATATATATATATATATATATATATATATATATAGAATGTGGTCAAATTAAGTTTCCCCACACCCCAAACTGGGAGAAGAAAAAAGAAGTTGAATAGCATGCTGAAGCATACCCCTTGAATCAGTAAGAGGCAGGATGCTTGCTCAAGCCATTGTCAATCAGCGAGATCCATTGTACAGGCCAAGCAATGGTTTCTCTCTCTTTTCAACTCTCTTCTTTGCAGCTTCCCTTGCTTTGAGTGCAGCTTCCTCTTCTTTAGATATAGCCTTGGGCTTCCCATCTTGTCTTTTTCTCTTAACTGCAAGCGAGGATGGAGCACCTTTAACAGATCTCATGGGATTTAAAGAAGCTGAAACGACAGGCCCAGGTGCAGTCTCATTTTGACTTTTTGCAGCACTTTTGCTATCTGCAACTGTTCCCACCCCTGAAGTTGGAAATGGCTTTTTCAAACTAGGATCTCTTGATTTAGGATTTGATGAAGTTTGAGCCTTGGAGTATGCCTCTTCACGCATCACCCACCTGCCTGTTGCATTCCCTCTAAGTAAATATACCACAAACAACATTTAATCTAATAGATTATCTTAGAGAAGAAAGAAAGCGAAAAAACTTTAAAGTTCAATTGCGGATCCATACCTATAGCATCAGAATAGTAAAAGCCTGACTTTGGATCATAATATAAACCATTGCTTTGATTGTAGTAATAGCCTGAACTACTGTCATAGTCCCAGTCTGCATCAAGCTGTATCAGTTAGAATAGTACAAACCTCAATATAAATATGATAGATAAACCAAACAATATCATAAGCATATAGATATTAATAACAAAAGATGCCTGATTAGTAAATTTAAAATATGACATTGGGCCTGATAGAGATTAAGGCCACATGTCCATCAGGCCTGTTTCTTGGGCATCAACTACCAAGTTAGCCCAAAAAAGGTTCAGCGGGGTTTGCCAGGCAGCTTTCACAATGCGATAGAAGATTAAACCTAAAATCTAGAGTAAGTTTTGAAAAGAAAAAAAAGTAGCAAACAACCAAATACAAAGAAACAGGTAAACTGACTTTGGACCAGAATGCAACCAAGGAAAGTTGTTGATTCTTTGGGCTCAGCTATCTTGAATCATGTTTAGGATTAAGTATTGCCACAATCAAAGGTGTTTAACAAGACTCATGCTCATGATTCTAAATGAGTGTTTTAAATAAACTAGGTTAGACATTCATTTCTCCGCTATAATCCAAACTCAAAAGCTCCACTGTTAACCAAGGAAATTTAGCAAAAGGAATAAAGCTGCATGAAACCAGCCTCGCTGTCATGTAAATACTCAAGCAGACCTACTAATCTCAGCCTAAGTTGGAAGTAGGGGTGTAAACGAGACATCTGTGCTCGCAAGCTACTCGAGTTCGACTCGAAAAAAACTCGAATTCGATTCGGTCATTATCGAGCCGAGCTCGAGCACGAGCAGCTCGAGCTATCGAGCGAGCCGAGTTCGAGTATCTTAATACCCGATTCGAGCAACTCGCGAGCCTAATCGAGCTTTTTTTATTTATAATATTTTTATTATTAATTTACTATTTTACCCTATATATATATACATACTTAAAAACCCTTAATTCGAGCTCGAGCTCGAGTATATAAACGAGCCTAATCGAGTCGAGCTCGAATAGTTAGATTTTATCTCGAGCTGAGCTCGAGCTTAAAAAATGATACTCGATCGAGCTCGAACCGAGCTTCGAGCCTCGAGTTTCGAATCGAGCTCGAGCTTCTCAGTATTCGAGCTCGGCTCGGCTCGATTACAACCCTAGTTGGAAGCATATAGCTTAGGTTTGACATTCTCCTATTTAAATGATCACAAGACTGAATTAAAGAAATTTCTAACTCCTCAGTAAGTCACTCATGCTTGTCCAGATGAGATGTCTACCATCACTTCAGTTTCTCTAATAGCCATAAGCAGAATGAAAAGACTTTAAAACCATACAATGGGGCAGGTAACAACCTCAACCCAAAATTTAAAGGAAAGCTCACGATCCATGGTGTGGATCGACATGATTATATGCTTGATATATTCCAAAAAACTTGTATTACTACCATAACTTGTACGATTTTATAAAAAGGGTGAAGATGACTTGTATTTACCTTCTTGACCATCTAATTCTTGATCATTAGAATCTCTCGCCTCAAAACTAGCAATGTCCTTCTGATAACTCCGCTTAGCTTTCTGGCAAACATTGTAAAGCAATACTAGTAATCCTTAAAACGAGCATAAATAAATCATGAAAAGCAAAACATTATTGAAGGGTTACTTACGGCTTCAATCTGTTCGAGAGCGCGAGCAGCTTCCTTCTGTTCCTTTTCTTTGGCTGCACTATCTTTGCGCATAGTAGTAAGCCTCTTGGCAACATTTTCTTTGTGCCGTTGACCAAGCTCATGGTTACGAATACTTGATGGGTTATTCGATATGTAAATTTTGCAGAAATCACACCATTTATTCCCCTGACTCACCCAATACTGAACACAAAACAGAAAGAAAAAAAAAAAAGGAATAAATTTGTGCATATAGGGGGGGGGGGAGAAAACTTAATTCATTGAAACTTTTACTGTAAAATAATCACGATAAACAATGTTATAAACAAAATCAAGGGGATTCACCGAAATTTCAAGCATTAATGAAAAAGTACTGAAAAGTTTAGGTTTTTAATTTCTTAATTGATTGTAAATGAATAGAAAAAAGGAAGAAAGCTTTGGAGATTACCTCAGTCATGGCTGCGAAAATCTGATCGTTGGGAGGCTAACTATTCAAAATTTGGGTGCTAATTATGGATGATATTCGGAATTTGCTTTAAACCCTAAATTCTTTTCTTTGTTGTTTCAAAGAGGGGATTGAAATAATTGAATCGAGCTGGTTTTGCTTCCTATTTTGTAACTGGAACTGGATCCAAAACCGACCCGGAATGTTGTGTTATTGACTTATTGGACCTGGTTCATATAGTTAGCTATATAGTAAGTATTATTTGATTGACCAATTTATTTTTTGGAATTTTTTATTAAAATAAGTACAATGTAAATTTATTTTTTATGCAAAAGAAACCAATGCTTAAGGAAAATTAGAAAAGAAAAAGAAATTTGCAAGAATCGATAATCGAAGCTCGATCTTATGAAAATTCACACTTCTAAATTCAATATTACTACAACTCTCTATCAAAATTTATAAGTGACATCACTTGGAACAGACTCATTATAAAACAATTTGAGAAAAAACCTTTTTTTTGGGTCTTAACTAGGGATGATAATGGGATCGACAGAAGTGGTGATTGCTTTATTCATTTTTTTAATATTTTTGTATGAATGTTAAAAACTTTCATCCATTTCATTACATCTTATTTTTTATTAATTATTTTTATATAATATATAATTTTTTTAATATATAATATACATATATATACACTAAAAATATATATAATATTAATATATATATATCTAATATATATGCTAAAAATATAAAAAAATATATATAAAATATTTTAAGAAATAAGATAATAATTTTAAAAAACGGAACGGGACGGAATAAGTATTTATCAAAATCTTCTCATTTCACCCCACTCCATTTTTTCAAAAAATAAAAACTCTCAATTCAGAACGAATCGATATGAAATTCATCGATCGAATTGGATTTTATCATCTCTAGTCTTTGACCTTAGCTTGTTTATTGAGACCATTGTTAAGCACACTTATAGGTAACAACATCAGGAAGGAAGCCCTTTGGAATCATTTCATCATGCAAAAGAAAAGCCTTCTTTCTTTATGTCCACCTCTTTGCAATTAGCAATAAATTAACGTAGAATATGTAAATTCATCAGGAGTCACACCCGCATTCAGCATTTCCTGGAAAATATCACAAGCTTCATTAAGTCTACTCCGCTCCCACAGACCTTGAATCAGTGATGTTTTAAACTCCTTTCTCAACCTATGTTACTGAAATTCGAAGTATCGGAATCGATATTTGTCTTACACGAGTATGTTCAATTTTTTAAAAAAATTTCATGTATTTGGAGAATTGTCATATCCCTATATCTATATTTAAATATGTATCATATACGGATGTCGAACACGAATACTTTAAAAAAATAATTGTACTATAACTTACTAAATCTGGATCAACCCTTTTCCCACCATATCTTGTATCATTTTTAAAGCTTCTTCTAGCCTTCCAAGCATACAGTGTTTATAAGGAACTAGTGAAGGTTAAAATCCGTTTCTACCCATTTCATTTTGTACCCGAAAAGCTTCATTTAAAAGTCCTTGATGTTGATGGCAGAACCCATTAATCAAAGATGAAGTCTTAACACATTTGGTGAAAGTTGAAACTCCATTTCTTATCATCTCCCAAAAAACCTCTTTCGGCAAATCTAAATGGGTTTTTACACCTAATCACGGTATCTAAAATAGCATTGTAAGATAAAACCACAGGCATAAACCCATTAAATTTAGCTAAATTACCAATATTGAGAGCCTTATCCATTAATTTTTTAATGGGCGTAAGATTTTACCACCAAGTCAGAAACAGAGGAGCTTGATTCAGCACACGAAAGGTTGTTTTCCTTGAGGCATTGAAAGACGAAATTGCCCCTTTTCATCGGACGTTTGAATTCGGTGAGGATGTGGAGGGTGAGGTACTTGCAGCAAGATGTGAAGAACGGGTGGGATTGGGCCCATTTGAGGAATTTTAGGATTAGGGTTTAGTCGTTTTGGACTTAAGGAGTAAATATGAAGCTGCTTTGGGGGTGAAATTGGAAGAGAGGGAATTTAGCTGGTAAGATTTGGAGGTTCAGGAAGGGCATTTCGAGAAATTGAGAAAGCTAGGGTTTGTCACTGATTCTTTGCGAAGAACCAGAGGAGCCATTGAAGTTGAAAGTTTTCACTTTTGCAGGGTTATTTCTCTTTCAAGTTTGCTCTTTTTCCTTCTTTTTTTCTCTCATTTTGCATTACTTGGGGACAAATCCTCCATTAAAGCAAATAAACAAATTTCCCAGACTGAAGATAGCTAAAAATTGAAGAAATAATAAATCAAACATATATAAATAATCAAAAACCTGTAACAAGACAAATAAATTGCCCCATTAAGGCAAAGCTAAACTACATATGTTTTTCAACATTTTGATGCCAATGATATCTTTGCTGCCTTTCAACTTATCCCACAACTTCCAAACTCCTCAAAGAATTAGCATTAAGTTGAAGCCTCATAATCTGAGCCTGAAGCTGGATAGATAGGGAGCATGCTTCCCGAGCCTCCCCAAACTTAGAAAGGATCGATCCCCAAGCTGATACAACACCTCATTGAATTGTAGTCCACCAACGTGACATGATTGATTAGTACTTCCTAGAGTCGCCAACATCCCTTGTGAAATCATTGTGCCTTCGCAAGGGCTCTACCGGATGGACCACGCAACAATTTCACAAACCCAAGCAAACTTAACTTCCCATCGGTATGCCTTATCCAGTCATTAAGAACAGCATGAACTGGAATAGAGGGTCCAATACCAAGTTCCTGGATAATTGATTTTCACAAAAGAAAAGATGATACCAATTAGCAAGTCTAATTTCTTCCAAGAACTACTCATTTCTATGTTATTCCGACTCTTCATTTTTCTTGAAGTACCCGTGTTCGACACGCATGTCAAACGCATATCCGGACATGGGTATGGAAATATAACCCTTCAAAAACTCTCCAAATATATGAAAAACCTTTAAAAAATTGAAAATACCCGTGTCAATCACATACCCGTATCCGATACTCACACCCCGAGTCCGAGTAATATAGACTAATTTCACCAGCTTTGGTCACTTAAAGTACTTAATGGCCACTTTAGATTGCATATGATGATTCATTTTCTAATTTTAGTATCATAATACAGATTCACAAGCTATTATTTAATATCTAAAAGAATTCCAAACTTACAGAAGCGAGTTCCTCAATGACAATAGCCCTGTTTCCATCCTTCTCGAAAAGCTCGTATGCACAGCGGGCATGTTGTTCCCAGCGATCAAGTGCCTCAAGCTGATGGACACTTAATGCAGCTGCACAAAATTCTTCGAAATCCATTCTTCTGTATTGAAGTGCATTTAGCTGTCATGCAATGGAAATTAAATAAAAGGTACTTGGATAAGCTACTTCTCTATGACCATATAGTCAAGGAATGGCTACATAAAAGAAAGAATAACAACTGAGGTCATACTGAGAAAAGAAAATCAGGAATGTGAGACTCCTTCATTGCATCTGTCGCATTTTTCATAAGGGCCTGTTTGCAAGAAAATAAATAATCAGTACAACTGCATTATCTAACACCTATGTTACTCGGCCTCGGGTGTGAGTGTCGGACATAGGTATGTTCAATTTTTTCTAAGATTTTCATGTATTTGGAGGGTCTTTGGAGGATCATATTCCCATACCCATGTCCGAATATGCGTTGGACACGAGTACTTCAAAAGAAATGAAGAGTCGAAACAACATAGTCTAACCCTATCTCAACCCCTCTCCTTTTTTCATTTTTTTTGGATTGGGGGGGGGGGGGGGGGGTGAAGGAGACTAACCGTCTTAATATTCTCCAAGGTTATGCTACCATTTTTGGGCTCTAATAATGCAAATTGCTCTCTCAGGTAAAACAGCTCATCCACAGTCAATGTCTTAGACAATGCCTGCAGGAAAGAAATTATAAGATTACTAAAGGTAATAAAACGTAAAAACTGATGATTTCTATTGAGTAGAATCCATGCATCAGATCTTTCCACCATAGAATCGTAAATGACATACTTATGGGTCAAGAAACCAAGAAAAAGCACTCTCCAGAGTTGATTTAAAGGCTTCTTTCTTAGAAGCAATTTTGTTTTTTTTAAAAGCTCTTTGATTCTCAAGGGCCTTCACATTCGGTAAAGGACATGCATAAGAGATCATTTACAGCTTCTTACATCAGACTAACAGGTTTCATTTAGGCATCAAAATCATTAGCGACTCAAACTTTACCTTTTGCATTGCAAATAACTGACAGAACGAATAATGAGGAAAGAAAATCAAAGTTGAAAATCTTAAATTCAGAGGCCAACAAAATAAAAATAAAAACAATTGTGCAGACAATGATTGACGTATGAGCATAATGGTTACAAGACCAGATACTACCTATGTTACTCGGACTTGAGAGTGAGTATCGGATACAGGTATGTGTCCGACACGGGTATGCTCAATTCTTTTAAAGTTTTTCCATATATTTGGAGGATCATACTTCCATACCCTTGTCCGAAAATGTGTTGGACATGGGTGTCGGACACGGGTACTTCAGAGAAAATGAAGAGTCAGCGTAACATAGGATACTACATAGTGGCATAGGTAGAGTACAAGAAGAAGAGGATTTTTCCATGTAGCAAACACACCTTTAAAGCAGCCTTACGCAAAGTTGACGATCGTATATATGTCTTCATAAGCCTAAATATTAAAATATCGAGAGGGACCTTAACATCATTATGATTCTGGATCCAAGGATGACCTGTGCACAGAAGACTAAGGTCAGTTACTATAGCTTAATGATGTTAGCAACCTACCATAATGAGTAAAATTGATGAACACACTCAGAGCCTGAGCCGCTGTCATTCGTTTCCTGGGGTCCTTATTCAAGAGGCGCCTCACAAAGTCCTTAGCTTCTGAAGACAAGGTAGGCCAAGGTGCCTCGTTAAAATTCGGATCAGCTTTTAGGACTGCTCGGAAAATTCCAGACTCGGTCCTAGCCCAAAATGGACGACTACCACATAAAAGAATATATGCTATCACTCCTACACTCCAAACATCAGCTTCTGTACTATATGATCTATGTAGAACTTCAGGGGCCACATAGTATGCACTTCCCACAATGTCATTAAGTCTTTCATCTGGAAACACCATAAGCATTAGAAATTTAGAAGAATCCCCGAGGCTGGGCAGGAGGAAGCTGAGCGAGCCGAGTACAAACCTGGTCTGACAAAATCTGACAAGCCAAAGTCTATGGCTTTCAGCAGAGAGTTCTCCTCCTTAGACGTATATAGAAAGTTCTGGTCCAGAAAAAGCACTAAATTTATATTGCAATATGGAAAAAACACATAAAAGGTCATAAGTTATTTAGATAATATCTACCACCGAAAGATGGTAACAGACTAAGGCATGATATTGTGCACGAGAAATGTCACAGAATTTTAGCAGATAGTAGACAGTAGACACAGTCTTGCCCAGTTCAAGAATTTCCCCCAAAAACCCCTCATCAGGTCAATTTTCAGTATAAGAATCGTCAAACATAACTCTCGTTAAATCATGATATGCTTTGTTTCTATAGAAAATATCCAGCATGCGTTTGATCTTGCACCTATTGAGGATCACTACCTAGTCATGCATTTATGTTTAAAAACTATTAAGAAAAAATAGAATTTGATCCACCTCTGGTTTAAGATCTCGATGCACCACACCCTGAAGATGACAAAAAGCAACAACATTTAGTATCTGTAGCATTACAGCTTTTGCATCATCTTCTGAGTATTTTCCACCCCTACAAGCATAATAGACCTTCAAGTTAGAGGCAACAATTAGGTAAATATGAGAGCTATAATAAACAAATTCTCAAAATTTGAGCTATCTATTGCTACAATAATCACCTTGCAAGTATTCTATCCAAAAGCTCACCTCCTTCACACAACCTGTAATTTCAATTTCGTTACTCAAAATTTTATCTCAGATCAGAGATCAAAAATAACTTATACTGAAGCAGCAAGTAAGAAATGGCCAAGTGCCAGAGGATTGAATACTTGAAAACATTTATAAATGCCAGAAAGCCAAAACTGAATAATAATAGAATGTAAATATTGCCCAGATGAAAATGAAAATGCTAGTGGTTATTATTGAGTTTTCCGCAATAAATTAATTGCGGTGCAAAATTCAAATAAGATCATATAAACAGCAGTGCATGTTTCAAGCTTACTCCATTACTATATAGACATTATCATGATCTTCAAACGCGTCATAGAATTTCACTAGATTGTTATGTCCTGTCAAGGCTCGCAATATCTTCACCTCCCTTCTCGCATCCTCAACCGCAATAGCCGTTGTCATCTAACAACACAGAATAAACTGTCAGGAGAATATCACATAGAAGACAAACCAAGAGAAAAAGCAAAATACAACACAAAATCATAATCTCACTTCATCAAACCTTCATTACCTAGAACTTTTCTTCCCAACAAACACAACTGCATCTAAGATAACTAGACATAAAGCATTCTCTTCACACTTTATTTGTTATTTCAGTTGAAAAAGCTAGAAATGAATGATAGAAGCCACCTCTATCTTCATTCCGTTGTCATTATGATTTTAATTGTTAACAAACAAATACTGACAAACGGTAACCACTCACATCGTCAGTAATTTTCATAGTCCTTCCTATTTTCCCAGAATAAGTGGATACTTGGACTAGCAAAAAAACAAATACTTTTAGTATGAAAATAATTTTTTTACAGAAATTACAATTAAACTGAAATACTTTCCTCTCTCAAAGCAAGTCATTCTGGAGGGGAAAAAAAAGTCCATCTGAAGAACTCTTCATCAGTTCTATTCTATAGCAAGTTGAAAGGAAATCCATCCCTGTCTCTACCTCCAATATTTTCCTTTTTCCCTTTCACAAGGGGCCACATCACAAATCAAAGATTCACACATGAGACAAGGAAAGCAGGTTACTTAGCAATTTATTAGTTGTTATAACATCTCAAGCTTGCAAGAAGGGGTAAACTATATTAAATTGTCCTTGTCATAAGATCTTGACCTGCATGTAAGACTTTGTCAGCTTTTTCTCAGTTCGAAACAACTCTAATCATGAATTATCTTCTGTTCGGTATAAATCGAAGCATAAGAATGAAATGATGCAAAGTTTCTCTCCGCCATGTAAAGGTTCAAAGCACCTCTTCAAGGTCATTTGACCAAATAAAGTTTAGGGCCCAACAATGTAGCAAATCCAGATAATGGTGTGTAATCCAACTACAACCATTTGTTTTTTCAGCTGGGCTGTAAGTATAAGCTGGTAAAAGACAATAAGGTATTAGTTGACTGGTTCTGCATGACCCTACTTAAATTACAGGCCCAAAGTTAAGACCCCATTTAAGACCATAATCATTTGAATAATTCAGTCTATTCATAACCATTGGATAATGGTGCTTCAATAGCAGCTGTCAATTCTGAGGTGCAGAGAAAGTGATATGTCAATAAGTTTACTAAGAGAATTTCAACAGTGTCTTATAATAAAATATTCACTTCCAGTCTTCCACCAGCATCCAGCCATACAACTTAATGATGCAAAGATGCAGTTTTTAGGGCCAAGATGTGATTTAGACCTAAAATATCCAAGTAAGATGTGGTAAGCTTGACACATCAAATAATCCAAAGGGGGGAGGGAGGTCAGGTGGACCGAAGTAATAAATTACCAATCCCAACAATTGACCCCTGAGAAATCAATAAACAAACAAGTTGGTCACTTTATGTTGTTTTACACTCAAGAAATATAAATATAAAGAACTAAATTTAACCCCGCAACAGTAAATTCTCACACGATTTCTTCTTCCTTCAAGATTCTCTTCATACCATATTCAAGCTAAAGTCTTCAGCCCACTTACCTTGAAATTAACACTTTAACAGGAAATGGAAACAAAAGCCAAGACTGAAAAGTGTATATATATATATATATATATATATATAACAAAGATCAAATTAACCCTTATTGGCAGAAGGAAATAATAAACAAAAAAGAAGCCCAATTTCAGCCAGAATTCAAAATCTAATACTTATGAAAGGTAAAGTAAAAGGTCCTTAAATTCAATCTTGGAAAAGAAAAAACCATTTTGTAAGCATATAAATATCAACATTTACAAATACATAGATTTAATATATACATAAATTGTAAAAATGTATAAACTTTAAAAAGAGAAAAGGATAAAGGACCAACCTTGGACTTGGGGATGACTTTAACAGCAACCTGCTGGCCTTTGAACTCACCTTTCTTGAACTTAGCAGAACAAGTATACCCAAAATGCCCTCTGCCAACTTCCTCTCCTACTTCCAACCTACTCCTGAACTCCTTTGAAAACCCAAATCTTTTATCCAACTCAACCCCTCCATCCTCATCCTCCTCACCTTCCGCAATTCTCGCCTCATTTTCCGCTTTCTTGCTAGCCTTCCGCCGCCTCAGCACTGCCTGGATGTGCTTGGCGGGAGAAGGAGGAGGAAAGGGTCTCCGAAAAAACCGAAGAGGAGTTGAAGGAGTCTTGGGTTTGTTTGGGTGGGCCGGGCTTGGGGTGTACGTGGGGAGGAAAGGTGTCGTTGGCGGGAGAAGAGGAGGAGGAGGAGGAGGGGATTTGGGTGGTTGAGTAGGGGCAGGATAGTCATTCTGCTGGTTCTCTCTTGAGGCAAATGGGTTTGGTTTTGGAGGCTTCGAAGTACAGGTTCCCATTGTCGAATGTCGAGGAAGATCAAGAAATCAACAAGAAACTGCTGTTTCTGTTTGCATTTGAGAGATTTTGGAGGTTTAGCTTGTCGTGAGAAAGAATGAGAGAGAGAGGGGAAAAAATAAAATTAAAAAAAAAAAAAAAATAGTGAGATTTTGCTGTTGTTTATTATTGTAAGAAGAGGAGGGAGGAAGAAAGAAGTGAAAGTAATTAAAGTAAAGCTATTCAAGCTTGCTATCCACGTGGCATGCAATGAGTTTTTCTACTGTTCTTGAGCAGTTTGTAAAGAGATTTGGAAGTTGATTGGTAGTGGCTGGCAATGCGAATAGAAATATGCTCCTGTCTCCTCTTATTCTCATAATAAGTAGTGAGTTTATATTTTTAATTATTTAATTGAGATTATAAAACGATTCGATTGATAGATGAATTTTATGATCTCATTTATTTTATTTGTATCATTTTTTATTCGTAATTTTTTAAATAAAATTAATTTTTTTATTAAATAAAAAATTAACTATAAACTAGATTTGTTCACTGAGTTATCCGTTAAAATTTAAATTATTAAAGGTTTTTTTTTATATTTGAAAATTTTTAAATAAAAATATTAAATTTAAAAAATAGATTTAAACAAAATAAATTAGACTTATTTATAAAATGGATTGAGTCTTGATTTCAACATTCAAAGTCTGAACCCGATCTAATCCGATTTATTTTTTAATTATATAATATAAATTATTTTATATTTATATAATTTATATAATTTATATCATATAAAAAATAAATATATATAATATTATAATATAAATATTAAAAAATTTGTAAGTTATCCATGTTCTAAATTTAATAAAAAATTAATCTATTAAAAATTAAATAAAAAATAATGTTTTTAAAAAAAAAATTTAAAAATATAAGCGGGCCAAACAAGTAAAAAGAATAATGTTCTTTGTATTTTTCCTTCTCCTTGCTAAGAAAGCTAAATCTTTCAAATGATTTTATATTTTTATATATAAGTTTATTTTTCAAAATAAATAGTATATATGATCTGCCATAAAAAGTGTAAATTAAACAATCCAAAATAGATACTGCCTTGCAATACTTGCACATGCAGCCAGCAAAGTAAATTGACATGCACGTATCTCTCAAATTTTGAGATGATTGAAGAAATTAAATCAATAAGCAAAACCATAAGTTGGTTTATATTCAACAAAAAATCACATTAATATTTTAATTTCAACATTATTAATTATTAAGTAAGAAAAAAAAATCATTGCTTTTCTTTTTTTTTTTGAAAATGCAAATTGCTTATTTTATGAAAAACTATATTGTTTCATGTTAATTAACAATTAGATTATTATTTCTTCAGGTCACCAATTTCTTAGTATTTTTTTTCTTTTTTGGGTTATAATTTAAACTTTGAATAAAAAAAACTCATTATATTTAACTTGAGATTTAACTCAAATGGTTTATTTATCTCTTTGAGAAGATAGATTCTAGCAAGACTGAAATTCGATCCTAGCCTCCTAGGTCATGGTTTTCTTTGTAATAAAATATCATCATTATTTTGTTTTAGTAGAGGTGACAATTTTAAACACGGTACCAAAATATGATACGGAATATAACATATTTAATTAAAATGAAAACAATGTCATAAATTCGATTAACTTGTATTTAAAATTTTGACATGTTTAATAATTTATGTTATGTTTACAAGATTGATGTGTAAAAACACGAGATATAAACATTTATACATGAATTATCAGATATAATTCCGGTAATGTATAGATCATAGGATGGATATTGTAATTAAAATATTAACATAAATAATGGATTTCATGAATTAAAAAATATAGAGTTGAAAGATTCGTATAAACTTAATTAATCATTATTCTTATTTGACCTTGGCGATTAAGAACACTAAAAAAGAAACCTTTCTTAAGGCTTAAAAAAGCAAGCACCATAAATAAACTCACATGGAATCCATGGGTTACTTTTTTTTTTGTTCGAAGGATATTTATTTTTGGACCAACCAACTATTTTTAATAATAAGAAAAAAAAATCATATTCAACATATATGGTCAGACTTTTATTTTTGGGCGCTGGTGGCTGCTTAATTTCAGACTAATTTGTTTGGAAGGAAAAAAAAAATGGAATTTTTTAAAATTTAAATTAAATGATTGAAATCTCATAAAAAATCTGTTTTTTAATCCAACTTCTAGATTCTATTTTTTTTCCTTCCTCCTTTTTATCTTCTTTGTTAAATGAGTAAATAGATTTATCTATGAGTTGGGTGATCGATTAAGGTTCTATTTGGATGAACGATGAAATTGATTCCGGTGAGATTAAAAATAACGGTGGTGGTGAGATTAGTTACTGTAGCGGTGCGATTAAAATCAGTGGTGTGATATGTATTTGAATTCAAACGCAGCGGTAACGGTGAGATAAATTATAGTGAAAAAGAAAAATGATCATTAAAAATTTCAAATTAAAATGTATATATATATAATAAATAATTAAAAAATAATTATATTATATTTATATTAAATAATAAAATATATACTAAAATTATATTAATGTTAAATAAAAATTATATTTATATTTATATTAAAAAATAAATTTAAAAAATAAAACAAATAGTGGAGGAGGATAAAAGAAGGATTTCTCCCTCCACCGGGGGTCCAGTGGTCTACTGGACCCCCCTAAGCTCCAGTCCATAACTGGAGCACCAATCCAATGGAAACTCCAGTGGACTGATATCGGAAGTGCATCCAAATGCACCCCCCAGTGAGGTGAGAGTTTTCACCTTGTTTTCGACTTTTCACCAGCTGATATGATCAGATCTGATCCCTTTTCTTCCATCTCCAGGAAAGAGGAAACACAAGCCGACTCTTCTGCCTAAATTACGGGCATCCCCTCCGATCCCAGCCCTCCCCTCCCGCGCCTCCCCTCACAATTACAATTTTTATCCGATCCCAGCCCTCCCCTCCCGCGTCCCCTCCCCTTTCCGTCATCCCCTACAGGCATCCCCTCCGATCCCAGCCCTCCCCTCCCGCGCCTCCTCAAAAACAGCCGAATCTTCCCTATCCCTGTTGCTCCCTCTCTCTCTGCCTCTCCTTGCTACTACTCCATCTCGCTTCTCTTTCTCCCCCACTCTAGTTCCCCATGGTCTCACTCTCACTCGGTCTCCTCTCTCCAGATTCTGTTAAAGAATCCATCTTTCTTCCTTAAAAAGCTGAGAAAAGAGCAAAGAGAAATTTTTAAAGTTCCAGACAACTAGATCGGCAACTGGAAGTGTGGATTTGGGCTTCGGGAGGATTAGGAGGAGCAGAATCCGGAAGGGAAGCTTCAGATCTAACGGTGGAAGCAAGCTTGTAAGATTTCTTGACCATAACCAGAAGACCGTTGTTTTTCAAGCACTTCAAGTGGTGAGCCAATAAGGCCGGGTGTGTCGGTGGCAAGTCTTTGTAAGCTGACTCTATAACTAAAACTTTCCTCAAAGTAGCTGTGGAAGAGTTGCAGATCTGTTGTGTGGCTTTGGATTCTAAGTTGTACTACAAAAGATTTGTTTTCATTTCAATCAGTGAAAGGAAACAAAAAATGCCTCATCGAACCTCCCCAAGCTGCAATTAAATCGCCGCCAGAACGTGCAAGCACATTGCCAGAACGTGGAATCCTTGTTTCTTCAATGACTTCAGATCAGGCGCGGACATGGATGGAATATTCAGATCACGCGATTGTTCATGGTGACATTACACAATCAGATCAAGAGCAGAGGGGAGCTCGAAGGGGGGAAAGGACAGAGGCAGTTACAACAACTTCTGGTGAGGTGGCAAAAGCTGATTGGAGGAAACTTTTCTCAGCCTCTGCTGATCAGACTTTGCAGTTTTTTCCGCCTCAGATCTGCAATGGAGCTGTGACAGTAAAGCCTCCAGGTGAGGTTTGTGCAGAAGGAATTCAGCATTGGAAGAACTCTGTGGTGGCTCAGTTCATTGGAAGAATTCCAAACTTCAGTCAATTTCAGAGAATGGTCACGCTGTTATGGGGGAAAGATAGCACTGTGGAGATTAAGCCAGCTGGGCTAAATCTTTTTGTGATTCAATTCTCTAACTCAGAGGCAAGAGATCGAGTTCTTGAAGCTGGCCCTTGGCATATCCACAATAAGCCACTTATTGTCAGGAAATGGGAGCCAGGGATGGAAACACTGGATTTCAGTATGGAAAAACTCCCTATTTGGATTCATTTAGGTCGAGTTCCATTGGAGCTTTATACAAGAACAGGATTGAGCTATATAGCAAGTGCGTTGGGCACTCCTCTCTACATGGACAGAATAACATCCAGCCAGCAGAGATTGGCCTATGCCAAAGTGTGTATTGAAGTTGCAGCCACAACTGTCATTCCAAGCACTATAGATGTTGTGTTGGAGAATGGATCCATTGCGTCCATAACAGTTGAAGCTCCTTGGCTGCCACAAAGGTGCTCAAACTGTAAGATTTTTGGCCATTTGGATAAAGCTTGCCCATCTAAGCCTGTTAATGCTGTAGCAAAAGTTTGGAGGCCAAAGGAAAAGAAGCAAGGACAGGAAGAATGTATAGCAGAGGAAATTATTGAGGAGAATGACAAAAGAGCTGAATGTAATGCTGGAACTTCATTAGTAACCCCCAAGAATCAAAATATGATGTCAAGCTTCATCAATAAGGAAGTTATGATGCCAAACCAGAAAACAAATATTGAAACCAGGAAGGCAAGTTCACTCAATCGATATGCCATTTTGGAAGAAGTAGTTGAGGAAGAGGATAGGGAAGAAATTGAGCCTGAGATCAGGAATGATACAAGGGCAGTTACTGAAGACGAAAACAGGACAGAGCACTCTCCTAGGAAACCAAGAGCAGCTTCTGCTGGAGTAGCAGATCTTATGAAGAATCTGAAGACAAAGAGGAGAGGGCCTATTGACAAAGGAAAAAGGACCAGTGCAAAGGTAAATCCCACTACCTCAGGAAGTTCCTTGCCTAACCAATCCTTATGAATCTATTCATATGGAATGTAAGGGGATTCAATCATTCCCTTAAACAAAAAGATGTAATTAGTAGAATAAGAAAGCTAAGAGCTGACATTGTCTGTCTGATTGAGACTCATGTCAAGCTTCAGAATATGCAACAGATTTTAGATAAAAATTTTCCTGGATGGAGCATGTTCCATAACTATTCTGAGGCCAATAATGGAAGAATCTGGTTTCTTTACCAAAGTCATGTGCAGCTGAGTCTGGTTGCTTCAATGGACCAAAGCCTTACATATAGCATATCTTACACAGGCAAGAAGTTCTTATTCTCTGCCATTTATGCTTCTAATGAGGGCATTGAAATGAGAAGGTTATGGAGCCATTTAGTTCATCTAAATAGCACAATGTCTAACCTTCCATGGATGCTAGCTGGAGACTTCAACACTATCATTGACCCCTCTGAAAGCTCAAGTTATGTTGGATCTCAAGCACCTAGCACTGATATAAGGGATTTTACTGATTGCTTACAAGTTCTATCTTGTTTTGATCACACATTCATAAGGCCTAGATTCACATGGTCTAACAAGCAAATTGAAGGTTTCCTGGCAAGGAAGTTAGATAGAGTGCTTATTAATGCAGAATGGCTCACATCATTTCCAGAGTCTCATGTAGAATTCCTTGCTCCAGAAATTTCTGATCACAGCCCAGCATTCATAAAGCTTGATATGGTGAGTGCCTCTCCACCTAACCTTTCAAGTTTTTTAACTATTGGACCAGACATCCAGAGTTTTTTGCACATTGTTGAGAACTCTTGGAGGGTACCTACTGGTGGTAATCCCATGGTCAGGTTGCATACCAAAATGAAGAGATTAAAGTCAGTATTGAAGAATTTTAATCATGCTTATTATGGTAGCATATCTGAGAGTTACAATTAAGAGGGAGGAGTTAGAGGATGTCCAAGTAGATCTACTCAGCCATCCTTCTGATGAATTGGTAGAAAAGGAAAGGATGTTAGCTCAAGAGTATAATGAACTGAGGAAAGCTGAAGAGAGTCACTTCAGGCAGAAGTCACGGGTTCAATGGCTTCAAGAAGGAGATCAGAATACTGGATTCTTTCACAAGATGGTTGCAGCTAGGCAGAATAGGGGCACAATGAGAGTCCTGTATGATGATAGTGGAAATAGGCTTGAAACCTTTTCACAGATATCTCAGGCAGCGGTCTCTCATTTCCAGAAAATTATTGGCACTAAGGACTATAATGTTGAGGGATGTACAAGGGAGTTTCTACGAGAACTTTTGCAGTTCTCCTTCTCGGATGCAGAAAAGTTTGAACTCTCAAAGCCAATATCCAGGGAGGAAGTCAAGGAGTCCATTTTTGCCATCAAGGGGGACAAGGCTCCAGGGCCAGATGGTTTCACATCTCACTTCTTTAAGGAAGCTTGGACAGTAGTAGGGGAAGAGTACATTGATGCCATTCTTCATTTCTTCCAGACAGGAGATTTGCTGGCAGGCTTTAATTCCACAATTGTAGCTCTAGTGCCAAAAAACCAAATATCTTCTTGTATTAAAGACTACAGGCCTATTTCCTATTGTTCAGTAGTCTACAAAAGTATTACATCTGTGATGGCAAGAAGACTCAAAAAATTCCTGCCAACAATCATCAGCAAAAGTCAAAGTGCCTTTGTGGAAGAAAGGAATATCTCAGATAATGTCCTAATGGCACAGGAGTTAGTAAGAGGCTATGCCAGGAAAACTCTATCACCTAGAAGTGCTATAAAGGTTGACCTTCAAAAGGCTTTTGATACACTTGACTGGGACTTCATGTTGCTGGTTCTTGCAGCTTTGAATTTTCCAACAGAATTTATAACATGGATCAAGAGTTGCATCACTGGTCCTAGGTTCTCTCTATCAATTAATGGAGGCTTGGTGGGCTACTTTAAGGGAGAAAGGGGTATAAGGCAAGGAGATCCTATCTCCCCCTATCTGTTTGTGCTTGCTATGAATGCACTTTCTAAGCTTTTGGATGCTGTTGCACAGCATAAAGTCTTTGATTTCCATCCTAAGTGCAAAAGGATTGGGCTCACTCACCTATGTTTTGCTGATGACTTGATGATTTTCACTAAAGGGCACCTGAAATCCATCCAAGGAGTGCAGGATATCCTGGAAAGTTTTTATAAACTTTCTGGTTTGCAGCTCAACTGTGCCAAAAGTGAACTTTATTCTTCTGGAATCAGTAGAGCTCAGCTTCAGGAAATCCAGGGGGGTGACAGGCTTCAAGCTAGGAGAGCTGCCAGTGAGGTATTTGGGGGTTCCTTTAGTAACAAAGAAGCTGACAGAAAAAGACTGTGTCCCACTTATCTCAAAGATTACTGCTAGGATCACTCACTGGACATCAAAGATTCTGTCCTATGCTGGAAGATTTCAGCTTATTCAATCAGTTTTGTTCAATATACAAAACTATTGGTGTAGAATCTTTTATTCTACCTAAGACAGTGCTCTCCAGAATTAATCAACTCTGTTCTCGATTCTATTGGTTAGGGAAAGATGCAGAAGCGAGAGGAGCAAGGGTGAGCTGGCAGCAAATTTGTTGTCCAAGATCAGAAGGGGGACTTGGCCTGAAAGATCTAGGTTCTTGGAACAGGGCAAGCATAATGCAGATAATATGGACATTGCTTTTTAAGGCAGGTTCATGGTGGATTGCTTAGATCCACAACTATGTTCTAAAAGGCATCCCATTCTGGCAGTTCCCAATCACCCAGGGAATTAGCTGGATTTGGAGGAAACTCCTACAATTGAGACCATTAGCAGCTCAACTTACCTATCAGAATAATGGAAGATTAGTTTGGAAATTTACTGGGGACAGGTTTTCAGTGGCTAAAGTGTGGCAGCAAATCAGGCCAAAGCAGCCAAAGGTGGATTGGGATAAATTGGTATGGTATCCCTACCATATTCCAAGGCATTCCCAAATATCATGGATGGCAATTCAGAACAAGCTCCCTACAAAAGATCGATTGATGGAATGGGGAATGGAAATAAATGGAACTTGTGATATGTGCAGTCAACAAATGGAGACTCGAGACCATTTATTCTTTGAGTGTGAGTATTCTAAGGCAGTATGGAGGGAGATTCTGCACCTATGTAAGCTTCATAGAGTCATCAGAAGCTGGGACTTTGAAGTTCAATGGGCAAAGAGGAAGCTAAAGGGTAAATCTCTTATTGCTACAGTGTTTCGAATTGCTTGGAATGCTCTCATATATCATGTATGGAGGGAGAGGAATAACCGCAGGTTTGGTAAACAATCTCAGCAATGTATGCAAATGCTTGAGAAAATCAAGGAGGAGGTTAGCTATAGACTAGGGGGGATGCAAACCATAAATGATGATACTGTTAATAGAGATTTGCATGTTGCATGGGGGTTAAAAAGCTCACTGATAGCATAATTGGTTCTTAGCTAGGTAAAGAAAACATTGTAAAATAGTACATTTGTTTGCCAGCTATGCTGGTTGTATTGATGTAGCAGTGCATGCTGCTTTTGGATAAATAAAATCTTTGCTTATCCAAAAAAAAAAAAAAAAGTGAGGTGAGAGTTTTCCCCCACCATTTTCTCTTAGGATTTCACCGCCCCTAAACCTATGGGTTTATCTTCACTTGAGTCGAGTTTTGTTCAACAATTTTTAAGTTTGAGTTCAGTTTAATTTAGAGGTGCTAATGGGTTGAAAATTTTTCAACATCTTTGTCCAGGCCCGGCCCTGAGCAGGCCTATGAGCACTGTTCATTCCATTTAAAAAAAAAAAAATTATTATTAATATTTTTATAATTAAAATTAAATAAAATAATATTATTTTAATATCTAAAGTACTGTTTCGGGCAGGATCAAGAAATGCCTGTCCAGGCCCTGCCCACTACGGGCTGGGCGGGCTGTTTGACACATGAGCAAGTCTAGTTTAACTCGAGAAAATATTTTATTATTAAATTTTTTTAAAATTTTATTTTAAATATTAATATAATATTATTTTTTAAAAATTAATAATTAAATTAAATGATTTTAAATAAACTTTTCTAAGCGAATTGACCAAATTTTAAACAAGTCTTGAAATATGTCAGCCTTACATAATCCGACTCAGTTTAATCCATGAATACCCTCTACGACCAAGTTGCAAGATCCTAAATTATTGCATAATTTTCTACTCTTCATATTGGTCGAGGTTTTTAATTGAATTTCTATTACTTTGGGTGCAATTTTTTTGGTCGAAAACTTTGGGTACAATTAAAGTTAAGTACAGTGTAGTTTCTTGCAATTATGACACAAGTCAATATTACCTTTAGATTTATTTCATGATGTAACAAGTAACAACTTATATATTAAAGAAATTTATTTTATTTATAATCAGTAAAATTTTTAGATTTTATAAATTGAACCAATAAAATAACACATATTTTAAAATAATTTAAAAAAATAATTTAAAAAAATAAATAAAATATACGATAATCTTTTACTCTTATTTATAAAATTAAAAAATTTAAATGTCACGAACTCATATATCGAACCTTAATGCTATTTCCTTTTGAAAGAGACCAGATATTAATGCAAAATTGAAACAAACATCGAAACTAGACCTATTTTTAATTAGAAATTGAATTGAAAGCATAGTCAAAGAAATACGTTTCTTTGATATTAATTGCAATTGATTCTACTTTATCTGAAAATTAAAGCCTTCAGTCAAATAATATATAACTTGAGTAACACGTTTCTAGGAAAAAAATATTTTCAATTGTTAGATGTTAATAAATTTTTATATGAAATTAATATTTTTAGTTTTAAAAATTGAGAATAAAATCTATTTAGGAGATGGTTGTACGTAATAATCTGTCCCTAATTAAAAAGACATTTCGGTTCGTAACTAAAACTTAAAACTCATCTAAATAAATTATCAATCAAGTACTATTTGAAACATTAGATTTTAATTAACAATATTTCGTTGCAAATTTAGAAAAATAAATTTCCCAAAATTATATTGCATAATATACACCATAGATGCATGGTTCTTTTGGATGGTGTTAATTAATTGATGAAGCAATTGAAATATTTAAAAATAAAAATTAAATTTATCTAATTGAAATATTTAAAAATTAAATTTATTTATTATGATTAGAATTTTGTGATTGTCACATTAAAATTTCGTAGTTACTCTTACTAGATTTGTCCAAATTCGAGCATGGTTTGAGATATGATATTTCAAATTCGGAGTAATCTGATTCGATTCGAATTATTATTTAATAAATAAATAATATTTTTTATTTAAATTTAACTATAAAAATAATTGTTAAATTTTTTTAATATATTTTGAATAATAATTTAAATTTTTCAAATTTGACAAATTAATCTGACTCTATTTATGAACAAATCTGACTCTTAGAAAACGAATCCATGAGATCAAAAATCTTGGATGTTTTCTTTCTTTTGGTTCCTTAGAGTCCTCAATCCTCAACGTTATTCTTTCAAAGGAAAAATAACTTTTTGAAATTTCTCTTCCTCGATCTAAGTCTCAATGTCATCATTGTTAATCAAAAGAACAAGTGGGATCCTCCCACTAAATAGCTAAAAAAATGTCATTGTTAGAAAATAAACCAAAAAAAAAATGCCTTCTCTCTTTCTCATCAAAATGTTTTTTGACAAATGGGATCGATACCAATTTTTTTTTATCATTAAAGGGAAACTATGAATGTATCTAGTTACTTACGGTTCATTTGGATAGAAGAATACAATACCAAAACGATAGTTAGGAAAAGCTTTCATCACCCATCCAAATTCACCTTTAATCAATGCATTTAATTAAAAGTCCTTATTAAAAAAATTTATTTATTTATTTTAAACATTAAAGTTTTTATTAAAGTAATCTTTTTATTTAAATTAAAAATTAATTAATTTTCATTTATGTATTTTTTTATTAAAATGTTTTTATGAGAACAACTCTTCCAAATTTATTGTTAAGAACAATAATAATAAGATTTTGAAATAAAATTAAAGAAATATTATTAGTTAAGAATCAAAATCTTAAAATATTATTTACTTGATGAGAATCGAAATATGAGATATAATCAAAAATGATAATTAAGATTAAATTGATAGTATGATAAGACACTTGGATCATAAAATCATGTTAAATTACAATCATATATATTTTCATATGAGATTTGACATAAATATATAATAAGTAACAATAAAAACATAACCTTTTATATAATATTTTATTTAAAAAATTCACATGACATCATCAAATAATTTTCTTATTTAAAAAAAAAAAAAACTACAACTTATATTATTTATTTCAAAATATTTTTTTTAACTCACTATTTTTTAGTTTTTCACCCATATTGTGGGTGTGCAATATCTAGTATATAATAATATAATCTTTGATATGATTTTAGTAACTTTATATATGTTTTTGATAATTTTTTATATGATTTTAATAGCCTTTGATATGATTTTGATAGTTTTAAAATGATTTTAATAACTTTTGATATAATTTTGATAACTTTTAATATAATTTTGATAATTTTTTATATAATATTGGTAACCTTTGATATAATTTTGGTAACTTTTGATGTAATTTTGAAAATCTTTTATACAATTTTAGTAACTTTTGATATAATTTTGGTAACATTTTATATATTTTCCGTAAGTTTTAATATAATTTTTAATAATCTTTGATATGGTTTTGTTAACCTTCGATAAAAATTTTGCTTTTGGAAACCTTAAAGCATTATTTATTTGATGAGAACCAAATCGTGAAAATATAACCAAAGATGATAATTAAGATTAAATTGGTAGTATGATGGGACACTTGGATCATAATATTATGTTAAATTATAATAATATATATTACCATATGAGGTTATACATGAATGATTTTGACATTAATATTTAATAAGTAACAATAAATACATAATCTTATATATATAATATATATATATGATATGTATGATTTTGATAATCTTTGATCTGATATTAATAGCCTTTGATATGATTTGATAGCCTTTAATAACATTTGATATAATTTTGATAATCTTTAATATAATATGATAACCTTTAATATAATGTTGATAAGCTTTGATACAATTTTGATAATCTTTTATATAATATTGGTACCTTTGATATAATTTTGGTAACTTTTAGTATACTTTTGATAACCTTTGATAACATTTTGATAACATTTTATATAATTTTGATAAGTTTTGATATAATTTTTTATAACTTTTATATGATTTTGTTAACCTTTGATAAAATTGTTAGTTTTGGTAACCTTTGATATAATTGCGATAACCTTTTGCTAATTTTTAATATAATTTTTGTAACTTTCAATATAATTTTGGTAACCTTTCATATAATTTTGAAAGCCTATAATATAATTTTGATAACTTTTGATATAATGTTGATAACTTTTGATATAATTTTGATAACCTTTGATATAATTTTGACAACCTTAAATATAAATTTGTTAACCTTTGAAATGATAACCTTTGATATGATTTTAATAGTTTTTTATAGGATTTTGAAAACCTTTCATATAATTTTGGTAACCTTGGTTATACTTTTGGTAACCTTTGAAATTAGTTTGATAACCTTCGATATGATTTTGATAACCTTTGATACTGTTTTGATAGCCTTTGATATGATTTTAATAACATTTGATGTAATTTTGGTAATTTTTAATATAATTTTAATAACCTTTTATATAATTTTGGTTTTTTTTAATTCATTTTGATAATCTTTTATATAATTTTAATAACTTTTTATATGATTTTGTTAGCCTTTGGTATAATTTTGGTTTTGGTAATCTTTGATATAATTTTTGTGACCTTTTAAATAATATTGGTAATTTTTTGTAATTGATATGATTTTGGTAACTTTTGATAAAATTTGTAATAGTTTTGATAACCTTTGATATAATTTTGATAATTTTTTATATAATTTTGATAACCTTTGTAATTGTTTTGGTAATCTCTGATATAATTTTAGTAATCTTTAAAATAATTTTGGTAACATTCGATATAATTTTGATACCTTCAATATGATTTTGATAACCTTTTATAATTTTGATAGTTTTTAATATGATTTTGTCATTTTGATAATTTTTGATATAATTTTGATAACCTTTATACAATTTTGGTAACATTGGATATACTTTTGGTAACTTTTGAAATAATTTTAGTAAATCTTGATATAATTTGGGTAACCTTCGATATGATTTTAGTAATATTAGATATGGTTTTGATAGTCTTGGATGTAATTTTGATAACCTTTGATATAGTTTTGTTAACATTTGATATGATTTTGATAACCTTTTATGATTTTGTGAGCCTTTAATATGATTTTGTCATTTTATAACATTTAATATGATTTTAATAACTTTTGATATAATTTTGGTAGCCTTCGATACAATTTTTATAATATTTGATATAAATTTGATAATCTTTAATATAATTTTGACAATATTTAATATAAATTTGATAACATTTTATATGATTTTGTTAACCTCTGGTATTATTTTGTTTTTGGTAATATTTAATATAGTTTTGGTAACCTTTGAAATAATTTTGATAATTGTTTATATAATTTTGGTAACTTTGTGATAATCTTTGATATAATTTTGATAATGTTTGAT
This sequence comes from Fremontodendron californicum, assembly GCA_030761205.1. Taxonomy (NCBI): domain Eukaryota; kingdom Viridiplantae; phylum Streptophyta; class Magnoliopsida; order Malvales; family Malvaceae; genus Fremontodendron; species Fremontodendron californicum. Next base: position 2,670,847 of record JAULJL010000013.1, on the reverse strand, counting down.
ATAATTTTGATAATTTTTTTATATAATTTTAATAAATTTTGAAATAATTTTGATACCCTTTAATATAATTTTGATATAATTTTTGTAACCTTTGATATTTGATAACCTTTAATATAATTTTGATAACTTTTGTAATTGTTTTGTTAATCTTGGATATAGTTTTGGTAACTGTTGGAATAATTTTAATAACTTTTAATATAATTTTGATAACTTTTTATGTTTTTATAGCCTTTAATATTATTTTGTCATTTTGATAATCTTTAATATAATTTTGATAACTTTTATATAATTTTTATAACCTTTTATATAGTTTTGGTAACCTTTGATATGATTTTGATAACTTTTAATATAATTGACAATCTTTGATATGATTTTGGTAACCTCTGATATAATATTGGTATCGTTTTGTGTAAATTTTTTTATATAATTTTGGTACTTTTGATATCATTTGTAATAGTTTTGGTAATCTTAGATATAATTTTGATATCATTTCTAATAATTTTGGTAACCTTAGATATAATTTTGATAACTTTTGATATAATTTTTAAGTAACCATTGATATAATTGTGGTAACCTTTGATATAATTTTGAAAAGCTTTGTAAGAAGTTTTATAACATTTCTAATAGTTTTGGTAATTTTTTATATAATTTTGATAACATTTGTAATATATTTGACAACTTTTGATATAATTTTGATAACTTTTGATATAATTTTAGCAACCTTTAATATAATTTTGGTAACCTTTAATATAATTTTGATAACATTTGATATAATTTTGATAATTTTTTATATAATTTTGATAATATTTTATATAATGTTAGTAACTTTTGATATAATTTCTTTTAACCTTTGATATAATTTTGGTGACTCTTAAATACAATTTTGGTAACATTTGATATGATTTTGGTAACGTTTGAGATAATTTTGGTAACCTTTGATATAATTTTATAATAATTTTAATAACATTTGTAATCATTTTGGTAGCCTTTGATACAATTTTGATAATATTTATAATAATTTTGATAGTATTTCATATATTTTATACAAAATAAAAAAAAAAATTATAATATATAGATTTACCTAAAAAAAGTATTTAATAATGAATAATATATATTAAAATAAATACTTTTGACTTATTATATCATTCACGTGCAGAACTCGTGTAGCATAAATTAGTAATTATAAAAAATGATTAATATAGCTGTATACATAATGAATTTTCTTCTAATAAGTGAGTTATGTTGTAAGAAAATAAGGCATTTAATTTAACTATTAGGTTTTTTTTTAGAAGAACACAAATCTTTGAACTTATATTTGATTTATATAAGGTAAAGAATAGTGCTAAATGCTAATAAATTGGTATTGGCAGTTTCTTGATTAGCTCCCAACAATTCTGAGAGTGATATAATGAATCATCAGTTCTTTGGCAATACAAGAAAATAAGAAAGTTATTGTAATTTGCCAACCTAATCTACAGAAATGATATAATATATATGCATATATGCTTTTAAGGTTTACTCACTGTCTACTGCTAAATGGGAGACTCAGATCTTCACAGGGCTGTAAACGAATCGAATTTGAATGAATAAGTTTATGTTTGTATTCGTTTATTTATTTTTAAGTTTGTTTGTATTCGGTTTATGTTCGTTAAGGATTTTAAAATTGTATTCAAGCTCTGTTCGTTTAAAATTAAGTGTGTTCGTGTTCTTTTATTTAATATTCACGAACAAGTTCATTTAAATTAAATGAACTTGTTCGTGAATATATAATCGAACATGTTCGCGAACAATGAAAAATATGTTCATGAACAATAAACAAATAAATCTAAACAATTTTAACAAACAAACAAATAAAAAAATAAATCAATTTTAAATTATTATTAAATATTAAATAATAAAATACAAACATAATTTAATTTATTATTAAATTATTAAATTAAAGTTATTAAATAATATTAATTATATTATAAGTAAATAAAATAAAATAATAATATTATTATCGAACAATATCGAGCTTTAAACGAGTTTTAAATAATCTATTAAATGAACTGAACAGACATTGTTCGTGTTCGGTTCGTTTAATAAACGAACCTTAAAATCATGTTCATAATCTTTTATTTAACTTGATAAACGAATATAAACGAACAAAAATCAAATTGTTCACGAGTAGTTCGTCGAACGCTTTGTTCATTTGCACCCTAGGCTTTCAACCCTTTTTGAAAGCAACTAGCACTAGCGATGGTAATGGAGTGGGTGGGAGCAGAGATTGCCTTATCTACTTTCGTTTCATTTTTGTATGGATGTTGAAAATCTTCACCTCCATGGATGTCGGTTATATCCATAACCGCTCTCCACTCCGGTACACCCTAATTTTTATTAATTATTTTTAACTTAATATTGTAAAAATTATATTATAATTTATTTATAAACATAATTTTAGTATATAAAAATCTTTAATATATATATATATATACTAAAAGTATATATATATATATAAAATATTAGTATATATATGATTTTAGTATATATCTAATATATATACTAAAAATATAAGAAAAAATATAAAATATTTTAAGAGGTAAGATAGTAATTTCAGAAGGTGGTGCGGAGTAGATTAAATATTTACCAAAATCGTCCCGCTTCACCCCGCCTCACTTTTCCAAAAAAAAAATTTCATTCGGAGCAAATCGGTGCAAAATCCGTCGGTTGGATCGGGTTTTGCCATCTCTAACTAGCACCACCATAGATGAGTGATTAAGCCCTCTTTTAGCATTCTTGCTGGCATAATTTTTGATGTCAAAAGTTACGTTTCATTACAACCTTAATGCTAAACGAGTAAATTTTTTTTTACTTTTGCGGTTAAAAATAAAATCATGATTTGATAACTTAAACTAAAAAGTCAAAAGAATAAAGTTTTTGCGATTTGAAAGTTGATTTTTGAGTAAAATAACTTTATTATTCTCACATCTCTAAATTTTTATTATTTTAAACATATATTTTTTTGACATTTTAATTTCTCATAATATTTTTTTACAGCAATATCAAACACTTTAAAAAAATTTAAATCACATTTTTTTTAATCCAATTTTTTTTTAATAACAATACTAAACTAGACATCGGAGAAAACTATAAAAACAAAGCCCCAAGCCCATATTTGCTTATATTATAACTCCATAAATGATGATAGCCATTTCTAAATGTTTGTCTACATTGGGGTGCCCACACCTCAATGATGCACAAGTAAATCATGCATAATACTCTCCTCTTTTTTTTTTTTTTTTTTTTTTTTTTTGGCACTGCTAAATTATGCATCATAGTCTTAGTACATCAGTAAATGGACTGCTACCTCCTTCTTGCATTCATTGCAGTTTCAGTCTCTTTTCAGATTTCATCGATTACCCTTAATTAGTTTAGTCCTATTCTTTTTGCACAAGTTAGTACAAAAACAAGCATGTTAGGTAGATGTAAAAAGATGTTCATTTGGTTATTCATGCTATTCAGAAAGAAAATATGGTATAAATATAATTTCTAGTTGATTTGTTTGTAACTTTGGAACTATAAAACATAATTTTCAATATTCTGAAAAGGAAAGAAGCCATAAAAGCAATGTTAGAAAACAGGGCTAGGGATGATTGACATTTGACAACAAATGATAAAGAAAAAACAGATTTAGGTTTTGAGAAGGGTTATTGAGTATATTGTGTAACAAAGCAAGCACTAAATTTTGCATCCCAAAGTCCACAAGTAGTGGACTGCAGCTGCCAATATCAATGAGATTGCTTATCTGTAAGCACCAGTTTTCCAATTGGTTCCTACGTACTTCCCAGTGAATCTTCAATCTAAGTGAGGAGTTTGGATCTTCTTCATTTGAGTCAAATTCAACCTCCTGCAAGCAAGTTACAGGCATAAATGGTAATTAGTCAACATTCACAGACTTCTATTCTTTTTCTTTCTCTTCTTCTTGTACTTGAATTAGCTTCAAAATTTTGCAATCATAGCTTATAATTGACAACGCACATACATTGAAGCAATGAACAGCATGTTTACACTATATTAGTGGGAAAAAAGCTCAAATTTTCATCTTTGTACCATTTACCATGGCAGTCACGTTTCCAACCTAATCTCAGGGAAAAAACCAAAAAGTTGTGAGTTTTATATTCCTAAGTCATAAAAGCAGGCAACTGATTCAAGGTAGGAAGTAAAATGGAAAGATGTAAAATTGCCTTATCAAATGACTAGCCTTTAAAAAATTGGGATCAAATAAGAACAAACAATTAAAGGGACATTAAAGTTGAGATCTCGAAATGCTTTTCAATACTTAAGTCAATAGATATTCGATGATAAAATAAAACAAAAAAAGAAATGAGCAGAAAATATATGATTTAAGATTGCGAGTCTTATCTCATGAGCCTAACTCTATATTGAGTCTTAAGCCTTGAACATATTTCGGTATAACAAAAAGTATAAAAACAAAAATATCAATCCCTACAATTATCTTGTTCACTAAAACCCGTGTATAAAGCAGCACTGCATCTTCCCTGCGCTCATCTCCATCGATCAATTCAATGGTGCCAACGAAAAAATGGCACTACCATAAACTTCATACGACCAACCTTGCAATGGAAACCATTACGTTCACCACAAGCAAAGTAATAGGGCCTCCACCTATTCAGCACAAAGTGGAAGCCATTGCCGCCTCCTTGAGTTGGATTTGCGATCATCTTTGCTCTTCTCAAGTCACAAGTCAGGAAGCTCCATAGGTTTGGTAGCAAATAAACGCTGTGTGGAAATGTGGTGTTGCTTGGTGGATCATATTTAAACACTGCACCCATCAATTTTATTATTTAGCATATTGGCTTAACCATCTTAAAGAGATCAATCAATGTTTTAATTAGCTCACCTAGAGTATCATTGAAGAAGAATGGACCATTTTGGAATGCCCACTCAGTGTAGTTGAAGCCAAAGTGCCAATTTTCTGATCCACCCACATTGATCTTGTTGGGGCCTTCTGTTTGATTTGGGGGATTGTAGGGACCCCAGCCCCAGCCAGTGTGGTTAAAGCCAGAGCCCCAATCCTTGTTGGCCATGCTCATTCTTCCCCATAGGGAAGCTACCATCATTACTAGCATGAGTCTTCTTGAACCTGTAAAATCCATGTTCGAAAATCAAGGTTTTTTTGCAACTTAATTATCAAGTGATACAATTAAGAGATTGTAAAAAATTGAATGTTTTTTGTGATTGAGAGGATGAGTGGGAATTGTTTATATATAGAGGAAAGAGGGTTCTGACAAATGATGAAAACCATGGTGCTAATTTGCCAAATTAAATTGACCCTTTTTCTACATTGGTAGGCAGGAAATGGAAAAATATGATGCAAATTAGGTCTTTCTACAAACTCACGTTTACCCAAATCGTCACCCATCCACCATGACACTTGTTCCTTTATTTTCTTTTTTCCGTCCATTAATTCTTTGTTCAAAATCATTACATGATATAATTACCTAGCTATATCTAAATGACGTGTTTTATGCAGAAATATCATAGTTATAATAGTTGAGTAAAATCTAAGACAAATGTGCAAATTTTGGCCTTAATTATATATCATGGCAATGAAGGAGTCAATCATTTTTTTAATGTTTTGTGCAATCTTGAATTTTTACTTCCATGGGGATTTATACTTGAATCTAAAGAATAGATAACCTTTTATCTCAACTATCAAATTATAAACTTAACATTAGATTTTTGGTTGCAAAAATAAGGAATGAGATAAAAACACTTATTTTAGAATTAGTGTGAAAAAGACTAATATAGGTTTAACCCAATTAATTCATATTGATATTTAGTAAATTTGAAATTTGAATTTTTAATATCTGTAATTTTTTCTCTATTTTTAACTATGATAGAAAAAAGAAAATAAATCGAAAAAGACATGCTGGATAATGGGTTGGTGGAGAATTAGTAAAATCTCTTTGATTAACTCAAAATGGATGAACATAATTTGTTTGCATAAAATAAAAGTAATCATTTAATTTCCTTTGAGTCTTTTTCTTCCCTTGTGTTTTATCTTCTCCACTACAAATTTGCCAGTTGACCTAAAACTGATTGTGAAAGTCAAAGGGTATATATTATACGTTCTCACGCAGACACCGCTGGTCATACGTTTATGTGATGTAATAATGACGGTTTAGCAGCAGATTATGATTGATCTTTGGTTTGCGAAACGGTAACGTTTTCAGTTTTTAATCTTATAGTAGTAACTTTATTTGAGACAAGCAAATTGTACAAAGTCCAAACATCAAATTAACTATAGACAGTAGAGTACCAAACAGGAGATACTAAAATACTATTTCAATGTGAACCCGAAATTTAGTTTGATCGATTCATATAATTACTTTTAAAAAATAACATTTAACATATTTAAAATTCGAATTTTAATATTTGCAACAAATTTAAACATCCTTAATCTTATTTTACACTTGATTGTGTCAATTCATCAGACCCCTTTGATGTAATTAGATCACCAAACTTTGCAATCAGAATGTAGTACATAGAGGTCAAGTAGATCTCTTCTTGATTCGAACCATTAAACCATGTTTCATCTGGAAAATTATACTATTTTTTGGAGTCACTTTCTGACCATCAAGTAAACAGACATTATAGTTGTGAATTATTATTTTTTTGGATAAGTAAGTGTTTTATTTATCCAGAAAGCAGTTAAACTGCTACATCCAACATCATGTGCAACATGTACTTAAAGCTATACATACTTAAACAATACTTGAACAAAACTTAAGACCACTAATCAATCAGGGAACAATAGCAACATACTTCAGCAATACTTAATTGTTGTGAACTATAGTTGTGAATTATTGTTGCTGCCGTAGCCTTCATTATAATGAAAGCCAAGTCTTTTCCCAGACAAATCCTTGGTCCAGCATTGAAGGCTAAGAATTTGCTTGGCAGCTCACGTTTAACTTTTCCTTCCTCTGTGATCCACCTCTCTGGTTTGAATTCATTGCAATCCTTTCCCCACACAAATCTCATCCTTCCCATTGCATGTATCGCCATTGCAACTCTCATGTCTTTGTCGATGCAATGACCACTCGGAAGAATGTTCTTATCCGTAGCCCTTCTGAACTCAAAAGGAACAGGGGGATATAGCCTTAGTGTTTCACATAAAGCTGCATGGAGATACGCCAGTTTATTCAACTCGTTTAAGCATGATATTGGAACTTGACATAATTCCCCCACTACTTTTTTGAACGACAATTTTATCTTCAATTCGTCTCTGATTTTAGTTGGTGTCATCAGTGGCAAACATAATATGTAATAGGTTGTCTCTTATAAGGCTATCACATGGTGTTGGTCCTGTCACCTCATTTCCTGTCAAATAACACTTTAAAAAAATTGAAATTCTCTTCATCATCTTCGTTAGATGCTGTTCCTTTGTTGGAATTTTCACGTTGAATTGATATATATTTTCTGCTAAAAGATCGTCAAGAGCTTTCCAAGCTCGGCTTCGTCCCTTCTCTTTTCCAATGTGAAGCCAACTTAGCAGCTTCCAAAGGTTGTCAGGCATGACATACTGATAAAACGCCGACTCCCAAGCTTCGGTCATGGCATTGTGGAATCGGTTTTCGGGGAATTCAAGGGACAGTAACCGAGGGTTACAGCCAGTAGCCATGATGCAAGCGATATCAAAAGCATGTCTGGCGAGCAAATCTTGCAAGTCCACAACCAGCCTCGTTTAGAAACTTGCTCGAGTATTGCGACAAGCCCTTGCTCTATACGATCCGGAATGAGTTTCGCCATTGATTTGTGGAACAGTGGGTGATTCAAGAAGGCATGGAAAATTTTCCTTTGGCGTTTCCATGCCTCACCATCGGAATTGAAAAGCGCTTCTCCGAAAATATCAAACTGTTTCATCCATTCGGACCCTTTGAGATATATTGAACTGTTTGTGCTCATTACAAATTGAACATTCTCCGGATCACTGGTGAAAAAGAAACTTTTGTTAGTAAACCAAATTCCTTTATACATAAAAGTGCCCTTACTTTTCTCCAGGATTTCAGGAACTTTTTCATGTATCCGATGGATGTGGAGAAGCATTGTCGGGAGCATACCAATGATTGGCCAGCACCGTGGAACACCATTGTTATAAAAAAAACCAAGGAGAAAGCGAAGAAGAACAAGTGTCAAGACAATGTATCCAAGATAGTCGAACAATGCCATTATGGTTTGGTTTGGCAAGGCTAAAAGTTGCATAGATAGAACCAGTTCTAAACCAGTCTTATATATAGTTAGATAAGGCAGACTATTACTCCAATTGCATTTAGTTATTGAAACTTACTTACCGGACTTAGAATCAATTGACAATAGATAAAAAATTCAACTTGAATATAAGATTACAAAAATTTAAGATGTAATGATATAAATAACACTATTTTAACATATTCTTATCACGTGTAGTAGGAGATAAAAGAACTTATCACCCGACAAATTCAGAAAGGCATTTGACAAACTCAAAAAAGATAATAAGTAAAAGTAATATACAAGAACAATAAAACACAACTTGAGTTCTCATATCATATTAAGCATCCAACTTAAAATTAATTGTTAATAAAAAAAATTCAACTTTAAATATAAAATCACAAATAATTCAAAATTTAATCGATTTAAAATAATATGGTTTTAACACTTACTCCGCTCCTAATTTACCGTTGTAATGTAGGACAAAGAGGTAATTGAGCTTATTAAATCACGATTGATTGTGTTTATCCGGAATAGGTATGGTCTCCGTACGATGATGTTACGTACAATAGCACATTGCAAGTGCAGAGCCCTGTGTTTATTTGTGATGTCTCTTGAAAGAGAAGGATCGGATAAGTTTTTAATTTTTTGAGGTTTGAAAATTGATTTTTAGATAGAATTAATATTTATTATCACATGTATTTATATGTAAATGTTCGTTGATTTATTTATTTTTAAATATATAATTGTAAATTTTAAAAATAAATAAAAAATACATATTAACTAAATTTTGCATTCAAAATTTGTTTATGTACAAATTATATCAAATTATTATATTATTTTTAATATTAATGCAAAATTAATTATTAAGATAAAAAATCTAATGTAAATTTTAACCTTTTATTTATATCAAATAAAATAAAGATTAGTGAAAAATTAAGATAAAGCAATTTTATATAATTTTTTTTATTTATTATCAAATTAATCCATTTAACGAAAGTGTTTTAATGAAATTAAATTTTTTACTTATAATCTTATTAATAATAAAAAACATTTATAATAGCAATTTAGAAATATAGTGAACAACAATGATTATTTTCGTCAGTTCAAAAAATTCTCCATATTCGTGCTTTTATATATATATATATATATAGATAACTTTATTATCTTCAGATATTTAAACTTTTAATATTTTAAACATATATATTTTTGACATTTTAATTTCTTATAACAATGTCAAATACTTAAAAGTTTTTAAATCATATTTTTTCACCACACTTTTTAAACACACTTTTTCCAACCTAATTTTTTTTTAACTCAAACCTTTTTCAACAATAATATTAAACCAACTCTTATACAAACTTTAAATCTTTGCTTGTTACGGTTATGATCTTAAACTTTCCGAATTGTTAACAATGAAACCATTGATCAGTGTTGAATTCTTAATTTATAGTTAAATACCAAAAAGAATTATGTACAACATAAATGCTGTACTTTTAACTGAAAAAAATACATGATATCATTATTAAATTTAGTATATTTCACATTTGAAATCCGAAATTTACTGCATTAAATTCAAGATATTAAGATTTTAATACTAGTTAAAAATTAGAGCTTAATTCGATAGAAAATATACTTAATTAAAATAATCAAGTTAAGAAAATTAATGATCAAAACTTTTATTATCCTTTTTCCATTGAAAGTTTGCCAAAAGCACAACACATTATAACTATCATATAAAAGGCTTGAAAATATATACCTGAAACAATAAAGTATAAGTTTATTTTTAGTTTAAAAAACTATAATATTTATTTTATATAAAGAGGTCACAATTTGGAAAAAAAAAATAAATTACTGATGTTAATATTTAAAATTTAAATTTATTAAATGCTATGCATGAATCCATTAAATTAAATTTGATTAAAAAAATTACAAATTTTTTGGTTCAATGTAATTTTGAGTTAAAAAGAATTTATGAATTGACAAATGAACTAAAAACATTAATGTGTCGACAGGATTTAATACAAAGTACAAACATTGTCCCCGAAGGGACAACGCCATGGGCATTGTCTTAGAAAAAAGTGGGCTTCAATTAGGTTTATTTAATGAACCAAAAAAGTTAGGTTTATTTATTTTTAAAATATTAAAAATTATTTTTAAATATTTTTAAAATAAATAATTTAATAAATTTTATTAATAAAATAATATTTCATGCCAAAATTAAAAATATATATATATTTAAATTTCAACTCGAATCAAGCAAATTAAGACGTGGATATGACGGACTGTCCAATTCATAAAAAAGTTTAATAGAGAGAAACCAAAATAGAGGGGAAAAAAAGTAAAAATATGAAAGGAGAGGAAAGAATTGTATTTCCTTCTTCACTCATAGAAAATGTAAGAAAATAGAAAATTTTGAGGGCAAAATCTTTATAAAATGATGTTATGAGTTTTCTTTTAATTTTTGGAAGGATTGGATTTTAAGATAAAAAAATGTGTAAATTTATTCATTTTTCTTCTTATTTTTTGTAAGAAAATGAAACATAGAAAAAAAAAACCATTTTAATCGAAACTTATTCTTTATTATTTAATCTTTTGAGGAGTTTTTTTTTTTCTTTGTAAGTTAATTTTTTATAAAATCATATTTACATTTCTCTGGAAAAGGGTTACTGAGTACAACTTTTTACAAATTCAATAATAATTAAAATTTTAATAGTATAAAAAAGTTAACATTATTATTCTTTTTTTCTTTTCAATTTACCAAATAGAACTACATTAATTGCTAAAAAAAAAATACATTAATTGTCGGTGCTGACTGTTGTTTTGGCTTTCCTTACCCCAGTAATGACCAAGTCCAAGCTATGCCTACTGGCATTGGCAAGTGGCGGGGCATTTACTTTACCACCAAACCTGAATCCACCACCCAACTTGGACTGGATTCAGATCGGTTCATAACTCGTTTTATTATTTATAAATTATTAAAATATTAAAAATTATTTTAATATTAATATTAATATATTATAATTAAATTTAAATAAAAAATATTTTTTATTTAATGAATAATAATTTAAGTCGGATCTATCTAAATTATAAAAATTATTATTTAAATTAGATTCAATTCAAATCGAACGAAATATCCGACCTTTAAGTAGGTCTACACATCTGACACCACCCCTCTCCTCCATACAAAAAAAATAAAAATCATATAAATCAAAGATTCGTCTGCCATATTATTCAAGCAAACATACATGTTCCCCTTAATTATACCCAAAATTTTCATTAATCATCCATTTGGTTTGAAAAATCTATATTAAGATTCTTTTGGATCTTCGATAAGAGACATTTTTATCAAAATGAAATGTTATTTTATGATTGAAATTTTGAATTAATCTGAAAATATTTGCTGCTACTAATTGAAATGCTTTTTTAAAAGGAAATACAAAAACAGATTAAAGGGAAGTGAAGTGCTAATACTCAAACTTAAAATTTCGATATTTAAGTTCCCTTTTAATTAAACTAAATTCAATTAGCTTATCTTTGCTTATTTTCATATCCGTTGAAAATTTCCCTTGGATTAAATTTCACTCCAGCAATCAATGTGATGAAAATCAAATGCAGCAAAAAAAAAAAAAAAAAATAGACCTATTTTTTTTATAATCATAGCTCGACCCAGATTAATATTTTATAAATAAAAATTTATTTTTTATTTAAATTAAATTTTAAAATATATTTTAAATATTAATATTAATATAATTTTTAATAATTTAATATTATTCGACTAATCAATAGCCATGGGCCTAGATAAGGATTTTGATAATTCGGGCCGGCCTGACTCGAATTACTATGTATTAAATAAAAAATATTTTTTTTAATTTATAAAATATAAAAATATTAATATAAAAATATTTTTTTAATATTTTTTAAACAGTGAAACGGGCTTTCGAGTTAATCCAAAACAGACTTAGGTAAAAAAAAAAATTTAAGCCACGGTCCGATCCGACCTGACTTATGAGCAGGTTTAAATCCAAATAGATGGGTCAAACCTTGAACAAAATTTTGAAAATATCAACGAAACCTGATCCGACCCGACTCAATCCATTTATGGACACCTCTACAACCAGCTATGATATTGATGTTTGATCATGTTTACCTTTACTTACTATCTAATGCTAACAATTATGGCCAAATCAGTAATTAAGCTCCAAAGATGGATGTAGTGAAAGAGATTTGGGGGAGAAAATTGATATCTTTGTTCAACACTTTTTTCTCCATTTATGTGGGAACTAAAGAAGTTTTGGTAAATCTCAACATTCTTTGTCCCATGGTTTAAGTACTTTTGAATTATTATAAGTTTGTTATTGGACAAATAACATAAAATGCAATAAACAATTAAAAAATTGCAAAGCAATGGATCTTTATATTGAACTTTTTTTTTGTCTTTTTTGCTGGAAGATCTTAATTTTGACTCTCATTGGTTTTTACAAGTCCTGACTTTTGACTTCCATGAAAATCACTGACTTTTACAGTGGAGATTAATTTTTATTTTTGATAAAGTGTTTTTTTTTTTTCCTAAGGAACTTCTAATATAAAACGAAAATCCTTTGATGACGGTCCGTGGTTCGTGATTCTCAAAAGGAATTACGGACACTTTCTTCTTCATATACTTTTAAATTTATAACCGATTAACTTCGTTAACCCTTTTTGGCCAACCGTTATAAATGAAATTATGATTTTTTTTGTTTTGTTTTCAAAGCCAAATTATATTAATGTGAATATAGAAACACCTAAAAAAAAAACTAATAAGATATATATTTTCATTAATTAAATTTAAAATTTATGCATTTGTTAATATATTTTATTATTGTGAAAAATAAAATATTTTTTTAACATAATGATCATTATTTAATATTATTGATATTTTAAGGTTTTAATTGTAATAAATATATGAAAAATTATCTAATTAATATGATATTTTTAACTCCATAAGATTAATATTTTAAGAATAATTTAATATAATATTTCTGCAAAAGTGAGATTGATATAAATAATAATAATAATAATAAGTAAGACATATTATAAGATAAAAGGAAAGTGTCAATTTTAAATTTCTCAAAATTTAAATAATTTTAACTCGTAATAATTTGAATTTTAAAATAATTAAACTTGTTAAATTTTCGATTCTCGAAATAATTCAAATCTATGCGACACGAGTTTAAAATAACTGAATATATATAGTTACCCGAATTAGAATAACTCGATCTAAAACTACTTGAAATTCAAATGTATGATAAAACAACTCAAATAAAAAAATACCAAACCTAAATGACCTGAATTAAAATATATATACTAAATTATGTAAGATTATATACTTAATATATTTTTTCAAAATAAAAAAGTATTTATGGTGTATATATATATATATAATAACTTAAACAAAAAATTACTTATTTTAATTATTTTTAAACTGTATTCCTTAGCAATGTTTCTTTGAGTATACGTGATATATCGATTACACAATAATACACTAATAATTAATTTATTGGATATTTTTTTAATTTGATTTATCTTATTTAAACTTGAAATTTATATCACAAATTGACATATAATCATTTAAAGTAAATATAAGCATTTTATAAATAATTTATTATTTTTTATATATACTAGATTATGTCACACCTATTATGTGGGTGAAAAAAAAATTAATCGATCCACTTGAAAAAAATTTAAAAAGTAATTTAATTTTATTTTATTTTTAAATAATGTATTTAAAGGTGTTGATCCGCGCATTGACTCGCGGATCCATACCCAATTTGCACGAAAAAAAGTGAAAAAAGAAAATTATTTTATTAATTAATTTTTATTTTATTTTTAAATAATGTATTTAAAAGGAAACGAACTTGCTGCTAACCTATGTGAGAAAATTGATCCTACTAGAGAGTAAAATACAAACCATAATTTTATTTTATTATTTATTATTTTTTACCTCCTATAAATAAAAATATACAGTATATAATAAAGTCTAAATATTTTTAAAAATATATATATAAATAACATTTAAAAATATATTTATATTACGTAATTTATAAATATATAATTTAATTTTCATAATTAACAAAATATTATTATATTAATATTATTATAATTTTAAAATAAAAAATTATTATTTAATATAATATAATTTAAAATTAATTTATTATTATTAATTAAAAATAAATAAAAGTATTCCGACGAAGCAAGATTATTTCTCTAGTTTCAATAATTTATAATTTGCCAAGCAAAATTGTGAACTCATTAGAGTTTTACCGGATTAACTAATTACCGGTTTGCTCTTTAAAAGGGTGTGGCTCTCAATTGTATGTGATTCTCAGTGTGAATCACGGACCTGAGCTAAGTGAGACCCAATATAAAAGGGCTACTGAATTGAGGATGATTTTTTTTCTCGTGTAAATAACTCTGTTTTGAGAGAAATTTTGAAGGGTTTCATTTTCCAATGCAAAAACTAATCAACAAAGAGAGTTAGATTCTTTGGTAAAATGTATGTTAGCTGGATTTTTTTTATTTTTTTTAAATATTTGTGTTCGATATTTATATCCGATATATTCAAATATCAATATAAAATATAATCTTTCAAATATAAAAAAAAATTAAATATATCTATATCGAATATCATGCCATTCGGGTATCATAGGCTAAAATTGGAATTGGTACAAATTTATGCCACCGTATGGCTCAAGAATCATGCAAGACTCGCATTTGAAACGAAAAGAAGGTATAGATCCTGTCAAGTACAAAAACAGAGACCAATGTAGCAAAATCCAAAACATATATTTCTTTGGACAAAAGCTGTCGCAAAAAAGAAATTACAACATATTAGATAGAAGAACATGGCCGGAGACGACTGAAAGGGATCAATCAGTGCCTTGGCACAACAACATCCATAACTAAATCCAAACCTCTAATTTTATTGAACATTACATCTCAGCTCGTTCTTTAATCAAGCTAAAACAGGCAAAAAGAAAACAGTCCCAATACATTTTTGTGAACAAAATGGTAATATATGGGAACACAGGCACTGCATCTTCCCTGGATTTTTCTACGCCTGGTGCATGTTTCCTATCAGTAGCGCCAACGGAGCAGCGGCACCACAGCGAATTTCATAAGCCCAACCTTGCAATGAAACCCATTACGTTCACCGCAAGCAAAGTAATACGGCTTCTTCTTCCTCTTCAACACGAACTCAAACCCATTTCCACCTCCTTGAGTTGGGTTCGCAACCATCTTAGCTTTTCTTAAGTCGCAGTTTTGGAAGCTCCTCAGGTTGGGTAGCAAGTAAACACTGTGAGGAAATGTGGTGTTGCTTGGTGGATCATATTTGAACACTGCCAAATTGCATGCAAAGAGTATTAATTTAAGAAAATATTGAGAGTTAAAAAAATGTTTAGATTTAACTTATTAATTACCTAGAGTATCGTTGGAGTAGAAGGGAGCATTTTTGAGTGACCAATCGGTGTAGTTGACGCCAAAAAGCCATTTCTGTGATCCCCCAACAATGAACTTTTTGGGGGCATTTGTATGATTGTAGGGATGATGATGGGAGCCCCAGGCTTTGTTGGCCAAGCTTACTCCCAACATGGAAGCAGTAGTCAGCACAAGAACAAGTACTTGAGCAAATGTGAAACCCATTTTGTCAATCAAGTGTTTAAAGAGTGAAAGAAAGTTTGAAAACTGGGTGGTGTTGTTGGCAATGGGAGGATGAACCAGACAGGTTTTTATAGGGGAGACAGAGAGAGAAAGAAGGAGAATTTGAAACAGTGTGATTCTGCCAAATGACCCTTTTTCAACAATGGTAGGCAAAAACTTGGAAAATGAAAAGTGATGCAGATCAGGTTTATGTTGACATTTTCTTCAAGTCATTCACATTTCTTTACAGTTACTTTTTTTGTTTCTACATTTGATCAGTTTTTGACTTTTGTTTTTCAACTTCGTTAGTCGTTACATGCTTGGCAGTAGACTTAATCGGGTCGTAGTTCAAATCTTTTAATATTTTTTATTTAAATTTGATTCGAGTTAAGTTTTGATTGATCTTTAAATTTGAATTATTGTTTAAAAATATTTAAATATTTATTTTTATATTAATATTTTTATATTTTTATAATTAAATTTAAATAATTTTTTTATTAATAAATAGTAATTCGAGCCGGACCAGCTCGAATTGAAAAATTGCTTAGACAAACCTGACCCAATACAGATTGAGAATGTCGGGCCGGACAGATAATTCAACCCTTGAACATGTCTATTTGCAATAATCTAATGTTAACAGATTTTATAATCATGTGAATTTTTCCTATTAATTATTTGAAGGAAAATTATAAAATTTTATAAACTTTTGACAGGTATATATATATATATTATGTTGCGTTATTCATTCATGGGAAATGTTAAACAATTTTTTTTTTTTTATAAAAGGAATATTTATAATATAATGTATATACAGGAGTGCTATATATATATATATATAATTTCATATACATAAATTTATACATATGCTATATTTTCTTTCCAATTTAATTCTTACGTTGTTAAATTTGTATGAAATTTGTGTAAATATTATGTGTATATAATTTTTTTCATGTATATATCATTCTGAATTTTGAAGCTTTTTCTGGTTACTATAAAGTTGTAAAGTTATTTTTTAGTCAATATTCTAAGTTTTTGAAAACAAAACTTAAATACTAATTAGTTCAATCAACTTTTCCCCTTTCAAAAATAAAAAATAAAAATATTATACTGTAGGCCCTGTTTGGTAAGGTTTAAATATGTGCTTTCCACAAACGTGCAGTGCATTTTTGAAGTGTTGAATTTTATAGTGTTAATAATTAATTGCAGGATAGGTGAAGTGATCCTACACTTTTTGCATTTTTCATCCTTTTTTTTTTTTTTTTTTTTTTTTTTTTTTTTTTCCCCCAAATTATGGCTACTTGACCCAAACAAAGTTGTCAAAGGGTCCATTTAGATGGGCGATGAGATTGATTTCGATGAAATTGAAAACAACGGTGACGATGAGATTAGTTATTGTAACGATGGGATTGGATACTATAACAATGAGATTAAAATCAATGATGAAATATGTGTTTGGATACAAAAACAACGGTGACGGTGAGGTTAATTGTATTAAGAAGAGAAAATGATCATTAAAAATATTAGAATAAAATTTGTAGCATATTTGAGAAATTAATAAATAATTAAAAATTATTTAAATATTTAAATATCAAATAATACTTTTTTAAGTAAATATTTAAAAAATATATTCATGTATGTTTTAATGTTATTTAACATTTAAAATCTTAAAATTTATATTTATTAATTATTTAAAGGTATAATTATGAAAAACAAATAAATATCATAGGTACAATAGACATGTAAAATTAAGTTTACAGAATATCATGAATAAAAAATATTTAATGGGGGTAAAAACATCCAATTGAGGGATTGGTGGTCCACTGGACGTCTTTCCTCCAGTGAAAAAATAAAGATCCGGTTAGAATAAAATCTCATTCGCCCCATAAGTTATGTTAATCAAATCAATTATAATAATCACTACGATTGAGCATAAAAAAGAGACTAATCTCGCCGGACTGATGATTCAGTGGGTTTCATATGGACTCAAAGTCAATGTATCGGTGCCCAAAAAATTTGTCCGAAGTTAACGGTTAATTGGAGTTGATATCTTAAAGTTCTGAGATTTAAAAATAAGAAATTTAAAAAGTCAATTTGTTAATGCCACCAATAAAATAGAACAATATCATCGTATGCGTCTTACATGATGTAACAATGACGTATAAAATAAATAAATAAATAAATAATTTGTTAGAATATATATATATTCAATATGAATATTTCTTATTTTTTAAATTTTTTTATATATTTAAAAGATTATATTTTAAATTTATGTCCGAATATATATAAAATACAAATATTAAATATAAATATTTTATAAAAAAAAAAATCGAGATAACATAAGCTATTATGTCTATATAATCTTTTTCATTCGAGTGTTAAAGAAACAAACAACAATCCATCACATCAGAGACATAGATACACTTAATTGACAATTTTCTGATTTCATGGATGGAATTGACAATGTCTAATAACACGAAATTACTACTAATATTTTAGTTTTCTTCTGAATATATATTTATATATATGTATATATATGGTTTTACTCCTTGAAATGTAAAGCCAACGAACCGTGCAAATTGCTCAACTCCATCTATTCTTAATGCTAACCATTAAGCCCTTCTTCATTTGATAAAACGCACTATTTTTCGGAGCAATATTTTGGCCTTCAATTACATGCACATTGTAATTGTGAATTATTGCTGTTGCCGTAGCCTTCATTAGGAGAAACGACAACTCTTTCCCCGGACAAATCCTTGGTCCTGCAAGGAAAGCGCAAAATTTACTTGGTGACTCTCGTTTAATCTTTCCTTCCTCAGTGATCCACCTCTCTGGCTTGAATTCATAGCAATCTTCTCCCCATAAACTTTCCATCCTTCCCATTGCATGTATTCCTATTAAGACTCTCGTATTTTGATCGACCCGATGCCCACTCGGAAGAATGTCTGGCTGTGTACATGTCCTGAATTCGAAAGGAATTGGTGGAAATAGCCTTAGCGTTTCAGAAAATGCTGCATGGAGATATGTTAGTTTACTCAACTCGTTGAAACACGATGGTATTTGCAAGCCCCTGACTTCTTTCAACGATAAGTTTTTCTTGATTTCTTCTCTAATCTTATTTTCAACCATGGGATTCTTGGAGAGGAGATAGAAGAACCAAGTTAGAGTTAAACTGTAAGTATCGTCACTGGCAAACAAAAAATGTACAATGTTGTCCCTTATAAGACTATCCTTTGGTGTTGGGCCTGTCACCTGATGTCCTGTCAAGTAACACTTTAAAAAATTGAAATCATTGTCTTCGTCATCGTCTCCATTTGATGCCATTGCTTTGCTTGATTTGTCGCGTTGGATCGATATATATTCTGCTAAAAGATCGTCAAAAGCCTTCCAAGCATCGCTTCGTCTCTTCTCTTTCCCAATCTGAAGCCAAGCTTGCAACTTCCAGAGGCTGTCAGGCATTACGTATCTGTAAAACGCTGCCTCCAGAGTATCACTTATGGCTTTGTGGAATCGATTTTCTGGGAATTCAATGGAGAGTAATCCAGGGTTACAGCCGGTAGCCATTATGCAACCAATATCAAATGCATGCCTTACAAACAAATCTTGCAAGTTCACCACAAGCTCTCGTCTAGAAACATGCTCCAGCACTGTAACAAGCCCTTGCTCTATACGTTCCTGAAGAACTTTTGAAAGGGATTGGCGGAATTGTTGGTGATTCAAGAAAGCATGAAAAGCTTTCCTATGACGTTTCCATGCCTCACCATCGGAATTGAAAAGTGCTTCTCCAAATATATCGAATTGCTTCAACCATTCGGAACCTTTCAAATAAACTGAATTGTTGGTGCTCAATATATAACGCACATTCTCAGGATCGGAGGTGCTCAGGAAACTTGTGTTAGTAAACCAAATTCCTGTATAAAGGAATGTGCCATTGCTTCTTTTCAGGAAATCGGCAACTTTGTCATGAAGCCTATGGAAGTTGAGAAGTAATGTTGGAATCATCCCAACAAATGGCCAGTTTCGAGGGAGACCATTGTTGTCGATGAAGCGATAGAGAAAACGAAGAAAAACAATTCCTAAGATCATGCATCCAAGATAGACAGACACTGGAATCATGTTTTTAGAAGGCTTTAAGAAATTAAGTTGCTTAGAACATATACTCAGTCCGGACACTTTATATAGATGTAGCCTTGCTCTTCAATGAGATCAATAAGTCACAATCAAAGCAGCTTACATTTATCTATAAATAAGAGGTTTCCACATATATATATAAATATATCCACATATGGGCTATGGCCAAGTTGCCATGATTAATAATGACCCAAAATGGAACTCAATCTTTATATTTATATTTATATATATATATATATATGATTAAGGTTCAAGCTATTCGTCCAAGTTTGAAAGTCTTTTTAATATTTGGAAGGGTTTGTACAAAAATATTAGACTTGAAATATGGGTTTGGGCAAAAAAAAAAAATGAGGTCCGTTTAGAAAATGAGCTGGGTCTTAGCTTCAACAATCAAAACCCAAATCCGATCCAATCTGACCTGTTTTTCATTTATATAATATAATATATTATTTTTATATTTATATATATTATGTAATTTATATCATATAAAAAATAAATGTATATAATATTATAGTGTAAATTTTTAAAAATATGATAAGTTATCCATATTTAAAATTTAATAAATAAAAACTAAAATTATTAAAAACTAAATAAAAAATAAAATATTTGTTTAAATTTTTAAAAAAATTTATATGAACAAAGTCTAAATTAACTTGGACTATTAATTTACAAATATCATAGATTCGAATAAAATTTTAAGCTTATATTTCAAATTAGACCGAATTTAAATAAATATATATGATATTGATATCATACTTGATTATTCAATACATACATATTTTTTTAGAGAAAAAAAAATATATAGGAAAACCGAAAGTTGGAAAAAAAAAAAATCTGCCACTTTAATTCTCTATTACGTCACCCTAGGCTCTAGCCTATCAATTCGGTTCCTGTCAGAAACTGCAGCCCATTCCTGCAATGTATGAAGACTGCAAAGTAAGTCGTCGGCTTATTTTCCATAAGTTTGAATGCCAAAACCGGTCCATTCATGCATCCCCTTAATGTTTATCACATATGGTCCTCGTCCAATTAATCCTTCAATTTACTGTATGTTTGATGAGCTGCATGTAATCACATCTCAGTCCGCAACAGCCTTTACATCACTAGCTTTTAATGGAAAATAATAATATCTTCTTTTTTTTTTGGTATTAAAAAACTATTTTGGCAATTGTTAATCCAAGTCATACATGTATGTCTACTTATTTTAGTTCTAGTATACAAATCATAAATGCCGTTGTGGTTGCGAAATTTTATATATTAAAATTAATTGAAATTTGGCCAAGTTGACCTTTAGATTAGATTGTGAAGATGAAAAGTATGGCGAAGGGCTTCCATTAACAAGCTCATCAAAGTTATTCAATTTAATTAGGGTTGCTGGCGTAGCTAGGGGCAGGCCGGGGCTTTGACTCCCCCCTAATTTTTCGAAAGTTGTTAGAAGGTATTCTATCCTTACATAAAAAAAATGTAAAATTATATTTAGTCCTTCCAAAATTTTAAAATTTTTGAAGTACCTTATCTTTACTTAAAATAAGGTAAATTTTCAATTTGACATTTTGTAAAATTTATAGTTTGATAAGATAAATTTGATAATATTTTTAATTTATACATCAGTCATTATTATTAATTTAATTTTTTTTACCTATTCAATCAATCAAATAGATACATTTACGTTAATTATTGTGTTAATATTTTTTATTTTATAAAAAATAAAAAGTTAAACTATTACAATATTTAATACAAATTTTACATTATTTATTTTACTGACAATATATAAATCTATATACTAACAGTGCACCATATGATAACATCTTTTAAAAGTTAGGTTTAGAATTAGAGTGTAGGGTTTATTTTTGGCATAATGACAAATTTAATCATCGAACTATACTAGTCGAGTCATTTTGGCCTCTAACCTTTTATTTGGATCACTTTAGACTTCATGCTATTATTTTCAATCAATTTAGCCTAAATTTAATGAAAACGTTAATTTTTTTTATCAATTTTCGATCATTTTTTTTATCTATTTCTTATAAAATTAGCCTAAATTTAACGAATTTGTTAGTCTCATACTCGCACGTTATCAATTTTAGTTAAATTTACACTATATCGACAAAAATAATAGATTTATGGCCAAATTGACTAAAAAAAAGTATAAGGGCCAAAATAATTTTAGCTGCATATTTCGAGGGTCAAATTTGTCATTATGTTTTTATTTTTTAATGAGGTGTCGATGTAAGATTCACTGTCAGTGTATAAAACTATACACTGACAGTGTATCAAATACAAACTCGAAAATTATTCAAGCAACAGATCAAAGGGAAAGAATCTTGAATCCGGACTTAACTCAATTTATTCATGCAATCGGAAAGAATCTTGAATCCGGACTTAACTCAATTTATTCATGCAATCATCTTTAAAATATAACATCTAATAGGTTTAAATTTAAATTTTAACATATACAATCTCTTTTATAAAATAAATCCTCTCCGCTTAAAAAAATCAGTTATCTTCACTGATTTTACAAACACTAATCTATGGCTAATAGCCTAATATTTATCTACATCACCTTTTTTTTATTTTGATAAAAAGGGCTGAATTTTACTAAAAACTGTTTCCCAATTCACTGCTTGTCTTCCTCTATCCCGCTTGCAATCTTGAAACCCAACCGGTGAAGTAAGTTCGGCATTTATCATCAAAGACTCCGAGTGAATAAACCACTTCAAGGGCTCGGATCCTTGATAAAAGGTGATGTGGATTAATATTAGCCATAAATTAACGTTTGTAGAATCACTGGAGATAAATTCAAAGACGCATACCAAATTCTGTAAATGACTTTAAACAGGAGCGAAGATAGAAATCATATTTAGAGGGGCCGACATAATATATATATATATATAAAGTTAAAATAATAATAAAATTTATATATGAAAATATGAAATTTAAATAAAATAATGATATTAAATTTTCAAATAATGTATAAATTTCTTTTAATCATTTTTTTCTTCAAATTTTAAATATTATAATTAATATTGCAAACGTAAAAGATTTAATAAAATTAAAGTCTCAATGAAAAAAAAAATCTAGTCTAACTAAAATAATTAAAATAAGAATATGATTATTTCATAAAATAAAATAAAAAGCATAAAGTTACATAGGTTTAGAAAAAATAAGAAGAGTTAAATGCACAAATTGTATTAAATATTATAGTTAGTTAACTTTTTTAAATATTTGTAATATAGAATAAAAATTATTAATATAATAATTAATGTCTATGTATCTATTTTATTGATTGATAAGGGAAATATAAAAAATTGATTAATAATTAATGAGGCTAAATTGAAAGTGTTAACAAATGTACCATGTCAAAATATAAATTTTACAAAAAAAAAAAGGCTAAATAAAAAATATTGAAAGGGCCAAACCATAATTTAAAGTGAAAATACAATATAATTTTTAAGATGTTAAAAATTAAGAGGCGCCAAACCATAATTTATCACATTTTAAAATGAAAATACAATATAATTTTTAGGATGTTAAAAAACTAAGACGGACCAAAGGCCGCTGTCTGCCCCAAGGTAGTCAATATCGTATTGGTGGATGTATAATTTTTCTACTAGTATTAGTACGTACAGGTACCGGTATGTTATACGTACCGTTTCGAATTTACCGATATTTTTTAAATATTTTTTCATATATCTATATATATAACTTATTTTCAAGTTTCTTAATAAAATATATATTATATACATATATAAATATATATCTATTATATGCATATATATATTTTTCTGCAAATATAAATTTTAAATATTTAATATCTAAAAATTTTAAACATCAAATAGATAAAATAATTATTAAACTGTTAAAAAATATAGTAAATTATTATTAATTATGTCCAATAACCTAATTTAATGAATATATTTTATTTTTAAATGTAATTATGAAAAAAAAAATGATTATGACATAAAAAATATTAAAACTGATTTAAAAAAACAAATAAGTTAATTTTTTTTAAATTAAAAAATTAAAATTTTATACCAATCGATACGAATCTGTACAGATCAATACCAATATTAAAACAAAATTAAAAATTATCTATATCGATTTAATTAAAAATTGAGACTTCTCAACTCATACAATCGATACCGATACTGTAAGGACCATATGATCTGCCCCCTTATATCCCTCTGACTTTAAAGTTTGTAGGTATTGCCGGGACAGTTGCATTTAATGTAGTTTATTAAAAAGATGTATTGTTTCCAAGTTTTTATTGATAGACTTAATAGCAAGGACAATGCTACAATACATACACAAAAAATATTAGAAATTTGTACACTTACGTTATGGGCGAAAGAAAAACAATTATATATAAAAAAGTATTTTAAAATATAAGAAGTTATTCAAGGTAATTTTTAAGAGGTGGGTAATTATTTAAAAGATTAAGCAATTTTTTCGATAAAAAAAAATAAAAAAATAAAAGACATGAATATGCATTATATATAATTTGATATTATTATTATTTATTTGTTTTTTTTTTGTTTTTTTAATTGAATTAATCTCACTTAACATAGAACACGGAACTCATAATTGTTTTGTGATGATATTTTTAGGAAAAAAAAAATAAATCAATTTTTTTATTAGGTTAAAAATATGATGGGAGAAAAATTACTTATTTATACATTTGTATGCATACTTTTTTTTTTTTTTTTATAGATTTGGAAATGAAGAATTCGAACTCTGCTTTTGAATAAAAAAATATGCACCAATTACTAAATAAAAATTCATGTCAGTATATATATACTTTTATGTGTATGTAACATTTTTCAAATAACAAATAGTCATATCAATCTTCAAGATGACATTTGAGGATATTGACGGATGCCTTTTTCCATATATATAAATTAACAACAATATATGGATTAATTAAGCTGAAATGTACACATTCAAGTGATCTAAATTATTTAGACTTCGTTTGATTTGTGCTTTTAAAATAGAAAACACTTTCTAAGAATAATATTTTTTCTTTCAAAAAAGTCATTTTCATGAATAAAAGTCCAACAGAGGCACAGAGCTTTAATCGTATAAAAGTTATCAAAATAATTTTAAAAATTAACAAAATTATATTAAAAGTTATCAAAATTATATTATAGACTTTCAAAATTATATCAAAAGTTATTCAAATATATACAAAAATTATCAAAATGTTATCAAAATTATATAAAAGGTTACCAATATTATATAAAATGTTATCAAAAGTGAATCAAAAGTTATCAGAAGTACATCCAAGGTTACCAAAATTATATAAAAGGTTATTAAAATCATATTAAAGGCAATTAAATCATACCAATGGTTATTAATATCATATTAAAGGTTATCAAAATTATATCAAATGATATATTATATATATAATATAAAAGATTATGTATTTATTGTTATTTATTATATATTTATGTCAAAATCATTCATGTCAAATCTCATATGGTAATATATATTATTGTAATTTAACATAATTTTATGATCCAAGTGTCTTATCATACTACCAATTAATCTTAATTCTCATCTTTGATTATATCTTTGTGTTTCGATTCTCGTCAAGTAAATACTTCTATAAGATTTTTAGTGACCTAATAAATAGATAAATAAAATTTTTATTCTTAATTAATAAATATTTTTTCTAATATTATTTCAAAACCTTACTATTATTGTTCTTAATAATAAATTTAGAAATGTTGTTATCATAAAAAAATAATAATAATAAATAAATAAGAAAATAAATAAATAAAAATTAGTCCACAATTTTATCTTTAATAAGAAAATCAATAATTAAGGATAAAATTATTAAATATGTTTATGTCGTTTACTATTTGTACTTTTGGAGTTGTACTTTAATATATAATATTGATATTGATAAATTATAGCATACTTCACCAATGGCTTAAAACCTTTGAACACTCCATATATTATAGATCCTTTCATTGACAGTACTCCCTTGTAGTGTTGTTATTATTGAAACTGAATCTCATGCACAGATATCCCATGTTATTTTTCTGTTTAAATCGTGTTTGAAAATGCACCATTTTTTATTGTTTAGAATCATAAGGGGGATATGGTCCTGCACATATGGTGGTAATTCGCATTCACATGCTTCACAAATAGGGAAAGAGAGAAATAGATGTAACCTTTCAATTGCATTATTCGGATACATTACAAATTCAATACAAAAAAAAAAAAACTGAATCCCAACTCATACTCAAAATAACCCAGAAAAATAGTGTGCCAGGCTACTAAACTATATGCCTTAAACTATTGATAACATATTATAGGCCAGATTATGCATGGCTACTAAATCATTTCCTGCTTTCAGGAAATGCAGAGCCATTCAAAATAATAGTTGGTTAAATATAGATTGGAGACAAAAAGGAAAAAAAAGAATGTGTCATCCATCACTCGCGTCGCATTTAAGATACCCGCATCGCATTTTATCCGTTATATAATGTCCATGACATTATCAAATTCATTGAAACATTATCAAATTCACGTCCGCAACCGCATTCACGACGAAATCCGCGACCGTAATTTAGAACTATTTCACTCCACAGGTGAACTTAACAGCTTGCCTCGACCCATGGTGAAACCCCTGGTTCCATCTGGCATTCTTGGGCCCTTAGACGTCGTCTGTTTCACAAATGCTTCACATTGGAGTACTGCATTGCTAGGTTGAGGAAATGCAGCAAGCAGGCCACGTCCAATGTAGTTTTGAACGCGCCCACGGCCCTTTCCACGCCCTTTAGCCCACCCCTTTTTCGATCCCACTGCTGTTTCCTCAGCCTATACCAGAATATAATTTTTCCATGTGAGCTATAGTTCTCTTGATCTATAGTTAGAAACCATAATGTAAATGGTTAAACAACATTGATTTGATGCTTACATTATTCTCAATTGATTCAGTAATATTGTTTGGCTGAAAGGAATCGTCAGAGTTTTCAGTGAGTGGTGAATCATCCTCGTCTAATATGCTATCAAATTCCGATTTTCTGGTTTTCAGGACAGATTTTGGCTGCATGTTCATTTCGAAATAAAAGTATAGCAAATGGTTTTTATTAAGCAGAATCATGTAAACAGTAAAACAGATCTATATGAAAGACACAATATTATGAACATCTAGTTTAGACATACCGTGAGTCTAAGCAGCAACCTTACTCTGAGGCCCTTTCTCCAATTCCTTTCATCATTTAACTTCTCAACCTGGTGCAAATTTAAGTAAGTACTGAATGGCATTGCAAAAGCTGAATTGAAGTATAGATACCTATATTGCTCCGACTCTTCATTTTTTTTGAAGTACTCGTGTCCGACGCATATCCAGACATGGGTATAGGGATATGATCCTCCAAGGACCTTCCAAATACATGAAAATCTTGGAAAAAATTGAACATACCCATGTCGGACACATACCCGTGTCCGACACTCACACCTAAGTCCGAGTAACATAGATATTAGAAACTGGAAGTTCAAGCAGCATTACTGCATTAACATACCGCTTTCTCAGCAATCTGTGTTGAATCATACTCCACAAGTGCATGTAGCTTAAAGAAAACGGAAAGAAAAAGGAATTATATGAGGGAAATTGTCTAATAATCTCTAGGCTTGAATAAGAAAACAGGTTTGATTTCCAACCTTCATACCTTGTTACACTTAAAAAAATCGCTTTTAGAGTGGGAAGAATTGGGTTCCTGGGGATGACATATTCGGATGTTCTTCACACTGTATCAGAATACTATTAGTATGTGCTGCAACAAAACCCTTCAGGACATACAACATACCAGAAACTGAAATAGAAGTGATAAAAAAAAACAACCTCCCAACAACATTAAAAATTTTGTCAAGGTTCTGATGAGAATGATCTTCAGGCAAATTCTCTACAACAACAGTACGAGCCTGCAAGAAAACAGAGAAGGAATTAAGGTTGCATCATACAAAAAGTGACCAAAAAACTGAAGGAAAAACAGATGTCATTCTATGTTACGCGGACTCGAGATGAGTGTCTGGTATGGGTATGTATCCGACACAAATATGTTCAATTTTTTCCATATATTTGGAGGACCATACCTCCGTACTCATGTCCGATTATGTGTCGGACACGGATGCTTTAGGAAAAATGAAAAGCCCGGGTAACATAGATGTCATTTAAGAAATTTCCAATATCTTTACCTGCACTTCCTCTCTGTCTTTCTCAGTGAAAGGGTGTTTACGTCTAACCTTCTTACCATCGCCACTCACAACCTTTCAGGCACATAAAAAAGAACAAAGCTATTACTTTAATGAAACTAAAGAATGCTGCAGATTACTTTTACTTTTTGTCTGTTCAAAAAGAATAATGAAACTAAAGAACTTACAAGCTTTGAAGAGGACCGAAGTGCTTGGGCCAGCAACTGGTTGTTAGTGATGAGGGACTTGATTTTCTTTGCAGAAGCAATAAAAGATATGGGCACTAAAGCACAGCCAATACTTATCACATCAGTGAAAACTGTTTCAATTGAATATATAAGAACAACTGCTACAACCTATGTTGCTCTGGCCCTTCATTTTTTTTGAAGTATCCGTGTTCGACACCCGTGTCCGATGCATATCCGGACATGGGTATGGAAATACGACTCTCCATAGATCCTCCAAATAGATGGAAAAACTTCGAAAAAATTGAATGTACCCGTATCAGACACATACCCGTATCCGACACTCACACCCAAATCCAAGTAACATAGGCTAAAACCACAAGTTTCCTTACCATAACCTTCAGGATCTTTACTTATTTGCTTTGACAAGAATTCATTCGCTAGAAGGCTCATGTCACTGAACTGGTATTCCACCTGTTTCATACACAGTATTAGGATCATACTATTTGGAAAATCTAGCACTCTAGGAAAATTTATTTGAGATTCCCACAAGAAAAAGGCAAACAAACTTTCATTTTCATCAGATTAAATAGTGAATATTTCGGTGATAAGAAGCTCATATGACATTTAAAACATGTTCTGAGTCTCTTTGATTAAAAGAAGAAATTCAAGAAATTGTCCTTTCTAGAACCAGATATTAGACTGAGTGCTTGTTGCAAAAATGATTTGAATCTTGTATTAAGTCAGGAAAACTTGAAAGCCAAACAAACAGGATAATTCTAAACCCAATGCAAAATTGACAGAGTGTTATGATACTAATTGCAAGAGCTAGCTGTTGTACTAGAATCAGAAGAAAAATTGCCAATATAAGCAAAGATAAAGATTTAAAAGAATCTAAAATCAATGGCATAGGTCGATCCTATCATTCTTGAACATGATCAATCACATTGATAAAGTAAGCAAATCAAGAGAGACCAACTGACATAACCAAAGAAAGAAAGAAAAAAAAAAGGTCACCTGTTTGATGATCTTTATGTGGAGATCATCTGTGAGCACATTTTTGGAAGAACAATTGGGAATTGAGAGATTAGGATTAGAGATCAAACAAGCAGTACGTTCTTGATCACCAACAAAAAACCAATCAGACCCACCAAGATAGTGGAAACAAGGGTAATAATAACCCGAAATGGGCATTTGGGTATGCGATTTTGGCACGAATTCTGGTGCATGTGCATTGAATTTGAACGTTACACCATTGCTGCTGCTGCCACTGCTACTACAATTGGTCGTTGTTTTTGATGCTGCCATGACATCTTTCATTTCAAAGTTTTCTTGGGCTTCTTCTTTAGGCTTTTCCTCAGCTTGTGCCATGTTTTTTTTTTTCTTTCTCTTACAATTTTACTCTCTCTCTTTGTCTGTTTGGTTTGGTTAATGCCTTTGAAACTTAGATTTGATATATCTCTCTCTCTCTTTCTCTCCTGAAGTTTAGTAACTGTAAGTTTAATATTGCATGAAATCCACGTTTGGCGCCCAAATTGGGAGAGAGAGAGAGAGGATTTCTTACACATGACCGTTGCTTTAGGGGTTTGACCGGTTTTTTAAGGTTCGGAATTTGCCACCACCAACACCAACCTTACTTTTCTCTCCCTTTTTCTTCCTTCTCCTTTGCCAATTGCCTAGATCCGGCAATTCGTATATTTTTATCTATCGTATTCGTGTATTTTTTTATTATAATTATGTTTAAAATATTTTATATTTGTATAAATTTTGATGTGTTAATAATTTATATTGTATAGATTTTGATATATTCGTGTAATTCGTATCATGTCCGTATTTTTTTCGTGTCGTAAAGTATTTCAAATTGTATTTTAATTATTTTTTTCCGTATCTATAATCATGTCATATCCAATATTGTTATAGTGGTTTAGCCCTTTGTAGAGGAGGATTAGCCGATTAGGCACTTGTTAACATTATCATTCTTTCATACACTAATGATAAAAGTTTTAAACTTTACAAGTGTAATTAAAAATCTATCATATTTTTTTATTTTTTAATATATTTAAATGTATGTGTTATTATATTAATTATATTTGTGAAATTTAAATTTTTTTTATTAACGGTGGATGAAATAATTTTTTTTTTTTAAATTACCATTAAAATTTAATAAGTGCCTTTATAGTTGATTAAAATGAAAGAATGGACCCAATTAACTTTAAGAAATTCTACTAATAGGGGAGAAATTTTCATGAATTTTGTTGTAAAGATTTTGGTTTGAGAGTAGGCAAAATGGGCTCGAGACTCGCTTAACCCAGGTAAGCCCAACTAAACCTACATAGATGGCAATTGGGTTCAGACATAAGGGCTTAGAAAGTCAATGGCTCCGCCCAAAATTGGCAGGTTGGATTTCTAGTTTAGGGCCTAGCTTGTCAAGATTGTGAATGAAAAGGAAATTATAGATACACACAAAAGGTGATGGTCAATATTGAGACATTTTGATTTTACTAGTATATATTATCACATATATTTGCATATGAATACTCGTTATTTTATATATTTTAAAAATAAATAAAATGTATATTAGCTAAAATTTGTTTCATATGAAAATTATATCAAATTATTATAAAATTTATTATTTTTAATATCAATGCAAAATTACTTATAAATATAAAAAAAAAATTAATTATTTTTTATTCATATTGAATAAGTTGATCTACTTTTCAAAGTTAGTGAAAAAAATTAAACTTTTAAAATAAAGCAGTTTCATATAAATTTTATTTTTATTTATTATCAAATTAATCTATTTAACGAAAGTATACATAATTGTATATTTTAAAAAAAATAAAACTAATAAAATGTATATTAACTAAAATTTGGTAAATTTTGTTTAATTTGAAAATTATTATAAAGTTTATTATTTTTAATTTCAATGCAAAATTAATTATGATTATAAAAAATTTAATGTAAAATTTAATTATTTTTTATTCATACTAAATAAATTGATTTACTTTTCAAGGTTAGTGAAAATTTTAAACTTGTAAGATATAGTAGTTTAATATAAATTTTATATTTTATTTATTATCAAATTAATTTATTTAACGAAAGTATTTTAGTAAAACTAAATTTCTTCGTTATAAATTAAATAAATTTTATTAATAATAAAAAATATTTAAAATGGTAAATTAGTAATATAATAAACAACAATGGATATTTTTGCCAATTCAAAAGATTCTCCACATTCGTGTTTTTATGTATATTATAGATAAAAGAGGTTGTAGTTTAGGAATACGCAAAAGAGTTGTAAATGTTGAGATTCGAATATCTGATTTGTTAGATACCATCTCTTAAGAGTGATTGCACGCAACAACTCAGCTAAACTTCGGGTTTATTAAAATATTTTTTGCATAAGAGAAAGGGAGGATTGAAATCAACTTTTGAGTAAAAATACATACATGTACTTATCATTAAATCAGATAATTAAATAATATTTTAATTATGAAAATTTTCAATCACTCTTTCTTTGGTAAAAATAAACAGCATTATTTCAATTTGATTATCAGTTTTCTCCACAAAACTTTCTCTAACCATAGATGAAACTAGGGTTTTTTAAATGATGTAATTTAACATTTTTGACCTTCAAATGAATTTTAACATTTGCAATTTTTTTTTATATTAAATCGTGACTTTTTTTTTTATAAATAAAACCCCAAAAAAAAACTACCAACCATACTTGATGTTTGAGCTGATCTGGGAACAACCAAAGTTTTTCTTTTGTTTCCTCAACAAAATCTGGTTGAGAATTTTTTTTTTTTTTTTTAAGAAAACAAAAATCTCATTAGAGGACAAGTTTGATTAATAAAATGTTTTGCTCACCACAAAAATACTTTGGATTACATGGATAATTGAACTCAATGTTGTTTGCTCTACCATGGACAAGGTAAATATTATTAACTTTGATGATTACAATTTACAAACCAGTTACAAAGCAAAACAGTTGTGAATTTTTTAACAGGATTTCCTAGCTGGTTAGAATTTGAAGAAATTAATATTCTGTTTACTTGTGTTTCTGGGTTTGCCTTTTGTCACCAAATACTTCCCTTTTCCATTTAAAAACTTTCATGATTATGCTATACCCATCTTAGGGATCATAATCTATGGCTGGTCTTTGAAGGAATCTTTGATATGAATGGCTTCCTTAGTGGGACCAAATGCATATATTTTTGTTAAGCTTTGCCATGTGAGGAGCTAATGTGCTTAGGCTGCTTCTGTCCACTGTCTTCTTCTCTTAAAAAAGAAAACAGATTACTTATTTTGGATTTCAAAATGTCATTAGTTAACCCCCCTAACAAAATATGCCTTAATTAACCCTATTTATAAAGGGAATTTAATGAGAGCTTCCATCATTTTCATTCACTTCTTCCACCAAACCAATATATATATATCCACTTATATTAGTGTAAAACTAATTTAATTTTACATATTTTTATAATTTTTTATACAATTTATATTTTAATAAACCAACCGTTAAATTTAATAATATAATTGTGCTCGTCGTGTACATAAAGTTTCGAATCGATCCGATATCTCTATCATATCGATCGATAATATTGTCTTTTTTAATATATATTTAACGGTTGAAAGTTTTTTACATTGAAAAAATAGTTAAATATTTTTAATTTACTCGAAACTCGACGTACATAATCTACGTGAATAAAACATAAAATATGATTGTCAGATTAAACAAATATAAATCGTATAAAAATTCACGAAGATGTGTAAACCTAATTTAATTTTACACTAGTGTAAGTGAATCTCTCCTCATATATATATATATATAAATAAATTATCTGATCATTGCATTCAAAATTTTTAAACTTTACAAGCAGATTAGCAAGGTGATACATACTCTTAAATATATTAAAAATTTAAATTAAAAAAATAAAACATGTGACATATTATTAACTTCGCTTATGAAATTAACAAATTTTATCGTCGATATATTAAATACGAACTCATATATATATATATATATAACTTTAATATATATATATATAAGTGGACCTCTCATTGTGGGCTCCTTTTAATTATATCTTGTCTACAAGATTCTCTCTATTATTTTGCTTGTGAGAGGGACTCTTTTGTCATGATCCTCAGATAAACATTACAACTGATTGTGTTCTTTTAGTGGGATATGACTGGGTTAGGTAAAAGAGTAAAAAATCTGGGTGTTTTGAACAATTTGACTAATTAAGAGCTTGTTTGGAGACCACATAATTGCATCAGCTGGTTCAAACTATGCATGAATTGATAGGCTGATCAATGCCCTTTAGAAATCATACATGTTTTTATGTAATGATGTCTGCATATTTGATATTTCTGAAAACAGAAAGAATTAAAACTTACTGTGTTGGAAACTTAATAGAGGAAATGGCCAAACGGGGAAAAGAAGGGCCAGAAAATGGGTTTTTTTTTTGTAGCCGTCAAAATCCAATTATTATTGATAAATAGTTAAATTAATCAAGTAGTTATCAGATGAAGTTTTGGTATTGAATTTTATATCGTTGAAACTTAAATATAATAGTTAAAATTTTTGAGATAATTAATTATTTAATTTAATACAGTATTTGATTTTTCGAGTTTGAATTTTGATAACTATTTTTTTTTTAAATATTTTTCATCTAGTGCTTTATTGTCCATTAGGTTGTGCGTCATTATTCTAATATTTTTTCAGCTTATACCTTTCCTTTATATTTGGATTTACTTGTAAATCTATTAATTATTCATCCAATTTACATGTGAAGGAATGTGCTGAAATTTAAATATATTAGTTGAGACTTTTTTTATCGATTTAAATTTTTGAGATAATTGATAAACAAAAAAGAGTTGATATTAGATCTATCCATGGCCGGGTAGCCAGCCCGGCCCAGCCCGTATTAGATCGGCCTGGACATGAATTTTTATGATCCGGACCGGTTCGACTCGGATCAATGTTTAAGTATTAAATTTTTTTTATTTAAATTTAATTATAAAATATATATATTAATAATTTCTTTAAATATTTTAATATATTTAAATAGTAAAACGAACTTATACGGATCGACTTGGATCCGACCCAAATGAATTTAAAAAAAAAAAATTTAAATCGCGAACCGATACGTTCATGACAGGTTTAGTTGATATCTACCTATGTTTCATCCTATCTGAACCTTCCAGTACATTGCATTTATCAGATAAAGTAATTTGAAAATTAGGGTCAAGGTCATAATCATTTCTGGTCAGGTTTCTTGTTTGCCAAACAGTCCTAATTCAATTGGGGAATGGTAGATTGAGAATTATGGTGAGCTAAATCTGGAAGAATATGCCAACTGTTCATTTGTTTTCATTAAATTATATAAAAGAAAAACTCTGCATCTTAGAATAAGTTGAGATTGTACGTAAACCATAAGACAAATAAGGGAATAAGAACCCTAAAATCTTCTAATTTCCAAGATAAGTCCGGATCTTCTGCTGTCTTCTTGTACAACCAAACCACCGTCATCCATCAATCCTAAACATTTAAAATTTGGAAATTACTAAATGTCAACAAATGTTTATGCCCATCTTGATTAGTATCATAATCACCTTAAAAGGCTGAATAATTGCCAAAATACCACTATTAACTTAGACAATTTTGAGCACGATACGATTACACAATACGAACATGACACGAAAAAATAATTAAAACACAACATAAAAAAAAAAAAAACACCATTACACGAACTTGTCAAAATTAATATAACATAACTTATTAAAGTATTAAAATTTATATAAATATATAATATTTTAAACACGATTACGACATAAAAATACACAAATACACGGATCACGAATCACCCCAGGTCTGCATTAGTAACCAGAAAAAAATCAGAGGGGGTTGTAAGTTGTAACTGCAAGTCCTAAGGTTCTAAATAGTGGTAATTCCCCCCCCCCCCCCCAAAAAAAAAATAGTAATAATAAACTAAAGAAAAGACCCTCTTAAATTCCATCTACCCCAGAGCTAAACACAGTGACCTACACGATGGGGCAGTAGAAAAATGTGAGGTCAAGTCGTTTCCTTTGTTATACCTTTAATGGCTGATGCTGTTTGCTTTGCTTGCTTAATCTTCAATGTCATTTTCTAGGATTGATACTCTGTATGTAGAAAAAATAGAGATTCTTTTCACGGGAAAATGAAGGTGGACACCATGCATGTAAGAACAGAACTAGCAATAGAAAGTTCTATGTGAAAAGCTGAAAAAATTGAGCAATTATGCTGAAATTCGAATCCAAATTTATTAGATATCCTTCTTAAAAATGATAATATGAACCGACTGAACTAAACCGGATTGGATTTGTCAAATATGTGAGGCTAACTATGTAAGTTTTTTTCATTTTTGGTTTCTCCTTGGTGTACCTGGCAACAAGATGAAGCATTTACCAAGCTTCATCATACTCCTCAAGAAACTCTTTGAGAGCAATCACTCAACAAGTCTCAATGAAAAAGGATAGATACTTGAACTAATACTTCAAAAGGACTGGAAAGATGAATGAATTGCCTGTGGATTAAGTTAGTTGAAACTGCAGAAATACCTGTCAAAAGTTCAAAACAAAACGATTTTAACAACAATTTCTAGGGGATTTCAGGCATTTATAATTTTATATAAACCTCAAAATAGTATAAAGCACTAGCAAACAGAGGTTCAATGTATTAGAGCGAGTAATGGAGAAGCTATAGCTTTATGATATGGTAATAGTGCTCCTATTTCTTCCATGATGAAAACATGGATCATAATTGAAATTCTTGTACTAGTTCCAGAAGAAAACAAAAACTCAATTCAAGATCAAAGGAAAGCTAATCCTGCAAAATTTCACAGCCTATCTCATTTCTCAAGATCCTTCTCCTTTATGTATAATATAGAGTAATAGTATATTATAATTTTTATGATCACCAACTCCTCCCATGTATACTTTTATCTGCAAAAATTCATGGTGGATAAACTCTATACAACATCTTTTCCAGGTTTGTGAATATGGCTTTTCCAGCTATAGCTCTCAGATTTTGCATCTTCATCATCTTCCATACTGTCACCTCCTGGAGTGGAGGTCCCTCCTGTGTTTGTGGCTAACTGGAGAGGACCTTGAGGAGAACCGGACTGGGAACTGCTTCCCTTCGAGGAATCTCCATATGGATCTTGCGACATCCACAGACCGCTCCCCAAAACGACGACTGATTGATTTGCAGCGGTGGTTGTCGAAGGTGGAAGTCTTCTTGTGTGAAGTCTGTATTTCTGGAAAGTCGCAGGAAAATTATCCCATCAATATTCTTCCATAAAAAAAACTTCAGAAAACCATTAATCAATGGAAAATAGTAACTTAGTAAGACACTGAACATTTCTCTTTTTGTCACTCCTTTCCAGAGATCAAACTACAAAGAAAGACGAGGAACTAAGAACCCACCTGCAAATGACTCTTAACTTCATCATTTGTCAAGCCATCTACTTGCATAAGTTCCCTAATCTGCTTTGGAGTGGCCACTGCAAAAAATTTTAAAAAAAATTGACTTAGAAACTTGAAATTAAAAGAATCAAAGAGTGAATTGCCATGAAAAAGAACACTGCAATCCAATGATCCCAACAGAATCTCCAGTTCTATAAGTATCTTTTATCCTTCCATGGTCTCAAACCAAACGAATTATACTTACATAATTCATACACATATCTCTTAGCCAGATTAAAAAAAAAAAAAAAAAACTTGTTCGACTCTAATTTATACTTTCCATCTCTAAAGCGAAATCAGATTGAGTGATAAAGGAACAGAAAAGTGCTACAAAGAGGTGCTATTTCTAGCAAATCCAATCCTCCCATTGACTAAACTTTTTAATTCTTGTCTAAGATGACTAGAACAATAATAAACCCAAATCAGGACAAGAAAAAGAAGATCCAATACAACAAAATCCAAATTGTCACCAGAAGTACATTACCAATTGACCTTCATTTCCTCACCTTGAGAGCCTCCTACTTGCTGCAAGGCATTGACAAACCGGCGATGCAACTCAGGTGACCAGCACCTCCTTTGCTTCCTAGAAGTCTGCTGTTGTTGTGGCTGGTGCTGCTGCTGATGGGACATCGGCTGTAGTACAGACTGAAAATTCGACTGAGCATTGGGGGCAGAACAAGAAACTGCTCTACTACAACTTGTCCTTGATCCCGTAGAACCTGATTCCTCTTTCCGATTCTTGATTCCAGGAGTCAAAAGCGTTAGTACATGAACTGGTATCTCCTCTTTTTCTTTTTTCCTCATTGCAAAACCCAAATTTGCCTTGAATGGCATAAAGGATCTCGCTCCTCCCCTGTTTTTACATCCTTGAAATGGATCTTCATCGTTTCTCTGTTGTAAACCAAGAAACAGTATTCAATCTTTAGCAAATTTATTTCATTATAAACTACACTTCTTTAGCTTAAATGTGGTGCCTTCTTTTCTTAATTTTTGAGGTACCTTATTATCTAGTTTGTGATCGGTGGAGCGATAATCATCATCATCAGTGTTCCAAAGCTGAACCGAACTCATCCAATTTTTCTTGTCCTTATTATTATTGCAGTTGTTGTTGTTAGAATCTTTTTCCTTTTTGGTGGTGATTAATGCACCATCTTCTTCACTGTGATTATTTTCCTCCTCCTTGTTCTTCAATGGAATAAATTCTTCTAAAACTGGTTCAACATTTCTTGACATACATTGCACTGACTCCTCTTTCAAAGCTACAATCGCTGCAACCAAACAGAAAATCAAAATTGCATTTAATAAATTGATTAGAATCTCAAAACAACAAAAACCCAAGTTACAGGACCTAACTATTTTAGCCAAAACGATCAAAAAACCAAAAATCAAGCTAGAGAATTAAACGTTTTTCAATCAAAACTCTCAATCGAGGGCTGGTTTTTTTTTTTCCAAAACAGAAAATCAAAAGAGAACCCATTAATAAGAAAAAAATTAATTGTGTGATTTAAATTGATTGAAGAAACGAACCATCGTTCAAAAGGAGCATGCAAAGTGGAAGTTCACGTTTAAAAGCATCGATCTTTCTCATTTCTTCTTCCAATCCTTTGACAAAAGCATCGAGTTTTGAAACCTTGTCAGAAACGTTTCCGATTAGTGAAACCTCCTTGAGAAAATTACTGATCGTTTTGGGTACAAAAGTTGGTCTAAAATCCAAGCTCAGTTCAGGTGGAACCGAACCCATTTTCGATCCCTTCTTTTTTTTCTCTCACAACTCTTCTTCTTCCTTCCTTTGGGTTCTTTTCTTTTTTGTCTGTTGAAGCTGAGAGAAAGGGGAGGTGAAATGAGGAAGGCAAGGGTGAGATCTATGAATTAATATATAGACAGAGGGTAAAGAGATTAATTTATATTATTTATTTATAAATAATGTATCCGTAGAGTGAGAGAGAAGTGTTTGCTGTTTGGAGAGAGAGAAAATGAAAGAAAAGTAAATTTTGGTTTCTTGGAGAAGGAGTGGGGGAGAAAAGGAAAATGGAAATTTGGAAGGCGAAGATTCTGTTTGCAGTATTTTGGGTTATAAAGTCACTTTCGCGTCGTCGCGTATCCTATCCTTCACTCGCCCATCTGTCCGAGTTAACTCATTTTACCCTAGTTAACTCTCTTAAACCCAAGGTTTCTATTTTTTTAAATAAAAAATTTGTAACATTTTTTTTTGTTTTTCCTAATAATTGGGTAATAATTTCCATTTATATCTCAATAAATGCACGGAGATTTTTACAAGTAATTTATGAAACTAATGTATAATGAGTCTAGTTAAGTTTAAATAATAAAAAATTTGAGTTTAAATTAGATTCAAAATAAAAATTAAATTACTCAAACTCATTTCATTAGATTTATTTATCTGATAAAAAATAAATTTGATTTTCATAATCAATTTTAATTATTTATACTCGAATTCAATTTGACAATAATGAAATCAAATTTAAAAAAAATTTAAATCCAACAAAAAAAATTACGAATATAAATATCTCATTTACACCTTTATAAACTCTAATACGTAATTAATATTCTCTTTTAATTAGAAAAATGCTAAACCCAATGATGGGCAGGTAAACTCAAAAGTCAAAAGAGCTAAAGCCAGTTGTGAATTGGAATTGTAATCTCTCTTATATATCGTACAAATAGTACAATAACTTCTTCTCTTTTTTTAATGCCAAAATTGTATAGTTGCATTCCATTGCCTGTCTTTTTCCTGTTAAAATTCTCAGCTCAATTATCATTTTTTTTTTAATACACTTGGCCTTTTCAGATTCTTCAATAGTTTTCAAAATTAAAGGCCCATGGAAATTGAAAATGGAATTTCCCAAGTCATTATTGTAATTATTAGTACTTTGCTTTTTCTTTTTTCCATAAACTTTGGTTAGTTCATTAATCTCTCTCTCTCTCATTCAATTAATGTTTAGCATTGTAATTTGTACTACCATTAACCATTCAATTATTTTCATAAAAAGAATATTAAAACATGGTAAGAAGACATTGTTGAAATTTTTCTTTGTTTTTTCATGGATGGATAGATGATTCATGACCAAAGATTTTCTTGCTTTTAACTTTATAACATAATGTATCAATCAAACACCGTATTCTTCTTTCTTTTCCAAAGAATGAATACGAACTTAAATAGTTTCATACAAAAATCGCAACAGTTTCAACTTAGAATCACCAAAATTTGATTTCCCCTCTTCTTCTTCTTCTTCTTTTTTTTGATAAAAAACTCTCTAAACTTTTTAAAATAATTATATTGTGATATTTTTATGGAAATATATATTTTTTCTGAAGTGTTGATATAATTTAATGCTTGCATTTATCTCTTTTTAGACGGTCCAATTTATTTCTTAAAATTCACCGTACATACATATGTATTATTATTTTTTTGGGTGATACATTTTGATTTAGAAGTGTTTAAAAATAGTTATTTAAAGAGAGTTTGTCTTTTATATTTTGACAATGTAATTTTTTAGCTTCACACGTGAAATTAAGAGACTATCATATGTCTCATTTTTTAAAATTAATTATTTATTTTTTGAAATACACTTCAAGAGATATGTATCATATTGGTAATTTCGTTTGTGTAATCTAAAAATTACACAGTAGTAGAGGGATTGTTAAGGTACTTTGACCTTAAAAAATGATAATTTCATCTAATATTATACCTTTTATATTTAAAGGAGTTAAGGTGTTTAAATTTTTCTGAATGAAAAATTAGTCAGACTAAGTCTTGTATATTCATATAATATTGACTCCTAATTTTTTTTTTTTTTAAATTGAAGATTATTTTAAAATAAAAATATGTCTTCTTTTGGATTTAAAATAAATAAATAATATTTATTAAAAACTAAAACCTTAAGAGAAAAAATAATTTCTCTAATAATTCTATATAATTTAATTAAAACTATCCGCTAATGATGGGTATTTAATTCAAAGAACAAATATAATTCAATTATAAGAGTAAAAAAATTATTCCACTTTCAAAGTAAGAATCGAAATTATTTTTTAGTAATACATCACCAAACTTTATATTTGTAGTGAAATTTATTAAGGTTCTAACTAGCCACTAAACATTAAAGTTGATCTTAAAAAAGTTTAAAAAATATATAAAATAAAATTTAAAAAGTAATTGTTTTTTGTAAAAAAATTCTAACATATAATGAAGGATAATAATTAAATTAACAGAGTTAAAAGGATATGCATTTTTTTAAGTTAAAAAAAATTATAAAACAAATTAAACTTGATGAGTAAAATAATTTTAAATATATAATAACTTTGATTTTGATAAGTTACAGAAGTTAACATTTT
This sequence comes from Fremontodendron californicum, assembly GCA_030761205.1. Classification (NCBI taxonomy): domain Eukaryota; kingdom Viridiplantae; phylum Streptophyta; class Magnoliopsida; order Malvales; family Malvaceae; genus Fremontodendron; species Fremontodendron californicum. Next base: position 2,629,541 of record JAULJL010000013.1, on the reverse strand, counting down.
CAAATTTAAATATAAAAATTTTATTTGAATCTAAAATATAAATAACATTTATATATTATCTAACATGTAGTTGTTCACGTAATATTATGTTTTATTATATTAAATTTATCATTTTGTATGTTGTAATATTATCTATTTATCTCTACTATATTAAAAAGATTGACTGAGTTGGTATCACAATTTAATCATATACCAATTTCAGTTGTAAAAAATACAAAAAAATAAGTAAAGTTATAAAATTAAAAAATAAAAAAAATGATAATTATGTCTTTTAATAATATTTTTAATAATAAAAAAATGTATTTACTTTTAAAAAACATACACTCATCTAAAAAACTACCCACTTAAAAAAAAAATTACCCAATTTTTACTTACTCTTTAAAACAATTATTCACTTAAAAAGATTACCCATTTTTTATATTTTAGATTTTTAAATTTAATTTTTTCTTTTAAATCTATTTTCACTCACATAGTGAGTATCTAAAATTCTAGTACTATTATAAAAAGAGTGACTGAGTTGGTATCACAAGTCAAGTGACACAAACTCAGTTGGTGAAAATATAAAACAACCAAATTAAATTAAAAAAATTAAATAAAAATAATTATATTTTTTAATATTTTATTTAATATTTTTAATAAAAAATATATCTATTTACTTTAAAAAATCATTCAATATTTTAAAAAATTACCCACTTAAAATACTACCATATTTTTATTCATTTAAAAAATATATATATATATCCACTACAAAAGATTACTCAATTTTATATTTAATTTTTTAAACATAATTTTTTTTATTTATTTTTAAAATATATTTTCATTTACATCATGAATATCGATAATTCTAATATTATATATATATATATGATTACATTAAAAAAAAAAAAAACTTGAATTCGTTTGTAAAACTAACATCTCGACTTGGTCAATTTGACTTGATCACGAGGAAATATTTTAAGTGATAAAAAGGATTACAGTCAAGTAAAGGGGAAACTATAATATAGTAATAAAGTTGTGGAAATAAACTAATAATAATCAAATTGTAGCGATAAAACTAATAATAATCAAATCCCAAGACTCAAGAATCATTTGGTTTACGGGAGAAACAAAAGCCAGCCAATATGGAATTTGAAGGCCTAGTCTTTGTCCATAAATATTCCAACACGTGTATAATATTTTATTTACCTCTCTTTTTTCACATTATTTTAGCAATAAAATATACTAATAAAAAAAGGGTTTATTTATCATTGTTTCAGATTGGTCAAATGATATGATCAATCCCATACTTAGTAAAAAAAAAATTACTAACAAATATTTTTAAAATTATTATATATGATAATATTTTTATTTAATATATTAAAAATAATAAATAAAAATATTAATTTTTATATTTAATATAATATTTTTATTATAAATAATATATTAATTAATTTTAAAAAATATTTTAAAAACTCTTGTTAACAAAACCCTAATTAAAATGATAAATTTAGTCCCTTTAAATCATATGATCAAATTGAATCTTTTAACTTATGAATTTCAAAATATAGTCCAATCAATAACAGAGTTATATTTCTTCTGTTAAAATTATTGACGTATATAACAATGTTGATGTGGCATTTTTAAACAATTTGAGAATTGAAAAATCGATGACATGTAAATTTTTTTTGATCACATGGTTTATTTGTGGGGTCATTTTATGATGTGTAATTTTTTTAATTTGACACATGGCGTGTGATCATTTCCCACTTTCTTTTCAGTTTTTTTTTTTCTTTCTAAAAACCGACTTAACCACACTCTCTAAAATCAAGATTTCGGCCACCACCGACCACCGCCTTCCGATGTCTCTCTTTCTCTCACTTTCCTAAATCCCTTAATCGATTTAGATTGAAGAAAAACATCTTATTTTTTTTTTAGAAATAAAAAATGCAAAATCCGAAAACTCAAAAAGCCTAGATCCGCCGCCATCCGCCACTTATCCTTGTTGTCGGCAACATTTTCTCCTTCCTCTTCTTTCCCCCTTCTTTTAATCGGTTTGTTTCTCTCTAAAAATGTCACGTCAAATGCCACTTGACTTGTAAGTGAAATAGATAAACTTTTAAGAGTGAAAGGATTGAGAGAATTTTGGCTTCTTTTTTTTTTCCAGAAAAATGAAACTGGAAAAGCTAAAAGAAAGATAACTTAGGCACGGTGGCGAGTTGGTTGGATCATGGGAGTAAAGCGTCACCCCACAATTTATGCTTTGAAAGTTCGAAACTTTATTTTTGTTTCTGTGACGTTGAAGCAAGTAATAAGGAAGGTTATGAGCAAAAGGGTAGTTTTCAAATTTGGAGATAAACTTCTATTTTCTTTTTCCTTGTACTTCCCCGCTTGTTCTCTTCATGCTGGACAAGTAATTCTTTCTTCTTCTTTTTTAAAATTTTATTAAATTTTTATGGATAACCAATTCTTTTGTCTTTTGAAATTTGTCAATCAGAAGCAAAATCCATTGCCCATTACTGTCTAAAAACTGTGTTCAGTGTGTGATGTTTTAAGAAACAAAAAAAACATAGAAATTGCGTTCATGTTTGATGTTTCAAGAACCGGTTCATTGTGTTCATATAGGTAGTTAAAGAGTTATTAAGCTCTTTTTAAAAGCTGGGTTTTCAACTTTCGACACTCATAATCATATATATTTTCAGGTTAATTAATAACGTATAATTGAGTATGTTTTGGTTTTTGCCCAATTTTCTTTTTTACTATTTTTTTTGTTTTTTTTTAATTTGCTTATATTAAATATTACTTTTTTATTTTAATTTATCATACATGATAAAAGAATCCATATCATCTTCTTCATATTTTAAAATTATATAAAAATATCATGTAATAAAAGTCAATAACCATGTCAGCTTGATCAACGGTACATCAACATATTTAACTAGAAATTATAAAACTATTAGTAATTGGATTATATTTTAAAATTTATAAAAGTTGAGAGATTTTTTATTTCACTAAATGATTTGAGAGGCCTAAATCCGTCATTTCATCTAACTACAAGGATTTATCGTACAACTTGACCTTTGAGATTATCTTTTTGTTATTCAGGTTCCAAAGGGGGAATCCCCCACTTTCAGACCTCATCTAGTTTAATTGATGGATTACAAAATTTTGATTTTGATTTTTTTTTAATTCCAAAACCAAAACCAAAAGGTCCAAACCCCCAAAATCTATGGTAAGGTCAGCTTTTTTCCCTCAAAGGGTCCAAGCAGCACCCAAAGGTATCTTTGGGTTTTAGCATAAGCCAGTTGTTGCCACAACAAAGAGGAAAAATAAACCATTTTCTACTGAATTATTCACTTTTTTCTAACCCTAAACTAACCCAAAAAGATTTCTCTTTTTCAGCTTATTATAAAAAGTTATTTCAAGTATTTGAAGAGGATTTATTTTAATACATTGACATTGAAATTTTTTTAATTTTACAAATCGAGTTAAAAAATTGTGACATATCTTATTTTTTTATTATATTTAAAAAAATATGTATTATTTTTTTAATCATGCTTGTTGTCGCAACCTAAAAAATAACGACGTCTCATCGCAAGACTTTATTATTCGTTAGGCGTGACATTAAAAAAATCGAGGAAAAGTCGACTTAATTCCTCTAGAAAAATGAAGGTTTTGAAAATGACCTTAAAAAAGACATGGAGTCGCCACCAATCTTTTTTAGCTAGGTGTGATCGGCCACCTATTAAAACCGATTTTATAAAATATTTTAAAAATTAATTAAAACATTTTAAAAACCAATTTCAAGTCTGCGTTTTAAACCAGAGAAATCAAAGAAGCGGGTTCGGGAGTCGGTTACGTGTGGGGAAGGATTAGCACCCCCACAACGCCCGTATAAATCGGTACCTTATTAATCGTGTGTTATCTCAAGTCTCGGTAAAAAGTTGGTTTTAAATTTAGTATTTCAAGTTAATTCCCAATTTAAAGAAAAATAATTTCATTTTTTTTATTGAAAATGATCCAGAATTTATAAATTCAAAATTTTCCTATATTCCCCAACAAACGTGGCAAAATATAGAAATTTTTATTAGTTTTGGAAAACTTTCCGAATCATTCTCTTTTTTGAAAGAAAGATATTCCTTTATTAATGATAATTGATGATATTCCCTCCAGCAAACCCGGTAGAGAACTCATGAATTATTTTAACTCGGGAATATCTTTATTTTTATTGAAAACCATTATCTTTTGAAAACATTTAAAATAAATGAATACGTATATGCTAAATAAAGATAACTAAATAAAAGCATAGGATATCATGAAATATTCGAAACCATATAATAAACCATGTAACATCAAAAAATATAAATCAAAATAACAACAATATCATAGAAATTATTATAGCAAGAATCACATATTATATAAAATGCATGAATATAAAAATGCAATGCATGAAATGTATTTTTTTCCTTTAATTAAGGAAATCCGTATATCTAAAAAGATATCCGGCTACCTTAGGAAAATATGTCAAATTAAATATTCTAAAACCAAAATACTTTGTGATTGTTTGAAAACAATTTTGAAAAGCTTGAATTAAAAATAAAAACTGGGTTAATTTCTTTAAAATGGCTCTAATTTCCTAAGTTTAAAAAATCTGGACTTCACTACCCTTAACCCGGGACTTGAAAAACCATTTTTAGAGTTTGAAAAGACTTAGAAATTACCCTAAGTCAGTAGCTAACCCTTCTAATCAGCCCACTCTAAGTAAATTAACCAAAACAGAAAATTGTTTTTTTTTAAATTCAATTCTGACTCCACTGTCCAGTTTTAATCCACGAATTTTTATCCTATTTTTAAAAATTCCAAAAATTCTAAAAAAAATACTGGAAACTCAGAACATGTAAAACTACACGAAAAAAAATCGGCTTAATTTTCGAATCAAAGATGAATTCCCAGAAAAATCAGAGATGTACGAGTTTTTGGAGGAGAAAAAACTGCTTTGTTTTTCTTTAAATTCAATTCTGACTCCACTGTCCAGTTTTAATCCACGATTTTTTACCCTATTTTAAAAATTCCAAAAATTCTGAAAAAAATACTGGAGACTCACGACATTTAAAACTACACGAGAAAAAATCGGCTTAATTTTTTGATCAAAGATGAATTCCCAGAAAAATCAGAGATGTACGAGTTTTTAGAGGAGAAAAAACTGCTTTGTTTTTCTTTAAATTCAATCCTGACTCCACTGTCCAGTTTTAATCCACGATTTTTTACCCTATTTTTAAAAATTCCAAAAATTCTAAAAAAAATACTGGAGACTCAGGACATATAAAACTACATGAGAAAAAATTGGCTTAATTTTCTGATCAAAGATGAATTCCCAGAAAAATCGGAGATGTACGAGTTTTGGGTGGAAAAAAAAACTGCTTTGCCAACACATTTTTTTTGTCTTTGATATAATCATTTAAAAATAAAAATAAAAATATTTGAAACTCATAAAATGACTTGAAAGCAGTAGCTAGGACTTTTTGAAAGTTAGATAAAAATTGGCTAAGTAAAAAAAATCACAAAGGTAGAATAATCAATTTGACAAACTTAATTTTCCACAAGTGTGCTCAAGAGAGCATGACTTTGAACCATTAATTGGCTCAAGTCATTATTCAAGTGGCATGAACATGAAATGCATGAAACAATGCAGCAAACATAATGCATGAAATGCATGGATCTAAACCTAAATGTAAGGAAAATGCATGACATAAATAATATGGCCTAGACCTAACATGAACTTGCATAGCATTTAATGTAACCTAGACCTAAGACATGCATGGCATTTTCACAAACACAAGGCATGCTTAATTCAAAAGTCCAACCAAATATCATGCAAATGCAAAAACCTAACAACTAGCATGACAAAAAATACAACACACAATGCAAAACACATGGAGTAGCCAAATGGCCCCAAGCTCCAACAAGCATGGCATTTTCACAAACACTTGGTATGCTAGCGTGAAAAACTAAGTCATAACACAAAAATCACACAAGCATTTTCACAAACACCTAATATACCAAATCTAAAACATGCTCACTAAGATATAAAACAAGAATCATGCAAAGAATCACACAAGCATTTTCACAAACACTTAATATGCTAACTCTAAAACATGCTCAAATTTAAACAACATGAAAACAGAAAATTAAAAATGCAAAAACATGATATCTAAGACATAAATGGCAACAAACAAAGCAACCAAATTAAATATAACTTAAGAACATGAAATAACATAACACTTAAAACATCAAAAACAAAGAAAATAACATAAACAATATGGTAAAATGAATTGAAACAACAACTTAAAATAAATAATGTAGGCCATTTGGCCATGGTGAGTTTATTGTAAAAACAAAATGTAAAAAAAATATACTTAAGAAAGGAAATGAATGAAGAACAAGAAACATTATTTTAAAATGAAAACTCACCAAGTAGAGATTAAAATAGCAAAAAACAAGAATAGAAAATGAAAGTGCAAGAGTTGGTGCTCAAGAGCAACCTCAAGAAGCTAATATTTCAAGCTTTTCTCTTCAAACTTTCCTTTATTTCTAAACTTTTCTTTTTTTGCTCTCAACCAAGAAGATAAAAACTAAGAAAAACTAAGAGAAATCAGCCAAAATGGAAAAGAAGAAACCAAAATCTGCCTCCCGGATGCAAATAAATATCAAACGGACTCCAAATTCAATTTTTCTTTTTTTAATACTTCCAAAATAATAAAATATTGAGTTCTGGAAGTTTTCAAAATTATCCGAGTCCGTTTGCTATTTATTTGGATTTTTTCTTCCCAAAAATGCCCTTTTATGCCCCTACATTTTACCATTTTTTAAACGAGCTCCAAATCAAGATTTTTCTTCACCAATATCTTCAAAATAATTAAAAAGTGTGATCTGGAAGTTTTCATAATTTTTGGAGCTCATTTGGTATTTTTTTGGGATTTATCGGCTTGAATTACTGCATATGAGGCCCGGGATTTGGCCATTTTGCAAACGAACTCGGAATCAAGATTTTCTTTCTCCAATCTCTTCCAAATAATTTAAAAATGAGATTTGCCAAATTTCAGAATTTTTGGAGTCCATTTGCTATTTTTTCGAGATTTATCTTTTTGAATTACTGCATAAGAAGCCCGGGATTTGGCCACTTTGCAAACGAACTCGGAATCAAGATTTTCTTTCTCCAATCTCTTTCAAATGATTTAAGAATGATATTGACAAATTTTCCATAATTTTCGGAGTCCATTTGCTATTTTCCCCAAATTTTTCCAATTTTACCCTTTAACCTCCGAAACCCGGTTTTGCTCAAAACAAGTCCGATTTTCAGATTTTCTTCAATCTGAGCCTTGGGCCATCCTTTTTAATCATTCCTCATCCATTGGGGGCTTTGGTCTTACCAAGTCGGGCCATTTCTGTGATTCTTCCCGATTTCACCGAAATCCACTAAAAACCCTAATTCTCGGTTTTCTCCCGGATTGACTTTTTTTCGGTTTTTCTTACAAGTGACTTCTCCATTACCCGTAGTCAGTGCTTATCTTTCATTTGGAACCTTCAATTTCGACCAGTTTGATCGTTTAAGCACTTTTCCCCAAATTTCTCGGATTAGGGTTTCCTTTCTACTGAATCTCCAAATCCCAACTTCCGAACTCCATATCTTTCAATGTAGACCTCGGATTATCAAAATTCTTTCGCCATTTTTCAATTGAACTTAAAATCTTGATTTTGAAAGTGGGTTGACTTTTTCAGTAGTTGACTTTCTGGGGTTGACTTTTTCGGGGTTAACTTTTTCGGGTTGACTTTTTTCAAGTTTGACTTTTTGTGCTCGCCCTCTTAAACTAAGTCTCGGAGTACCACATGCAGGATGAAAACAGTCTTTTTACACTTGGGAACATCAATATGGGAAGAAAACATACCTGTTTAGTGGTCCGGACAAAATTAGGTGTCTACAGCTGCCCCTCTTTGGCTATTGCTGAGAATCAGGAATCAGGCAAAGATAAACCGACACTAATTTTGTACGGTCAGTGACATCACATGTGAAGGAAAGGGAAAGGGGTTTCTTTTTCATTTTAATTTTTTTCATTTTCTATTTTTTATTTTTTTTCTTCTTTCTTCTTTTTTTCTTTTTTTTTTTCCTTTTTTTTATTTTTTTTTTATTTTTCTTTTTTATTTTTTTTCTCTTTTTTCATTTTTTTTATAAAAATAATAAATTGAAGATTTTGTCCTTAAATTGAATTCCCTGCCTAAACAAGGCTCGATTCGTCTTAAGGGAATGAATTCGATTTCAAAAGAAAAATTTATGCTCGAAGGGCTTTAAAATTGGTGCCCGAAGGTCTTAAAATGGTGCCCGGAGGTCTTAAAAATTGGTGCCCGGAGGTCTTAAAAATTGGTGCCCGGAGGTCTTACCCCTGAAAAAAGTTATGCCCGGAGGTCTTAAAGATGTTGCCCGGAGGTCTTACCTGTGATTTGAAAAATTATGCCCGGATGTCTTAAAAATTGGTGCCCGGAGGTCTTACCCTTGAAAAAAGTTATGCCCGGAGGTCTTAAAGATGTTGCCCAGAGGTCTTACCTATGATTTGAAAAAAATTATGCCCGGAGGTCTTAAAAATTAGTGCCCGGAGGTCTTACCCCTAAAAAAAATAATGCCCGGAGGTCTTAAAGATGTTGCCCGGAGGTCTTACCTGTGATTTGAAAAATTATGCCCGGAGGTCTTAAAATGGTGCCCGGAGGTCTTAAAAATTGGTGCCCGGAGGTTTTACCCCTGAAAAAAGTTATGCCCGGAGGTCTTAAAGATGTTGCCCGGAGGTCTTACCTGTGATTTGAAAAAAATTATGCCCGGAGGTCTTAAAAATTAGTGCCCGGAGGTCTTAAGAATGGTGCCCGGAGGCCTTACCCGTGATTTGAAAAAAATGCGCTGTATGCGACTTTAAAAATGATGCCCGGAGGTCTTAAGAATGGTGCCCGGAGGCCTTACCCGTGATTTGGAAAAAATGCGCTGTATGCGACTTTAAAAATGATGCCCGGAGGTCTTAAGAATGGTGCCAGGAGGCCTTACCCGTGATTTGGAAAAAATGCGCTATATGCGACTTTAAAATGATGCCCGGAGGTCTTAAGAATGGTGCCAGGAGGCCTTACCCGTGATTTGGAAAAAATACGCTGTATGCGACTTTAAAAATGATGCCCGGGGGTCTTAAGAATGGTGCCCGGAGGCCTTACCCGTGATTTGGAAAAAATGCGCTGTATGCGACTTTAAAAATGATGCCCGGAGGTCTTAAGAATGGTGCCCGGAGGCCTTACCCGTGATTTGGAAGAAATGCGCTGTATGCGACTTTAAAAATGATGCCCGGAGGTCTTAAGAATGGTGCCCGGAGGCCTTACCCATAATTTGGAAGAAATGCGCTGTATGCGACTTTAAAAATGATGCCCGGAGGTCTTAAGAATGGTGCCCGGAGGCTTTACCCATAATTTGGAAAAAATGCGCTGTATGCGACTTTAAAAATGATGCCCGGAGGTCTTAAGAATAGTGCCCGGAGGCCTTACCCCTGAAAAAAGTTATGCCCGGAGGTCTTAAAGATGTTGCCCGGAGGTCTTAAAGATATTGCCCGGAGGTCTTACCTGTGATTTGAAAAATTATGCCCGGAGGTCTTAAAAATGTTCTTTGAAGAATTGTTGAAAATTACCCTAACGATTTTGAGAAGATGCGAATGCTTTTTGATGCAGATGCAGGTGTTGAATAAGACACGAAATGACTTAAACTGGTGCAAATGTCTTTAATGCAAATGTAAATGACTTGGATTGATGCCCATGTTTCATGATGCAGATGCCCCTACTAATTGTGTTCATGTAACTGGTTTATGAATGGTGTAACTACAATTACCACACAGTAATGAAAATGCAATGATTCTAGAAATGATGCAATTGCTTGAGATGACACAAATACGAATTCCATGAAGAATGTAAATGTAAAGGTAAAATACAGATGCTTATGGAATAATGCCAATGCAAATACCCACGAATGATGCAAATGCTTGCCGACACTGTGCAGATGCAAAAGCTCGATAAAGAGATGAGTGCTCATGAGTGATGCAAGTGCCCCCGGCTGTTTTTCTAGACTTTGGCTTAGCCTTTCAAATTCATTTTTCCTCTTCAAATCAGAGTATATCTTCAATTCATTTTGGCTATTCTCTTTGCCCCAACAGTTTTTCAAACTTTCATCAACAGAGATCTGAACCGAGTTCTATTTCTTCTTCTCATATCTGGAAGTCAAGACCTATCCTGGCAGTTCTACACCTTTGAGTTAGAAAAATCCTTGTCTCATGCCAACATCAAAATGGGTATTTCAAAAAAATCTTTTTATTTGTTTTCGCATTTTGAAAACTTCTAAACAAAAAATATTAACCCCACAATGTGTGATGTACAAATCTTTTGAAGACTGATGATCATTGTTAGAAATTTCTCTAAGCATCAATCTGGGTTTTTTCAACTGGATTGGCAAGGCTTGGTATAACAAGATTCTGGCTTTTCCAGGAAAACTTCATGACAAAAATGTATATCCCTTCTAGGCTCACAAATGGAACAGGTTTTATAAATCATGAATTCATTGAGAACCAAACAAATTCAACATTCTTTTAGTTTCCATATCAAGGCATTTTGTCAAGCATCAAGATTGGCTGGGATGTTTAAACCGGAAAGTTTAATCTTGGGAACAAAGTTTCAGTTTTTGAAGACAATCCTCCGAATGAGAGCTGACAATTTGGGGGGTTCAGGAATTCCTAGATGTTCCTCGATGACCACTCCTTTAATAAGATCTTTTCTTTTGGGGTATCGGCACTATCATCGATGGCATCAAAAATTCCCATTCTACTCTAGACCGCCCGTTTTTTTGGGTTTTCGCCCTAGAGTCCCATTCTTTTCAATTTTTCTCCTTTTTTTTTTACCATGCACTTGAGAATTCTAAATTCTTCCTTAGTGAAATGAGAATTTGATAAGATGGGATAAAATCTGAGGAAAACCCTTCAAATTAAACATTCATGCTTGATCAAAATGGACTTTTAAAGCACGTAATGTAGGCCATGGCTCAGGATTCAGAAAGAAAGGATAAATAGGCCCAAAATATGTGTTTGAGGGTAATCAGATCAAGGATCCTTTCTTGAAGAGGATTTTCTTTGAAGCATGTGTCTCTTCTTGGACATTTCTTTCTTTTTGATTTTGCTCTTTTTCTTCCTTGCTTTTGGCTTTCAATTTGCCATGTCTTTCACACACATTTTTTTATTGTGTTTTTTGTTTGTTTTTCTTGGCTTTCATTTCGTCATCTTTTCCTCTTCTTTTTTCTTTGACAGAGTGCGCCCGTATTTATTCGGGGCTCCATTTGCTTTGTGTCTGTCCCTGAGCTGTCACTCATTTCTCAATGATCTTTGAAAAGATCTTTCCTCGCATTTGCCCCCCAGTGTAGAGGGTAATCCTTGATCAGGGTTCAAAGAATTAAGAATTCTTTTGGCTCAAAAGGGGTGACTATGGATAATAATTTTTTTCTTGTGAAATGGATATGAAAGATGACAATTCATCATATCAAGCCCAAATATTCTCATTGAAAAGCAATCCTCAGGGGAAATAGATATTCAGAATTTCATTTTGCACTTTGGAATCATCCGAATTCTCATATGCATGATATCATGATTTTTCTTTTTTTTTTTTTTTTTTTTTTTTTTTTCGTCGCATGCCCCCAATGATTCATGCATTAGCCCATCCTTCTTCACTATGTATCCATCATTTCCACATATGATGCCCCAATTTGATTATCCATGCGAATTTGTATCAACGAGGAACATGGCAAGTCTAGGTCTGTTTTGAAAAGGCTGAGTTTCCAATCTGAGTTCTTTGAAGAGACAAGGAAAACATGACCCAAAAGCAGGTTTTCTCTGGGACAAGGGATAATCTAGTTTAATCATTGTGCCCCAAGGTGTCAATCATGAAGTGATGTCTGGGCAATTAGTGTTTTGTGGTCATTGGGAAAGGTCATGAATGGTTTTAGCACAATCCTGACACACACCAAATTATCAAAATCTGGATTCTTGAAAGAATGTCTCATTTGTTTGATTTTCAAGGAATTCAAAAAATTTCAAAAAGTTTGTTCCTTTGTTCATAGCCTAGACTAGGATTTACATCCTTGCTTATTTTGCAATGACAATGCTTCTCTTTTTTCATTCATTTTTCCTTGAAGCATTAGGTCTTTCAAGTGTTATTGATTCAAGGTTTAGGTATAGAGAAGCCCAAAAAAGAGGGGGATGGTGTTGGGTCATTTCTAACACTGATCATCAATCTTCTTGAGACTATCCATTATTAAAACTTCCTTAATGCTTGTTTTTGTAAATTCACGTTTATTTAAAACACAACAAACACAAAGCATTTAAAATTCATTTAATTCATGTAGATGTTAACATGAGACAAGTGCTTTCATCATCACAGTGTATAAAACTACATGCGTCAAAAATGCTCCTATTGACATCCTTCAAAGGTAGTAATTCTCCCCCTAAAACCCTGAAAGAAATTGATTTAGGGCTAAGTGGCCTTCCATTGATCGATAAGCTCCGGTGTCAAAATACCATCACGGATAAAACTTTCAATCATTTCCTTCAGTTGTCTGCATTTTTCAGTTGAATGCCCAACTACCCCTAGGTGATAATCACACTTGCTGTCAGGGTCATAACTCCTTGCTGATGAATTCGGAGCTATTTTCAAAGGTACCGGGGTAAGGTACTGATTCTTTATTAGTAATGGCAGTAAGTCAGGGATGGGGATTGGAATTCTTTCTTGATTTTCTCGCGGTCGTTTTCTAGAAGTAGGCCTTGTTGCAAGGGCTGGTATAGGATTAGGTGTTTGGGTAGGTAGGTAAGGATAAAGGCTTGGAGATACCTCAGTAGGGTAACATGATTGGTATGAGGGAAATTGGGAATATGGGATGAAATCTTCCATAGTTTGGACATCTTCCTCTTTCTTTCTTGGTGCCTTATTTCTCTCGGTATTGGATGTTCCTTCTCTTTCAAGTTTCCCATTCTTGATAGCATTCTCAATCATCTCCCCTGAAATTACCATGTCCGCAAAATTCTTCGAAGCATTGCCGACAAGTCTGTCATAGTACGGGGCGTGCAGTGTATTCACAAAAAGGATAGTGATTTCCTTTTGTGTCAAGGGCGGTTGTATTTGGGCAGCCAGGCTCATCCACCGTTGTGCATATTCTTTGAAGCTCTCAGTAGCTTTTTTCTCCATATTTTGCAAAGTGAGACGATCAAGTGTCTTGTCGGTCATATGCTTGTACTGGTTTAGAAAAGCCCCAGCCAAATCATTCCAAGAGCGAATCTGATCCTTGCTCAACTGACTATACCACCTAATTGCGGACCCGCTGAGGCTATCCTGAAAGCAGTGAATCAAAAGCTTATCATTATCTATCTGACTTGTCATCTTTCGGCAGAACATAGTGATGTGGGCTGATGGATCGGTCGTCCCGTCATATTTCACAAAGTCAGGGATCTTGAACTTAGGAGGAATGACTAAATCAAGGACCAAGCATCGTTCTTTCGCCTCCACACTCCCGAATACATCTTTTCTTTCTATTGCCCGGAGCCTTTCATCTAACAACTGATATTTCCCTTGGGAATCTGCCAACTCAACCTCATTTACTGCAACCCTTTTCAACTTTGCCTGTTCAGCCGGATCATCTGATTTTAGGACATTGACGGGGTTAACAGTGTTCTGGGCATCACTTATTGCTACCTCATCTTGGCCCTTTTGTACCTCTAACCCTTCTCCGGCGACAAAGTTTTCGGTGTATCCTTTTCCCTTCATTACAGCAGACATTAGCTCCATCAGTTTAGTCATCTGATCCTTAGATTCTGCTTGAGATTTTGCTAGCTGTTCTCGCAATTCTCTCTGTTCCCTTTCCATTTTTTCCATTCGGGCAACTTGTTCATCCTCCATAGCACCGGCCTGTATTAAAAGTGTACTCAGTACTTCTTCTGATTTGAAATGGAAATTCTTTCAAAGACTCCTAAAGCCAAGCCAACTTCTATTTTATTTCCCCCAAATGTATGTCATGATGAATGAGCCATGAATGCAATTTCATGCATGTGAAGCCTAAACAATATGATGTATGGATATGTACAATGGAAACATGCTGACCATATATGTGATAAATGCAATCACAATGCCAACATGTTGCAAACAAAGAATAAACAAATCAACACATGGATATATGCAATGACTGATCATGTGCATTTTAGCATGTTTCCCAATGAATGATCATATATCCTATGAATGCAACACGGTGTCAATTATGATACATGCAAACAATGAATGATTGATATAGAGTATATACAAAGAAAATCATGCTAACCATGTGTGTCATGAATGCGACCTAATGCTAACATGATGTATGTAATAAGCAAATTAATGCATGAACATATACAAAGAAATTATGCTGACTATGTTTGTTATGAATGCAACCTGACAAATAATTGATGGGATGCAAAATGCAAAGAGGAAGATATCACGGAGGAAATAAGAATCGGAGGAACTTAATCATCAACATCTTATAAATTTGAAGCATACTCAATTCATTCCCATATCAATGTTCACAATGGTATAAACCATGTTTTACAAAATTTGAGCAGTAGTTAAAACTGTCTTTACAAGCACTTTATTCTTCCTAGCATCCTAAGGCTATAAGAGCCGGCTACTGAAAAACTGAAATCCTATTACATCATATAAGACCGAAGTCTTTCCACTTCAATGCTGTAAATCTCCCAATCCTAATGGCGTTTTCCCAGTCCTTTATCAATCAGTGTCGTTGGATCCAACCACTTGGCATCTATGAGAGCTTGCACTTTCCTTTTGACTGCTATACAATCTTCGATGCTATGGCCAACAATTCCACAGTGATAATCACATCTTTCATTTGGATTATACCACATTGGATATGGTGGTAACAGGGGTTTCAATGGGACACAGGCAACCATGTGATTTTGGATCAGTATAGGGAGGAGCTCTTGGTAACTGATTGGAATGGGATCAAAATGCATTTGGGTCTTATTCTGGGATCGTTTCTTAGTCACACATGGCCTAGGAGTTGGGGCACTTGGTGGTAGCACTAAGGTTCGAACCGGAGTGTTTACATGGGGATGTGGCGGAACAGCATGGTAAGGGTATGGATTTGGACACGGGGCCTTTGGAGGTTGTACATAGCTCGAGGTTCCTATCTCAGGTACTGGGTAAGGTGATTGATGAGGGAAATAGTATGAACTGGTAGTTGGTAACGATGGAGTCGGATTCAGGAATCCCGTAGTGGTCGTCCCAATGGACGATTGGACCATAGTAGGGTGGGGATACTGGTTTGGACCTAGAACAGTTTGCAGGTATGGTACTGGATTCGAGGTTTCTGTCTTTGGTATCAGGCTTTCAGGTTTAATTATTTTCATGATTTTGTCCACAATTTCATCAGGATTGCAACCTTTGTGGCATTGACAAGTGCAGGATCCAGCAAGGATTGTATGTTCTGGACCTAATGGTTTTGGTTGATCCGAAGATGATGCGAAGCCCTGAGAAAGTTCACCTTTACTGTTACCCATATCCTCAACCATTTTCAGCAATTTGGCAAGTTGTTCCTTCACCTCTCGGATTTCATGTCCATATTCATCTTGATTGCGTTCCAAAGCACCCAATCGTTCCTCCGATTCATTCCTCATATCTCGAACCCCTTTCATGCAAATGAAAATGTCATGAGATTAAGATTATGAATGTACACGCTCTATTCCTATGTGC
This sequence comes from Fremontodendron californicum, assembly GCA_030761205.1. Taxonomy (NCBI): domain Eukaryota; kingdom Viridiplantae; phylum Streptophyta; class Magnoliopsida; order Malvales; family Malvaceae; genus Fremontodendron; species Fremontodendron californicum. Next base: position 2,613,722 of record JAULJL010000013.1, on the reverse strand, counting down.
ATGAATAAATTGATGATTAATGCATGAACATATACAGAGAAATTATGATGACTATGTATGCTATGGATGCAATTTAATGCCAGGTATATACAGATAATGACTATGCATGTCATAAACGTGTCCTACAATGAATGACCATGCATGCTATGATGTCAAAATGATACATGCTAAGAATAAATGAATTAATACAAAGGTAGGTACAAAGAATGACCATGTATATCACAAATGTATTCTACAATGAATAATCATGCATGTTATGACTGTAACACGATGTCAAAATGACACAAATAAATTAACCAATGATTACACGAAATTGGTGGGACCTAAATCTTGATTATTCAAAAATCTCATTATGCAAGATTTGCCTCCTAATTTATTATTTTTTTTAACATGTTTTTTTTTGTGTTTTTTTTTTTATTTATGAAAAACCAATCACATTATTTTCAAAAGAATTTCAGGGTGGATCCCACTATGGTACCATATGCAAATGTTCATGTGACACTACCGGTTTTATGAAATCATCAAATGAAATTACCAACTGTTTATTGCAAAGAATGAGATCAATAACACAACCAAAAATGTACATGCTCTATTCACACATGTATGAAATGTGCAACATGCAAAATGCTTGAAAAAAGATTTTTTTTTTTTTTTTTAAAAAAAACAGCTAATGAACATCTGCCCCAGCAATATCTGCTTATTTAGGCATCACGATGTCTTCAAGGCGGAGTATCACATTTATTACGGGCGATGTACGTACATCGTTGCCCGATCTACCACACTTATTCGGAGTGTAAAATAGGTAACAAAAGGTTTAGAACTGTCCCTCTATGTGTTCCTATTTTCGGTATATCTAACGGAAATCCGGCATGGCTTCGCCTAGGTTCACTATATGAGGGTGAATCGGTTCTAAGGCTCCGAATTGTTCCTCACTGTCGCCGGTGAAGGCTAGTAAGGCACCTCGATAAAAGCGGGTTCAATTCGTTAGAGTATATTTTCCTATGCCCATGCGGAGGATCATCACGAAGGCATTAGGTACTTTATACTCCGAAAGTGTTTCACTAGCCCATACGGAGGATCAATCACGAAGGCGTAGTTACTTTACTCCCACTTAAAAGGACGGAACCCGGGTATAGGATTCATGTTATGCAAATGCACGTGTAGTGTGTGTGGAGGAATAAGAAACCTTTCACCACCTATTCTACAAACCTTATTCTAAATGCCCTAGCAATTAAAACATTCAAGAATAGTGTAACGCATTAACCAACAAGCAATTATAATATACAACCTTAAATAACTAGAGAACAAAAATAAAATGCATGCACATGAGTATGAACATATTTAAAAACAATTTATTATTTTCAAAATTCTCCTTATTAAAAAAATATGGGAATTAAAATCAAATACCAATTAAACCAACAAAACCGAGACTTTGATAACACACGACTAATTCTAGGCCTGACTCTCTAATATGTCCCCAGCGGAGTCGCCAAGCTGTCGCAACCTAAAAAAAAACGACGTCTCATCGCAAGACTTTATTATTCGTTAGGCGTGACATTAAAAAAATCGAGAAAAAGTCGACTTAATTCCTCTAGAAAAATGAAGGTTTTGAAAATGACCTTAAAAAAGACATGGAGTCGCCACCAATCTTTTTTAGCTAGGTGTGATCGGCCACCTATTAAAACCGGTTTTATAAAATATTTTAAAAATTAATTAAAACATTTTAAAAACCAATTTCAAGTCTGCGTTTTAAACCAGAGAAATCAAAGAAGCGGGTTCGGGAGTCGGTTACGTGTGGGGAAGGATTAGCACCCCCACAACGCCCGTATAAATCGGTACCTTATTAATCGTGTGTTATCTCAAGTCTCGGTAAAAAGTTGGTTTTAAATTTAGTATTTCAAGTTAATTCCCAATTTAAAGAAAAATAATTTCATTTTTTTTATTGAAAATGATCCAGAATTTATAAATTCAAAATTTTCCTATATTCCCCAACAAACGTGGCAAAATATAGAAATTTTTATTAGTTTTGGAAAACTTTCCGAATCATTCTCTTTTTTGAAAGAAAGATATTCCTTTATTAATGATAATTGATGATATTCCCTCCAGCAAACCCGGTAGAGAACTCATGAATTATTTTAACTCGGGAATATCTTTATTTTTATTGAAAACCATTATCTTTTGAAAACATTTAAAATAAATGAATACGTATATGCTAAATAAAGATAACTAAATAAAAGCATAGGATATCATGAAATATTCGAAACCATATAATAAACCATGTAACATCAAAAAATATAAATCAAAATAACAACAATATCATAGAAATTATTATAGCAAGAATCACATATTATATAAAATGCATGAATATAAAAATGCAATGCATGAAATGTATTTTTTTCCTTTAATTAAGGAAATCCGTATATCTAAAAAGATATCCGGCTACCTTAGGAAAATATGTCAAATTAAATATTCTAAAACCAAAATACTTTGTGATTGTTTGAAAACAATTTTGAAAAGCTTGAATTAAAAATAAAAACTGGGTTAATTTCTTTAAAATGGCTCTAATTTCCTAAGTTTAAAAAATCTGGACTTGACTACCCTTAACCCGGGACTTGAAAAACCATTTTTAGAGTTTGAAAAGACTTAGAAATTACCCTAAGTCAGTAGCTAACCCTTCTAATCAGCCCACTCTAAGTAAATTAACCAAAACAGAAAATTGTTTTTTTTTAAATTCAATTCTGACTCCACTGTCCAGTTTTAATCCACGAATTTTTATCCTATTTTTAAAAATTCCAAAAATTCTAAAAAAAATACTGGAAACTCAGAACATGTAAAACTACACAAAAAAAAATCGGCTTAATTTTCGAATCAAAGATGAATTCCCAGAAAAATCAGAGATGTACGAGTTTTTGGAGGAGAAAAAACTGCTTTGTTTTTCTTTAAATTCAATTCTGACTCCACTGTCCAGTTTTAATCCACGATTTTTTACCCTATTTTAAAAAATTCCAAAAATTCTGAAAAAAATACTGGAGACTCACGACATTTAAAACTACACGAGAAAAAATCGGCTTAATTTTTTGATCAAAGATGAATTCCCAGAAAAATCAGAGATGTACGAGTTTTTAGAGGAGAAAAAACTGCTTTGTTTTTCTTTAAATTCAATCCTGACTCCACTGTCCAGTTTAATCCACGATTTTTTACCCTATTTTTAAAAATTCCAAAAATTCTAAAAAAAATACTGGAGACTCAGGACATATAAAACTACATGAGAAAAAATTGGCTTAATTTTCTGATCAAAGATGAATTCCCAGAAAAATCGGAGATGTACGAGTTTTGGGTGGAAAAAAAAACTGCTTTGCCAACACATTTTTTTTGTCTTTGATATAATCATTTAAAAATAAAAATAAAAATATTTGAAACTCATAAAATGACTTGAAAGCAGTAGCTAGGACTTTTTGAAAGTTAGATAAAAATTGGCTAAGTAAAAAAAATCACAAAGGTAGAATAATCAATTTGACAAACTTAATTTTCCACAAGTGTGCTCAAGAGAGCATGACTTTGAACCATTAATTGGCTCAAGTCATTATTCAAGTGGCATGAACATGAAATGCATGAAACAATGCAGCAAACATAATGCATGAAATGCATGGATCTAAACCTAAATGTAAGGAAAATGCATGACATAAATAATATGGCCTAGACCTAACATGAACTTGCATAGCATTTAATGTAACCTAGACCTAAGACATGCATGGCATTTTCACAAACACAAGGCATGCTTAATTCAAAAGTCCAACCAAATATCATGCAAATGCAAAAACCTAACAACTAGCATGACAAAAAATACAACACACAATGCAAAACACATGGAGTAGCCAAATGGCCCCAAGCTCCAACAAGCATGGCATTTTCACAAACACTTGGTATGCTAGCGTGAAAAACTAAGTCATAACACAAAAATCACACAAGCATTTTCACAAACACCTAATATACCAAATCTAAAACATGCTCACTAAGATATAAAACAAGAATCATGCAAAGAATCACACAAGCATTTTCACAAACACTTAATATGCTAACTCTAAAACATGCTCAAATTTAAACAACATGAAAACAGAAAATTAAAAATGCAAAAACATGATATCTAAGACATAAATGGCAACAAACAAAGCAACCAAATTAAATATAACTTAAGAACATGAAATAACATAACACTTAAAACATCAAAAACAAAGAAAATAACATAAACAATATGGTAAAATGAATTGAAACAACAACTTAAAATAAATAATGTAGGCCATTTGGCCATGGTGAGTTTATTGTAAAAACAAAATGTAAAAAAAATATACTTAAGAAAGGAAATGAATGAAGAACAAGAAACATTATTTTAAAATGAAAACTCACCAAGTAGAGATTAAAATAGCAAAAAACAAGAATAGAAAATGAAAGTGCAAGAGTTGGTGCTCAAGAGCAACCTCAAGAAGCTAATATTTCAAGCTTTTCTCTTCAAACTTTCCTTTATTTCTAAACTTTTCTTTTTTTGCTCTCAACCAAGAAGATAAAAACTAAGAAAAACTAAGAGAAATCAGCCAAAATGGAAAAGAAGAAACCAAAATCTGCCTCCCGGATGCAAATAAATATCAAACGGACTCCAAATTCAATTTTTCTTTTTTTAATACTTCCAAAATAATAAAATATTGAGTTCTGGAAGTTTTCAAAATTATCCGAGTCCGTTTGCTATTTATTTGGATTTTTTCTTCCCAAAAATGCCCTTTTATGCCCCTACATTTTACCATTTTTTAAACGAGCTCCAAATCAAGATTTTTCTTCACCAATATCTTCAAAATAATTAAAAAGTGTGATCTGGAAGTTTTCATAATTTTTGGAGCTCATTTGGTATTTTTTTGGGATTTATCGGCTTGAATTACTGCATAGGAGGCCCGGGATTTGGCCATTTTGCAAACGAACTCGGAATCAAGATTTTCTTTCTCCAATCTCTTCCAAATAATTTAAAAATGAGATTTGCCAAATTTCAGAATTTTTGGAGTCCATTTGCTATTTTTTCGGGATTTATCTTTTTGAATTACTGCATAAGAAGCCCGGGATTTGGCCACTTTGCAAACGAACTCGGAATCAAGATTTTCTTTCTCCAATCTCTTTCAAATGATTTAAGAATGAGATTGACAAATTTTCCATAATTTTCGGAGTCCATTTGCTATTTTCCCCAAATTTTTCCAATTTTACCCTTTAACCTCCGAAACCCGGTTTTGCTCAAAACAAGTCCGATTTTCAGATTTTCTTCAATCTGAGCCTTGGGCCATCCTTTTTAATCATTCCTCATCCATTGGGGGCTTTGGTCTTACCAAGTCGGGCCATTTCTGTGATTCTTCCCGATTTCACCGAAATCCACTAAAAACCCTAATTCTCGGTTTTCTCCCGGATTGACTTTTTTTTCGGTTTTTCTTGCAAGTGACTTCTCCATTACCCGTAGTCAGTGCTTATCTTTCATTTGGAACCTTCAATTTCGACCAGTTTGATCGTTTAAGCACTTTTCCCCAAATTTCTCGGATTAGGGTTTCCTTTCTACTGAATCTCCAAATCCCAACTTCCGAACTCCATATCTTTCAATGTAGACCTCGGATTATCAAAATTCTTTCGCCATTTTTCAATTGAACTTAAAATCTTGATTTTGAAAGTGGGTTGACTTTTTCAGTAGTTGACTTTCTGGGGTTGACTTTTTCGGGGTTAACTTTTTCGGGTTGACTTTTTTCAAGTTTGACTTTTTGTGCTCGCCCTCTTAAACTAAGTCTCGGAGTACCACCTGCAGGATGAAAACAGTCTTTTTACACTTGGGAACATCAATATGGGAAGAAAACATACCTGTTTAGTGGTCCGGACAAAATTAGGTGTCTACACTTGTAAAGTCTAAAACTATACGGATAATGTATTAAATAATTTCTTTTTGTAGAATTGGTCTCCAAAGTTTTGGCAAATCATATCTATCCAAAATAGTTCTATCCACCTATGTTTTTTTTTTACAAAATTAAAGAGTTCATAGGGTTTAAGTGAGTGCCAGATGCCAGTTTTCAAATAAACTAGAATTAAGCCTCCCGTTTCACTGGGAGTTTTTAATTTTTTTTTTAATTTTTTTAATTAATTAATAATAATTTTTATTAAATAATAATTTTTTATTTTTTATTTTAAAATTTTAATAATATTAATATTAATATAATTGTTTTTTAATTATAAATTTAAATTATTATAATTATTTATCTATTAACTACGTAATACAAATTTATTTTCAATTATTATTTATATGCATTTTTAAATATATATAGATCTTATTATATAGTGCATATTTTTATATATAGGAGATAAAAAATAAAAAATTAATAATTAATTTTAAATTAAATTAAATTTTATTAAATAATAATTTGTTTTTTATTTTTAAATTTTAATAATATTAATATAATTATATTTTTTAATTATGAAAATTAAATTTATGATAATTGTTTATTTATAAATTACGTAATACAAATGCATTTTTAATTTTTATTTATATGTATTTTTTAAACATATTTAGATTTTATTGTATAATGTATATTTTTATTTATAGGATTAAAAAATAATAAATAAATAAAAATTGTGCTTTATAGTTTATTCTCTCGTTGAATCGACTTTCTCACATAACTTAGCAGCAAATTTTTTTTTGTTTTGTTAAATTAATGAACTATTAACTCATTTTTATATTTTGTTTTGCATATTTAATTATTCAAATAAAATATAATAAATGAAAATAACTAAAATAAAATTCTGGTTTATATTTAATTATTTCGTTTGATCAGCTTTTTCATTCTGATTAGCAACAAGTTCGTTTTTTTTTTCTTTTTTTAACTTTTTTTTCGAACGGATTGGGTACGGATCCTAAATCAATTCGCGAGTCAACATTCGGATCAACCCTTTAAGTATATCATTTAAAACTAAAAAAAAAAAAAACTTAAAATTTTTTTTAATTTTTTTCCTCAAGCGGGTCGGGTACAATCTTAAATTGACCGGTGAATCAACGTGCGGATCGATCTCTTTAAATATATTATTTAAAATTAAAATAAATTAATATAAACTAAAAAATTAAAACTAAAAAAATAAATAAAAAAAAATAAAAAAATCTTGCCACATGTCAATCAAAGAAGCTTGACATGTGTAGCATTATCCCTCTTAGGGGATTTTTTTTATTTTATTATAGTAGTATAGATAAATAAATATTCTCTCCTTTTTCATTTTCCCACCAATGTCAAAAAGAAGAAAATGTTGTAAAATGAGATCAAATTTCAACTTGGGTTATGATTCCTTCAAAAAGTGATGTTTGAATGAGAATCTAATTTTTTTTTTTTAATCCTATGGTAAATAAGGACATCTATGACTTGTTAAATATACATTATCATACTTTTACAATAACCTTTTTATAAAATATACATATTTCCGAGAAAAAAGAAAAAATAGCTATTTTAAGGTTGATGGGATTCAAACTCTGTGGGGGTAATCATTATCTTGAAAGAGAGGTGTACGTGAAGAGTTGAAGCCTCCAATTTCAATTATTTTGTTTTGTATATTTGAGTGTAATTTATATATTCTATTAGATTCTTCATTTTATAAATTAATTTTTGAGATTAGGTTTGAGTTTTTTTAATTTGGTATTAGAGCTAAGTCTCTTGCTCATTTTGTTGGGTTGCTTATTTTATGCATGTTTCGTCATGTATGTGTCGATAGGGGTGTTAAAAGTTCTACATTGTCTATCTCACGTATCTGAGTGTGAGTTATATACCCTAATATAATTTTTACCTTACAAACTAGCTTTTGAAGTCGGTTTTGAGTTTCTTTAACATGTTTAATAACTATAGGTAGACTTATGCAAGAGCCGGGCTACCCGTCCAAGCTCGAAGGCCCGCCCATATTTGAGAGGGCTTGGACAAAAAGATTAGGCCCAAAAAATGGGTCTGGAAAAAAAAAAGGTCCGTTTAAAATATGAGCGGGGCCCTTGGCTCCAACATTTAAGGCTCCGAGTTTGGCCCGGCCCGACCTATTATTTAATTAAATAATATATTATTTATATTTTTATATATTATGTAATTTATGTCATATAAAAATTAAATATATATAATATTATAATGTAAACATTAAAAAATACGTTAAGTTATCCATGTTTAAGAACTTAATAAAAGAAAAAATATAAAATTACTAAAGATTAAATAATAAAAAATATATATTTAAAAAAAAGAAAAAAATAATATGGACGGGCCTAAACGGGTTTGGGTTATCCATTTACAAATATGGCGGGGCTTAAACGGGTTTGGGTTATCCATTTACAAATATGGACGGATGAACAAAATTTGAGGCTCATATTTCGAGCCGGGCCGGGCTTGGACAAACAAATATAGTGTTGATACCATACATGGGTCCGGCCCGACCCATAAACACCTCTAACTATAGGTATAATTGTTCTATTTTAGTCAATAATTATGTGATCTATTGATAGAGTTTTTGACTCTTAATTTTAACTATTAAAATTTAATAGTCAACAACCTCAAATATAAAAAATAAAATTGTTCTATTTTCATTTGTACTTATAGGTCAATCTTATGAGCAGAGGTATTCTACATGAACTTTTTTTTTGGATAGAGTATTCTACCTAAAATTGAACCATCATAACATTCATAGCATCCCTATCCACCCAATTATAAAACCTACTATTTTTCTTTTTTCTGAAAGAATATCTCAACGGTTGGGTTTACTTGTTAAGGAAAACACAAACGTATTAATATATAATAAATTTGATTGTAGCACTTTTGATAATAATGATAATTAAATGGTTAATAAAAATTAAGTAGTTAAAATTATTAAGATTTTAATTTTATTTTAAACTTTTATTAGTATTAATATATTAATTGGATTAGAAATTAGCTAGTTAAAGCATATTGAATAGAATTAGTAGTTGATTATAATATTATTTTTTGTAATATATTAAATTAAAAATAATTTAAAATAACAAATAATAATTTAGAAATATGTTGAACAACGTAGACACGTCCATGGATCAAGTTGGTTAGGTCTGAATAACAAAAAAATTTGCTTGTCCAAGACTCAGCTCAAGTTGTCGTGTTTGAAAAATCCGTTTTATTATTTAAAATATATTAAAATATTAAAAAAAAATTATATTAAAATTTATATATTCGTAATTATATTTAAATATAAAATAATTTTATTTATTAAATAATAATTCAGACCTATAGGATTGGTTCAGATCTAAAATATCTTATTCTAAATCCGATCTAATTCTAATCGAGCGAATAACGATCATTAGACAAATCTAAAATACAATAATTATTTTCATCAATTCAAAAAATTATTCATATTATACTTTTATATATATTATTAATTTATTAATTATTTTAAATATATCCTCCTATAAGTGATTGGGACACTTTATCATGAAAGGAATCAAGAAGCTAATTAATGGTCTGATGCTATATGTCATTTGGTAGTAGACTTGGAAGGTGGAAGGCGGATGAAATTAGGGATGTAACGAAGTGAAGCATCGTGAAGCAATTATGGATGTAACCGATATTTATAGATGTAGATATTTTCAACATTCGTGCAAAAATAAGATGAAAATAAATAAAACAATATCCACCCTCGTTCTGTTTCATTATCGCAATTTCAAAAGCTGAACACTTTCCCTTGAAGAAACCAAAACCAAAGAAAAAGAACAACATTAAATAAAATAAAATAATAAACCAAACCCCAAAAATGAGGTGTGTTTGAATTGAAACTTAGAGATAAGGGAATCTTTTAGATTTGTTGGACCCAACTTCGATATTGCCTGAGATTTCAGTTTCTGTAAGAAAAGAAAGTTGATAAAGATGCTCCCCTATTATTTCACTAAAAAAGGACAAAGCTTTTCCAGCCATTAGATTCCATTTCTCTTCCATAGAATTAAGAATCTCTCTCTCCCTCCACCATATTCTTTCACTCTTTTAATTAATTAATTAATTATTAAAAAAAACTATTTTATTTATTGTCAATTTAATTTTTAATTTTTATAAATAAAATTAATAAAATAATACATATTTTTAAGTATATTTAAAAAAATAAAAAATTTTAATTTTAAAAAATAAAATAAAATAAAATATGTAACAATTTTTTTAATTTACTTATGAAATTAAAAATTTTAACTACTAGTAAATTAAAAACGAACTCTTAATTATTCTCTCTTTGTTTACAATTTAATTGGATCCAATCTTTATTTATTTATTTATAATAATTAAATTTAAGTAGATGCATGCTTTTTTTCTTTTTTTTTTGTATTTTTCAATTCTATCTGAAACCTGCGGTTTGGATTGGATCCACTCCGGTTTCTCGCATCTCCATTGGTTCTGTCGGATGCTTGTATTGTAACCAAAGATTCTATTTATGTCGGTTTTTATGTTACCAATATTGCCCTTTCATTTTATCAACCATTACTACCTTTTTATTTATTAAAGATCAAAATATCATTTTTAATATATTAATGATGAAATTTTTTGATTTTACAATTCGTGTTAAGAATTTGTCATATATATTTTTAATTAATTATTTATTTTTTTAATATACTTTAAAAATTAAGAATATGTAAACTCTTATTAAATTTACATGTAAAATTTAAAATTTTTATCGACGATAAATAGTATAATTTTTGAAAGATAAATTCACTTGCTACCGGTGAATACTCACTGTCTGTCAAGCCATTCAGTGAAAAAAATAAAAATTAAATCATTCAACTCAAATCATGTAATTTCTCCTAAATTTTGAGAGGCAAATATATATATATATATATAAGCTCACCACCATTATTTTGAGTGATTTTATCCTATTATTAATTTTTTTTCCTAACAAGAACAAGAGATTTATGCTCCACTTGGATGAGCGGTGAGATTGACTCCGGAGATATTAAAAATAACGATCGAGGTAAGATTAGTTACTGTAGCGGTGAGATTAAAATCAGCGGTGAGATATGTGTTTGGATTAGGGGTGTAAATGAGACATCTGTACTCGCAAGCTACTCGAGTTCGACTCGAAAAAAACTCGAATTCGATTCGGTCATTATCGAGCCGAGCTCGAGCTCGAGCAGCTCGAGCTATCGAGCGAGCCGAGTTCGAGTATCTTAATACTCGATTCGAACAGTTCGCGAGCCTAATCGAGCTTTTTTATTTATATATATAATATTTTATTATTAATTTACTATTTTACCTTTTATATATATATATACTTAAAAAAACCCTAAAACCCATTTTTTTCCTCCCTCCCACTCTCAGCCGTTCCTCTTTCTTTCCCTCCCTCCCAGTCCCCTTCTCTCCCACTCCCACTCTCACTCCCACCCCTACCCCCACTCCCACCCCCACCCCCACCCCCAACTGGTGCTGATCTTACCCTTATATCAATTTGTTACAGTTTGCTGATCTCTCGTTTGGGTCCTCTAATTTTCAATCATCCCTTATTTTATTTTTTTTCAAGGGGAAAGATCAAAATAGCTAACTCAAAAAATTAGGTTTTAATTTTCTTAATCAAGTTCCTCTTCTTTATAGCTTAACTTTATTTAAATTTAATTAGATTGTTTGCTTTGATATGAAAAGTTATCTTTGGGTGTCTACTGTCTATTTTTCTTTTCTTTTCAATTTATACTTTTTCTGTCTATTTTTTTTTTACTTTCTCAATAGGCTTAATTTAATTTTCTTTTTAGTGTTAATTCTTGGTGTTGTGCTTGTGAAAGAAATGATTGGTTGTTAATTTTTTTTTTTTGGAAATAAACTCAGAAATATAGTGGTAATATTTTTTTTTTGGAAGATTGAAAGATTTTTACTTTTCATCACACACAACTCATAAAATTGTTTATCATTATGTCATCTGAATTTTTTTTTTTTATTTATTAAATTCAATTAATTCAAAAAATTTGTAATAAAAAAACTTAATTCGAGCTCGAGCTCGAGTAAACGAGCCTAATCGAGTCAAGCTCGAATAGTTCGATTTTGTCTCGAGCCGAGCTCGAGCTTAAAAAATAATACTCGATCGAGCTCGAGCCGAGCTTCGAGCCTCGAGTTTCGAATCGAACTCGAGCTCGAGCTTCTCACTATTCGAGCTCGGCTCGGCTCGATTACAGCCCTAGTTTGGATGCAAACGCAGCGGTGGCGGTGAGGTGAATTATAATGAGAATGAAAAATGACAATTAAGGACATTAGATTAAAATATGTATATATAATGAAATTAATAAATAATTAATAATTATATTATTATATATTTTTTAAAATAATTATTTTATTAATAGATAAATAAAAATTAATAATATATAAATAATATATTATTATTATTTTATTATTTATGTATTTTTAATTAATCTTATCATTATATAATATATTTATTTATCATATTATATATATTTTAAAATAATTATTTTATTAATAGATAAATAAAAATTAACAAAATTAATACTATATAAATAATATTTTATATTTAATTTATTATTTATGTATTGTTAATTAATTTTTATTATTATATAATATATTTATTAATTTATTATATAAAAATAAATTTATTATAATAATAAAAAAGGGAAAAATCACTTGGAGCTTCAAGCTCGAGGTGGTTTAAATGTAAAATACCTTCTCACTGGAGGATTTTTTTCTCATTGGAGCTTTAAAACAACCTGGTGTCTTGCTATTCAAATGATAGCAGTGGCCCGATTGTAGCTAAAAAGTGCCCCAATCGGACCGCACTTAGAGTTCGTTTGTTTTCAAACGGAGCCTCAATTCGGAATGAGTTAGTCCAATTGATAAAAATAATTATTTTTTCACCGATCAAAATTTGATATTTATGAAAATAAAATATAAAATGTATCAAATTGATATGAAAAAGTGCATATGTAAAATTGCTGGAAGAAGAAATTCGTCCCAAACAAAATCTAATGATAAAAAACTTTGTTCATATTGACTGAGAGTTACTTTTAATTTCGCAATTTTTTTTTTCTTGACAGTATGAAATTATGAATAAAGATGAAGTAAACATTGTCTTGCAGTATATGCAAGGTTGAAAAAATTAGATCGAAAGTCAAATTGATATGATTTTCGATTTTTGATTCTATCAATTCAATCGATTTAATCGGTTGGACCGATTGGACACTTTAAATAAGATTTTTAAATATTTTTAATGTTAAATAAATTTTAAATATAATAAATAATAAATAATAAATAAGCAGCTTAGTGAAATGGTATTTAATATAATTTCAAGAGGTTATGGGTTCAAATCTCATAATTTACAAAAAATAATTTTGAAAAAATAATTAAAAAAAATTAAAAAACGATTTTTTTCCGATTTTTTACCGGTTGAACCGATTTTTGATCGGTTCGATTAAATCCGTTTTTTACATCCACCTAACCGAATAAACCATCGATTTTCGATTCAACTGATCCGATCTACCAGTCCGATCCCATTTTTTATTCACTGAGTAAATGCTTCAAAATTTATCCAAACTTGGAAAAAAGATTGATTGCGTTATACGTGATGTTGGTGACTGGTGAGTCCTGAGACGAGGATTAAAGAGATGGCTTGAAACTTAACAGTAATGAATATGATCACGTTTTTCACATGCTTCCTATTTTGTTTTCTCAAACATATATACCTTCGTAAGTGAAAAACTTTTTAATCAATTTTGGTTCAATATTATCATGAGTTTCAAGTTGAAAAAAAAAAAACCCCAAGTTTAATTTTGTTTTATTTATAGGAGGTTGTAAGAAAATGATTTTTGATTATTGAAATTAAAAATTCGATACTCTATTAATTAATTTGTCAAAAATCAAATGAATAGTTCAATCCAATAAACCCAGCCCCAAATTAAGTCAAATCTAAGATAAATTTTGAAAATTCAAACCAATTCATAAATAATTGACTACTATCAGATCACACAACTCCGAGCAAATTTAATAAGTAACGTTTCATATATATATATATATATATATATATATATATATTCATTGAGGTGTGTAAAGAATTTGTTTCAGAATATGGCTCCATTTTTCTAAAAACTTCCAAAATTGATTGGTGAGTGGTAGCATATATCAGTTTCTTTGAGATCATGATTAGATTTTGGATATGGATGGATAGTACTCTATCATTCTAAAATTTCACCACGTTTTGCTCCTTGCTATTATCCTCTTTTCAAACATATATGCTTACTACAGTAATTACTATACCATACAACAGCGAAATCATTTAGGTTATAACCCAAGAATATATATATATATATATATATTAGCATTAAAATTGGAAATCTATTTGTCAAAATTTATAATTGACCATGTTTTTGTTACTCCATCACTTTGATTACGAGAGAGATATATATATATATATATATATATATATATATATATATATATATATATGTGCATACAGACGGGCGAAGTCAGAAATATTGTTAAGGAGGGTCGAAATATATATAAATTGTTATGGAATAAACTTGTCGATGAGTTGAATTATCCGTCTAGTTCGATGTCTCGATCCGAAAGGTTTTTAAACTTTAGGCCGACTCAGATTTATTTTTTAATTTTAATTATAAAATATTTTTAAAAATAAAATATAAAAAATAATTTTTTAATATTAAAAAAGAACATCAAAAGCCAGACGGGCTGGACTGGGCTATGCAAGCAAAATTTGTTGCTATCCGAGTTTGGTCTAACTCGATTCATGAACAATTTTATTATGAAAAAAATTAGATTTAATTATTACATATAATATTAAAATTACAAACAATATATAAAAATCTTATAACAAAATAAAAAAATTTATTTTTCAAATATTATAAATCATGTTGCATATGTAAAAAATTTAATAAGAATTGAAGTTTCGATGTCAAAGAAATTATAATCTAATTAAAATATGCATAGAATTATTTAATATTACAAAAGAAAAATATAAGATTACATTCATTTAAAAAAGTAAAATAAGCAATGTACAATTTGTATTAAATATTGTAATAGTTTAACTTTTTTTATTTATTTTTTATAGAATGAAAAATATTAACACAATAATTAACGTAAATGTATCTATTTGATTGATTGAATAGGTAGAAAGAATTAAATTAATAATAATGAATGATGTATAAATTAAAAATGTTACCAAATTTATCATATCAAACTACAAATTTTACAAAAAGCCAAATTGAAAATTTACCTTATTTTTAAGTAAGGATAACTAAAAGTTTAAAAAAATTGGGAGGACAAATGTAATTTTACAATTTTTTTCATGTAAAGATAGAATATCTTTAACAACTTTTGAAAAATGTAGGGGCAGATGTAATTTTATATTTTTTCATGTAAGGGTAGAATACTTTCCAACACCCTTTGAAAAATGTAAGGGGCCAAGGTCCTGCCTGCCCCCTAACTACGCAACGATTAACTTAAATTGATGTAAAATCCCTTGCATATAGAAAAATGATTAACTTAAATTGATGTAAAATTAATTAGTTACACGTTTTGATAATTTTGTATATAATTGATATTTAAATAAATTGATTGTTGAAATTTAATAATATAATCGTATTTGTCATGCATGTAAATTTTTTAATGATCTGTATCTAAACAAACCAACTTATAACTAAATAAATTCAATATAAAAATCGAACCAAACCCGCATATCGATGAGTCTTGAAGGACTTCTAGAAATTGAAAATTTATTTATGTACATTTCAAGAAGGTAGAGGGTACTTTAGTTTAGTTTGAATTATAGCTTTTTCCTTTATTGTATAGTTAGAAAACTATATATTCTTCAATCTAAGTGAATATTTGGGTGGTCAAAGAAGAATAAGATTCTCTTAATTAATCCCATCTTCTAATGAAAGTAATGATAGCCATGGAATTAAAAAGACAGGTATGAGAGGTAGAGAAAAATACAGTTTGATCCATTCAATAAACAAAAAAAAAAGGTCTTAATTTTAAAGTGGAAGTGTGGAATTTACTCTTTTGATTGAAAAAAAAAAAGGGAATAGGAATAGAAATAGTATATGTAACCATCCAAAAACATTGCTAAAGCAAAGCATCTTTGACAAAGAGAGAAAGAGTCTTATTATAAAATTTTCAAAGGAATATAGTGTCAAGAATGAGAGAATCCAAGAAAAAAAATGGTATCTGTAAACCATCCAAAAACATTGTCCAATTCTTATCTGCCTGACAGACACTAACAAGTATGTTTCTCATCAATGTCATATTATAATAATATTATATTCATAAAAGGAATCTTTTTTGAATTATTATTAAAGGTTCGATTAACGGCTGTTTTAATTTATACAATTTGAATTATTATTAATAAATTTTATTAACGAATGTCTTTAAATTTTTTTTAAAGTTAATATATTATTTATAGTAATAACATTTGTATTAAATGTAAAAGTTAATAACTTTATTCATCATTTTCAATACATTGATTAAAGATGTTATTATGTTTAATAACCTTAAAAAATATCCTTAAATATTCGTTAACAAAATCCATTATTAATTTCTTAATGAGTTAACTCACTTATTTTTTCTTTCACAAGTCAATATAATGGTTTGCTAGCAATAATTTGGAGAGTGTTCTTTTGATCAATCTAGAAAATTAATTAATAAATACAGGTAGGCAATGAAGTAGAGAGCTGCATGCTGGTAGTAATGGTCAATCATTTTTTACCCCAACTCATTCATTATGTGTTATAAATGCTTATAGAGTAGATATTTGGCAAACAGCTTTATTTGCTATTTATTTTTTGTTGGATTTCTTTTCAAATTTTTTATATAAAAAAAAAATTATAGTTTAGAAATAAAAGAAAAGATTACCTATATTAAAATTTGAATTTTAAATTTATTAAATATTATTTTTTAAAGATAATTACATAAATTAATTTGATCAAACTTTTTTTCTCCATGAAACCATGAAATATTTGCAACCAAGATTCACAATTTGGATTTACTTTTCTGTTTTCTTTCTCCGTTGTTTTTTTATTTTAAAATACTTTTGGAGTACTAGAGTTGGCTCGTTAAACTAAAGAATTCATGTTTTTGTCTCTCACTACTCTTCAACTAAGATCTAGGACTGTGGAGTAATATAAAATAATACCTCAAAGCTACTCAAAACCTAGAAGTAAAATTTTTTTGATTTTTTTTTTTTCGATAGAATTGATTTTTTCTCTGAACGATTTTAAAAAGTGCATTATTTCATGTTAAGTTGGTATATTCAAAATTTTATTTTTGAAATATTTTCACAAGAAATGAACTTTAATTGAAAAAGAAAATGAACCCTTCTCTTTACCAATTAAATTAAGCTATGTTAGTAAAATTCTTTAAATATTTTTACTGATCCTTGGTGTTGGACTTTTTAAAGAAAGATCTCTTGCTCACTAGTCACTACTCATCTTCTGCCATTTATTCTATATGTATAGGAGGTGATTAATAATGGAAGGATGAATTAGATTTGATAATTTTAGATACAATATACGATATAAAAAAATAAATAAAATATGACACAAACACGACACGACATAAAAAAATAATACGAATATGACACAATTAAACGAGTATATATCAAAATTTATATAAAATGAATTATAACATATCAAAATTTATATAAATATATAACACTTTAATAAAATTAATTATAATACGAAAAAAATAACACGATCGATTACCATATTTAGTTGAAAGAATCTATTTGGTTGCTTGTACAGCTTACATGATGCAAAAAAAAAAAAAAATTCATCTTTATCATAAAATCTAGCTAGGCAATAATAGTAGTGCTTCATCCACCACCAGTTAAAAGGGGAAAAAAAATAGATAGAAACTGTGCAATAATGAAAATGTGGGTGTGTCCCTAAATTTTTCCACAAGATTTACTGAATGAACTCATTCTCCTTTCACTATCAAGAAAAGTTACAAAAACCCAACTAGAAAATTGAATCCAAAGAACAACTTAAGATACCTTATTTAAGAGGGGTATTTTTTTTTTTTTTTTCGAACAAGACACACTCAAATTCCTTATCAAAAAACCAAAACCCTTCCCCTCCCAAAAAGCATCTTTCACGTGAATGACAACACGTTTCATTGTTTTCATGGCGTTTTTGTGACCCTTCTTCATGAGGGTATCTTCTGTCCCCATTATTATTATTATTATTTTCCCCTTTTTTTTTTGAAAAATTTTCTTTGCCCCTTTGTCGAGATGGAATCTTTTGAAATAATGAAAAGATGTTGCAAAGATTTAACAGTTTCTTGCCTTGTTTCTAAGCCTGGTTTTGTCATTTAGGGTTTTGGGTGTCTTTGTCTACTTTTAAAGGAGTTGTTGAGTGGCATTATTGGTTCGTGCTTTGTCCTTGATAGAATCCACTTAACCCATGGCCCCTTTCCCTAACATCATCATTTTTATTTTTCCTCCTTTAATTCTTTTTTCACATCTCACTGAACTTAACCCATTTCATCAACAGATTTCAACTCCCCATGATTCCTTTTCAACCAATCTTATATGCTTTGGGTTAAAATGGTATTATCTCACATCGCTATCGGTTAAATTTTAAATTGTTTGTGACTTTATATTCAAGTTAAGCTTCTTTAGCTATTACCAATTAGGGTTGGATGCTTAACATGATATCAGAATTTAGATTCTATTTTGTTGTTCCTGTTTGTTACTCCTTTTAAGTGTTATTCCATATCGATTAAATCTTAAATTATTTGTGATCTACTAATTGATTTTAGGTTGGATACTAAACACTTAAAAAAAAATCAAAAGCATGATATAGTTGATTCCCATATATAAATGTTGTTAACATCCCCTCCTATTAACATTTTATCTCCTTAAATTGTTTCTACCACTCCCATTATACTTATCTTACTCTTGGACTGCTATGCTATGTGAGAATAGATTAGATAATTTGTGTATTCATATTATGTTTATCTTATATTTTTATGTTATGTTATGCTTTAATTATTATTTTTATATTATATTTATATCTCGTATTTAAAATTATGATGTTAAAATTGCTTTGATTTGGCTTGAAACCCTATATTGAATATGGTGGTGAAAACAGGCCTTACATTGGTTGAATTTTCAATTTAGTAAAATGATTAACAGTACTTCATTAGCATAACTACAGTCCCATAGTGATTATTCTTTTCCCCTTATAGACTGGACCTGTTGAATATGGCTCAAAGTTAACCAAGGAAGCTTCCACCAAAGCCACCAACCAAGGTCAATAATGGAGGCTACCACCAACCATAGTTGGTGGATGGTAGACCAAGATAGTTGGTGGATGGTGGCTACTTTGTTTGCCACTAGCTATGTGTTCTCACCATGATAGTTGGTGGATGGTGGCTACTTTGTTTGCCACTAGCTATGTGTTCACACCATGGATGGTGCCTATAAAAGGCCATGTAGAGTGAGAGAGAAAAATGAGTGAGTTGAGAGAGTGTGAGTGAGATAGAGTTGGAGAGCTCCAAAGGTGAGCTCCAAGAGCTCCCTCCCGGTAGAGATATGAGAGCTCTAGAGAGAGCCCCTCCCGATTGAGTGTGTGCTATAGAGAGCACTTGTAATACGTATCTCTTGTAATACTCCATCTCCGATAAATACAAAGCTTTGCTCCTCCTCCCGTGAACGTAGGCATATTGGCCGAACCACGTAAAATTATCGGTGTTTTTTCAATGTGTTTTTGTCTTTATCGGTTTTAGTAATCTCGTTTTAGTTCCGCACAACAAATTGGTATCAGAGCCAAATTTTACGTAAAACCGAGTTTGTTTGATTCTGTCCGTTTTTTTCAAAAGTGCTCCAATTTGTGTTTTGAAAATACTAGGTTGAAGAGGTCGTTGAGAGGAGTGCAGCAGAATTAACCGGAGCACCAGAGGAGGCCGCACGCGCCCACACGCGCCGCCAGAAGAATCGCGAGTGGGCCTCACTCGCCCACGCGCCGCACGCGCTCCAGAGGATGAAGGCGCGTGAAGCCCACGCGCCGGTCACCACCAGCCTGCACGCGCCCACGCGCCGCCGTAGCTCCGACCAACTTTTTCGGGCCATTTTTGGAGCCGTTTCAGAACACTATTCTGAGACTTTTCCGAGCCGGTTGAGCTAAACCGAGTCCATTTCGAGCCACCTGCAGCAGAATATTCGCAGAATATTCACCGTGTGTCCAAAATTTACACAGTTGGACCCGTTCCTGGCTATTTCGACTATTCCGGACTCAACCGCGGCATCCGTTTTTCCATACAGGTAACGGAAAAACTCTGAGTTGGTAATTTTGTTTTATTACCATGGCAGAATCATTAGAGACAACTGAAACAACCAGCAGCGCACCATCAAGTTCTTACATCAGAAAAAACTCGATGACCACTGCAAAGTTCGAGGTGGAGAAATTTGATGGCACCACGTAACTTTGGCATGTGGCAGTGCGAAGTACTGGACCTGTGAGTCTGCGAAGGACCAGTAGACAGTGAAGATCCCTTCCAGTAGGAGGTGAAGACCCCGTCTAGTCCGGTAGACGGTGGAGATCCCGTCCAGTAGGAGGTGAAGATCCTGTCCAGTCCAGTTCAGTAGACAGTGAAGATCCCGTCTAGTAGGAGGTGAAGATCCTGTCCAGTCCAGTTCAATAGACGGTGAAGATCCTGTCCAGTCCAGTCCAGTAGGCGGTGGATATCCTATCTAGGAGAAGAATCCTGTTAATCCGCGAAGGACCAGTAGGCGGTGGATATCCTATTTAGGAGAAGAATCCTGTTAATCCGTGAAAGTCCAGTAGGCGGTGGATATCCTATGTAGGAGAAGAATCCTGTTAATCCGCGAAGGACCAGTGGACGGTGAAGATCCTGTCCAGTCCAGTCCAGTAGGCGGTGGATATCCTATCTAGGAGAAGAATCCTGTTAATCCGCGAAGGACCAGTGGATGGTGAAGATCCTGTCCAGTCCAGTCCAGTCCAGTAGGCGGTGGATATCCTATCTAGGAGAAGAATCCTGTTAATCCGCGAAGGACCAGTAGACGGTGAAGATCCTGTCCAGTAGACGATGGATATCCTATCTAGGAGAAGAATCCTGTTAATCCGCGAAGGACCAGTAGGCGGTGGATATCCTATTTAGGAGAAGAATCCTGTTAATCCGTGAAAGTCCAGTAGGCGGTGGATATCCTATCTAGGAGAAGAATCCTGTTAATCCGCGAAGGACCAGTGGACGGTGAAGATCCTGTCCAGTCCAGTCCAGTAGGCGGTGGATATCCTATCTAGGAGAAGAATCCTGTTAATCCGCGAAGGACCAGTGGATGGTGAAGATCCTGTCCAGTCCAGTCCAGTAGGCGGTGGATATCCTATCTAGGAGAAGAATCCTGTTAATCCGCGAAGGACCAGTAGACGGTGAAGATCCTGTCCAGTAGACGGTGGATATCCTATCTAGGAGAAGAATCTTGTTAATCCGCGAAGGACCAGTAGGCGGTGGATATCCTATTTAGGAGAAGAATCCTGTTAATCCGTGAAAGTCCAGTAGGCGGTGGATATCCTATCTAGGAGAAGAATCCTGTTAATCCGCGAATGACCAGTAGGCGGTGGATATCCTATCTAGGAGAAGAATCTTGTTAATCCGCGAAAGTCCAGTAGACAGTGAAGATCTTGTCCAGTAGGAGGTGAAGACCCCTCCAGTCCAATAGACGGTGGAGATCCCGTCCAGTAGACAATGAAGATCCTGTCTAGTAGGAGGTGAAGATCCCGTCCAGACCAGTAAAAAGCTCAAAATACTGAGATCTGATATTGGCGATTATCCGTTCCTCAAAGTGAAGATCAGACACTTTGAAGCTCCGGGCACTCCACGATAGAATGGAGGTGCAGAACGGATGATTAGAACTTTGGTTGATAGAGTTCGAGTTATCTCAGTGAGGCTTGAGAGAGGCATTTTGAGTAGAGGCTTGGCCTCTTAGAGTATCAACTGACTACCCTCTACAGCATTGGATGCATAGGTTGGAAAATCCTTAGAGGTAGAGTCTTAAAACCGGATCGGCTATTTTTCGGATGCTTAACTGGATCCTAGAGCCATGAAAGCTGTCTTCTTGGGCTTTAGTGAAGGAGTAAAGGCAGTCCGACTGTGGAACCCTGAGTCAAAGAAAGTCATCGTAAGCCGAGATGTTGCCTTTGACGAATCTGTAATGCTGAAACTGTCAACTCCAGAGAATGAGAACCATGATTCTCTAAAGCAGGTGGAGTTTGAATCAGAAGATGCTGGTCAAAATTCCGATGAATCTGAACCAGAATCTGATGACACCTTAACTGAAGTGGAGGAGTCATCACCAGAAATCTTTCAGCAACCTGAATCAGTTGCCACCAGTAGACCGAATAGACATATTCGGAAACCTGCTCGGTACACAGACATGGTGGCATACGCCCTTCCAGTAATTGATGATGATGTTCCGATCAATTACAAAGAAGCTGTAAACAGCCCTGAGCATGCCCAGTGGAAGGAGGCGATGGATGAAGAGATGACATCACTTCATCAAAATCAGACTTGGAAGTTGGTTCCACTTCCAACACTCAAAAGATCAATTGGGTGCAAATGGGTCTTTGCCAAAAAGGAGAGTGCTACCGGCAAAGACAGCATCAGATACAAAGCCAGATTGGTAGCCAAAGGTTAGGCTCAAAAAGAAGGAATAGACTACAATGAGGTATTTTCACCTGTTGTTAAGCATGCATCTATTCGGATCTTATTGGCTTTAGTAGCACTGTATAACCTAGAGATAGTTCAACTTGATGTAAAAACTGCATTCCTCCATGATTCCTTAGAGGAGGAAATTTTTATGACTCAACCAGATGGTTTTGGAGTCCCCGGTCGCAAAGATTACAAAAGCAAGTTGAACCGGTCACTGTATGGTCTGAAACAATCCCGTGACAGCTGTACAAACGGTTGGACTGTTTCATGACAGGATGAAAAGTACACACACAGTCAATTTGATCACTGTGTTTATTTCCGGAAACTTCAAGATGGATCATTTGTCTATCTGCTGAAAAAGGCAAGGTGGAGATCGACAGGCTGAAGGCTCAACTGAGCTCAGAGTTCGAGATGAAGGATCTTGGAGAAGCTAAGAAAATTCTTGGGAAGGAGATTAGAATAGACAGAAAAATTGACTCAGGCTCAGTGCATTGATGGATCATGCCAATGCAGAAGGTGCCCTGATGTGTGTAATGGTGTATATGACACCTGAAGGAGAAAGGAGGAAGCTCTGATCAGTGAATTCTCTCTGTGGATTCTCGCCAAGGTGGAGATTGTTGAATATGGCTCAAAGTTAACCAAGGAAGCTTCCACCAAAGCCACCAACCAAGGTCAATAATGGAGGCTACCACCAACCATAGTTGGTGGATGGTAGACCAAGATAGTTGGTGGATGGTGGCTACTTTGTTTGCCACTAGCTATGTGTTCTCACCATGATAGTTGGTAGATGGTGGCTACTT
Organism: Fremontodendron californicum; assembly: GCA_030761205.1. NCBI lineage: Eukaryota > Viridiplantae > Streptophyta > Magnoliopsida > Malvales > Malvaceae > Fremontodendron > Fremontodendron californicum. Next base: position 2,590,219 of record JAULJL010000013.1, on the reverse strand, counting down.
TGTTTGCCACTAGCTATGTGTTCACACCATGGATGGTGCCTATAAAAGGCCATGTAGAGTGAGAGAGAAAAATGAGTGAGTTGAGAGAGTGTGAGTGAGATAGAGTTGGAGAGCTCCAAAGGTGAGCTCCAAGAGCTCCCTCCCGGTAGAGATATGAGAGCTCTAGAGAGAGCCCCTCCCGGTTGAGTGTGTGCTATAGAGAGCACTTGTAATACGTATCTCTTGTAATACTCCATCTCCGATAAATACAAAGCTTTGCTCCTCCTCCCGTGAACGTAGGCATATTGGCCGAACCACGTAAAATTATCGGTGTTTTTTCAGTGTGTTTTTGTCTTTATCGGTTTTAGTAATCTCGTTTTAGTTCCGCATAACAGGACCACAGCTCAATTTACTTCCCTCCCAAAAATTAAAATTAGGCCATTTTCATTCATAAATTCCAATTGTAACGGGTTATTTTCATTTAACTTTTTTTTTTTTGAAATTTTGTTAATGAATGTTTTAAAAAATAATTTTAATGCATCGAAAAAAATTTATTATTTAATATGACAACATTAAAGGTCTTTAGGGTATTTATTTTATAAAAAAAATCCATTTTTCATTTTTTTTTTTATGAAAACATCATCTGTTAACAAACATCTGGAGTTGATGTGATAGAGATTATCAAACTAGTGATGGAATTAAGTGATTATTAAGGGAGTTGTCTTTTCTTATCAACTAAAATTAGATTTTTATAAGAAACACTTTGAAAAATAAAATTTTGAATGCATTAAATCGATACAAATTAATTTACCCTTAAAATTACCTTAAAAGAAAATTAGACCTAACTTAAACCTGAAGATACTTATTACTGTATTATAAAAAAGAAAAGAAAAAATAAACATAAAATTTCAATACATTAAAGCACTTAAATAATATATATATTTATATTGCATAGGATAAGTAAACTATACAATGAGAAAGTGAAGGAGTTGCAATTGAATCCCTAGCTAGCTTAGATTAGATTTTTCTTGTAGTTTCCCGATTAGGTGGGTACAAGGAGAGTCCATATAGGCCCAAAGGAAAGCTCGTGTCTGTATATTTTTATTTGGGGATTTGGAATAAAATATAAATAAAACGTGGGCACTGTCGAATGGTGCGCGTGGGCGTGGCAAATCTTGGGACTGATGGGATCGGTTCGCTGCATACCAACGGCGGTGCTTTTAACATTTCGATCGATACTGTTGATGGGTCCCATACTTCAAAAGATTCTCCCTCTTTTTTTTATTTGGGTTTTGCTAACGAGAACACTCTTTAAGGTTAGTTAATATGCTATTTATAGTAATAACATTATATTAAATGCAAAAGTTGACAAATTTATTCATCATTTTCAATGCATTAATTGAAAATATTACTATATCTAGTAACCTTAAAGAGTGCCCTTAGAGCACTTGTTAGCAAAATCCTTCTTATTTTTTTGTTTTTTTAGATAAAATAACAAAAACAAAATTTTTAAATTTACCACTTTATTTAAATAAAATTTATATTTTTATTATATTCAAATAAATTTTTAATATTTAATTTACACATAAATAAATTTTAAAATTTTTATTTATACTTAAATAAATTTTAACATAAATTAATATTCTATTTAAATACAAATTAAATGATAAATTTTTAAAAAAAAACAACTCAATTTTTGTAAAAAATATTTTAGACTTTTTTTTTTTTTAAATTTCATTTCACATCAGCTAATCCAATCAAATCAGTGAGATGACTCTTCTTTTTTCCTATCAAACGGCTCTTCTATTTTGGGATTCCATTTTCCATTTTGGCACTAATTTCCTCTCTCTGACACTCTTGCCATCATTTTGGTCCTCCATTCCTTCATTCACCCCTCATTATTCATCAAAAATTACATACCCAAAAGGACAAAAAAGAAAGAAAAAAAAATCTACAAAGTTACTTTTTTTATTATAATTAAGTCAATTTTTTTTTTTAAGTCTTGAGGAATACTCCAAAATTATCTACTGATGAGAGGACATGCAATTTGATGGTCTCATCTCTCATCAGTTATGACAAAAAAACAAAAGGGAATAATACAATAGTGTCCCACGTGATACTCTAAACTTGAGATACAAGTTCTTACGGCAAACATAACAATCCGTTTTAAATATTCGTATTCAATATTTATATCTAACATATTTAGATATAAATATAAAATATAATCTTTTAAATAAAAAAAATTTAAAAAAAAATTAAATATATTCGTATCGAAAACATACTCATATTTAACATTTATTTTTTTAATCCGGGTAACAATTTCTAACAGAAATAAATTTGGCGTGAACTCCAGCTATAAAAAAAAAAAAAATGTGAAAACAATGCATGTGATGTGAACAAAATTAGCACATCTTTGTCACCACCAAAGCTTTTATAAATGTTTAAGGGACGGTGGAAAAAGAATTCATACTTGGTAGTACTAGTAGGATAGTCATGATTCAAGGTTCCCATTTTCCAACATTAAAAACCAACCACCAAAGAAAGTGCAGATGCTAGAATTTTCAGAGCCGTGCCAGTACAGCTGAAATACTGGCATGAAAGTAGTAAATCTGTGTTTCAAGTTCGGAAAAGGGTAGCTCTATACAAACACTACTTAACCGTTATGATGTTCTAACTCTTCATTTTTTTTAAAGTATCTGTGTCCGACACATATTCGGATATGAGTATAAAGATATAATCCTCCAAGGACCCTCAAAATACATGAAAATCTTTAAAAAAATTGAAAATACCCGTATCCAACACTTACACCCGAATCTGAGTAACATAGCTTTACCGTCTTGGCATGTTCAGAAATAATATAATCAACTTAACATATAAACTAATGAAATCAGTAATTTGTTCAAGCATGATACATTAATTGATCACACATTCTTGATGACATAACTCAGGACATGCACACACCTTAGGAAATAATATTTTCCCATTCGATGATTTTATCTACACACTAGTTCAGACAATTGCTTAAAGCCCACCAGTTGGATAGCACAAAAAAAAAAAAATTCATGCACATCCCAGAAACAACTTTTGTTGCAAAAGGTGCAAAAGGATCAAACAGGCTATCAAAGTTCTTTTGACCTTGTTGGTCCCTGAAAGACCAGAATGAATAACAAACCAGCTTTCTAGATGATGCCCACATCTCATCTTTCCACTTTCTACTTGTCCAAGTAAATTCCAAGTGGTGCCCTCCTATGCAGATTATGTAAAGAAGGTAAACCCCACCTTAACACCTTTTCTCCTCCTAACCTTACTGGCCCAAGTCCCATACAACCCAAAGGGGATAAAAAAGTAATCAAAAAGTAAACTTTTGAAAGCTCAAACCAAGAAAAATGGTGTGGGGTCAAAAAATAAAGGGGCAAAGACAAACAAAGGTATAGGCTATCATGAGGGTAATAGCAGAAAGTTTTAATCAACTTCCTCAAAAATGCTGCTTTCATTTCTACGACATGTTAAAATGTAGCAATTACCAGACAACAGCGAGAAGTAACACTAATTTCATCTCCAAGCAAAAGTGCCCATTTCTTATGGGCTTATGTTATATACAGAAAAAGAACTCACTGTTCTATCTTGATGAAATGAGTGGTCAGAAGCTTAGGGATAGTAATGCCATTGAAGGAGTCCACCTCAAAAAGTTCCTTGGAGCATAATCACATAAAATTCTCCTCTTATCAGATGGATCCTTTTTGAAACACAGAGAAAACTATGAATAAGATAAAGACTTCACATTAAAGATTTGACAATAGATTAGAACAATGGAGATAAAATTTCAAAAAGGAAAAAAATAATTTATAAAGCACCACAATTATAGGATGTATTTTATCAAAATTGATTAGTTGCACTTGTAGCAGTTGTATGCATTTAGTTAAAGCACAGATAAGAGGCTGAAAGAAACAATCTTGACAAGTGATCCTTGTAAAACAAATTGGACATGATTCGAAGGAACCATATCAAGATGAGATGGAGCAACATTCAGTAAAGTACATTGGCCAGTAACATTCAGTGCCAAGAAATCAAACAGTGTTGATAAGCTAATGGTTTTTCAAACTTCAAAATCATAATTAGAAAAGAAGAATTCGCAATAGCATTACAATTAAGAGGATATATATGTATGGTATTCAGTGCCAAGATGTGCCCAACTTATGAAACTGGGGTAAGTAGCCTGGAATTAATTCATAAATTAGGGAGCTCAGCAAGCTATATTTAGCAAAATAACATGTCTGAACCAAAGCTTTCCAATTGGCAAACATATACAACTTTTGGAAGATGTTCAGTTACTCATCCAAGCTTGTTACCAAAAAACAGTACCAATGATAGAAAACATCAAAGGCAAACCTGCAGATGGTTCTGTTTTAAGTACTTCCACATTCTCTTCACAACGTCAGCACAAGATAATGCATTTTCACCAGAACCAAAAAATTTCACTAGAGCATCTGAAAGTGGAAGGGGAGCAAGAAAACAGGATGCTCCTTTCTTCTGCCTCTTTTCTTTCTGTTTTGGCTCATTTGCATCTGAACAGTTAAAAAATGTTACAAAAAAATCCTCACACCCATCATCAAACATCAGTAAACCAAGGTATATTATCCATTGCCTCACATGGGCAGCTGAAATAATGCAGGGCCCAGCAAGCTCATAGCTAAGAGACTTGAAAATTTACTCACCCCTCTCTCTTGCTTGCTTAGATTTCCTTTCCATTTTTGCTCAGCCAGCTTGAGCTGCCACATTAAGGAAAAAACAATTTATTCAAGCAACGAAAATATACTTCGTAGAAGAATAATAATTGAATAGAAGCAACATCTAGTGCAACTCAAATAGTAAGGCACAAGAACAAATCCACACAACAAATATTAAAGCTATCAAAGTTCAATATAGAAAAAAGAATTTAGGTAATGCTTTTTGGACAGCAAGATTCAAATAGCAAAAGTAAATCCTTTTGATGAAGATTCAATCAAATTACACATGCTTGCTATGAATGAATTAAATCTTCCAATGAATAAAACCCAAAGGAAAATATAAGCCCTTAAAGATACATACTCACCCTTCAAGCATGAGGTATCTATGTTAAACCTGAAATAACAAGGATCTGGATACAAAAAAAGCAAGCGAACCTGCACTCAGCAGACATTTGAAGCAGTGCAAATTTCTACTTTACAAAAAGGCCCCTAACATAATTTTCTAGGTTTTGTTCCTGCTTGCTCAATTATCACCTACCGGTCCTTTTGTTAACCAAAAAAAAAAAAAAAATCTTGGAAAGAGAAATAACTTCCAGCTGATTAAAATTATGGCACAGACGAAGAGAGTGGATTCAGATATAGGAAACGATATTACAAAAAGTGTAGAATGTGGAGATTCACTAAAAGCAGTCACATAAACAAAAATGAACCGCTTAAACCAGGCTGAATGGACAATGTCTCTTAGAGATTCTCATATTTGTAGCTTGATGAACTTCAAAGGCAGTTGAGGCCAGAAACTAACTGCATAGCTTATACTATACAAATATTTCTAAAACCTAAAGCACCATTTTAACACGCTCATGCAGGGAGAGGTAGTAAGCAAGTGTCTGAAACACCTTGATGCAAAACCAACAATCCCACATTTAATGGCCATATGTGTTTGGACAGAGCTTTGTTCATCTGAAACATGTTGATAGTCTTTACGAGAAAAAAAGCATGCAATGATTCATCACATAGAATATTTTGTCAGTTCTTTGGATCTTGAAAATTCTTCTCCTGGATATAGGTCCACAATCTCTTGACAACCTAGGATTAAAGAAGGGAAAAACAAGGAAGAAATAACATTTAATGAGAACTAATGTAAAATTTTAATTTTAAAAAGTTTATTTAGTTAAAGCATTAATAGATTGAAATGTAATTTTCTAAAACATTCTTTGAATACCTCTGTTAGGGCCAGCTCAGGTTCTCCAATAAATGCCTGAAGCTGGGGAGAAAGACTGCGCAACTTAGTAAACCCACCTCCTCTTCTCTTGACGTCTTTATCTACTTTATATGGCCTACAATAATTTTGTTAAGAAACTTACATTAGCAACCGGTAACTTAGAAATGCTGCTCTTCAGTAGATTCTCAATGGCAACATATTTCAGCATTCATCTATTGTAATTTATCTAATAAAACCAGGATAATACATCTCTTTATCTGACAATTGATATGCAAGTTTGACAAGGAAGTAAAAGTAGTTGCATTAAGGACTTGTCTCTTTATCTGACAATTGATATGCAAGTTTGACAAGGAACATCTATATATAGTAGGCTGACATTGAGCATACATCTAAATTTGACATGAACATTGATGAATAGTTTCCAGAGTACAAGCAAACATCAACAATAGTCAGAAAGTGACAAAAAAAAAAACCTTCTTCTTCAGAAGCCTTTTCATCAGAATCAGATGCACTATCGAATGTCTTGAGATTCGACTGCATAATCATCTGTGGTAACAGTACCTGCCTTTAGAAAACCTTTCAAGTCATCTAATATGTAAGGTTCTACCAGTTTCCAAAACCACATAGAATTGCTTCCTAGAAATCCTATCCAAAACACTCTTCCCTTTCTCTTCATGCTGCAATTCATAGATTTTGCTTTAAATGTTTTTACAACCTTCTCAACACCTTCATGGCTTCCTTTCAGCTTCAAAAGAATATCCCCAGATGATGTTCTGTAGCCTCCATACATGTACCAGTATGCAAGTACAAGGGGAGACAGCCACCGATGAATTAGCTTCGGGATCACTGGTTGACCCCTTGGCCAAAACTGGTCTGCATAAAAACCAAAATATGAGTGCGAGATGGTACTGAATTTGTGTGGGATATCACCATTACAGTCAGTTGACTTACTGGAAGGATGTAACCACTCATGGTATTGATCATGAATATGTCTCTTCAAAATAGAATGTGTGACAGAATTCTGATTGAACTCGAATCGTATCATGTGATTCTTACTCTCTCCATCTGAGTCTATCTTTAAACCACCTAACAGCAACCCCACTAAAATTTCTCATTGTTCTTTGCTTAATTTTAGGCTCACAGGTTTCTTCACCTCTTTCCAACTCAAGCTAAGGACATAGTCAAGCTTCTCCATCAATGGAGATTCAATTTCATATTTCTTCTGGCACATCAGATCATATATTTTTTCTGCCTTCAAAAAATCTCCAGAAATGAGGTATCCTTCTAAAATGGTATTGCATGATTTGGCATTAACACCAATTGTCACATTACCATGCATTTGGTTGAAATTTTCCTCTACTTTGCCCAGATTACCAACTTTGACCAAAGAGTTCAAGTATATATTGTAGATGCTACGATTGGGTCGGCATTTCTCTAAGCACTCAAAGAAGGTTGACTCCAGCTTATCATGTAAGCTCACATTGAGATACATATCTGCTAGCTCAATGTAAGATGGCATAAGTGGCTTCTTACCACTCTATGAATTCTTTCATGAGGGATTCTGCAAGATCCATTTGGCAGGATTTGCATAATACCTCTATAATTTTGTGGTACGCCGCAACACTAGCAGAACCCAAATACTTCTGCATCTCCCTGAATACCTCCAAAGATTTCATAATTTCTCCAATCTTTGCATAAACTTCCATTTTATATACAAAAGCTTGAGAAGGGATATCACCATCACAATCAAGTAGTTTGAGCCAAGTTCTTTTGGCTTCCTCAACATCCCCTTCCTTTGAACAAGCTCTCAAGATAGACACAAGAACTTCTCTTCCCTCCTCCATAACTGCTTCTCCATCATTTTCCTTAGTGATTTTATACTTTCTTTATCTACTGAATCCTGATAGCTATGCAACCAAATTAGGCCACCATAGATATCTTTCTGTATCTCAAGGCCACATGTTTCTAAATTGTGAAAGATAAACTCAGCCTGTTTCAGATAATATTTCGAAGAGCCTCCTGGTTTGCTTGAAAGGGCTCTGAAAAGTGAGTTATGCAAGCTAAGACGTGGTTGGTAACCTCCTAACTGAATCATCCGATTGTAAATGCTACAAGCTTCATCCAAGCAACCCTGAACTGGTGCACTAAGATATGCAACAATCAAAATATAAAATGTAGATTCACTAGGCACACGTCCCTGGTTGATTATGTCATCAAATATCTCCCGACATTTTGCAAACTTCCTCTCCTTGCCCGTGTAGTCTGCTAGCTTGGTAGCAAGAGCAAACTCAAATCGATACCAATGTTGCTGCATCATCCACTTATAGAGCTGCAAAATTGAAAAAGATTTTCATTCACAAGACTGTTTTACCTTAGTACAAGTCAAGTCAAACCTATAATATATGATCTTACAACCAGAGAAGATAATTCAACTTTTAAACGAAAGCAGACAAACAAGACTACAACCTATTTCAGCAGGACTGCAGGCCACAGGAATTCAGACAGTTGAGTGACACTGAATTCCCATTCTTAAAAGATGTCTCTCCTACATTTAAAAAATTCAAAAGTCTAATAGAAACAAACAGCACATATCAGCAACCAAATACAATTTAGCAGAATCAGGAAGGAATCAAAATTTCATAGTTTTGGGCATGTAGTAAAACCTCTTAACTTGAGAAATTAATTACAAAACGTAGAGATCTCCACTTTAGCAAAAGCAAGAAATCCTAAAATATTTCCACCATTCGTTAGCTAAACTGTCTTTTTCTTCTTTCTTCCTTTTTTCTAAGATCATTCAATTACCAGACAACTTGCCCAAGTAACTAAAGTATCAAAATGTGAAAGATTAGCATAAACTAAAAATTTGATATATCACCTTTTGGCCGCATTTCACTCTAAACTATGACATGAATTCATTTGTAAAACCAAACAATTGTCTTTCTAATTTTTTTGCAATCATCATAGTATCAAAGGTGTAACTTCTAACATCAAACTGACAATGACCCACAAACATTCCTTAAACTGTAAAGAAAACATCATCAAAATTCAAAAAGAAATATTACCCTGAACCCGGTCTCATATTCACGAATTCTCATACAATGAACTGCCAAGTAAGTAGCATCCTCTTGACTTATCCACTTCCTCTGGGCGTTCAAAATCCTAACCAAAGTACCAGCCTTGTGAGCAGGCAACTCCTTGCAAAGGCAAGCAAGCTTCGACCTTCTCCACTGTTCAGGCAAGTCTTCCAACTCCTTCACTTCCATCTCCGGCGCAACTAAATGCTTCATATCGTTCCCAGCAAAAACCCCATCACCATCTTCAAAAGCAAAAGCTTCGTTTTCATTGTTAGAGAAATCCCACTTCTCCTCCACTTCCTTTTTATCGATGAGACTAACGGGAGAGGCCGAGGAAGAGGAAGAGGAAGAAGCGAAGAAATGGTGGCTGGAAAATGAAGGGGGCAGTCATGGGGTAGGGCGACGGATAAGGGGGCGGAAAAAGCGGACCTGGGTGCGGGAAAGAGGACGGAAAAGGCGGAGGAAAGAGAGAGAAGAGAAAGGGTAAGCGCGCATAGGGGTTTTGGAGGGGTTAGGGTTTAAGGAAGGGAAATTGGTGGTAAGAGTTGGGGAGAGCTCTTGAGCTCTGATTACTAGCATTTCTCTGCATATGCCAAACTTTTCGGTCTGAGATTTTGGATTTTGATTGGCGACCATGGAAAAAACTTTGGGCTCAAGAGCCACCACTTTCTTATTGTATAATTGATTGGACCATAGCCCACTTTTATTGGCCCCTGTTAGATTATCTCAAAGACCTATAAGAGACAATCAAGATATAACATAGTATATAGTAGGGTTTTAAATAGAGGTTGCAATGCAATATTATAATCTTTATTTTATGATTTTGATTTTTTTTATCGTCAATATTCACCGTAATTGGATTTGTGAATGATTAGTGATCTGTAACGATTAAATTTACTATCCTAAATTACTTGTATATAAATTCAATTTACAACTTAACATTTCTTGATTAAGCTATCTTCTGAAATGATAAAAATGTATGATATATATATATATATATATATTTTAAATGACTACTGATGTTGATTGTCTTAGGTGAATTATAATATATATATATATATTTTTTGGTAGCTTGAATATTGATGATAGAGTTGCAAATGCTAAAATTCGATCTCAAACTTGTGACTGTATAAACCAACTGTACTAAATCTCGAATTCAATATCCTACCACTTTGAAATGGCATTATTTACTGTTATCAAGTCTTGTAACACATGTAATGAAGTGTTGACGTTGTCTTTAACTGTACTGTTGACTCCTTGTCTACATTTCTAGAAAGTTTGTTAGACTTGCATTTCATAAAATGAATCTTTAGTAGATCCAACATAAAAAGACAGGCATTGGTTAAGGTTCAATTTAGGGTGAAGATATTGCTTTGTATAGTCTTTTGAAAAAGTGTCTTAGGCACTCATTAGCAAAACAAAAACAAGTTATAAGTTGGAGAATGATTCTAATGAATATCAAATGCAATAAACAGCTGTGAGAGGTGTGAAAGATTAGCCTCAGAAAAGGCTAAGTTACACCCAAAGAATAAAAAACCGGACCGGAGGTTAAAACGGCTGATCCGGTCCCTTTTTTTTATCATTGGTTACACCCTGCCCCTGGAGTCTGGACAAACACATCTTGAAAGAAACAAAAAATGGGGTAAGCCAAGTTTTTCTCTCTGAAGAATAAGCTTTAACAACTAGCCTTAATCTAGTGTGTATGTTTGTGCAATGAGTTTCCTTTCTTGTTTAAAAGAAAGAAACAAAAAAAAAGGAAACATATATATTTTCCATGCATGGCTTAGCTTGCCACAAATACAGAAAGCGTAATTTATGTATTTAACAATTCTCAATACTACAATGCATACAAGCTTTTAACCACAGTTAGGACTTAGGACCAAATCCTCATGATATTCTGTCCAAACAAAGAGGCCATAGGATGTAGACTTGACACGAAAAAAATAATTAAAACATGACATGAGTATACTAATGTATCAAAATCTATATAATACGAATTATTAACGAGTCAAAATTTATATAAATATATAACATTTTAAACAAGATTAAGACACGAAAAAATAACATAAACACAACACTGATACACGGATTGCCAGGTCTAGGCATGCTAGAGAGGCAGTCTCTCTCCCCAAAACTCAAGGTTGAATGAAGAAAACACAAAAAAAAAAAAAAAAAAAAAAAAAAAATTGGGGCATTTTTGGTGTTCAAAGTTTCAAACCGAATTATCCCAAGCACCAGCCTGTTAGATCTCCAAGCCAAAGCCTTCTCCAATTCTGATAAATTCTCCCAAACAGCCTGCTAGGCTGCTCTGGCCAGTTTCTCAGACACAAAATGCAAACTGTTATAAGATGGGAGACATTAGCTATGCCATGAAGAAGTGCATATATGACCTTGGTAATTAGACTTCATTACTCATAGTAATAGAAAATTAAAAAGAAAGGTCGGTGTAAATGCAAATAACAAACTTGACAATTAGACTTCAGTAAATGGATTAATTAAAGGCATACTGACATTTATCATGTTTTCAGAGGGACAAATTCAATTATCATACACATATCAATCATGTGATAATGATAAACAGCAAAAGACAACTGCAGAAACTACCAATCACTTTCTAAGTTACAGATATTGTCCAAAATCCTTTACCTGTTGAGATTACTGCTTATTCAATTTCAGAATCTCTGCCGTTTACCAGACTAGTTGGCAACTCAGCTCCTGATATTTTGGGTCTTCTATACCATGAAAATATAAACCATAGAGTCCTCAATAATGCCCCGTTCGCAAAGTGTGGAATGAAAATACGCCCCCAATATGGGTAATATGGGCCTGGCAATTTGATCAATGTGAAGAATATTGCAATTGCGATCAGGTGCCATGGAACTTCTGCATCCTGAAAATCAAGCCAAAAGATCAACAAAATGTTATGTGCTCACATTTTATACCAAGGAATATTTACCATGTTGATAATATCTATATTTGAATGAGTTCTATTAAGGGAAACATAATAAACATGTCCAGGCATTTCTCTTGTGATAGATTCTGTGTGGAGCAACCACTGCTGTAATTCAAATTTTATCCGAAACACCAAGCTATGTTACTCGGACTCGGGTGTGAGTGTCGGATACAGGTATGTGTCCGACACGGGTATGTTCAATTTTTTCCTAGTTTTTCCATGTATTTGGAGGGTCTTTAGAGGGTCATATCACCGTACCCATGCCCGGATATGCGTCGGACACGGATACTTCAAGAAAAATGAAGGGTCGAAGCAACATAGACACCAAGCATCAAAAATTCAAATGATGTAGATAAGGCATCCTCACAGTGACCGTAAATAAATTTCGTACAATGTTAATAAGGCATCCCCATAGTCTGCTCAACTAGTGTCTTTAAGTTTCCAACATCCTTTATTCATGAGTAACAAAAATACGTACCTTGAGAAGAGGAGAAAGTTCCAAGGCGGTTTCTTTCAAAACCCCTGCGAGTACAAAGCCAATGAGTAGGGGAACAGGGATAATGGTCAACTTCCTTTCATGTGCACAGTAGGACATCTCACTAAGGGATGAAACTGCCAGTAAAGGTGCACTTAGATATTTGACCACTGCCAGTATAAGATCAAGTATGAGTTGAACAAAGTTCTCCAAAGCTCTGTTCCAAGGGAATCTCTTCACTGGCTGAGGAGAACTATCCCACAATCTTCTTGCCTTTTCTATTATATGGTCAAAATTTATTTTTTCGGGATCACCAGACTGGCCTGTGGCCATATTTATAGCAGAACAGATACTTGGCTTAGTATTCTGAACGACTTGGTTTTGTTTCATGGTCAAACCACATCTATGTGCTTCAAGATACTGAGTTGAATCCTGCTACAACAAAGTAAGCACACAAAAAATGATAAATAATAATGTCTTTAAGGTAAAGAGAAAATAGGCAAAAATAAATTAATATGGAACCATTGAACTTTAAGAATAAACAGCACTATCTTATTCCCTTGTGCCAAAAATAAATAAATAAAGATACAAGTCCAGCCAAATGGAGAATATTGGCCCAAGATAATCTTGTCCAGGAAAGAGAGGATACATGAATTAAAGAACACATTCAAATGGCCAATTATATTTTTAAAAGACGAAAAGGACCTGCTTCTTACTACAGAGATTGTAGAACCAAAACTTTATAAGCAAATTCACCAAACAAATCAAGTAAAAAGAAATTCATATCAGGGCCAACAAGAAGTAGTCATACCTCAAAGCACAAACAAAAATATAGCACTACCACAAAGAAGTCATTAAAGTGATTGGCGAAACGATCTAAGAACTGAAATACTTCTGTTAGTTGAACAGAAGAAAACATGTGCAAGTGCAATATACATATCACTTTTCATGCTCCTTTTGACTAACTAAGAATCCCACAACTACCTATCAAATTACAAACTGTCATCGAATCCCCGATACCTTCATTCTTTACACTGAACATAGTCAGATGAGACACAACTCACCCGACCAAAGCTTAAAACAAGCAGAATAATATAAAAGCAGTCGTTAAACGAGCTCTTGCCCCTTTTTGTAAGGATTAAGACTAGTCGAAATACAAAGTAACAAGGGAATAAAGCAGGCTAGTTGAGTGAATGAACGTGAAGCAGCTGTAGAATATTGAATACAAGAAGAAGCGTCATCCCACAAGTAAATGATGCTGCATTGAATAAGATTATACAATTCAAGACCCATTTCTAAAATCTAATTTTACATTAGCCGGAGAAAGATAAAGGACAAAAACCCACAAAAAATCAACCCAAATAAAAGCAAAATGTAAAACCCAAGATTCAGAATAAAATCCATTGCCTAACCAACACATATAGAGGAGGAATTAAAAGAGAAAGAGAAGAGCTTTACCTTAAGCTTATGAAGAAAAGGGGAATGAATTTTAAGATACATTTTAGGTAAGCCATGGAAATGGGTAGAAGCAGATAACAAGTGAGAGGAACATGAAGTGGTTGTTGCCATTTTCGTTAATATCAAAGACCCTTTTCAGAGATTTATGTGTAAATGCCTTGAAAATGGATTTTTTATGAACTGCATCAAAACATTGTTGCAATTGTAGTGGGAGACTGAGTCTGGGATGGATAAGATTGAATCTTTTGATTGTTGGGACTCTTCTCTTTTCTTAGAGCTTATAGGGGATAAAGAAACGTTCCCGTTGATGGAGGGTTTATGGGGTGGAGGCAGGATATGCTACTGCCGCGGCTTTTTTACGCATTCGTGAATCTTGCTTTGGATGGGGTTTATTAGTTATTTTTTAAAATTCTTAATTTACTTATAACCCTAAATTTCTATCTTAATAATTCTGCTAAAAAATATTAAGTTCTCTCGAATTCGAGACTTTTAAAAATATGTCAAAAGCATGTTATCAAAATTAATACTCAATTGACTATATGAGATTTATTATTTATTAGTGTATTTATGTAGAAAAAGATAGTAGTACTAGCAATTAGGTAATATATTCACAAAATCAACATGAAAGATCAGATTTAGAGTCGGTGAAGACTACAATGAGAATTTATTTGGTGATAACCAAATGAGAACTTTTTTTTATTATCGAACGTATAAAATGTAAAATCAAATTGTTAGTTAAAGAAAATTATAAAAATGGTAAAAATAATTTATTTATTCATAACAAAGATAATAATGAAAAGAAATTATGTATTCTTACATGATAAATTAATAATAATAAATATTTTAATGAAAATAAAAGATTAAAAAATGATTAGATTTGTGATTAGATTTGTTCACGAATTACAGTACTTGTCAAGCTTATTAGTATAGTCGATTCAACCCATGATATTATTTTATAAATAAATAACTAAATAAATAAATAATTTAATTTAATTTTAAAATATTAATATAAAAATATTTTTAATTAAATAAAATTTGAATGAACTATTGAGTCAAATTCGATTTCAAATTTAAATTTTAGAGGTATCTGTCGAGTGTGATGAGATTCGATTTATAAACATCTTCAATCAGTCAATGTCTAAATCAATTTTTTTTTTTTTTTTACTTTTTATGTTTGTTAAGACAATATCTAATAAGCATTTGAGTTACTTATTTCAAATGCTTTTCCCATTTTTTTTTTTTTTTGTGTAAGATAAATTTCATTTTTTTCGTGAAATGGATATTAGGGGGTAACTCAGATGCTTTTCAGTTTTTCGTGAAATCATATTGTCCAATAGGAAAAATTTGATGTTTTTATTTTTAATTAATTTCTATGTCAGCTTTAAAAAATATTTTTTTTTAGTGCCACGTCATATGTGTTATGACACATCAGCATTTTTGAACATGTCAAATTGTCTAGTCAACTTTTTAAGAGAAATTATTATGGATGTTAACAATTTTACTTATTTGCTTCTATTTTAAAAGTAAATAGATCAAATTACTTACAATTTTGGTACAAGGACTGATTTACACCAGACTCTAAATTATAAGGATCTAACAAGTACTTTGACCGCTTATTAGATATTGTCTTAACAAACATAAAAAGTAAGAAAAAAAACTTTGATTTAGACATTGACTGTTTGAAGATGTCTATAAATCAAGTCGCATCAACTCGACCGATACCTTTAATATTTAAATTTGAAATCGAATTTGGTTCAATAGTTCATTCAAATTTTATTTAATTAAAAATATTTTTATATTAATATTTTAAAATTAAATTAAAATAATTATTTAGTTATTTATTTATAAAATAATATCATGGGTTGAATCGATTATACTTATAAACTTGACAAGTAGTATAATTCGTGAACAAATCTAATCACAAATTTAATTATTTTTTAATCTTTTATTTTCTTTAAAATATTTATTTTTATTAATTCATATATAAGAATACATAATTTCTTTTCATTATTACCTTTGTTATGAATAAATAAATTATTTCTACCCTTTTTATAATTTTCTTTAACTAATAACTTTATTTTACACCTTTATCGAAAATAAAGAAGAGTTCATCAAACAAGTTCTCATTGTAGTCTTTCACCCTTAGAATCGTTCATTGATTAGATGCAGTTTTGACCCAACAAATTTTATTTCAACTATTTAAAAAATATGAAAATATATATTATATTAACATTATATATTTTGATAATTAAATTTAAATAAAAAATATTTTTTATTAAGTAAATAGTAATTCAAATCGGTCAAGTTGAATCAAACTATATATTTTTTTTATCTAAATTTGATCTAATTCAGGTCGAACGGATAATTTAATCCATGAACAGATCTAATCAAATATCACAAAAAAAAAAAAGCTAAATTTTTTGTTTTAGTAATATTAATGATTAACCAATTATTAATTCTGAAATAGAAAAAAAAAAAAAATTTTTTTACAAAAAAAGCAAGTGTTAAAAGGAATTAAGAAATTTTTTTGCAAATATTAAGAATCAAAACTTAATCTCTCAAAAATTTACCTCTTAAAAAAATGAAAGAATCATTTGAGTTAAAACTTTAAATTTAAAGAAAACGAATACTAGATGATGTGTTAAAAGAAAACAGAAGATTTTTATTTGTTCAAAAATTTAGTGTATATATAACTTTGAAAAGTTTTTTGTTTAATTTTCTTTTGAAGAAAAACTCTACTTATTAGTTAGTTTACAGGAGTAAAGAACAACTATTCTCTACTAAAAATCTGTCAAGTAAAATCAGATAGTAGCTTTGGCAATGTTCATAAAGAATTGAAATTTTTTTTAGGGATATATCCAAGGAAAAAAAAAAAAGATAATTATTTTAACAAGGGAATCCTGCTATCAAATTATCAAAAACCAAGTAATGGTTTGAAACTGAAACACAATTATTGATTTATCTGAGATAGAAAAGATGAAAAATAGGGTCTTCCATATATAGAAATCATCTTATTTTCTAAGGCACAACAAAGGAATTTAGTCCATTCTTAACTATAGATTTTCAAACAAAACTTGAACAGCAATCAATGGAAGTAATGGAAAGGTTTTTTGTTTTTCTTTCAAATTTTGCTAAGAGGGAAAAAAAAGGAACTATTTCATGAGATATAAATTTGTGTGAAGAAACAAATAAAATAAAAAAGATATATGTACCCTTGGATCAAAACTTATTGCAGCTGCAACTTACATTTGTGCAAAAAAGCATATTTACAAGTATAAAACAAATTGATGCAAGGCTCAAAGAGCCTGGATTTGTTACCAAAAGCTAACTATTGCATCCCTCCTTCATACACACACCAATGTAGCTTTGGCTATCGATCTAATGTAGAAAGAAATGGAGCTTGGGAATGGGAATGGGATACCCTTTTTGGAGTATGACAGTTTTCATCTGTTCTTGACAAGCTTACTACTGCTGAAGTCTTGGGCATTACTTCTGACAATCTGTTTCTTTCACCAGTAATCCTATTCTGCAAAACAATTTGTTAGTTTATCAGTTTATTTCTGAAAAGAAGGATTGCTCTTTTACCCCAACAGCTGACAAAAATGTGTATGCATGTATATGTTATTACACACATTATCCTGAAATATATAACAATCATACAAATCAAACATATAGGCATAGCATTTCAAGCTATGTTATTCGGACTCTTCCTAAAATATCCATATTCGACACTTGTTCTGACACATATTCGGACATGGATATAGGATATGATCCTCCAAATATATAAAAAAAAAACTTTTAAAAAAAATTGAGCATACACGTATCGGACACATACCCGTATCCGACACTCACCTTGACTCCAAGTAACATATTTAAGTGAATCAGATTTTTTTGGTTATCCCATTTTAATAGTAATCATGTGTATGAGGAACTGCATAAATTAGACATACTTTTTCTTAGTATGATAAGAAATTTATATAGATTGAATTAACTCGAAATTTGGCCTCCATGAGTTTAAAAAATAATCAATCAAATAAAAAGCCATTTAGGGTAAACTTTATATGTTACACCAGTGTGTGTGTTATTTACCTTAAGTGTCAAACTTTGCAATTCTCTTTCAAGTGAGATGACTTTATTTTTTAGCTGCTCAAGTGCCTCTTCAGCTATGGCAGGGCATATATCAGAAACAGGTTTTGTTATACCAGCAGCCTGAAAGTTTGGTTCAAATGAGATAAAGAAAATTCATGGTTGTGAATTGTGATAGAAGAAAATCTCCAACTCTAAGAAATCAATCATTATTCGCATACCTTTAAAACACTTGTACACAATCCCAATAACTTCTGTGCTAGTTGCACCCGGTCATCATCAGATTCCTGCAACCGATTTATAGACACGATTAAACAAAATGTAACACTGTGAATCTGTGATAAGCCTACAAAGAAATACTTCTAGACTAACCTTCAGTTTATTGTTCAAAAGTTGCTCGTCGTCCAAATTAATATGAGGATTTTTCCCAATAGAAGCACGATAATTAGCAAGCTCTTCCCTGACACGTGAAAGGACAAACTCCTTCCGCCGCAGTTTGGCACAAAAGTCTTCATTTTGAATCTTTAGCATGTTATTTTCCTCCTATTGCATCATTTAAGAAAGAAAAAAAAAAAAAAAGGACAGATCAGAGTTGGCATTGATTTGAAGGAGAAAGTCCTTAAACTTCAGAAGTTCAATATCACCAAATTTAGCAGCAAAAAGAAAATGTAAAAATCTTGCCTTAATTTTGGCATGATGATGAATTCGCTGTTGGAGGTTTTGTTGGCCAGACAGCTTCTTTACTTCTCCTTCAAGTTCCATCACCTTCTTCTTGTGATTCACATTCTCCATCTACAGATACCATTGGGAGTTAGGTCCAAAACCAAGGTTCAAGAGAGATGGAAAATCAGTCAGGCACTCTATAGAATGACTAACTAAATCTGACACATAATAGAGTAGAAAAGTTTTAAGATTTTAACCTTCAGCATTTCATTTTCAGTTTTAAGCCACTGATCTTGCTGACGAAGCTTCTCCAATTCTATTTGCGCAGCTACCATCTCAGCCTGTTTTCTATCAATTTCCTCAAGCCACCTATCAAAATAAGATGTGCAGCAAAGCCTGAACATACTTAAAATATGAAATAGATAACTGAAAACAACCAAAAAGAACTTTTTAGCTAAGAAGCTGATTAGCTGCCAATTTGAACTTTATTTTGCTCACCCTCGCCTCTCCTCCACAAATTCATTGAGTTGCTGCTTAAGCTTGACAACCTCATGCTCCTGTAGGGATGATAGAATTCAAGTAAATCAGAACACATAATATAGTGCCCAACATAAAGTCAAAGTAGCCAAGGAAATCATACCTTCACTTGAGATTCTAAACTATCAAGTCCAGCCTTCTCTGTTATTTTCTGCACTTGCTGATTATCCAACAATGACTACATTAAAAAGAAGAGGATCATAAGATAGACAAATTCAACCATAATTATATGTATGATTTCTTTTCTTTTTCTTTTTTGGGTTGGGGAGAGGGGGTATCATTGAAAATTTTCCAACGAGGGAAATTGTCTTTGATCCTAAATCAACATACATATAAAGTGCCAAAAGCCATTATTAAAATGGTGGATATAAGTAAATTTGGTTACCATATAACCGGTCATGTCCAATTTGACTCCCAATAAATCTCGAATCACATCATGGGTCATGCTCTCTGCAGCTGCTAATCTTGCATTGAGAGCAAATATCTGTGGAAAAAAAAAACATGTTAAAACGAAGTAATTAGCAAGTCCAAACTCCGAAGTCTATACAGAAGCTGTAGAATCAACATCCATGCGGTAAAGCCTACCTCTTTCTGTCGATTTGCTGCTAAGGATTCTAATTCTTCAATGCGCAGCCTTGCAGCAGTAAGATCCTCATCATTCTCTGATTTTATTTGTTGTGCCAAGCCCAACCCAATGCATTTGAATGGGGAACCAGAGCCTCTAGGTTTTGCCACATTTTTCTCTAACTTGTTCGCTGAATTACTTTGGGGAAGGGTGACTTCATGTTTGACTTGTTCAGCCATGGCTTCCAATGCCTTGAACTGTTTCCAATTTTGTAGTTTTCGAAATGGTTAGAAAATCAAGGAGAAAGAACATGTACTCTAATCCTACTAAGGCCAGAAAAAATGCAGCAGAACAACTTAATCCAATCAATATCCATTGGCATACCTTCTGCTTATACTCCTTTGCCTGGGCTTCTGCATGCAAATTTAGTTCAGAAATATGTGTTTTGCATTGGGCAATCTGTTGAACAAGAATGGAAACATATCAATCAAAACACTGCACCCACCTTGAAAAGTAAAAAACAAAGGCTTTGTTTTTAGAAAAATTGTATTTTTTCAGCATTATAAGCTTAAAATAAAAGTTACATAAAACTGAACCACAGTTCAACAGAAAGCTTTCACCTCTTTATCCTTGTTAGATATATCTGTTTCAAGAATTTGAATATGATCCAGGGCTTGTTGAAGATCTTTCTTCTTCTCATATAAACAGCTGCATAAACAAAGAAATAATATGTTGCCAATTGGAACCATTTATCATCACTTAGCACGGTATTGGCACCACAAATTAGATCAGAGCAATATTTCCAAACCTTTTCAAGTCAGCATCAGCATTTTTAACATTCTGCATCTGAACTTTTACAGCATGAAGCTCCAATTCTAGCTCCTCTCTTTGTAATCCTTGATGTTCAGCTTCTTCTTTGATAATGTCAACCTAACACAAGTTTGGTTTTTGTTAAACATGGTTATCATAGAAGTAGTACTTTCATGCAGCTTTATCACATTACAAAATCTGACCTTGTTTTCCAATACATTTATAGTACATTCTAGCTCTTCAACAGATCTCTCTAATAGCTTCACCTCAGCTTCCTTATCTTCAGCATAGGTCTTCCTTGATTCAGCCATCTATCATCAAATTTAATGGATACGATTGCACGACATGAATTATTATTAAATTAAAAGGAAGAAAGGAAATAATATTTTATACAATGTTAAACGAGACCATACCTTTTGAGCTTCGGTAGCAATAGCTTCACTTTGTTTAGCCTCAGCCTGTGCCTTTCCAAGCTTTTCTTCCAAGCTAAGCACCTCCACGTGAAGCTGATCTTTTTCACCAGCAACTTCATTTAAATTGCTACTCAAGGACTCTATGGTATCATTCATTTGGGAAATGACATTTCTCATTTCGGAGAGTTCGACCTCCAAGCTCTCAGTGGTCTTCTTCCTCTCTCTTAATTCATCTTCAAGAGAACTTCTTACTGCTAAGGTATCCTCAATATGAGCTTTCAACTCCTGATTTTCAGAGCAGAGAGGTTTCAAAGACTCACGTTCATTTGAAATATCCAACTGAAGATTGGAGATCATGTCTAGCTTCTCTTGCAGCTGCACTTCAAGCATTTGACTATGAATAACAGCCACATTAAGTTCACTTGACTTTACAGCAAGCTCATCTTCTAAAGCTTCTAAAGAACAAACCATTTCCTCAATTTCATCTTTTTGATCCTTGTTATTAGAAGCAGATTCTTGTAACAGGCTGAGATCAAATAATAGACCTTTCAAAACCTCATCCTTCCTCAACAACTCTGCCTGCAGAGTCACATTTTCAGATTCCAGCTCTTCAGCACGATGCTCTAAGTACTCAAACTCTTCTATGAACTTTGTTATCCTCTCTGCATTATCATGCAACTCCTGAAACATTTTATCAGCAATTGTAACACCTTCTTTATTCAATATGCCAAAAAACCTGCTACCTATCATATCTATAGTTTCCACTGAATCAACATATTTTGCAGCATTCAAGCTTGAGATTTTGTAAGTTTTAAAATTATTTTTCTCAAGAGATCTAAGTTTCTTGCTTAAGAGAGCATTCTCTTCCCTCAATGTGTTTACTCTCTCAACAGAAATTTGCAAATCATGACTTTTCAAACCTAAATCCTCAATGATGATAGCTTGAGAATGTTGGAGTTCCTTCAATTCAACAGCTTTCAGCTTTAGATCAGTTTGTAGACTGGTAATGCAAGTCTCCAAGGAAAAAGTTTTTTCTTTCAACTGGTGATGTTCCAGATTAGAAGCATCTAGGCAACTCATAGAGGATTCCAGATCAGATTTCCTCTCTTCCAAATCCTGGAGAAGTAGACGGTTTTCTTTCTTCAACATTCTTAACTCACTTTGTGCTTCTTCAGCTTTTTCTTGTAGAAAAGACGACTCAATTTCCCACTCCACCAAGAGCTGCTCTTTCAAACATGCATCTATTTTTGAAAAAATCATTTCTTTCTTTAAACCATCAATGACAGCATAAGCATTAATAAGCTTTTCCTCAGACTCAGCAAAGTGGACAACCATTTGTTCCATCTCTGATGCTATAATAAGAGACTTGAAGTCTTTCATGCACAAGTCTACCATATAAATCTCAGCCTGAGATTCGAGAAGCTCTTCTTTATCTTTGAGCAGTTGCTCTTGATCAAGAAGGGAAGCTACAAAATTTGTGTTACTCAAATCCAATTCCTTCATCAGAACTGTGAGCTGAGATCCCATATAGTTAGACCTTTGCAACATAACTTCCTCTTGAAACTGTAAATCAGATATCTTTTTCTCAAAAGTGACTAATTTGGCACTAAGCTCACCAGTTTCCTGTTCCTTCTTTGATATTTGATCAAAACTGTTCTTAATATCAGCTAGAAGTTTCCCCTTAATAACTCTACACATTTCAAGCTCTCTTCTTGACTTGGAATTGTGCTCCCTTAAATCAGCTATAACAGTATTCGACTCAGACAAGCCATGCTGAAGCAAACCATTCTCTGCATTCAGCCCTGTCAATGTTTCCAACAAAATTCCCATATGACACAGGTGAAGCACTGACACTGTACAGTTCTTCTCAATTATCTCTGACCACACATCTTCAAGCCATGACCGTGCTAGCTTCACCGAATCAAACAGCAGAGACTTAAGGCAATGGGAATGGGAATCACAAGCTACAGCCATGACATTCTGAGAGAAAGCAGTTTTCAACTCAGTGATGAGACCCTCCAGTTCAGCAACCAGATACCTTGTCTCAGTCAAACTTGAGCCAAACTGCTCTTCAAGGTCTTCAAGTTGCTGATCCTTTACAATATTAATGGATTGCAAGCTTTGTACCTGATTAATTAGTGCATCACTCTCATCGACTAGCGTGGCTTCCACTTGCTTCTGCCTATTAATATCAAGCTTCATGGTTTCGTTAGCAATCATGAGCCCATTGACCATAATATCTGCTTCTGTTATGGAGTCGTGTGCCTCCTCAAATTTAGCAAGAATGCAAGAGGCCTCTACAGCTTTCTGAGTTGCAATTATCTTTGCATCACCGACTTCATGTTCAAGAAACTGCCCAAAAGGATTGGAAAAGGAAAATATTGATAAAAGCAATGTAGGAATCTGTGGGCTTACATTTCTTTGCCCAATCTAGCAATCCAGTTGTATTTAAGCACTTTACTAAGCCTTTTTCTTTTTGTTCAGTTCAACCATTCAACAGTTATTCTAGTTAAATTGAGCCATATCAACACCTACTTTTATTATTCTCTGCCAAAGTGCTTGTTTATTAATGACATGGCCAAACCAGCCAAAATAGAGGGATGGACTAGCCTACAAACTAAAAATTTGACTCGAAATTAATGGGTAAGAAAAAACTAACTGTTGAACATGGTTACCTTTCAACAACACCAAGAGAGACACATGAAAAAACCCAAAGATGTTTTTACATGGTTCTAAGAATATACATTTAAAAAGTTAAACAGTTTACCTCTTTTGTTTGGCACCAATGAGTTCTGGTTTCCTGCATGGTGTGTTCAACTGTATCTATTTTATGATTGACAGCTCCAATCTTGAGTTCCAACAGCTTTTCGAAGTCATTCATCGTTTCTTCCAGAGCAAGTGCATGTGTTGCGAGGCACCTTAGGCTTTCCTTGCTCTGTTTCTCAAACAACTGGATCTCCTCTTTTTCATTGCATATCTTGCCCATCTCAGCTTGAACCTCTTTTAAGCTTTCCATTGCTGATTCTATTTCCTTTTTCAGAAGAATAATGGTCACTTCTCTGTCACATACATTCTTGCAAGTTTTCCCTGACTCCATACATTTGAAGGAACAATCAGATATATCAGTTTCCAGCTCCTGAAAAGAGTGCAAGTCCTTGTCATGTGTCCTTATGTTTGACTGCAACAACATCCAGGTGTGGCAAGAAATCGATCACCCTTTTCAAAGAATAACTACAAAAAAAATTGAATATCTGCAGTGAATAAGCTGTCTATCAGAAACCAAGAGCATTAGCTTACCCGTCTTTCATCACTGCCACCACCAGAGGTATAAAGCCTTTCTCTAACACTTCTTTCAGGACTTCTGTCACAATCTCTATACATGCCCGTGTGAGCCCTGAGTTTGGATACACCAGTTCTTAGCTCAGACAGCTTCTCCTTTGTCTTCAAAATGTCATTCTCTTCCATATCATCAAGCTTTTGTTTCATAGCAGTAGCACGCTGCTCCTCCTCCAAAAGTCTCTGCCCAAGTTCAGCGCAAGCTTCCTCTGACTTTGCAACTTCATTTTTAAGGGAATGAATATGTATTTCTGCTTCTTCAATCATGGTAGCTTGGTCCTTGAGAATAGCATCCTTACTCAAGATCATCTCCGCTGATTCTGCAAATCTTATGTCCTTATCCTTCAATGCAGTAAGATGATTAAGGTTTGCCTCTGATAATCTATTTACAAGTACAAAAGCAACAGTTGCACAAACAGATGCATTTCTTAGGTCATCTTCAGCCATCTTCATTCTTCCCCCCAGCTTTTGTTTCATAGCAGTAGCACGCTGCTCCTCCTCCAAAAGCCTCTGCCCAAGTTCAGCGCAAGCTTCCTCTGACTTTGCAACTTCATTTTTAAGGGAATGAATATGTATTTCTGCTTCTTCAATCATGGTAGCTTGGTCCTTGAGAATAGCATCCTTACTCAAGATCATCTCCGCTGATTCTGCAAATCTTATGTCCTTATCCTTCAATGCAGTAAGATGATTAAGGTTTGCCTCTGATAATCTATTTACAAGTACAAAAGCAACAGTTGCACAAACAGATGCATTTCTTAGGTCATCTTCAGCCATCTTCATTCTTCCCCCCAGCTTTTGTTTCATAGCAGTAGCACGCTGCTCCTCCTCCAAAAGCCTCTGCCCAAGTTCAGCGCAAGCTTCCTCTGACTTTGCAACTTCATTTTTAAGGGAATGAATATGTATTTCTGCTTCTTCAATCATGGTAGCTTGGTCCTTGAGAATAGCATCCTTACTCAAGATCATCTCCGCTGATTCCGCAAGTCTTATGTCCTTATCCTTCAATGCATTAAGATGATTAAGGTTTGCCTCTGATAATCTATTTACAAGTACAAAAGCAACAGTTGCACAAACAGATGCATTTCTTAGGTCATCTTCAGCCATCTTCATTCTTCCCCCCAGCTTTGTCATGATAGATGTTTTTGCATTCAGTTCTGTCTTCAGTAGAGCAATTTCTTTCTCCTTTTCATTGCATTCTTGCTGCTGTGCTTCATTCATAACAAGTGCAGCACCCCTTAAAGACTTCAGCATGCACTCCAGCTCACTTCTTTTATCTGTTGCATCCTCTAGACATCTTCCAAGCTCTTCAATCAATAATTCCTTTTCCGAGAGTATTCTGACCACCCTAACAACTTGCTCAGAAATCCAAATCCTTCTCTCTGGAAAGGAATTGGAAATGAAGTCCAGTTGACCAGAGGCATCAACAAGGTCCTCATGACCATCAGCAAGTATATTTTCAATCTCAGAACCCAGCAGTTCCCACTCTTCCGATAATGTTCTTAGTTCCCCATCTTTCATTTCAAGCCTTCCAAGTAACTTTTTATTATCTTCAGTCAACGTACATACTTTTTCTTGCAACTCCTTCAACTCAGTTTCTAAAACGGCGGCACCCTTTTGAGCCTCCATCTCTTTCAAATGACAATCATGGACTTCCTGCTGAAGAATAGCAAGTTCTTCCTGCAAACAGACAATAACCTCAGCAGTTTCAGCTTCAGCTTGCCGACGAATTTCATTCATTTCTTCTTCATTAGATGCCTGAAAAGCATGATCACTTTGGTACCAGATATTCATTTTCTTGGCCTTCTTGAGAGAGTCATGCATCCTCTTCAATTTCAGCTGTAGGGTGGAGTCTTCGCTCTCAATCATTTCAGGTGGCGGGTGATCTCTAAAAGCTCTACTGGAAAGTTGCTTTTTCAAGGCAATAATTTCAACTTCTTGTTCACTCAAAAGCTTCACAAAATGACTATTGTTTTTCCTCAAGTCCTCCATCTCATTGATTGACAAAAATTGTTGGGACTCAAGTGCTTCAGTAACAGACTTTGCTTCTTTTAGTTCGCCATTTGCATCTTCAACTTGTTTGCTCAGCAGCAAAAGTTTTCCTTTTGCCATCTCAAGATCTCTAGTCAAGCACTTTGCCCTTTCTTCAACTTCACCATGAGATGTTTTTTCCTCATGGAGAATAATCTTCAGTACATCCGATTCCAACTGCAAAACCATAATTTGCTCAGCACTTGTATTTGCCTGAATTGAATTCATCTCCTTTGGATCCCCATTTCGATCTGAACCCTGAAATTGATGTTTACTTCCTCTTGTTAGCAGGTAGATTACAGAAATAAAAAAGGCAACAAATAGCTGGTCAAATATAACCATACTGTTAGGAAAATAGGTATTGTTTGATTCGATTCAAGAGTCCTTAAATCAATAATCTCAGCATCTGTATATGTTTTCTTCCATACTAATTGAGATCCCATAAGCTAAAACAATAATAATAGCAAAACTGATAGTACCTTTATGGTTTTGATATTGCCATCTAGATGACAAGCTGAAGACTTGAGGTTATTCAACATAGTATGTAAATCATTAATTTCTCTGCAGAAGATGCAAGAAAAATTTGCCTCAAAAAGCAAGAAAATGCATGCAATAACTAATGGTTTCAATCTTCGGAAAAAAGAAGTCATATTTTTACTGAAAAAAGAAAAAAACCCAGATCCCCTGAGTCCTGACCTCCTAAGTTTTGCATTGTCCTCTAAACAAGAATTAAGGTTGTGCCTGCATTCTTCTAACTCATTGACAGTGCTTTTCAACTGAAACAATGAAAAAAGAATGACAAATAAGTCCCAGAGACTAATCTTAAATGTATCTTTCTGCCCAACAAAAAAAAAAAAAAAAAACCAACCTCTAACTGTAGGGAGTTATTTTCTTTGCTGATCCGAACAGCTTCCTGCATTAGATGAAAAATAAAATAAATCCAAGGTATCCAATATCATAAACTTTTAGGCCTCATTTCCATTCTATAAAGACTAATGTAAAGAAAAATCAACTTATCCTTTCTCAAACCAAATAAGTTTGGATGACAAAAACTATAAAATATAATAGGTAGTGTATAGACTATAGAGTGAACCTGCAATTGATCATTTGAGCTTGGGTAACTATGATGCTTAGACTTTTCATCAAGAAACTGAAGCAGCTGCAATATGGAAGACCAGAATTACAGATTCTCCAAAAAATAAATCAAATGGAAGAATAACAAGATCTTGGGCAAGAATTAGAAATACCTGATCCCGCAGTTTGGATATTTCCTCCAAGAGTATCTCTTTTTCTCCTTCGTAGAATTCTTGAAATCTACAAGTGCCACAATGAGAATAAATAGCAAAATAATTCATTAAATTTTGACACTGTCATCTGTTTTCAGAATATACCTTCTAAGTTGGTCTAAAAGCCTTATATTCTCTAAGGCAAAACGAGTTATTTCAGGATTTTTATCAACTTTAGCTTGAAGTAACTGGATCTCTTCAGAGAGTGTTTTATTCTCTTCGAATAAAAAAGAATCTGCAGGTAATGAGCCACGAACAAGTGACTCCATCCTTTGAATCTTGTCTTCCCGAAACCTAAGCATCATTTTAGTGCTTCTGGTGTCTTCCTCTCTTTGACGAACCTGTAAAGTATTTAGTGTTGAAAAATCAAGGCAACAGTTTAAAATGGAACAAACTCGGAAGTCAGGAAGCAAAAGACTACAATAATTACCAAACTATTCAATTGTTCAATCTCTGCTTCAAGCTTCTTGATAGAAATTTCTGCCATTTGCTCCCTTCTCAAGGCACCAGCAAGTGTTGACTCCAAAGAATTTAACTGCAAAATTTTTCAGAGTTCAAAAGAGATCATAATGTTAATATACTTAGTTTGACACTCCATTAAAGGAAAAAAAAATCACCATTACAACATAAGCCAGCTACCTGCTTAGTGGACATTCTCACAATGCCTTTGGATTCATATCCAAGTAAATCATCAATTTGTTCTTGACCCATTTCATATGTGTTATTATCAGAAGGATTTTCTGCCAATTGCATTGTACCACTAATTGTTGAACCAAAAGACAGAGACCGGGAGACATTCTGACATTTAAGAGCAGAAAGCTCTTCCTGTTAAAGAAAATCCGTTTCGATTACAGACTATTCAATTCACATGAATTTAGAAGAAAATAAATTATGATGAATGCACCACACCTTTAGAAGTCGTATCTGGTTTTGTAGTGCAATCACATCTCCAGTGGAATCTTCATTCACCACAGCCTACACCATTGACAGGAGAAATTTAATAGTGAAAAACTGAAGTATGTTTATAAAATATGCAAGGAAACTACGGCATATAATAGGAATAAACTCACACTGTTTTGAATTAATTTTGCTCGCTGTGCAAACTTTAGAGTGTTCAGTGTTTCAGTTGCACAGCTGCAAAGAGATAGAAAGTAAAAATAATGGAAGGAAGTTAATCAGAGTTATAAATAATGAAATAAAGTTAATCAGAGTTGTCATAGTTAGTCGTGTACAAGTTGAAATGTTTCAAAAGTGTCACAAAAAGAAACCAACCAGATAGAAGGGCTGACGTTAGCAATTATCATTGTCTTAGAATTTCCACCAAGTGAATCCTGTATTATATTTAATGTCAAATGTTAAATCATAACCAGTAAATGCAATGCAGTAAAGAAGAAGAAAAAACAGAGTCAGAAACTGACCTGAAGAAGAAAGGTTAGCTTTGAGTCTCTATATGGAATGTGCCGTGGCTTTCCATGAGCCACATCCACAAGAATCATAATTACATGACTGCAAACAATAATATGTACTCATAATTTTGACCAAAAAGGACTAAAAGTAAGCAAAAACAATATATTAAAAATCATCAATATTTGTTGAAGAAAATGGAAATGATTTAAGTACCCTAGTGTGGACAGAGATTTGTTTATGCTAGCTGCTTCCTTTAAACGCTCACCCTCAGCACCAGAAGTTTTCTGCCTATAGTAGAATAATATAAAAAAGACAGGAATCTTATCATACAAATACAAGCTAAAATATATACAATTCAACAAACTGGTGTATACCTCACCTTTCTGAACCAGCAAGATCAACCAGGTTTAATCTTGCAAACCGTAAATTAGTTGTGGAATCTTTTTCCCACCTGCTCTCAATTACGCAAGTAAAAACACTATGTGAGCGACTGCTCTCCCTGTTCATATTTGTTGCTGCAACTTTCCTATTTAAAGAACCCTATGCACAAAAAGAACACTAATTTAAAACAAGAATATATATACAATGGAAAGAGAATGGACAGAGAGTTTGAGCAGCAGTTTCCTAATACCCAAATTGATAATGAATTAAGGATTGTAACCTGAGATAAAAGCTTCAAAATGTCAGTTACGGTCTGAACTTCAAATTCAGAGAGATTTTCCACGTACACTCCTTTCTTAACATCTTCTCTCAGCTACAAATTCAGAATGGCATAATGAAAAATAGCTGAAACAAATTAATGGTAAACATAAGAAAAGAATAAACTTACAAGCAAATTGGTAGCAGAGGGATCAAGAAGATCTGTTATTTGTTCATTATAAATCTCGAGGAAAGAGCACTTGCAATTGTATTTTAACTTCTCATCTCTTCGGGTTTCCTCTTCCTGTAATGAAAGAGAGAGAGAGAGAGAATCATTCATGACCATGATTTCCAATCTTATGTATTAAACCGAAAGAGAGACAATTACAGCTTGAATTCTTGCAAACAAAAACTCAAATATCCGTGGTGTCATTCCCCGTTGTGGACTTGGCTTGAGTTCCAAATCTTCAATCTCACCAAGCATTGTATATGTCTTTCCACTTCCTGTCTGCAGGTCCAAACCCAGTGATGTCAAGCAAACTGATATAATTTGGAAGAAGGGAACAAAATGTTTGCTGCATCATTGGCTTAGGTTATTAAAGTTGAATTAAACAATCAATTCCGAACTTTAGATACTACTGCAGGATATCACTTACTTTCCTACGTATGTCTCATGACAGAAAGGTAGTAGTTGATGCATGGTTGCATATCTTTTCACAGTATGCAATGAGCAACAAAAGTACATAACAAACAAAATGACTTTCCTTCAGACAAGACTAAATTTTGACTTTTTTTTCTTCTCCCTTTTGGCAAGGTAGGGCTCCCAAGAACAACCCTAGTCCTCGAGTAGTTTTAGCATGTACACACTTGACACTACAAGTTTGAAACCCCACCATATTGACACTTAAGCTAGGGTACCTGGACAACTGCTACATTATCATTCATCATTTCAGACATAAAAAAAACTTGTAGGGAACACGAGACACTTGAATATCACAAGATTAGAATACCCAACACTGATGTAGCGGTTTCATAGAATAGTTAATGAATACACATCAAAGCAACAGATACAAGAAACCAAGTCAGGTGCTGCACCTCTATTTTTCTCAGCCAAACATGCCATAATATTAATACTCTAGTTACTTCATATTACCTAATTGTGTGAAGAAGGGTATGCAGTTGCTGTTTTGCATTACCAACGAAAAGAAAAATGATATCAAAACATCCTAGGCTTCAAGAAATTACCTGGCCATAGGCGAACATACAGCTGTTATAGCCAGATAAGCAATTTTCCACCATTCTCAGACCAGCCATCCTAAAAAGAATTTCCTGCAATATCTAATGTGTGAAAAAACAGATTACAGGAAAGGGAAATCTTTCTCCATAGAAATGTTAAATTTGTCTGTCACCAAACCTGGTCTACTGTTTCACATGCCACATGATCAAACATGAATCTTGTTTCTGGTTGCCCAATCCAAGCGATGCCTTGAGAACTTTCTTGCTTTAAGCATCTGTTATAGCCATGTGTGCTCTTCTCCATGCCATTGAGAGGACGGACACGAATAAGAACCTAGGTAAGATTTAAGAATCATCACCACAAACAGAAACTTAGTCCAGAATTTTCCTCAATTAGCACAGTGAAAGATAAACATTTGCAATTGAGACAACATTCTTTCCCGCTTCTACATATGACATCACAAAAATGCGGTATTACCTGCACATTGTGATCCGTCCAAAAAGACGGGTCTTCCTTAAGGTCAAAGTGAGGAACTTCAACAGTATTCACAACAGTAGGCTGACCACAAGAAGAAGAACTAGGCACTCCTTTATACAATGCAGCAAAATTTCCTCCACGCATCCCTCCATTCCCATCAAATTTGTTCCTAAAACCCGAAGCCGGAGGCTTACTAACGCTCTTTGTTGGCGTACTCTGAGTCGAGTTGCTCTCAGAATAACAACTTGAGTTGGTCCTCCCTATTCCCCTACTCACCCTTGGCGTCTTATTTGTCATCCCTCCATTTCGCAAATCGGATTCGGAAGCCTCATTCTTCGCCCAACCAAACCTATTTTTCGGCAAGAACCCATGTTTATCTGGGGTTTTAAAAGGCAAAGTCGAATCGGGCAGTTTAGCTTTGGGCTTAGTTGGAGTTCTGTCGATTCGGCTTCGAATGCTTCCTTCTGGTTCTGGTTTAGGATTTGCCGTTGGATCTTGAATCGTGTTGAGAGGAGCCCTACTTGATCCATCGATACTATGTTGAGAAGCTAGTGAGTCTCTAGGGTTTACTGGAACATTCTCGACTTCCTCGTTCTTGCTCGAGTTCCGCCTCAAAAATTTGAAATCTCTCAACATTCTGGTAAATCTATGTACAAAAAAAAGTGTAAAAAAGCAAAATATATATATTAAAAAAATGAAATTAGAATTTAAAATGCGAACCTGAAAGTGGAATTGAAAAACAAAATCCGACTTCGACTTCCTGCAATTATTTTCTTGATAGAACAAAAAAAAAATAAGGTTTCATGTCAGATCTTGGTAGATTAAAGAATTTGATGCTCTGCTTGTTTCTGGGTTTTTGGTGAAAGGGTTTTTTTGGGCGGGGGGAGGGGTTTGAAATTGAGGTAGTGAGATTAAGAAGATGGACGGTGAAGATTGGATTTTAGATTTTGGAACGTTGGCGGTTTTTGGATTTCAATTTGGAAGGGACTTGGGTAAAAAAAAGCGAAAAGTGCGAGGGTATCATGTGTAATTGTGACAGATTTAAATTTTTGCAACGGCTAACTTATTATAACGTGGCTTTCAGCTGTGGCCTATATATTGATTTTTATTTGGAAAGGGGAAAGGATAGGGTACCCCTACACCTTATTTTATAAAATAATTATTTTAATAATTTTATATTTGATGATTGTGTATATATTTATACACTAAAATGATGTTACCTCATTCGAAAAAAATTAAAAAAATTAAAACTAAATATTTTTATTTTTAATTAAATGATATTATCTGATTTATTAATCTGTATCAAATATAAATTCTATTTTAATTATTATTTTTTATAATCTGATAGTTGTTATCCCACTCCCATACTTTTACATGATAACTAGATTACGGCAACTATGTGGGTGGATGAGAATTTTCGCTGCGTTCTTAACCATTGGCCATAATTCCAAAGGCACCCCATGATTGATCACTTATAAAAATCCCCACTTTTTACATGCGTTTCCAATCTCCAAAACAAGTTCTTTGATATCGCTAGGAGGTTGTATTTTGTGACTTGGATGAAAGCTGGATCAACCTCTCCCATGGCTCTTTTGACAGTGATAGCTACTAGCTAGATGATGGTAAATCACTATATTATTCCTTATCAAGTGATTAAGGTTTGCTTAATAAAATATATACATTGAAAATGGACAGTTTTCTGAAAGAAACAAATCTTACAGCCAGTGGAGTCTTCCTGGGAAGGTTTTGCTCAGTGTGTCAAATTGTGATTAAATGGCTTCCAGGTTGCATTATCCCAGATCACCCTTTTTCTACTTTCCTCTATTAATGGAGATTGGAGAACAAATTCCATTCCATTAACAAAACAAAGAATGATAAAAACTTTCCCCACTTCAGTCACTGTATTGTGCCTGTCCACAGTTTTAGTAAAAACTTTCATATAAAAGTACAGATATTTTTCAGAACTTTTTCAAGGATGCAGCTCAGTATAGTGGAGAAGCTCAGTAAAAATCTTCTTGCTATTTCCAGTTCGATTTTCCAGAAAGCTAGACATAGAATCAAGAAGAAAATTTCTGAAACTTCTCAAATCCGTAAAAAAGAATATGATATTTGAATTTCTTTTGATCCTTAATGTGGAAATATACTGTTCAACATTCCAAATTAGCATTCAAGTTTAACACAAAGAAAACTACACAAAAGAAACTACTTTACCCCCTGCTTAAAAATGAGTTCAGTTTCAATGGCGTAGCATAATAAGTTTGGTGAGACTGGGGGTTAAACTCATCTAAGGTGCAACTATTTACAAGCAAACTAACAAGACATATAGATAATTCGAGTTTTCAAGCAGCTGGCATTGAGGTCGAAAGGACTACGTAAGACAAACTTTGGATTCCATCCTGGATTTTGCTCACTGCAATGGTCTGATCACCACGAAGATGTTCGGAGAAGGAATTAGCTTTCTCCTGGATTGATGCCTGTGGAAGTGCTTCATGTGAATCCGCATTAGCACTCTTAATGGCCACTAGATAAGCTTCAGCTACATCAGATATGCCTGAAGAACACATTTAAAAGATAATCACCCTCAGTTTATCTTTGCTCACATGTACCAATGTAAACATACATGATATAACTGATAAGAAAAGAAAAAAGGTATATGCTCCAAAAGGAGTACAAGGAAACTAACCTGTGATAAAGCTGCTGGATACAGCTTCGACGTATCCTGTCATTGATTGTGCCTTTACTCTGATTAGTTTAGCCTTCTCAATGGAATCTTCGGGCCAGTCAATATTCATCAAATCGCCATCAGCATCTTCATCTTGAACTTTGTTAGAACCAGATATGACAGATTTACCCAGCATCAGGAGATGAGACACCGCAAAACAGCACATTTCTGAAAGCCTCTGCATAGACATGCATAGTCGGTTTATATTCACCGAGGTACACACAATAAAGATCATATCGAAAAACAATTGTCAAAATGTTCCAAAAGAATTTGAAAATATCTCAATACATGAACCCCCTCTGAGTGCAGCGACTCTAGCCTTCCAGCAGTTCTTTGAATTACATCATTAACAGCTAATCCTGCCAATGCATTTGTGAACCTGAAAATGTTGTGGAATTATTAACAACAGAGCAGCATCATTTACAAATAATACTATGCTTATCAGAAAAAGAAAAAAGACTACAAATAACAGTTTATAACACTATAAAATGTGTTAATAGTACAGAACATGAGTTATATCACTATTGTTGTATATCCATTCTGAGTTCATACAGGATCAAGAAACCCTACACACTTGCAACCATGCATATAATATAAACAATGTTGGGCAAAAATCCATTTTTGTGTATTGCAAAGCATGTGTAAGATTCAAATTTGAAAGGATGAAAATGGAGTAGTTATCGAGCAGAGGCTACTGAGCATATGGAAACAAACAAAATCAACCCAGTTAAAGGAAATTCAAATTTGATAATTAGAACTGGATGAGCTCCTGAATGAAAGCCCAAATAGAAGATACCTATAAGTAGTGCAGACAATCAGAGAACCGCATTATATAGCCATTAGCCACTAATACCTTGGTGCAGAAATTTTCTGAGCTAAGGTAAATGAAAAGAAACTGTGTTCAGCAAATTACCCGGCAGCCATATCAGCAGCCTTGCTGACACTTGAATCATGTAAAATTTTCATCTCATCATGATTGCCCTCAGTTCCAGTCTCTATTTTCTTTCCTTTGGCCGACTCTGGACCATTTCCATCCATTTCAGCATCTAAACTGAAAATTTGTTGGATTTGTTTAAGCTTTCCCTCATACACAGATTTCTGTTCGGATGGTAATTTTGCTTTTCTCCGATTAAATAGAAGGGCATAATGGCTGGACAATGCTTCCAGTTCCTGACAGCATTATAGTTCAGCAATTTGAAAGATATAATCATTTCAATCATCAAATATCAACTTCAAGGATAAGAGGTTAACCTCCAACTGCTCTGGACCTCCATATATGTAGAAGCATCGATAAAAACTAACTTCCTCAAACGACTGATCCTCGTCAGATGGCTGTTCAGTGCCCTTAGGGTTCTTTTCAACTCCTATACCAGTTTCAGTGATCAGTAAATCCATAGTCTCCTTTCCCACATATTCAAGCACTTGCATTCCCTTTGTTGTAAAGGCTTTTCCAGTCTGCAAATTAAAGATGAGAAATAAGAGATCATCGTAACATTACCAAACAGGATAATAAGGACTACACAATGACAAACCTCAATTAATGATGGTGCAACTGAACCAGTGGGTAAACCTCCATGCTGAATAGAATCCGCAATGTTTGCAGCAGAATGCTCAAGCCTAGACAATAAAAGAGAGAAAAACTTATTAGTGGGAAAATGTTTCAAGAGTATTCATTTCTTGAGTTCTATGACAACAATTGTGGAATGCTACTACATCAGGAGAAAATAGAAGGAAATTATACAATGAAGCACAAAATCAAGCAGCAGCCTATGTTACTCAGTTGTTTATCTTAGCATGAAAAATCCCATTTCTTGAAGTAAGCATCTATCCAGACATGACACTAGACTATTCTAAATGCCAGGAAAATTCTACTCAGTCTCATGCAAAACATAAGTGGTTAATGTCTTGAACATAGTCACGTCACGGCTTCTGCAGAGGAGTGGGAAGATCCAATATACAAGAAAATATTCCATGATGATAGAACCCTGAACCCATTGGTTTAGAAATTAAAAATCTTCGCATTGAATGACTTCCAATTTTTTTTTTGAAGATGCATTGCAATTAACAAGCATCAATCATTCGTTTTCTATTTTTTGTTTGTTAGCTCCTGGGAATCAACTAATTATTTAAAAACCAAACTCTATATAGCTTGCAATTTGAACAATCAATCTTCTGCCATGTGCAAATAATAACAAGTGGCAAAAAATGATACATTGAAATGCATGAAACATACTTTTGAACAAGATTGGTACCCCCTTTCAATGCACTCCCTAGTGCTTGCCATGCACCAGAAGCCAAATTCTCCACAGAGTTGTCAAAAACCTTCAAACCCTGCAAACAATGAAAGTAGGACATAACAAATCAAAAACCAAACTGGTCCATCATAATGACATGATACGACTGTCAGTGCACATTGCTGTGTCTGCAGAAACAAAGCACAAAGATTCAAACACAGATGAAAAGGCAAATCCTGCAGGATTACCATCATCCCAGATTTGTGCAGCAAGTACTAGTACACATAACATCAAAATGGATAAAAAGACTTGCCTGGCCAAGGAAAGAATCGTCACTTGCTTTCTCTAATTTAGCCAGAGCAGACTTTCGTAGCATGTCATTCTCATCTTCACTTTTCTTTTCACTTGGAGATTCCTCTGCTTCTTCCTCCTTAGAAGATTCCAAGTCTTCAGCAAGTTGCATATCTGCAATGCTCTTGGCAGCCTTCTCTGTAACCACAGAAGCCTGCATCCAGAAAGCACTGCTTAAGAAAATTGAAAACAGCCTGTTATTATAATTCTTTACTTATCAGTTTATGTTATTCAGGATATTTCTTGATCATAAAGATAATTCTCATTTCTCAATACTGGATAGTGGATACCATAAAAAGGATTCTCACTACTGGAAACAAGAAAGTTTCAAGTAACCATTTGAAATGTTTAAAGATGCCATATCACTTCCTAAATCCTACATACAACACAGAAACTCATAATGCACAAACTGAAAGTGTTAAGAGGACAGTGAAAAGATAAATATGAAAATTATTGACCTGAAGAGGGCACTTGTTGATCTTAATATTATTATACCATTTTCCTTTTCAACAGTTCCAGCTTCACT
Source organism: Fremontodendron californicum (assembly GCA_030761205.1). Taxonomy (NCBI): domain Eukaryota; kingdom Viridiplantae; phylum Streptophyta; class Magnoliopsida; order Malvales; family Malvaceae; genus Fremontodendron; species Fremontodendron californicum. The sequence continues at coordinate 2,553,017 of JAULJL010000013.1, read as the reverse complement.
AAGGATAAAATGGTAATAGTTAGCGTAGGAAAAGCTAAATGCAAGTGATCCCTCAAACCAAATAGGAAAAGTAAATATTGAACTCAGACTTCTTAAGGAAAATGGCATAGTTGCAAGTTTGACAAGACTCGTTTTCAAATGATGAGATGGACAAATTTTTCACTAATAATAGTGAATAGAGTTCTTTGTAAGGAATGTAATTTCAGCAATAATTATAGTATCTAGTATATATGGGAAACTTAGTGATATTTCTACTACCAGCAGGTCTAACATAATGAGTAAAAGACTATAATGGCAACTGATTAGGTCCTTGAACAGTGAGCTACATCTTTGAGAAAATGCATTTAAAGCAAATCACAAAAAGCTCCACCTAGAATGAAAAAAAAAAAGAGTTCATATATATAAATAACACATATTTCCTTTCACATAATCAAATTGGGTTATGTACATCATAACCATTTTATCAACACATGAGTTCAAAAAAGGTGGGGCAAGTAAGGATCTAATATAGTTAACTTTTTGAGATGTAATGATAACATTCAGAATATACAAATCCAAAACCTAGGCTGTGAATTTTCACACAAGATTAGGTCTTTAAACAGTGAGCTTCATTTTTCCCTTCCTACACTTCCAATGCTTCACATATCAAACACAAAGTAAGGTTTAATTCAACAAAACCAAAATTGTCTAATAACTAAACCCATAGTGAATAAGGCTTCCACAGTATCAAAAACCTACTAAATTAAAAAAACAAAGTGACTCTCTCTTCAAAATGGGTATTCGAAAAAAAAACCCCAAAACAACAAATTTCACTCCAAGATCTGAATTGACTCAAACCCACATATCTAAACATAAAAAATAAAAAAAAACAATATTTAATTGGAATACCAAAAACAATACACGAAAAAAAAATCCCATAAATTGATTATATACATAAACAAATATTAAGAGAGATAAAAATGAATCGTACATTGCGAGTGATCTCCTCAGCGGCAACAGTGGCAGCCTTTTGAAGATCTGAGAGAACAGAGAAAGCAGAGAAACCCCAACCGCCCCATCCTCCTCCACCCTTTGGTGTTGTAGTTGAAGCTGGTCGTTGCTCCTCCTTCTTGGGTTCTTCTTCTTTTCCTTGTTCTTCCTTTTCTGAAGATACCTTTCTTTCTTTATCTTCCATTTGTTGTGGTGGTGGGTTCTGGGTATTTTCCATTTCTTTTCTTTGTTTACGCATCAAAAGAAGAAAAAAAAATGGAGAACAAATTAAAAGTTCGTATATAGAAAGAATGAACCTATAAAAAAAAGGTTCTCTTTGGTTTTGATTTTCTGGTATTTTTAAGTTTTATAACAGAGATAAGATTGAATGAGATCTGTATAGGATATTGGAGCTTCAAGTTGTTGAGACTTGAGGGGGGGGGGGGGGGTAGCGGCTGTTTTCAGTCGAAAATTGACCACGAAACCGTGACTCAACGTGCGTTCGAAGGCAATCGACTTTCAAACGATAAGCAAATTAAACGCCGTTTTGTGGTTGGTTGGGGGCCTTGGGGCCATTGGGCCATACTTTTAACTTTCCCTTCTCTCTTCCAAACGGACCAAACCTATTCACGTTCTCAACCCATTGTCTGTTTTAAATTTTATCTAGGTCTAATTTAGTATTGCTGCTGCGGTTCTGTTTAAAAAAAATGTGTTTAAAAAGATGTTTTGAAATTTTTTTGTAAAAAATGATGATTTGAGATTTTTAAGTGTTTGATATTGTTGTGAAAATATAAAATATTTGAAAAGGACATCATGTTAAAAAATAATGAATAAGTTATTTTTTAATAATAATTGAGTAAATTAACAGTATTAAGATGTATCAAAAAATAAATTATGAAATTTAATTTTGAAAATTTATATAAAAAATATTATTTTTAGATTTTCTTCAAAAAATAAAATTATTTCATCTTAAAAATAATTATATTTTTATAATTCCGAAATATGTAAATATATGATAAGTGGATAATGTTTTATATTTAAAATAAAATCTAAAAATAAACACTTATATACACGTCATATAAACATATAAAAAATGTATAAATATATATTTAATGAATATTAAAATCATTATACTTTCAAGATACAAATTGTCAACAGCAAACACACCTATGAAGGTGTGTTTGCGGTTGGCTTGGCTTGTGCAGCTTAAAAAAGGCTTTTACCTCAAACCATGAGTCATTTAGGATTGCTTTGGCGGTCAAAAAGAGCTTTTGGATAGTCAACTGTAATCCTGAACGAAGCTTATAAAGTTTGAGTTCAGTTTTGATACATTGATACAAAAAATTTCATTTTTTTTAGTTATCTTTTTAAATTAATTTTTTTATGAGATAATTTCATATAAAATTTTACTATTGATTTTACATTTTGATCCTAATAAAGTCTTAATCACAAATATCATTTCAATGCATATTCATTTGATTCAGCAGCTAGTTGATTGATCAATAAAATAAACAATTTTGATTGATGGGTGCTTTCTTGGATATAGAATCGCCCCAAGTTTTAATCTGTTTACAACTGTACATTTAATCAAGTCCCTTCTTCTTTATAGGAGGCTATTTTTATCAGAATTTTGTACATTCATAAGCCAGTGAAGTTTTCAGTGTGGCTGATTGATGATCCCAAGGTCTATGGTGAAAAAACCTATGAACTATTACAAATTTACAAGCTAGAATAATACAAAAGTTAAAAACAGGGGAAAAATACTATTCTTTTAAGATTTCATGAAGAAAAAACTGAAAATCTAAGTTTCTGGGTGTTGGAAAATCTCCAAGTAGAGTTCATTTATACGAGCATGGTACTTGAAGTTATCTATGCCTTTGTTGTTTGGATATGCAGCAGAGTTAGCAAAAAGAAGCCCAAATCCAGTGATGGAAAAGTGACAACTACTACAACCCCAGTTTCATTGCTGGAAGTTAAGGTTACTCTTCCTATGAAGGTAATATTTGGGGATATAACAGTTGCCAAGAATTATGATCCACCAGAACTGGCTCAAATTCCAAAAACCAGGCTTGGTGAAGGTACTTTGGGGACATTGTTTAAGGTTGTTCTTGAATGTGGTTCAATTGTCACAATCCGAAAGATCCGAGAAGGGCTGATCATGGATGCAGTTAATCTCGAGTTGTGGATTAACTTCTTTGGAGGAATCCAGGATGATTGGCTCTTGCCAATACATTTCAGTTTTTGGTATGGTGGAGAGGCTTTTATTTTGTATGAGTATTTGATCTTGGGAAGTTTGGAGGAGCTGTTACATGGTAAGCCATGATTTCTTCCTATACCTTAACCTTATTTTAAATTCCATTTCATAGGTTATATTTAGGAGTGAGTATTCGATCGGTTCGATTTTAAAATTTTGAAAATCGATTAAATCGAATTAACTTATAAAATCGATCGAATCGAACCAAAAAATATCTCAAAATCGAACTAACCGAACCGAAATTAATCGATTCGGTTCGGTCGGTTTTTCGATTTCACTCTAAAAATTTGGGTTATGGGTTTTTTATTTGTTTGGGTTATAAGTTGTTGGGTTGGGTTTTGGATTTAAGTATATTTAAACAAAAATAATATTACTTATTTATTTTTTAATTAATTATCGGTTTATTCGGTTGGTTCGATTTAGAAATAAAAAATCGTAAATCGACCAAATAAATCGAATTGAATAATCGAATGAACCCTAAAATCGAATAAACTGAACCAAATAAACCGAATTTGGTCGATTTCGATCGAGTTGTCCGTTCAAAATTTTGCTCACCCCTAATTATATTTCTGATTCTACCTGATTAAACTAGCTTGTTAAACTATTACTTGAAACTCTTGAACATGTTAACAAAAGAAACTCAGATACTTTTGGCAGCTTATAGAAATAGTTACAAATAGATGATGTTAGAGACTTAAGAGTTTTAATTTAACTTTCTATCAGTTGCAAATGTGTAGGCAGTGAAGGGATTCAGTTCACTCCATTAAGCTGGGGAATTAGGAAACAGATAGCATTGTGTGCAGCCCAAGCAGTTGCCTCAATTCATAGCCGAGTAACTGCAAATGGGGAAGCACTTATTTGTGGGGTGATTAAGGCTTCAAACATCTTGATCCGAATGGATTTTTCTGCATGTCTTTCTAGCTACGAAACGCCTTACCTAGTATCCCCAGAAATGATAATCAAAAGGAATCCTGGCCGTGTAGCGCCTGAACTAAAGAATCATCGAAAAATGTTTACAAACAAGTCTGATGTTTACAGCTTCGGAATACTGCTATTAGAGCTAATTACTGGGAAAAGGCCTTCATTGACCAACCTGGTAGAGTACATGCTAGAGAAGAAAAGGAAAGAAGGATTGAATAGTATATGTGATAAGAAAATGGGAGAAGTGAATGAAAACATGGTCGGAATGATTGAAATTGCCTGGCTTTGTATGTCACGCAATCCACAAGATAGGCCTTCCATGGATGATGTAGTGCAGATGATCCAAGTCTTGTACTAACTAAGAACCTTTTGGTCGTTTTTGTTTTTAGTTTGGAGATAGGAACCAATTATATTGTAAAGCTACATTGTCTTGTATTTAAATGTTATAAAATAACAATAAAATGGTGAAACTGTTGATTTCACTTGATGTAATAAATGATAATATGGCTTACCATGAATTGTCCTAAGCATATACCATCATATACTATAAAACTTCTCTACTAATCATGTTACAATTTGAATGGATCCATTGAGAAGTTAAGCTAACAAAATGCATGTGTAAATGGCTTCTTCTTTTTTTTACCCAAAAGAGAGAATACAAAATATAAAGATTGTGAAGGTTATACTATTTAGTAGCCTGGGAACATTGGTGGAGGTGGCGATGAGTACTGGAATCCCAAGTTTGGAGGGAGGACAAATTCTTCGGTAGGTGGCGGTGCAAAAGAAACAGTAGGAGGAGGAGATGGAGTTGGAGCTGCTGGTGGTGGTGATGGTGGTGAGTAAACTGGTGGTGGGGGTGAGTAAACCGGTGGAGGTGGTGAATGAACAGGTGGTGGAGGGGAGTAGACAGGAGGTGGTGGGGGTGGTGAATGAATAGGTGGTGGAGGGGAGTAGACAGGAGGTGGTGGTGAGTAGATTGGTGGAGGTGATGAATAGACAGGTGGTGGTGGAGAGTAGACAGGAGGTGGTGGTGAGTGGATTGGTGGAGGTGGTGAATAGACAGGTGGTGGTGGTGGTGAGTGGACTGGTGGAGGTGGTGAATAGACCGGTGGTGGTGGTGGTGAGTGGACTGGTGGAGGTGGTGAATAGACAGGTGGTGGTGGTGAGTGGACTGGTGGAGGTGGTGAATTGACAGGTGGTGGTGGTGGTGAGTGGACTGGTGGAGGTGGTGAATAGACAGGTGGTGGTGGTGGTGAGTGGACTGGTGGAGGTGGTGAATGGACAGGTGGTGGTGGTGAGTGGATTGGTGGAGGTAGTAAATGGATAGTTGGTGGTGGTAAGTAAATTGGTGGAGGTGAATATACTGGTGGCGGGGGTGAGTGGACGGGTGGGAGTGTTACTTTTGGTGACTCGGGAGTAGGTTTCTTAGTTGCTGGTGTTAATTTTGGTGGCTCCGATGTTGGGTTCTCAGGTGCTGGTGGCCTAGTAGGAGTCACTGGAGATTGATCATGTGGATCAGGTACTGGTGATGGTGCTGGTGGTCTAGTAGGAGTCACTGGTGGTCTAGTAGGATTCACTGGAGATTGATTATGTGGATCAGGTAATGGTAATGGTGCTGGTGGTCTAGTAGGAGTCACTGGAGATTGATCATGTGGATCAAGTACTGGTGATGGTGCTAGTGGTCTAGTAGGAGTCACTGGAGATTTTTTATGTGGATCGGATAATGGTGATGGTGGTCTAGTAGGAGTCACTGGAGATTGTTTATGTGGATCGGATAATGGTGATGGTGCTGGTGGCTTAGTAGGAATCACTGGAGATTGCTTATGTGGATCAGGTAATGGCGATGATGCTGGTGATAATGGTTTAGGGTGCTGGTATACTGGAGAACGTTGGTGTGGGTCCTCTGGCGTGGATGGTGTTGGCTTTGGAATTTGAGGAGCTATGACTGGAGGTTTTGGTTGTGGCTTTGGCATTGGAGGAGCTGTGACTGGAGGTTTTGGTTGTTGCTTTGGCATTGGAGGAGCTGTGACTGGTGGTTTTGGCTGTGGCTGTGGCTTTGGCTTTGGAAGAGTTGTGACGGGTGATTTTGGTTGTGGCTTTGATGGACTAGATTTATAAGGCGATTGTGGTTTTGAAGGTGAAGAGCCTCCAGCACACTTGTCCTTGCTACAATTCACAGGGCGACTCACTACGGGATGGCATTCCTTAGCTGACTTCTGCTTTGGCCTACCAGCCAAACAATTGCTGGTATCATCCAATACAATGTCCTTCCTTGAAGGTGGTATGCAAGCATTGGCCTCTCCTTTAAAGTAGTTGTAAGAGAATGTGAAATTGGACAAGCTTGACAACTTGCAAACATTCTCGGGCACAATTCCTGTCAGCTTGTTGTGGGAAATATCTAAAAGGTCAACCTTCTTCAAGCCCAAAAAGCTTTGTGGCAAGATACCTGTAAATGAATTAAAGCTGGCATCGAAAACAGTTACATTACCAAGTAACCCAACTTCGGCTGGGAAGCAACCGCCAAGATCATTTTTCATGAAAACAATCTCATTCAGGTTCGCCATTTTGCCAATGCTGTGTGGAATGCATCCTTGGAATTTGTTGTTTGCAAATGTCACAACAGACACAGTGGATTGACCAATCGTTTCAGGAATGGTGGAAGTGAACCTGTTGTTGTTCAAGAACAATGCATCGAGGTTCTTTTCGAAAATCTCAGGCGGTACTTTGCCTTCAAAATCATTGAATCTGATATCAAGAAACTTGATACTTGGCCATGATAAAGCAACATCCGGGAAAGGACCAACAAAGCGGTTGTTGCTGACATCAAATTCATGCATAAGCGTAAGCTTAGACAAGCTCTTGGGTATAATCCCACAAAACCTGTTAGAATTTATGTGGAACAATGCAAGATCCGTCATCAGCCCCAACTCCGCCGGAAGGTATCCGGCAATGTCACCGTGATTAAGATCGACGCCGGCCACAACACTCAATTTCGGGTCATCCAATGCCGGAGCACAAAACACACCATTGTAGGCACACACATTCGGTCCAACCCAGTTGCCGGTTGTGTTCAATGGATCCGAGTACATTGCCTTTTTCCAGGCATGAAGGCCAATGTAAGCCCTCTTCAGCCTTTGATTTGCAAAAGTTTGAGTTATTTTGACTTCATATTCAAAATCATCAGGAAGTTCGCCATTTTCAGGGAGGGTTAGGAGCTGGCGATGAGCTATATAAGATGCTTCAGCATCAGATAATGCAAAAGTAGATGTTAATAATGAAGATAAAAAAGAAAAGAAGAAAAGAGAGCAGCCAAAGACCTGCAATCTTCGAGGTTTAGCCATTAGTGACCACCTTGGTAGGCCCAAGGCTGCTTATAGGAGGCAAAGGGGACTAAAGAGGAGAGGATTATATTGAGGGAAAAGAAAGGTATGGTTTAACAGCTAGCCATTTAGAGGTCATGGGAAGTTGGCTCTTGTTCTAGCATCGGAAATTTTGTTAAAGTTCGTTTGGGCACCATACAAATTTAGACGTGTCTCTAATTTTAGAGACAAATTTAGGGAGAGGGATTGGTTGCTTGGTGGGATGAAACAAGAAAAGCATAGCTAAAAACAAACAATTGACCAAGTCTTGCTTCTATATTTTGCTATTTTTTAAGGAATATGATGTGGCAAAATCCAGACAATAGGCAATAAACTTACTCTTCTCAAACACAATGGATTAGCTACTTTTCCCCTTCTTTCAACTTCACTGTTGTGATTATAATCAACAGAATGACAGTGAAGTAAGCCACAGCGACTTTCACAAGATTCATTCATGTTTTCACTATTTATCATCAAACACTGCTAGGATTCAAGAATGTGAAATTTTTTGCTGCAATGAACAATCTTATTCTGGAAATACAATTAAACTTTTAAACAATATACAAAACTACAGTCTGAGGGTCTGAGGTTAAGTAAAGAAATTTCAAATGCTGAGATTCGAAACCTAAACTTACTAAATACCATATTTTAAAAGTGACTGCGACTAAACCCCGGATTCAATAACAGTCAGTTTGCCACTTTGATACAATTCTCCAGAGCAATCCCAATCCCCAATATCACTCAGCTCAAAACCTCACAACTGAAGCCCTTGAAAACCCTTTTTGCCAAAAAACCAAATTGACTAAAAAAAAAAAAAAAAAACTCCCAACACAGTTTATCTACAATGAAGCTAGTGTATGATACTTAATAACAACAAGCTTTCCATTTATCAATCGGTCTCGTGGTCAGGTGCAGGAGAGTACCAAGCAGGAAATGTACCTTTAGTTCTAAGCATTCTGGTAAAAGAGGAATCAGGCATTCTTGCTCTCTCTTCCTCCTCTAATTCTTCTGCAGATTTTGGCAACCCATCTGGGATATGAAAGAATTTCTTACCTTCATTTTCAGTATGCAATGGCTTAGTCACACTAGAAAATCCATTGTTGTTTCCCTTGTTGAAGATGGAAGCAATTCCATGTAAGAGTCCAATCAATGACTTAACACCCCCTGCTTGAAGAATTAACTTCTCTACATCTTCTTTCGGTGTCTCTTTCTGTTATGCATTTAGAAAAGAAAAAAAAAATAGATCTCAAAATTAGAGAATTATCTCATACAAAGCCAATAGAATTTTTAAATTTTAGATTACCAAGTGATACATACTCTTAAAATATATTAAAAACAGTGAAACATGTGACAATCTTAAAAATTTCACTGCTAGAGTGCTAGCGTGTCAAAAAAGAACTCTTAAAATTTATGTTGCTCCGACTTTTTATTTTCTTGAATTACACGTATATATATTCGGACATGAATATGGGTATATGACCTTCCAAAGACTCTTCAAATACATGAAAAAACTTAAAAAAACTGAACATACCCGTGTCGGATACATACCTCTATCCGACATTCACACCCGAGTCCGAGTAAAATAGCTTAAAACTATGCCATAAAAAATACTAGAGTTCAATTATTCTTTTCCTACTTTGATTAATTTCCTATGAAATCAAACAGAAATTAACTAAACTAAGAATTTTTTCCTTCTAAACTACCATTATTCATAATCTAATCAGTATGTTATAAATATTATGGATTTTAAAAGCTTCACAAATGAGTTTAATTGATTGTCACATAGTATTTATTTTACAGCTAAATGAATCCATAGCAGTCAAATAAAATTTTAAGTTTTAACTTAGCAGTGAGCCTACAGATTAATATAATAATCTTAATTTTCTCTTATTTTCTTTCTTCTAGACTTCTGGTATTTCTTTTTTCTTTTTCCCTGTATTTTCTTACCATCCAAACAGGTGCAATATCTTAATTATTTAAATTTTAAATCTATAAATAAATAAAAAAAACTTGCCTCAAGATCTTTCAGTTCGAAATAAGCTCTCCAGCAACTATAAGAATCGTCTCCTTCAAGTGTCGAACAGTAATCTGAAAATAACAAATTACTAAAATAAATACTTAAAAATAAGTACTACTAATCACTTAAGTTATTTTTTAAAAAGAAAAGTTATACAATTAATTTGCGTACCAGCGAGCTCGTTCTCGGATTTCTCAATCAAGGGAGGCTCTTTAACGGCACGCTCGAATTTTGTTCTGCTAAAAGGCTCGAGCTTCGGTATGTAGGCGTTGCTGCTCGAAGAACAGCGAATCGTCGAAGCGAATCTCGTTTTCGACGACGGTGATAATCCCGTACGTTGAATATCCTTAACCTCCACGAGGATAGGAGATGAATAGGAACGGAGTAGGATCGACTTTATCATCGTAACCAAACGGACACAAAATCAAGGAGTTTTACTTGTTTCTCTGAGGAAGATGATTATGTGGCGATGCGGTTAAATAGAGGACCGAACTGGATAAGATCTAAAAGATATTTTATTTGAATAAATGGGTTTAAGATATTTTGGTTTGACTGTTTGACTATTTGAAGTGACAGACGAATCGCAGCCGTTGGGTCTGGTGTGATTCGATTTGATCTTAAGATGAGAGTCGTTGGATTAGATGCTTCATGATTGGCAAAGTAGAATGATTCAGCAGCGGTAGCGCCCACCGGCTTTGCACTTATTGAGTTATTGGCCTTCCATCCCTTGTTTTGTAGATAAGTCTGCTCAAATAAGTAAAATAAGATATTTTGTTTTTTATATAAAAGATATTTTTGTTCTTAAACCTGGATTGCAATAAAATTACTAAAGAGTAAATAATAAAAATATATATATTTTTTAAAAATTAAAAAAAAAATTATATAAGCGGATTTAAATTGGTTTGGGATATCCATTTATAAATATAGGCGGGTTTCGATAAAATTTGAGACCCATATTTCGGCCGAACCGGGCTTGGGCAAGCAAATATAGTGTTGATACCATACATGACCCAACCCGAACCCGGTCCATGGACACCTCTAAAGATAAGTTTTTTTATCAGAATATAACTGATTTTTTTATTAACCGAAATACCGTTGTTTTGAGATTAATTCTCAAAATTCGCTCATTTTAAAATCAGTTGAGAAATCGTCATCCCCCGTGACGATTTTTCAACGTAAAATTGAAAAATAAAAAAATAAAAAAAAAACAAAGGAAATCGCCATGGGGAGTGGCGATTTTTCTTGGTGTATTAAAAAAAATCAAAATAAACCAAGATTGCATTTGGGAACTTAGATTTCAAAAGATGAATTTGAATTTCAAAAATAATATAAATTGTGAATAAAACACATGTAAAAGTAACATTGATGATTATGTTTCAAATCCATGGATTTGTTGGATGCCTATTTAATGGTGAATTTGAAATACCTATAGCTATTTATGAATTTGAAATTCATGTTTTTATACCTTTCAAATATATAATCATATTGAGCTTTAACTAATTTATACATAATGTATGCATTTCATTCTCATAATTTATATAACAAATAAAATCCAAATCCAAATTTTCAAATTTATGTTCCCAAACATAGCACAAGGGAAATCGCCATTTAAATTTTTTTTACTAAAAATTTAAATTTTAATGGTTAGAAAAAAAAAATCAAAATTTTTGAAGGCAACGGTAACTTGACTGTTGCCTTCAAAACAAATTGCAAATTTTTTTAAAAAATTTATATTTTAATTTTAAAAATTGCAAACGGGTATAAAAAAATTAAATAAAAAAATTCATTGGTTTGTTTTTTATTTTTTTAAAAATATATGTTAAAATTTTATAATTTTTATAATTTTTAATTTTATAAAAATAAATTTTAATTTATTATTTTAATTTTATAAAAAATAAAATTTTATTTCTTATTAAAATTTAAAAAAGAAAATTATATTTCTTACTAAAATTTTATATAAAAAAATGTATTTCTTATTTAAATTTAATATAAAAATATTTCTTAATTAAATTAGATATAAAATAAAATTTTATTTCTTATTTAAATTAAAATTTGATTTCTTATTTAAATTTTATATATGAGATCTGTAACAAACGAGTATAAAAAAAATTACCTTTGTTTGTTTTTATTTTTTTATAAATATATATACTATTTTTTTATTTTTTAATTTTATAAAAATAAATTTTTATTTTTATTGAAATTTTATAAAAAATAAAATAAAATAAAATAAAATTTATTATTTTAATTTTATAAAAAATAAAATTTTATTTCTTATTAAAAAAAATTTAAAAAAATATTTCTTATTAAAATTTTATATAAAAAAATTGGACATTCAAATTTTTATTTAATTTAATATAAATGTCCGTATCTTTTTTTAAAAAATTTATTCAAAATTTGTTATTTATTTGTTATTTATTATTGAATATATTTTTAAAAATGTTAATTTTGTTTTTTTTTTTATTCAGCATATCTATCTAAAATGTTAATATTGTCATTTAATTTATAAAAATGTAATTTAATTTATTATTCAATATATTTTTAAAAATGTTAATTTATAAAATTTCTTAACTTTATATAAAATAATAATCCAAATTACATGATAAGTAGAACAAAACTTGCATAACATTTTTCCTTAATGGCAAAATATGTAAATATTACAGGTTATGAAAACATGTAATTCCTTTATTGTTGATGCGAACTCTCCCCTGATGTGCCAGATTGATGCGGATATTTTCGACAGTTATGACCTTCATTCCTGCATAATCCACAACATTTTGGTTGGCCTCTCTCCCTGATGTCCATTTTGTTACGAATACGACTTGATTTTGACCGACCATGTGGAGTTCTCCGCATTTCTTGATTGGGACACACTTCTGGACCATCATATTGAGGCCAATAACCTTCAATTCCAACTGGTTGGAACTTATGTCTATAAACATTCAATATAGTTTCCAGTCTATAGACATTGTCCACATATTGCATGCAATCTACATGGACACGTGCACAAGCAGCAACTACATGTGAACAAGGGAATCTTTGTGCTTGAAACTTCTTACAGTCACACCATATGTCACTAAGCTTGACTTTGTACTTCATTGCAGAAACACCCTCTTGTGGATCAACTAACTCTTCAATCAGAAAAGATTGATTTGTTCGCGTAAAATTATGAATAAAGTGGGAGTTAGCTTTCCTGCGATTTTTTTGCATAGCATGTGTGACTGTTTCACAGTATGTGTGCCATCCCTCCATCATTGCAATTTGCTTGTTCCCCATCTTAACAAAAAGTGCAGCCAACCTATAATATGTTGATTGCATTAAAGCAGTAATGGGAAGATGACGCGTTTCCTTCAACACCGATTTGATAGATTCAGCTAGGTTGGTTGTCATATGGTCATAACATCATCCTTGATCATATGATTGTGCCCACTTCTCTTTGGGGATCCTATCAAGCCAATTAGCTGTATCTATATTTTCTCCACGAAGATTCTCATACATGAAATGAAAATTCGGTCGCCTCAACTCGTATCCTGATAAATTAAAAACAAAAGACTTGTGAATTTCAATATTATTTTATATACTAAAGGAAATATAAGAGATAAAATAACTATGATTTGATTCCATACCCATGTTAACAATGTGTCGACGCAATTTCTTATTGTTAAACTTCTTCATAAAGTTAGCTGCAATGTGTCGAATGCAGTACACTGAATATGCATGTGGAGGATTCCATCCACTACCATCGCATCTGATCGTAGCTTTGATGGCTTCATGTCGATCAGACATCAAGCATATGCCAGGCTATTTTGTCACATGTCTACGCAAATTAGTGAGAAAGAATGACCAAGCCTCCGTTGTCTCACCCTCCACAATGGCAAAGGCAATTGGCAGTATGTTTTGGTTGCCATATTGTGCAATAGCTAACAATAATGTTCCTTTGTATTATCCATATAAGAAAGTACTGTCAATTTGCACAATAGGTTTACAATACGGATACCCTTCAATGCACGATTTGAATGTCCAAAAATGGTCGATGGAATATTCTCTTACCCTGGACCAGTCGATCACCGTGATATGCAGGTACCGTTTGCAATTCCACAATTGTACCAGGAATAAAATATTGCATTGCACCTAACCATTTAGGCAGCTCATTATACGATCTATCCCAATCGCCAAAAAATCGAATACTTGCCTTTTGCTTTGCTTTCCATGTTTTCTTATAGGAGGTGATGTATCCATACCGGATTCACATCTCAAAGATCAAACTGAAACGAATATCTCCAGATTTGCTTGGACCAATGATAGAATGTATGAACAGATCATGCAAGAATCTAACTTGCAATTATCTTGTGAAATCCTCCTGATGTGCAAGTATGAGGCCCTTCATATTTTAAATCTCCCATGTTTGTTTTTTCTTCATAAATGTTGCCCTTATTCTCCAATTGCATCCTTCCCCATACATTATATATTTGGCATAATATTTGGTCTGCTCAAATTCAATTACTTTGTGATCTACAGGGTTTTTGATGTTATAGTGCTTAATAGCTAAAAGCACAACCTCTTTCGTTGGAAATTGTAACCCAACACACAGATCAACTGTAGATGGATCAAAAGTCAGAGGCGTAGCAAATGTATGAGCATACTCAGGAAATTCTGGCACTTGCATTGCCTCCAGATCCAGGGTATGCATATGAGATGCAGCCTCATATGGGGGAAGATCTCCATGAGTGTTGATCTCAGCAGCGACGATGTCTGGGTCAGAATCACTGTTGTCATCACTTGCGAATTCAGCATCCTCTTCCTGTTACTAAAGTCATCAACATATTCACCATGGACTCCATATGGCAGAACAAGATCAACACCAGCTGATTTATCTTCGAGGGCAGTAGGAATTGTTTGTGAGACTAATGAATTATGAAGCATTGTAGCTTGAGATAGCGGAACGACTTCTTCTGTGGGAACGTCATATATAGTGTGAACATAGAACGACCAAAAATTATCATCTTATGTGGAAAAGTTTTCTGTAGTGCGAACATTTGAAGGCCCACAATCATCGTGAACATCCTCTATGCCAGCATATAACTCAAGTACACCAACATTTACAAATGTCTCGTGAGAATAAAACATGCATCTGACATCATCATCATTTTCAAGTGGAAATATTCTATATGGGACACATCCTTCACCAATAGAAAGATGATGCCTATACTTAATCTCTGAAACTCTTTTTCTATTTTCAGCTTTAATTTTTGTATGAATTTGCAGCTTCAGTTCCTCTAATGTGTCGTCTTCATCAACACGAAAGCTTTTAGGATGTTCACAATTAAATGTAGCACCTTCGTCAGTATTATGAATTTGGCCATTATAGTATACCAATGCGATCACTCTGTTGCTCATGTTGTGTAGTAATGAAACTGAGAAGGATGAGAATTGAGGTATTATCACTTGTATTAACCTAATTTTGCCCGGGTTAAGTCCGATGATAAATCAAGTTGAAGCCTTTGATGGTTATTCGCTAGTCCGATTTTGTTTGTTTTATCTTATGAGATTAAATATCATTAATTAAGTCCATTATGTTAAGTGAACTTTAAATCAGATGTTATTTTGATTGAACTCAAGTCCATTTGAATTTTATTATTTAATCGGGCTTAAATCGAACTTAATCCTTTAATTGGGTTAGATCTTGAATTAGGCCATATGGATTTTGATATTATTATTATTATTATGTTTTTTTATTTTTATTTTTTAATTAAAATTTAAAATTAAAAAAAAAAAACTGTTAGCCCCTCTCCCACACTCAACCCCAAACAGTAACCTACACACACAGCAACCAATCTCCCTCACGCCACTCACCCCAACACTCCACAATCTCTACACTCAACCAAGGGCCTGCAGAAAAAGAGAGAATAAGAGGTTAAATGGGTTTTAAAAAGACAAGAAAAAAGGACATCTTGGGAGGGGGGAGACACGGTTTTGAAAAAAAAAAAGAAATGGAGAGCTTTGGAGGGGGGCCGGTTATTTTCTTGGGAGGGTTGGCTGGAGAGATTGGAAAAAATGAAAAAAAAGAAAAAAGCAAGAAAGGGGGCAATGGCTGAGAAAGAAGAAAATAAAGGAAGGAAGGAGTTTGCAAAGGGTTGTTGGGGTTGAAGAAAATAAAGAGAAGAAGGGAGAGGGCAGCCAAAGGAAATAAAAAGAAAATGAAGGCAGCTGGTTGAGTGTTGACACCTAAGGAAGAAAATGGAGGGGTGGTCATGAGATAGAGGCTAGCGGCTAAGTTAGGGGAGAGCTTTCATTGTTTCAAAGCTACAGACTATGGGGGGCGGTTATTTGGTGTTTAGGGAAGGGTTTTTTTTAAAAAAAAAAAAAGTGAAATGTGGTATGGGAGTTGCAAAAGAAAGAAGGTAATTTTTTTTTCATTTTTTATTTTTTATTATACTTGTTTTCATTATTTTTATCTTTGATTTTTGTATATGTGGTGTTTGATGATTTCTCTCTCATATGTATAATGTTGCGTGCTTTTAGATATGGTTTATTGTGATGCATATTTGGTGTTTGATGATTTTTTTCTTATATGCCTAATGTTGCTTGCCATGGCTAAGATCTATTGTGGTGCATGCTTGATGTCTATGTTATTTTATTTATATTTACATTTTATGTTAGTTCATAATTTTATTTATTTTTATCTAATTACCTTACTTGTTATAATAGTTCTTATTATTATTTTTTATTATTACCGTACCGTACCGTACCTTACTTTATTTTATTTTTATTAAATGCATTATTAATCTTTTAAATAAATTAAAAAAATGACATTTTGGTGCATACATAATAAAACGAATGAGAATTACTGACGACGGAATTCGAAAGACGTCACGGTAGTGATTCCTAAGATATCTTGAGGTGAGAGAATTTCGTTAAATATCACCACTACTGGTGAGAGTATTTAGCGATATGCTCAATACAAAAATTCATTTTCATTTCAAAAATGAAAATAATCAAAATAAAAAGAATGAATATTTACTTGCTTGATATTTTGCCATGCCGTGTTTTTAAATATTATGCTTCGTATGTTTGATCGTGTAATTATGTATTTAATCACATGCCTTATATGCTTAACTGTTTGCATTCCATATTTAAATATTCGTATCATATGCAATAAAAAAGTGAATGCAAATTGCCGACGACGGAATTCGAAGGACATCATAGTTGTGATTCCTAAGATATCTTGAGGTGAGAGGACCTCGTTAAATACCACCAAGAGTGTTGAAAATATTTAATGAGTGTTCTTGATAATAAATTTACGTTCACTTTCATTTTCAAAAAACTATAACAATTCTTAAAAAATTCAAAAAAAATGTTTTTGAAAATAAAATAAAAGAGAATTAGTTTTAAATACCAATGTTAAGTCTGTCAAATCGAGACTTAGGATAACATATGATTAAATGGTACCATTTTCTAAACAGGCGTCGCGGGGGTGCTAATCCTTCCCAGCACGTAACCGACTCCCGAAGCCAATTTTATTTTCTCTCTGGTTTAAAGCGCAGACTTCGAAATTGGTTTTAAAAAATATTTTAATTAATTTTTAAAATATTTCACTAAAACCGGTTTTAATAGGTGGCCAATCACACCTAATAAAAAAAATTGGTGGCGACTCCTATTTTGTTTTTTAAAATTGTGACGGATAAAAAAAAAACAGTTATGACATCACTCAACAAAAGAAAGAAGAAATACAGAAAGATGAGAATGAGGAGGTATTAGCACTCAGAAAAAATCTAATTGAAAAACTGTTGTAGGGGGTATTGTAAACTTTCATAAGTATTATGAATTTATAATGGTTCATTGTGTTGTACCGAATGACAAATCTCATCCTTTGTACAGGATGAAATCTGATTCCTATTTTCTGGCTAGGGTTAATTGACTAAAAAACTGACAACTCATTCAATGCAAAAACTGATGATAAATCCCATCCTTTGTACCGGACTGTCCAATAGTCCCATCCATTGTAGAAGGAATCCAATTCCAATATTTTATGCAGCATTAGATTAACTGGAAAATAGCGGAAACCTATCTCTAACCCTAAATCATTAGTCTCATCAATTGCAGAAGGAATCCAATTCCAATATTTTTTACAGCATTTGATTGACTGAAAAATAGATGAAACCCTAACCCTAAATCATTAGTCATATCCATTGCAGAAAGAAAATCCAATTCTAATATTTTTTACAGCATTTAATTGACTGAAAAATAGCTGAAATCCTAACCCTAAATCTGGTCAATAGTCCCATCCATGGCAGAAGGAATTAAATTCTAATATTTTCTGCAGCATTTGATACATTGAAAAATAGCTGAAACCCTAACCGTAACCCTAAATCATTAGTCTCATCCATTGCAGAAGGAATCTAATTACAATATTTTATGCAGCATAAAATTAAAATAAGAAATAAAATTTAATTTTATATAAAATCCAAATAAAAAGTTAATTTTTAATTTATATAAAATTAAAATAAGAAATCAAATTTTAATTTATATAAAATTTAAATAAGAAATCAAATTTTATTTTATATAAAATTTAAATAAGAAATAAAAAAATTTTATATAAAATTTTAATAAGAAATATATATTTTAAAAATTTTAATAAGAAATAAAATGTTATTTTATATAAAATTAAAATAATAAACTAAATTTTATTTTTTTTATAAAATTTCAATAAAAATTAAATTTATTTTTTATAAAATTAAAAAAATTTTAAAAATTATGAGATTTTAGTATATATATTTTAAAAAAATAAAAACAAACAAAGGTAAATTTTTTTATTTAATTTTTTTTCTACCCGTTTGTTACAGATCTCACATATAAAATTTAAATAAAAAATTAAATTTTAATTTATATAAAATTTAAATGAGAAATAAAATTTTATTTTATATCTAATTTAATTAAGAAATAAAAATTTTTTATATTAAATTTAAATAAGAAATACATTTTTTATATATAAAATTTTAATAAGAAATATAATTTTTGTTTTTAAAATTTAATAAGAAATAAAATTTTATTTTTATAAAATTAAGATAATAAATTAATTTTATTTTTTTATAAAATTAAAAATTATAAAATTTTAGTTTATATATTTTTAAAAAATAAAAAACAAACCAAGGTAATTTTTTATTTAATTTTTTTATACCCTTTTGTAATTTTTAAAATTAAAATACAAAATTAAAAAAAAAAATTGCAATTTGTTTTGAATACAACAGTCAAGTTACCGTTGCCTTAAAAAAATATGAATTTCTTTTTCTTTTTCTTTTTCTAACCGTTAAAGTTTAAATTTTTAGTAAAAAAATTTTAAAAAAATATATACCACCAAGGGAAATCGCCATCCCCATGGCGGTTTCCCTTGGTGAAATTGAAAAAAAAAAAAATCAATTTACACCAAGGGAAATCGCGATAGGTATGGCGATTTTCCTTGGTGTATTTTGAAATTTTTTTCAATTTTACGTTGGAAAACCGCCATGGGGATGACGATTTCTCAGCTGATTTTAAAAAGAGCGGATTTTAGAAATTAATCTTAAAACAACGATATTTTGGTAAATAAAAAAAAACAGCTATATTATGATAAAAAAAAACCTCTAAAGATAAGCTGTCATATCTTTTTTTAGACTTGAAAATCTCAAAGACACAATTATATTATATAAAAATAATAAAATAAAATAAAATTTTTAATTATATAAATAAAAGACAAAATAATAATATTATTATTAAATAATAAACGAACATAAACGAGTTTTAAACAAACTAATAAACGAGCTTTAAACGAACCATAAACGAGATTGTTCGTGAATATAAACGAACTGAACACATCTGTTCGAACTCGGTTCGTTTAATAAACGAACATTAAAATTTTGTTCATAATCGTTTATTTAGCTTAATAAACGAACATAAACGAACAGAAATCGAATTCTTCACGAGCGGTTCGTCGAACGCTCTGTTCGTTTACAGCCTTAGGTTGCATAGATCAAATTATTTCAAGCTCAATATGAAAATAAACCAAAATTTTTATTCTCAATGTAATTTTGTTTCGTCATGTTGTTTTTAATAGATCGAAAAATGTTTAATATTAAAAATATTTTTTATGCAATAGTCATTAAATTAAGTTTAATCATTTGAGCAAATTTAATATTACGTACTCGAGTTATTTAAATGTATATCTGAATATAAAATTTGTTTGACCATTTTATCTTTTAACGGATCGAAAGATACTTAATACAATTTATATCTATACTATAATAAAGGGAATGACTGAGTTGGTGTCACTGAGTCATTGACACCAACTCGTTTTGTGAAATTACGTAAAAATCAAAATAAAATAAATAATTTGAAAGATATTTATGTCTTTTTATTTTTATAAAAAACAAGTTTTTTTAAAGAAACTACCCACTCTTAAAAAAATTACTATCACATTTTTACTTTTATAACTTCCTCATCTCTTTAAAATTTTTTTTTGAAAGCTACCTACCCATTAAGTAATTTTCTTTTTTTTTTTTAAATTATTTTCTTCACTCACATAGTAAGTGTGTCAAAATCTAGTTATTATTAAAACTAATGGTTGAGTTGGTGTCACGAGTTAACCGAACACCAACTCAGTTGAGAAAATGACAAAAAAATAAATTAAAAATATAATATAAATTGGTATTAAAGATGTTTATGTTATTTATCTATACTATTATAAAATGAATGACTGAGTTGGTATCAATGAGTCATGTGACACCAACTCAGTTTGTGAAATTACGTAAAAACCAAAATAAAATAAAATAATAAATTATTTGAAGGATATTTATGTCTTTTTATTTTTATAAAAAAAACATATTTTCTAAAGAAACTACCCACTCGTAAAAAAATTACAATCACATTTTTACTTTTATAACTTTCTCATCTCATCTTATCTCATTTCATTTCATCTCATTTATTATTTTTTTTTTTCAAAAATACCTACCCATTAAGTAATTTCCTTTTTAAAAGATTTTTTTTTTCACTCACATAATGAGTAGAGATGGCAATTGGGCGGGTTCGGGTCGGGCTCAATCGGGTTTGGGCCCATTTGGGTTCGTGTCCGTTCGGGTTCGGATCCGTCCGGGTTCGGGTCCGTTCAGGTTCGGGCCCAGTCGGGTTCGGTTCGGCTTCAGGTTTGTTTTACATCATTTTTATTTTATGTTAAATGTAATTATTTTTACATAATTTAAATATTTACTTTTAAAAATAATTTTATAATTATTTTTAAAAATAATATTTTATTATAATATGATATTTTTAATTATATTTATTTATTAAAATCAATATTTATTAGCACCAAAAAAATATAAAATTAATTTTTTATATAAAATAAAATTTTAAAATAATTTATTATAAAAAATATGATATATTATAACTTAATCATATTAATATTTTAAATAATTGATTTGATGAACTCGAATTTCAACATGTAAATACATTATAATTTATATTCACTATAAAATAAGAGATTTTTAGGGACGAACCTGGCATTCAACTTTGAGGTCTAGACGGGCTTGGACTATCAATTTATAAATATCGGCGGGTTTTGGCAAAATTTGAGGCCTATATTTCGGATCGATCCAGGCTTGGACAAGTGAATATGGTGTTGATTACTTAATTTAATAATATGCCTAAGAAAACTATATATATGTTGCAAAGAGCAACACATTTTTTAAAAAAAAATAATTTTTATCTATTTTTTAATATAAGAAATACTATTATACTAGAGATAAGTTAAAATGAATAAATTGCTATTAATTAATTTTAATATATAAAAAATACTATTATACTATTATAAGGGTGTTCTTAAAATAACATAAATAAAGGATAAGTAATATTTTATGTCAAAAAAATTTACATTTTTAAAATTTTCATGAGTTTAAAATTTTTAGATAGTGGATTCATCAAGATATGAGACATTAAAGTTATAAGCACAAAATATAATTGTATATTTGATAAAATTATTATTTATCATATATATAATATAATATAATATAAATTAAATTAAATTAAATTAAATTTTAATTAAATTATTAAAAAGGATATTAGAATAAAATTGATAAATAAAGTTCTTGCTTTATAAAAAAATTATTTAATTACAATTTGATAATTTTTATTTTTAGAATTAAATTCAGGTTCGGGTTCGGGTCGGGCTCGAGTTCGGGTATTTTCGGGTTTGGGTTTTCAGGTTCGGGTTTGAGTAATTTCAAGTTCGGGTCTTTTCGGGTTCGGGCTCTTTCGGGCTCGGGCCATTTCGGATTTTTTCGGGTTCGGATTTTTGACTTTTTGGTCAAATCGGGTTTGGGCGGGTTCGGATTTTTCTAGACGGATTTTCGGGTTCGGGTTCATTTTGCCACCTCTAATAATGGGTGTGTCAAAATCTAGTTATTATTAAAAGCAATGGTTGAGTTGGTATCACGAGTTAACTGGACATCAACTCAGTTGAGAAAATAACAAAAAAATTAAATTAAAAATATAATATAAATTGGTATTAAAAATGTTTATGTAATTTATTTTTTTAAAAAAATTGCAATCACATGTGACATCTAATAACTTACTTTTAAAAAACTACCCACATCTAATAACTTACTTTTAAAAGACTACCTACATCGTATATCATTAAACTATTTATTTTAAAATATTTTTTAACTCACAATTTATTTTTTTCATTTTCACCCACATTGTGGGTGTACAATATCTAATATTAATTATTGTATTCAATATTGATTATCTCAAATTAATTTCTTTCAGTTTAATTGTCTAACGAAAACTTCTTCGCTTATGAATCAGTATGAGAACATATTAGTGGTAAGATAGTATGCATGTTCATTCTCATTTGTCAAATCCTTTTATTGTGCAATTGTCTAATCTCTTTCCTTGTTTCCTTCTACATGTAGATCATAGGTCCATTAACGAAATCAAATTGTTTGAAGATTTTTGTGGATCGAAGTTACTATTTTTGTTTAAAGTTTTTGATAGCCCCTTGCCCTATAAACAATTGTGCCGCCTAACAGCTCTTGTTCCCTTGTAAGTAAATTTTGTGAAAGTATTAAAATGCTAATATAGAACCTTATCACTTAAATAGAGCTTTACCCTCATATCTTCTTTATTTGTCTATAATATATTAATCGGTTACATATGACGGGTCGGGCTAGGCTCGAGAAAAAACATTTTTTTTTCCAAGCCTGTTCCGAGCTGGGTCGGGCTCGATTCATAAATCTATTTCACTATTCATAAATTATTAAAATATTATTTTTATTTTTATTTTTATATTAATATATATATTTTATAATTAAATTTAAATAAAAAATATTTTTTTAATTATTGAATAATAATTCGGATAGGATCGGACCAGACCGGTTCGAATTACAAATACTATTATCGAAGCCCAGCCCGAATCGGGCCGGACGAACTACTCGGCCTTGAGCACGTATAAGTCTTAATTAGGAGATTCGAAAAAATTTTGATTTTTAAAAGAGAAAATCGTGTTTAATCAAATAATATTTAAATAATGTTAATTTTTAATGAATCAAACTTGCAAAAAAAGTTATCTCTCGTAAAATAATGCCTATTCCTTACCCTTTTTAACACTACAAATAAACTTATAATAAATAAAGATGCAGAAATTAACATCTGCATTAATAAAGCAATGTTTATTGCAAAACTTATTTGTAATTCCAATCTTTGCATCAATGGACAAACCTTCCGAACATCTACTATTCACAAAAAGGTTCGATCAATTACAAGCAATTTAAAAATATGTAACTTATCATAAAAATTATTATGGTCGCATAAATTTTTTAAAATTCAAATTAAATAGTCAAATTATCATTAACTTAAATATCGTTTAAATTTATATTGATTTATGTACTAATGAAAATTTTAAAATGAAATTATATTTTTTTTTCTAGATTATGGTAAATAATGAAAAATATTAAAATAAAAATGAAACAAATTATGAGTAATTGATTTGTGTGTTTAAATTTCAACTTAAATGATATACTAATATTGTTATTAAAAAAAAGATATACCAATATTTATATATTGACATTTGTGATTGCATGATTATTTATACTAGATCAATAAAAAATATATATTATTTTATTAAGATGATATAAAATTAAAATAAATTAATTTTTTAAAAAATATAATAAATAAAATTTTAAAAAATATTTTTTAATAACGAGTAGACATAGCATTACCCATGTGAAAAATCATCTAGCCAGATATACAAAAACATTTCGAACTCAAAGCAGAAAAAAACCCAGTCAAGTTTCTTACGTGGCAAGATTTTATAGGGTAGTACCGATCATAATCTCCCAAAACACTTGTTTCCTTTTTCCACGCATTTTATTGCTGACTACTAAGACCATATTTATATCAAAAAAAAAACAAATTACAGATTCTCTAATTTCCCGTTTGTTATTTCTTTGTAATTCCAAATTAAACACCGCTGAAGCTAAGCTGATCGAAGAATATATATATATATATATATATAAATAATAAGAAAAAGATTAAATTATTTATTCTCTGTTTCGTTTCCGGCTATTATTTTTCTTCAATGTTAAAAGAAAGAATTGAAAATTCTGGAAATTTAATAAATTGAATTCCCGAATTGGAAAAAGAATCGGAGGGAGAAAAAAAAAAGCTGGATAATGAAGCCGATGGAGACGATACAGGATCTGATCGACGAAGCCAAAGTACGGACGCTTTGGTTGGCCATGGCTATCTTTGCCGTCACTTATTTCTTGTCTCGTAAGTTAATTGATAAGATTCCACAAATAATTATTTGCTTTATGTTCGTTTTTCTTTTAGATATTTAATTTGTTTTTTAATATATTTTTTTAGATAGAATTCTTTGATTTTACATCATTTGGATACTTAATTTTTCTTATAATTGTTTTTTCTTGAAAGTTTTTCAGACAATTCCAGAGTATTAGGAATCAATTAAACATTGGATTTTAAATTTCTATTAATTGATTAAGTTTTGGTTTTCTATTAGTATTTTGTGTTAATGTGGTTTAATTTCTGCTATTATGAATTGATTATAAGTAATTTTTGAAGTTTTACGAGTTTTTTTTTTACTGTATCTTCTGCTTTTGTTAATTGATGCAGATACAAGTACATCAATGTGGATGAATTTACCTATAGCAATTCTTATTGTTTCCACATTGAGAATTATAACTAATGAGGTTGAGTTCAAATGGAAAGTTAAATCAGCTCATCCGCAAACTTATTTATCTCATTTGGAGAAGAAACAGTTGTCTGTGAATGATTCCCGTCTTTCTAGTTCACCGCCTCAACCCAAGTGGAAGCGGAAAATTGATTCTCCTACAGTGGAGGCTGCTCTCAATGAGTTTATTGATAAAATACTTAGGGATTTTGTTATTGATTTGTGGTATTCGGAGATAACTCCAGATAGGGAGGCCCCTGAGCTGATACGTGCAGTGATTTTGGATGCTATTGCTGAAGTATCTGAAAGGGTAAAAGAGATAAACCTTGTTGATTTGCTTACAAGGTAGGTTTTTAGTTTAAGAAGGTTGTCAATTGTAAAAATATTTGATGCTTTTAAAGCTCAAGGCTTTCAAATGTTTGTTTAATGTTTCAGGGATATAGTTGATTTGATAGGAGATCACTTGGATCTTTTTAGAAGAAACCAAGCTGCAATAGGTGTTGATGTTATGGAAACATTGTCATCTGAGGAGAGGGATGAAAGATTGAAACACCATCTTATGGTTTCTGAAGAGCTTCATCCTGCATTGATTTCACCAGAGAGTGAGTACAAGGTGTGAGTGGAGTGTTCTGATGAAAACACATTTTGCCTTTGCATTTTCGGGTTTTCTTTTGTTTAGTTCATGCTTTTTTTTTTTTTTTCCTTCAGGTTATTCAGCAGCTTATTGGTGGAGTTTTAGCAGTAGTATTGAGACCACGAGAAGCTCAATGTCCTTTGGTTCGAACTATTGCTCGTGAGATTGTAACTTGCTTGGTAGTGCAACCTCTTTTGAATTTGGCAAGCCCTGGGTAAGTTTTTGAGCGATGATTTGTTGTTTGTATAAATTCAAGATAGTAATTAGTATTTCATTTAGAATTGCAGTTCCGTTTAGCTGAGTTAGCCTAAACTTTTAGGTTAAGAATTTTGGTGGTTAATTTGGAAATGCATTTTTATTTAGTGTTTATTTGGTTCTTAAATAGACTGGAGTGAATCAATT
Organism: Fremontodendron californicum; assembly: GCA_030761205.1. Classification (NCBI taxonomy): domain Eukaryota; kingdom Viridiplantae; phylum Streptophyta; class Magnoliopsida; order Malvales; family Malvaceae; genus Fremontodendron; species Fremontodendron californicum. Next base: position 2,527,250 of record JAULJL010000013.1, on the reverse strand, counting down.
ATTAGAATACAGGCCATGCTGCATGGAATGGTTTGCATTTATACAACTGGAGTGGTTTCTTGATTAAAATCTTACCCTTGACCAATGTAGGTAAAACAATAGGTGGAGAATGTTTAAAAGGTTACCCGTGATGAACTTCAAGCACTTCGTTTTAACTCAGTATAAGCTTTTCTCTGTTAATGAAGATTCCTTATTCTATCTTTTTTCCCCTTATGTTTTGTTTTCAGGTATATCAATGAAGTGATTGAATATGTTCTACTTGCCATTAAAGATGATTTGAATAAGATGGTGGTAGGTTTTGATCAGTCTTCAGTGGGAGTATTTGGTGATGATTCTACCACATGCAAAATTTCGTCATTGAACAGTCAAGAAACTGATTTGACGCTGGCTAGAATTGACAATCAGAAAGAAACATATTCAGATTGCGATAGATATGAGGAAGAACCAGTGCAACATCGATCAGCTGATTGGGCTCGAATATTAGAGGCAGCAACCCAGAGAAGAACTGAAGTTCTTGCTCCTGAAAATCTTGAAAACATGTGGACAAAAGGAAGAAACTACAAAAAGAAGGAGAACAAATATGTAAAAGCAGGATATCAAGAATCTGTTCCTAAGGGTTCTGTGACAAAGAGTGGTGTACTGATGGGGAATCCAGGAAGTGAAATCTCTACAAACAAGATTGGAACTTCTATCGGAAGGGAAGAGAAAACTTTGATGCGACTAATGCCTGGTTTAAGTCTTGACACTCAGTTATGTGATGGTAACACGACAGACATAAAGTTCGCTAAGTCATCATCATTTGAAGGAGATCATCTTGTTAATAAATTTAATAATGCCAGTGAGCAAGCTGCTGATGGAAATAAAAGTAGGCTTAAGAGATCCAGTAGTACCTCTGATTTGAAAGTTGAATCTGATACAAAGAAGGCACTTACTGAAGATGTTGGAGGGCCTACTATTTTAGAGTGCTACAGCCCTGATTTTGGCAGGCATAGTGAAGAATATAGGGGTAAGGTTGCCTCAAATATATTACTTTGCAATGAGGGGCCACATATTCCCAAGCTTAGGTGTCGGGTGAGCATTCCTGTCAATATTGCTGCGAGTTATGCACATTTGAAATTTGAACTGCCAGCTGAATCCATATGTGACATGGGATATTAAATTAAAACAGCTTCTTGAGCTTGGTCATGTTGAATTGTTGTCATAGACATTTTCTCTGATCTGTAATTGGATTTGCTATTCCCTGTCTACGTCTGCAGGTTATTGGAGCATACTTTGAAAAACTTGGATCAAAATCATTTGCAGTTTATTCAATTGCTGTGACAGATGCGGAAAACAGAACTTGGTTTGTCAAGAGAAGGTTTTATCTCACCCAACTTTTTCTTTTTTTAAATTTAAAAAAGTTAAAAAGCCATTTGTTTAAGGGCCTTTACTTAGTTCAATGCCCATCTGATATTTTAAAGTCTTTAAAGTTTAAACCACTAAGTATTCATCTCAAGGAAACAAATGAAGCTCTGAGAATTTGATTTATTTTCTTCTTTAACGGTTAATTTTTGTTTCTATTTTTTTTAATCTGCAGATACAGAAATTTTGAACGGTTGCATCGACATCTGAAAGAAATTCCTAATTATACATTACATTTGCCTCCCAAAAGGATATTTTCATCAAGTACCGAGGATGCTTTTGTTCATCAGCGCTGCATTCAGCTTGACAAATATCTGCAAGTAATTTACTTCCTAGTCTTTCTTTTATGTAGGATGGTTACTTTTAAACCTGTTGCTTCAACTAAGACAACTTTTTGCAGGATCTATTGTCTATAGCCAATGTGGCTGAACAGCATGAAGTGTGGGATTTTTTAAGTGTTTCCTCAAAGGTGTGTATCTTCTTGGCATTGGGTGCTCCTTTATTTTTTATGGATAGAATGAATGACATCCAATTCTAATTGTGGTTGTCTTTTTCTTTTGAAGAATTACTCTTTTGGAAAATCCTCATCGGTGATGAGAACCCTCGCAGGCATGTTGTTTCTGTTCTTGGTTATTATGCCATTCTTGCTGTTTATTCGTTTGGGTTCCGGCTGTCATCTGCAGCCAACATTAGATTATGTTGCACGTTGGGGTTTTACTACTTCAACACATCAAGATCTTCCAGAAAAAAAGAAAGAAAGAAAGATTTAGAGATGCTCCAAGTGGGCATCTATAAGTTTAGGAACTCAATCATGTGCATCACCTTTCGATCTGTCATTAGAGTTGTCTGGTAGATGAGGTTTAGCTGTATTATTGGTTTCACCTTTTACACTGATGTGTTTTACCTATACCAGCTTTCAAGATTTACACATCTTGTTACTTGCTTAAATTTCTTTGATCTCCAGATTTCTTATGAATACTTCATCATCCTTTCTCAGTTACATTGTGTTCAGTTCATTTGATTACTCTGGCCTGTTTCTTTTGCTATGATTTTACTTTTCTGGAATGCCTTGCAGTTGGATTATTTCCGTCATTTTTCTTTGGTTTATTTTGTCAATATTACCTTTTTCTTTTAATTGGGGAAGGAGGATTGGAACCTGACTCTTTGAGCAGGGATTTATGCACCTATCTTTGAGCCAATTGTCAGGTGCACTTTGGTCTTCTCCATTTTACTTGTTAAGGTGGTTTACTGTTAATTTTAAGTGATTTCAAAACAAAAATAACCAATTTGCGTTTGTTATTCTCCTTACACTTTTTTTGTGCACTTGTGCTGAATCTGCTTGGTATTTGTTCTTTTTGTTGGTGTTTTATTTTTTCTATTTGCTAATTATATTTAACGAGTTTTATTTATTCCTGCATATATTTTTGAAGGCTCAAGCATCATTGTGAACTCTTAAGTATCTCATCAATATTTGAATCTGTATACTAATAGATAATCATCCATATCCATAAGGATCACGTCCTTTTCGCCCTCATTTTGGAAAGAGAACTTTCATGTTAACTTGGTTGTCTTATGGCCTATTATCTTAGAATGGTAAATGACGATCATATCCTATATCCAATTTGCTGAAAATCATGCATGGATCGTTTAGTTATCGGTTTGACTTGGCTGATTTCTTGCATAAATGACTATTTTTATTTCAGATTACTTCCTGACATTTTCCAATTCTCTTGTTTATTAACAGTCAATGTGGATGATGCTGTGGATGATATTGTACGCCAATTTAGAGGAGTATCAGATGGCTTAATGCGCAAAGTTGTTGGTTCATCTTCTCCCCCTAGTGAAGCCTCTTCTTCAGTCACTGGCAGGACGTTGTCATGGAATGCAGATGAGATGGCTAAAGACATTTCAAGGCATAGTAACTTAGAAACAGTGAATAACGCTTCTGATAACGAAGACGGTGACAAAGATGGTAGCCATGGTTATGAGGATGATAGATCTGGTTCACAAGGTCATGGTTCACATTCGGACAATGAATCGAACTCAAAGAGTTTGCCACCCCAGGTGATAGAGCATGGTCGAGAGTCTGGTAATTTAGTTTATGAGAAACATAATTTAGGTGTGAAATCTGAACTGGTTGGCCAGGGTGGATCTACTGCAGTAAAATTTTCAGCAACCTCCAGCCATTTGGAGGATCCAGTTGGAATGCCCCCTGAGGTATTATGCTTTGTCTCTTTTTTTTTTTCTTTTGGTTCCTTTTGCTTATAAGATTTTAGTGTTCGTTTGTCACCAATACTTAGTTAATGTTTCCTTGTGAGTACACTCGACTTTGCAAATTTGTTAATAAAATTTGGGATTGCATTCATAAGAATCTCAACCTAAAGTGAGCATCATTATTAGAAAATCATTTTCTTGGTTGGTTGCACATATTCTCTAGCTGCGGCAACCTTTTTCTTTGGTGTCTGCCTGGCTATAACCCATCCCTATTATTAGTGATCTTTTGATTGACTAGTTTCAGTTTAGTTAGCTGACTCAATTTTAGGAAAAGCATCTTTTTCTATTTTGGAATTTTGAATGTTTAGCAATTGATTTTTGTGCAGTGGACACCACCTCATGTGAGCGTACCTTTGCTGAATCTAGTTGATAAGGTGTTTCAGCTTAAGAGAAGAGGCTGGCTAAGGTGAGCGAATTTTGCCTTATTTCCATATTGTGAATTAATCAATTGCTAAAATGTTGTAATCTATCATCAGTAATTATAATTTGGAAAGATTCTCCTAAAATGATATTGTACCTTGTACTTTGGTGTTACTAATATTTTTGCCCGTCATTTCGATTAATTAGTAAATTGTGCTGTCACTTTAGTCTAGGTTGATTATTAACGGGCATATTTGGTTATATATTCAAGTAGTATACATTGCTCTTTCCTAGCATAGGAGTGGTTTATATGGTGAGTTGATTACCTATCTTGTAACTAGCAAAAATTATAATGTCTTATTGAGTTTTCTATTATTCAATCTTTTATGACGGGCGGTCTTGTGGCTAGTGGTATTGTGCCTGTTTAAGTTCTGAAAAAAGTTGCATGCTGAAACACTATGTTAGCATGGGTTTTAGAGGCATTAGACGACTGGCATGGTTGTCTGAATGATCAATTACTGCTTCAAGCCTTTTTCTTGTTTCCTTTTAGCCAGTGGCAACTGTCTGGTCTTTCAGACCATGTGATCCTGTTAAACTTTATTAGCATGTTATGGTGTTTTAAAATGACTTATTTCCAGAATAATTTGGCATTAACATGTGTATGTTTTCATTGATGCAGAAGACAGGTCTTTTGGATATCTAAGCAAATATTACAGGTGGTGATGGAGGATGCCATTGATGACTGGCTCTTGAGCCAAATTTATTGGCTTCGGAGGGAGGACACTATTGCCCTAGGGATTCGATGGGTTCAAGATGTAAGAGCTGAACAATTTAGAAATTCGTAATTTAAGTTTTGAGTGTTAACTGGCTCAGCATCTGATGCTGTAAAAGCATGAGTTTTGTCGTTAAGGACTGCTGCTACTGGCATATAAACTTTAAGATGGCTTTCTGTTTCATAAAGCACTGGATACTGACTGGATTGGGCTAAAGATGATGTCTTTAACCTGAAATCAATCTCTGAATGAGAACTGTGACAGGCTGAGGCTCAGCTGTCAGCTGTAACCCAATCTTGAGCTATGTTACTCGGACTCGGGTGTGAGTGTCGGACACGGGTATGTTCAATTTTTTCCAAGATTTCCATGTATTTGGAGGGTCCGTGGAGGATCATATCCCCATACCCATGTCCAGATATGTGTCGGACATGGGTACTTAGAGAAAAATGAAGAGTCGGAGCAACATAGATCTTGAGATCATTGAGCCACTTTCACTAGTTACTTAGTCAAAGACTCTTGAAGAGCCATGCACAAGTGTTCTGTTTCTTCTAATTGCCTCTTCTTCTCTCAGGTTCTGTGGCCAGGTGGTACATTCTTTAAAAAAATAGGGAACATTCAGAGCAAATTTGATAAAACTAATCCGAACCAGACACCTACACCTTCGCAGAACTTCAGCCAATTCGGTGGGAGTAATGTCTCTAAACCTGGGTCCTTTGAGCAACAACTTGAGGCTACTCGTAGAGCAAGCGACATAAAAAAAATGCTTTTCGGTAAGTATGTTTTTGTGTTATTGATATCTTGTCTGATCTGGCATGACTTTTAGATCTGTAGTTTACATGCCTGCAATTCACTTGATCATTGCTTATGGTTTAATTCCTTGGTCCAGAGTTCAATGATTATATTTCTAATTAAAATTTCTGAAGTCCTTTTTTGTCTAGTTTACAATTAACAAGTCTATCAAGATAGTTTATGTTGTCAAAATCATTGAACATGTTTATCATTAAAATAGTTCATGATCAATTTATTTTTACTTCACTAATGGTGAAAATCTCTAAGAGGTTTACCTTTTTGTCAGATGGAGCTCCGACAACCTTAGTTAGCTTGATCGGGTATAAGCAATACAGACGGTGTGCAAGAGACATTTATTATTTCACTCAGGTCGAGCTTTTATCCTTTTGCCGCATGTACTATAAGTCTATGACGTTGATATTTTCCTCTTATTTTCTTTTTTATTTTCGATAGTTTCGAATTTCTGATTATATTTATCTGTCTGTCATTTTCCATTGCAGTCTACTATATGTGTGAAGCAACTTGCTTACGCGATATTAGAACTTCTTCTTATATCAGTGTTCCCCGAGCTACGGGATCTTGTGATGGATCTTCATGCCAAGAAACAATATTAACGTTGCCTGAGAAGTAGTAAGTTCTGGTTTCTGGTTCTGCTAAGAAAGCGGATTTTTGGTTCACCATTTGTTTCAGTGGCTTTGCCTGTGATATTCTTCACTATAGAAATTACTAGTACTACATGGCATCTTTTTTTTTTTTTTTTTTTTTTTTTGTTGAGGGGATTTAGGAAATAGATCGTCTTGTTTTTACTTTCTAAATCTACAGGAATGTAGATTTAGTCTGTACAAAAGAAATCGAGTTCTTATTTTTATCATTTTTGCTTACTCTAACAGCACAGCAGCCATTCAGTAGGAATTTTGTGTTGATTTGTATTGGGACATTTAAGAAACACAGTGAAGTGAAATTCGTTATTCTTTCTTAATCATGACTAGCGGTTTTGGAATTTTTAAGTCTTTTTTTTTTTTTTTTTTTATTGTTTATATTTTGAACTTAGTTGTTCAAATAACAATAACAACATTTTTCTTTATGATAAAAAGATCATTTGCAAGTTCATTACGAATAGTTCCTATAAAGGATCTGACTAATGATGCATAAATTTTTTGATTTCTCGATGTAGATATTACATAGTTGGTTTTCATTTTTCATAGACTACGAGTGTAATAGAAACATTCATTGATAAAAGAATCATCTTAACATGATCATCTCATGGTTATTGAAAACAAATCAAATTAGATGATTTTATTTCTCAATCTTTTTGACTCGCTCTTATGGAACTAAGGTTAAAAAGATTGAGAAAAATCAGCTATTTACGATCACTGATGAAGGATTGATTCCTCGAGGATTAGTATTGGTATTTGTTTGTGGTATGTTTCGTTCGGTTCATAAAGAATGTAAAAGTAGGGAAAATTAGAAAGGGGAAGTTTTTTATGGAATTTGAAAACCAAAGTATATATTAGTTGAAGAGAATAATTAGATAGCACAAAAAAAAAATGCACTCATCTTATTTCGCTAAAATACTGAAAAATAGTTTAGCATCCGATCTGAGTAATGCGTGTCGTGTTTTATATTTTTCTTTTGTATCAATCATGTAAATATAAATATAATACAAATTATCAAATATATCAAAATTTTAAATACGAATATGATACGTGTATTAAATGTGTTGGTGTTAATCGTATTTAAATATATTGTGTATCGTATAAAAAAAAAAGGTGAAAGGATGTGAAAGGATTCTATAAAATAATTACGTCACGTCAGCTTATATCTCATTCCAATTATTTAAAGTCATTTCATATTTTTTCAATATCACTTTTTGAAAATTTCTCACAAATAAACCCTCAACTTCATCTATTATATTTTGCCACTTTTCAGCAAAAATCTAAAAATTTTGTTTCATTCTCAAGAGGCTTTTTACCATGCTCTCTAATTCCTTTATCTCTATTATTGTTTGACTAAAGTATTTGATTTGGAAAAAGGATTCCATGAAAGCCATTTTTCTGTTACCACGTTTTAAATAATTTTTTTCTCATATCATTTGGAATTGTTTTTATGAGAAGTGGCCAAATTTTAGTGTCTATGGTGAAAGGTTTTGAAGTTCTTTCTACATGCTTTGGAGATGTTTGCTAAAATATCACTTAAAGATGGATATTGTCATAAAGGTTTGGACTCTTCCGCAAGATCAATGTTTTAGTCACTAATTGCACAAATCAATCGAACTATATTTTCTTTGTGATTAAAGCATTGATCTCGCGGAAAAGTAAGATTTTGAGTAGAAAAATAATCTTGGCTGGTGGGTTATGCTGGAAAAGAAAATGATTTAATTTATTTTTTAAATTGTGACAAAGCTTTAATGACATGAAAAGAATCATGAAATGACTTTAAATGATTGGAATAGGATATAAGTTGATGTCGCGTAATTGATTCATAGAATCCTTTCTTCGTGGGTACTTTTGATTTTTTTTTTTGTTGAAATTTCTATTCATCCCTTAATTGCCTTTAATTTGAAGGGTTTTTCTTTCTCTTCTTATTTTGTAAAAATTTATAAAATATGGCAAAATACTGGTAATTGAGAAATAAGTTTAAAGGCATGGTATTTAAAAAAAATAAGATTTTAAACAAAATTAATTTTATTTTAAAAGAAAATATTAATGAATGTCTAATGATATTAATTAAGGTGATATTTAAAAAATATATAATTAATATATTATTTTTCTTGAATTTGATAAAAATAATATATTAAATATAATATTTTTCTTAAAATAATAATTAAATAATTCTTAATCAAGGCTTATAAACATCCGTTAATCAGATCGATCATATTTTAAATCTTGACAAACTTTGCAAATGGAGTCAAACTCAAGTTGTATTTTTTTTTTTGGTTATTGCAATCTGAACCTTGAAAGTACACACTTATTTGTTAAAAATCATGTTGTTTTGCATTTAGTTTGATGTCTTAGATCTAGATTTTAGTATAATACATATCATGAGTGACTTTTAAGGTTTTCTTATAACATGTAATGTTTTAAAATTCTTTTTTTTTTTAAAATTAATTTTTAAGAAGTTGCATTCTTGAAATAATTTAGAAAAAAAAGGAAGAAAAATTAAGGGGATATAATTAGTTTCTCTTATTTTTCTTCTTCTTGTGCTACAATAATAAATGTTAAAGAGAAATGTCCTTGCTCATTAAAATTTCTTCATTTGTTCTACCCTAATCAAAGCGTATGCAAAGGAATGTCTCTTCTTGCAAAATTCAACATAGGCTTATTAGATATCAGAGTTGTTCACAGATCGGGTTGAATTGAAATAGACCCGAATAATAAAAAAAAATTATTTGTTCAAAGCTTGACCTGGTTTGTTGAATTTGAAAAAATTCGTTTTATTTTTTAAAAATATTAAAAAATATATTTATTTATTTTTATATTAAATTTAAATAACAATATTTTTATTGATTAAATAATAATACGAAATGATTGGATTGAAAATAATCTATCCTAAATATGATCTTTGAACAGATCTATTACATAATTTACTAAATTGAATTAGACAAATAGGAGATAAAAAATAAATCAATTAGAAGTACAAATTAATCACACCTGAATTTCGATTATTACAAAGAATAATTCTCCAACTAATGGTCTATAATCAATATGAAAAAAAAAGGAAGGAAAAAAAAAAGCATCCATGCTTGTTTTATAATATTTAAGAGTTGGTTGCAGTTAAACCTGTTCATGGACCGGATCACGGATCGGTCCAAAAGTCCGTTTTACTGCTTAAAAAAATATTTTTATATTAATATTGTCCGAATTAACAAAATCTTTATCCAGATTTAATCTAATTCGGATCAGGCCTATCGGAGAGGACGAATTGCCCGCCCCTTCAGCAGATCTAGTTACGGTAGTATTATTCCACAGCAGCCCAGATATCCTCACCCAGCAATCTGATTTTTCTCTTCACTTCAATTTTCAACTGAGTGACCGTACAATGATTATCGTCCATGGATTTCTGGTGAAGAAAAACCATATCACCAACTCTAACATCTTTATCGCAAAGAAATTTAAGCCAACCGACAGAAACAAGAGACGATTCGATGCTCTGATCAGATCGGTGAACGAAGCAGCATGGAAAACTCCAAGCTTTCCCAGTCGTATCAATTCCATTGATATAAAAAAGATGACCTAATTGGTCGAAGGGGAGAATATCGAAAAAAGAACAAGCAGGGATAAGCAAGCTTTTCTCGATGTCGGTTTTGGTTAACAGCTTTGAGATCAATGACATTGTCATGCTGCAAACGATCTGCAAATTACAAGCAAAAAGAAAGTTTGTGAATTCAAATTTGCCACTGCTTTATCGATTTCTTAAGTTGCTCTTCTCACTTCAGCAGTTGGGACGTGGGTTCTTATATATATGAACAAGCGCGTTCGTTTGACTATTTCGTATGCATTTTTCTTTGCACTGAGTGCTAAAATGAAGTTTCAATGGCGGTTCCAAGAAAGAGAATATGAATCCATAATTAATTACCACAACTAGGCTACCATTATTAGCTATAATGTTCAATATTTGACTTCATAATTCGTGTATGTTTATTGTGTCTCGTGTTTTTTAAATAAGTTGTGTAAATATCGATACTATTATTAAAGGAAGCGATTGAGTTGGTGTCATTGAGTCAAGTGACACCAACTCAATCACTAAAAATACTAAAAAATCATCAAGTATTAAAAAATGAAAAATTAAATAAGAATATATATGTCTTTTAATATTTTATATAATAATTTTTTACAAAGAAAATCTAATTACTTCTAAAAAACTACCTATTTCCTAAAAAGCTATCCACTTACAAAAATTATCGACTTAAAAAAATTACCTTTTAAAAAAAAAAAAATAATTTATTATATTTTAAAAATATAATTTCACTCACATTGTGAGTGTATGGAATTCTAGTAGTAATTATAACACAAATTATTAAATATGTTAAAATTTTAAACACAAATTAAACATATCGTATTAATCTTATTTAAACGTATCATGTCTTATTTATTATATTATTTTCGTATTTATTAAAAGTATGTGTTTGTATTTGATGCACTGTCAGTTTATAAATCTATACACTGACAGTGAAACATACGATGACACCTAATTAATAAACAAACATATTAATTTAAAAACCCTTAAAATAAATACAAATAACTATAACTTTTAACTGGTGGCATCAAATATAAATCCTAAACGTATTGTATTTGTATCATATTTTTATATCGTATTCAAATATATCAATTTTATTCAATATACTTTTCAATTTCCACTATTCCACTTTTACAAACCCGGTCCTTTTGCTGAAGTTAAATAGTTGGTCAAAGGCACATATGCCTTATGTATTTTCACATAATTTACCTGTGTTTTTTCTTGAAACTTAACACTAGTTACCCTATTGACTCCACCTTTTACTTTTTCAAGAATTAAAAAAAATATATTAATTCCAATTATTGGAGTGAATCCTCTAAAGTGTCAAGTTTAAAATTCTGAAACCAGAAAATCCAAAAGTAATAAAGTATATACTATATATAATTTGTCTTAACCTATTATTTTCTTATAAATCTTTACATAATAATTACCTTTCTTTTTATAATAGTAAATTAAGATACAAATTAATTTAAAACTTAGTTTCCAAAAAAAAAAAAAAATTATTTAAAACTTTCTTCTTCTTTTTTCAATTTGTATTAAGTTAGTAGTATCGACAAACAAATTAATCGATACTAGATTATGACATACATATTAAGTGAGTGCATGAAAAAAAAAAAACATTTGCAAGTTCGTTACGAATAGTTCCTATAAAGGATCTGACTAATGACGCTTAAAATTTTTGATTTCTCTATGTAGATATTGTATAGTTGATTTTCATTTTGACAAAAGAATCACCTTAACATGATCATCTCATGGTTATTGAGAACAAATCAAATTAGATGATTTTATTTATCAATCTTTCTGACTTGCTCTTATGGAACTAAGGTGAGAAAAATCAGCCATTTACGATCACTGAATCATGTGTTGATATTTGTTTGTGGTATGTGTTCGGTTCATAAAGAATGTAAAAGTAAAGAAAATTAGAAAGGGGAAGTTTTTCATGGAATTTGAAAACCAAAGTATATAATAGTTGAAGAGAAAAATTAGATAGCACAAAAAAAGGAGCAAATTTATCGGGATATAGCTAATTTTTTTTTATTCTCAAAATACCGTTGCTTTTTGATTAAATATCAAAATCTGTTCTTTTTTAAATCAGTTGAAAAATCGTCATGGGCCATAGCGATTTTCCAACCATTTTTTTTTTAAAAAAATTAAAAAATATTAAAATAAATAATGGTAAAAAAAATTCAAATTTGAAGGCAACGGTCACTTGACCGTTTGCCTTCAAATTTTCCCCCCAAACCATCCCAAATACTCCTATAAATACCCCCTCTTTTCCACTTATTCTTACACCTTCTTCATTTTTCCTCTTATTTTTTCTTCTTATTTCCTACAAAAAAATCTCAAAATCTTCTAGATTTTTCATTCTTCCATATAAAATCTCTTCGTGTTGATTTAAAAATAGCTTCATCATCATTATTGAGGTTGCAAGAGAATCACATATGCTTGGTTATATTTAAAGAGGTAAGTAAATTTTTGTAATATTATCTATATTATATTATCAAATTTTTATAATTTTATAATTATTTAATTATTATAATTTTATAATGTTATAATTATTTAATAATTATAGTTTTATAATTTTATAATTATTTAATTAAATTTAATTAATTATCAACAGGATGTTGGTCGCGTCTTACGTTCGAGAAAATTTACTTTGGAGGACCCGCATCCATATATTATTGACCACTTAAAGAGAGCCAGATTTTATTATGCAATTCAAATTCGACGATTTCTGCTTCAACCCGACTTAACCAGTGCGTTGGTCGAACGATGGAGACCCGAGACGCACACTTTTCATTTTCCGTTTAGTGAATACACGGTAACTCTAGAAGATGTTGCGCTTCAACTTGGATGTTCAGTCCATGGCAATGCAGTTACAGGAGCAAACTTTCTATATTGGAATGAAGAGTGTTAAAATTTATTGGGCGCGGTACCTCCAGATGATTATGTATCTGGCTCAACGGTGAAACTAAATTGGTTGAAATCTTTTTAAAATCTTCCATTACACGCAAGTGAAAAATATATAAAATATGCTGCTAGAGCACATATTTTAAGATAATCTTGGCTGGTGGGTTATGCTGGAAAAGAAAATGATTTAATTTATTTTTTAAATTATGACAAAGCTTTAATGCTATGAAAAAAATGATGAAATAACTTTAAATGATTCGAATGGGATATAAATAGATGTGCGTAATTGATTCATAAAATCCTTTTTTCGTGGGTACTTTTGTTGTATTTGTGTTGAAATTTTTATTCATCCCTTAATTGCCTTTAATTTGAAGGATTTTTTTTTTCCTCTTCTTATTTTGTAAAAATTTATAAAATATGAGATAATGATTACATGGCAAAAATATTGGTAATTGAGATATAATTAAGTTTAAAAGCATAGTATTTTAAAAGATAAGATTTTAAACAAAATTAATTTTATTTTAAAGAAAAAAATTAATGAGTATCTAGTGATATTAATTAAGGTGATATCTTTAAAAATATATAATTAATAATTTATTTTTCTTGAATTTGATAAAAATAATATATTAAATATAATATTTTTTTTAAAATAATAATTAAATAATTTTTAATCGAAGCTTATAAACACCCGTTAACCAGATCAATCATATTTTAAATCTCGACACAATTTGCTACTGGAGTAAAACTCTAGTTGTTGTTGTTTTTTTTTTTTATTATTATTTTTTTTATTGCAATCTAAACCTTGAAAGTATACATTTATTTGTTAAAAATCATGTTTTTTGTGTTGCATTTAGTTTGATGTCTTAGATCTAGATTTTAGTATAATACATATCATGAGTGATTTTTAAGGTTTTCTTATAACATGTAATGTTTTAAATTCTTTTTTTTTTTAAATTAATTTTTAAAAAGTTGCACTCTTGAAATAATTTAGAAAAAAGAAAAAGAAAAAGAAAAATTAAGGGGATATAATTAGTTTCTCTTATTCTTTTTTTTCTTCTTGTACTACAATATAAGATGTTAACGAGAAATGTCCTTGCTCATTAAAATTTCTTCATTTGTTCTACCCTAATCAAAGCGTATGCAAAGGAATGTCTCTTCTTGCAAAATTCAACATAGGCTTATTAGGTAACAAAGTGTTCACAGATCGGGTTGAATTGAAATAGAGCCGAATAATAAAAAAAATTATTTGTCCAAAGCTTGACTTTGTTTGTTGAATTTGAAAAAATTCGTTTTATTATTTAAAAATATTAAAAAAAATTATTTATTTATTTTTATATTAAATTCAAATAACAATATTTTTATTAATTAAATAATAATATGAAATGATTGGATTGAAAATAATCTATCCTAAATATGATCTTTGAACAGATCTATTACATAATTTACTAAATTGAATTAGACAAATAAGAGATAAAAAAATAAATCAATTAGAAGTACTAATTAATCACACCCGAATTTCGATTATTAGAAAGAATAATTCTCCGACTAATGGTCTATAATCAATATGAAAAAAAAAAGGAAGAAAAAAAAATCATCCATGCTTGTTTTATAATATTTAAGAGTTGGTTGTAATTAAATCTGCTCATGTATCGGGTCACGGATCGGTTCGAAAGTCCGTTTTACTATTTAAAAAATATTAAAAAAATATTTTTCTATTAATATTGTCCGAATTTAAAAAAAATCTTTACTTAGACCTAGTCTAATTCGGAACATGCCTATCGGAGCGGATGGGTTGTCCGAACTTTGAGTAGGTCTGGTTGCGACAGTATTATTCCACAGCAGCCCAAATATCCACACCCAGCAATCTGATTTTTCTCTTCACTTCAATTTTCAACTGAGTGCCCGTACAATGATCGTCCATGGATTTCTGGTGAAGAAAAACCATATCACCAACTCTAACATCTTTATCGCAAAGAAATTTAAGCCAACCAACGCAAACAAGAGACTATTCGATGCTCTGATCAGATCGGTGAACGAAGCAGCATGGAAAACTCCAAGCTTTCCCAGTCGTCGTATCAATTGCTTTGATATGAAAAAGATGACCTAATTGGTCGAAGGGGAGAATATCAAAAAAAGAGCTAGCTGCAAGGATAAGCAAGCTTTTCTCGATGTCGGTTTTGGTTAACAGCTTTGAGATAAACGACATTGTCATGCTGCAACGTATCTGCAAATTACAAGTTAAAAGAAAGTTTGTGAATTCAAATTTGCCACTGCTTTATCGATTTCTTAAGTTGCTCTTCTCACTTCAGCATTTGGGACGTGGATTCTTATATATATGAACAAACGCGTTCGTTTGACTCTTTCGTATGCATTTTTTTTCTTTGCACTGAGTGCTGAAATGAAGTTTCAATGGCGGTTCCAAGACAGAGAATATGAATCCATAAGTAATTACCACAACTAGACTACCATTATTAGCTATAATGTTCAATATTTGATTTCACAATTACGTGTATGTTTATTGTGTTTCGTGTTTTTTTAATCTGTCGTTTAAATATAATTATAATACATAATTTTTAAACATAAATTATTAAATATTTTAAAATTTTAAACATAAATATAATACATTATTAAACATATCGTATTAATCTTATTTAAACGTATCATGTCTTATTTATTACATTATTTACGTATCTATTTAAACGTATGTGTTAGTATTTGATGCACTGTTAGTGTATAAATCTATACACTGAAAGTGTACCATACGATGACACCTAATTAATAAACAAACATATTAATTTAAAAAACCCTTAAAAATAAATACAGATAACTATAACTTTTAACATGTGGCATCAAATATAAATCTTAAACGTATTGTATTTATGTCATATTTTTATATCGTGTCTAAAATTATCAATTTTATTCAATATACTTTTCAATTTCCACTATTCTACTTTTACAAACCCGGTCCTTTTGCTGAAGTTAAATAGTTGTTCAAAGGCACATATATCTTATGTATTTTCACATAATTTTCCTGTGCTTTTTTCTTGAAACTTAACACTAGTTACCCTATAGATTCCACCTTTTCTTTTTTCAAGAATTAAAATTTGCAAAGAATTAAAAAACTATTAATTCCAATTATTGGAGTGAATCCCCTAAAGTTTCAAATTTAAAAGTCTGAAACCAGAAAATCCAAAAGTAATAAAGTATATACTATATATAATTTGTCATAACCTATTATTTTCTTATAAATCTTTACATAATGATTACCTTTCTTTTTATAATAGTAAATTAAGATACAAATTAATTAAAAACTAAGTTTCCAAAAAAAAAAAAATTTAAAACTTTTTTTTTTCAATTTGTATTAAGTTAGTAGTATTAACAAACAAATTAATCGATACTAGATTATGACATACTTATTACGTATTTACGTGAGTGCATGAAAAAAAAGCCGCGTAAAAGTTATGTTTTAAAAAAAATTGATTAGTAGGTAACTTATTTAGATGTAAAAGACGTATTTGTTAATTTATTTTTTTTAAGTTTCACTAACTGAATTAACGTTTAATAAACTCGCGCCACCAACTCAATAAATCTTTTTAATCTAGTATAGATAATGCTCTCCATCATCAAAATTACAATAACAAGCATATATAATTTAATTTTAGAACAATTGAAATGAACAAAATGGAGTAAATAAATATATATTTGGAACCACAAACATGCTTTATTATATATATAAAATATTGTTTTTAGTACATGAAAGACATTGCTTTAGTACTTGTTTTTATTTCTAGTGTGGCTCCCCTTTATTGAAGAAGATGGGCATAAAAGCTTTTGGCAAATTACACCATGAGATCACCCCAAATGTCCTGCCCGAACAATCTGATTTTCCTCTTAATTTCAACCTTGAATTTCTTCCAAGGAACTTCATGGGCTTTGCCCTGCCGAGGCTGTTCGACAAAAGCAACTTCGTCGTTGGCTTTGAGGGCTTTTTCAGTCGAGAACTGAGGCCAGCTTATGGAAACGAAATTTCCCGTTTCTTCATTGGTATGAAATGTGCCCAGAAATGACCAGGCCATCCCGAGGCTATCGACAACATCCAAGCAAAAGAGACGGCCTTCTTGGAACTCAAAGAAGGCTGCAACAGCGGTGAAAGGGAACAATATTAAGCGTTTCTCCACTTCGTTTTGAGTCAGTCGCTTCGAGAACCTTGGCCTTTCCCCCGCGGCCTGCTGCTCTTGGTTTTGCATGTTGGCAAAGTGTAGTAGTAAATACTGAAATATGAGTAAAAACTCCAGATTGATTTTTGAGGGCTGTGATTACTGCTTATTTAACAGCAATAATTATCGTCCTAATAGGAAAGTCCTTTATATATTTGATGAAGAAAAATGTCGTTTTAGCAGACGGAGATAACACTTGGTGAACAGATGTGTAATTGTTCATCAACGAATTGACTTAACTTAATTTCCACTTAATTAATGAACAAACACAACTTTTCATCATAATTTTTTAAAATTAAAGAATTAAATTAACTTAATTTAAATTTATGAAACTAAAATTCTTTGTCACTAATATAAGTACTTAAATTAGTCCATAAAAAAAAAAATACGGGGATGGGAGGATATGTACATGAGAATGAAATCCTTTATCTATTATTTGATATGATAATTAGTTTCTCTTTCTTATGCTATGATAGAATATATATTGTCTCTATTTATTTGTTCTGCCATAATCAAAGACAAAAAAGAAGAAGAAGAAGAGAAATTATCTAATCAGTGGAGTTTTTTATTATTTGGGGTTGGTAGGATGACACATACCTTAAAATTATTAAAAAATTAAAAAAAAAAAAACCTTAATAAAAAAAGAAGTAGAACATATAGCAAATTCTTGATCTCGCTTGTAGAATTAAAAAAATTTATTATTAGAATATCGAATATGAACTCAAAAAAAAAATTCGAACATGTGTCATCTTATAAAATTTTAAATTCTATTGAACATAGCATACCCTAAGGAAGTGAACATGGGTTTTGATTAGTACAAATAATCAATTGAAAAAAAAAAAAAAATCAATCATAAAGCACTTTATATGTAACTGTTGGTTTCACAATCATGATCCACAGCAGCCCAGATATCCTGACCAAGCAATCTGATTTTTCTCCGCACTTCAATTCTGAACTGCGTCGACCCTTTAGAATTAACATCCAAGGATTCCTGGTGAAGAAAAACCATATCACCAATTCTTACATCTTTTTTCCAAACAAATTTCAGCCAACCAACTGAAATAAAAGCTGACCCAATGCTCTGATCATCATCACTGATCTGCTGCTGAATGACGCATGGAAATGTCCAAGCATTGCCAGTGTTATCAACTACATTCATATAAAAGAAATGCCCTTCTTGGAAATGGAGGAAATCGAAAGAACAAGTAGGGATCAGCAAGCTCTTCTCCACGTCGCTTTTTGTTAGTAGCTTTGAGAACATTTTCATGCTGCAGGGTTAACTAAAGTCTGCAATTATCGACAATGCTCTTTAATTATCAACTAGTTTTGCTGCTGATTCAATGAAGAATTCTTCAGTTGCTTTTATCTTCAGCACAGGTTATATATAGATAGATTTATATCCAAGCATGTTTGACTCTTTGAAATGCAAATTTCTGAGTAGAGTTGAAGAAGTTTCAATGGCGGTTCGACGAAAACAGAGAAGAGTCCGCGTCCAAGAAAAGGTCAAAGTCAAAGTCTTGGTTGTTTGGTAAATTAACTGCGCATATACACCCCTAGATTTTTGCCATTTTCACATAATGTCCCTACGATTTTCTTTTTCTTGAAATTTAACACCTTGTGCACTAGTTTGTAAAGGAGGTTATGGGTTTTACTATTAATCTTTTTTTTTGGGCCACCATATCATTAATTAATATTTAATAAAGATAAATATAATTGATGTACCAAAAAAAAAATATAATTGGAAATATTAAAATGTAAAAATATCCCTTTGGGTTAAAAAAAAAAAGGAACATGTGAAGATTTTTGGTATTTAAATTAGATAATGAAATAACACTACATATTCTTTAAATTTAGAGTCGTTTTTTTATACATTGAAAATAATTTTTTTTTAACTCTACAAGTGAAGTTAAAAGACTATCACATGTCTCATTTAAAAAAAAAAAATTAATTTTTTTTATTTTTTAAATATACCATAAAGGTATGTGTCATTCTACTGAAATCTAAAAATTTTCTCGACGGTGGATGAAATAATTTTAACCCTATTTTTTTTCTCAAGACTCAAATTTAAAACCACTTAAATTAAAAATTTTAATTTCTATTTATTGGGGTGATCCACTAAAATGTCAAGTTAAAAAGTTGTGCTCTTCTCAATCTTTACAATATTATTACGAATGATCAACTTATTGTTTTTATTTTTTTAGTATGCATGAAAATTTTAGTTCTTGTACATCGATTTACTTCACCAAGAAAAAAAAACTGATATAATGCTCAACATCATCCCAAATTCTCAATTATAACAACAAAATAACCAGATTTAAATTTAGTTCTCGAACTCTATTTCATGCGTATGTAGAAATTTAAGATCAGCAAACTGAAAAGAAAAAGTAAATAATATGATGAGAAGGAAACAAATATATAAACAGTACAAGGTATAAATTAATAGTACAAAACTGCAAGCAGGCTTTAATTAATTAATAATTATAAGAATTTGTCTCTGATACATTGATAGAATTTTTTTTTAAAAATTTTACAAAAAAATTACAATATTATCATATATATTTTTTATTAAATATATTATAATGATATTTATTATCTACTAATCTCACTTAAAAATTAAAATATTATCGTTTCTGGTTAGATGCTTTGTGATCCTTGCCCTTGTAGGATTGCTTGGGTTTTGCATGTTGATGAGGCCTGTGGACTGTGGATACTTTTCCTAATCAAATTATGGTAATTACACCTTTAAGATAAAATTAAGCCTCAAAATTTTTCAAGCACAATAATTTTTTTTAAGAAAAATTCTCCGATTCGTAATCAGTGCAGTTTTTAAATTTCACAAGTGAAATTAGTAAAGTAACATATCATATATACCTTTCAGGGTATATTAATTTTTTTAAAAAAAAAAGAATTAATAAAAAAAATGGATATATGATAGATTTTTAACCAATTTGTTAAGTTAAAAAATTTCCTTTTTTTGAATAATTGAAATTTATTTCAAAATCCAAAAGAAGTAGGAGATCCTGCTACATGAAAAAATCAATAGGTATTGTTATACAAAATTAACTTTTTTGTTAAATTAAAAAAATTTCGCTGTTAGTATATTAAATACGAGCTCTTTTTAAAAAATATCTGATGAAAACATATTTATTTTGTTCATAAGACACAACACTTGATGAAGAAATATATGATTTCATAAACGAGTAAACATAACTTCTTACGAACAAATACAACTTTTCACTTAATCAAAAACACGTATAATTTTTTATTAGATTTTTCTAACAAGTGCCCTAAAAATACTATTTGAGGTTAATTGAAAATGATGAATAAAGTTATCAACTTTTATAATTAATAAAATATTACTATAAATAATATATTAACTAATCTTAAAAAGTGTTCTAAGGGCACTCATTAACAAAACCCTTTTTTATTTAACAATTAAATCAATTTCATTGTCCGAACCAAAATTGTTTGGGTTTGCAATAATGCAACCAAGTTTGTTAAATTACCAAAGGGAACAACATGATCTCAGTTTATTAACAAGACTTTCACCTTGAATCAAATAAAAAGGGTCGTTCAAAAGATAGTAAAGAAGAGTATTAATGCAAAAAGGAGAGCCATCCCATCGGGCGCCATGACAGCAGTAGTCAAGGAACTTGAGCCCAAATATCCTGGCCGAATAATCTGATTTTTCTCTTCACTTCAATTTTTATACTAGCTTTTTGGTTTTTATCTATCTCCTCGTGAAAAATGACCTTATCGTTGGGTCTAAGATTCTTCCGTCGAGCAAATTCAAGCCAACCCACGGCAAGAACCATCTCATCGTTCTGTCGTCGGACGGTGCAGCAAAACATCCATTCTCTCTCGCTCTTATCATCGTAAACAGTCATATTTAAGAAATGGCCTTCTCCGAAAGGCAGATTACCGAATGAAGTAGTTGGTATCAATAAATTGCACTCAATGTCAGTTGGAGAAAGGAGTTTTGAGAAGATTATTGCCATTGTTATTGATCTTCAAGACCAATTACTATACTTTCAAAGTTAATTTCAAGAAGATGTTATTATATATCTTTGAGAAGCTTGCTATAGCTGAGCTGATTGACAGAGTTAATTTCTTGCAACAAATATATAGAGACATGATCTAGAGCTGAACCTACTGCTTATATATGCGCGTTGCTTGACCCTTTCTTTCTTTTTGTTTGTTATTATCATTATTCCGTGATGATTCCCCGAAATTTTATACCACGAATGAATATGGTAATATTCACAAATACCCATTCTTCTAAGCCGGCGGCCCGTAAACTCTATGCCATAGCAGATAAGGCCTAGCCTGCACTCTCTATCGTTCTCTCTTTTTTCCAAGCAATTTTTTTTTTCAAGAACAAAGTAGAATTTCCTTGTTGTTTTATAAATTTAGATCATTATATATTGTTAAAATTTTCCCAAAAGGCTCAATTTGATTTCATGTTAACCATGTATATATATTGAATAACAACTAAAAGAAATTATATCATCCATCATCACAAACAAAATTAATAGAATTGCACATCGTTTAGGATGTATTTAAATAATAAAAAAATTAATTTTTAAAAAAATGAATCATATATGTATGACCGTCTCTTAATATCGCTTATGAAATTAAAAAACTCTATTATCAATATATCAAAAACGAATTCTATTAGATAAAGTTGTTTCTCTATTGTATTTTTACGCATGTGGTGTTGAGGTTTGTTATTTATGTAGGATATGTACTTTCCAAAATATGAGAAGAAAAAACGAATTATAAGTAAACAAGAATAGAAAATTCAGTTACAATTTCTTTTGATCTCAAAAGAAACTTTCAATTATTTGTTTAAAAAAAAATTAAGTTAAAACTTGAGCTTTCATCTTAAATTCTGTTATTTAAAATGAAGGTAATACTAAAATTTATGCTAAGAGAGATGATCATTACATAGCTCAAAATTTGTAATTACTAATTTTTTTTTTCTTCAAATCTTTGAAATAACATTAACATTGATAAATGCAAGAATTTCCGTGCATATCATTGATTAAGTTCTTTTCTTACAATTCACAAATAGAAATGCATAGTAATAATGAAATGATAAAAGCCTATATATATATATATATATATGCACTTTGTTTTCTTTTCTTACTAATTTGGACTAAAATATAAATTTATTCTCCAGTCTGAAGTAATAATCTGCCATGCATTCATCCGATAATCACTTTAAAATTTAGTATATTGAAAATTAATGAAGTTTCAAGTGCTTCAAAGTTGAAAGAGTGTAGGGATCGAGGATTGTTTCAAGTTTTTGTTTCTTTCATTTCCCCTTTCTCCATCCTCCAGTTTTCTTATATTTATTTATTTTGGTTACCGATGGAATCGACTACCGAGCAGCTGGATCATCCAGTGCAGTCAAACCCTTATCCAAGGGTGAGTGCTTGGATTTGGAAAGCTACTTAAACGCTCAAAAACTGCGTGCCATTTTTTGCTCATGCATGGCTAGATGCGCATATCTCAAACACGTACGACGTCTCTGATCCAAAATAGTTAGTACTATATCGGTGGACGTACCAGGATTATCAATACCGTTTCGATACCGTTTGTACTGGCCGTTACATCTTGTTTTCCTTTTTCACCGGTACATTTAGAGGTATGTTTCGTTTCGGCTTAGGTATTGGGTTGTACCGGACTATACCGCCTGTACCGGCCAATTTCGGGGTGTTCCGACGAAATATGTTATCTCGACTGGTACATGAAGCTTAACCATCATGGGTTTTGGTTTTTCTCTTTATTTGTCATAAACTTCCATTTTATACGGTAGATAGAAGATGTGAGGTTGAAGAAGACAAGTGAGTGGTGAGAGAAAAATGTTTTTAAAAGATATTCTATAGTTGGGTTGTTTTTTTTGGGGCCAATATATTTGGATTGTTTATATTTCATTGTTATTGTGTTTTGGGCCTAATAAGATCTAAATGGTAGATTTAGATCATTTAAAGTAGAGGTGGCAATTGGGCGGGTTCGGGCGGGTTCGGGTCGGGTTCATTCGGGTTCGGGTTTATTCGGGTTCGGGCTCATTCGGGTTCGGGCTCATTCGGGTTCGGGTCCATCCGGGTTCGGGCTCATTCGGGTTCGGGTCCATTCGGGTTCGGGCTCATTCGGGTTCGGGCTCATTCGGGTTCGGGCCCATTCGGGTTCGGGCCCATTCGGGTTCGGGCTCATTCGGGTTCGGGCCCATTCGGGTTCGGGTTCGGGTTCGGTCTGGGTTCGGGTTCGATCTGGGTACGGGTATGTTTTACATTATTTTATTTTATATTAGATGTAATCATTTTTACGTAATTTAAATATTTATATCTAAAAACAAATTATTAATTTATTATTATTATTATTTTTATTTTTATACTTTTGCTATTATATGATATTTTTAATTATATTTATTTTTTAAAATTAATATTTGTTAGCACCAAAAGAATAAGAAATTAATTTGTTATATAAAATCAAATTTTGAAATAATTTATTATAAAAAATATGATATATTATAAATTAATATATTGATATTTAAAATAATTGATTTGATGAGCTCGAATTTCAAAATATAAATACATTATAATTTATATTCACTATAAAATAAAAACTTATAAAAATAAATCCTGGCCTTCATCTATTCGTTTATATACTTATAAAATGCAAAAAATTTATGCTTATAGTCAAGATATATATATATATATATATCGAGTACTTATATTTTTTTCATCAGTATAAAGTATAAATTATAAAGTAGTACTAAAAAATATAATTTATATTTAAATTATACGTAATAAATATATAATTAATATGATTATTTATTAATATATAATAAATATACCCAAAACCAAAATGCCATAAAACCCAAAACCCCATTAAATCCACCCGCTAAAATAAAATCACATGAAAGCCATAATCCAATTAAACCCATCATAACCTAACCGCATAAGTATAACTAGAGCTGCTTATGGGCCGGGCCGCGGCCCAGTTTTTTTTATTTTCTCTGCCCAGGCCTGGCCCGCCCGTTTAGGCCCGAAACACTATTCATTGGAATAAAAAAATAATTTTTTTTATTTTTTTTAATTTTTTTATAATTAAAATTAAATAAAATAATATTATTATAATAAAAATTACTGTTCCGGGCCGGGCCGGCCCGGAACACAAAATATCCTGCCCAAGCCCGGCCCGGTACGGGCCGGGCGAGCTGCCCGGCCCGTGAGCAGGTCTAAGTATAACCCAAAAGGCCAAAATAATTGAATTATTGTCAATTTTTTTACCCTTATAGATTAATTGAATTATTGTCAATTTTTTTTTCACATCTTTAAAATTTTCAAGAATTTAAAATATTTAGATTGTAAATTCATCATGATATGAGACGTTAAAATTATAACTTATAAGTACAAAATATAATTTACTTTTTGATAAAATTATTATTTCATCATATATATATATAATATATTAAATTTTAAATTTTAATTAAATTATTAAAAAAAAATTAGAATAAAATTAATAATTAAAGTTATTGCTTTGTAAAAAAAAATTAATTGCAATTTGTTTATTTTTATTTTTAGTATTAAATTCGGGTTCGGGTTCGGGCCGGTCTCGGGTTCGGGTCCATTCGGGTTCGGGCTCATTCGGGTTCGGGCCCATTCGGGTTCGGGTCCATTCGGGTTCGGGTCCATTCGGGTTCGGGCCCATTCGGGTTCGGGTCCATTCGGGTTCGGGCCCATTCGGGTTCGGGCTTTTTCGGGTTCGGGTTTTTGACTTTTTGGTCAAATCGGGTTTGGGCGGGTTCGGGTTCGGGTTTTCCTGAGCGGGTTTTCGGGTTCGGGTTCATTTTGCCACCTCTAATTTAAAGTAAAATGAATGAATGCACTAAAAATTTAAAATTTATTTTAAATTAAAATTTATTTTAACTTATTTAAAATTATGAAAAGTAATTATTATAAAAATATAAATAAATAGAAAATGAACTACGGGCTCATTATTATAATAATAATAAAATAATAAAATTATATTAAAACTATAAAAGAGGTGATTTTATATCAAGTTCTATACATTAAATAAACAGTATGATCATATATATACATACACGAAAATTTTCAAAAATATTGATAAATTTGAAACGGTACTTCGAAATATACCGATATCGATACGTACCAGTATCAGAACAAAAAAAATACGTCCACCGGTACGATACTGACTACTTTGGGGCATATCGTTTTTCTTTTAGGTACCGGTGTGTTCGACGTACCGTTTCGGATTTACCAGTATTTTTCAAATATTTATATATATATAAAACTTATTTCCAAATTTTCTAATAAAATATATATTATATATATACATGTACAAATATATCTCAATTACATACATATATATGTTTATATGCAAATATAAAATTTTAATCATAGATAAATAAAATAAATATTAAAAAATTATTATTAATTAGATTCAATAGTCTAACTTAATAAATATATTTTTTTGAATGAAATTATGAAAAAATAAAAATTATTATAACTAAAAAGTATTAAGAATTGGTTAAAAAAATTAAGTCGTTTGGAACCCACCGCACCAGATTCCAAGCAAATTTGAGGGGAGATTTCCCCCCACCGAAAAGTGTTTTAACTGAGGGTGCATTTGGATGCACCCCCAGTGAAAAAGCTACTGGATCGGAGTTTCAGTAATGGACTGGAGCTTCGAAGATCCAGTGGCTCCACTGGACCTAATGCAGGGAGAAATCCCCTTTTTACCTTCTTCTATTATTATTTTTTTAATTTTTTTAATATAAATATTTTGTTAATAATTTTTAATAATAATTTTATTATTTAATATAAATATAATTTTACTAATTTTTAATTATTATTATTTAATATAAATATATTTTTAATATATTTTTTTATTATTTAATATAAATATATTATTTATTTATTATATACATATTTTAATATAATGTCCTTAATGATCATTTTCTTTCTCATTATAATTTACCTCACTACCACCGTTGCGTTTGAATCCAAACACATATCTCATCACTAATTTTAATCTCACCGCTACAGTAACTAATTTCACCATCACTGTTATTTTTAATCTCATCGAAATTAATTTTATCGCCTATCCAAATAGATCCTAGAAAGAGTGTATTATTGGCAAGTCAACATATACCAGTTATATTAAAATTTGAGAAAACATTTTCAAATGAAATCTAGTGGGGAAACTAAGTCCCCTTATTTTGTTTAAACTCATTAAAGACGGGCGAAGGGAGGGGACAGGGCCTTGGCCCTCTTAATTTTTTTTTTTAGAATTTTTAAATAATGATAAAATTATCTTTGGCCCCTCCAATTTTATTTGGTTCTTCAATTTGGCCTCTTTAAATTTTTTAAAATAAAATTATATTTGGCTCCTCCAAATTTTGTTTTGGCCTTTCAGTTTGATCCTCTATTTGTAAAATTTGTTTGATATAATAAATTTGATAATATTTTAGTTTAAACCTCATTCATTATTATTAGTTTAATTCTTTATTTACCTTTTCAATCAATTAAATAGATGCATTTACATTAATTATTTTGTTTGATATTTTTCATTCTATACTCATAAGAGTTGTCCATGGATTAGGTCGAGTCAGGCTCACATAGCAAAAAAATTTATTGTCCAAGGTCCGGCCCGATTCGAGCCGACGAATAACCCTGTCCTTGGACATGTTTATTTTATACACGATTTTTATTTTTACTTTAAATCTTTATATGTATACTCCGGTTGTACCTGCTCATGGGCCGGGCCTAAATAAGGTCGAAAAAAAATGAGCCATGGCCCGACCCGACCCATGAGCGGGTTTAATTTCAACCCCCCTCGTCTATATTTCTGACTTCGCTCATGATTAAAGTCCACATATGTGTGAATGATAATTCATAGTCACCATTTGTCTAATCTACTCATCTTTAGATCAGATAAAGACTTATCTGATAAACTATTGTAAACCTAGGAATTTATCTTGACTTGTATCATTTGTATATATATTGATCACATCAGATGAATAAAATCAACTTTAAACCTTTCCATTTCTTTATTGTTATATGGTATCAGAGCCTTTCTCCGCTTATCAGCTTTTCATGGCCAACCAACATCCAATAATCTCATTCCACAACTTACCACAAGTATTATGAATTATCCTTCACAATATCAAACGAACTTAAACAGCTTAGATTGTTGTATTAATTCATCCATCTCTTGAACCTAACATCTATTTCGCGTAAAAAAAGAAAGGATCAGTATTTGAAAAGAAGAAAACTAATATATACGTAGGTTGATCATAGACGTCCGACTTAAATTGGATCGGATTTGAGATATGTGTTTAGTAATTTGAGCTAGCTCGATTCAATTTGAATTACTGTTCACATAATAAAAAATATTTTTATTTAAATTTAATTATAAAAATATAAAAATATTAATATAATTTTTAAAATTTTTTAATATATTTTAACTAGTAAAACGGGCTCTTGAGCTTTGCCCTGACTGACTCAGGTCAGATTTGAACAAACAAAAAAAAATTATCCATATCTGATCTGGCTCATAAACACTTCTGATCAGCAATAATTTGTACCAATACCTAATAGGAGAAATGGGTAGTGCAAAGAAAAACAAAGCACGATTGGTTGGTAATTAATCATGCATGAAACCAAATAGTTTTAATTAATTTGTAATTACAACAGCAAATACACATCGTATATATTTTACATAGTACATCCATATGGAGATCAACAATAATTTGACAAAACATACCCTATATAACAGATAAATTTAAACTTGGAGCTCAAGAAAGAAGCTAGTTAGAGTATAGACACAAGAATCCAACTAGGGTTATCATACTTGCACTGAAAACGAAAGCGATTAATTCCGCATCTATTGTTGAAAGTTACACCGACTCCTCTCTCTTATCTCTAGAATCATCTCTATCTTTCTTCTACTCAAGTTTTCTAGATTTCTCTTCTTTGTTCTTTCTCTATATTTTTCTTTAGAATTTCTCCTTAGTCTTCTAGTTCCAGAAATCTCTTCAGTTTTCTTCATTGAATAATCAAAGTCTTAGCTATCTAGAGAATTCTAAGTTGGCTACAACACCGACTTGAAGAGCTATAAATAGAGATGTGTGTTGTGTGATAGAAGTGTGGTGTATAGAGAGAAAAAGAAAGAAAAAGATTTGAGTGAAAGCTTGTGTGAGGTTGTCTCTATTGTTAGTTGCTGTTCACACTAATTGTATTTGGTCTTTTCTCATATTAATAAAAGAGTTGTTTTTCGGAAGTTACTGTAGCATCCCGAGATAAAGTTACTGTAGCACAAAACTACAATTGGTACCGAGAGTCAGAAATCAACAAATTGGTATCAGAGCTAGACGGTCAGGGACCGGAGTACGCATATCGGAGAAAGACAGTCTGGGACTGTGAAGATTATTGGTCTGGGACCAAGACGATCGAGGATCGTAGTTCGTGGAGACGTGGAAATTCTGCCGGTACACGGTCAGGGACTGTGAAATTAAGTGAACGAGAATCAAATTTGAGGTAAGTGAAGGGCACTCTCAAGACACTATGGCAGATATTTCTAATTCCGCTAGCAACATCGAGAAGCTCAATGAAAACAATTACAATACGTGGAGCATCCGGATGCAATATTACATGCTCGGGCAAGATTTATGGGATATTGTTAATGGTGAAGCTTCAACACCACCAACTGATGCCGGAGAACTAAGAAAATGGAAGATCAAAGCCGGTAAGGCCATGTACGTGTTATCAGTCACCATTGAGGATGGTTTATTACAACGCATCAAGGATGCAAAGACACCGAAGGAAGCTTGGGACACACTCACAATGTTGTTCGCGAGGAAAAATGATGCTAGGCTCCAACAATTAGAGAATGAACTCCTGTCAATCTCGCAGCAAAATATGCCGGTAAGCGAATATTTCTCTAAAGTTAAAACTCTTTGTGATGAAATTTCAAAATTAGATCCAGAAAATGCCATTACCGAAACGAGGATGAGAAGAATTATCATCCATGGCTTGCGACCTGAATACAACGGGATTGTTACTGCAACTCGTGGATGGAGCAAAGAACCAACTTTAACTGAGTTGGAAAATATCCTAGCCAATCAAGAGACTTTAGATAAACAAATGTCTAAAGTCTCGATAAAAGATGACGAGAAAGCACTCTTTAGTAATAAAAGAGGCTTTAATAAAAGAAGCAAAGTTGTTACAAAGCCAGGCGTGGAAGAAAATAAATTTCGAAGGCAAGAAACATGGCCAAAGCAAGGGGGAAGGAGCTTTCGGCAAGAGGGAGCCCAGCATGTTCGAGAAAGAGACAAAAATGAAAATAGGTATCATCGTCAAAACAATCAGTGTTACAACTGTGGAAAATCTGGTCACTTTGCTCGAGACTGTCGGTTTAAGCAAGTCCAAGGCAACGCGGCAACCTCGTCACGAGAAGAGAATAATAGCGAAGAAGAGTGGGATTTTCAAGCATCAATTGCTATTGAAGAATGCGAAGAACTTGCAGCTGCTTGCATCACCGAGTCAGAAGAAGAGTGTTCACTCGCATCGGTGAGTAAATTAATCGACTATAATAATGATTGGATAGTTGATTCTGGATGCTCAAATCACATGACTGGAGATAAGGAGAAGTTGACTAATACCTCAACATACAAAGGAGAACGAGTTGTGGTAACTGCAAATAATTCAAGGTTACCTATTACTCACATCGGCCAAACAACTATTGTGCCACGATTTAGTCCACACCAAATCGAGCTGCAAAACGTATTCCATGTGCCAGGTATGAAGAAAAATCTGCTATCGGTTTCACAACTCACTGCCTCAGGAAATTATGTCGTGTTTGGTCCAAATGATGTGAAAGTATATCCAAACTTAAAGCCAACAAGTACACCAATAATGGAAGGGAAGCGTCTGGAGTCAGTCTACGTTATGTCCGCTCAGACTGCATATGTGGACAAGACAAGAAAGAATGAAACAGCTGACTTGTGGCATGCAAGGCTTGGGCACGTGAGTTATCTCAAGTTAAAGGTAATGATGAAAAAGTCTATGCTCAAAGGTCTTCCTCAATTAGACATTCAAGAGGACACAGTATGTGCCGGGTGCCAATATGGGAAAGCTCACCAGCTGCCATACAAGGAGTCAAAGTTTAGAGCTAAGGAGCCTCTTCAGCTAATTCACTCAGACGTGTTCGGGAAGATAAAACAACCTTCTGTCAGTGGCTGCCAATACATGATAACTTTCATTGATGATTTTTCAAGGTACGTCTGGATTGATTTTATGAAAGAAAAATCAGAGGCACTTACTAAATTTATAGAGTTCAAAGAAAAGGTGGAAAAAGAAGTAGGCCGAAAGATATAATGCCTACGCACAGATAACGGGGGAGAATACACATTCAAGGATTTTTCAGAATTCTTACAGGAATACAAGATACGCCGACAATTGACATGTCCGAACACTCCACAACAAAATGGAGTTGCCGAGAGAAAGAATCGACATTTGGCTGAGATATGTCGAAGCATGTTACATGCGAAGAATGTGCCACCTCGTTTTTGGGCAGAATGCATGAAGACTGCAGCTCACGTGACTAATAGGCTTCCACAAGCAAGGCTTGGTTTTATCTCACCCTTTGAGAAAACTATGGAACATCAAACCCACGGTGAGTCACTTTCGAGTATTTGGTTGCGTATGTTATGTATTTGTACCAGATCATCTACGCAGCAAATTCGACAAAAAGGCAATTCGTTGCATATTTGTGGGATATGACGACCAAAGAAAAGGGTGGAGATGTTGTGATCCAACAAGTGGCAGATGCTATGTATCCAGAAATGTTGTGTTCGATGAAGCTTCGTCATGGTGGTCACCACAAGCAGTTCTGTTGCCAGACTCAAAAGAAATTGAAGAAAAACTTCAAGAAAATATGGAAGAACAAATTGAGCTTGAAAAGACTCAACCAAGTGACGAGTATTCAGAAAAGGCCCTTGATGAGGAAAAGTCATTTCGAGAAAATGAGTTCGATGAAAGAGATTCTCAGCCACTTCTGCGCAGGTCATCACGACAACGCAAACCAAATCTTAAGTATGCTAATGCCGCTCTAATTGAAGAAATAGAGCCAACAACTTATGAAGAGGCATCTGAGAAATTGGAGTGGAGAAAAGCCATGGAAGAAGAAGTTCAAGCCCTGAAACAAAACGAGACATGGGAGTTGGTGCCAAAGCCGAAGAAGATTGAACCCATCTCATGTAAATGGGTTTATAAAATAAAGACTCGACCCGATGGATCGATAGAAAGGTATAAGGCTCGATTGGTGGCTCGCGGATTCTCTCAAAAGTATGGGGTGGACTATGATGAGACATTTAGTCCGGTTGCAAAAATTACAACAGTACGAGTATTACTTGCCCTTGCAGCAAGCAAATCTTGGAAGTTATGGCAAATGGATGTGAAAAATGCCTTCTTGCACGGAGAGCTAGATCGAGAGATTTATATGGAGCAGCCCGAAGGATTCACAAGTAAAGTTCATCCGGATTATGTGTGTAAGTTGAAAAAGGCACTCTACGGATTAAAACAAGCACCGAGAGCATGGTACGGTAAAATTGCCGAATTCCTAATACAAAGTGGTTACTCAGTTGCATCAGCAGATTCGAACTTGTTCGTGAAAGAAAAAGAAGGTAAGTTGGCAATAGTCTTGGTTTACGTGGATGATCTAATCATCACCGGAGACAACGAAGAAGAAATCAAACAAACTAGAAGCAATCTCTCAGTACGTTTTCAAATGAAAGAGCTTGGAGAGCTGAATCACTTTCTTGGGCTAGAAGTAATCCGTACCAAAGAAGGAATATTCTTATGTCAACACAAGTATGCAAAAGATCTTATACACAAATTCAGGATGACTGATTGCAAGTCGATATCTACGCCTATGGAAGCCAATGCAAGACTCTGTAGTGAAGAAGGCAAAGAATTGGAAGACTCAACAAGTTATAGGCAACTAGTGGGTAGTCTAATCTACCTTACATTAACAAGACCCGACATTGCATTCGCTGTTGGAGTAGCTAGCCGATTCATGGAGAAACCAAGGAAACCTCACTTAGATGCGGTTCGACGAATCTTGAGGTACGTAAAAGGAACTATTGATTTTGGACTTCTATACAAAAAGGGAGTTCCGTGCCAAGTTATAGGATATTGTGATGCCGATTATGGTGGAGATCATGATACAAGACGATCAACAACTGGCTACATGTTTAGCCTTGGATCCGGCATAATCTCTTGGTGTAGCAAAAGACAACCTACGGTATCATTGTCAACTACAGAAGCAGAATATAGAGCAGCAGCTATGGCAGCACAAGAAAGCACGTGGTTGATACAGCTGTTAAAGGACCTGCACCAACCGATTGACTCTCCAGTACAACTCTATTGCGATAATCAGTCAGCAATAAGCTTAGCTGAAAATCCAGTCTTTCATGCCAGAACCAAGCACGTAGAAATACATTATCACTTTGTACGTGAAAAAGTACTTCAACGGGATGTTGAACTGAAATACATCAAGACTGAAGAACAAGTAGCTGACTTGTTTACCAAGGGACTTAGCGGTGCAAAATTCGATGAGTTCAGAAGACAACTTGGCATGACTACCAAAGCGAGCATCAAGAGAGAGTAGTCGTTGAGGGGGAGTGTTGAAAGTTACACCGACTCCTCTCTCTTATCTCTAGAATCATCTCTATCTTTCTTCTACTCAAGTTTTCTAGATTTCTCTTCTTTGTTCTTTCTCTAGATTTTTCTTTAGAATTTCTCCTTAGTCTTCTAGTTCCAGAAATCTCTTCAGTTTTCTTCATTGAATAATCAAAGTCTTAGCTATCTAGAGAATTCTAAGTTGGCTACAACACCGACTTGAAGAGCTATAAATAGAGATGTGTGTTGTGTGATAGAAGTGTGGTGTGTAGAGAGAAAAAGAAAGAAAAAGATTTGAGTGAAAGCTTGTGTGAGGTTGTCTCTATTGTTAGTTGTTGTTCACACCAATTGTATTTGGTCTTTTCTCATATTAATAAAAGAGTTGTTTTTCGGAAGTTACTGTAGCATCCCGAGATAAAGTTACTGTGAGGTTGTCTCTATTGTTAGTTGTTGTAGCAAATCGGTACTGTAGCACAAAACTACAATTGGTACCGAGAGCCAGAAATCAACATCTATCTATACGCAGGGAATGGAAATAATACCATTTGTCACTTCGATTTTGATTATTGGGGCTAAGCCTCTAGAGATCAGCCCAATGCTCCTGACCGAGTAACTTTATGTCTCTATTGTTAGTTACTGTAGCAAATCGGTACTGTAGCACAAAACTACAATTGGTACCGAGAGCCAGAAATCAACATCTATCTATACGCAGGGAATGGAAATAATACCATTTGTCACTTCGATTTTGATTATTGGGGCTAAGCCTCTAGAGATCAGCCCAATGCTCCTGACCGAGTAACTTTATGTTTCTCTGTACCTGAATCCCGAGCTGATCCCCGTTTCCATGCACGAGGAAAATCACCTTATCTCCCACTCTGAGTTCCTTATTTTTCACAAAGTTAATCCATCCTTTAGTGAGGGCAGGCTTCGGGTGGCCGTCATTCTTCCTAGTGTAGAGGCGAAAGGTCCAGACCTTCGATTCCTTCTTGTCCCTCACTTGAAAATCCAGTGACTGAGTCCCTTCCTCGAGTCTGAAGTGCTCCCTCATTGTAGCAGTTGGAAATGATAACCTAACCGCAACATCAGTAGCAGTTAATATCTTAGAGCAAAGTTCCATTGCTTCACTTCGGTACTGTAGCACAAAACTACAATTGGTACCGAGAGCCAGAAATCAACATCTATCTATACGCAGGGAATGGAAATAATACCATTTGTCACTTCGATTTTGATTATTGGGGCTAAGCCTCTAGAGATCAGCCCAATGCTCCTGACCGAGTAACTTTATGTTTCTCTGTACCTGAATCCCGAGCTGATCCCCGTTTCCATGCACGAGGAAAATCACCTTATCTCCCACTCTGAGTTCCTTATTTTTCACAAAGTTAATCCATCCTTTAGTGAGGGCAGGCTTCGGGTGGCCGTCATTCTTCCTAGTGTAGAGGCGAAAGGTCCAGACCTTCGATTCCTTCTTGTCCCTCACTTGAAAATCCAGTGACTGAGTCCCTTCCTCGAGTCTGAAGTGCTCCCTCATTGTAGCAGTTGGAAATGATAACCTAACCGCAACATCAGTAGCAGTTAATATCTTAGAGCAAAGTTCCATTGCTTCACTTTGACTCGACAGCGTTTGACAAGGTTAAAGTGAAGCAAGTTTCTCAGAGTTTGCCAGTGACTTGTTTAATTGAAACAATTTATAGCTGCATCAGCCGGCCTTGTCAGTGGCAGCTGCAAAGTTCAAAGAACTTGTAAAAAATAACTTTTTTTTTTCAACTTCAACTGTCACAATCACCAAATAGAACATTAAACCCCGGATAAGCTTCAAATTAAGTTGATTGGATAATACACACCACATGCTCGATCGCATGCTGGCTCTCTAGATGGACCGAGGGACATGTTGCAATTTCAATTTTCAGTTAACCCCATTGATTCTATTTTAATTAATAGCAGATTGTTTTTGCTATTATAGTTGCGACAGCACTAGTATAATTAGAAGCTGGCCGCCTGGAAATTAGAATGTTCTACAAGCAACAATTAGAGAATTTTCCCAGATCTTGGAATTCAACATGAACATGATTTTTTTAATGTACTTTATATTTTCTCTTTTTAATCATTTCTATCCCTCTTTCCATCTCTTTTCTATCAATATTTCATAGGTTTATCTAATAAAAATTCATGTTCATAGGCGTGTCAATATTTTTAGTTATGATTTTCATTTATATATTTATTATTATTATTTTTAAATCAAACTTGAGCTTTAGCATGCAATCCTTTTCCATTGACCCTTCGGTGCTCTTTGACAATTTGGGTGTTGTTATATATAGCAATGGACGTCAAACTACAAAGGCATGTCTAATTTTATACGACAAGCGTTTATTGGATTATATGCATTGGAAAGGTCAGATAAATGTACGGATTGCGGACGATAATCATGTTAAACAACATAATAATGACAAAGAAACGATCCCCCAAGCCAAGCCAATCCAATCAAAGAAACCGCACGAAAAGTGACGTATAACGAAATAATCAATCAAAATTTACACCGTCAATTGGTTGCTTGTCGGTGAAAAGTTGGGAAGCATGCTTTTTTATGGAAAAAAATATATAAACCATATTACTAGCTACTACTAAATATAAATTAAAGTGTTATTTGATAAAGTGAACTGAATTTATAATTATTGAATTTGTATTATAAAATTATTTTGATATGTTACTTAAAATTAAAATTAAGTACGGAATAAAATTATATTGTTTGATAACTATAAATGTTGAATTTTGAAAATTATTATTTTCATAATTTTAATTTTATTAACATAAAATTTATGTTATTCTAGATAGTTATGGATAAAAATTAAAAGGATAAAAATTTAAATATTTTATTTTTTGTAACAAAAAAGGAGATAATTTAATTTAAATATAATTTTTTTTTAAAATAAAATTGATTTAATATATTTTACATTAAGTGATAAGTAGCTCTCTATCTACTTATCTCATTCAACACTTTTTCGTTGAAATTTTTCTATTAAGTAACATTTAATATGAGTTATCAATCACATTACAAAAATTAAACTGTTAAAGAATTTCTTTTTTAATACATTATCAAACACACCTTAAGAGTTCGATATTGACCGGTACAGGCCGGTACGACGGGTACGGGCTGGTACCAAAATAGAAACAGAACGAGACTCGTACCGTTTCGGTTTATCTTAAAAATGGTACGTATCGGTCGGTACGGCCGGTACTGGTACAATATCGATAACCCTGGTTCTAACTCCCTCTCTGTCTACCGCACATAGTGACGTTCCGGATAGGCCCTCCCCGTTAATTTGTCTTACATCCACCATTTCCAGATCATCCTTGCTTTGGCCCATGTCCACAGACTTTTCCTTTACCATTAAATGGGCCAAACTTTTCAAGGAGATTAATTCCTCAAACTCACAAGTATGATTTTTACTCTGCTTTTTACCCACTAAAACGTCGTGCTCCTCGTCCTTTCTCGAACCCCATGCACTCTTCTTCGTAATCCACACTCTTTGTCGGCTCAACATTAATTTTTGCACATTCCTCAGAACAGGCCGGCAAGCCATAAATATATAATTTTTTCCCAGGCTCAATATTAGACCATACTGATGAGCAATTTTTTCGATTCAAATTCAAAATGCATAAAAGAATCACAAATTTTTTTTGGATAAGCAATGATTTATTTATCTAAGAAAGCAGTGTAAACTGCTACATCATCACTGTACTAGCTTTCAAGCTAGAACTATACAAAGAATGAATTAAGTAGAAATAGTAGAGTTGCAAATGCCCCAATTTTGACAAAGTGATCTATTTACAGAATCATTTTCTAAGTTCTTTAGCCCTGCCAGTC
Source organism: Fremontodendron californicum (assembly GCA_030761205.1). Classification (NCBI taxonomy): domain Eukaryota; kingdom Viridiplantae; phylum Streptophyta; class Magnoliopsida; order Malvales; family Malvaceae; genus Fremontodendron; species Fremontodendron californicum. The sequence continues at coordinate 2,490,715 of JAULJL010000013.1, read as the reverse complement.
TCAATCCAATTTCCTTCTTGATCATACCAAAGAGTTGTTGAGGGGATTGCTAAGTGTTACCATGTGTGTTACCATGTATTCGGCTATTTCTTTCTCTCCATACATGGTAGATAACTGCATTCCATGCAAGTTTTAGTGTTGTAATGAGTAGTGATTGCCCTTTAGGCTTCTAGTAGCCCAAGAAAGTTCATTCTTCCAACTATATACTCCTCTTTGCAGTAGACAAAGCTGCAATATCTTTATCCAGATTGTCTTTGAGAAGTTGCACTCAAAGAACAAATGTGCATGACTTTCCTGCCCTACCTGACAGAGTACACAAGCTGTATCAATCTCTATTCCCCATGAGAGAAGCCTGTCTTTTGTACGCAGCCTATTCCGTAGAGCCATCTAGGAGATGAATGAATGCCTTGGAATGTGTTGAGAATACCATATGAGCCTATCCCAACCCACTTTCTCCTTCTTTTGCCTAATCTCTCGCCAAACTTTTGCTGCTGAGTATGAGATCATTGAGTGTTTCCATATCCACCTTCCATCTTGCTGCCTCATGAATTGAGTAGCTGGATGTCTTAGCTTAAACAATTTTTTCCAACTCCAGCTATTATTGTAGGATGCTGCCACCTGCCAGAGTGACCTCCCTTTCAGGATATAGGTCTGAATCCAGGCAATCCATAGTTAGCTTGCTTTGAAGAAGAGGGACCAGATTTGTTGCAGCATACATGCTTGGTTCCAAGCAGAAAGATCTTTAAGTCCAAGGCCACCTTCTGATTTTGGGAAGCAAATGTCATGCCAAAAAATCCTTGCTCTTCTAGCTGTAGAATCCTTCCCTGTCCAAAAAGGCCTAGAGCAAAGCTGGTTGAGTATATTTAGTACACTTTTTGGTAAGATGAAATGCCTGCACCAAAAGTTTTGAATGTTGAATAAAACTGACTGAATAAGCTGCATCCTGCCTGCATAAGATAGGAACTTAGCAGTCCAGCTCTGAATTCTAGCAGTCACTTTCTCTATCATGGGGCACAATCTCTTTTTGTTAGCTTTCTGATAACCAGGGGAACCACTAAATATCTAACAAGTAGAGTACCTAACTAAAAGGCAGTGTGTTGGTGGATGGCCTGTAAGGATTCTGGACTTAGCCTTGAGGAAAATAACTCACTTTTGGCATAATTAAGTTGTAAGCCAGACATTGAGTAGAAGACTTTCAGCACATCTTGTACACCAATGATGGATTCCAGATTCCCTTTTGTAAATATGAGCAGGTCGTCTACAAAACTCAAGTGAGTAAGGCCAATCTTCTTGCACTTTGGGTGGAATGCAAAGACTCTGTGTTTAGCTGCAGCATCCAGGAGCTTGGAAAGAACATTCATTGATATAACAAACAAGTAAGGGGAGAGAGGATGTCCTTGTCTCACTCTTTTTGCACCTTGGAAATATCCCACAAGTCCCCCATTAACAGAGAGTGAAAATCTGGTGGTGGTAATACAACATTCAATCCACTTCACAAAACAATAAGGAAGGCCCAATACAGTTAAAACTGAGATAACAAACCCCCAGTCAAGCGAATCGAAGGCTTTCTGAAGATCCATTTTGATAACACACCTTGGGGAAAGAGAGACTGTTGTATCCTCGCACAAGCTCATGTGCCATTAATATGTTGTCTGTAATACTTCTACCCTCTATGAAGGAACTTTGGTTTGGGCTAATGAGGGAATCCAGGCATTTTTTGAGCCTGCTGGCTAAGATTGAGGTAATGCGTTTATAAACAATTGAACTACAAGAAATTGGCCTGTAGTCCTTTATACTTTTGGGATTTTGGCTTTTAGGCACTAAAGCTATGATGGTGGAGTTAAATGCAGGAAGGAGGTCACTAGATTGGAAGAAATAGAGGATTGCAGTTGTCAAGTCTTTACCAACGATACTCCATGCAGACTTGAAAAATTGGGAAGTGAATCCGTCGGGAGCTTTCCCTCCATTTATAGCAAACATGGCATTCTTGATTTCTTCAAATTCACATTTTGTTGCGGAAATTGGATAGTTAATATAACTGGCCGGCAAGCCATAAATATATAATTTTTAATTATTTATGTTATGTACTCGAGATGAGTGTCGGATATGGGTATGTGTCTTACAGGAGTATTCTCAATTTTTAAAAGTTTTTTTTCCATATATTTGGAGGATCATACTCTCATACTCATGTCCGAATATGTGTCGAACACATATGTAAGACATAACTAAGGATGAAAAAATTGGACTGGTCGGTTTAACCGGGAACCGACAGGTCCTCCGATTCAATCACATTGATATAACCAAAAATTTTCAGAGCCAGAAAAAATTGGTAATTAACCGGCAACCAGGAATCGATTAACCCGAAAAAAAAAATCCTGAATCGGAGATTTGCAATTTTTTTTAATTTTTGGGCTTTTTTCAGCCCAATTCCGTAATCCATTTGGGCTTTGGCTGAATATAAGGCAACCATTTTGATGGTTTAAACTTTTTAGCCCAAGTTCTCAACTAATTTTTATTTTGGTCCTTTTTAATCTTTTAGGCTTGAGCCACTTAGATCATTTTCACTCTTCTAGTCTTCTTCCTTTCCTGTTGCAATCAACTTTTTTTTTTTGTCCCTTTCAAGTTTCAGCTGTTGGGCATTTTCACTCTCATCCTCTCCCTAACTACTGAAGGTTTCATCACTCTGCTTTTGATTCTCACTCTCATCCGTTGGGCTGCCTTCTGCATCTACTGCTTACTGCCCTCTGGATCCACAACAACCACTCGAGCCAAAGCTTTATTCTTCAGCCATGGCAACTGCCCTCTTGACCCACGGCAGGTGCAGTTTTTTTTTTCTTTGGACAACAAAGATTGGTTTATTTGTTGAGCTTAGAATTTTTACTTGGAACACCAATATATTATTGAAATTAAAATGCTACAGTAAATTTCATTATATTATTGATCTTTTAGGCTAGTTGTCTCTCCTCTAATTATGCATCGTTTAGGACAAAATTAAAGGATGAATTTTAGGAATGCACAACTTCTTTATTTTTCTTATTTTTTGACATTTTTCAAAATTCTGTAAAATTCAAATTTTAAATTATAATTGAATTGGTCGATTCAATGAGTTAAATCAAAAATCGAAAATTCTAACGATTTGATTTTTAATCCAGTTATTTATTCATTGGATATAAAAAATAAAGAGTTTGATAACATATCTAATTATCTATATATATGTCAATAAAATTAAGAGAATCTAAATAATTTTCAGTTTATAAATAAATAAATAAATATATATATATGTATGTTTCAATCCTTATCTTGACATAATCACTTTTAATTCCCAGCTTCTGTTTACTGGAAAAGATAGTTTTGTCATCAAATTATCAGCTCACTTTCAATTTTTCCTAGCTTTCTAGGTAGTTAGTGAAAAAAATTGAAAGACAACGAAGAATGTGATACTTTCACTGTAACAGAAACAGTATTCCAAAAAAAAAATATTCATTTGCAAAGAAAAGGATTTAGAGAAAAAAAAAAAAAAAACCCGTAAGGGAGAGGGCAAGAGCCTGAGGAGGGTGGTTTGATCAATCAAAAGCACAGTAGTCATGAGTAGCTTATTGATGGTGTATCATTTTTCTTTTGATACCGATATCTTGATATCGATGTGTTTTGACATACCGTTTTGAGTTTACTTATATTTTTTAAATATTTTTTCATATATATATTTATAAAACTCATTTTTAAATTTTCTAATAAAATATATATTATATACATGTATTCTCAATTACATAAATATATATGTTTATATGCAAATATAAAATTTTAAAATTTTAAATATTTGATATCTAAAATTTCTAATCATAAATAAATAAATTAAATATTAAAAATATAATAACTTATTATTAATTAGATTCAATAGTCTAATTTAATAAATATTTTTTTGACTAAAATTATGAAAAATAAAAATTATTATGATTAAAAAGTATTAAAAATTAGTTAAAAAAAATAAGTGAATTTAAAAAAAAATTAAAATATTATTTCAACCGATACGGGTCGGAACGTATCGGTATAGTATGGACTAGTACAAAATTGAAACGATATCATATTGATATCGTTTTGTTTTTTTTCAAAATCGATACATATCGACCGGTACTGTATGATATCAACTACCATGATAAGAAGTCAAGAATCAAGATTGAATTTGATTATAATTATGCCAGATTTTCAAATTTTGAATTTTAATAATCAAAATTAAGAAATTAGTTCATTTTATCGATGAACCAAAGTTGTTGGCTAATCTCATTATTTTCAACTGTAAGAGATGCGTACTTGCCAAATTGAGCAAATAACATAACTTAGGAAGCCATCATTGATTATATTTTATACATTGAATGCATTACATTTTGCATTAGGCCAGATTAAGCTGGCAAACCGCCCAAGTCATACTACCCTTCTTCTTTTGAAAGATTGAGAAAATATATATATATATATATATATATATGTTATAAATTCATTTGCCTTTGTTCCACAACGTATTTAGCATTGGTTGCAATTTTACACGTAATTATAACTGGGGTTTAGGAAAAAGAAATTAAGAGCTACCCTTACAATTTCTTTAACAGGTACTGGCGTTTAAGATAAAAAATAAATAAAAAAACCCCTTTTCAAGAGTAATCTAACTGTTGAACCCAAAATACTTAATTAAAGAGGGTATATGTGCTTAAATTATTTACAATGTAGTTGATAAACTCGATAAACTCGCGACATCAACTCAATAAATCCTTTTAATATAGTATAGATAATTCTCTTCATCTTCAAAATTATAATAAAAGGCATAATTTAATTTTAGGACAATTGAGATGAACAAAATGGAGTAAATAAATATATATTTGGAACCACAAACATGCTTTATTAAATATATAAAATATTGTTTTAGTACATGAAAGACATTGCTTTAGTACTTGTTTTTTATTTCTAGTGGCTCCCTTTATTGAAGAAAATGGGCATAAAGCTTTGACAAATTACACCATGAGATCACCCCAAATGTCCTGCCCGAACAATCTGATTTTCCTCTTAATTTCAACCTTGAATTTCTTCCAAGGAACTTCATGGTTGTTGCCCTGCCGAGGCTGTTCGACAAAAGCAACTTCGTCGTTGGCTTTGAGGGCTTTTTCAGTCGAGAACTGAGGCCAGCTTATGGAAACGAAATTTCCCGTTTCGTCATTGGTATGAAATGTGCCCAGAAATGACCACGCCATCCCGAGGCTATCCACAACATCCAAGCAAAACAGACTGCCTTCTTAGAACTAGACCTGCCAATTCGTGTCGTCGTGTCGTGTCTCATTTTTGACACGACACGTTTAACTGAAACACGAACACGACACAATTAAGTAAATGTGTCTAATCCTAAAACACGAACACGATACGATTATTATACGTGTTACACGCGACACGACACGATTAACACGTTTAAAAGTGATCTGTTTAAAGTTGACACGACACTACACGATTACGACACGAATAACACGATTATGACACGAATAAACCGAATAACACGAATATCACATATAGTAAATAGGTATCTTAATTAAAAGTACTAAGTATTAATTAGTTTTAATATCTCATATTAATTAAAGTTTTGCTTTCTTTAATTTTTTTATATAAAAGTTAGTAGTATTAGTGTATTACTATTATTGTTAGGATGATTGTAGTAGCCTATTTTCCACTTACTAATTTACTATTTATTACTAATAATAATGAGTTACAATCATCTTAATTATAATAGTATTATTAACTTTTATCATACAAGCAAATAAAAAAAATTAAAAATTTTAAAAATCAAAACTTAATCAATAATTTAATATGAGATTCAAAATATGATACATATATTACTATTAATTAATAAGATTGAGCCATACTTTAATTAGTTTATTCATAATTCATACTTCAAGAGTTCAAGTCACAAATTCTTTTTTTAAGTTAATTAATTTATAAGATCATGATATATTATTCTTATAATGATATTTATACTAATGAAATTAACTTTTTTATCATAAAGATATTGGGATTGAATATTATATATGAAAAAATTAAGTTTGCTCTACTTATCTTTTGCCTTAACAATCATATTATTACTACTAACTAAACGAGTAGAGCTATATTAAATTAAATGTTTAAAATAGTTTTTATTTAAATATATATTAAATAGGTATCATAATTAAAAGTTTAAAATAATGTTTATAGTTTATATATGTTATATACTTATATTGAAAATTAAATGTGTTTTATATATAAACGTGTTAATTTAAAAATGTATACATGTTTATGACACGTTAAATTATCGTGTTTTAAACAAGTTAACAAATACATGTCGATACGTTTACACGTTTATGACACGATTAGTTAATAGTGTCTTAACCGTGTCTTATGCGTGTTATGCGTGTTTAACACGTTTATGACACAAAATTTGTTGTGTCATAAACGTGTCTAAACGATTATGACACGAAACACAATTATATAAAAATTCGTATACAGTTAAAACGTGTCGTATTTTCGTGTTGTATTACTTGGAACTCAAAGAAGGCTGCAAAGCAGTGAAAGGGAACATTAATATTAAGCATTTCTGCACTTCGTTTTGAGTCGTCGCTTCGAGAACCTTGCCCTTTCCCCCTTCGGCCTGCTCTGGGTTTTGCGTGTTTGCAAAGTGTAGTAGTAAATACTGAAATATGAGTAAAAACTCCAGATTGATTTTTGAGGGCTGTGATCACTGCTTATTTAACAGTAATAATTATCGTAATAGGAAAGTCCTTTATATATTTGATGAAGAAAAATGTCGTTTTAGCAGACAGAGATAAAACTTGGTGAATAGATATGTAATTGTTCATCAACGAATTGACTTAACTTTCCACTTAATTAATGAACAAACACAACTTTTCATCATAATTTTTTTAAAATTAATCATTAAATTAACTTAATTTAATTTATGAAACTAAAATTCTTTGTCACTAATATAAGTACTTAAATTAGTCCAGAGGATATATGTACAAGAGAATGAAATCCTTTATCTATTATTTGATATAATAATTAGTTTCTCTTTCTTATGCTATAATATAGAATATATATTGTAAGGAAAAGTTATCCTTGATTAAAAATTAAAATCTATGTATTTGTTCTGCCATAATCAAAGACGAAAAAAAAAAAAAAAAAAAAGAGAAATTATCTAATTTACTGTAAGTGGAATTTTTTTATTTCGAAGTTGACAGGATGACATATACTTTTAGAGTTATTAAAAAAAATTACTAATTAAAAAAAAGTGAGACGTGGCAAATTTTTGACACCACTTGTGTAGTTAAAAAATTCTATACCAGAATGAGATAATTTTTCATTTTTTATTATTTTTCTTGAACCCAACATAGCATACCCTAAAGAAGTGAACATGGGTTTTGATTAGTACAAATAGCAATTGAAGTTACGAACCAATATGAAAAAAAAAAAAAAAATTCAATGATAAATTATTTTATATGTAACTCGGGTAGGGAGAGGGAAAGAAAAGGAAAGTAAAGTAAGGGAAGATGAAAAACTTTTCTCTTACTTTTTCTTATTTAGATATAAAAATAAATAAATAAAAATAATAAAAGAAAGTGAGAGGAGTTGAGCACCCCTCACTTTCCCTCAAATGTTTAATTTTATAATTACCCGGGGGAAATGGTAGGGAAAGAAAATGATTAAAATATTTTTACTTATAAAATTACTTTTATATCCTTAATTAATTTTTTTTTTTCAATTTTCAAAGATCATTATAATTCATTACTTTTTGATCAAATTGTACTATTAGTCATTGTACTATAGTCAAAATACAAATTTAGTCCCTTTACTATAATTCGAAGAATTTTGGTACCTATACTTCTCGGGATTTTAAATTTCAGTCCAATTTCAAACGGTGTCAAATTTTTATCGTTAAGTATGCTGACGTGGCGTTGACCTTGATGACGTGATGTTAACCTTGATGACATGGAATTTTTTCCACGTGGCTTACTAACTTAGATAATAAAAAATGATGTAATTAGTCCCTATACTTATATCAAAAATATGAATTTAATCCCTCTACAATGATTTCAAAAATTTTTAATACCTGTACTTTTCGGAATTTTAAATTTCGATCCAATCTTAAGTTGAATTATTTTGCAAAAATCAGCTTAGAAAAATAATAATATAATATTTAAAATAATATTATTTTATTAATATAAATATTAAAAAGAGTAATATTTATCTGTAAAATATAAAAATATTTATACTATTAAAAGATAAAACAGTAACATTTAGTTGGCTTATAAGTTATGCTCAAACAATATCAACAAACAAAAAAAAATGAATCAAACCTCAAAGAGTTTAATTTATATTAAGATGATCTTAAAAAGTTATTTTTTAGGTATCGATTAAAACCATGTCATTTCATTTTTATTTAGAGAGTCATAAATAATATCATGCACTCACAAACACCAAATTGATTCTCATTAATTTTTTTAAACCTAGTTAATGTAATTAATATATGAAAAAAACTTAAAGCTTGCTTTTCTATATGTTGGTCCTTCATTTTTTATGTTTCTCCCTCTTACATTTCTTTAACTTATTTCATGAAATAAGATTTTTATAGACGAAAAAAATGAAGTTATAGCCATGGAGATAGAATGGATGTGATTCAACTGTTAGAAGATTGGTGTCTTATAGTACTAGCTCAAATTGAAAGTAATCTTGCTAAGTCTTGTGCCATGTTCAGTGCCAAGATTGGCTATAAGTGGTGCGCCAGTATAATTAAATGGCATAGGAGGTTTATCAGGAAAATAAGTCCTAAAAACTCGTTTCATATTGAAGTAGTGAGCTTAGAGAAGTCCAACTTCGGGCATCAGGAAAAAGATATTGTTCAATGAGGCTAGGAGTCGTGTTCCATTTATGCATGTCGGGCAAGGATCTTTACCAAAACCAATTGTTCCATTTATGCATGTCGGACAAAAAAAAATGGTCATTTTGGAAAAGGAACCACCATGGATAGCCATTTGTATGGGCAGAAACTTCTCTACATTAATACATACAAGTCATATATATATATATATCCGTAAACTTGTTTCATTTTTTTTTTGTCTATAAAAATCTTATTTCATAAAATAAGTTAAAGAAATGTAAGAGAGAGAAACACAAAAATGAAAGACCAACAGATAGAAAAGCAAGCTTTGAGTTTTTTTTTTCTTCATATATTAATTCCATTAACTAGGTTTTAAAAAACTAATGAGAATTAATTTGGTATTTGTGAATGTATGATATTTTTTATGATCTCTAAATAAATATGAAATGGTATGTTTTTATTCGATACCTAAAAAATGACTTTTTAAGATCATCCTAATATAAGTTAAACTCTTTGAGGTTTGATTCATTTTTTTGTTTATTGATATTGTTTGAGCATAACTTATAAGCCAACTAAATGTTACTGTTTTATCTTTTAATAGTATAAATATTTTTAATATTTTACGAATAAATATTACTATTTTTAATATTTATATTAATAAAATAATATTATTTTAAATATTAATATAAATATTATATTATATTATTATTTTTCAAAAAATATTTTCAGAGTTGATTTTTGCAAAATAAATTAAACTTAAGATTGGATCGAAATTTGAAATCTCGAAAAGTACAAGTACCAAAAAATTTTGAAATCATTGTAAAGGGACTAAATTCATATTTTGATATAAGTACAATAACTAATTACTTCATTTGGTTATCTAAGTTAGTAAGCCATGTGGAAAAAAAAATTCCACGTCATCAAGGTCAACACCATGTCAGCATACTTAACGGTGAAAATTTGACACCGTTTAAAATTAGACTGAAATTTAAAATTTCGAAAAGTATAGGTACCAAAATTCTTCGAATTATAGTAGAAGAACTAAATCCACATTTTGACTATAGTACAAGGACAAATAATATAATTTGACCTTACCTTTTTAATTCATTCAACAATTTTTTTTCTTTATTGTATACTTGGTTTTAATTTTCTCTCATTTTATTATTATTTCATATTTTTTACTTAAAAATAAATAAAAAAAGACAAAACACATGTAAAAATAAAAAAATATCTATAATAATGGAGCTTTTTAAAGCTATTATAAAATATTAATAATACTTATATAAATTTATAATAAATTTTATCCTAGTAAATTTCAGTCATATATTTTTTATAAATACTTTTGATATTTGATATTATTTTTTTATTTTAGTTTATAAATAATTTTGATATTATATGTTATTTTATAAAAATATTATAATTAAAAAAATTTATTATAATAAATTACTTCTTTTTCTTTTCACTTTTTAACCAAATAATGGTTATTAGAATTTTTTTTTCTTTTATTAATTTTAATTATCCAAACAAGTGGTACATGTACTCTTTTTTTTCTCAACTTTCTTCTCTATTAACTTTTTTTTTTAACTATTGTCTATCTAAACATATGAAGATGGGTTTTGATTAGAACAAATAGCAATTGAAATTACGAACCAATATGAAAAAGAAAAAAAAAAAAATCAATGATAAAGCACTTTATATGTAACTGTTGGTTGCACAATCATGATCCACAGCAGCCCAGATATCCTGACCAAGCAATCTGATTTTTCTCCGCACTTCAATTCTGAACTGCGTCGACCCTTTAGAATTAACATCCAAGGATTTCTGGTGAAGAAAAACCATATCACCAATTCTTACATCTTTTTTCAAAGCAAATTTCAGCCAACCAACTGAAATTAAAGATGACCCAATGCTCTGATCATCATCACTGATCTGCTGCTGAATGAAGCATGGAAATGTCCAAGCATTGCCAGTGTTATCAACTACATTCATATAAAAGAAATTTCCTTCTTGGAAAGGGAGGAAATCGAAAGCACAAGTAGGGATCAGCAAGCTCTTCTCCGCGTCGCTTTTTGTTAGTAGCTTTGAGAACATTTTCATGCTGCAGGGTTAACTAAGGTCTGCAATTATCGACAATGCTCTTTAATTATCAACTAGCTTTGCTGCTGATTCGATGAAGGATTCTTCAGTTGCTTTTCTCTTCAGCACAAGGTATATATATAGATAGATTTATATCCAAGCATGTTTGACTCTTTCGAATGCAAATTTCTGAGTAGAGTTGAAGAAGTTTCAATGGCGGTTCGACGAAAACAGAGAAGAGTTCGCGTCCAAGAAAAGGTCAAAGTCAAAGTCTTGGTTGTTTGGTAAATTAACTGCGCATATACACCCCTAGATTTTTGCCATTTTCACATAATGTCCCTACGATTTTCTTTTTCTTGAAATTTAACACCGTCTGCACTAGTTTGGAAAGGAGGTTATGGGTTTTACTATTAATCTTTTTTTTTGGGCCACCATATCATTAATTAATATTTAATAACGATAAATATATATAATTAATGTACCCAAAAAATAAATATAATTGGAAATATTAAAATGTAAAAATATCCCTTTGGGTTTAAAAAAAAAAAAAAAGGAACATGTGAAGATTTTTGGTATTTAAATTAGATAATGAAATAACACTACATATCCTTTAAATTTAGAGTTCGTTTTAATACATCGACAATAATTTTTTTTTAACTCCACAAGCAAATTTAAGAGACTATCACATGTCTCATTTTAAAAAAAAAATTAATTTCTTTTATTTTTAAAATATACCATCAATGTATGTGTCCTTTACTGAAATCTAAAAATTTTATCGACGATGGATGAAATAATTTTAACCCTATTTTTTTTTCTCAAGACTCAAATTTAAAACCACTTAAATTAAAATTTTTAATTTCTATTTATTGGGGTGATCCATTCAAATGTCAAGTTAAAAAGTTGTGCTCTTCTCAATCTTTACAATATTATTACGAATGATCAACTTATTGTTTTTATTTTTTTAGTATGCATGAAAAGTATAGTTCTTGTACATCGATTTACTTCACCAAGAAAAAAAAAAGTTTGACATAATGCTTAACATCATCCCAAATTCTCAAATTATAAAAACAAAATAACTAGATTTAAATTTAGTTCTCGAACTCTATTTGAAGCGTATGTAGAAATTTAAGATCAGCAAAATGAAAAGAAAAAGCAAATAATATGATGAGAAGGAAACAAATATATAAATAGTACAAAGTAGAAATTAATAGTACAAAACTGCAAGCAGGCTTTAATTAATTATTAATTATTAATTATAAGAATTTGTCTTTGATACATTGATAAAAATCATTTTAATTTTAAAAAAAAAAATTTATCATATGTCTTTTTTTTTAATATATTATAATGATATTTATTATCTACTAATCTCACTTAAAAATTAAAATATTATCGTTTCTGGTTAGATGCTTTATGATCCTTGCCCTTGTAGGATTGCTTGGGTTTTGCATGTTGATGAGGCCTGTGGACTGTGGATACTTTTCCTAATCAAATTATGAGGATACTTTTCCTAATCAAATTATGGTAATTACACCTTTAAGATAAAATTAAGCCTCAAAAATTTACAAGCACAATAAATTTTTTAAGAAAAATTATCCAATTCGTAATCAGTGAAATTTTTAGATTTCATAAGTAAAATTAATTAGTAAGGTAACATATCATATATATCTTTTAGGGTATATTATTTTTTTATAAAAAGAATTAATAAAAAAGAAGTGGATATGTGATAGATTTTTAACCAATTTGTTAAGTTAAAATAATTTCTTTTTTTGAATAATTGAAATTTATTTCAAAATCCAAAAGAAGTAGGAGATCCTGCTATATGAAAAAATCAATAGGTATTGTTATACAAACTTAACTTTTTTGTTAAGTTAAAAATTTTACTGTCAATATATCAAATATAAACTCTTTTTTTTAAAAAAATATTTGATAAAAAAACATATTTATTTTGTTCATAATACATAACACTTGATGAAGAAATATATGATTTCATAAACGAGTAAACATAACTTCTTACGAATGAATACAACTTTTCACTTGATCATAAACACGTATTTTTTGGTTGAATTTTGCTAACAAGTACCCTAAAGGCACTCTTTAAACTTACTATATGTGGTAATATCTTCAACCAAAATGTATTGAAAATGATGAATGAAGTTATCAACTTTTACAATTAATACAATATTATTATTATAAATAATATATTAACTAACCTTAAAAAGTGTACTAAAGGCACTCATTAGTAAAATCTTTTTTTATTTGACAATTAAATCGATTTCATTGTCCGAACCAAAAATTGTTTAGGTTTGCAATAATGCAATCAAGTTTGTTAAATTACCAAAGAGAACAACATGATCTCAGTTTATTAACAAGACTTTCACCTTGAATCAAATAAAAAGGGTCGTTCAAAAGATAGTAAAGAAGAGTATTCAAGGCAAAAAGGAGAGCCATCCCATCGGGAGTCAAGGAACTTGAGCCCAAATATCCTGGCCGAATAATCTGATTTTTCTCTTCACTTCAATTTTTAGACTAGCTTTATGGTCTTTATCTATCTCCTCGTGAAAAATGACATTATCGTTGGGTCTAAGATTCTTCCGTCGAGCAAATTCAAGCCAACCCACGGCAAGAACCCCGTCGTCTCCGGTCATCTCATCGTTCTGTCGTCGGACGGTGCAGCAAAACATCCATTCTCTCTCGCTCTTATCATCGTAAACAGTCATATTTAACAAATGGCCTTCTCCAAAAGGTAGATTACCGAATGAAGAAGTTGGTATCAATAAATTGCACTCAATGTCAGTTGGAGAAAGGAGTTTTGAGAAGATTATTGCCATTGTTGATCTTCAAAACCAATTACTATACTTTCAAAGTTAATTTCAAGAAGATTATTATATATCTTTGAGAAGCTTGCTAATTGCTATAGCTGAGATGATTCACAAAGTTAATTTCTTGCAACAAATATATAGAGACATGAGCTAGAGCTGAACTACTGCTTATATATACGCGTTGCTTGACCCTTTCTTTCTTTTTGTTTGTTATTATCATTATTCCGTGATGATTCCCTGAAATTTTATACCACGAATGAATATGGTAATATTCACAAATACTCATTCTTATAAGCCGGCCCCGTAAACTCTATGCCATAGCAGATAAGGCCTAGCCCGCACTCTCTATTTTTCTCTTTTTTCCAAGCAGTTTTTGTTTTTTTTTATGCCAAGAACAAAGTAGAATTTCCTTTTTGTTTTATAATTTTAGATTATTATTGTTAAAATTTCCCCAAAAGGCTCAATTTGATTTCATGTTAACCATGTATATATATTGACCACAATCAATATATTAAAAATGAACTCTAATAGGTAATGTTGTTTATGTTGCAATCGTTTTTAGCCCGGGTCGGATCCGAACCCGACCTGGGCCATCTGTAGGCCCAATGCCAGGGCCCCCAAATCAGGCTCAATGCCAAGGCCCCCATCCAGGGCCCGTTTGAGCCTGCTGGCCTAGCAGGCCCACCCAGGCAGCCAGGCCACCAAGCCTGCTGCCTGGCCCAACTGGGTCAACCCCCAACCAAGGCCCAATCCCATCCCCAAACCCTAGCAGCCTCTAACCCTAGGAAAACCTAGCCCTGGCAGCCACCCTCCCCCAGGCAGCCATCCCCCTGCCTCAGTCACCCAAATCCACCACCACACGCCACCACCCTAGTCCCCAACCCCTTAGCCCTGCAAAATCGGACCCCCATACACGCCACCCACCAAAACAGGCCTCCCATAAACCCCAATCCCCTAACCCTAGCACACTCCATCCCTTTCGGGACCAAACCCAAACCCCTACGCCACCGTGGATCGCTTCCCGAAACCCCACTCAACCCACCATATAACAAACCCCAATACCGTCACCAGAGGCCCCCATTCGGAACCTCCCAAAAAAAACAAAAAAAGCACATCCACACAAAAAAAAAACAGACAACAAGAACACACAAAAAAACCATCACAACAAAAAACAGCCATCAGAAAAAGAAAAAAAAAATACATGAATGAAAAAAATAACAGAGCCAACAAAAAAAAAGGGCCTAACAAAGAAGATGAAAGGCCACGAGTTTTTCTAGATTCGGATCTGTGGTTCTTGAGCGATTCCAACCGCTCATATAGGGGTTTCGATTTAGCCAGGGTTCTCGACGGTTTTCTTCAGATCTAGGAGCCTGGTATTGTTTTCGGGCAAAACCAACAGGAGATCAAAAGAGAGGGAAAAAGGGTGGTCGTTTTGAGCCCACATCGGAACGGATAGGAGCTCCGGTACGACGGGGCACGGCGGCCAGCACGGAAGTCCGACGCCGATTTTGGGCTCTGAACTTAGAGAGAAGGGAGAGAAAAGAGGGAGAATAGAGAGAGGAAAGTCAGAAAAGTAAAAAAAAAAAAAAAAAAAAAAGGGTTTAAATAGGGTGCCAAAACGGCACCGTTTTGGCTAAGTGAGGGTCTGCGCCTGGACCCAGATTCGACCCGAGACCCGCGCATCTGACCCGTGGGCTGAGAAAAAAAAAAGAAAAATAGGAATTTTCAGGTCTGTCCAGACTCGACCCAAGACTCGACTCAGGCCCAAAAGGCCTGGACTGACCCGCGCCTGCTCTAGGCCCAACAGCCCACTGGACTTGGGCCAAGCAGGAAAAGAAAAAAAAAAGAAAAAGAAGAAGAAGAAGAAGAAGAAAAAAAAAGCAAAAAATAAAAGAGAAGAGAAGAGAAAAAAAATTGGGCCCGAGCCCATCAAATTCAGATCCAAAAAAATCCGTCAGGCCCAGAGGTAAAATTTGTTTTTATTATTTTATTTTTGTTTATTACTTATTTAATTACCAAAGCATATTTTAGTATATTTCCTTATTTTTGCATATTCTTTATTTTAAATATTGTATTATATCTTAATATGTTTTATTATTTTTGTGTATTGTGTATATTAATGTCATAACATGTTTTAATATATTTTGCCATCTTTGTTATTTTAAATACAGTAGTATATTTTAATAATATATTATATTATTAGTATTTTAATGTCATAATACGTTTTAATGTTTTTTATTTTATTTTAAACATGGTAGTATATTTTAACAATATATTATATTATTAGTGTTTTAATGTCATAACATCTTTTAACATCTTTTGCTATTTTTGTTATTTAAAATATGGTAGTATATTTTAACAATATATTATATTATTAGGGTTTTAATGTCATAACATGTTTTAATACATTTTGTTATTAATGTTTATTAGTTATCTTTAATATTGTAGTATTTTAATATATTATTTGTGTCTCAATGTTGTAGCATGATTTAATACATTTCATTGTTTGTATTTATTATGTATTTCAAATATCATATCCTATTTTAATATATTACATCATTGATATCTATCATTTATTTAAATATGTTAGAATATTTTGGTGTCGTAAATATGGGTTTGTTGTAGGAAGTTTAAGGTGTTACAATGAGCAATTTGTTTTTAAATGAATATAAGGACAAAATGATCGCGGATGGCCGACGACGGAATTCGAAGGATGTCACAGTTGTGATCCCTAAGATATCCTGAGGTGAGAGAATCTCGTTAAATACCACCACGAGTGGTGGGAGTATTTAGCGATACGCTCGATAAAAAAATCCGCTTTCATTCAAAAATGGAAGTAGTCAAAATAAATAAATAAATAAATAAATAAATAAATAACGAATGTTACGTGTTGGATATTTTTCCATGCTCTTTTTTTAATATAATGATTTGCATGTTTGATCTTATAGTTATATATTTAATCATATGTCTTATATGCTTAACCGTGTGCATCCCATGTTTAAATATTCGCATGTAAATTGCTGACGACGGAATTCGAAGGATGTCACGGTTGTGATTCCTAAGATATCTTGAGGTGAGAGGATCTCGTTAAATACCACAAAGAGTGTTGGGAATATTTAATGAGTGTTCTCGATAATAGAATTACGTTCACTCTCATTTTTCAATAAAAAAATAATAACAATTCAAAAAAGTTCAAAAAATGAAACATGTTTTTAAAAAATAAAATAAAAAGAGAATTAGTTTTAAATACCGATGTCAAGTTCATTAAATCGAGATTTAAGATAACACGTGATTAAATGGTACCGTTTCTAAACGGACATTGCGGGGGTGCTAATCCTTCCCCGCACGTAACCGACTCCCGAACCCGATTTTGTTTTCTCTCTGGTTCAAAATACGGACTTCGAAATTGGTTTTATAAAATGTTTTAATTAATTTTAAAATGTTTCACTAAAACCGGTTTTAATAGGTGGCCAATCACACCCACAAAAAATATTGGTGGCGACTCCATTTTGTTTCAAAATTCGTCTAGCGGTCGAAAAACCGTTATGACAGTTTCTCTATTGTATTTTACACCTTGTTATTTATGTAGGATATTTACTTTCCAAAACAAGATGAAGAAAAAACGAATTTTAACAGTTAAACAGGAACAGTAAATTCAGTTACAATTTCTTTGGTTTCAAAATAAATTGTCACTTATTTGTTTAAAAAAAATTAAGTTAAAACTTGAGATTTCATCTTAAAAGTTTCAAATTTGAATCTTAAAATGAAAGTAATACTAAAATTTATGAGATGAGAGATGATTATTGCGTAGCTCAATATTTTAAATACTAAAAAAAATTTCAATCAAATCTTTGAAATAAGATTGATAGATGCAAGAATTTTCCGTGCATATCATTGATTCAGTTCTTTTCTTACAATTTACAAAATACAAATGCATAGTAAAAATGAAATGATAAAAGTCTACATATATATGTACTTTGTTTTCTTTACTGCCATGCATTCATTCAATAATCCCTTTAAAATAAAGCATATTGAAAATTAATGAAGTTTCAAGTGCTTCAAAGAGTTGTAACGGTAACATTAGTTTATAAATTTTGTGATCATTCATTGTATTGTTTGAATGAAAGGAGTCATCGGTTAGAATAATAACACCAATTGATTGTTATGTTTTGTAAAATCGAATACTTTGATTTTGAAAAGATATACTTCTTTAATTATATCTTTTAATGGTTTATATATATATCAACCCAATGATTAAAATTTTTAAATTAAAGAACTATTAAAAGAATAAGAAGCGAGGGAATTCTTCATTATTGTTAGTTGCAAAATTTATAAAATTTCGTTGTATCTTGAGATGTTATTGCCTTTAACCCGATAACATATTTTGTATGGAAACAAATAATTCTCTAAAAAAAAGATTCATCGTGCATCGAAATTTTAATTTCAATTTCGTTTTTTTGTCTACCTATCTAAAATAAAACCAACACAAAGTTCAAAAGAGTGTAGGGATGGAGGATTGCTTCATGCTTTTGTTTCTTTCATTTCCTCTTTGCTCCACCCTCCCGTTTTCTTATTTATTTATTTTGGTTACCGACCGATGGAATCGACTACGAGCAGCTGGATAGTCCAGCGCAGTCAAACCCGTATCCAATGTGAGTGCTTGGATTAGATAGCTAATTTAAACGCTCAAAAACTGCGTTCCATTTTTTGCTCATGCATGGCTAGCTACGCATATCTCAAAAACGTACGACGTCTCTGATCACCAAATTCACGGTATAGCCAGAAAATTAACCTTTTATTCGGATCATTTATATATATATAGAGGCCAGTCTCCTTCGTTTGCAATTTCCTTATTGACATGAAAGAATTAGACTGCACCGGCGCCGCCATCATTTGCATTTCTCAACAGATCGAATCATAACTATATCTTTTGGTACTTAGAGACCGTTATAAATTAAATTTTTATTATTAAAATTAAGAACCCAATATTTTATCAATAAATTACGCAGCTGTTAATGAGTCTCCAAGTAGATAAAGTATCAAAAAGTTCCAACTGATCCTTAGATAAATAAACCCTATACAAGTTCCAAAAGGTCCTGGTCCTGGACCTGAATTAACCAACCGTAATAAATGCCATGAACAATATATCTTAACAAAAATCCCCTCGGATGCACAATATCGTTGGCAAAGGCAGCAATTGAGCTTTCTTCCGAATTATTGAATTATAACTTCCTGCGCATATTGCTCTATATAGACTAGAAAGAGTGTAATATTGGCAAGTTAACATATACTAGTATATAGTTAAAATTTGACATAACATTTTCAAATGAAATCTAGTAGGGAAACTAAGTCCAGCTATTTTGGTTTAAACTCATTAAAGAACAACACAAGAAACGAACTTATGTTTAAGAGATG
Organism: Fremontodendron californicum; assembly: GCA_030761205.1. NCBI lineage: Eukaryota > Viridiplantae > Streptophyta > Magnoliopsida > Malvales > Malvaceae > Fremontodendron > Fremontodendron californicum. The sequence continues at coordinate 2,471,527 of JAULJL010000013.1, read as the reverse complement.
GATGATTTAAACATCTATTTCGAGTAAAAAAAAAAAATGAAAGGATCAGTATTTGAATAGAAGAAAATTAATATATAAGTAGGTTGATCATAAACTTGTGTTCACGAACTCGACCGGCCTAAATTTGATCAGACTTAGGATATATAGATCTTTAGTAATTCAGGTCAGGTTGGTCCATCCAAAGTTACTATTTACATAATAAAAAATTTTATTTAAATTTAATTATAAAAATATAAAAATATTTTAATATATTTTAAATAGTAAAACAAATTTTTGGGTTCAACTTGGTCCAGTTCGAATAGGGCTTGGGTAAGCCAAAAAATTTATCCAAGCCCGACTCAACTTATGAAAACTTCTAAACTTTATCAGCAATATTTTGTACAATACATAATTGGAGAAAAGGGTAGTGCAAAGGAACACAAAGCAAGATTGATTGGTAATTAATCATGCATGAAAGCATGAAACCAAATAGTTTTAATTTGTAATTACAACACCAAATACAATCGTACTTTACGTAGTAAATCCATGGAAATCAACAACAACTTGACAAAGCACACCCTGCATATAACATATAAATTTAAACTTGGAAGCTCAAGAAAGAAGCTAGCTATAGAGTAGACACAAGAATCAAACTAGGACTATCATACTTGCACTGAAAGCGTAGACATTAATTTTAAGCGGCTAATTCAGCAGCTATCTATACGTGGGGAATGGAAATTATTCCATTATTTTTCACTTCAATTTCGATTATTGGACCTCTAGAGATCAGCCCAATGCTCTTGACCGAGTATCTTTATGTTTCTCTGTACCTGAATCCCGAGCTGATCCCCGTTTCCATGCACGAGGAAAATCACCTTATCTCCCACTCTGAGTTCCTTATTTTTCACAAAGTTAATCCATCCTTTAGTGAGTACAGGCTTCGGGTGGCCGTTATTCTTCCTAGTGTAGAGGCGAAAGGTCCAGACCTTCGTATCCTTCTTGTCCCTCACTTGAAAATCCAGTGACTGAGTCCCTTCCTCGAGCTTGAAGTGCTCCCTCATTGTAGCAGTTGGAAATGATAGCCTAACCGCAACATCAGTAGCAGTTAATATCTTAGAGCAAAGTTCCATTGCTTCACACTGCGTTTTGACAAGGTTAAAGTGAAGCAAAGTTTCTTAGAGTTTGCCAGTGACTAGTTTTAGTTTAATTGAAACAATATATATATATATATATATATAGCTCAGCCGGCCTTCCCATTTCAGTGGCAGCTGCAAAGTTCAAAGAAAATGTAAAAAAAAAAAAATTAACTTTTATCTTTTTGCAACTGTCGCAATCACCAAAGAGAACATTAAATCCCGAAGAAGCTTCAAAATTTATTGGATAATACACACCACGTGCAAGTGCTGGCCGCTGGCTCTAGATATATATAGACTGATGGAGATGTTTCAATTTCAATTTTCAACCCAATTGAATCTATTATAACTAATAGCAGATTGTTTATGCTATCAAATTTGTGACAGGACTAGTTTTATTATTATAAAGCCTGATTAGAGAAGATGTGAAATGCTAGCCCAGGTTCTAATTAGAAGCCGGCCTGGAATTTAGAATGCTCATGAACATAATTTTCTTCAATGTACTTTGTATTTTCTTTAAGATCATGTCATAGATCCTCACTTTTTTCTAGTCCATAGTATCCTTAACTAATTTCAATGGAATGTTCTTTAGTTATGATTTTCATTTATATATTAATTATATAGGTTTATCTAATAAAAAAAAATCATATTCATAGGCGTGTCGATATATTTTAAGTTATGATTTCCATTTATATATTAATTATTTTTTATTTTTCAATTGAGCTTTAGCATGCAATCCATTTCCATATACGACAAGCGTTATTGGATTATGCATTGGAAAGGTCACACAAATGTACGGATTGCGGACGATAATCATCTTTAACAACATAATATTGACAAAGAAACGATCTCCCAAGCCAATCCAATCAAAGAAACCGCACGAAAAGTGACGAATAACGAAAAAATCAATAATAAAAAAAAAAAAAACAGAATCAATCAAAATTTGCGCCGTCAATTGGTTGGTTGTGGGCGAAAAATTGGGAAACATGTTTTTTCTGAAAAAATATATAAAAATATTACTAACTAATATATATATATATATAAACTAAGAATTCGTTTTTTATATACTAACGATTTTTTTAATTAAAGATTGTCATATGTTTTATTTTTTAAAAATATATTTTAAGAGATATGTGTCACATTCCTTATAATCGTGTTTGTGAAATTTAAAAACTTATCTGACAATGGATAAGATAATTTCTCATGAACTAAACAATAATATAATGTTGGTGATTTCTTCAAGGTTAAAAAAATCAGACCGAAAGTCAAACCAATTAGACTTCTGATTTTTGGTTCAACCGATTGAACCAATCGATTCACTTATAAATAAGATTTTAAATATTTTAAAAATAATTTTAATATTAAATAAATATTAAATATAGTAAATAATTAATAAAAATATGTATTTGATTTAATGGTATAATTTTTAATATATAACTAAAAGGTTTAAATCTTATCAATTACAAAAATAATTTGAACAAAAAATTAAAAATACATATATCAAATTGATTTTTATTAGTTAAATCAATTTTTTACCGGTTCAGCTAATACCTTGTTTTATATAGTGTACCAAATTGGACAACCTGACGATTTTTGGTTCAACCGATCGATCCTATTCGATTTTTTAATTCATGGATTTCCTGTATTGCAAACAATAGTACTTTATTGTTTGTAGATAGAGGCAACATAAGCATTTTAATTTATATGTAAATTAAGAAACAAAGAAATATATATATATATATATATTTTTGATATCTATATCCATAAATTAACATCAGAAAATCTCAATATTTAGATATATCTATACCCGCATAGAGCAAGCATAATTGCTTTGTTGAATTAATTTGGACTAAAGTTAGCTATTTTGAGTCTTTGACCAAAGGTTATTAGGTATGGTTTTGTGGTTGGTACCAACCCATCAACATTAGATGAAGGCTTTGAAGCTTAATTATTTTGATCATTAATTAGAATTAACAATTATATTAATAATTATTATTATTCATTTTTAATTTTTTTTTGACAGAATATTAATTTCCATGAAGTGGAGGCTAGATCAAAAAGTTTCACAACTTTTTTTTTTGGATGATATGGTTTTTATTATTTGTCCAATATGATGAAAAGGCGAAGAAGACTTTCCCCATTAATTATTTTAACAAGCGGGGTCACTCTTTTAATATATTAAACCATACTGATGAGCAATTTTTCCAATTCAAATTCAAAATGCATAAAAGAATCAAAAATTCAAATTCACATTTTGTTGCGGAAATTGGATAAGATAGCATAACCGGCCAGCAAGCCGTAAATATACAATGTTCTAATTATTTATATTACTCGGGATGAGTATCGAATATGGATATGGGTCTAATACGAGTATTTTTAATTTTTAAAAGTTTTTTTTCTTCATATATTTGAAAGATTATATTCTTATACCTATATCCTAATATATGTCGGATACGTATGTAAGACATAACTACTTTAGAAAAAATGAATAGTTCGATAACATAACCAATTATCTATATATAGGTCAATAAAATTAAGAGAAGCAAATAAATAAGCAACCCTTGGACGTCTTTGATTTGAACCTAACAACATTTTATCTAAATAATTGACCAAATAACATAACTTAGGAAGCCATCATTGATTATATATTTATACATGAGTACATTTGTATTAGGCCAGATTAAGCTGGAAAACGGCCCAAGTCATACTACCCTTCTTTTGAAAGATTGAGAAAATATATGTTATAAAGTTCTTTGCCTTTGTTCACCAACGTATTTAGCATTGGTTGCAAATTTTGCACGTAATTATAACTGGGGTTTAGGAGAAAGAAATTAAGAGCTACCCTTAAAATTTCTTTAACAGGTATTAAGGTTTAAGATAGGTGTAATCTAACTATTGAACCCAAAATACTTAATTAAAGAGGGTATATGTGCTTAAATTATTTTAAGATACACAAATTAACAGGCAAAATTACTACATTTTACAGACTAAATTCTATATCGTGCGTCAAAGATTGTGGAAGCTCTCATTGGTGCATAATATTCAAGCAGCTGCAACCTCTGGCTTCAACTAATAATTTTCAACATCAACCCAAAGCTGGACGCCCTCAATCTCCACCCCGAATAGCTTGAAGTGTGCGGGTGCTTTTCTCTGTGATCGAATTTTGAATCTTGTTTTCCTAGCTTTGTCTTTCTCTTCGTAAAGAATGACACTATATCATCCCCTTTTCAGACCCTTTGCTTGAACATACGCACGCCAACCTGAAGATATATAGGACCGACTTCGGGTGGAGATGGCGAGTTTTTTTTTTTTTTTTTTAATGGATAATTTTTTTTTTTTTTGATGCGCCAGAGCTATAGTGCAATGCTTGGGCGACGCGCGAAAGCCCCAGTAGCAAGCTACTGTGGGTGAACTTTCCCCCTAAAAAAAAATTTAAAAAAATTAATATCATGTGAGCCAATGGTCCACATATCAGATATTAAACTGATAAGAACATATACTACACTTGATTTTAGTCAAAAAAAAAAAATCAAAAAAGGTATTTGGGTGGAAAAGGCGAGCTTTTTTTTTTTTTTTTTGGGTGCTATCTGTAACTTCAAATTCCATCATATCTTTCCCTACAGGGAATTCAAAATCATTTAGAACCTTCATTGGAAAGGATATATAGCCTTACATCGAAGGTGATAGATAATAATATTATGAGATAAGAAGATATATAGAAAAAAAAAAGGGTGTTTTTCTTGATTGAAGTTATGAAAGTGAATTGTACAGTTATCGCCTTTCGAAAACGTTGAATTTTATTTTATGATGATATTATATATGATTTGAATAATATTATATTAAATATAATAGTTAATAAATTTTTATTATTTTTAATATATTGGATGAAAATATAATAAGTTTAAAGTAGAATATACACTAGATTTTCAACTTTTTTGTGAATTAATTAACGAGCTAGATCTCCACCATTGGATATTGGACTTATTCATTTATAATAATAGTATTAGTAACAATCAATCAATTGAAGAAGATTTTTTTTATGAAGAAAAAGAAGAAATTGACAATAGAATAAAAGCAGCTACTTGCTTAATTGTTCAGGCTTTTTAAGAATTTCTCTTCCTAATCCTAAATCTATTGAAAACTTTAGAATGATACTGTTGGAATATTTTTTAAAATATAATTTGTTTTTTCTGGTCAGCACTGGATTTTATTTGTACTACCTACTACCATCTGCGCTGTTTGCGATTTTGTATGGTCTTTCACGCGCGATAGAATAACCTGTCGCGAGTAGGGGTGAGCGTTCGATCGAGTCGAGTCGAGTGAAAAAAATTCGGATTAGTCGAGTTGACGAGTCCTATTTTGTCAACCAAACTCAATTTGAAATTTTAGCGAATCGAGTCGAGTTAAAACAAATTCGAGTCGAGTCGAATAATTTATTCGAGTTAAAATGTTATCTTGTAAATGTTGATTGATTAGATCATGTTACTGTTATCTTGTAAATGCATGTATATCTATAATTTTGAAATTTAGTTCTATGAAATTACAAATATTTTTTTTTGTGTGTTCTATCTTTTCTTATAAATATAACTATTAAAGACTTGTCATACTAAATAAATAGCCTACTATTGACCTTTAAAAAAAGAGAATTCATTATCTTTTGAATTTCATCGTTTGGTTAGCTTGGTAATGTGCATGATATCAACCAAAAGCTTCAATCTTTAACTGAATGAAGCATTGAGTGATAGTCTTCCCCTTTTGAAACTCAAAAAATTCAATGTAAACTTTCAATCTAGACTTGTCAATTTCAAAGGGAAAAAAAATGAATGATAAATTATTAAGACAATAAGTATGCAGTCAACAGCTCATGTGGATTTATTTTTCTACTGAATTGTGACAAACAACAAAAATAAATGACTCAGCAAAAATGGGCTAAAGAGTAAAAAGGGAAGACGAAATAAGGAAAACGCAAAACTCAAGCTTAGTATCAAACTCAAATGAGTAAAACGACGTCGTATAGAAATATCTTATTCGGATTTTCGAGTTATTCGAGTTGTATAAATCAAATCCTAGCTAAATTATATAACTCAAATTACTTAGTCGAGTTGATCCGAAAATCCGAATAACTCTAATAAACCGAACTGTTTAATTCGAAATTTGAAAATTTTTTCGGTTTTTTCGAGTCGAGTCGGATTTTGCTCACCCCTAGTCGCGAGGTTTTTGAAAGGGAAAGCGTACGCCAGTGCCTCGGACAAAACAGAGTCTGAACTGGCGACGGTACCACTTAGGGTTGTTCACTATTTAGGTTTAATCGAATTAATCGATCGAATTTTTTTTAGTTCGGTTAATCGGTTAACCAAATAAAATTCGGTTCGGTTAACGGTTAATACTTTTGGAATATTTCGGTTATCGGTTAATTCGGTTCGGTTAAACGAAAATAATCGAATTACACCAATTAACCGAACTATAGTAAATCTTGTATGTTTAGTTGTTTAGTTGTTTAGTATATTTGATGTTTGGATTTTATAATAGTTTTATCATGCTTTGTTTTTGGATTTTGGTTGGTTGGATAGATTATTTGGATATAAAATCATGTATTAAAATAGATTGCAAAATAAATTAGGTAAATATTTCGGTTAATTCGAAAACCGACCGAATTAACCGAAATAATTTCGGTTCGGTTAATTAACCGTTTTAATATTTTGGTTCGATTAACGGTTAATGAAAAAAAAATTCGATTAATTCGATTAATGATAATTCGATCCGATTATTAACCGAATTAATCGAATGAACCCCTCTATTACCACTTGCCGCAAGGTTTTAAAGCCAAAGCTTCAGTTCACTAAAATAAAGTTGTAGTTTTGTCTCTTTGTAAAGACTAAAGAGAAGAGAGAATTACACGTGCCATGAATTAAAAATAAGAAAATGTTAAACAATATTTAGTTACACTAGTTAAGATGATATTTATAAAAAAAAAATGTATTTATTTTAGTTCAAAAAAAATAATGTATTACATATAATTTTTTTTTTTTAAAAACGATAAATAAATAATCTTTAATTGATATCTATAAACATCAATTAAACGAAACCTTAAAAATATCAATGAAAATCTGAACTGGGATCTGACATGACATGAGGGGCCTCTGCTACAGTATTTTTCTTATCAACCATTCAAGTTGCAAAAGCATAGAAAATTAATGAGCCTACCACAAAGTATGAGATGACAAAATTTCATTTTCTTTGCTCATATTTGACATATTAACCTTCTAGATTGGTACTATGTTTCAACTTTCTATCAACCAAAATGATTTGGTTTGCCAAAATAGTCTGTGTGCTATGTTCTTCATGTGCTGACTTTTTTATTTTTAACACATTCGTATGATTAATATCATACATTTAATATATATTTTTTATTTATATTTAAAGTTTTAATGTATTTAATAATAAAAAAATTATGTTTATATATATATTTACATATGACTTGATACGGAAAAAATATAAAATAAAACATTCATGAACAGGTATACATGAATTGTCGAGATCTACTTGAGAGACATTAATTATGAACACGGCTGAGGCTGCCCATAAAACTGTTGTGCATACGCCCAACAAACTGACAATGATACTTTTTCGATCGGCCGGCTAAAAGGACAAACGAAAGTCAGCCTTAACGATCTCCGCAGTTTACCTACGACCAATCTTTGAATTCGGTTGTTGTCGAACGATGCTAGAAATATTCGAGTAGGGCTTATTAAAACTTTTTGTTTCACTTTTCTTTCATGTCCTTTTTTTTCCCTTTATTTCTTCTATTTGAAGAAATAGTATATAGTGCTCTATTATATTCAACTCTTGGCTTAAACCTTATCTGCAACCAGCAAGAATCTTCGTGCGCCATGAACAAACAAACAATTCAACTTTTTCATATGGCACGAGGTTTTAAAAAAGATCAACAATGCTGATCAGCGAGACAACTCCTACAATAACCTAAAGAGAAGAAAAACAAGTTCTTTCTGCAGAATTTTATAATCCAAAAGATTTGGTTTTTTGATTTGTTTTCTCCTATATCTTGCTTTGTTTTTGTAATATTTTCAGTTAATTAACGACAGTAGAAGGATTAACGATTTGATGTTCAAATACTAGTCCATTTATTAAAGACACAGTGAAAATTGCAGGATTGCAGGGGAATAGTCTGCCACTCTCACAAAAATCAAGAAAGCATTCAACAATTTTCATTCATAATAGAAACTGAAACTGGGTTTCTCCAGAATATTGATATTAAGAATGACTACAAAGTTGTTATGCAGATTTAGATGCCCTAAACCTCTGAACTGTAACGGCTCTCAGCCATGGAAGAAAACAGGGGAAAACAGAGCAGTAGCTGATATTCATCGTCCGATATTTACCGTAATTGTTCATAATAGCACCGCCAATACGATAAAAATCGCTTTTACAATCGCAATTTAAATGTCTGATTGTTGGGTAAAAAGACATTGATGAAAAGATCAAAAAGTTCTCTTCTCTTCATACAAAATAAAAAAAGTAAACTAAATTTCTTTGTTACTTACAGAACTTAAAGTATTACTCCTCTTCACTTCAATTTTGTAGTGTGTCCCTGAAACTATGTCGTCCTCCCTGTAAAGAAAGATAATATCGCCCGAATGGAGATCTTTACTAAGGACAAATTCGATCCAACCGGAAACAATAACCAGTTTTTGGACATACCCAGATCGTTTCATGCAACGAAAGTTCCATAACATTCCAACATCATCCTTAACCTGCAACATTATTCCATGGTACCCTTCGGACAGTGGTAAAGCAGGTGAGCAGCCATCTGGCAAAAATAATCTTCTCTCAACGTCGATGTTTGTCAGAACTTTCGCGAAAAGTTGCATAGCTAAATTTTAGTTGTTTGAGCTGCTGGGCTGGTGAATTTTACTTACAGAGTAGCGAGAAAAGATGAGAATTGAGCACCAAATATATAGGGAGGGAGAAGGCTTTGAAGCTTAAAAAAGCCGGTTCTGTCTGGCTAACAGATGTCATCGCGTAAGAGTGAGAATTTGGATTTCCTTTTTCTTGATTTTGTCAAGCAAATTGAAAAAGGATGGGCTTTTGTTACAGATCGTATACCAAGTTTTATTCTGATTCAGAGTCGTTAAATTATTACATGTCCTTTTCATTGGTCATTTCTTTTGTTAGAAAAGCACAGTTCAAACAACTTTGTCGCAAGGCAACGCATAAATTCTTCCAAAACGATTATTCTCGCTCGCTCGCTCGTGTCGTTTTCAGGAATTTAAATTTATTATGATTGCGGATATAACGGATGTTATCGCAACCATTGCAATCGTGAATTTTTTTTTTAATAATTTATTGTATAACATAATAATTATAATTATAATCATTAAAACTCGTTTTTAATCATTTTTAAAGCAATTTATGATCTTTTATTTATAAAAAAAAAAAGTATTCACATTTTTTTATATTATAATAAAATATTATAGTCAAATATTCATATTCAAATATATTTGATATTTTGCATAAAATCAAAATAAATTTGTATTTCAGGTTACTTATTTCATTATTAAAAATCAAATCTACTTTACATTTTCTGAGTTTAGTTTTTAATCCTAAAAATGGTAGATTATGAAATGTTCAATTCATTAAGTAATCTAACTTTTTAATACATTAATTGATTTAACATTTCTATCACAAATTATTTTTAATTTATTATATAACGAATGATATTTTTAATTATTTTTTAATTATACAATAAAAAATAATTAAAACTAATCTAATACAAAAAGAAATTAATAACACAACTAACACTAAAAAAAAAAAAACCATTACTAAAAATTCAAATATAAAATATTAAACTAATAAATTAATATATAATTATTTCTTTCATAAAAATTTATCCCTTAAATTACAATAATAAATGAAAAGTAATTGGGTTAGGTCAATTTTGACCCAACCCACCAGTACACGATCCATCCACCCCACCATCAAAATATATATAAAAGTTTCCCAATTTTTTTCTTCTTCCTTCTTCCTTCTTCCTTCTTCTCTTCCACTCTCATCTTCTCTGCTCTCCCACTCTCACGAGCCCCAGACCCAGTAGACACTTGAGTCTCGACAGACTCTGCTCAACAGAAGCAGCCCGTCGACCCAGCAGCCTCTTTCCCCTCTATGCCTTCAACCCACGCCACCCATGGCCATATGTTCCCCTGTTTTGGCCCATCTAATCCTACACCAAACTCACGCCATCAGTCACAAATCTTTGTTTTGGCCTATTCCCTCCTACGTTAAACCTGCGGCCAGACTATGAAGATGGGTGTTTCACTTCTCCACCAACGAAATTCCAAGCCAAATCAAGAATATGAATGCAGAAATAGAAAAATGAGAAAGGTCATTTAAAATTTACCTTCTTAATTTCTTTTTTTTTTGAAGTTTGATATGTGTTCTTTCCTTGAGTTAAGGCTGCCTGATTGTTGTTTTTGACTGTTCTGATCTTTTTTTTATGAAAAAAAATTCTTGTTTGAGAAGTTTTTTTTTTTTTAAAGGGAAGCGGTTTAGGGAAAATAGAGAAAAAACAAGCTCTTGGCTGAGTGGCTAAGAGTGTTGAGGGCATGAAGTCTTGGGTTCAAACCCAAACAACCCCTCCCCTTACCCAATTATCAAAAAAAAAAAAATAGCGCCCGTTACGGGCTGCTATTGTTGTGAATTTCATTCACAACGTTATCTACGCGACCGCTTTTTAAATCCCACTCGTGTCATAGCAATCCATTGGTGGCACGACAGTCGACAGATTCACTTGATGTCTCGCGCGTCACTCTTTTTTCTTTCTTTCTTGAATCTTGCACAATGTCCAAACTCCTCTTTGCTTTTTATTGACTAAACTTTGAGTATTGAAGCCCATTCGGTTAAATATTATAATTTTAAATATAATACGATTATATAAATATAAAAAAAATAATATGAATACAATATGAATGCATGAACATGTCAAATTTTATATAAAATAAATTATTAATGTGTTAAAATTTAATAAAACGTGTGTGAAGCAACATTCTTCATTTTTTATCATTTGGAGATTCACGTTAGAATTATCACATCTAAGCCTAAAAGTTATCATATGTCATGCCTTAATGTATAGGATTTCTCATCATTGTATTATCCAAGAAGCAGAATTCTGCTACAAGATTACAGTTGTCTGTTGGCAATGGCCAACCTATGTACAATTGATGCTATAACTATCAGACATGAAAACAAACTATGTACAACTGTTACTACTAGTATACCTTCCTATACAGTGATTACAGTGAGATCATTTAGTCCCCATTCAGTGCATAACCTTGTATTCACTGGATCAACAACTACTCCCGGAGTTCAATTCTTTATAGATATCTGGGTGTTAATTTTCTATGCATGTAAAATACCCCATCTTTCTGAAGTTGATCAATTACTCTTTCTCCAGCATGAAATGGGTCGAATTGAAGATGGGAGAGCTTGGAGTACTAAACAATCCAAACTACAAAATCACAGCCCTCATTGACCATTTAGCAATTATCATTGTTCAATCAGATTCTCGTGCAATCTTTGATTGCAAACCACTTGGTCTGATTTGGGCTCAGAGTTTCCTGAGGTATATAAGAAAACCAAATTTGCTGTTCTTTTGCTTGCTTCTTTAGATTGTTGTGTCCAGATCAAGTCAATGAGTTGCAGCTGGTTGATTGACTTGTGTTTTCTTGTTGTATTTGCAGTTTTACAGTTAAAGAAAAAAAAACACTATAATGTTTGATGATGTGCTAAGAAAATTTTGTGATGAATCCACATAATGGTTTGACAATAAAGCCGTTAGGAAAGCTCATGCAAACATAGACAACGAGAGATGGCAATGGAGCGAGCCGGGGACGGGAATTGCCTTATTCATCTCTCCCCCACTCTTATATGGATGTGGAAAACGTCAACCTCCATAGATGTCAGTTACATCCATAACCATTTCACGGTGCTTCACTCCGCAACACTCCAATTTTAATTAATTATTTTAACTTAATATTATAAAAAATTATATTATAATTTATTCATAAACATAATTTTAGTATATAAATTTTTCAATATATATAATATACATATATATACTAAAAGTATATATATAAAATATTAGTATATATATATATAGTTTTAGTATATATATCTAATATATATTAAAAATATAAGAAAAAATATAAAATATTTTAAGAGGTAAGATAGTAATTTCAAAAGTAGGGACAGGGTAAAATAGAGTAAGCATTTATCAAAATCGCCCCACTCCATCCCGCCCCTCTCTTTAAAAAAAAAAAAAAAATCTCTTTATTCGAAAAAAATTAATACAAAATTTATCGATCGGATCGAATTTTATCATCCCTAAAAACAACGACCAAGGGCTTGAAAGCTCACCCAATACTTGTTAGGCGCCATTGCAGATCTTGATGACTTTAGTGCCCTTGACCATTAATTGGCAGTTATTCATTGACGACAATGCCAACTGGCACTGACAAGTAGAGAATTTCGTGTGTTAATAATAATGTTCACTTTTTTGAGGTTAATTTCTTGGCATTTCTACAAATCCTTAATTAATTTCCTCCTCCTTCAAGGTATTCATAATTTATGTTATTTGAATTTAAGATGAATATCTGAATATATGTTTGATACGAATATATTTAATTTTTTTTATATTTTTAAAATTATGTTCGAATATATGTCATACTTTTATATATATATATATATATAATATGTCTCTGCTAAGAAAACTTGAAATGAAACTGTTTCTTAGAAACTATCATGGATATGAAAATAAAAATTATTGTTTAATATTAAAATATTACCACGGGCCAAGTTGAAACGTTGAGCTTAACAAATCGTGTCCAAGATCCAACTCGAGTCTCATCAGATCCATCGGCCGAACGAATTATCCGAACTATGGACAATTTTAGTTTGTGGTTACTACTTGCTTGCTTGTAGTGATTTTTCTTTCTAATTAATTTTGAGAATAATGAAATAATATCATCTTAGGTGAATGGAGGTTTCTTCAGCCCAGCATGTCACAAGTTTTAAAGAGAATTAAAGGACTAATAGTGATACTTACAGATCATTCATAAAGTGGAATCGTTGCTGAAACTCGAACTTTGATATTTGTCAAGATACTAACGAGTACTCAACTAATTGAATCAACCCAAATTAATTACGATAATGATGTTTTATGTTATGTTTTGGTAACATTATCGTAACTGGAGATTAATGTTTACAACTGTCACTTCTTAATTTAGCATGCTAAATTTATTTATGTACATAAGTTCAACATCTCATCAGTTTTTGTCTTGTTAAACAAAAAATAAAATTTTCTTTTGAGGAAATAAAACCAAAGAGAATTTATTTGTCAAAATAATAATAATAATGGATAAATTAAAATTATTATATAGTATTTTGTGGGATAATTAGATCTTATATTAATAATATTCTAATATTATGCAAAAAAAAAAATTTCCCAAATCAATATTGAATAAATAAAAAATATAACTTAATCGTATTTTTAAAATAAAATAAAAACTCAACATTTAAAATTTTTTAAACGATCTCCATTAATTTTTCTTAATAGTAATGGCCGAAAAATACTAGTAAAAAGTACTTCTGAAATTAAAAAATTCCTGATACAAATGATGTAAGTTTCTCATTCTCAGCAATTCTTTGTTGTAATATTTTTAATGGCTGATTAGGTTTTATAGCCATTAAATTTGGGTTTTTTGGATAACAATGAACAAAAACATTAAGAAATTAAAAACATACTTTTTAACTCAGAAGACTGACTCACTTCTCAGCCTCTTTGTGTTTGGGGCCCCACAACTGTTGGCTTGTCTATCCAATTGTTGCCCAACAGATCATCTCAGGAAGAAGGTAATATCGTCTTTGCAAACAGAAGAATCATTTAAGGTTTAACTTGTCATGTTCTGGTTGGTTAGAACCAAGGATCGATGGAACTATGAGTCATGGCTCCATCTCCATGTTTCAGGTTCAACTTACCCGTAGTACAGTCTTTTTGTTTTGTCTGGGATTTGCATGTTTCATAATCATAAACTTTTTTCTGAAAACCCAAACCAAATCAATAGAAACAGATGCTGTAATAAAATAGAATATATAGTATTTTTCAGACAAATTTTATAAATTTAAACCAGTACTTATGACTTGGATGGATCCATTGCAATTAGACAAATTTTACAAACATTTTATGAATTGCAAATTTTGTGTTTCAGATTTTTTTATCAGTGATCCTGAAATTTAAGCCTAATTTTGTTTCATGGATTCATTCTCATTGCTGTGGTAATTGCAGGTGAAAGTAACACTACTGAACTTCCAATTATATCGCCATATAGAGCGGCCTGGCTGGAAACTGGGCTGGGAGTGGATACTGGACAGGTAATGAGGCGATTTGGAGCATGCATGGAGCTGAGGCTACCGAGCAAGGAAACTGCTCAAGGTTCAAAGGAGGACAACTTCCTCATTGTTGTGAGAAGAAGCCATTGATTGTTGATCTTTTGCCTGGAGCCCCGTATAACATGCAAACTACTGATTGTTGCAAAGGAGGTGTTTTATTATCCATAATTCAAGACCCTGCTAAGTATGCTGCTGTTTTTCAGATGAACATTGGAGTTGGAGCTGCCGTCGTCGATGATTCAGACTTCAAAATGCCACAAAATTTCAGTCTTGGAATTCCAGGCTATAGCTGTGGGAAACCAGTTCAGGTTGCACCAAGTAGGTATAGTTCAGATGGAGGCCGCCGGTGGACGCAAGCTCTTGGTTAGTTCTTGCCAAATTATGCATTTCTTTGCACTAAGCCTTTCCATTGCTTAAGTAATTAAAAAATAAATAAATAGCTACTAGCTATAGTATAGTTATGATCATGTACTAGATTCTGGTTGAAAAGTGAGTGAGAATTAATTGTAAAGGGAATTAGAGCAAGAGTCACAGTTTTTTGTCTTTGTTTTTAATTTTACCATTAACACTAATCGTTATTTTGTTTATATATACTAATTGTTTTGCTGTATTTCTCTCTAATTAGATTGAAGTGAAACTTTTCCTAGTATCTTTTTCTGCCCTTGTAGAAGATAGTATTTTAGGTTGAAACCTTTCTCAATCTTTTAACGATTACGAACATCCAGATATATCATCATTTTTTCCATGTACTCTACCATTTTCAGGACCTGCATGTATTATAATGTTATGCTATGTTACCTGGACTCTTCATTTTTTTTAAAATATTGGTGTTGATATATGTATCCAACACATATTTGGACATGGGTATGGGGGCATGATCCTCCAAATATAAAAAAAAAGTTTTAAAAATTGAGTATATCCATATTGAACACGTACTCATATCCCGACACTCATTCCCGAGTCCGGGTAACAAAGATGTTATGTAGCTTTCGATGTGCCAGACTGATACTCTATAAATGCTTTTTTTTTTCTTTCTTCCTTTACCTTTTTAATCTGATCGAAGCAAACTGAATCTTAGTACGTTGATTAAGAAAATGCAGTTTAAATCATATCTTTAAAATACTTATGAATATACCATTGTTTGTAGCTAGGCACAACATGATATGATAATGTACTAATTCCATTTAGTGTGTTTTTGCATGGATATCTATTGCAGGGACATGGAATGTGACATGTATTTACTCCCAATTTCTGGCATCAACTTCACCAAAGTGCTGTGTCTCCTTATCTGCATTCTACAATAGCTCAATTGTTCAGTGTCCCAAGTGCAGCTGCAGCTGCCAAGGATTACTTGGAGCAAAATGTGTAAAGTAAATTATCCTACTTTCTTTCATCATCTAATACATGCCGTTAAGACGATCAAAGAAG
Organism: Fremontodendron californicum; assembly: GCA_030761205.1. NCBI lineage: Eukaryota > Viridiplantae > Streptophyta > Magnoliopsida > Malvales > Malvaceae > Fremontodendron > Fremontodendron californicum. The sequence continues at coordinate 2,455,526 of JAULJL010000013.1, read as the reverse complement.
CATCTAGCTTGCTTCGTCAGTAAAAATGCAGTCATTGATGCTTAGTATATTGCATAGTTGAATAATTCTTCTATACTTTTACCAGAAAAAGTTAAAAGCTTGACACAAGTTTTCAGCTTCAACTATGAGCCACTTAACCAATATGGCTATATCAGTAAGATCATAAAAGCTGATTGAGTCATTTTCCTTCTGGATATTGGAAAATTTTATGAGACAAAGGTCCAAAGTATTTTTTATATATGTATATATCTGTGCAGATGATAGTGGGATGTTTTGGGGGATTCAGTTCTATAATGACATGCTGCTACAGGAAAGTGAGCTTGAAAATGTGCAAACTGAAATGTTGCTGAGCAAAGATGGAGGGATATTCACTTTCAGAGAAGGATGGGGTTTCCCGAGAAGGATTTTGTTTAATGGTGATGAATGCGTTATACCCCCTCCTGATGATTACACAAGGCTGCCTATTAACACTGGACATGGTGCCAAATTCAGCCTTTCAGCAATTTTCTTATGTTCGTTTTCTTCGCATGACAAAAAATTAGGCAGCCATTGATTCTATCTATAGCTCTTGCAAAACATGAGGATGAGGTATTGCAACCCAATTTGCTCTAGGAGAAACGAAAATTCGCCATAAAAATGGAGTTGATGGTGAAAGCTTGATTCATGGTGTCTATGAAAATAGCCAAATAGGGATCAGAATTTCATAGCTAACGAGCCAATTTGCAGATGGCTTTATCGCCGGTTCAAATTTATAGCTAGTAATTTTAGGCACGACATATGGGCTTTTATCTAATTATATGCCGTGTCTTAATCGTACTGACACATTTAAAACATGATCATTTTCCGATGATAAATATGTTAAATACGATATCATGCTTAAAATACAATTATTAATCGAGTCTTAAACATGTTATTATGTTGACAAATATAAAAATAACACAATTAATTAATCGTATTTTGAATATGTTATTGTACTGACACGTGTAAAATAACACGTTTAATACGTTTATGAAATTCATTTAATCTTAATATATATAATATCATGATTTTATTAATTAATTAAATTATAATTTAAAAATAATGACTTAATTTTTCGTTTTTTGTAAATTCTAAAAAAAAAAAGTATAAATAACTAATTAAATTTAGATAACTTAAAAGAAAAAATAGTAATTAGTAGTAATATAAGCATGGCTGTATCCATTAGCAGTAATATAAGCTAATAATAATTTCTTAATTTTTTGATTTATTAGTAGTATTATTGCAATTCGTTAACTAGTAGTACATATGATTTTTATTAATATATATTATTTTAAATAACTTTATAGATATCAATTATAAATTATCACATATGCAAATATAAAAAATAAATAAATAAAACATTAGATTAAAATTTTTTTAAAAAAAGGAAATATATTAAAAACAAAATTAATTTTTTTCAGGTAATAAATTATAAGCATAAAACTAATAAAACTACACAGTTTTTTCAAACAATTTTTTTTATTTTATTTTAAATTTTCAAACATAAAACCAAAACTACGCTGTCTTTTAATTTTGTATCTCCTTCAAGCCTAAAAGTCTTAAACTGTAAAACCCTTAAAACAACTTCAGTCTTCTCTTTCTCTTCTCTGTCTTTATCTGCCGCCTCCTCTCTCCTCCATTCTAAACGAAACGGCGAAACCCTAACCCTACGTCTCTAACAAGTAACAGCCTCTGCAGTCTGCCCTCTGATCGCACCTTTAGTAACCGTCCGCCGATCGATTCTTCTTCTCCTCTTCTTCTTTTCCTTTCCCCCAATTATTTGCAAAAACTCTTAACTTAACAAAATGAAACCCTAAAGGCCTAGACCGCTAGTCCGCTACTTCCTCCGCCGATTTGGGCGTTCTCCGACTTCGACTTTGCCAAAAATTGTTTCCATCGACTCTCTTCCTCCTTCTCTATCCCTTTTTCGGTCAGTATGTTTTTTTTTTCTTATTTTTGTAATCAATGGTTGCTGTCAATTATTAAAAAGAAAACCCTTTTAATGGGTAGATTTTCAATTGTTTATAGCATCCGAGATTGCTGAAGGGGAAAACCAGGCAAATTATAACCAACAGAACCCCGAAAGAAATCATGGATTTCATTAAAAACATTTTACAAGAAATATTTTCCTACCATTTATGCATTATTTATTATCCAAACATCTTAAAGATCTCTGCACTAAGGTGGATACTCGAAATGGAGGAAAAATGGAGCATATAAAAAATTTCTGAATCATAACCACTGATTAACAGACAGGACACAGGTAGGAGCAAAACATGGAACCTGCTCTTATGTTTACCACCTCAGGTGAATCAAATGCCTGAAATACAATTTTTTCTGGCAATGACGACCAGGTGCACATGAAGATATTAATTGATTGAAAGGGGAAAAAATGGGGTAAGAGATGACAGAAAAATAAAGAGAAGATCAGTCAGAGGGAGGGCACCAAGAGTGGATGAACTTTGCTTTATCCTGCAAACAAGGGAAACAACAAATTTGGTCAGCATGGCAGCGCCAGTTGAAGTAGTGTGGGCACGAAAACTATGTTGCTTCGACTCTTTATTTTCTTGAAGTACTCATGTCCGACACCCATATCCGACTTATATCCGGACATGGGTATGAAGATATGATTCTCCAAGAACCCTTCAAATACATGAAAATCTTGAAAAAAAAATTGAATATACTCGTGTCGAACACATATCCGTGTCCGACATTCATATCCGAATCCAAGTAACATAGCATACGAAAGAGCTCTGGCAATTAATTAAATATTTAATTGCGGAGTGGACCAGTTACAGGGTCATGACCAGAAGTGGCATCTTTATGTTTCAGAGAGAGGTTTGCAAATTGGGAATCAAGATCTCTACTGCTAGAGCGTCGATGGCTAGATGATGGCTGCTGTTGTTGTTGCTGGTGCTGGTACAAGACTTGTAGCCTACCAATCTCCCTCTCCAATACTTCATGCTCAACTGAACACAATGATTTGCATAATTTAGTTTTCATTCAATAAAATTTTGTTTTAGTCAATTAAAATAATTACTGTTCATCACAAGACAAGACAGATCAATGATGGCCTCTTGAACACATTGGCCTTTTCTCCAATGCATTGTTAAGGGATCATAGAATAGAACGCAACCAAGAATAAGACATGGACCCAGCATCCTATTTCCTAATCCTATCAATTCGTATATTTGTATCGTGTTCGTGTATTTTATTATGTCATAATCCTATTTAAAATATTTTATATTTATATAAATTTTGATAAGTTAATAATTCGTATTATAGAAATTTTGAAATATTCGTGTATTCGTGTCGTGTTTTTAGTTTTTTTTTTGGTGTCGTATAATCGTGTCGTGTTCAATATTGTCAGATCTATTATTTCCCCTAAACATGAGGGGAACACAAGTAGTGTTAGCCTCTTATTCTTTTATATTTATTATTGAGAAAAATATGAAAATATATATATAATTTAGAAACTTTGAATGAAGTACTTTTTAATATATTTTATACAATTTAATTAATTAAAATATTTAAAATAATAAAGGTCAAAGTTAAAAAAAAATTACCATTAAAAAGTCAATTGTGACAATTTAACTGAGGCAGAGGAAGTAATAAATTTCACTTTATCTAAACAGTCATGTCCAAACTATCTCAAATCAACTCTCCAGTAATTTTTTTTTTTGGTAAAAGTTTCTACTGCCTATACTGTTTATCCTTTTATAGCAACTTATGGGATATAAAAACCTAAATGGATCTATCACCCCTCATCATCCAATTTATACAGGTCCAAAATATGGACTACATACAAATAATTACAGGGTAGGAAAAAAAAAGGCTGTTATGCAATATGTAATGCAGAAAAACAACATATCATGATAGCCTTAGAGGTCATGGGTTAGACACTTACGATGTTTGATAACCTGCTCCTGAGCTAAACTCTCTAAACGTTGCTTAAGAGCTTTGTTCTCCATGTTAAGAATAAGATTCTGCTGGTTGAGAAATTCAAGCTCAGCTGAAACTTCAGATCCTTCTGCCTGTTAAGTAAGAAACACAATTAACACTTCATTGTAAGGCATACTGTTTCATAACTTCAAGTCAATTTGAAAAATAAGTAAACATTAAAAAACTTCAGCTTGAACTAATTCCCTGCCTGCAAAGCTTGAACATTTCTTTCCAGCTCAGCTATGTATTGAAGTTTACGCACCCTTGAGCGTTGAGCAAACTGCCTGCAATAGACCGTAACAAAGTAATGCAATCAAACATTTTCTACCAATGTAGGGCGTTGGTATAATAACCAAATACGTTTTTTCGATAAAAGCTTCAAGAATCACAGGGCAAAAATAAATCGAAGTCACTAGTTATTAACAAAAGAAATATCAACTAACCAAACACCAGGCACAGCAGAATAATAAAATTTGAAGAGAGAAAGAACGAATGCGATATGTGATTCCTTTTAAGAACAAAGAAAACATAAGAATATTTATTGATGTTATCCTTTTGTGTGTGCATATGCAGGAAAAACAAGCAATCCAGACCACAGACAAGCACCAGTATCCTCATGTTCTGTAAAATGATTATTCAAAGAGGATTCGAGGAAACCAAACGCAAATCTATCTGGTTTGTGGAAAATATTCAACTGAAAAATTCCTGCCAAAGAACCAGATGTACATGGCCAAGAAATGCATAAAACGACTAGATAGTGAATGCAACCGCAAGAAACATCTAATCGATGCAATCATCCTAGGGCACCTGCAATCCATATCTAGCATCATTTCCAAATCCCATTGGAAATTAATTGACAAGCTCCTTGTCAATTTGGTCATAATAAGAAAAAAGTAATTAATTACTAGCAACATTAGCAGCATTATAAGCAACCACAGGTATTACTTGAGCTCATAAAGTGTAACGTTTAAAAGATATTAATAACAGTCTGAGATTTGGCTCAATGCAATGTACATGCAGAAAATAAGATACAAGAAACAAAACAAAACAAAAATAACCGACACAGCCATGCAACCAGGAAATCGTTATGCGTTACTCCACTATAATAGTAATATAACCCCAACAACTGGAACAATAAAATAAGCTACTCACTGCTTGGCACGTTTTGTATCGCTGTCAGATGCAGAAGACTTAGCGTGAGAATTATCCTTTTTCTCAGAAGAAGCTTTTGCATCAAGAAGGGCAGATTCAGCAGAATCTTGTTTTTCGCTTGCTGTTGATGGAGCACCCTCTACTTCTAGTAGAGCAGATGATGATCCTAAACCCTGAAGAATGGTGTTTTCTCTAAGAAAAGGAAGCCCGCTTGGATGAGTCACAGCATTCAAAGATGAATCCCATGCCTTATTCTTTTGCTTTACCAAGTTCACATCAGTGTAGAAAGAGGCAAGCCGAGCATCTTTGTGACTGTGATAATTAAATTCCCGAGATGCCCAAGAAGGTGCAGAAATCATATTTTTGTATCTGTAGTCATCCTGAGCTGCATAATCTAGGTTAGGAGCAATAGATACATCAACGTATGCAAAAGAGTCACTCGATGAACGTCGATGACCTCCTCTGCGCACAGGAGTCTCTGGCTCATTAAGGAGATCATCAAGCCAAGAGGGTTGTTCCTCTATGAGAAGGCTTTCAGAGGAAGTGCGCAGGTGGTGTGTATTTCCCTCTCTAGGATCTTGAACCGCTTTTGATCCAATTACATTGTTGGGGACATAATCAGCATATGTTGGGGAGACTGTAGGAAATGGACTTTTTGGAGGAAGTAAAGGATGCTTTCCAGCAATGATCAAATCTCTTATGTTTGTTGACCCCTTGGAATTCTCCATGGTCAAGAACAACAGTTCCTGCAAAGAGCATACGAGAAACAGATCATGAAATAGATCAATTATGATAAGAATAAAGGCAAACACAAGTCCCAGAAGAAGAGTTGCAGTTACGTTTTCAGTTCACAAACCAAGAGACAATAAGCTCTCCATTCAACAAAGAAAATCAGAAAAACAATAGATTGTATCATGCATCAAACCTATTGTTATATACCAGATAATGATCTAAACATAAAAACATCCATGTCTGGTACACAGCATATGCATAAAAGGGAGACTTCTGGCAGATATTCACAATCCAAATGGAAAGATCACAGAAAAAAGATAAAAGAAAAGCTTGTTAATCATACATTTACAGAATTATCTGCAACATGACGATACATCTTAGATCAACATCAATTTTGTCTGTATTTTTGCAATTGCCAAATCTTAGGATACAGGTAAAAGAAAGCAACAAAAAAAAAGGCAGTGGCAAGAATTCTGCTTTTATTCTCTAGGTAGAAGATTGAAACATTACCAACATCTTTCATAATGATCTGTATTTTGTTTGTTTTAGTTGAAACCGCTCATAAAAGAACGCCATAAATATTATCAGAAAACACTGAATCATAAAAGAACATCTCCATATCTCCATCAAACACTCTTGTCAAAAAGACCTTTCCGATGTAATCATAATCATATCTTCTTGAAAATTTTTACTTTTGCATATGTAGTAAAGTCTCTCAGAACACTGTAGCAAAGACCTATTAAGAAAAACCAGGAAGCAAGGAAGTAAACCCCGACATTTGTTGAGGCCATTATCAACATCTTGGAGATCTTTTACAGATTCTCTGGACTACAGCTTAACTGTTCTAAAAGCGAGATTTATAGCACAGGGATCAGTGATGATGTGTTGCAGGAGATAGTTGCAAAGACAGGATTCAAGTTGGGGACTCTTCCTGTTAGGTATCTAGGGGTGCCATTGATAACTAAAAGATTAAGCGACAAGGATTGCTCTCCTTTGATTGACAGAATTACTCAAAGGATCAAGAGCTGGCTAGTTAAGAAATTGTCTTATGCTGGACGACTTCAACTCATTCATCAGTCCTTTTTAGTATCCAAAACTTCTGGAGTAGGAACCTGATTCTACCAACCAAAGTTATTAAAAAGATCACTCAACTCAGCAGTGCTTTCTTCTGGAAAGAAGCTGAAGGTAATGCTAAGGGAGCTAGAGTTAGTTGGCAAGTCATCTGCCATCCCAAGTCAGAAGGTGGACTGGGGCTCAAGGACTTGCTTTCCTGGAATAAAGCTTGCATTTTGAGAAACCTCTGGCTGGTGCTCACTCAAGCTGGTTCACTATGGGTGGCATGGTTAGATGCTTATGTTTTGAGAGGCAGTAATGTGATGCAGTTTCCTTCTCTGCCGAGATACAGCTGGAGCTGGAGAAAGCTACTAAAGCTGAGAAGTTTGGCTACAAATTTTTTGCAGCAACAAGGAGATGGGTTTGTTTGGAAAATACCTGGCCCCAACTACAAAGCAGCTCATGTCTGGAATGATTTGAGACATAAGCAAGCTAAAGTGACCTGGCATACGCTGGAATGGTGTCAATACCAAATCCCCAGACATTCTATTATCTCCTGGTTGGCAATACTTGATAGACTGCCAACAAAAAAATAATGAGTTTATGGGGTTGTCTTTGGAGTGTGTGTTGTGTGAGGAGATGGATGAAAGTAGGGATCATCTCTTCGTTGAATGCGCCTACTCAAAGCAGGTATGGAGGGGAGTTTTATCAGCATATAGCATAACTAGAACAGTGAGAACATGGCAGGAGGAACTAAATTGGGCAGTTAAGGAGTTAAAAGGGAGAGCTCTCATCCCTGTTACATTGAGATTGGCATGGAATGCACACATTTATCATCTTTGGCAGGAAAGGAACAGAAGGCTTCATGGAGGACAAGGAAGAGATGAGCAAACTATAGTTAGTCAAATTGTAAATGATGTGCAGGATAGGCTAGCAAGTCCTAGGATTGTTAGTCAATCTGGAGGAGGGGCATGAAATACTAAGAGGGTATGACTTTTCGTAAGATTTGTTTCTGCAAGTATGCAGAATGTAAAGAACAGTAGCAAAATTCTTGCTCTTTGGATAATAAAGAACTTTACTTATCCAAAAAAAAAAAACCCCGACATTTGCATGGCCCAGCCTTTTAACAAATTACAGAATCAAATTAGAAAACAATGTAAAAGAAGAAAACCCCCAAATGCATATCGTTCGCAATAAAATTGCGGTGGATAACATGTCTACAGGAAATAGATCAAGACAATCCTCACAAGTCACAAAAACCTCCCAATAATCTAACTCCTTATCTTAAATGGCACTCTTCAATTTATTCGACAAAACTGGAAAATGCAAAGCAAAATCTCTCAAAATTAGCAGATTCAAATTAACATAGAATAGTGATTATGGCACTATTTGTAGTTTCTCTTTTCAAACACAAAAACAACGTTAAAAATCCTAAATTAAATTGTGTTCTGAATAATTAATAAATAAATAAACATCACCTAAGCTAAGCAAAGGTATAGAATAGTGAAAATCCAAATACTTCAAAACTTTGATTTCTTATTGTTTTGCACATTTCCTCTGCAACCAAAAAATAGTCCTCAGATAAATAAAAACGAAAATGCACCTCATTAAATAATAAATAAATAAAAAGAAAGCCTAAGAATTGAAGATTAGGTATTCAATAAAAGGAAATGTTACAATGTGAGAAATGAAAATGAATTAAAATTTACTTGAAAAAAAATTAACGAATATAAAAAATATATATTCGTTTGGAAGCTAAGAAAAGAAAAAGGGAAATAGAAACAAACGAAAGATTTTTTTTTTTTGGTTAAATTTGTAACTTATAAGAAAAAAAAAATTGAAAAGCTTACCTTTCGGGGATTGAAGAATTGAGATCTCGAAATGCAATTCTTCAATGTTCCTAAATCGGAAGCAAACTATTTCTTAGGGTTTTCTTTTTTTGTTTTTTCCGGTTTTTTTTTTGGGTGGATGTTTTCGCTTTCCCTTATTAAGTTATTATGAAGCCCTCCTCTCTCCTCTAGAGGTGCTCATGGCCGGGCCGCGGTCCATTTTTTTTTCTGCTCAGGCCCGGGCTTAGGTAGTCCAAGTCCGTCCGTTTAGGTCCGAATCACTGTTCATTGGAATAAAAAGATAATTTTTTTATTTTTTATTTTTTTAATTAAAATTAAATAAAATAATATTATAATAATAAAAAAACACTGTTCCGGGCCGGGCCGGCTCGGAACATGATTTTGCCTGCCCAGGCCCGGCCCGTATTGAGCCGGACCTGCCGGGCTGTGCGGGCTGCCCGGCCCGTGAGCAGGTCTAAGTCTCCTCTCTCTTCCCTCTTTTTCTATTTCTATTTTTTTCTTTTTTCTTCGTTGGCCTAATAATTTTAATTTTTAAACACGAAAACACGATATAAACATAATATATTTAATAAATATAAAAAATAATATAACAAATATGATATAATATATTTAAATACGATTAACATGATATATTTAATATAAATATTGTATTCTTATTTTAAATTTTAACATATTTAATAATTTATATTATATTTATATTCACATAATTAATACGAAAAAAATAAAAAAATATATATAAATATACGGATTACCATATCTAATTAAAGTTCAGAAATGGGAATCAAGGGCTTGATTGAAAAATATAAAATTTTAAAAAGGGGGAAATATTTTCACCTTTTAACCCCTTTAAAATACTCATATTATACTCATATATATTACGTGCATGCAAAATTTCTGCCTTTTTTTTTTTTTTTTTTTTGATTTTGTTTGTGGGAGTCGAGAATGCGAGTAAAATAATTGGAATTTAAGAAGAAGAAGAAGAAAAAACAATTGGATTTTGTTAATAATGAGTCTTGAGTTTATCACACGTAAAGTGATGGGAATGCCGTGCAAGCTGTTGGTTAAAATAATTTTATTGATATATTTTTTATACTACTATTTTAATAATAAATCATTATAGTAATATTTTTATGATTTAACAATATATATATTTTAATATAAAATATTATTATTTAATAGTATAAATATTTTTAACATTTTAAAATAAATATTACTATTTTTAATATTATATATTAATATAAATAATATTTCAATAACAATACTATTTTAAAATATTAATATAAATAATGTTTTAATAACAAATAGTATGTTTTAAATATTTAGTATTAATATAATATTTTAATACAATTTGAGGTATTGTTAAACTTTTTCTAAATCTATTTTATTTCTCGAAAAACTTTAAAAATATATTTTTTTTCACATTTGATGTATTTAAAATTTTATTTTCGAAATATTCTTAAAAAATAAAATCCTTATTGACAATAAAGAAGCTTTTGTTGTTAATAACTGAGTTAATTCTTGTGGATATAAAAAAATAATGTGTTCTTATGCAAAAGAGAATTAAAATTAACAATCTGACAAATTATATAGTAATCAAGCATGAAAAGAAAAAAGTAAATGGGGGTTTTGAAATCTAGCTGGATTGCCTATGGCAAATGCAAGCAGTATATAAATTTAAGTGAAAAAAATAATCCAAAGTCAACTGTTTAGAAAAATAAACTGAAAAACAATAAAACATGAATGCAATTGCAAACAGTAATAAATTTATGAGGTATTTGCACATTTATTGCAAAATAAATGGGTGCAAGCATAGTGTTTTAATGAGTTCGTCTTCGGAAGTATAGTTTTTTAATTTTATATGTGGGATTAATTATTAAGAGATTATCGTATGTTTTATATGTTTTGATATATGTTATTCTATTAATCTTGCTTATAAGATCTAAAAACTCTGTCGATAATGGATGGAATAATTTCTCAATATATATAAAACATAAAAATTAAGAATTTTGTTAAAAAATAATTTTAAACATTTATTAAAATTAATTAAATTACTATTTATAGTAATATTTTATTTCATGAATTTCAGTATTAAAAATAATAATTTATCGAATATAATTAAAGCCCAAGCTCAAACCCTAACATTTGGGCCTTTGGATTAAAATGGAGAACAAAAAGAAACCCAAAGAAAAGGAACGACCACAGTGGGAGTCGAACCCACGACCTTCTGATCCGAAGTCAGACGCGCTAATCCACTGCGCTATGCGGTCTCAGGTGGAAGAATGTTTTGATAAGTTCTATATAAATGCTAGTTTTATTTTCTTTGTTCTTTCCCGTTCGCTTCCATTTCTTTTTGGAACTAGATCTAGAGAAATTGTAACCTCGGTGCAACTGGCATTATTTCTTTAGCCAAAACTTGAGTATTTTGACTAGTACTCATTTCATTTGTCAACATAGTTGTCTGTTAGGTTGTCCGGACTCGAAATAATTGTCGGATATTAATATTTTGATACGGATATATTCAATTTTTTTTAAAAAAAATCATATATTTGAAAGATCATATTCCTGTTTGAATATTTGTCGAACACGAGTACTTTAAGAAAAACAAAAAATCCGAGTAACATAAGTCGTCTGGTAGATGGATGTAAAAATTCCAATATTTTTGTTTCTTTTAATCCTTTAATCTAATCAAATAGATATCTTAAAAAGTTTATTAGTAACTAGAAAACTATTATCAACATTGACATGGCAGCATTCTGATCTAAATTTATGGGAACAGGCAAACACACCAAAACAGATTAAAACCAGGGTTTTATACTTTTATATCCAATAATGTGGCATCAAATTTCAATTATTAGGTCAACATTCTCAAACTGCTTCATGGAATCACTATTAATGTCAAGAAAGGAGAGCAAGAATTCTATTTGTACAACTTGGTTGTAATTAAAGGGATATACAACAAAAAGAAGTTTTAGAAAAAGAAAAAAATTAACACCCAGAACAGCAGCTGCTAATACTAAACAAAGGTTTCTTTTTAGGTCTCAACAATCATTAAAATGGTGAGTTTCTCATGAAATGTCTAACTTTATATCATCTCTTAACCGTTCTGTAATGATACATCCTGCAATTTGTGGTTAGTAAAACTTACTGGAGCTTGCATGCATGTTGACATGCTGTTAAGTTGTTAGAACATCAGGAAGATTGGTTGGTGCTCCAAGAACTTTACCACCGACATCAGGGAATGTTTCGTAGCCTGGGATCGAACCAACTGCCCCGTTTCTTCTGATTTTAAATGGATACAGCATCAAGTGTCCACTCATTTCTCTGTAATCATCATCCACAAATGCTTTCCAGTTACGTTTCGCAATCTTATTAACAAGTTTTACACATTCCAGGCTTTGTGGTTCCCGGAAAGTATCCTCCAGTTTGCCAAGGTGTTCAGCCCAGAGAGACATCCGATAACCATAGACCTACAATCCAACAAAATCGGTGCAAGTAGTAGATAAGTTATTGTCTGTGTTTGATGGAATCCTCTCGGAGTATATATAAAAATCGAACAGAGCCAGAGTCCCAAACCTGGCCATGTGGGTGGGATTTCTTTCCTGCCCATGTGTAATTTGGTTGGTAAGCACCCATAGCTATTTCTGTGTCCCTTGAACCATCTAAGGATCTCTGGTTAATATTTGCTGATCCCATTATAACATACTCATCATCCACTATCATCCCTTTGGCATGGACATAAATCATGAATCTGCAGAACTTTTGAGCCAATGCCTGTCAAAATAAGAAGGAATTTCTAGAGTTAATCCAATATCAAACATCAAAGAGAAACAAAAAAAAAATCGATCCATTAAACAAAAGGTATTATTATGCTATAGAAGGACACTCTTGCTTGAATTAGAAGGCAAGTTGACATCAAATACAGGTAATGCTATGCATAAAATAAGTTTTAGCTTCAGTTATGTGGCAAACCAACAGCATAATACACCATGTCAAGCAGCCACACTTCGGAGGCTGTAACCTATGTTACTCGGACTCGGGTGTGAGTGTCAGACAAGGGTTTGTGTCCGACATGGGTATGTTCAATTTTTTTCCCAAGATTTCCATGTATTTGGAGGGTCTTTGGAGGATCATATCCTCGTACCTATGTCCGGATATGTGTCGGACACGGGTACTTCAAAAAAAAATGAAGAGTCGGAGTAACTGTAACAAGTTAGATCATTAACATAATGCATTGGCTAATTAATTGCATTTTCGTTTTAGAAGCCATTATACTTTAATTGCCAGGAAATATAATGCAAATTTTGAATTTCAACCACAAAATAAAGTCATAATAGATGATCCTTGTAACAGCCACCATGTACATAATTATCAGAGTAGATAAAAAAAAGCTAACCAGTGCATTATCCGTTTGCTGATTTAGTTGAGACGAACTTTCCGAAGATGGAGCATCACGTTTACCGAGGCAATAGAAGTTCAAATAATCTTGTGGATGATATTGATCAGAAAGGCCTGCTTTTTCGAGTTCTTGCGCGATGATTGAGTACATCATGGCCACTGTTTGTCCCTATGTGTATTTAAACATCAAATAAGCATAGATATTACAGTCATAACTTGCCAGCATGTTATCCAAAAGTTTTCAACATGGATAGGAAATAAGATGAAGAAATGCACTTTGTCAATATGCACATAAAAGCTTAATGAAAGCCATAATTTTTATTCCCTCCCCTGCCTTGGGGAATCTAAAACTATCTCATACTATTTTCCATTTTCTTTTCGGTAATTCTATGCACCAGTCATGTCAGGAAATCGACAGCTTAGTGCCTTAGTCTTCAGCCATTTTCTAATTACAACCTTCTGGATTCTATCTTTGCAGCAACTCAAGAAGTAGACCATACTTCTGTAATTCTTAGATCCTCAACAAGGCAATGAAGAAAACAACACACTGAGAATGGATAAAACTGGTTTAAAGAAAAGAACTTGGTGACACCGGAACCATAAATAATTTAGAGGTCCTTATGAGTCTATATTACAGGCTTACTACAAACAAACTAAATTGGCATTCCATATAATTTAACATTCTAGGTTTTTTTTTTCTTTTTCCCTCCACACATGTGAAGTGCACATCCTTTAAATTATAGGCTTTGTGAGCATGATCTCTATGTCCACATACACCTTCTACAAACATAATTCAAAAAATTTGGACATCAGTCTTGCATTTGCAAACAAAGGACATGAACATATAGCTCAACAGCTAAAAGTCAATAGAAAATTCAAAGGAGCATGTGATCCAAACTTTTCAATGCAGAAAAATATGGAGCCAGAGATCAACCACATAGTATACATTGGAAACTTCCTTCTTCTTTTTTTTCTTTTTTTTTTTGTTGCAGTGAAAAAGGTTCACATTTGTAGAGCACAATTCTTAATTTTAAGAAATCAGAAAACCTGAAAAAATAGTATTTCCTGCACAGCTTTGGTAGTTGGCACACCCTCTGGCCACATAGGTATTACTATATACACTGAGAAACGCTCATTTGCACTGATTTTGCTGGCAATTTTCAGGGCCAGTTCCATAGGGATTAAGTTATCAGCACCTGGTTATAAAGAAAAATCCCATTACCATTTCATATATGATTCCAAAAATATAAGAAAAGCAGATAAAACACTTCTTAAACAAAGAGCTGAAAACTTAATTTAGCTTGTCCAGAAATCAGAGTAAATTATAAGCATGTCAAGCTTATGTAAAAATCACAGATGTTAGCAGGGGAAACCCAAAGAAAAATGAACCTGCAATGATTACAGACAGCTCAAGATTAACTGTTAATTATCTTATAATCAAGCTACTACTGAGACTTTTAGAAAAATACCAAGCTACGCTAGTTCGAAAGAGAACAAAGAATGCAATTACTATAATCTTTTAGGCTTATGTATATACATGCTAAACATAGTCATGTAAGAAAAGGAGAATAATAGATGTTTATCTCAGAAGCTACATGGTAATTATGCATCTTTTAGCTAATTGGACATAGGTCCACGGGTTTTATTGACATTGTGAAGTTGGTTGGAGGATATAGAGTACACCAATTACCATCAAAATAATATCAGCTTGTAATTATATCACAAAGGACAAATACCAATCAATGTGAAAATTTGATTTGTTCACACATAACTGGAGAAGGAGGACGACCAAGCCATAGCTAAATGGTAGCTGCACCTTTCCTCCAAAGAGTTTAAATCCTCATTCCACCAGCCAAAAGAAAAAAGTGAAGAAGTAAAACTAGTCTATGATTGTTTACCTGCATTTTTGTAGGACGGCCAAAAATATGAAGATCCAAGGAAATACTGATTCTCTATATATATAAAGTGTTGTGCCGATCTTATTGCTTTTATATAAGCTGTATGGATGCTCTTGTCTACTTTCAAGTTCTTTCCATAGACAAGGTTCTGCAGAAAGATACAAATGAAAATAACAAGGTTGCTGATTTAAGTTCTTTCTCAGCAGGGTTCCTTATGGATGTAAAACTTAAAACACAGACTAAGAAAACTGTTGAAAACCTAAAAGGCATTACAATAGGCCAGTTTCTAACCTGAGCTGCAGCTTGCTTAACATCCTTTGGAAATCCTTTTACAGATCCAGAATCAATGGACCGGAATACCTATCAAAAAGAGAATTAACATTAGTCACAACGGTAATCTTACCACGATAAATAGAAAGAATAGATGTCATTTTATGAAACATATTCTTCCCAACCTGCACATGCCAATTCTCTGGGTCTTCTTCATCTCTAACATGCACAACTTTGTCTCCATCAGAACCAGGAGAGGGAGATATTATCCATGAAATACGATCTAGCCTTATCAAGGCCTCATCATGCCAAGGAGTGACCTTTCTTAGCTTGAAGTCACGCCACTTTGCAGCCTTTCTCCATCTTTGTTCAAAATTAGTCAATACATCATATGCAGCAGGACCCTCGATTCTGCAGTGTAGATCATGCCATGGTTGCCTTGGGCTTTGTGCATTAGACTATACGTCAAGAGTACCACTGTTAAAACCAATTCCACAGAATATGACAGCAATTTGTTCAAGCAGCTAGAAACAACAACATGTACCAGAGAGATAGCTACATGGAGGACACCATATCATTATCCACCTAAATATGCCATTCAACATTGACATGACAGTTATCTAGCAGTTTCCAACACAAAGAGAAGAAGAAAACAAAACAAGGCACATCTGACATCAAGCTTATACGAGTATGAAGCCTTATGCTTGAAGAATGGCATGAATGCCTAAAGGACCAGCAAAGATATGCTCATGCATATTCAATAAGTGATTGAAACCAAATTGATTTCAAACACTACTAATTGTCTATCTTTCAAATTTTGCCACAGGAAATAACTAATGCTATATCTCTATCCTCACCTGGCCCTCCTAAGGGTAAACCTATTGAAACAATTAAATATCATGGAGGAAAAGCGTCTTTGTTCATCAGCTTATTCCATTCCAGCATTTAAGACAGTAAGCCATGATCTAAAATAGATAAAAAAAAAAAAAGTTTACACCTTTGGTCCTATACTCCAATAGCCTAATGCTAATATTATAGAAATTGAATTCTATTTTTTTTCTGTTATGTTCCTTTCTAGAAATATGAGATGAAAAACAATCTGAAACTTTATTGGGTTATGAAATTTTTTTGGTAAACCGAGGCTTGAAATTCAAAGATTTCAAGTGAGAAGCCATATACCCTGTTCAGTTGCCAATCTTTCTATGTACCAGATCAATCTGTTTCCCATCCAAAATCAGCTTTCATCATGAGTATCTCAATGCATCCCAATATGCATATGAAAATGTCTTCAATGATGTTGGTCAACCTGCCACCAAGAACCCTTCTTCAATATTCCATCTTCCAGCTATTTACTCTTCACTCTTCAGTTTACCACTCTGCTTTTTCCTTGTCTGTGATTCTCTTTCCAAAACCATATTAAAAGACCATCCAATCTTCTAGAATATCAAAGTGGGTGAGGCAACAGCAGCATAAATCTATGAGAAAAACACATAGTAGCTAACAAGTTTGCTTGTATTAGATATTTAGTTTAATTCAAATGTTTATTAGACTTGCATCATTTGCAGAAGGCAAGGTTTGCTTTTGAATAAGACTATAATCCTACTTTGAAAAACTTTTACATGGATGTAAAGTAACTTCATCTTCTGCTAATGCTACGTACTCCTATAATCTGCCAAAAAGAAGAAGAAAAAAAAGGTTCTAACTCTCCAGGTTTGCAGGGCATCATACCAGAAATACCAATGTACTCATAACAATGCAGAAAGTTTACTTTGGAGAAAACCACTTACAGAGAATGTCGGATTATGAAAATCATCCTTGAAGACAGTGTCAAGATCACGAAAGAGCCGGTGCTCAGGGGTGTCATATCTACCATCACATAAATCTAGACCACCAATGAAAGCAGTTATTTTCCGATTATTTCCTGAAGCTAGGGTGTCAAGAAGCACGCACTTCTGATGATGTGTGAAAACGGTTCCCACAACCTGGATTAGAAGGATCCATTCAAGGCATGGATAAAACAATAAATCAAATGCATAACCATCTAGATATGACCAATAAATAATAAAAATATTTCATGAATATATTAGTATCTAAGCAGTAAACAGAAGCACAGTTGTGTTAATACTAATACATGGTTCCAAAAATTCAACGAAATAAGTTCCTTACCTGTTGCTTGAAAAAACTAAGTTTGTTGCTTGCATAGCGAGGAGCAAGCACACAACGAACACTTGTGTGTTTGAAAAACTTTTTAGTCTCTTCATCATGAGTCTGCATAACACCTTCCTGCATTCAAGCCTAGCATCATTCACCATGCATCTATGGCTAAATCAAACTTGCAAATGAATCTACCATTCCACCAGTTTATCTGCTTAAGTGGTGTATATAGGTTAAGGGTGGTTTGGGAACTCAACAATAACATTACAAAAGGGCTTCAATGGCATGTGTAAGCCTATTCATAGAAATGACATCAACTGACCCTTAAATCAAATCTTCTGCCAACTTGTGGTTTTTATTTTTATTTTGCAAGGTTGGATATCTAATTTCATTGAGAAATCATGCTTTTAGCATATAAATTGCTCACAAAAACAGATTAAAATGCATATTTACATATACAAGAATTAGCCCAATATTATGGGGAAAAATGCTTTCCTTTTTTTCTGGCCAGGAAAAAGAAAATGCTTTCCGACATGGAGGTGAATGATACTATAAATTGCAAATATGAACTACTAGAAATGTTGATTAGTCATGAACTGTTGTACCGTTTTCAAAAGAAGCTTGTTATGCGAAGTTTTATCATCCCATATCAGCATAATCACACGGACCCCTTCTTGTGACTTGTATTTCAACAACTCTCCCAAAGAAAGCTCCCCTCCATTAGGTAAAGGCTTTGTTGGTTCCCTCACCAGTTTTACAGGATGGTAAACAGACCAACCAACTATATATATGAGGTGATGTGCTTCCAGAATGGCATGGCATATGTCTTCCCAGCATTGGCCTTGCTTATAAATTTTTCCATCATCAAGTAAAATTTCAGGTAGCATGGAATCAGGTACATGAGCATCCTGATAAAGGGTTACACTCCCTCCTTTACGGAGAGGGAAATATGTATTCGGGACTCCAATGTAATCTGGTCCAGTCCCAACACCATGTCGATATAGAGGGTTGTCTCTCACTGGCCTAAACTGAAGAGAAACATGCAGTTCAGGATAGGGTTTCAAACAATTGCCAAAATGACCAATAATAGGGAACCAACCGTTAATTTCATGTCCTGAAACGACTTTTTCAACAGCTATCTCAACCACTCCTATAAGTTGAGCGCCAAGAACATCATTGTCCTTAACATGAAACTCAATTTTTACTACAGGATGTGCAACTGGCACAATGAAGTGTTCATCCCACAAGGGGTTCTCACAATTGGCAATTATTCTAGTTTGAGCAACTGTAGCCCCTGAAAGGCAAACAGATACATAAGGGTCACTAGTATTCATAGGATGCCTGCCAGAGGCCTTAGGTTTCTTTCCAAAGGAAGCGTCACAAGTTCTAAACATAGCAAACAATTTCCTCATTCTTTCTGAATTTAAATCCATATTTGGAAGAGATTTAGCTTCTATAATCCAGAAATCAAGTTCGCCATGAAGAAAAGTTGTTCCCCCAATGGTGCTGCTTGGAGAACTGCCACGGCCCATTCTGACTAGGTATTAACTATTAAGCAAAGAACAAATTGTTGAAGCATTTCATTTTTGCCAAACCAGAACCCAGAACATCAAATTATAACAATCTGCTAAAAATGAGATAGAGGTAGAATTCTTTTCCTGGAGTCTGGACTCATATGTGATCCATAAGTCTTTTCAGTATATGACTTATACCTAAATCTCAAAGCTAGTGAGCATCTCCAATTGAACAAAAAAACTCATGTTTGAAGGATGCATCATCTTAATCATAAAAATAAAGCAGTCAGACAAAATGAAATATTCGAGAATTTTTTTTTTTCTTTTCCAGAACCATTACTCAAAGAGCCTCTTCTGCAAGCTGATCCAAGAATCACCCTTGCTAATAAGAAAACAAAAGTCAGAAAAGAAAAAGAAATTAGAATTGACAGCACCATCACTCAAGCACACACACACACACCCATTGGAGGACTACAATAAAATTTGTATTTTCTGCACACAGAAATACAGTAAGGATATTGAACATATTGAGATTGGACATTCATCGATGAAATGCCCATAATTACCTTGCCTATGCAGTATAGTTGAAGTAAACAATTTTCCTTAATACAAAGTCACATTCAGGGGCCAAATTGGACATCAAGGATAATGCAGAAATTTCATTGGTGATTACATATATTGTGCTGTATTGTTTCCAAAAAATAGAACATGACAGTTCATATTTCATATAAGCAATTAAGCATAGTTCTTTGATCCTAATTTGATCATCATCATAAATACAAAGAAAAAAGAGTTCATCATGCTAGGGGCAAAATTACAAAGTAAAATCCACCATCACCATATCAAAGTATGAATATATATATATATATATATAATCATTACTGGCAATATTTTGTCAATATTAGAACCAGCAGAATCAAAGGCAACAGAATTCAAAATCAAACACAAAGAAAAGGAACAAAACCCACATATAGTTACGGAATGCATATTTAATAGTAGTTTGCATTATCTGTAGTACGAAGATCATTCTTGAAAAAGAGCAGCAAGATTATAAATTTTGTGTTTTGGGGTTAAAGAAAAGAAGGTAAAGAGAATCAATCACCTGAAGAAGAGTAGAGGAGAGAAAAGGAACATAGTGAAAAGGTGGATTGTTTTACCCACATTTTCCTTTGAGTTTTGTTTGAGAGAGAGAGAATTGAAGCGAATATGGGGGAGAAATATGAGGCAACGAATGGTTTTGATTGGAACTTGGAAGGAACCCATTCTCCCTAACTAACTAACACCCTTTGCTTACCCGAATTAAACGCTTATATGTCGATTTATCTAAACATTTTTAAAAATTACTACGAACTATTATACGTATGATAAGAATTTTCTCGAAGTTGGAAAAGGCGAGGGCCAAGTTTCGAGATTGATGCGAAGCTTCTGCAAAGGATCATGATGTTACCAGAATGAAATTCTATCTTTTGGGATGAAAATGTGATCAAATTTACGAGGTTCCAAATCAGTTGACTCGACTCAAAGTCATGGAACTTCAGGTGCAAATACACTTGGAAACTTTACAACAGTCTTTTTGCAAAACCCAACCCCAAAAATCAATATAAACCGAAGCATCTTACAGGCTATGAAACTTTACATCAGACTCAAGTCTCGACTATAAAGTACCTCAACTGCTATCGACAAAGAAAAGAAAATCCCAGTCTGCAAAAATGCAAGTTTTCTCCAATAAGCTAATAAGGCAGACTTTGATGTTACGTTATCCTTTCCAATGAAGGTTCTAAATGCTTTTGAATTCCCTGAAGGAAAGGATAAAGTAGAATTTGAAGTTATAGATAGCATGGAAAATCATGGAAATTTGGTCTCTCCACGAGCTCTACCGCAATACTAATACTACAACTATAGTTTTCTCCTCTTTGTTGTTAATATGGTTTTCTACTTTTGCTTATTTGTGTCCTCTCTTCAGATTACTCCTTATAGTTTGTTTGCTTATCAATTGTTTGTCGCCAAAATTGTTACTGGAAAGACAAAATGTACAGTATAATCAGAATCAATTAGAACTGGTGAATTCCATATCATAGAGGTTTTTTTTTTTTTAAATATATATATTTACAATTGTTTATCTCCTGGTGACAGAAATCTCCAGACAGATATGTTAAATGGCAACCTCCATGCATAATTTTCTCCAAAGAGAAGACAGATTCGATATAGGATGATGATAGAAATTCCTATATTTTCATCAATCAAGAAAAAGAAAAGGCAGAAACAAAAGCCAAAATCAAATTTCGATTTGTTGCTAAAATATGTACTACAATGTAGCTGCAAAATTTCTAGTGCAAAGCTCTAAACCAAATAAGGGATGCTACATGCTCGAACTTCAGGGTCCCAAAAACGAACAAAGACAAAACAGTCAACTATTTACTATGACAGATAACAGAAACTGCAATGCGTAACCCTCATGAAAGAGTTCAAAAGAGAAAGAAAAGACACCATGACTCCTTTGCATGTCCATTTTCTCAATCATCTCAAAGAACCATTTGAAATCTTTAGTATCTTCCCTGCAGAAAACAAACAACTACGATTAGAAAATGTTGCCCAAGCACCTGATATACTCAATAGAAAGAGCAACTTGGAAAAGGGGGTTCAACATCAATTTATGAGATTTTGTCCAAAAGTTCAAATTGATTAAAAAGGAATGCCTTACTTGTTGCATCCCTCCTTGCCCCGTTGATCCAGTTGGCTCTCCTTGCACATTTCTCTGCTCTGCTTGTGAGAACCCTTGACCAGCTCCATTTCCTGGGTAAATCTGTCCATACCCAGGATTTGCTCTCTGCCCAGAGCCAGCAGTTGCTCCTCCTGGCCCATAGTTCTGACCAGATCCAGGATTTGATCCTTGCCGAAAACTCTGTCCATAGCCAGGATTTGCTCCTTGCTCGTAATTCTGCCCATAGCCAGGATTTGCTCCTTGCCCAGGATTTTCCCCATAGCCAGGATTTGCCCTTTGCCCAAAATTCTGCCCATAGCCAGGATTTACCCCTTGCCCAAAATTCTGTCCATAGCCAGAACTTGGTCCCTGCCCATAATTCCCACCTTGTGAAGGAACATAGTTCCTATGATCTCCTCTGAAATCCCTTTGCTCAGAAGGCATATAATTCCTCTGCTCTCCTTGAGAGAAGTCCTTTCGTTCTTGGGAATTATAATTTCCCTGCCCTCCTTGATCGAAACTGCCCTGGTATGAAGGATCACTTCCTCTAGGAGCATAATCTCTGTTATTCATTGGTGGCTGCTGCTGACTGGAATTTTGTTGAGGTGGATAATTTTGTGGAGACCTATAGTTCCTTCCATCCCCTTGAGCAAACCCCTGCTGATTGTATGGTGGACTCCCTTGCTGGTTTGACATTGTACTTCCTTGTCGATCATATCTTGGTTGGTCAGGATTTCTAATATGTTGACGGAACTTACCACCTTGATTTCTACCATACTGAATAGGAGGCGGTCTTGGTGTGATAACACCATTCTCATACTTGTCTCCTGACAATCACAGCAAAATATTAAACTCCAGGTTCAAATATTATCTCAATGTAGTACCATTTTAAATAGAATCAGCCAATAAGTGGTAAAACAGGGTGGGGTTTCAGAATATGAAAACTCCTAACCTCCATATTCCTTCTTTACTGGATCAATGTAAGAATCTGGCAATACAAAAACCACCCCGGGTATATCTATTTAATGCAAAACCTTCAAAAGTTAGAATCTTTATTCATTTTCTCTCGGCCACAAAGAGACCAGAATCGTTAAAGCATATAACTTTTTGGGAGTAATATGATAAAATAAGCTGTAAAACAATTACCATTAAACTTTTCAGACTCTCCTTCCGACATTAGAACCTGAAAACCTTCGTAAGTAGTTGTGCTACACGCATATATTCTTTTTTTCGCCTCCTCCACACTGAAACAAATTAACCCAGAATCAGCACACCCATCACAACCCACTAAAAAACTAAAGATTTCAACATCAACAATAACAATAACAACAATAAGTTGCTATAAGTTTATTTCCAATAATTGGGCAAAATTTTAAAAGAGAGAGATAAACGAACCTGATGCCGAGGCCTTGAGCACAAATATTCTCGTAAGTACGAACCATTTCTTCAGGTGGAGGTTTATTATCTTTAGGGAAATCAACGACAATGAGCCAATGATTGTAATCACAGCCTTCGAATAGAACCGTGTCTTCGCTAATCTCATCCACTTGGCCCCTGGATGATCTAAACAATCGAGATTGGAAGATACCGAAAGATGATGTTAATGATGGTGGAGGTGGAGCACGGTTGGAATTGGAATTGGAAATGAGGACTGTAATTGTAGGGACTGGGAGGTTGGGAACCGAAAGGGCGCGGTAGAGAGTGGTCAGAGTGGTTAGGGTTCGACGGAGGCGAAGTGGGTGCAGAGCCATCACTGGATGGGAGAGGGAAGGGATTAGGGTTTAGCAGGGTTTAGGAAACTTTCTATAGAGGTGAATTGGTGAAATAAAATAAAGCAAAATGTGCGGTATAAATATAATACTGATTTGATTCCACAAATATCAGTTTAGGGTTATGTTTTTTCTTATTTTATAAATAAAGTCCTAGCCTATTGTCAATAATGCAATTAAGCCCGTATAGATACGTAATTTTAGACACAAATACAACGCAATAAAAATAATTAAAATATAATATAAAAAAATATAATATATAAAAATATCAAAATTTATATAATACGAAATTATTAACCTATTAAAATTCATAAAATAAATTTTAATTTAAAAAAAAAAAGTGGCCACGTTACCCCTTGCTTTTTTTTTTTTTTGGGTCTCCTATCTTTTTTTTGGGTTGTTGAGATAGAAAAAAAGGGGAAAAAAATATGATAGGAAGAAAAGAGAAAAAAAAAAAAATTTTGTGTGTTCGTGTTATTCTTTTTGTGTTTAAAGTATTCTTAATTTATATAAAATTTTACACGTTAAAAATTCGTTTTATGTATATTTTAAAATGTTCGTGTATCCGTATCGTGTTTGTGTTATTTTTGTGTTGTGTTTTAATTATTTTCCTATGTTGTGTCGGTGACATGTTCATGTTCGTTTTATTTTTTGTTTTTCAAAATATTATAAATTTGTGTGTTCGTGTTATTTTTTTGTATTTAAAGTATTATAAATTTATATAAAATTTTATAAGTTAATAATTCTTTTTATGTATATTTTTAAACGTTCGTATATACGTATCGTGTTTGTATTATTTTTCGTTCTAATTATTTTTTCATATGTTGTGTTCGTGTCCGTTTTATTTTTTTGTTTTTCAAAGTATTATGAATTTGTGTGTTTGGTGTTATTTTTTTGTGTTTAAAGTATTATAAATTTATATAAATTTTTATACTTTAATAATTTGTTTTATGTATATTTTTAAACGTTCGTATATTCATATCGTGTTTGTGTTATTTTTCGTGTTATGTTTTAATTATTTTTTCTATGTTGTGTTCGTGACGTATTTGTGTCCGTTTTATTTTTTTGTTTTTCAAAGTATTTTAAATCTATATACATTTTTACACGTTAATAATTTATTTTATGTATATTTTTACACGTTCATATATTCGTGTCGTGTTCATTTTTTTTTTGTGCTGTGTTTTAATTTTTTTCATCTTTATGTTCGTGTTCATGTTATTTTTTCGTGTTGTTTTTAATTATTTTTCCTATATTATTTTTGTGTCGTGTTTCAATTCAACTAATATTTTACATAATTAGTAATTGTGATTCAATTTAGAAAAAAAAATTGTGTGTGTTTCTACTGTGTTCGTGTTCTTTTTTTTTATGTTTCTAAAGTATTATAAATTTATATAAATTTTTACACGTTAATAATTTATATAAAGTATTATAAATTTATATAAATTTGTACACGTTAATAATTCATTTTATGTATGTTTTTACATGTTCGTATATTCTTATCGAATTTATGTTATTTTTCATGTTGTGTTTTAATTACCTTTCGCAACTCATTTAGGGAGGAGACCCTCTTCCGTTACGCAACCAGCATACTTGCCCTAAGGGGCCTCAAGCACCCATCCGGCACGAGGGTCCCGAGCCATGAAAGGCTCTCGAGGGTGTTGCTTAAAATTGTGAACTGTCCATGCGGAAAAATGGACGTGTGAAAGGCTGACCTCGACTAGGAGTAGTCTTGGTGCCGCACGGTCGTGTCGTTTTCGGTTAAAGGAACGCGCGGACCCTAACAGTGTACGTGTCTTGTCTCAATTCATTTTGTATTTTACATAGTTTGTCATTATGATTCGATTTAGGCAAAAAGTTTGTTTCACTTAAATTTATCTTTTAGATAACTTTATAAATTGTTTAGAATTTTAAATTGTTATGACAGTTTTTTTTTGCTATTTTATAAAATATTAATTTTTTTTTTGTTTAATTGCTAATTTTCGTTTTTATGAATATTATCATCGTATATTTAACATTTGATTTTCGCAACATCGTGCAGGTATCATTTTAGTTTATATAAATATATAATATTTTAAACACGATTATAATAAAAAATAATATAAATATGATACAAATTCACAAATTATCAAATATATATATATATATATGTTCAGAGCCAAAATGACCGAATAACTTATCAAATTAAAACAGAAAATTACCTCCATTTATATGATATATTTCACTATTTTTATTTAGTTTATTTTAAGAAGCAAAAATAATAAATAATGAAAAAATAAACAGCATATAATTCAACTTTTTTATTATAATATAAAATATTTCGAATGTGTAAAGACAATTTTCAACGTTAGTTATAAAAAAAAAAAAAAAAAACATTTTCATATATATATATATATATTTTTTCACCTCACACAATACATTTTCTTGCAGTAATGCTTTTCTTTACATTATTTAATCTAAAGACATGGAGAGATTTTGCAATTGCATAGATTTTCAATGCAAAACGAAGGTGGGTCTGTTTAGGAAATCACAAACAAAGACAAAACAGTAAACATTAAACACTTCCGATGTTGTCTCAGCTAAAGACCTTGACAAAACGTTTCACTTTCCTTTAACCCACTTCCTTCCTTGTTTCCTGGATCTTTTAACTTTCCGCGAACTGGGTTCTTCATTTTCTCTAGAAAGGAGAAAGCTTTCCATTCTTTTTTTCTAGGAAAACAATGGTGTTGGCATTGAAAAAGTGAGAAAGTTCAGTTTTTTGTTGATGTAAGAAACATGGAGAAGATGATAATGCAATGAATGTCTTTACGGAGACTCCAACTTATATGTTGCTTCTTCTGTCATTACAGTTTAAGTTTTTGTTTGTTTTTTGGTTGAACGCTCCATTTTGTAGATTTGGAAAGGTAAGTACTAAGTAAACTAGTATAGAAATAAAATAGTTTTCAAATAACTCTGTTTTTGGTCCTGAGAAAGTATGGAAAATGCAAGAAACTTTTTTTTTCTTCTTCTTAAGTTTGGGGCCTACATTGTATGTTGACAATTTGGCTAGGACTGGGAAATATTTTCAGAAGGTTCAAGAAGGCAACTATAGATTTATATGTTATGTTTGGTTTCCTTTAGAAATTGTAGAAAACATTAAAGAAACTCTGGTTATGGCTGCTGACTAACTGCTGAACCACATCAATGGCTGAAAATTCTTGATTCTGATATTCCAACAAAACCTGTTGTTCCCTCTTACCGAAATTTATGGTGTACATAAATGACTGATAATTTTGTCGGTAAATGGTCAGTTGGACTTGGACTATCCCATTGTGTTGGAATTAATCTTTTCAGGAACCTGATTTACTTTACTGGAAGTCTACATTATTCATGGTGGTGGATCTTCACATTTGATAAAACAAGTCCAGCCTACACAATAATATACAAACAGAGACAAACAATAACAAAGAGATTCTCAGCAAAACATGCAAGATTATTAGGGCTACAATACAACAACAATTTCATTTGTGACTGACTACAAATGACCAAAAACCTTAAAAACATGTAACTCATTGAGGGACATAAACAAGAACATCCCTTGACAACAATAAAGCCAACCAATAAAAGCAACAGACAAACAAAACAAGAAAGAAAGACAGACAGACAGAAAAGATCATAATCTAGTTAAAACCCAGTTTATATTTAACCGGTGAGGGCTTCCTCCTTGTGAGTCTCAATGACAACATCACTTGTTGGGTAAGCAACGCAAGTGAGAACAAAACCATCAGCTATTTGGTCATCATCAAGGAAGCCACCATCAGACTGATCCACACTACCTTGTTTAATTATTCCAGCACATGAAGAGCAAGAACCAGCCCTGCAAGAATATGGAAGATCAATACCCTGTTCCTCAGCTTGGTCAAGAATGTAGACATCATCTGGGCACTCAAATTCTTGAGTTCCTTCAGGAGTGATCAGCTTTACTTTGTATGCAGCCATAGTAAGACGGCCCCCTCTCTGGGCTTTTAGGCCAAAAAGAGCCTGTCTAAAGTTAGGAAGGGAGCGTAGGCTTGTGACCGGCTGGCGGCGGACAAAGGAGGTGCTGACCATGGCACTGGAGAGACTGGCGGTGGAGGCCATTTTTGGTGTAATAATGTAATGGGGGGGAAAGCGTAGTGAGAATTAATGGGGCTATATGCTACGGCAGGCAGGCTAAAGGAAATTGGGGGAGAGCAGATGTGTTGATAAAGGGAGAGGATTGTGGCAAAAGTGTGGCTAGGAAAAAGATGAGATGAAGTGGCATGGAGCTATCTGCCACGTGGCTAACCAAAGTGGCTTGGATTATCTTTTTATTAATAATTATCACCACAAAAGTTTCACCAATTAATTGGTGAACGTGTTTGCCACAATCCTCAAAGGATATACTTCGCTCGGCATTTCCTTCAACACCAAACCATGGGTTTTTTCCTGGCTCTAGTGAAACTAGGCCTTCTCGTAAAACAATCTGGGCTTGCTGGAACACCAAATGTTCAGCAAATCATACAAACTCGGACGTCAAAATATGCAGTAATATTGAACTTTTGAAGACACCCAATGCGCCCCCTTGGCCAATGCCACACCTCAAATCCATCTTTCTCCAATCCTTCACTTTCTAGAGGTTTTAATTCATTGATAGGACAATATATCCCAAGAGCATAATAATACAAACCAAACTTGGAATAGATTGAACGATATATCTTTAAAAATATGAAATGAGAAACATCAAACATGTGGCAACGGCCAAGTAATTGCATTATGCATATAATTATTAAAAAAAAAAGAACAGCCCATTAATGATTTCCTTGATAAGTTCCTTATCCCCGAAAAAAAATAGCAAACCCTAAACAAATCCAAAGGAAATTTAGCCATCAGTTCTTACATGGAACACATCTATATGCAAAGGGATCAAGGACAAAAGTATAACAAAATGACAGGAGTCTAATATTTTAGCTAGCTTCTGAATTCTAAATCAGGGCTTCCAATTACAGCCGGGTAAAGAAAAAAGAAAAAAGGAAAAACAAAAATCTCAGGGCTTCCCCTAGTCCACAGAATCAAAATACTTCCCTACCATCAAACCCTGTGATTTCATCTGTAGGTTTTGCTGGGATCCCCATACCTGACCAGAAGCTTCCTCTCAATGTTTATTGCCTCGCTCGACAACTAAAAATGCTCACGGTAGCTCTGATGGTTCTACTTTCCAACAGCAAAGTTCTAGTCACACTTGATGTTTCTGTAGATCCTCCTTACGAACAAATTAGAACCAAGATAACCAACAGCTCCTGCATATCGAAAGGGAAATCATCAAAACCCACATGAAGCATAAACAAAGAGTGCTAAACAGCAGCAGAGAAAATAAACAAGCAACCATGCATCATTACAACAAAACCACCAAGCCAACCCCCTTAAATGAAAAAGAGAAAAATGTCCGGTGTTCTGCAAAATCCTGTACAATCTACAGATATTTCAATGAATCCTAACTATTCTGCAAAAATGTCCAAAATTTCAACCAAGGAAAACGATCCAGCATATTTTCAGCAAGATTTCAATTAGACAAGCATTACAACATTAAGGATATACTTTGTATCCCACTGAAAAAGTCATGAGAGAAAATGCAATTTGGAATGCGCACATAAAAAATGCTGGATAACCTTATTTACAAATATGATAGATTATTTATATATTTCAAAACTCACCGCAAAGGATTCCCAATCCAAGACAAAACATCAAAGTGTATCCGAAGTAGAAGCTGGTCTGGAAGAAGCCTGACATCTTGGTTTTCACATAGTAGTAGTATACGGAGTACAAATACACATAGACTGCTGTTGAGGCAGCAGAGAAGAATGATGTCCACTGCCAGTGATAGTTCTCAGCATTTAGCAAGAAATATGTCCCCACGATTGTCACACAAACGGTTACAATGATGAGAATCAGGAAGACCAGCAGCATAAATCCATAGACATAATAAACCTGCAAAACACAAAGGTTTATTGCGTCTGAAATTACAAGAATACGGACACACAATTTCCAAGTCATAGAAAAGAAATGAAGACTATGTTCTAGTAGCCATCAGCACATAAAAAATAAAATAACATTTAGTATTTCCTCTTATAACATGTTTCCTCTTTGTAAAACACAAGAAAGAGTGAAAAACTGCTACACCAGTTTGAGTTTGTCTATATTTTTCCATTTTTTTCAGATAGTACATAATTGGCACACACATTAGATGTACTTTTATGCATAGGTATACATGAACCTAGCATTATGGAGTACGAGCAACTCCTATATGTTATTAAACAACATACATCCAAATAATTTATGAATCCAACAACCATGCAAATTATCAACCAAAATATTTGGTATAAAGAATTGCAAATTTGATTCAATCACCAAGGATACTCTAGCTTAGTTTATCATCAAGCAACTAAACCTAGCAAAACGATTTTCACCTTGTAATTCCAGAAGGATGTGAAGACAAAATACATTTCAATGAATATGCTGCCAAACGGCAGAAGTCCTCCCATCATAGAGACCACGGAGGGTGTAAGATACCATTTCTTCTCCGGAATTGGGCGAGGAATGGTCTTCACACGGCATGGATTATTTGGAGCACCACTCCAGTTTCTCCCAACAACTGTACCAAGAAGAGCCAGGGGGAATGAAATGAAAGCCCAAATTACGAAAACAACCACCATAGTACCAAAAGGAATAGCTGCTAGAGATCCATAAAATATAGCGATTGTGTTCAAGATGAAACCAATCCCAAAACACATAAATGGGAACAGAGACGCAGTAAGGATCGTTGACTTTATCCAACTTTTACCTGAAAAAAGAAAAGAGAACCCAACTTTTTAGAATGAAAGATCCACAAGGAGAGGGAACAAATGCAAGCAAGAATGGCTAAGGAATAAAGCACAAACCCCCATTGCGCGAGTACATTCCACCACTCACATAACCGGAAATGAATGATGTAAAAGCATAACACAGTATAAAAGTAGTGACAATTGCTCCTCTCCTGAACCAAATAAATGGTACATGAGATTATTAGTCAAAAATCTGAAAGATGAAATGCCAAAACCAACTAAAAATATGGTTCACCAATATGAATTACAAATGAGGGGAAAGATAAAACACTGGTCAAAATTGAAAATGCTATACAAAAGAAAAGCTCATAAAATAGAAGTCATCGTAAAGGGGGATCCCACAGAGAGCTCCATGCATTTATGCTTGACTTTATATGCATAAACACAGTGTCTAAGATAAGCATCAATAAATAAATACATATGTTCACAGCTCTCATGAATTTTGAATTTCATACTAGCTTCTCAACATACCCGACATACAACGTTCCCACAATTGCCAATAAGATGACAAGGAGAACAAGCAACGCTAGCTGAGCACCTGTGCCAACAACAGCAGAAAGCAGAACCAAACTGTAAGGAGGCCGGAAAACATCACCATGGACAAGTTTCCAACCAGACTCTTCACTTACATCCCTTTCCTGAGAACATAGGTAATAGTAGCAAGGAGAATATGAATTTTCAGAAAAGAGAAATTTCCTAAAAGAAGAGGAAAAAGAACAGGTCCAGATATTATCACCAAAGTTTCCAGATCATCATCTTCCCGAGCATACTTTGCATAGTCATTTCTCAGAGTTCGCATCAAGATCATTGAAACCAAACCAGTGAGGAAGATAACCATCATGAATGAATTGAAAACAGAGAACCAATGGATCTGCATATTGCAAAATGTATTTAAAGCTCTTGGAAAATTAAAAGAAAACAGAACTAACGCAGAACTTGAGAAGATAAATGAAATATTTTGTTGCATACGTAACAAAAAAGAATCTCATGAAGAGGATAACTATCACCAATT
This sequence comes from Fremontodendron californicum, assembly GCA_030761205.1. Taxonomy (NCBI): domain Eukaryota; kingdom Viridiplantae; phylum Streptophyta; class Magnoliopsida; order Malvales; family Malvaceae; genus Fremontodendron; species Fremontodendron californicum. Next base: position 2,424,191 of record JAULJL010000013.1, on the reverse strand, counting down.
ATGTTACGTACTTGGTGCTCAAAGAAAGGATAGTCCAAATAAACATCAAAGCGACGAGCAAAAGTGACATTTGTTGGAATCCATTTGATAGAGTATGTCATGTCCAATACTCTCCCTGCTTCCAAGGGTTTTGGACTCCCTTGAGTGAGATTGACATGAATAATCTGCGAGATAAAAGTGTGCTCAATAAAAACAGCAGATTCCAAAATATGGAATGGAAATTGTATATATGTCAGGAACCACAAACCTGATCCTTATTGTATTTAATAATGATATTCTTATGTGTGTAGAGGACATGCTTGCCATTATCACTGTTCTTATCAGGATGCAGCTCACCAACAAAGCCTAAAAAGTTAAACGATAAATTCTTCAGTAAAAAGCTATAAAAGGATTAGTAGACTGTAGACCAGATAAAATGAACAGAAAGTAGAATAATGCATACCCCATAAAGGCAGATCATCTGAACTTTCGGCATCGTGAAGAGCACAAACATGGCATCAATAAAAAGGCAAGGAAGATAAGAGTAAGTGCTCCAACAAAGTAATAAATATAGACAAAATAATCCCTTAAACCCTGCAAACAAACATACAATACCATGGGTGCTGTATCCACACTCTCCAGATCTACTTAAATGGTTTCAAATGTAGATTTAGCTTGCATCATGCAACAATCCATATGCATGCATCCTATAAAGAATGTGAACTTGGTATGGTCCGTAAGATTTTTGTAGCGCAGATAAGAAACCTTTGTTTTCGTTAATTAAGCAAAAAGAAAACCTAGGTGATTAGGTGATCATTATATAAGAACTTGATGATTGATAGCAGTATTTATTTAGATATAGATCACAGGGAGGAGAAACCCTGTAGGCCAATTTTACCAAACACAAGTAAGCATAAAATCATTTTCATCTATATGAATCAATGGATGTAACGTAGCTGTAACTTATGCACACCCAGCATCTACTATGTCTCCATAAATTTCCTTGAAATCCCAATATGCATAGAACATTTTATTATGTTCATTATGAAGTGTGCTCCGCCCGATGAGATACATGGCATCAGACTTTTCACTGTCCACCAATCCCTAAAAGCAACACACCTACTATTCTATCAAGAGATCCAAGCTTCCAATTATTTCAGATCCTGGGATTCTCAGTACTCAAGTGAGCTGTCAAGTATCAATATCTTTGCAGCTCTATTTGTGCACACTTACTACTTTTATATAAAAGAATGAACAGAAAAACATACCCACAAAGAATTCAAACCAATAACTGTTCTCAATTGCATCCTTGAACTGTGTGACCTTGGCTTCATCAAGTTCCAGTTGGCAAATGGTAACTTTGTCCACATTCTCTGTTGAAGAATAAAAAAGAAGGAATAAAGTCAAACACATGGAATAAAATTAAAGAAATTACAGCAACCAAATTAAGAGTCTAACAAGGGGGAAAAAACATACTTTGGAACTTTATATCAATGTGGCTATCAATCAGTTCATTTCCACCAAGGACCTCACCAAGACCACCCCATTTGTGTGCAGGATTGGTACCTGGATGACAAAATGGAAGGCTGTAATAGTTATATGTTTCTTGTGGATTGTTGTATGGACCAACTTTATTTACCCATAGGGTAATTTGATCGTCCGTTTGATACTGCAAGGAAAAACAAGATGAGAGTTGATAAAAGTTACCCATAGCTATAGAAGTAGAGAAGCATGACCAAAAAAAATATATTACAAAAATCTAACAATATACAACAACAACAAAATCTAAATATTGAGCACACATTAGAAGAACGATTATAATCTTAAGTTCTCATTGTGAAGAAATGTGATTTGAATACAAGGAAAGGAACAAGATAGGATGATATAACATTGATCTCAAGAAGGATTGGAATTCAGAATGATAGTTTGAGAAAGCCTGTGAAGCCTAGACCCCAACAAATATTAAATTCAAATACTCAGCTTACCAGTCACCAATAGTATATGAATGAAGATAAGGCGGTAAGACTATTTGCATGGCAACTAAATTTTAGCTGATAAGTCAATTCAACATGGGATAGACTGGTTAGTTTTGGCTGCAAAATAAGTCTAACCCAGCCCATAAAGCTTAGGCTGATAAGTCAGTTTAATACTGCAGATCAAATTCCTTGGTTAAGCTCCAGAATGTTTGTTGACTCAATATCAAACATCAGAAATTGTATAACAAATTTTCAATCTACTCTCCCAGCGTATTAAAGGAATGCATCACCTTAACTTAGTCAAGAATGGCCATCTGGCAACCCAGGCATGAAGAGAGAGAGACAAAAAAAAAGGACTTCAACTATTATAATATTCTTTCGCATCATTCCCAGCAAAAACATTTACCAGCTATTATCAAAAATTCAAAAGTCAACTAAGACAGCTTAATACTCAACGTACACCCTCTTACAATGGAAAAGGGTAGAATATTAACTATGCAAATGCAAAGACATCCTCGAGTTTCCACAACGATTCCGCAATGAACCCTGTCTAACACTTTCAAGCAGATCCAATGAAACACATCAGATCCAATTGAAAACCAATGGTAAAAGGAACAGTGTCATAATGAATCCAACAAAATAAAAGTTGGAAAATGCTAAGATCTATATTTAGTACATGAAGGAATGAAATTGGCAAAACATCTCCCTGCCAGCTTCGCCACAATCTGACTTACCAAAACTGTACCTTAACCGCCAAAGCTAAACGTGGAAATGCTACAAACTCAAGCGTGCGTACAAATCTTTAAATTACATAAATATAGACATGCACGTAAACAATTTCGACTATATCATATATAATTTAAATTAAGAGACTATCCATCAGAGATCCATATCTTACACCTGATAATGGCAACATAGTAACAAAATTTTTGTATAAAAAATGCCCCAAACACGTAAATCACGAAAATGCACAATTCAATACCAATACTTAAATCTAAAAAACAAAAAACAACAAAGAAAAAGTGTGCAGATCTGAGTCAAAATCGAGGAAGAATTACACTAAAATGAAAAATCTAAAGCGTAACAGTTAGGATTAGGGCTGAGAAAAGAAGAAGAGAGATTACCTTGTGATCTGACTCGGAAGCAAAAGCGAGAGAGAGGAAGAAGAAAATGAAGGAGAAAATAGAGAAGGATCGGACGGTGGAAAATACGGAGGATGACATGGCGGTCGCCCGACGATGCTCGGATCTGAAGGTCCGGATGCCGATTCGAAACACTATGCTCCTGAGTTCTCGAAAGTCTTTCTTTTTAACTTACATGAACCAGCTCTCTCCGCTTCTGTTTTCTTAGATCGGTGACGTTTGGCTAACGCACACTTCTCTAAATTGTTTCGTTAATCTCTTATTAATTAATTTAGTGCTATGGTCAGTGTCTCAGTGACAAGCCAGGCCATCAGGGCGGATGATGAAAATTGAAGGGGAGAATAAAATGCCCTTCGAACGGGCCTGCATGTGGCCCAGAGATCCGCGCCCATCGGATCATGGGCTCGCCAACCATAAAATACTGGGCGGACCAGCTTGCTTGGTTTTTACGCTACTCGTGTAACTCGTCTCTATTGTCAGCCTGCACATGAGTTACGTCTTCTTCTAATAAATTTTGGAAACAAAGCATCTAACAATAATTATATGGTCTTAGAGTCAGTTTCAAGTAATAATAATTTAATTAAATAAATTATTTAAAAATTAAAATGTAATTAAATTTTTAATAATAAATATGTGTATTAATGATGTATTAAATATCGTGTCCTTAATTAATTATTATGTATTTGATTTTAAATTGAATTTTGAAAATAAATATGTGTATTAATGATATATTAAACATTAATTTTTAATTAATATTGTATTTTATTTCATATATATATATAATTGAATTTTTTATTAAATAATAGTTTTTTAATTAAACAGTGAAATTAACAAAAATATTGACAGAACGATTATTTCGTTATAATATTGAAAGTATTTAGATCAACAAGTGATTTTTTGAAAATATAGAGACCAAAGTGATATTTGATTCAAATTTTAAATATCACGTGTGCTATTTATACTTTAAATCCATGTTAGCTGATATATAGTATTTAAAAATATATGAGTTAACATGAACATACACCTCATATTTCATATAATTATTCGTAAATCTAATATTTTTGGATGTGGTATAATTATACAATATGAATATTTTATAAAAATAATAATTAAAATACGATATGAAAAAATAATATGAACGCAATATAAATACACGAATGTATCCATATAACACGAATTATTAAAATATCAAATTTTATATAAATATATAATAGTTTAAACGTGATTATAATACATGAAAGTAACATAAATACGACAAAAATCCAAAAATTATTTAAAAAGCTCATAACCCATAATCCTAAACATAAATTACGTGTTTGTTAGACTTTAAATTTTTAACAATTTCCTCGTGCATAGTTACTAACTTACTATTATTTTTCAAAATAAATGTACGTGATAAAATCATAGCGAAAATAGAGATTCTCACGATACTGGTTTATCTTAAATATTTATACTTTTTAATATAATTTACATATTTATAAATTAATTAAGTGATTCATAAATGAAATATTACGATTAAATTAATAAATTATAGTGACATAAAAAAGGACAAAAAAATGAAACAAAATTAATAATAGGAATTGTATTTTTCCCTTAATACTCTTTTAAAAACATCAAAATTATCATTGTCAAGCTCTTGATATTTGTAAAGGAAAAAGGTACTCTTGCTCTCAAAGTTCTTAATTTGTGTAATTTAACTTAATATATAGATTTAATAATTTTGAACATATTATTATACAAAATAAACACGACACAAGAAAATAACTAAAATATGATGCAAAATGCAGTACAATATAAAAAATAACACGAATATGATATAAATACGAATATGTCAAAATTTATATAATATGAATTATTAACGTATCAAAATTCATATAACATTTTAAATACGATATAACACAAATACAAACCGAATATACCAAAACAAGTAGATTTTGTCGTGCTCCATTTAAAATATTGTTTTTGATGTGGGCTTAACACCAGAACAAAAAATGCCCCAAACTGACACTTCCAGCATCAAATGCCATACCAACCACCTCCAAAATCATTATCAAGAAAAATAATTGGGCGTTCTTTCATCTACACTCAAGCCAAAACAATCTACATATATCCTATTATTTTTTTGGAAACAATACCAAACGAATCTTTACATTTTCATATAGGCATAATATCTATTTTAATACTATTAAATTCTAATAACTTGATTCTATGAAAATTAAAAAAAAAAAAAAAAAATTGGCATGATTTAATCATAGTCATAAAATTTTAATTTATAATAAATAAAGATATTTTATTTTAAACATTTCAATTAAATTCGTATGATTTCAGTTAATATTTTATAATTATAATTAAATAACGTTAAACTGATTTTTTTTTTTTAATGTAGAGATTAAGCCAAATGATTCAATCATTTCCGCAAGATTAAAGCTCGGTCTTCAAGATTTACAAATTTGTTTTCTTCAATTCTCGTAAACCTTGATATATTTTACATTAAAAAATATATATATATTTGGTGAGTTAGAAACTTAGAGTTAGAACCCATAGCTCAAGTCACGAGCTCAAATTGTATTCTATGGTTGACACTAGATTTATCCAAAACCGATCTTTTAGGTTTGGATTCGATTTAGACAAAATTATTATTATTTAAATTTAATTAGTATAATATTTAATATTTTAATATATTTTAAATAATAAAATTAGTTTTTTAAACTTGACAAATAAAATCAAACCAAAACAAATATTTTTTATATATATGAGCAAAAATAATTATTTAAATAATACACGTTTTATGTCGCGTTACACTTAATAAATCATATTATAAATATCTTACAAGAGTAATAAGTGAATCATTCAATTTAATAACTTCAACACTAATATTATAACATGAAAAAACTAAAAAATTTATACAAAAATTTATCTCATTATAAATATGATATAATTGACAAATTCAATTTCGATTCAAAATTTATTTAGGATCATAAATTAACGGATAAATCCAATCGATTCCAACTCATCCTATGCAACCTAGTCGACACATTGTTAAAATGTGTTATTATCGGAAAAGGAAACGATGGCGAAGGACGCAAGTGCAGGTGTCCCATGCGTAGGCTGCTGCTTTTATCCGACTTATCTCCCACTTGCATTTCCATCAATTTCATTTGTTTAAGCGAGCGATTTTCGGGAACGATCTTTTTCCCACGCGCAGGTGAAGACTTTGACGTCACGCTCTGAGATTAGAGATAATCAAGTAGGTTGTGGACCACATTGCCTGCAGTGCTCCACCACCAGCCAAATATAATCATCTATGGATTTTGATTATTTGCTAGTTACTTGTTACTTGTTAGTAGCAATTGGAATATACCCACAAATAATGGTGTGGTGTGATGCTTTACTTTTCATGTGACTTGAAATTTATAATTACTTTATTTGGGTGAAAAAAAATTATATTGTATTATTTATTTTTTTGTTATTGATGATTGGTAAAGACTTTTTCGATCATTAAAATAAAAAAAAAAAAAACAATGATTCTTTTTTTTTTGGGGTACATAATTGAATGTTTTATTTTGTAAAGTATTAGTACCAAATTAATTAAATTACTCTAATTAATTTTATGATATTGTAAGTACATAATATATAATACACAATATTTACTATTTTCTTGTAAACAATTAAATGAAAATTATGAATTCAATAAAGATGTTTTTTTCCTTATCATTATTATTTGACAATGGTTTACATGAAAAAATGGTTAAGATTTATTGAGTAAATATATGTCATTAAAAATGCAATAAGAAAAATATCAATCAATATCTATAAAAAAAAATTATAATCAATTAGCATAAATGTGGATGATTGTAATTAATACTATGGCATCATATCATAACTTTTTTTACCACAATAAAATAAGGAGAAGATATGACAGAAACCAGGAAGATGTTAAAGAACATATTGTCATGTGAATATTAATTTTTTTTTCTTTATATTTGTAAATATTATAACAATAGTAGCAATTATTTTATGAGAAATTATTCAATATATTGTCAATTGAGTATTTAAATTTTACAAGCAAAATTAAAAGGATGACACATACTTTTTAAGATATAGTAAATGTAAAATCAAATAAAAAAAAATAAACGAGGCATGTGAAAGTTTTTTAATTTCACCTGTGAAATTAAAAAATTCGATTATCAATGTATTAAGAATGAATCTTTCTTTTATTTTGTAAACATTAACACTCTGTTCGATAAAATGAAAAAAGTAAAGGAAGAAAGTGAATGAAAGAATTTTGTTAATTTTCTTTTCATTTAGCAAGAAGGAAAATAAAAGGAATAAAGTAAAATGAGTGAAATTGTATATTTCATTTTCTTCAAAGTTTAATCATTTCAAAATTGAGAGAAAAATACTCATTCAATTTAAATTAATAATTTTATTTATAATTTTACTCTTAATTTATTATTTATCCTACATATCAAACACAATTAAAAAATAATAATTTTATTTTTTTCTTTTTACCAAATACAATGTAATTGTTTGTATTATTGCCAGCAAATTTACAAGACATTTTCCAATGATTGGGTACTCATAAATTAAAATAATCAATAACCCAATTTTCATCATAGTCTTCTCACAATCATCAACTTACTTTAATCAAATAGAATCATAGTCGAATCAAGAGGAGACCTCACGATAAGCACAGCAAGGGTCCCTCCGCAGAGAATCAAACCGCATTTGGAAGAAGAAAGTAGCAGTGAGATATTCCTCCTACTCTTTTCTCGTGTCTTGCAAAAACATAAGGTACACTCCAAAATTGAGTCTCTCTCAACCAAAAATAAATAAATTAATTAATTAATTAAAAAAAGCTTCTATACAGTGAAAATGATTCTTTCTTCACAAAGTACTGATTTTGCTAGATTTTGAAAATTCGATTTTCTTTACTTTCCTTCAAATCTCTCCAATCTCCACTCCACCTCCACTTCCACCACCGCCGCGAGTTTCCGATTTTTAATGTGTTGAGTTTTCATTGTTACCTTCTTCGATTTGTGAATAATTGAGTTAGGGTTTTTTATTTATCTGATTTATCTGTGAGAAAAAAAATGGAGAAGTACGAGCTGGTGAAAGACATAGGATCTGGGAACTTTGGGGTAGCGAGGCTGATGCGTAACAAAGAAACCAAAGAACTCGTCGCCATGAAGTATATCGACCGTGGACATAAGGTTCCCTTCTTCTACTTTTTTTTTTTTTAATATTTATACTATGAATTTACAAGTTTACATGTTTAGATCTATGAATTATGCATGCATGTATATTTTTTTCAGAGGGAAAATTAGTATTTATATTTTAACAAAATAATTGTCGGTAGTTTCTTAAAGATTGAAATTTGCAGCTGAGTGATAGGTTTCTTGTTGCTTTTTATATTATTTAAAGAAAATTGGAAACTTGTTACATTTTAACTTTTGACAGATTGATGAGAATGTGGCAAGAGAGATTATAAATCATAGATCGCTTCGTCATCCAAATATAATTCGGTTCAAAGAGGTATTAAATTTTGATCCTCTTATTTTTTTTTTTGCTACCTTTTTATTAATGTGCTTAAATAAACTTTTTTTTTTTAATAATTTACAGGTGGTTTTGACTCCTACACATCTGGCAATTGTGATGGAGTATGCAGCTGGTGGTGAACTCTTTGAGCGAATTTGCAACGCTGGAAGATTCAGCGAAGATGAGGTTAGCTTAGATTTCAAAACTCTTGGTTACAAAATAGATGCCCTTTTGCAGAAAAATTGGTAATATTTACCTTACTTTGAATTCCTTACCTTGTAGTTGGCTGTCAATTGGTATAGAAACTAGTGTGAGATGAAATGCCTTGATCTTATCGATTTAATAATCCTGCATTATATTTCTAAGTGAGAGATTGGCTGGTAGGTGTTTATGAAGTTTCTACTAATGATATTCTTTCTTACATTTTATGTTTTCAGGCCAGATATTTTTTCCAGCAGCTGATCTCAGGAGTTAGCTACTGTCACTCCATGGTACCAAAGATTTGACATTTCTATCTATTACAAGAAGTTAAAATTGTCCTGTTTCTGTAAGCTTCTCGTATTTTACCTCTTTTGATTTTCAGCAAATATGCCATCGAGATTTGAAGTTAGAGAATACCCTGTTGGATGGGAGCCCTGCTCCTCGTCTGAAAATCTGTGATTTTGGTTATTCAAAGGTATAACTGAATGGGATCATTACAGTAAGCATAATCAAATGCATGTCAAAATTGTTGTTGTTTAAGATGCTTCCTACCCTCCCTTTTGTAGTCATCTCTGCTGCATTCAAGACCCAAGTCAACGGTTGGAACTCCAGCGTATATTGCACCAGAAGTTCTTTCTCGGAGAGAATATGATGGCAAGGTAATGTAATCTTTGTCTACTTTGTTCAAATGTTGTTGATAGTTCTTCTTTATTAGACTGGGTTATTTTAGTTATGGTTATGTGCTTATGCTAAATGGTCTTCTGCTAGAGTAATTGATGCCTTTACATGCTGCCCTAAAGATCAGCTGATGTTACTTGGCATGTGTTAAGAGTTGTTGGCGGTGATTATATACTTGATAAAAGATCAGTCACTAGAATATTTAACAATCAGTTGGAAATCTGCAAATGGTGCATTATTACAGCTACTGCCTCTTTATGATGATGTTTATGTGGGATATTTTATTACAGCAAAGACAAACTGTGGTCCGTCTGAGTTTTAGCAAGTCTTTCCAAAGCAGAGAGGTTTTCGCACTTGCTGTTTCTGATTAATTTTAGGATTGGATTTCTTTTCAGATGGCAGATGTATGGTCATGTGGAGTGACTCTTTACGTTATGTTGGTTGGTGCATACCCATTCGAGGACCAAGAGGATCCAAAGAATTTTAGGAAAACTATTAGTGTAAGTTACATTATCCCGCCCATCCTTTTATTTTTTTACTATCCTTAATCATTTAACTTCTTTATGATTTCTTATGTTTTTTTATCTGCTGCAGAGGATAATGTCGGTTCAATACAAAATCCCAGACTATGTTCACATATCTCAAGATTGCAGACACCTCCTTTCTCGCATATTTGTTGCTAGCCCCTCCAGGGTATACACTGCTATAACTGAACTAGCTCAAGAATTATCATAAAATAATATGAAAGTCAAACAACAGTTTAGTTCATATGGACAAATGCTTGTTCACCCATTATTTCTGTCTAGATTGGTGGTTTATTTGCATGTAGGAGCCTTGATATATATGTCTTTTTTCCATTGCTTTTGTCTTGTGCTAAAGCTTTGCACAAGGCTTATATAAACTGTCTGCTACTTGTGCGTTGAAAGATCAGTTTTGGAGGTACAATTGGTCATAATCCGTAAAGAAATGTTACTTTTCTGCCTATGAAGAGGAGGGGGCTGTAAAACAAGAGAGCCATCTCTTATTTTTAATTGCCATTCTTGGAGTGGCTGTTTATAATTACCTTTCATCCATCCATCACCATTAATAAGCCTGCTTTTGCATTTCCTCTTTCTCCATTCGCACTCACTCTTTTAACTTGTGTTTTTTACAGAGGATCACCATCAAAGATATCAAAAGCCATCCATGGTTTTTGAAGAACTTGCCCAGGGAACTGACGGAGCCAGCTCAAACTGCCTACTACAGGAAAGAAAACCCAACTTTCTCCCTCCAAAGTGTTGATGAAATCATGAAAATAGTTGAAGAGGCTAAAGTTTCTCCTCCAGTAACGCGGTCTATTGGAGGCTTTGGCTGGGGTGGGGAAGAAGACGGGGATGCAAGGGAAGAAGATGCAGAGGAAGAAGAAGTAGTAGAAGAAGAAGAAGAAGAAGAAGACGAGTACGAGAAGACGGTAAAGGAGGTACATGCCAGTGGAGAAATTCATGTCTCTTAAAAGAAGTAGTATATGCTTTCCAAATGATGGAGTTTTGCCTTTAGTGCTCATGTTTATATGATGTCAGTTTCTACCTAGGACCTGGTGTTGAATAAACAAGCTGTAAATTAGTGTGTCTTTGGACAAGAAGTTTGTGCAGTCTTTAATATGATTGTTTATGGTGTCTTGCTTGTTGCTACTGATCTTGGTAGTTGGAACTACTGGGATTTTGAAGCTACCTAGTTGGTAAATTTCCCATATAGGGATTAACTTCGTAAAGTATGTGGGTTATTAATGGTCTAGACTTTGAGAGTAAAATGGAAGATCTGCGAGTCGTATAAGTTGATTTCTTTCTATCCTAAAATGGTATGTCTGGAGGTATGACTCCACGAAATTTAAGAAATCACCAATATAATTTTTAAGTAACATTTTCTATATTATTATTATTACTCTGGTCTGTTTCTGCTTCTCTTTCTTTTGACGCCCTCAGCTTGGTTTTGGTCATGTTACATCGACTCTTTGGTTCTCAAAACAAGGATATATTTAGATCTGATAATTTTGAATATGACACGAATTTTACAAGAAAAACAATTAAAATATGATATGATATGAAAAAATAATATGAACACGATACGAAAATATGAGAATATGTTGACATTTATATAATACAAATTATTAACATGTCAAAATTTATAAAAATATATAATATTTTAAACACGATTATAATACGAGAAAATAATATGAACATGTGGATTGTCGAGCGATTATGATACGAAAAAATAATATGAAAACATGTATTGTCAGGTCTAAGAAAATAGCTATCATGATACAATAAAATAATACAAATATAACATGAATATACGGATTGTCGGGTGTAAAAAAGGAGTTATAGCGAGCAATGTCGCAATGTTCACGATTACACGACATGAAAAAAATTTACTAAAAATACGACACGAACACGATCCGAAAAAATAAAATGAACACGACATGAATACACGAATGTCTCAAAATCTATATAATACAAATTATTAACGTATCAAAATTTATATAAATATAAAATACCTTAAACACGATTATGACACGATAAAATACACGAACACGATACGAATACACGAATTCCCAGATCTTCACGGTGATTCTTTGTGAACTTCTCCTCATCGTGTACCTTTTTCTGCACGGTGGTGGATCTTCCTTTTGGTTGCCATTGTCTTTCAGCTTTCACATTTGAAAACTATATATACTCTAGCAAACTGAACATTCAAGGGATGCTCTTATGCCTTTACAGTTTGCATCTTCCTCGCCTCTCGACTCCGAGAGGAAACACCTTGAAAGTCATCTGGCGTATGATTCTTTTTCTTCGCTCACCAAAAGGAATTTAAAAAAAATAAAAAAAATAACAAAGAGATGATTCCTTGGACACCTATGGTCCATCCGCTTGTTACCTGATGGGCAAGGTTGCCATGGGAATCTCCTGCTTTGGGAATGCAATTTTTTTATTTCTAAGTGTGAATTAACTCTTTTTTTTTTCGAGTTTGGATTTTGGTTATTTGGAGCATCCTTACTTAGACATCCAACCAGTTTTGCTTTCGAGGACACAACAATAAACCAGAGAAAACCTGATGTTAGAAACAATATATATGATGGGGAGGGGACTTAGGGATGACAAAATTTGATCCGATTGATGAATTTCGAATCGATCCGATCCGGATAAAAAGGTTTTTTTTTTTTTGAACAATAAAAACGGAGCAGGACGATGCGATTTTTTTTGTTTGAAAGACGGGGATAAAACAATTATGCCCCGAATACTGAAATTACAATTTTACCTTTAAATTTTTAACTTTTAAAAGAATAATAAAATAATATAATTATTATTTTTTTTTAAAAACCTAAACTTTTATTTTTTTCTCTTCCTAGATTAGAAACATGTTTATATTAAATTTATATTTAAATTTTTTTACAATGCTTTATTATTTGAAAAAATAAAAATAATTAATAAATATCGAATAGGACGGAGCCGGACAAAAAAATTATGGATAACTGACATCCATGGAAGTGGTATTAAAATTTCAACATCCACGACGAAACAAGACAACGAAAGAAACAGAGCAGTGCTATGGCGGGGGCGAATACTACAAAGTCCGCCCCCGCCCCATTGCCATCCCTAGAAGGGCTAGATCCTCATCCATTGTCCTACTAACAATTCCTTTTATAAACCAGATGCTTGATTAAACATTGCAAAATTCAAAATTTAATTCAATTAATTCATGCAACCACTTTAAAAAATAACATTCAAACATATCTAAAAATTCTAATCACTAACACAAACATCATTTCATCTTAAGAATGAACACACACAAATTACCTTCATTTATGATGATTACAACAAAATCTAGTGATGCCAAAGTAATCATCATTTTAGTTTTGTATTTCTCTTGGGCAAGTTATCTTATCAGAATCAACTTTCAGTTCAAAAGTTTCTCCACTATTACTACAGATATATGTTTTCTCTACATTATTAATTAAACAATAAAAAGCAGATTTAAAAAAAATTCTTCTTGCATTATGCTTTCCCAGTGAAAAGAAAGAAAAGCCAAAAATAAATCCAGTTTCATTAACCTAAACACTATTTACAACACTAGATAGCTTCCATCTACAAGAGTTTAGTCAAATGCAGGCTTTTTTCACACATTATTTACAGCAGCTGTGCATTATTTTCTTAATTCTTTTCTCATATCTACAAATCCAATCACATCTTACCCATCAAGGTTATATACCATGGCCCGTGGACGTTGATAGAAACTGTGGCTGCAACCACCAACACCTCGGCTGCTTTCACGACCCTTTCGGTCAGTGAACCAGCTCCGACTTGCCGGAGGCCAATTTCCGCCAACTTTCTACCATGGGTACCACTCCCTCCAAGCACAACCCCTCTCAAAGCTAAATAAACAGCACGGGACACTTTTTCAAACACCGCATCCCCAGCTTGCAAGCTCTTTGCTAGCATCCTGGCCATCATAATTTTCCTCATTTGAAGCTTCTCGTCATCTGTTACTTTGTCACCATCTTTTGAGAACCCACTGATTATTTCAACAATCCCTTCGATTCCTACATCTTTGTCACGGTCTAAGCGCTCCGAGAGCCGTTCAGTGCAGTTCGATATTATGCTTTCCATTTCAGTATGGCTAGCTACTACTTTTTCGCTCAAGAGGATTTGCCAACAAATAAGAATGCTGCATTTGATAGTCAGATATTAGATTCTTTGTTCACTCTAGAACATTGGACCAGACAGGTCTGGCCAACAAATAATTTTACAAGAATCATCATCCAAAGCAATTGTTGAGACTTGGAAGTTACCATTTTTTTATTTATTTAAAGAACAAAAGGATAGTTCAAAAGACATGGCAACCAAATAACAACACTGTTATTTACCCTCAGAGAGAAAAAGAGAAGTGGGGAAGGGGAGGAGCCGAGCTGAGCCGAGGACAAGGGGGGGTATATAAGCAAGATAGAGATCTAACAAATACCTTGTGGATATTACAATGATCTTCTGAATCTCAGCCTGAACACCCCTCAATCTAGAGAGGTTAAGCATGAAGGTTTCGGGCAAAGCATCTGGTGTTAGACCAGAAACTCCACTTACCAACTTCAGCAAACCAAGCCTCACCAGTATATCAACCTCTCCCTTGCATTCTGCTTGTTGATGACCTGACCGACGAACATAAGACTCATGAGTATGTTAAAATTATTGCATATATCTAAAAGCATATTACCTTTTGATTTCAGAGTAGTTAATATTTCTAGAAGTTTCAAACAGTTTCACATCCAAACCTGTAACATTAGAAGAATTAGGGTTGGCATATGTCATGTAACTTGCATTTGCTGAATTATAGCTTCCACCAGTTTTAAGGGTTATGGAAGTAAGAAGCCCCTGAGATGAACTATCCTGTGCCTTCAAAGTTGACAGAGAATTTTGGTGTTCTCCCCACTCTTTATCTTTGCAGTTCCAGACAGACGAAAGCCACCGCATGGTCAACAGTATAGAAGTGTAAGCATCAGAAGGAGACCCATAACGGTTAACAAAAGCTTTCCTAAGGTAATCCAAACCAGCAGGTCCCTTTAACAATGGCTCCATCATCCTTATACGAGCTTTGCTTATCTCTTGCTTAAGATCCTGTCAAGAAAATGAATATTACACTACTGGAAAAAGAAAGAACTTCCTCTTTCCCAACTCATCGCCTTTAGAACAGGTGATAGTGATACATGAAGAATCCATTCTATGAAAAGGGGGAAAAAATGGACATGAAAAAACACCTGAATCTGCTCTAGGACAAAACGCAGACTCTTGATCATTGCAAAGGCAGGAGAATGATTTGGCTTATCTTTGGCTTTGCATATCTCAGCTAACTCTTTCAATAACCATTGGTTAGCAGCCTTCATTTCATCATCATTGGCAGGAGAGGAGAGCTTCTGCAAAGTGATCAATGCAAACTCCAGAATCCTTCCAAGGTAATCAATGTCCAGGTTGCCTGACTTCAGCACCTTCAAAAGGGAAAATAAAGAGATTAGGATTTAATAATAGATGAGAACGATAATATGGCAATGGCAGAGGCATGCTAGTACCTGGGAGAGAATTTCCAGATCAATAGCATCAGTTATTTCTTCTCTCCAACTCCGAGGAGCCATCTCACAAATTTCATCCCTCACTTCCCTCACAAGCTCAAGAACTTGGTCATAATTGGGCTCATCCTGTCTCATGGATTCCATGATCCTGTCCCAAAAAGCCTTCTCCATTGTTTCTCTTATCTTCGCCTGCAAAACATAAAGACAATAACATATAATTATCAAGCACGGCAGCTAAGAACTTGATTGATTTCTATGGCAATTTCCTATGCTTGGATTTTCATACAATCCCATCAAACTAGACCTGTCCATAGGCCAGGTGGCCCGCCAGGCCTTGGGGCAGGAATTTTCAAGCAAGCCTGGTCCATGAGAATATTTTAATATTAATTACTAAAGTTTTAGTTAATTTTAATTATAAAATATTTTATACCATTTTAATATTAAATTTAAATTGAATGGGCCTTAATGGGCTTTCATGGCTGGGCCTTAGGCAAGGTTTTATTGGTGTCAACTGGGCCTGGCCCATGGAAACCTCTATCTCAAACCCATCATAACGATTATGCAAGCCTGCAAAAGTGGCAAAAATCCTAAAGATGATTCTGAGTGTCTGGTTCTTCTACCGCAGATAGCCATAATGATAAAAATGCACAAACCTTTATGCTGTTTTGATCTTCGTCAGTGACACTGAAGCTATCAACAAACCCACGCTGCTCATGAAGAAATTCATTAACAATCAATTCATTTTCAGTGACCAGCTGCTTTTCAATAGAAGAACCCAAATGAGCATCTGAATGGCTGCTGCTAGGCACAGAGGAACCAGAATTTTTGGATGGTGATGTGCCATCTTCCTTAAACAGAGAGCGGACAACACGGTTTGGCATCTGAGTCAGATCACTTGCATTATCTGTTCTAGCTGTAGAACTGGGGGAACCATGTGTGTTAGGAGATAGGAAGGGTGTAATTGGTGACACCATTGGGCTCCTACTTTCCTTTGCTTGAAAAAATCTAGAACGTGTTTCAGATAGTGCAAATTCCATTCGTTCAATCCCAGCATCTCCACTCAAATGTTGCACTGTCTCACTTAAAAGTTTTTGATCTTCCATAACCTGCATTTTAAAAAAATTCAATGAGGATCTTCTGCAGCATAATGTAGACCAAGGTAGTGACTTTGATTATATCTTAAACTTTGAACCAAGCAAAATTAGTTTATAGTTAAAAGTTCAGTAAACTTCTGCATCATATTAAGCTGCGAGCGTTTTTATATCTTGTAGTCAAACCGATTGAGTGTATTTGTAAATTTGCAGTGATTTTCTCTGATAGATCTATCAAGAAAAAGACCAAGAGTGAGACCTGTCTTTGAATGACCTTCATATCATGAGTAAGAGCAGTATTATCTCCTTCTGGAGTCAACTTGCAGTATTGAATCATAGACAGCTCGAGCTGGCATGCTGCTCTTACCAAGTCCTCCTCCAATGACTGAGCATCCTTAACCTTCCACACCACAAAACAATTCAGGTAGGAGCACCATGCTTTGTCAAATGCTGCAAGCTGTGACCTAAAGGTCAAACGTTTAGGCAATGCAGAATCAGATTCTTCATCAGAACTCGGTATGGGACCCTCTAAAATAATCTTTATCAACAACTCAAACTCTTGAACAAATACTTCTGCAGACTTGGCCAAAGCAATCTCTTGCTCTCCCTGACCACTAAAAACCGCCTCAGGATAACCCAATATCATGTATGCACAAAGAACTACTCTGACTGGATACCTTGATAATTTAACAAGACTTTTGGCAGCCTCCCTCACTGAGACAACTCTCTTAGCCTCTCTGCTTCTCGTAGAGGTCCTGGGGGTAGTCCTTCTCTTTGGAGTAGCAACTCTTTTGAGAAGGTGATCAATGTTATCCAAACTGGATAGATAATCACTAGCATCAACTACCCTAGATGCCTTAATGCGGTTCTCAATTCGATCAAGCAAAGCTTTCACAGCTTGAAGGGTAGTAACTGATTCACTCAGACGAGCAAGTTGTTCAAATGGCATCGACTTAACAGAATTCTCATTGATTTTCAAGGAATCGAAGGCCTTTGCCAAGTCTAAAGTAGTTTTTCTCTGCCTAAGAAACCGCCTCCAGCACCTGAAGAATACAAAAGTATTAGATACTAGAACATTTGTCGTTTTAGCCTTTTAGGTTTACACCCAAAAACTACACTAGAAATTTGTTGCAAAAAGGGATATGTAATCATTTCCTAATAATAATTTTCTCTACCACTGCAAAATATGTCTTTTGAAAGACCCTCTGAAGATCGAAAGAATAGATAATAAACAGTACTAAGTTTGAGTATGCGGTCCATGAAACAAACACAATCATGAAATGATCAAATAGGAAATGCTGGTCAGTACCTTGCTAATTTTCTAGAAAGCAGATCAGCTTGCTTGTGCATCCTAGTACAATTCACTCGAACAGATTTTTGTGGCCTTCCTCTCTGCCTCAAGTACTCTGCTCTCTGTCTCTTTGCCTATTTATCAAGAAATTAATAAGAAAAACATAATAAATAATATTAAAAAAGGAAAACAACATTTGCATTTGAAGATGGAGGATCATACTATAGAAATTTATAAACCATTCATACCCTTAGCAGTCTGTCTTCCAACTGGTCTCTCATTCTCCTTCTCTCAATCTCACGCTGATAAGAGACAGACTTAGCCACTCGTCGAACTTGCAAAAACCTAGCACAGGCTTTCTTTTTCTCCGCTTCCAGCAGTCCTAGTCGCCTTTTCTCAGCAGCGACACGCTTTTGATGAATAGCAGCACGCACACGCTCTTTATATTTACTTTCTCTAGCCATCCTCCATAGCAATAATTGGGATGATCTCTCCTTTAGGGTTGCCCTTCGCTGACAGTAAGCCTTAAGGATAAGCATTCTATTTGCCTCTGCCTGCTGAACCCGCGATTCAACTTTCGTGCCAAGCTTCTCACGTTCCTTCTCAAAACGCATTTCTACCCCAGTTTTTGCTGCTTGCCGCAACTCATCTAACTTGGCTAAGCGCATCTGAGCCTTTGCCAAAATGCTCAACCTGTTGATTCACCAGCTGTGAGCTTTCAAATTAGAAAAAAAAAAGAAAAAGATTTGTTTTATCCCTTGAAAAGATGTACTAGAATAATTTCAGCACCGTCCAAATCCATATAAAAGACAGCAGCACAAATAAATCAGAGAACTTTTGGAAACAACAAAAATGAACACAGCAGGCTTTGAATGAATAGTATAAAGACATTATCAAAACTGTAAAGAATGAGAAAGCAACAACTAGTTAAATCATCAGAGGCAGCAAGATACTACACTTAAAACTTTACCTTTTCTGCTCGGCAGCTTGGAGCCTTGCTTCAAGGCGCTGGCTAAGGTCTTCCTCATTTGATGAGGATCTGGAGGGGCTTCTTGGCTTTGATCTTGCCTTGCTTGACACACTTTCATAGAATTGCTACACTCAAACAACAACAACCATAAAAGAAGTGAAGAGAAGTGCGTGTAAAGAAAAAAAAAGTTCAAGTTCTAGTTAAATTGCCACACATTTTCATACAATTCCTGCAAACTGGACAGTTGAAAGAAACGTGGAATAATGGAACCTCAACTGCGTTTGGCTGGCAATTACATGGAAATGTGAAGAAACAAATGATTCAAAAACGAACATGAATGTTGGAACATTAAGCTTCGCAAGAGAAAAGAGAGAGGTTTGCACGTGAAAGTGCAAAATTAATTCAGGCAGAAACACCCACCCCACTCTTTTACCTTAACACAAAGAAACAACCTTCGAAACAAAGATTTTATTAATGGAAGATTTTTCATATTTTCAAATCTTTTAATTTGAATTTCATTTAAATATTACCCATGACATTACAAATAGAATCATAAACTTTATATTCTCCAGAGTCCAGATAATAAAACCAGCAACAACTAAAATAAAATTAAAAAATAGAGAAAGCAGCAAAATTAAATTTTAGGTCAATTTGTTCTTTATTAAAAAATTCATGACTTAATCTAAACCACTGAGATTAGGTGGAGTCGTGGAGTATGTCTCTTCTCGAGTCGTACGTAATCGATTTTTGGAATTCAACAATAAAAAAAACTTAAGATAAGAAAATTTCTCGATCCTTCTTAAACTCGGTTAATCTGATTTTTTTTTTTCAAATAAAGACTCAGGAATTAACTCAACTGAACCAATCAGCTATTTCAGCTTTAACGGAATCTTAATCGCCTAAGAACTCGTAAAATTATTATTTAGAAACTAAAAACTCTTCAAATATTCTCTCCGTTACTTCTGTTTCCTCTTAATTTCTCAACAACCGAGCAAAACAAGAACAAATTTATAAATAAAAAATAATAATTAACCTTATTTAAAAAAAAAAACTGAGTTTACCTGTCTACGAAGATCGGCGTGTCGAAGCTTGGCTTCGATTTCTTCAACTGTATACGGTGTCTTGCACTCGGCAATAAGCCTCTTCCGAATCCTTCTCGGCACACGTGGAAACGACGGCGTTTCACTCGCCGGAAATTCCAACGCCACCGCTCTCCCACTCTCCGGCGTCTCCATCATCATCAATTATACGTACACTAAATTTACACACAAAAAACGTATCTGTACACTTCCACAATCACGATGATCCTCAAATTCCAAAATGATCAAGAAAGTAACAATCGATCACAACAAATTTCTTATTATTTATTAAAAAAAAAATGAGGGAAAAAAAAGAGTTGGAGAAGAAAGGAGAGTCTTGCTTTTTTTGCTTCTTGTTGATGAAATTGTTCTTGTTTTGAAAGCTTTAAAGAGAGTTTGGTTTTTTTTTTTTTTAATGAATGTCAAAATAAAGCGTGTTGGAATTGTGTTTGATTGTGTGCCACGTCAGATCATGGCCTAAGGGCACTCTATCCTATTTTATCTGCCTTTGCCCCTCTGCCTAGCCAAAATAACGCTATTGCCCTTTCTTTTACATTTTTCTATTTTGACAGATGAATGGAAAGAAAGTAACTTTTTTTTTCTTTCTAAACTATATAGTAATAGTAATATTATACAAATCATTTAACCTTTTTTATTCTTTCATAATAAAATTTGTAAAAAGATATATTTGTTCTAAACATTAAACTCTTAAAATCATTAAAAAAGTGCTTCGATAACATCATTCAAAAAAAATAATTAAATTTAAATAATTTTTGTAATACTCGTGATCGTATTAAAAAAGTGATATATATTGTGGATAAGTGAAATGGAATTGTAGAAAAGTGACTTGACTTAAAGTTCACATAAACTGATAAAAAGTAAAAAAATATAATCAAATAATGGAATTTTCTCTCCCTTTTTCCGTTTTGTAAGCAATCTTTTTTTTTTTTTTTTTTTTTGACTTTTGGCATGTGCTTGCTATTAATTAGGGTATGAATCCTCCATTATTTTATATTATTGATAAAATTTTGTTAAAAACCCATAATCTTCAAGAACGCATTGCACGTTATTGTGATAAAATGATGATAAAACTTGAATATTTGAATCTTTAGTATTGCCTATGATATTAGTTGGAGATATTTTCCCTACAAATATGTAATTAATTCACTCAATAAAGCATATGATTATGTGAATATGTTTTAAATCCTTTTAATGTAGATGTTTATTTTTATAATGTAACGTGATTTTTTTATTCTTTTTTCCAATTATATACCATCGATGACGTGACACAGTGATTTCAAATAAAATTTGATTAGCCGTATAAAATTCAGATATAAAAGAGCAAGTAAAATACAAATTCAAATATTCTAATTTTTAGAACATTCTCTTTTTATATATCTTACTTATTCTCTTGCCTTATTTCGATTAGTCTTTTGAATTTTTATTGATTTAAATATTATTTTTTTGGATAAGTAATTGTTTTCTATCATCCAAGAAGCAGCAAGCTGCAACAAGTATACAAATATACAGAATGTACAACAATAATCAATAATAAAAAAATGGCAGAATTCAGAACCAATTTGTTTGAAGATCTGAGTTTACAAAATCATTAGCAATATTACTGATATGATGCAACCGAATGGAAACAATGTGTTTGATTTTCTTCTGCAGTGATTCTCCAGTCTCTTCAATCTGGTTGTAGAGCCTGTTGTTTCTTTTTTTCCAAACCAAATACACAAAAGCATTTCAAGCAAGGCGTAGAACTGTGGAGATCATTGCTTTGCCCTTGAGTTTACTCGAAATCCATCTTAGCTCAGCTTCTCGCAACTCTCCTTTGTACTTTGCATAAGCTCAAAATGTGCTGCCAAAAGGGGTATAGAGAATGCACAGCTAGAGAAAATCCATCTTCACGAATGCATTGCACGTTATTGTGATAAAATGATGATAAAACTTGAATATTTGAATCTTTAGTATTGCCTATGATATTAGTTGGAGATATTTTCCCTACAAATATGTAATTAATTCACTCAATAAAGCATATGATTATGTGAATATGTTTTAAATCCTTTTAATGTAGATGTTTATTTTTATAATGTAACGTGATTTTTTTTCTTCCCAATTATATACCATCGATGACGTGACACAGTGATTTCAAATAAAATTTGATTAGCCGTATAAAATTCAGATATAAAAGAGTAAATAAAATACAAATATTCTAATTTTTAGAACATTCTCTTTTTATATATCTTACTTATTCTCTCGCCTTATTTTGATTAGTCTTTTGAATTTTTATTGATTTAAATATTATTTTTTTGATAAGTAATTGTTTTCTATCATCCAAGAAGCAGCAAACTGCTACAAGTATACAAGTATAAAGACTTTACAACAATAATCAATAAAAAAAAATGGCAGAATTCAGGCCCGATTTGTTTGAAGGTTTGAGTTTACAAAATCATTAGCAATATTACTGATATGATGCAACCGAATGGAAACAATATGTGTTGATTTTCTCCTGCAGTGATTTTCCAGTCTCTTCGATCTAGTTGTAGAGTCTGTTATTTCTTTTTTTCCAAACCAAATACACAAAAGCATTCCAAGCAAGGCGTATAACTATGGAGATCAATGTTTTGCCTTTGAGTTTACTCGAAATCCATCTTAACTCAGCTTCTCATCCTGTAACTCTTCTTTGTACTTTGCATAAGCCCATAATGTGGTGCCAAATGGGTCTAGAGAATGCACACCTAGAGAAAAGATGATCTCTGACTCTTTTTCTTGTTTGCACAACAAGCACGTCTCATTCACTGTCATCCTCATGAAATTAATTTGTCTTAGTTGGCAGCCTATTCCTCACCACCACTAATTTAAATATTATAGTGCATTTTAGAGTTCAAATTAAGAGACTCCTCTAATATTTTTTTGTATTCAACAGGTTGAATTCATCAAACTTTTAACTTCTCTAAACTCATCAACTCCGACACAAAGATTTAGAAATAGTTTCAGAGTTCAGACTTACAAAATTTGTTGACCGTTTATATCAAATGGGTCACTTGGTAGCTGGGGATCTTACTTAGCAAGATTTATTTTTTGAGACAATTTTACTATAGAGGAGAAAGGATTGGAATTTAATTTTTTGAACAAATAAGAATATGTATCAATCATTAAATCGAATCTGAATATTTGGTTATCACAATTTTTACTTCTTTAAAATACTTGTTTGGTTTATTAGAAATGAAAATAAACAAATTTTGCATTATTTAGTAGTTATTTGTTCCTTCATATATTAAAATATTTAAATTATTTCCAAAATTCAATTTCATGTTCACAAAGTTTTTTTTTCCCTAAAGAGAAGGGATGGGACATAAACTTAAATAAGAGGAATACTTTCAAATATTTTGATTTTTTTTTATCAAATTTTATTAATAAATGTTTTTAAAATATTTTTTTAAATTAATTAATATATTATATATAATAATAATATTAAATTAAATAAAAAAATTAATAATATTGTATTGATAAAAGATATTATTATATTTAAAAAGAGAATGACTCGTTAGCAAAATCTTAATTACGGTGGCAGCCTACAAAGCTTTCACGCTTCACGATGACGTGAGACGTTCTTTCCGAGTCGTCGCCACGTCATTCAAGCGTCAAATTTTCATCAATCACTCCACTCCAAATTCAGAAACTTTATAACCCATTCTCGCGAGTATGTTTAATTTAAATCCACTCGCTGTGGCTGCCACTCACCTGTCCATCAATCTATTCAGCGCCAACCTTCAAGGAACCTCCTAGAAAACGGTCACGTGTCGCCAGTTGGCGTCAAACTATTGGCGGGCGCAAGGGAGCTGCAACGGTTAGAGAAGCAGAGACGTATACCTCCGGGCTTTCCAATCGCTGGCTGTCACAAGAAGCACGTGTGAGTGTGACGTAAGTACGTGTCAAAAGCAGACGCAGAATCCCAAGTCCCAAACCAACCATATAAAACGGGTTGTCGTTTTTCGGAAAATTTATAAGAAAAGCTAGCTTCTTATAAACTTCATTATATATATAATTTATATTATATTTATATATAAAAAATTATATAAATATATGATATATTTTTTATATTTTTCATATTTATATATAATTTATTATATATATATAATTTATCATATA